>OX344861.2:30000-2430000 GCA_947037095.2 Nycteola revayana
CTAACCTAACCTAACCTAACCTAACCTAACCTAACCTAACCTAACCTAACCTAACCTAACCTAACCTAACCTAACCTAACCTAACCTAACCTAACCTAACCTAACCTAACCTAACCTAACCTAACCTAACCTAACCTAACCTAACCTAACCTAACCTAACCTAACCTAACCTAACCTAACCTAACCTAACCTAACCTAACCTAACCTAACCTAACCTAACCTAACCTAACCTAACCTAACCTAACCTAACCTAACCTAACCTAACCTAACCTAACCTAACCTAACCTAACCTAACCTAACCTAACCTAACCTAACCTAACCTAACCTAACCTAACCTAACCTAACCTAACCTAACCTAACCTAACCTAACCTAACCTAACCTAACCTAACCTAACCTAACCTAACCTAACCTAACCTAACCTAACCTAACCTAACCTAACCTAACCTAACCTAACCTAACCTAACCTAACCTAACCTAACCTAACCTAACCTAACCTAACCTAACCTAACCTAACCTAACCTAACCTAACCTAACCTAACCTAACCTAACCTAACCTAACCTAACCTAACCTAACCTAACCTAACCTAACCTAACCTAACCTAACCTAACCTAACCTAACCTAACCTAACCTAACCTAACCTAACCTAACCTAACCTAACCTAACCTAACCTAACCTAACCTAACCTAACCTAACCTAACCTAACCTAACCTAACCTAACCTAACCTAACCTAACCTAACCTAACCTAACCTAACCTAACCTAACCTAACCTAACCTAACCTAACCTAACCTAACCTAACCTAACCTAACCTAACCTAACCTAACCTAACCTAACCTAACCTAACCTAACCTAACCTAACCTAACCTAACCTAACCTAACCTAACCTAACCTAACCTAACCTAACCTAACCTAACCTAACCTAACCTAACCTAACCTAACCTAACCTAACCTAACCTAACCTAACCTAACCTAACCTAACCTAACCTAACCTAACCTAACCTAACCTAACCTAACCTAACCTAACCTAACCTAACCTAACCTAACCTAACCTAACCTAACCTAACCTAACCTAACCTAACCTAACCTAACCTAACCTAACCCAGTCACACTTTGCCATCCAGAGCGCTAGCCACGTTTTTAACGCGCTCCGCAAACATTAAATCGTAAAAATAGTCCGAAATTGAGTTACATACTTGTGCGATACATCAAATCAAAGGATTCAGTGCGGTGCATTTAGTGTTATAAATAAAACCAGTGACAAACCACCCCTGAAAGTACAAACCCCAAAAACAGTGCTGACAAAACTGTTTTTGGACGATAACAACAAAACCAGATCGAAGACCGAGACTTTTTACGGCGGAATAAGAAGCCCCTGGAGGACCCCCAACCGCCCACCGAGTCTGCCTGCCGGCCACCTGGAAACCGCCGAGGAAACCAGCAAAAACAAAACTTGTTTACCAAGGTACCTCGGCAACCAGGAGTGGTAGAAAGGTGTGACTAACACCATTCGGTGGGCCTTCGGACACCTGAAGAAGACCCCAAAACACCCAAGGGGTACCTACCCCAGGAGCCTACCTACACGCAAGAAACGGTTCCCGAGGAGGGAAGCTCGACTTTGCGTCAAGTTTTGGCCCACTTCGCATCGTGCAACCCCCCAGCGTCTTCACACCAGAAGGGAGGCCAGACCCTGGAGAACAAAACTAGATAAGCCCCATATTTTTAAGATCAAAATTGTAGACTGTGCAAGTGTTTTTGTGAAGCCCGGCACTAAATAAAACCAACATTAAAACAACATTATTACAACGATACAATTTGTTTGATACAAAAATAAGGCCGGGCGCACGTTAACATTTGTAAAGTCAATAATTATAAAAATTAGTTCGCGGGTTAGACTAATAATTAAATATTGATAACAAAACTCAATAAATCAATATTTCAATAAAGAGGTGTGACATAAAAAATTTTATTCTGGAAAATAACAAATTAAATATAAAAAATTGACCAAATAATTATATATTGTAATACTATTCAAAGTAATTTTAAACATTTAATAGAAATACAATTTTTAATAACCATTTTAACTGACTTTTTAAAATAAAACATATGACTTACACAAAATATTATATTTAATTATATTACGACTGACAAACAACAGTGTGCGGGCACACCTTAGTGGGCGGATCGTGAATAATAACCGATAAACAAGAATTTATACAAACCACACAAAAAGTGCCGGTCCCCGCAGGAGTCTCCGCACCTGTAAATAGGCACACAGGCGACCTACACACACACGGAAAACACACAAACACACTACACGGTTCCCGTAGGAACCTACACACATTACCGGTACCCGTAGGAACCTCTATCAAAAATTTTTGCACAGCCCACCTACACACTCTTAAAACACCATTGCACACCACACACACATCAAATCACCACACCGGTTCCCGTAGGAACCAAATATACGTTGATTGGTTTAAAACGCGCCTACCATCAGTGACGCAACGAACAAATAAATATCGCTAGGCACGCAATAACTAACGCGCCGGTTCCCGTGGGAATCCACACAACTATACAACAACACACCGGTTCCCGTAGGAATCTACATACCACAAAACATACATACACACTTGTAACACACAAACGAACCACCAAATACTTAAAACACAACACACCGGTTCCCGTAGGAACCTCACATCACACAAATAAAAACATACAAACAAAAATACTCAACACACATCATACATACATACTATACATACAAAACATCACCCACACCGGTTCCCGTAGGAACCTCACACCACACAAATAAAGAGACACAAGCAAAAATACTTACACGCACCACACATACATCATACATACAAAATATCACTCACACCGGATCCCGTAGGAACCGATACAAGCAACTAACACAACATTCCACAACTATCCACACATAGCAAACACCTCACACGTATAGTCGCACACAGACACACGCCGCAGCGCGAGCGTGCCTACATTCCACACTCCGACCGTAGCCGGTACCTATCGGCGCGCGAACAGACATCACGTAATAGTAGTAATATATTATAGTATTAAGTTAGTTTAAGACCGGGTTTATTGACCCAATACAAGAGCGGTGCTCTAAAACACATATACCTATAGATATTAAATACGACCGTAGTGGTCTGACCACAAATAAAAGACGTTATAAAAATTTATATAATATAATAGATAACACTTAACATAAATAAAAGACATAACAAAATTTTTTGTAGAAATACACGTAATTGACAGAGTTTATAACAACAATATTAACATAGAACGGCGATCCGGTTCCGCGCGCCCGTCGTCGCCCGCGCTGCACGTCGCACACCTGTTAAGCAAAAACAAATACTTAACTATTAATAATTAATTCCTTATAGTAGTAAAATAAAATAGCAATTAAACGATTAAATCATATAAACCTTCGCGAGAAACTATAAACACAAAATTAAAATATAAAAGTAATAGTAACACATTAACACATTGGCAAAATCTGATAAGTAAAATAATAGCTTTAAAATTAAAGTACTAAACATAAAATCTAAATTATTAACATCAATAGACAATACTTACGAGTGTCAATACTCACCTATATACGTACAGCTAGCTCCCGGCGACGCGCAGGCGGCCCTCGTCCCGCGCCCCGCGCCCCGCACCTCGCGCCGCATTCCTTTGTGCCGCGCGTACAACACCTGCGGAAATAAATATTATAACATTAGTTAAGTTACTAATATACATATAAATAGGTATACACTTAATTGACTGACAGACTGATGACACATAGGGCACAAGTTGGGTATCCTTTACAATACCCTCTTGTCAAATAGGTAATAGATTAGATAGATAGGTAACTCCCCTGCACACACAAAACAATTTTAACATGATGGGCATAAGGACCCCCGTAAACAGGTATGTGTGCAACACCATTAACAAAAGCCCGCCAGGCCCGCCAGGCAAAAAGCCAGTTACGACCAGGGCCGGTAGCTGCGGGCCAGACAGTGAGGCGGATATGTGGGAGCAGCAGAACTCGCTCTCACCCGTAACGACGAGTCCACCCAACACGTTCGTCATTAACAAAAGACGGTCAAAAAGCCCAAAGTTACCGGCAAAAATCAACAAAAATCCTACCATTCTCGAAGGAAGGAAATGCCTGGTCAAAACCAAGCAACAACTGGCGTTATCGAAAAACATCAAACGGGAAATTAAGGATGATATCGCGGCATGCACAGAGAAACTGTATCAACTCTTGAAGGAGTCCGTGTGGGATAGGGAGAATGCTCCCCCAATGACAGCCCCCCCCGTGGACGAAGACTCTGCCCGGGACCCTCCCCCGACAGTACAAATCAATGCATGGGCCAAAACACTCGAGGATCACAAGGAGGCGATGCGGGAGATGACGGAGGCAGCTAGGAAGGTTTGCAGCGAGCTGCAGGCCGCCCCGGCTGCCATCCCGACCCCCGCAACGACAGCAATACTCCATAAGACCTACGCCGCAGCCCTGTCAACCCCAAAGCCAGCGTACATACCGCCGACATTACACTCCATCATCATAGCCTCGGACAATGTCGCAGACACGTCCGGGGAACTGGTGGAGAAAGTAAGGAAGGCGGTGAACGCGAGGCAGACAGGGGTCAGAGTAGACAGGGTTCGGAAGGTCAAGGACCAAAAAGTGGTCCTCGGGTGTCGGTCGGCGGAGGAACTCGACAGGGTCCAAAAACTTTTAAATAAAAATGCAGCGGGCTTAAAAGTTGAAAAGGCAAGGCATAGGAACCCGTTAATAATAATCACCAACGTTTTAAAGGACAATACGGACGACGATATTGTACAGTCCATCAAGGAACAAAACAAACATCTGCTGAGCGGCCTGGGGGGGGGGGAGGTCGAAGTCGCAGTAAAGTACAAGAAGAGGGCGAGACACGAGCTCGAGCAACATGTGGTGCTCGAGGTCTCGCCCCCCGTGTGGCGGCGGCTGACCGACGCGGGGAGGGTGTACATTGACCTACAGAGGGTAACGGTTTACGACCAATCCCCTGTGGTCCAGTGCACCCGATGCCTCGGGTACGGTCACGGGCGCAGACACTGCACGGCGGAGCAGGATCATCATTGCTCATACTGCGGCGGCGACCACCTCCGCACGGACTGCACAGATAAGAAAGAGGGTGGCAAACCGCAATGCAAGAATTGCAAGGAGGCCAAAATGCCACAGACGGATCACGATGCGTACAGCAAAGTGTGCCCCGTCCGGGAGAAATGGGACACATTAGCTAGAGCTAGGGTGGCCTATCCCGAACGGACGGGGTCTGAATGCGGTGCGCATCGCGGTCCGCCATTAAACGTGGGGTCACCGCTCGAGGACCGGATCATCGACTTAGTAAATTAAGTCAACTAATTTCATAAAATTAAGAATGATGCGGTCTCCGAATACGAGGCCCCCTAAAACATATAACAGCACCGTTCCATGATGGACTACAAGTACACATATATGGCACAAAGCACACAACACCACACACAATACATCACAACTAGGTACATACACCACACAAACACCACGTCAAATAATATACATAACAAACAAACTTAATATAAATAGCAATAGGCACACCAAACAAACAACACAAATAACCGACACATTACAGCACCATACATATATACATATACACATATACAATAGAATGAACAGAACACAAACACCTGTATAGTTATAAACATACATTTCTCAAACAAAATTTAAAAACCATTAAAACCAGTGCGGTGCCGCCAGGGGCCAGACGAAAGTCGACCTATGCGGTACCGCATAGGATCATAATAGACTGCGGCCCATACAAAGACAACTTTAAAAGCATATATAAACACAAGTAACTATCACCACTTAAAAACTCCACAAATAAAATATAATAAGTTGACCGGCCAAACAGGTGGGTGCCTCGGCGGGCGCTGGATTGCCAACCTTATGTTGTGAACATAAGGCGCATATCTCGGTGTCGCCGGGTGTCCATAGGCCTGGTCTGACATAGCCCGTATAATATCATACAAAATAAACTACTTATTAACTATACATAACACATACACATCAAATAAATACATAAACACTAACACAACATAAGTGAGGAAAATACACAAATAAACAAAATAGTAAACACATATTTTAACATAATACAATCATTAGAAAGATAAAACAGGTATATCCACACACTATAAACCAAAACACTGAATATAAATATAAATAACGTACACAAATAAAGTAAAAATATACACATTAAATAAAGTAGTACAATAAACTTACACATACTTACACAAACATATAGTAGTATTACATATATGTACATATAACGAACATAATCGGCAGAATTTAATATTAACCAAATAAAAATCAAACCCCGCGCCGTCCACATGGTGCCAGACGAATGTCGACCCTATGCGGTACGACACGGGGCACACAATCGCCTACGTACCATAACATTTAAACATAAACCATAACACAAACCATAACACGAACCATAACGCAAACCATAACGCAAACCATGAAACTAACATCAACAAAATATACAACAAGGCGACCGGCCGAACAGGTGGGCACCTCGGCTGCGCCGGACTGCAAAACGGTGTCGCCGGGGTGTCCTTAGGCCTGGTAGCAATAAATTGTATAATTTTCGCACAAGAAATGTTAGTTTTATCTGGTGGCGAATAAGTGAGTCGTACTTATGGTAAATCACACACTCACCACAATTATAATTGGAACCTTTACACACAACATTAGAAGTCACATTTAGTTAACATACAACAATAAAATACATATTCATGATACCTTCACATACATATATTAAATTATTATCTACAAACAAACCACAATACAAAAACATACAAAATACACAACATCAATCAAATCTAAAATAAAAAACTACTTAAAATAAAAATAAAATCTTGAAATCAAAACACTAAAATAAAACATACACACAAAACAAAAATACACCCACAATCACACATAAAACTAAAAAACAACACAAACACACATATATACTAAATCACCTCAAACTAATATTATATTACACCAGTTAAATTATAAATCAAAACACATATACTTACATCTATTATCAATATTACTAGTAAACAGAAAGGAATGTGAAGACTGGCCGAACAGGTGCGCGCCTTGGTGCGCGCTGGAATGTCAACCTTATGTTGCGTACATAAGGTACATATTACGGTGTCGGTCAGTCGAATCAAACTTACCACAATTAAATACACGACAACAAAACAATAATATAGTATTCAAGTAACCTTAAGTTATAAATAGAACCATATCAATAAAAAGTTAAAACAATAAAGTTAAAAAACACGTAAATATTACCACAACCGAAATGAGACAAAACACATACCTACATAAACAAAGAACAAAATATACTGTACAATACGCCACTATATATATAGACATACACATAACACAACAAATGAGTAGATACAACATCATTTTACATAAAACTAAAACTTGTAAATAAACATATAAAATAATAACCTCATGAGTAATAATAACAATAGATACGTTTAAATGAGCAACACAATAAATTTACACTTAACATACCTATAAATCTACACATTCTACACAATTCAATTTGAACATATAAAAATTATAATCCGAGCCGGGCCGCATAGACCAGACGAAAGTCGGCCCTATGCGGTACGGCATAAGGCATACAACCGCTTGCAGTACATTTAGACCTACCTCATCAAGGAAGGTAAAACTGCATTCTCAAATAAAACTACAACACAAGTACATCTATACGTTAATATACACAACTAATATCTTATACTACATTACACGAAACACTATCCGAATTATGAATTAAATATATACTAACTATACCATAATACATTACGAATTGGCTATTAATAAACATTATACACGATAATAAAACAATATAAATAGTATCTATTCAACATTAATTACACAAACTTTATTAACATGTAGTAAAACATAAACTAATAAATATAAACAAAATTTACTTATCACAAATGTTCTAATTAAATATTACAAGACATAAACACGAAACTAGTACACAACTATGAGATGCCAGGCCAAAGTAGTCTTTGTGCGTTAATATATAGGACACGGAATCGCCTGTCATCCATACAAATCTATAATACACAAATAAATTATAACACAAACACATTACACAAGCATATATACACTAAATACAAAACTATTATTATAAATAACAATAACATTTGACGCAATCTTATGTTGCTATATACAAACAATTATAAAATAAATATAAAACTAACACGCATACCTATAGAAGTTAAAACAATAAATATTATCACATCCTACAAAATTCCATTACAAACAATACTCATAGTAAACAAGAATCAACTAAAAATCAAAATTCAACAAACACAATGATATAATAAAACTATTGCACAGTAATAGGATGTCGACCTTATGCCTTACGACATAGGGAACATAATCGCCTGCCATCCGTATAAATCTCAATTACCTTTTCAAACACATATATACACACATATATACAATAACACATACAATAGAACACCCAATATTACTATTAAAACAAATAAACCAAATAAACATTAACTATTGCACAGTAATAGGATGTCAGGGGAAAATCGACCTTGCGCCTTACGACATGGGGAACATAATCGCCTGCCATCCGTATAAACCTAAATTACCTTTTTAAACACATATATACACACATATATACAAAACACATATAATTGAACACCCAACATTACTATACTAAACCAAATAAACATTAACCAAACAAAATTGACTCAAACATTAAAAAAGTAAACCTATTCATGATAAAATAAAAAGAATAAAGATACGGGATGTCGGGCGGAAGTGGACCCTGTGTGTTACTGCATAGGGCACACAATCGCCCGCCATACATACAACTAAATATTGACTATACATACAAATAAATTACAACACAAATATATATATACACACACAAACATTATTATTACAAAATATTATAATACATACCACAAATAAAAACAATAAATACAAAGAAAGGGGTCGACTGATCGAGCGGGTGCACGCCTTGGTGCGCGCCGGATTGCCTACCTTATGTAGTAAACATAAGGCGCATATTACGGCGTCGCCAGGCGTTCGCGTGGCCGGCCAGTCGGCTCATTATACTATCAAAACACTAAAAACACACTTTTAATAAATCATACAAACAAATAAATAGACAAACAAGCTAATAATTCACACCATAACAAACAAAATCGAATAAAATAATATAACATTCACACATCAACACTAGTTAAAACATACACGATATATACACCAACAAATACACAATACTATATACTATATTTAAAAGAACGATTAGTAATTGCAAGCAGCAGGATTATATATTATAATAATATATATAACTGCAGTAGGAGTGATAAGAGGCCGAAGCCGAAATATCGAGATTAAATATTGAATAAGAGAAAGATGTTACACATAACTCACCGCTAGCGCCATCTATTGTATTGTATAAACTGTAGTCGTACTCGCTGTACTGTTCGTCAAATTAAAACAAATATATAAAATGTTAATTATAAGAATGTAATATTAACTGTAAAATTAGATGTAAATGTAAAAATTATATGTAATAGTATTAGATGTAGTAGTAACTTTAAAATTAGATAATAAAAATTGTAAATGTTTTTAACCAAACAAATATTAGAAATTGAGCTGAAAATGTAAAACAAAAAATAAATAAAATAAAACTATGCCTACAACCTGCTACACTCCCGCACACATACTTAATTAGCTAGTTAGTTATTTTAAAAATGTAGAATATGGGAATCCCACCCATAGTATGATAGTGATGAATGATAGAAAGATATAGGATGTTGAATAAAAGTACGAGAGGCATAAATGCGAGAAATGGTATGAATGAGATTAACAAGATTAGACATAGATAGCTAAGGTCTCTGCTCAAGGCAGGGGAGTTTAGGAAAAAAAAAAAAAAAAAAAAAAAAAAAAAAAAAAAAAAAAAAAAAAAAAAAAAAACCTAACCTAACCTAACCTAACCTAACCTAACCTAACCTAACCTAACCTAACCTAACCTAACCTAACCTAACCTAACCTAACCTAACCTAACCTAACCTAACCTAACCTAACCTAACCTAACCTAACCTAACCTAACCTAACCTAACCTAACCTAACCTAACCTAACCTAACCTAACCTAACCTTTTTTTTTTTTTTTTTTTTTTTTTTTTTTTTTTTTTACGTGGTGGAAATCTTTGATAGACTTCCCACCGTCTTGGGGAAAGACGGTGGGGGAGTGTGGGACTCCTTCACTTGCACCCGGCTCTATGTAGCGAGCGAGCCGGAGCATCCGGTACCCACTAAAACCACCACGGTAGCCAGCCTCGGACGCATCTGCCGGTGGCCCTGGGGACTCGAAATGATCGACAACCAGGACCACCGCCATACGTCTAGTCTCGATTTGAGACTCCTCTCGGGAGGGGCAATAATTGGGCCCCTCCCCTGCGCCTTTGCGCATATGTAGGTAACCAGCGGCTACGACTGGTTACCTCTTCCCGGGATCGCTTGGAAATGACGGCCAGAGTCCCCACTCTGACCGCCGCGACCCCAAGGGCAGCGTATTATTACGCCGCGAGGCGTTCTCGCGCTATCTTTTTATAGCGCTGTGGCGCCGAACCCAAGAATTAGATTCGGCGCCACACTTTCTCGCCAGCGACATTATGGTCGCCGGCCCCGACCCCGCACTCTTCTACGTGCGGGGTTGGAACGCTCCCTCTCGCGTTCCGCCGTCTCCTTCTGGAGCATGACCGCTTCACAGAAGGAGACCACCGCTCTCCAGGAATCTCTCGCCGCCAACATGGCCGTGATAACAGCCGGCGGCGAGAGGTCAGGCCCGATCGTGTTGACCAGGACTCGGCGCTCTGAGGCCCATGCTGGGCACTCCTCGAGCGTGTGCTGGGCCGAGTCCCGGTCACTGCCGCAATGATGACACGCGGCAGTGGGCTCTCTCCCTATTCTGTTTAGGTACTCACCGAAGCAACCGTGTCCGGTGAGTACCTGTGTCAGCCTGTACGTGACTCCGACGTACTTCCGCTCCAGCCACACCTCCAGGCTGGGCAGTATTGCGCTAACTACGCGCTGGCGCGAGCAGCGTGGCAATTCGAGCCGCTCGCGCCACAACTCCAGCGCTCGCCTATGTGCTCCTCGACGCACTTCGAGCGAGTCTGTCGCGTCCCCGCCCTGGCGGGAATGAAACCGGTCGTAAACTTCCGTGTCCATCCCCGCCAAGATGTCGAAGGGCGGGAAACGCGCCAGAGTAGTCGCCGCCTCAAACGAGATTGTGCGGTATCCCCTCGCGATCCGTATGGCCACCACGCGCTGCAGGCTATTAAGTAAACGTCTGCAGCGGGAGGCGCCCGTCAGCCTATCCGACCAAACGGGCGCCCCATAGAGGGCCATGGATCGCAGGACACCGCCATAGAGACGGCGAATCTCCTCCCGGGGTCCTCCGAGATTGGGCAGCAGCCTCTGGAGAGCGCCTGCTGCCTTTTGGACTCGGGGGACCAAACGCTCGAAGTGAGCCTCGAATTTCCATCGGCCGTCGATGATTAGGCCTAGGTACTTAATGGTGGGCCCGATAGGCACCACCGCTTCCCCGATCCTCATCTGCATTATTGGTGGCTCCCCCCGAAGGCTGTGGAACCACAGTGCTTCGGTTTTTTGGGGAGCCACCCGCAAACCCAGGCCCTCTATGTGGGCAACCACTCGTGCGACCCCCAATTCGGCGAGCCTCAGTGTTTCGTGGAAGCCCTCCCCCCTGGCCATGACCAAAGTGTCATCCGCATAACAGATGACATCTAGGCCGGGGGGCAGTCTGGTCCTCAGAATTGCGTCGTAGGCGAGGTTCCACAGAAGTGGGCCCAAAACAGACCCCTGTGGAACCCCGCAGCCGATCCTCCTCGTGATCTCGTTGCCATCCCTGTCAGCGAACCTGATGGTCCTGTCACGCAGATACGCCCCGACTATTTCGCGCAAGTAAGGGGGCACATTATGATAGTGAAGTGCCTCCCTGATCGCACGCCATGGGAGGGAGTTGAAGGCGTTGACTATATCCAAGCTTATAGCCAACGCCACTCCCCCCTCCTGGACTGCCTCCTCCGCCAGGGAACGGACGCGCCTAATGGCGTCCACCGTTGACCTTCCCTGACGGAAGCCATACTGGCAATCCGAGAGGTCGGGGCCCTCGCGTGACAGGTGTTCACTGAGGCGGGCAGCGATGACACGCTCGAAGAGCTTGCCCGCCTCGTCCAACAGACAGATTGGACGGAACGACGCAGGAGAATCGGCCGCCCTGCCAGGCTTCGCTAGGAGGACCAGACGGGCCTCCTTCCAACCACTGGGGAAAACTCCGCAGCGAAGGCAGCTAGTGAACAGCTGCCGGAGTTTATCCCCCAAGACCGCCAAAGCCAACACCCATGCTCGTCCGGGGATCCCATCGGGACCCGGAGCGGTGTTTCGAGCTGCGAGCCGCCTAACGGCTCGATCCAGCTCCCCCTCCGTCACTCCAAGATGGTCCGACCAACCAGAATGGTCCGGACGTGACGGGGGAACCTAACCTAACCTAACCTAACCTAACCTAACCTAACCTAACCTAACCTAACCTAACCTAACCTAACCTAACCTAACCTAACCTAACCTAACCTAACCTAACCTAACCAATGGTATAAGAAAAAGCATATAGCCCCATACAAAAATCGCAAGTTATGGACCTTTGAAGATGGATCAGGTGAGTTTTTTAAGCATTTTAGTATTAATAGCTATTAATAATGTCGGTTTGAGTGTTTACCGGTACACTATATTTATGTGCGCACTCCACGCATACTAGTTAGCTAGATTACTGCTAAAAATTTGCAAGATTTGTAGTGGTTTTGAGTTTTTAGGCAATAAATTAGTATCTCAACTGACCCATTTTTTTTTTGTTAAGTCAATTGATTTACCAATTATTCCTGTGGTCCTGAATCTATTTATATTTAACGTTAGTGGGACTAGCCCCTCTGGTTCTACGCAAGCTAAGTTAATCCAAATTTGATACCAGAGGGGGATTTTTGCTACTATTTTACAGAAAATATCTTATTCTGTATTAATTTGTGATAATTTATGCCTTTATTAATCGATTAAATGCGGCTTTAAGCTGATAACTAAACCTGCGCCTAGACGGTGGGCGGGTGGTTAAAGTGCGTCGGAATTTATTTTTGTAAACCCGAGTTTTAAAATGGCGGCCGCCGCCGGTGCGTCGTGGCGTTATGTTTGAAAGCGAGTTATGGACTTTGTTTGCTGCGTAATAGGTTCGCAGTTTTTTAATATTCAAATAAAAACGGTCCGCCCTAGCGAATTTTGATGGATTGGTGGCAGAATGAGGAAGAAATTCATTGAACAGCGTTTGGTAGCTGCTCAATGCGCACAATAACAGAATAACGAATATAAAAGTCATCGTATTATTCGCTATCACTCACCGAAGACTGAACCAACGGCGGTGTAGCGATGTCTAGATTCTTGGTAACCACTATGCACTGAAGCTACCATTATTGTTAACACAACACAAGATCTAGATTATTGGCAACCACTATGCACTGAAGCTACCATTATTGTTAACACAACACAAAACACACTAATATGGCCGTCGGCGTCATAAAATGGCACAAACAAACAGACGAACAAAGGTAAACTAAAACAATAGTGTTTTTAACGGCTGCGACGGTTATAAATTTAAAAAATGGACTCGCGCAGGGCGTGTGCGTTCGCCGGGGAGCGTACCGACTGAGTGATGTGTTTAGGCACTATTACATCCACATGACCTATTCAACGGCGTCGCCTGGGTAGAGGGAATATTTGACGACCTAGAGTCGTAGCCTGGTGCTGGTGGCTACGTTTTTCTTCGTACGCTGAACTACTAATGCAATTTCTACGATAATTGTATGTGTTTATCAAACAGTTTTACTGAGCGAGTGGTATGCTACTGTTGATATTATCGATCGCTGGAGACTAACGAAAGCTTGAGCAAGTTTTAATTTAACTAGCGATCTGTGCGGATTTAGTGATGAAATATGAAGCGATAATGGAAAATGGTGAAATATCTCTCGCTGAGGGCCGGGTGGGCGGCGTGCCAAACATTGATCGGATCCCGGGGGGCGGGGTACCAGGAGAAGCGGAAAAATGGTGGCTAACCAATGGTATAAGAAAAAGCATATAGCCCCATACAAAAATCGCAAGTTATGGACCTTTGAAGATGGATCAGGTGAGTTTTTTAAGCATTTTAGTATTAATAGCTATTAATAATGTCGGTTTGAGTGTTTACCGGTACACTATATTTATGTGCGCACTCCACGCATACTAGTTAGCTAGATTACTGCTAAAAATTTGCAAGATTTGTAGTGGTTTTGAGTTTTTAGGCAATAAATTAGTATCTCAACTGACCCATTTTTTTTTTGTTAAGTCAATTGATTTACCAATTATTCCTGTGGTCCTGAATCTATTTATATTTAACGTTAGTGGGACTAGCCCCTCTGGTTCTACGCAAGCTAAGTTAATCCAAATTTGATACCAGAGGGGGATTTTTGCTACTATTTTACAGAAAATATCTTATTCTGTATTAATTTGTGATAATTTATGCCTTTATTAATCGATTAAATGCGGCTTTAAGCTGATAACTAAACCTGCGCCTAGACGGTGGGCGGGTGGTTAAAGTGCGTCGGAATTTATTTTTGTAAACCCGAGTTTTAAAATGGCGGCCGCCGCCGGTGCGTCGTGGCGTTATGTTTGAAAGCGAGTTATGGACTTTGTTTGCTGCGTAATAGGTTCGCAGTTTTTTAATATTCAAATAAAAACGGTCCGCCCTAGCGAATTTTGATGGATTGGTGGCAGAATGAGGAAGAAATTCATTGAACAGCGTTTGGTAGCTGCTCAATGCGCACAATAACAGAATAACGAATATAAAAGTCATCGTATTATTCGCTATCACTCACCGAAGACTGAACCAACGGCGGTGTAGCGATGTCTAGATTCTTGGTAACCACTATGCACTGAAGCTACCATTATTGTTAACACAACACAAGATCTAGATTATTGGCAACCACTATGCACTGAAGCTACCATTATTGTTAACACAACACAAAACACACTAATATGGCCGTCGGCGTCATAAAATGGCACAAACAAACAGACGAACAAAGGTAAACTAAAACAATAGTGTTTTTAACGGCTGCGACGGTTATAAATTTAAAAAATGGACTCGCGCAGGGCGTGTGCGTTCGCCGGGGAGCGTACCGACTGAGTGATGTGTTTAGGCACTATTACATCCACATGACCTATTCAACGGCGTCGCCTGGGTAGAGGGAATATTTGACGACCTAGAGTCGTAGCCTGGTGCTGGTGGCTACGTTTTTCTTCGTACGCTGAACTACTAATGCAATTTCTACGATAATTGTATGTGTTTATCAAACAGTTTTACTGAGCGAGTGGTATGCTACTGTTGATATTATCGATCGCTGGAGACTAACGAAAGCTTGAGCAAGTTTTAATTTAACTAGCGATCTGTGCGGATTTAGTGATGAAATATGAAGCGATAATGGAAAATGGTGAAATATCTCTCGCTGAGGGCCGGGTGGGCGGCGTGCCAAACATTGATCGGATCCCGGGGGGCGGGGTACCAGGAGAAGCGGAAAAATGGTGGCTAACCAATGGTATAAGAAAAAGCATATAGCCCCATACAAAAATCGCAAGTTATGGACCTTTGAAGATGGATCAGGTGAGTTTTTTAAGCATTTTAGTATTAATAGCTATTAATAATGTCGGTTTGAGTGTTTACCGGTACACTATATTTATGTGCGCACTCCACGCATACTAGTTAGCTAGATTACTGCTAAAAATTTGCAAGATTTGTAGTGGTTTTGAGTTTTTAGGCAATAAATTAGTATCTCAACTGACCCATTTTTTTTTTGTTAAGTCAATTGATTTACCAATTATTCCTGTGGTCCTGAATCTATTTATATTTAACGTTAGTGGGACTAGCCCCTCTGGTTCTACGCAAGCTAAGTTAATCCAAATTTGATACCAGAGGGGGATTTTTGCTACTATTTTACAGAAAATATCTTATTCTGTATTAATTTGTGATAATTTATGCCTTTATTAATCGATTAAATGCGGCTTTAAGCTGATAACTAAACCTGCGCCTAGACGGTGGGCGGGTGGTTAAAGTGCGTCGGAATTTATTTTTGTAAACCCGAGTTTTAAAATGGCGGCCGCCGCCGGTGCGTCGTGGCGTTATGTTTGAAAGCGAGTTATGGACTTTGTTTGCTGCGTAATAGGTTCGCAGTTTTTTAATATTCAAATAAAAACGGTCCGCCCTAGCGAATTTTGATGGATTGGTGGCAGAATGAGGAAGAAATTCATTGAACAGCGTTTGGTAGCTGCTCAATGCGCACAATAACAGAATAACGAATATAAAAGTCATCGTATTATTCGCTATCACTCACCGAAGACTGAACCAACGGCGGTGTAGCGATGTCTAGATTCTTGGTAACCACTATGCACTGAAGCTACCATTATTGTTAACACAACACAAGATCTAGATTATTGGCAACCACTATGCACTGAAGCTACCATTATTGTTAACACAACACAAAACACACTAATATGGCCGTCGGCGTCATAAAATGGCACAAACAAACAGACGAACAAAGGTAAACTAAAACAATAGTGTTTTTAACGGCTGCGACGGTTATAAATTTAAAAAATGGACTCGCGCAGGGCGTGTGCGTTCGCCGGGGAGCGTACCGACTGAGTGATGTGTTTAGGCACTATTACATCCACATGACCTATTCAACGGCGTCGCCTGGGTAGAGGGAATATTTGACGACCTAGAGTCGTAGCCTGGTGCTGGTGGCTACGTTTTTCTTCGTACGCTGAACTACTAATGCAATTTCTACGATAATTGTATGTGTTTATCAAACAGTTTTACTGAGCGAGTGGTATGCTACTGTTGATATTATCGATCGCTGGAGACTAACGAAAGCTTGAGCAAGTTTTAATTTAACTAGCGATCTGTGCGGATTTAGTGATGAAATATGAAGCGATAATGGAAAATGGTGAAATATCTCTCGCTGAGGGCCGGGTGGGCGGCGTGCCAAACATTGATCGGATCCCGGGGGGCGGGGTACCAGGAGAAGCGGAAAAATGGTGGCTATCCAATGGTATAAGAAAAAGCATATAGCCCCATACAAAAATCGCAAGTTATGGACCTTTGAAGATGGATCAGGTGAGTTTTTTAAGCATTTTAGTATTAATAGCTATTAATAATGTCGGTTTGAGTGTTTACCGGTACACTATATTTATGTGCGCACTCCACGCATACTAGTTAGCTAGATTACTGCTAAAAATTTGCAAGATTTGTAGTGGTTTTGAGTTTTTAGGCAATAAATTAGTATCTCAACTGACCCATTTTTTTTTTGTTAAGTCAATTGATTTACCAATTATTCCTGTGGTCCTGAATCTATTTATATTTAACGTTAGTGGGACTAGCCCCTCTGGTTCTACGCAAGCTAAGTTAATCCAAATTTGATACCAGAGGGGGATTTTTGCTACTATTTTACAGAAAATATCTTATTCTGTATTAATTTGTGATAATTTATGCCTTTATTAATCGATTAAATGCGGCTTTAAGCTGATAACTAAACCTGCGCCTAGACGGTGGGCGGGTGGTTAAAGTGCGTCGGAATTTATTTTTGTAAACCCGAGTTTTAAAATGGCGGCCGCCGCCGGTGCGTCGTGGCGTTATGTTTGAAAGCGAGTTATGGACTTTGTTTGCTGCGTAATAGGTTCGCAGTTTTTTAATATTCAAATAAAAACGGTCCGCCCTAGCGAATTTTGATGGATTGGTGGCAGAATGAGGAAGAAATTCATTGAACAGCGTTTGGTAGCTGCTCAATGCGCACAATAACAGAATAACGAATATAAAAGTCATCGTATTATTCGCTATCACTCACCGAAGACTGAACCAACGGCGGTGTAGCGATGTCTAGATTCTTGGTAACCACTATGCACTGAAGCTACCATTATTGTTAACACAACACAAGATCTAGATTATTGGCAACCACTATGCACTGAAGCTACCATTATTGTTAACACAACACAAAACACACTAATATGGCCGTCGGCGTCATAAAATGGCACAAACAAACAGACGAACAAAGGTAAACTAAAACAATAGTGTTTTTAACGGCTGCGACGGTTATAAATTTAAAAAATGGACTCGCGCAGGGCGTGTGCGTTCGCCGGGGAGCGTACCGACTGAGTGATGTGTTTAGGCACTATTACATCCACATGACCTATTCAACGGCGTCGCCTGGGTAGAGGGAATATTTGACGACCTAGAGTCGTAGCCTGGTGCTGGTGGCTACGTTTTTCTTCGTACGCTGAACTACTAATGCAATTTCTACGATAATTGTATGTGTTTATCAAACAGTTTTACTGAGCGAGTGGTATGCTACTGTTGATATTATCGATCGCTGGAGACTAACGAAAGCTTGAGCAAGTTTTAATTTAACTAGCGATCTGTGCGGATTTAGTGATGAAATATGAAGCGATAATGGAAAATGGTGAAATATCTCTCGCTGAGGGCCGGGTGGGCGGCGTGCCAAACATTGATCGGATCCCGGGGGGCGGGGTACCAGGAGAAGCGGAAAAATGGTGGCTAACCAATGGTATAAGAAAAAGCATATAGCCCCATACAAAAATCGCAAGTTATGGACCTTTGAAGATGGATCAGGTGAGTTTTTTAAGCATTTTAGTATTAATAGCTATTAATAATGTCGGTTTGAGTGTTTACCGGTACACTATATTTATGTGCGCACTCCACGCATACTAGTTAGCTAGATTACTGCTAAAAATTTGCAAGATTTGTAGTGGTTTTGAGTTTTTAGGCAATAAATTAGTATCTCAACTGACCCATTTTTTTTTTGTTAAGTCAATTGATTTACCAATTATTCCTGTGGTCCTGAATCTATTTATATTTAACGTTAGTGGGACTAGCCCCTCTGGTTCTACGCAAGCTAAGTTAATCCAAATTTGATACCAGAGGGGGATTTTTGCTACTATTTTACAGAAAATATCTTATTCTGTATTAATTTGTGATAATTTATGCCTTTATTAATCGATTAAATGCGGCTTTAAGCTGATAACTAAACCTGCGCCTAGACGGTGGGCGGGTGGTTAAAGTGCGTCGGAATTTATTTTTGTAAACCCGAGTTTTAAAATGGCGGCCGCCGCCGGTGCGTCGTGGCGTTATGTTTGAAAGCGAGTTATGGACTTTGTTTGCTGCGTAATAGGTTCGCAGTTTTTTAATATTCAAATAAAAACGGTCCGCCCTAGCGAATTTTGATGGATTGGTGGCAGAATGAGGAAGAAATTCATTGAACAGCGTTTGGTAGCTGCTCAATGCGCACAATAACAGAATAACGAATATAAAAGTCATCGTATTATTCGCTATCACTCACCGAAGACTGAACCAACGGCGGTGTAGCGATGTCTAGATTCTTGGTAACCACTATGCACTGAAGCTACCATTATTGTTAACACAACACAAGATCTAGATTATTGGCAACCACTATGCACTGAAGCTACCATTATTGTTAACACAACACAAAACACACTAATATGGCCGTCGGCGTCATAAAATGGCACAAACAAACAGACGAACAAAGGTAAACTAAAACAATAGTGTTTTTAACGGCTGCGACGGTTATAAATTTAAAAAATGGACTCGCGCAGGGCGTGTGCGTTCGCCGGGGAGCGTACCGACTGAGTGATGTGTTTAGGCACTATTACATCCACATGACCTATTCAACGGCGTCGCCTGGGTAGAGGGAATATTTGACGACCTAGAGTCGTAGCCTGGTGCTGGTGGCTACGTTTTTCTTCGTACGCTGAACTACTAATGCAATTTCTACGATAATTGTATGTGTTTATCAAACAGTTTTACTGAGCGAGTGGTATGCTACTGTTGATATTATCGATCGCTGGAGACTAACGAAAGCTTGAGCAAGTTTTAATTTAACTAGCGATCTGTGCGGATTTAGTGATGAAATATGAAGCGATAATGGAAAATGGTGAAATATCTCTCGCTGAGGGCCGGGTGGGCGGCGTGCCAAACATTGATCGGATCCCGGGGGGCGGGGTACCAGGAGAAGCGGAAAAATGGTGGCTAACCAATGGTATAAGAAAAAGCATATAGCCCCATACAAAAATCGCAAGTTATGGACCTTTGAAGATGGATCAGGTGAGTTTTTTAAGCATTTTAGTATTAATAGCTATTAATAATGTCGGTTTGAGTGTTTACCGGTACACTATATTTATGTGCGCACTCCACGCATACTAGTTAGCTAGATTACTGCTAAAAATTTGCAAGATTTGTAGTGGTTTTGAGTTTTTAGGCAATAAATTAGTATCTCAACTGACCCATTTTTTTTTTGTTAAGTCAATTGATTTACCAATTATTCCTGTGGTCCTGAATCTATTTATATTTAACGTTAGTGGGACTAGCCCCTCTGGTTCTACGCAAGCTAAGTTAATCCAAATTTGATACCAGAGGGGGATTTTTGCTACTATTTTACAGAAAATATCTTATTCTGTATTAATTTGTGATAATTTATGCCTTTATTAATCGATTAAATGCGGCTTTAAGCTGATAACTAAACCTGCGCCTAGACGGTGGGCGGGTGGTTAAAGTGCGTCGGAATTTATTTTTGTAAACCCGAGTTTTAAAATGGCGGCCGCCGCCGGTGCGTCGTGGCGTTATGTTTGAAAGCGAGTTATGGACTTTGTTTGCTGCGTAATAGGTTCGCAGTTTTTTAATATTCAAATAAAAACGGTCCGCCCTAGCGAATTTTGATGGATTGGTGGCAGAATGAGGAAGAAATTCATTGAACAGCGTTTGGTAGCTGCTCAATGCGCACAATAACAGAATAACGAATATAAAAGTCATCGTATTATTCGCTATCACTCACCGAAGACTGAACCAACGGCGGTGTAGCGATGTCTAGATTCTTGGTAACCACTATGCACTGAAGCTACCATTATTGTTAACACAACACAAGATCTAGATTATTGGCAACCACTATGCACTGAAGCTACCATTATTGTTAACACAACACAAAACACACTAATATGGCCGTCGGCGTCATAAAATGGCACAAACAAACAGACGAACAAAGGTAAACTAAAACAATAGTGTTTTTAACGGCTGCGACGGTTATAAATTTAAAAAATGGACTCGCGCAGGGCGTGTGCGTTCGCCGGGGAGCGTACCGACTGAGTGATGTGTTTAGGCACTATTACATCCACATGACCTATTCAACGGCGTCGCCTGGGTAGAGGGAATATTTGACGACCTAGAGTCGTAGCCTGGTGCTGGTGGCTACGTTTTTCTTCGTACGCTGAACTACTAATGCAATTTCTACGATAATTGTATGTGTTTATCAAACAGTTTTACTGAGCGAGTGGTATGCTACTGTTGATATTATCGATCGCTGGAGACTAACGAAAGCTTGAGCAAGTTTTAATTTAACTAGCGATCTGTGCGGATTTAGTGATGAAATATGAAGCGATAATGGAAAATGGTGAAATATCTCTCGCTGAGGGCCGGGTGGGCGGCGTGCCAAACATTGATCGGATCCCGGGGGGCGGGGTACCAGGAGAAGCGGAAAAATGGTGGCTAACCAATGGTATAAGAAAAAGCATATAGCCCCATACAAAAATCGCAAGTTATGGACCTTTGAAGATGGATCAGGTGAGTTTTTTAAGCATTTTAGTATTAATAGCTATTAATAATGTCGGTTTGAGTGTTTACCGGTACACTATATTTATGTGCGCACTCCACGCATACTAGTTAGCTAGATTACTGCTAAAAATTTGCAAGATTTGTAGTGGTTTTGAGTTTTTAGGCAATAAATTAGTATCTCAACTGACCCATTTTTTTTTTGTTAAGTCAATTGATTTACCAATTATTCCTGTGGTCCTGAATCTATTTATATTTAACGTTAGTGGGACTAGCCCCTCTGGTTCTACGCAAGCTAAGTTAATCCAAATTTGATACCAGAGGGGGATTTTTGCTACTATTTTACAGAAAATATCTTATTCTGTATTAATTTGTGATAATTTATGCCTTTATTAATCGATTAAATGCGGCTTTAAGCTGATAACTAAACCTGCGCCTAGACGGTGGGCGGGTGGTTAAAGTGCGTCGGAATTTATTTTTGTAAACCCGAGTTTTAAAATGGCGGCCGCCGCCGGTGCGTCGTGGCGTTATGTTTGAAAGCGAGTTATGGACTTTGTTTGCTGCGTAATAGGTTCGCAGTTTTTTAATATTCAAATAAAAACGGTCCGCCCTAGCGAATTTTGATGGATTGGTGGCAGAATGAGGAAGAAATTCATTGAACAGCGTTTGGTAGCTGCTCAATGCGCACAATAACAGAATAACGAATATAAAAGTCATCGTATTATTCGCTATCACTCACCGAAGACTGAACCAACGGCGGTGTAGCGATGTCTAGATTCTTGGTAACCACTATGCACTGAAGCTACCATTATTGTTAACACAACACAAGATCTAGATTATTGGCAACCACTATGCACTGAAGCTACCATTATTGTTAACACAACACAAAACACACTAATATGGCCGTCGGCGTCATAAAATGGCACAAACAAACAGACGAACAAAGGTAAACTAAAACAATAGTGTTTTTAACGGCTGCGACGGTTATAAATTTAAAAAATGGACTCGCGCAGGGCGTGTGCGTTCGCCGGGGAGCGTACCGACTGAGTGATGTGTTTAGGCACTATTACATCCACATGACCTATTCAACGGCGTCGCCTGGGTAGAGGGAATATTTGACGACCTAGAGTCGTAGCCTGGTGCTGGTGGCTACGTTTTTCTTCGTACGCTGAACTACTAATGCAATTTCTACGATAATTGTATGTGTTTATCAAACAGTTTTACTGAGCGAGTGGTATGCTACTGTTGATATTATCGATCGCTGGAGACTAACGAAAGCTTGAGCAAGTTTTAATTTAACTAGCGATCTGTGCGGATTTAGTGATGAAATATGAAGCGATAATGGAAAATGGTGAAATATCTCTCGCTGAGGGCCGGGTGGGCGGCGTGCCAAACATTGATCGGATCCCGGGGGGCGGGGTACCAGGAGAAGCGGAAAAATGGTGGCTAACCAATGGTATAAGAAAAAGCATATAGCCCCATACAAAAATCGCAAGTTATGGACCTTTGAAGATGGATCAGGTGAGTTTTTTAAGCATTTTAGTATTAATAGCTATTAATAATGTCGGTTTGAGTGTTTACCGGTACACTATATTTATGTGCGCACTCCACGCATACTAGTTAGCTAGATTACTGCTAAAAATTTGCAAGATTTGTAGTGGTTTTGAGTTTTTAGGCAATAAATTAGTATCTCAACTGACCCATTTTTTTTTGTTAAGTCAATTGATTTACCAATTATTCCTGTGGTCCTGAATCTATTTATATTTAACGTTAGTGGGACTAGCCCCTCTGGTTCTACGCAAGCTAAGTTAATCCAAATTTGATACCAGAGGGGGATTTTTGCTACTATTTTACAGAAAATATCTTATTCTGTATTAATTTGTGATAATTTATGCCTTTATTAATCGATTAAATGCGGCTTTAAGCTGATAACTAAACCTGCGCCTAGACGGTGGGCGGGTGGTTAAAGTGCGTCGGAATTTATTTTTGTAAACCCGAGTTTTAAAATGGCGGCCGCCGCCGGTGCGTCGTGGCGTTATGTTTGAAAGCGAGTTATGGACTTTGTTTGCTGCGTAATAGGTTCGCAGTTTTTTAATATTCAAATAAAAACGGTCCGCCCTAGCGAATTTTGATGGATTGGTGGCAGAATGAGGAAGAAATTCATTGAACAGCGTTTGGTAGCTGCTCAATGCGCACAATAACAGAATAACGAATATAAAAGTCATCGTATTATTCGCTATCACTCACCGAAGACTGAACCAACGGCGGTGTAGCGATGTCTAGATTCTTGGTAACCACTATGCACTGAAGCTACCATTATTGTTAACACAACACAAGATCTAGATTATTGGCAACCACTATGCACTGAAGCTACCATTATTGTTAACACAACACAAAACACACTAATATGGCCGTCGGCGTCATAAAATGGCACAAACAAACAGACGAACAAAGGTAAACTAAAACAATAGTGTTTTTAACGGCTGCGACGGTTATAAATTTAAAAAATGGACTCGCGCAGGGCGTGTGCGTTCGCCGGGGAGCGTACCGACTGAGTGATGTGTTTAGGCACTATTACATCCACATGACCTATTCAACGGCGTCGCCTGGGTAGAGGGAATATTTGACGACCTAGAGTCGTAGCCTGGTGCTGGTGGCTACGTTTTTCTTCGTACGCTGAACTACTAATGCAATTTCTACGATAATTGTATGTGTTTATCAAACAGTTTTACTGAGCGAGTGGTATGCTACTGTTGATATTATCGATCGCTGGAGACTAACGAAAGCTTGAGCAAGTTTTAATTTAACTAGCGATCTGTGCGGATTTAGTGATGAAATATGAAGCGATAATGGAAAATGGTGAAATATCTCTCGCTGAGGGCCGGGTGGGCGGCGTGCCAAACATTGATCGGATCCCGGGGGGCGGGGTACCAGGAGAAGCGGAAAAATGGTGGCTAACCAATGGTATAAGAAAAAGCATATAGCCCCATACAAAAATCGCAAGTTATGGACCTTTGAAGATGGATCAGGTGAGTTTTTTAAGCATTTTAGTATTAATAGCTATTAATAATGTCGGTTTGAGTGTTTACCGGTACACTATATTTATGTGCGCACTCCACGCATACTAGTTAGCTAGATTACTGCTAAAAATTTGCAAGATTTGTAGTGGTTTTGAGTTTTTAGGCAATAAATTAGTATCTCAACTGACCCATTTTTTTTTTGTTAAGTCAATTGATTTACCAATTATTCCTGTGGTCCTGAATCTATTTATATTTAACGTTAGTGGGACTAGCCCCTCTGGTTCTACGCAAGCTAAGTTAATCCAAATTTGATACCAGAGGGGGATTTTTGCTACTATTTTACAGAAAATATCTTATTCTGTATTAATTTGTGATAATTTATGCCTTTATTAATCGATTAAATGCGGCTTTAAGCTGATAACTAAACCTGCGCCTAGACGGTGGGCGGGTGGTTAAAGTGCGTCGGAATTTATTTTTGTAAACCCGAGTTTTAAAATGGCGGCCGCCGCCGGTGCGTCGTGGCGTTATGTTTGAAAGCGAGTTATGGACTTTGTTTGCTGCGTAATAGGTTCGCAGTTTTTTAATATTCAAATAAAAACGGTCCGCCCTAGCGAATTTTGATGGATTGGTGGCAGAATGAGGAAGAAATTCATTGAACAGCGTTTGGTAGCTGCTCAATGCGCACAATAACAGAATAACGAATATAAAAGTCATCGTATTATTCGCTATCACTCACCGAAGACTGAACCAACGGCGGTGTAGCGATGTCTAGATTCTTGGTAACCACTATGCACTGAAGCTACCATTATTGTTAACACAACACAAGATCTAGATTATTGGCAACCACTATGCACTGAAGCTACCATTATTGTTAACACAACACAAAACACACTAATATGGCCGTCGGCGTCATAAAATGGCACAAACAAACAGACGAACAAAGGTAAACTAAAACAATAGTGTTTTTAACGGCTGCGACGGTTATAAATTTAAAAAATGGACTCGCGCAGGGCGTGTGCGTTCGCCGGGGAGCGTACCGACTGAGTGATGTGTTTAGGCACTATTACATCCACATGACCTATTCAACGGCGTCGCCTGGGTAGAGGGAATATTTGACGACCTAGAGTCGTAGCCTGGTGCTGGTGGCTACGTTTTTCTTCGTACGCTGAACTACTAATGCAATTTCTACGATAATTGTATGTGTTTATCAAACAGTTTTACTGAGCGAGTGGTATGCTACTGTTGATATTATCGATCGCTGGAGACTAACGAAAGCTTGAGCAAGTTTTAATTTAACTAGCGATCTGTGCGGATTTAGTGATGAAATATGAAGCGATAATGGAAAATGGTGAAATATCTCTCGCTGAGGGCCGGGTGGGCGGCGTGCCAAACATTGATCGGATCCCGGGGGGCGGGGTACCAGGAGAAGCGGAAAAATGGTGGCTATCCAATGGTATAAGAAAAAGCATATAGCCCCATACAAAAATCGCAAGTTATGGACCTTTGAAGATGGATCAGGTGAGTTTTTTAAGCATTTTAGTATTAATAGCTATTAATAATGTCGGTTTGAGTGTTTACCGGTACACTATATTTATGTGCGCACTCCACGCATACTAGTTAGCTAGATTACTGCTAAAAATTTGCAAGATTTGTAGTGGTTTTGAGTTTTTAGGCAATAAATTAGTATCTCAACTGACCCATTTTTTTTTTGTTAAGTCAATTGATTTACCAATTATTCCTGTGGTCCTGAATCTATTTATATTTAACGTTAGTGGGACTAGCCCCTCTGGTTCTACGCAAGCTAAGTTAATCCAAATTTGATACCAGAGGGGGATTTTTGCTACTATTTTACAGAAAATATCTTATTCTGTATTAATTTGTGATAATTTATGCCTTTATTAATCGATTAAATGCGGCTTTAAGCTGATAACTAAACCTGCGCCTAGACGGTGGGCGGGTGGTTAAAGTGCGTCGGAATTTATTTTTGTAAACCCGAGTTTTAAAATGGCGGCCGCCGCCGGTGCGTCGTGGCGTTATGTTTGAAAGCGAGTTATGGACTTTGTTTGCTGCGTAATAGGTTCGCAGTTTTTTAATATTCAAATAAAAACGGTCCGCCCTAGCGAATTTTGATGGATTGGTGGCAGAATGAGGAAGAAATTCATTGAACAGCGTTTGGTAGCTGCTCAATGCGCACAATAACAGAATAACGAATATAAAAGTCATCGTATTATTCGCTATCACTCACCGAAGACTGAACCAACGGCGGTGTAGCGATGTCTAGATTCTTGGTAACCACTATGCACTGAAGCTACCATTATTGTTAACACAACACAAGATCTAGATTATTGGCAACCACTATGCACTGAAGCTACCATTATTGTTAACACAACACAAAACACACTAATATGGCCGTCGGCGTCATAAAATGGCACAAACAAACAGACGAACAAAGGTAAACTAAAACAATAGTGTTTTTAACGGCTGCGACGGTTATAAATTTAAAAAATGGACTCGCGCAGGGCGTGTGCGTTCGCCGGGGAGCGTACCGACTGAGTGATGTGTTTAGGCACTATTACATCCACATGACCTATTCAACGGCGTCGCCTGGGTAGAGGGAATATTTGACGACCTAGAGTCGTAGCCTGGTGCTGGTGGCTACGTTTTTCTTCGTACGCTGAACTACTAATGCAATTTCTACGATAATTGTATGTGTTTATCAAACAGTTTTACTGAGCGAGTGGTATGCTACTGTTGATATTATCGATCGCTGGAGACTAACGAAAGCTTGAGCAAGTTTTAATTTAACTAGCGATCTGTGCGGATTTAGTGATGAAATATGAAGCGATAATGGAAAATGGTGAAATATCTCTCGCTGAGGGCCGGGTGGGCGGCGTGCCAAACATTGATCGGATCCCGGGGGGCGGGGTACCAGGAGAAGCGGAAAAATGGTGGCTATCCAATGGTATAAGAAAAAGCATATAGCCCCATACAAAAATCGCAAGTTATGGACCTTTGAAGATGGATCAGGTGAGTTTTTTAAGCATTTTAGTATTAATAGCTATTAATAATGTCGGTTTGAGTGTTTACCGGTACACTATATTTATGTGCGCACTCCACGCATACTAGTTAGCTAGATTACTGCTAAAAATTTGCAAGATTTGTAGTGGTTTTGAGTTTTTAGGCAATAAATTAGTATCTCAACTGACCCATTTTTTTTTTGTTAAGTCAATTGATTTACCAATTATTCCTGTGGTCCTGAATCTATTTATATTTAACGTTAGTGGGACTAGCCCCTCTGGTTCTACGCAAGCTAAGTTAATCCAAATTTGATACCAGAGGGGGATTTTTGCTACTATTTTACAGAAAATATCTTATTCTGTATTAATTTGTGATAATTTATGCCTTTATTAATCGATTAAATGCGGCTTTAAGCTGATAACTAAACCTGCGCCTAGACGGTGGGCGGGTGGTTAAAGTGCGTCGGAATTTATTTTTGTAAACCCGAGTTTTAAAATGGCGGCCGCCGCCGGTGCGTCGTGGCGTTATGTTTGAAAGCGAGTTATGGACTTTGTTTGCTGCGTAATAGGTTCGCAGTTTTTTAATATTCAAATAAAAACGGTCCGCCCTAGCGAATTTTGATGGATTGGTGGCAGAATGAGGAAGAAATTCATTGAACAGCGTTTGGTAGCTGCTCAATGCGCACAATAACAGAATAACGAATATAAAAGTCATCGTATTATTCGCTATCACTCACCGAAGACTGAACCAACGGCGGTGTAGCGATGTCTAGATTCTTGGTAACCACTATGCACCGAAGCTACCATTATTGTTAACACAACACAAGATCTAGATTATTGGCAACCACTATGCACTGAAGCTACCATTATTGTTAACACAACACAAAACACACTAATATGGCCGTCGGCGTCATAAAATGGCACAAACAAACAGACGAACAAAGGTAAACTAAAACAATAGTGTTTTTAACGGCTGCGACGGTTATAAATTTAAAAAATGGACTCGCGCAGGGCGTGTGCGTTCGCCGGGGAGCGTACCGACTGAGTGATGTGTTTAGGCACTATTACATCCACATGACCTATTCAACGGCGTCGCCTGGGTAGAGGGAATATTTGACGACCTAGAGTCGTAGCCTGGTGCTGGTGGCTACGTTTTTCTTCGTACGCTGAACTACTAATGCAATTTCTACGATAATTGTATGTGTTTATCAAACAGTTTTACTGAGCGAGTGGTATGCTACTGTTGATATTATCGATCGCTGGAGACTAACGAAAGCTTGAGCAAGTTTTAATTTAACTAGCGATCTGTGCGGATTTAGTGATGAAATATGAAGCGATAATGGAAAATGGTGAAATATCTCTCGCTGAGGGCCGGGTGGGCGGCGTGCCAAACATTGATCGGATCCCGGGGGGCGGGGTACCAGGAGAAGCGGAAAAATGGTGGCTATCCAATGGTATAAGAAAAAGCATATAGCCCCATACAAAAATCGCAAGTTATGGACCTTTGAAGATGGATCAGGTGAGTTTTTTAAGCATTTTAGTATTAATAGCTATTAATAATGTCGGTTTGAGTGTTTACCGGTACACTATATTTATGTGCGCACTCCACGCATACTAGTTAGCTAGATTACTGCTAAAAATTTGCAAGATTTGTAGTGGTTTTGAGTTTTTAGGCAATAAATTAGTATCTCAACTGACCCATTTTTTTTTTGTTAAGTCAATTGATTTACCAATTATTCCTGTGGTCCTGAATCTATTTATATTTAACGTTAGTGGGACTAGCCCCTCTGGTTCTACGCAAGCTAAGTTAATCCAAATTTGATACCAGAGGGGGATTTTTGCTACTATTTTACAGAAAATATCTTATTCTGTATTAATTTGTGATAATTTATGCCTTTATTAATCGATTAAATGCGGCTTTAAGCTGATAACTAAACCTGCGCCTAGACGGTGGGCGGGTGGTTAAAGTGCGTCGGAATTTATTTTTGTAAACCCGAGTTTTAAAATGGCGGCCGCCGCCGGTGCGTCGTGGCGTTATGTTTGAAAGCGAGTTATGGACTTTGTTTGCTGCGTAATAGGTTCGCAGTTTTTTAATATTCAAATAAAAACGGTCCGCCCTAGCGAATTTTGATGGATTGGTGGCAGAATGAGGAAGAAATTCATTGAACAGCGTTTGGTAGCTGCTCAATGCGCACAATAACAGAATAACGAATATAAAAGTCATCGTATTATTCGCTATCACTCACCGAAGACTGAACCAACGGCGGTGTAGCGATGTCTAGATTCTTGGTAACCACTATGCACTGAAGCTACCATTATTGTTAACACAACACAAGATCTAGATTATTGGCAACCACTATGCACTGAAGCTACCATTATTGTTAACACAACACAAAACACACTAATATGGCCGTCGGCGTCATAAAATGGCACAAACAAACAGACGAACAAAGGTAAACTAAAACAATAGTGTTTTTAACGGCTGCGACGGTTATAAATTTAAAAAATGGACTCGCGCAGGGCGTGTGCGTTCGCCGGGGAGCGTACCGACTGAGTGATGTGTTTAGGCACTATTACATCCACATGACCTATTCAACGGCGTCGCCTGGGTAGAGGGAATATTTGACGACCTAGAGTCGTAGCCTGGTGCTGGTGGCTACGTTTTTCTTCGTACGCTGAACTACTAATGCAATTTCTACGATAATTGTATGTGTTTATCAAACAGTTTTACTGAGCGAGTGGTATGCTACTGTTGATATTATCGATCGCTGGAGACTAACGAAAGCTTGAGCAAGTTTTAATTTAACTAGCGATCTGTGCGGATTTAGTGATGAAATATGAAGCGATAATGGAAAATGGTGAAATATCTCTCGCTGAGGGCCGGGTGGGCGGCGTGCCAAACATTGATCGGATCCCGGGGGGCGGGGTACCAGGAGAAGCGGAAAAATGGTGGCTATCCAATGGTATAAGAAAAAGCATATAGCCCCATACAAAAATCGCAAGTTATGGACCTTTGAAGATGGATCAGGTGAGTTTTTTAAGCATTTTAGTATTAATAGCTATTAATAATGTCGGTTTGAGTGTTTACCGGTACACTATATTTATGTGCGCACTCCACGCATACTAGTTAGCTAGATTACTGCTAAAAATTTGCAAGATTTGTAGTGGTTTTGAGTTTTTAGGCAATAAATTAGTATCTCAACTGACCCATTTTTTTTTTGTTAAGTCAATTGATTTACCAATTATTCCTGTGGTCCTGAATCTATTTATATTTAACGTTAGTGGGACTAGCCCCTCTGGTTCTACGCAAGCTAAGTTAATCCAAATTTGATACCAGAGGGGGATTTTTGCTACTATTTTACAGAAAATATCTTATTCTGTATTAATTTGTGATAATTTATGCCTTTATTAATCGATTAAATGCGGCTTTAAGCTGATAACTAAACCTGCGCCTAGACGGTGGGCGGGTGGTTAAAGTGCGTCGGAATTTATTTTTGTAAACCCGAGTTTTAAAATGGCGGCCGCCGCCGGTGCGTCGTGGCGTTATGTTTGAAAGCGAGTTATGGACTTTGTTTGCTGCGTAATAGGTTCGCAGTTTTTTAATATTCAAATAAAAACGGTCCGCCCTAGCGAATTTTGATGGATTGGTGGCAGAATGAGGAAGAAATTCATTGAACAGCGTTTGGTAGCTGCTCAATGCGCACAATAACAGAATAACGAATATAAAAGTCATCGTATTATTCGCTATCACTCACCGAAGACTGAACCAACGGCGGTGTAGCGATGTCTAGATTCTTGGTAACCACTATGCACTGAAGCTACCATTATTGTTAACACAACACAAGATCTAGATTATTGGCAACCACTATGCACTGAAGCTACCATTATTGTTAACACAACACAAAACACACTAATATGGCCGTCGGCGTCATAAAATGGCACAAACAAACAGACGAACAAAGGTAAACTAAAACAATAGTGTTTTTAACGGCTGCGACGGTTATAAATTTAAAAAATGGACTCGCGCAGGGCGTGTGCGTTCGCCGGGGAGCGTACCGACTGAGTGATGTGTTTAGGCACTATTACATCCACATGACCTATTCAACGGCGTCGCCTGGGTAGAGGGAATATTTGACGACCTAGAGTCGTAGCCTGGTGCTGGTGGCTACGTTTTTCTTCGTACGCTGAACTACTAATGCAATTTCTACGATAATTGTATGTGTTTATCAAACAGTTTTACTGAGCGAGTGGTATGCTACTGTTGATATTATCGATCGCTGGAGACTAACGAAAGCTTGAGCAAGTTTTAATTTAACTAGCGATCTGTGCGGATTTAGTGATGAAATATGAAGCGATAATGGAAAATGGTGAAATATCTCTCGCTGAGGGCCGGGTGGGCGGCGTGCCAAACATTGATCGGATCCCGGGGGGCGGGGTACCAGGAGAAGCGGAAAAATGGTGGCTATCCAATGGTATAAGAAAAAGCATATAGCCCCATACAAAAATCGCAAGTTATGGACCTTTGAAGATGGATCAGGTGAGTTTTTTAAGCATTTTAGTATTAATAGCTATTAATAATGTCGGTTTGAGTGTTTACCGGTACACTATATTTATGTGCGCACTCCACGCATACTAGTTAGCTAGATTACTGCTAAAAATTTGCAAGATTTGTAGTGGTTTTGAGTTTTTAGGCAATAAATTAGTATCTCAACTGACCCATTTTTTTTTTGTTAAGTCAATTGATTTACCAATTATTCCTGTGGTCCTGAATCTATTTATATTTAACGTTAGTGGGACTAGCCCCTCTGGTTCTACGCAAGCTAAGTTAATCCAAATTTGATACCAGAGGGGGATTTTTGCTACTATTTTACAGAAAATATCTTATTCTGTATTAATTTGTGATAATTTATGCCTTTATTAATCGATTAAATGCGGCTTTAAGCTGATAACTAAACCTGCGCCTAGACGGTGGGCGGGTGGTTAAAGTGCGTCGGAATTTATTTTTGTAAACCCGAGTTTTAAAATGGCGGCCGCCGCCGGTGCGTCGTGGCGTTATGTTTGAAAGCGAGTTATGGACTTTGTTTGCTGCGTAATAGGTTCGCAGTTTTTTAATATTCAAATAAAAACGGTCCGCCCTAGCGAATTTTGATGGATTGGTGGCAGAATGAGGAAGAAATTCATTGAACAGCGTTTGGTAGCTGCTCAATGCGCACAATAACAGAATAACGAATATAAAAGTCATCGTATTATTCGCTATCACTCACCGAAGACTGAACCAACGGCGGTGTAGCGATGTCTAGATTCTTGGTAACCACTATGCACTGAAGCTACCATTATTGTTAACACAACACAAGATCTAGATTATTGGCAACCACTATGCACTGAAGCTACCATTATTGTTAACACAACACAAAACACACTAATATGGCCGTCGGCGTCATAAAATGGCACAAACAAACAGACGAACAAAGGTAAACTAAAACAATAGTGTTTTTAACGGCTGCGACGGTTATAAATTTAAAAAATGGACTCGCGCAGGGCGTGTGCGTTCGCCGGGGAGCGTACCGACTGAGTGATGTGTTTAGGCACTATTACATCCACATGACCTATTCAACGGCGTCGCCTGGGTAGAGGGAATATTTGACGACCTAGAGTCGTAGCCTGGTGCTGGTGGCTACGTTTTTCTTCGTACGCTGAACTACTAATGCAATTTCTACGATAATTGTATGTGTTTATCAAACAGTTTTACTGAGCGAGTGGTATGCTACTGTTGATATTATCGATCGCTGGAGACTAACGAAAGCTTGAGCAAGTTTTAATTTAACTAGCGATCTGTGCGGATTTAGTGATGAAATATGAAGCGATAATGGAAAATGGTGAAATATCTCTCGCTGAGGGCCGGGTGGGCGGCGTGCCAAACATTGATCGGATCCCGGGGGGCGGGGTACCAGGAGAAGCGGAAAAATGGTGGCTATCCAATGGTATAAGAAAAAGCATATAGCCCCATACAAAAATCGCAAGTTATGGACCTTTGAAGATGGATCAGGTGAGTTTTTTAAGCATTTTAGTATTAATAGCTATTAATAATGTCGGTTTGAGTGTTTACCGGTACACTATATTTATGTGCGCACTCCACGCATACTAGTTAGCTAGATTACTGCTAAAAATTTGCAAGATTTGTAGTGGTTTTGAGTTTTTAGGCAATAAATTAGTATCTCAACTGACCCATTTTTTTTTTGTTAAGTCAATTGATTTACCAATTATTCCTGTGGTCCTGAATCTATTTATATTTAACGTTAGTGGGACTAGCCCCTCTGGTTCTACGCAAGCTAAGTTAATCCAAATTTGATACCAGAGGGGGATTTTTGCTACTATTTTACAGAAAATATCTTATTCTGTATTAATTTGTGATAATTTATGCCTTTATTAATCGATTAAATGCGGCTTTAAGCTGATAACTAAACCTGCGCCTAGACGGTGGGCGGGTGGTTAAAGTGCGTCGGAATTTATTTTTGTAAACCCGAGTTTTAAAATGGCGGCCGCCGCCGGTGCGTCGTGGCGTTATGTTTGAAAGCGAGTTATGGACTTTGTTTGCTGCGTAATAGGTTCGCAGTTTTTTAATATTCAAATAAAAACGGTCCGCCCTAGCGAATTTTGATGGATTGGTGGCAGAATGAGGAAGAAATTCATTGAACAGCGTTTGGTAGCTGCTCAATGCGCACAATAACAGAATAACGAATATAAAAGTCATCGTATTATTCGCTATCACTCACCGAAGACTGAACCAACGGCGGTGTAGCGATGTCTAGATTCTTGGTAACCACTATGCACTGAAGCTACCATTATTGTTAACACAACACAAGATCTAGATTATTGGCAACCACTATGCACTGAAGCTACCATTATTGTTAACACAACACAAAACACACTAATATGGCCGTCGGCGTCATAAAATGGCACAAACAAACAGACGAACAAAGGTAAACTAAAACAATAGTGTTTTTAACGGCTGCGACGGTTATAAATTTAAAAAATGGACTCGCGCAGGGCGTGTGCGTTCGCCGGGGAGCGTACCGACTGAGTGATGTGTTTAGGCACTATTACATCCACATGACCTATTCAACGGCGTCGCCTGGGTAGAGGGAATATTTGACGACCTAGAGTCGTAGCCTGGTGCTGGTGGCTACGTTTTTCTTCGTACGCTGAACTACTAATGCAATTTCTACGATAATTGTATGTGTTTATCAAACAGTTTTACTGAGCGAGTGGTATGCTACTGTTGATATTATCGATCGCTGGAGACTAACGAAAGCTTGAGCAAGTTTTAATTTAACTAGCGATCTGTGCGGATTTAGTGATGAAATATGAAGCGATAATGGAAAATGGTGAAATATCTCTCGCTGAGGGCCGGGTGGGCGGCGTGCCAAACATTGATCGGATCCCGGGGGGCGGGGTACCAGGAGAAGCGGAAAAATGGTGGCTATCCAATGGTATAAGAAAAAGCATATAGCCCCATACAAAAATCGCAAGTTATGGACCTTTGAAGATGGATCAGGTGAGTTTTTTAAGCATTTTAGTATTAATAGCTATTAATAATGTCGGTTTGAGTGTTTACCGGTACACTATATTTATGTGCGCACTCCACGCATACTAGTTAGCTAGATTACTGCTAAAAATTTGCAAGATTTGTAGTGGTTTTGAGTTTTTAGGCAATAAATTAGTATCTCAACTGACCCATTTTTTTTTTGTTAAGTCAATTGATTTACCAATTATTCCTGTGGTCCTGAATCTATTTATATTTAACGTTAGTGGGACTAGCCCCTCTGGTTCTACGCAAGCTAAGTTAATCCAAATTTGATACCAGAGGGGGATTTTTGCTACTATTTTACAGAAAATATCTTATTCTGTATTAATTTGTGATAATTTATGCCTTTATTAATCGATTAAATGCGGCTTTAAGCTGATAACTAAACCTGCGCCTAGACGGTGGGCGGGTGGTTAAAGTGCGTCGGAATTTATTTTTGTAAACCCGAGTTTTAAAATGGCGGCCGCCGCCGGTGCGTCGTGGCGTTATGTTTGAAAGCGAGTTATGGACTTTGTTTGCTGCGTAATAGGTTCGCAGTTTTTTAATATTCAAATAAAAACGGTCCGCCCTAGCGAATTTTGATGGATTGGTGGCAGAATGAGGAAGAAATTCATTGAACAGCGTTTGGTAGCTGCTCAATGCGCACAATAACAGAATAACGAATATAAAAGTCATCGTATTATTCGCTATCACTCACCGAAGACTGAACCAACGGCGGTGTAGCGATGTCTAGATTCTTGGTAACCACTATGCACTGAAGCTACCATTATTGTTAACACAACACAAGATCTAGATTATTGGCAACCACTATGCACTGAAGCTACCATTATTGTTAACACAACACAAAACACACTAATATGGCCGTCGGCGTCATAAAATGGCACAAACAAACAGACGAACAAAGGTAAACTAAAACAATAGTGTTTTTAACGGCTGCGACGGTTATAAATTTAAAAAATGGACTCGCGCAGGGCGTGTGCGTTCGCCGGGGAGCGTACCGACTGAGTGATGTGTTTAGGCACTATTACATCCACATGACCTATTCAACGGCGTCGCCTGGGTAGAGGGAATATTTGACGACCTAGAGTCGTAGCCTGGTGCTGGTGGCTACGTTTTTCTTCGTACGCTGAACTACTAATGCAATTTCTACGATAATTGTATGTGTTTATCAAACAGTTTTACTGAGCGAGTGGTATGCTACTGTTGATATTATCGATCGCTGGAGACTAACGAAAGCTTGAGCAAGTTTTAATTTAACTAGCGATCTGTGCGGATTTAGTGATGAAATATGAAGCGATAATGGAAAATGGTGAAATATCTCTCGCTGAGGGCCGGGTGGGCGGCGTGCCAAACATTGATCGGATCCCGGGGGGCGGGGTACCAGGAGAAGCGGAAAAATGGTGGCTATCCAATGGTATAAGAAAAAGCATATAGCCCCATACAAAAATCGCAAGTTATGGACCTTTGAAGATGGATCAGGTGAGTTTTTTAAGCATTTTAGTATTAATAGCTATTAATAATGTCGGTTTGAGTGTTTACCGGTACACTATATTTATGTGCGCACTCCACGCATACTAGTTAGCTAGATTACTGCTAAAAATTTGCAAGATTTGTAGTGGTTTTGAGTTTTTAGGCAATAAATTAGTATCTCAACTGACCCATTTTTTTTTTTGTTAAGTCAATTGATTTACCAATTATTCCTGTGGTCCTGAATCTATTTATATTTAACGTTAGTGGGACTAGCCCCTCTGGTTCTACGCAAGCTAAGTTAATCCAAATTTGATACCAGAGGGGGATTTTTGCTACTATTTTACAGAAAATATCTTATTCTGTATTAATTTGTGATAATTTATGCCTTTATTAATCGATTAAATGCGGCTTTAAGCTGATAACTAAACCTGCGCCTAGACGGTGGGCGGGTGGTTAAAGTGCGTCGGAATTTATTTTTGTAAACCCGAGTTTTAAAATGGCGGCCGCCGCCGGTGCGTCGTGGCGTTATGTTTGAAAGCGAGTTATGGACTTTGTTTGCTGCGTAATAGGTTCGCAGTTTTTTAATATTCAAATAAAAACGGTCCGCCCTAGCGAATTTTGATGGATTGGTGGCAGAATGAGGAAGAAATTCATTGAACAGCGTTTGGTAGCTGCTCAATGCGCACAATAACAGAATAACGAATATAAAAGTCATCGTATTATTCGCTATCACTCACCGAAGACTGAACCAACGGCGGTGTAGCGATGTCTAGATTCTTGGTAACCACTATGCACTGAAGCTACCATTATTGTTAACACAACACAAGATCTAGATTATTGGCAACCACTATGCACTGAAGCTACCATTATTGTTAACACAACACAAAACACACTAATATGGCCGTCGGCGTCATAAAATGGCACAAACAAACAGACGAACAAAGGTAAACTAAAACAATAGTGTTTTTAACGGCTGCGACGGTTATAAATTTAAAAAATGGACTCGCGCAGGGCGTGTGCGTTCGCCGGGGAGCGTACCGACTGAGTGATGTGTTTAGGCACTATTACATCCACATGACCTATTCAACGGCGTCGCCTGGGTAGAGGGAATATTTGACGACCTAGAGTCGTAGCCTGGTGCTGGTGGCTACGTTTTTCTTCGTACGCTGAACTACTAATGCAATTTCTACGATAATTGTATGTGTTTATCAAACAGTTTTACTGAGCGAGTGGTATGCTACTGTTGATATTATCGATCGCTGGAGACTAACGAAAGCTTGAGCAAGTTTTAATTTAACTAGCGATCTGTGCGGATTTAGTGATGAAATATGAAGCGATAATGGAAAATGGTGAAATATCTCTCGCTGAGGGCCGGGTGGGCGGCGTGCCAAACATTGATCGGATCCCGGGGGGCGGGGTACCAGGAGAAGCGGAAAAATGGTGGCTATCCAATGGTATAAGAAAAAGCATATAGCCCCATACAAAAATCGCAAGTTATGGACCTTTGAAGATGGATCAGGTGAGTTTTTTAAGCATTTTAGTATTAATAGCTATTAATAATGTCGGTTTGAGTGTTTACCGGTACACTATATTTATGTGCGCACTCCACGCATACTAGTTAGCTAGATTACTGCTAAAAATTTGCAAGATTTGTAGTGGTTTTGAGTTTTTAGGCAATAAATTAGTATCTCAACTGACCCATTTTTTTTTTGTTAAGTCAATTGATTTACCAATTATTCCTGTGGTCCTGAATCTATTTATATTTAACGTTAGTGGGACTAGCCCCTCTGGTTCTACGCAAGCTAAGTTAATCCAAATTTGAAACCTAACCTAACCTAACCTAACCTAACCTAACCTAACCTAACCTAACCTAACCTAACCTAACCTAACCTAACCTAACCTAACCTAACCTAACCTAACCTAACCTAACCTAACCTAACCTAACCTAACCTAACCTAACCTAACCTAACCTAACCTAACCTAACCTAACCTAACCTAACCTAACCTAACCTAACCTAACCCGGGAAGAATTATTTCACGCTCTAACTCCTATGATTTGGTGCGAATCTCTATAGCGACTTTTATTTTATTTAGGAAAGTGACATCTAGTGAGTTTTAGTAGCACTATCATGGATTGTTAATGTGTTGGGAAGTGGACTGCTTCCTTTCTTCTTTTGTTAAGTTAGGTCTGTACCTTAATAGATGGCGGTGGCAGTTAATTTTATTATATTGCGATTAACTATTACTACGTGAGATTTCGATTATTTTGTAAAAAAAAAAAAAAAAAAAAAAAAAAAAAAAAAAAAAAAAAAAAAAAAATTTCTAATAGTTTACAACTTTGATAAGATAATTTTAAGTGTCTGTTAGGTGAGATAGTTACGTAATAGCTTAAGACAGAAGGTCCCTTAAGTAGGGACTGAATAAATTAACCGACTTGGTATTACATAGATCTCACAACTTTTAACGGTAAAAGAACTGCGTTACGAGACTTGGGTTTTTTTTTTTTTACAAGTATGTTTTTGATGGCATAGGTATGTACCTACATAAGTAAATTTAAAGCTACTTAGTTAACATCAAACTGTGTCAAAAATATTCGATAAAATGGTTATGTAAATACAGTTTGTGTCAGATAAATAAAACGTGGTGTGTGTACACATACCTGCGATATCGCAGTAAGACTTGTTAGTTGCTTGGAAGAAAGTGACCGTCTTTCTGTGAAGAACGGGAAGCGTGGAATCCATGGTGTTTGTCCGGGGGAATACAAGAATGTTACGCATTTCCTCCGCCACTGCGGCGTTCCCGCACGGGCGGTGGGGTATGTGGGACTCGCCCTCTCCATAGCAGTGGAATGCTAATCATACCATGAGAGTAAAACACTAAAACCCCCGGTTACTCCTCTGACCACAATTGGTGAGGGGCCCAGGTACTGTTGCCTATCTGGGATACCCTCTGGCAGCGTCCGCGACTCAATTGGTGTTGCGGGGTCTCCAGCACCCAAATAACCAGTTTCAGGGACGCCCAGATTACACGGGGTCCCTACTCCTCAAGGGACCGCCGCCTCCTGCTGAGACTAGTGATGCCGATCGATAGTCGACTATCGATGATTAATCGATAGTCTATCGATAGTCAAACAATCGCAGCATAATCGATAGACCTATCGATAGTATCGATACTATCGATAGCTCAGAATGAGGCAATACTATCGAATGAGGGAATACTATCGATGCTATCGATAGTATTGTATCTCGCTAAGAATAAACTATCGATAGTATCGATACTATTATTGTTCGCCAAGAATAAACTATCGATAGTATCGATTCTATCGATACTATCGATTGTTTTAGACTATCGATAGTTTACCAATTTACAATAGTATTGTTTACAATACTCAGTGATAATAGTCAATAAAATAGTCAATTGCCGTGTGGTCTCCGGCTTAGAATAGACCGCCCCATGTCTTCCCATGGGTGTCGTAAAAGGCGACTAAGGGACATATGCCTGATGGATGGGCAGCAGCATCTATTAGCTCAAGGTTTACATCTTACCGCGATCACCAATCCGTCTGCCAAGCGTGGTGATTATGGCAATATCCCTTTACGATCCTAGCTTGCCAAGCACTGTTAAGAGGAGGCCCATGTTCAGCGGTGTACGTAAACGGGCTGTTGATGATGACGATGAATAGTCTATAATCATATATCAAACAGCTTCGTATATTTTTCCTTATAAACAGTAGCAATAGCACAGCTCGGTAGAAATATATGTATATACGTATTGTTTAATTATATTACTGTTATAACATATTCAATACTATTGCAAATTCGCAGACTATCGGTACTCTAAAATAATCGATACTATCGATAGTCCTTTGTTTACCAGAAGCAATACTATCGATAGTATCGATACTATCGATAGTCCTTTGTTTACCAGACACAATACTATCGATAGTATCGATAGTCCTTTGTTTACCAGAAGCAATACTATCGATAGTATCGATACTATCGATAGTCCTTTGTTTACCAGACACAATACTATCGATAGTATTGTTCCTCATTCGATAGTGACGGCTTGTTCTGATCTATCGATAGTATAATCGATAGGATGCCTTTTTTCAGATGAAAACTATCGATAGTAAAACAATTTAAACAATCGATGATTCGGCAACACTAGCTGAGACATGGCTCAAGCGGGCAAGCCACCTCCATCGGACCCTGTTAAGATTGTTAGTATCCTATCTTTCATAGCACAACTTATGTACCTAACTTGCTTTTACATTATATTAACTTTTTTTTCTTTTTTTTCTATGATTTTTTTTTATATTTATCCCAGTGTCGCAAAGGTCTCACCGCTCGATAGATTCACGAAAACAAAGCATTGGGTGCTTTGTGTAGACTCAGTACATTTGTTTGAATTTCAGACGAATAATTGTATCGGGTGGGAATCGAACGCAGAAAACCAGGTCTCTGAAGCAACTAACGTAGCCACTTAGCCACCACCTTCATTCAATGATTCTATTACTACATATTCATTCAATGATTCACTGACTGCAAATGTAACTTTGTAATCCTATGCATTTATAAGAAATAACATAGTTATTAATGCAGTTGATGAAACTTAACAACTGGACCGAAATTGCAAAATGTTGGAATTTTCCCATGAATTTTACACTAATACTCTCCTAGTATTCAAAATTTGAAGCTTCTACGTCTGCTAGAAGTGCCTTAACATTTTGATGATCGGTCAGTCAGGCAGTGAGCTAGTGACAAAATTACCGAAATTACCAAACTTTGACTAGTTTTAATTCAGACAACCTACGTAGCGAAGTGGTATTTGGCTCGCTTTAAATCTTGCAGGTCGTGGGTTCGATCCCCACGCCGGACAGGAAATATTTTTGTAAATTCTCAGATTTCTTTCCGGGTCTGGTCGGTTGAGGGACTACCCTCCGTGCCTCGGAAAGCACGTTAAGCCGTTGGTCCCGATTGTTATAACATCATCTATAATAATCGTATATCAAGGAACGGGCAGCAGCGTTTCCTTGTGTGTTACAACATAATTCTGCGGTCACCAACCCGCCTGCCAAGCGTGGTGACTATGGCAAATACCCTCCCTCGGGAGGTGGCCCATGTTCAGCAGTGGACGATATACGGGCTGATGATGATGACTAGTTTTAATTCTTAAAGTACTGGTTAAAATTCAATGAAATTTGAACCAGTACTTGTAAGTAGTAGTAGTTTTACAAAGCCTGCTTAGGTTCTGAAAATTCAAGCTCCTATCTTTATCCACAACGAAGTTATAGGGGGTCGAAAATCGGCTGAGTTGCTTCGAGAATAGATAGGTACGGCCGCGCACCTTTTTTTTTTTCTTTTTTTTCTGCTAAGTTAGGCTAAGTTGTACTACTGCTAACAATATATGGATATCATTCTGAAATAAAATATTGGAATTCAAATATCATTTTAACCAAATATAAAGTTTAAATTATATGGTTTAAGGTTGCCACCTTTTTTCGTTCTCTATAGGTATAGTACGTTTTACAAAATGTTGCTAAATATATAGTACTTTTGGGAAATTCTGAAAAAAATAGTACACATTTATTTTAAATAATTTTTCCACGTGTATTTGATATTACTCTTTGTTGCGGTCATCAAGGCTAAAAACCTTTAAAATAATTTTAAGAGTCTGAGCATGTTCTAACATGCTCAGACTCTTAAAATTATTTTAATTAATGGATCTATCCATATTAAAATAAATCAACAATTCATTGTTTTCTTGTGCCGCGCTGAGGGTGCGGTTAAAATTTTTAAATGGTTATTTTGGGTGCGCCAAAGTTCACCTAAATTTTCAACTCCGATAATTATTATTGGAAATCCGAAAATGTTCTTCCTAACATTTTTCATCCTAACAATCACAATTCCTAACTACTCCGTCTCTAATGTTCATAATTCCGAAGCATTCAACTTCGTAATATCAGTAGCAATAAACATCTATCATACTTTTATTTGTTTTCCTATATTTTCTCAACATAACCATCTTTTACATTATTATTCAAAGTCATAACTTTTTTGTTTAGATTTATTTTTATTCATAATTAATTGATTATATACATTAATTTTGATGATATGTATACATAAATTTTGCGTAACTTTTACAGTTTTAGTTATTAAGTTATTTTCACAAATATATACCACGGTACTATTTAGTCATTGGTTTAAGTTAAGTTAGAACTACGACCATAACGCACGAGCCGAGCGAGCGAAACCAGAGTCCCGCTCCAGTCATTCAGTCAAGTTCCAGAAACGAATCGGTCCTATTCATATTATTGGTTTGTTAGGTTAGAACTGTGAGCACAACGCACGAGCCGAGCGAGCGAAACCAGAGTCCCGCTCCAGTCATTCAGTCAAGTTCCAGAAACGAATCGGTCCTATTCATATTATTGGTTTGTTAGGTTAGAACTGTGAGCACAACGCACGAGCCGAGCGAGCGAAACCAGAGTCCCGCTCCAGTCATTCAGTCAAGTTCCAGAAACGAATCGGTCCTATTCATATTATTGGTTTGTTAGGTTAGAACTGTGAGCACAACGCACGAGCCGAGCGAGCGAAACCAGAGTCCCGCTCCAGTCATTCAGTCAAGTTCCAGAAACGAATCGGTCCTATTCATATTATTGGTTTGTTAGGTTAGAACTGTGAGCACAACGCACGAGCGGAGCGAGCGAAACCAGAGTCCCGCTCCAGTCATTCAGTCAAGTTCCAGAAACGAATCGGTCCTATTCATATTATTGGTTTGTTAGGTTAGAACTGTGAGCACAACGCACGAGCCGAGCGAGCGAAACCAGAGTCCCGCTCCAGTCATTCAGTCAAGTTCCAGAAACGAATCGGTCCTATTCATATTATTGGTTTGTTAGGTTAGAACTGTGAGCACAACGCACGAGCCGAGCGTGCCGCGGCAGCGGCCGGCGAAGTGCCAGAACCGAATCGGTCTTATAGTTATTGGTGTAGGTTAAAACTGCGGTATAAACTGCCAGGCCATAAACATTAAGTAAATGAGTCGTGTTTTATAAATTTCATTCATTTAAGACAAAAATCAGTGAAACGACCTTTAATCATTCTAAACATATATTTTTTATTATACTTGGTAAATGTTTCTTTCTGAGTATGAGTGAAAATATTATGGTAATTATGTTAAGGGATAAAAGCGTTATGATAAAAAACAGTAGGAGTTTAAATACATTTACATTAATGATATTATCCTTACTAATATTATGTGAAAGTAACTCTGTCTGTCTGTATCTCTGTTACGCAATAACGCCTTAACTACTGAAGCGATTTAAATGAAATTTGGTACAGATATAGTCTAGAGCCTGAGAAAGAACATAGGCTATATTTTATTATGAATTTCCCACGGAAACGGGAGTTACGCGGGTGAAACCGCGCGCGGGAAGCTAGTTAATTATAATTTTCGGAAACATAAGTGTTATGAACATAGCCGGTAGCACTACAAATAGTATGAATGGAGAATTTTAGGAAGAGTGATCATTCGGATTACAAATCGTTAGGAAGAACAATTTCGGATAAAGAAATTTAGGTGAGCCAATATGGACTCGGTTATTTTGGTTTAACAAAAAAATATAGTACTTTACAAACATATTTCTAAAAAGTCAGGTAAAATATTTTTACAAGCGTGAAATAAAACGAAGACATCACATAAAAACAATTTACTACTGAACATACTACATAGTATAACAACACGTTTGCAGAACACGAACTCGTCACTTCACAGCATTTCTATGTGCAGCATGAGGAAGCACTCCGCACATCCATTGAACGAAAATATTATACAATAGAAATCCGCTGTATCATATCAATTTATTATAACAATAAAAAAATATAGATAAACCCGCCTCCTATATCTAATATAGAAATGCAGCACAATCCTAAGCCTCGTCCACACGGACATATCGGCGAACTACAATGAGCGACAAATAATTAGTAGCGTTAAGATTAAGAAAAAGTGGTCGTTGTGACTTCAACATTCTACTTAAGCCTCGCGGACAGAAGGGAAAGAAGATAAATGATGGCGTTTCACTAATATTATTTGCGGAATTTTATATTATAGGCATACTGCCGACGCTGGACGAGGTGTTCGTGAGGTGCGGCAGTTGGACAGACACATTCACTGAGTCACTGGCGCCCATCACTGCTGGTCGGCGGCGGGCGGGGGCCCGGTCCCGGGTTGGGCCCCGGGCGGGGTCCCGGGCGGGGGCCCGGTCCCGGGCTCGGGGTCGCCGGCGGCCTGGTCCATGGCGGCCGCCAGCTCGTCGTCGTCCGCCTTGGCGTACAGCTCGGGGTAGTTCTGCATGCAGTCCTGCATCACGCTGAACTTCTCGTAGCAATCGCTGCCCTTCGGATCCGCCTCGCTGGAAACATCATATGATTCCATCATATATCTGACTACTGCCATGGTTCACATGTCCGCCATTGATCCAGTTGTTCGATTATACGACTATGATACCAACAGATTTATAGAGGCTGAGCTGAAGAGTTTGTTTGCTTGAACAAGCTAAACTCAGGAACTACTGGTCCAATTTGAAAAAATATTTCAGTGTTATATAGCCCATCTATTGAGGAAACCTACAGGCTATGGTTAAATATGAAGTTGCTACAGGAACCGGAGTTACTCGAGAGAAACCGCGCGCAGGGAGCTCGTTTATAATATATCATTATTATTACAAATATTCAACTAGTAAAAGCAATACCATTATGGGATGGTGAGCTACTTTCTACAACTAGTACTTCAGTCTTAATCTTATTGCGTTCAACACACCTGTAGTGAAAACAAGAGAAAGCATCTCTGAACTGATTGCCACAGGGCCCGGTGGCCATTCCTCCGAGGCATGGACAGCCCCAGTTGATGGAGCCGTCAGGCATTATGAGGCCTGGAGCAGGTTCAGGCTCCGGCAGGGTCACCTTGCTGGGTGTGGCCAACTCTTCGCGTGAGGCTACTATAATAACGTCCTTGCCGTCCAGACCTGACGACAGTACTGAGCGGGTTGCCATTCTGGTATTTCTGTAACACATCATCATATTAAAAGGTTAAAGATCCAATGCTTTATTGTTACAGATGATTGGAATGAAAGTAACATTGTGTAGTGAGCAGAAGAACTTACATGGAATACATTTTGTAATGATTTAAAATTATTTGATGATTAACCAATTTCAATTCATTTACACTTGATAATTTTACCAAGATTGCTGAGGAACATTCAAAGTAGTATTATTTATCTCAATTATAAATAGTAAGTAACAAAAATTATACAAGTGGCCAAATATCTTTGTCCAGCAGCACAGTTTATTTTAGGGATGGCGATCTGAGATCGATTAATCGAAGAATCGATTTTTGGAGCCAAAAAGATCGATTTTTTAAATCGATATGTAGTACTGAATCGATTCAGTGAATCGATATTTCACCCTTAAAAATCGACATTCGATTTTATGACAGACTGTTGTTTTTAAAAAGTTTAGAAATTAAGCATTGGGAACTATAAGCTACACTATCTATTTTCTTAACTTTGTAAACCAATACATAAAAAAATAAATGTCTTATTTTATACCTGATCTGATCTTTTGACATGGTAATAAAAATATTTTTTATCATCGAATCACCTGATTTTACTGATAAGAGATCATTAAATTATAATATGTGTCATGTTTTTAATAAAATAGATTTATTTACAAAAAAATAATTTAATTTAACATTATAAACACTTGAAGAAAAGATCGATTTTTCAGAAATCGATCTTTTTGGCCTCGATTTTTTTGTGGATCGATTCATTAGGTCACGATTTGAATCGATTTAAAAATCGATCTTTTTTGGAAAGAATCGACATCCCTAGTTTATTTGAGATACACTCTACACATGCTACATACAGGTTGCTTCCATGATGAGTCACTTGGGTATTGAAAATATTAAATAATTGAAATTATGGTTATTTTCTATATTATTATAAAGTGTTTATGTTGAAGTTTGTGGCCGCGGCAGTCATATTTTCCCAGAGTTTATTACAACACTGACTGGTGAGGTTGATTAACAATTTACAATTTGAGCTCTCAGGAATAGTGACAGATAATGTTTATTAAACAAAGACAATCTTAAAATATTCTTTTGAAACACACACAACCATAAGGGCACACAATTTATTAAAATAGTATATAATTAAGACAGTCAGAGGACTCAAAGATGCATGGCTAGTAGGTATAGCTGGACAGCATTGGCGTTAATATCATCAATGTTGCATAAACAAATTGATACTTTGATAGATAGTTCAACAAAACTCCCCAAGACAACTAAAAATCTCTATGCCTGTGACCGAGCCTCTTGGCTAAGAAATTAAAATGTCCATCATACAAAAAAAACGACACAGGTCTCTATGTAGTTTGCCGCGTGCAAGACAGGAAACTTTACAACTTAGACTATCTCATCGCGTATGTTCAGACAGTGGTACCTGAGGGGGGTCACAGCAGCGCCTGCAGCGAGGCGGCGGCCCGGCAGCGCGCGAGGCGCGTGTGCGCGAGCGCGAGGGCGGCGCGCGCGCGGCGCAGCTGGCCGGCGGGCACTCGCAGCAGCGCGCGGCCGCGGGCCACGCGCAGCACGTCCACGCTCAGCACGCCGGCGCCCACTTCGCCGAACGCCTGCTTTGTGGCCTCCTCGACCGTGCGACGCACCGACAGCCGGCTCTGATCCGCCCCGCACCTGAAAACTCTCTGTCGGTCACATGTCTCTGCGCTCGTTCGGCCGTCGAACGACGAATAACGATTGTATGAACCCTCTCATGTTTCGAGTTACGAAATGTTTAGGAATGATACGCGACGATTCCGTGACCGATTACCTGCGGACATATCTTCCGATGTCTGACATTTTAACTATCGACGAGAAATAAATTCGATTGAATGTATTCCTTTATTATTATCATAATATTCTATGGCGCGAGACTCGTGATGGTTAATTCATTGCGCAATGTGTACGGTGTGTGATACTCACTCGATATCCAAGTAGAAATATTGAACACTCATCAAAATACTGACTTAAATCGTGTCGTTAATTGATTTTAGCTCAAATTTCCAATTCAATACGATTAACAAATGAATAAGCTAGCTAAAGACTGCTCGGAAAAAATTTGAGGTTATTAATGTTTTGACAATTGACATGTATTTTGGGTTGCCAGCAAATACTTTTAAACTCCAATATTTACTATAGGTTTCCCGATAAATTCGTTTTATTAATTGTTCTTTAAATGGAATTATGAATTGAATATTATTTCTTTTTATAAAAAAAGAAATAATATTCAATTTTACAAAATAGGTAAAACTTATTTGGTTTCTTGATAACGTAAGTAGTAAGATTATTAAATGCATTTTATTTATGATCTAGCTCGGATAATGATATAAATGTATCTGGATTAGATTACAATTTTAGCTTCGTAACATTCTTTACAATAAGATTATTTTTAATATTAGCAAAGAAGCTAAATTTTAAATCTGAAACTACTCCATACCATTCTGTATATTTAATACATTGTAATTTGTTTTATTCAACCTAAATTTGAACTTAATTTGTTTATTTATGCAAAATATTCATTAATATAAAAATTGCCTGATATCAAATCTTGCTGAAGGTATCTTACGATGTCCGTTTTCATTTCACCATGTAACGGACATGGTAACATTCCATTTAATGACTGTAGGTATGAGCTGATGCCCGCGACTTGGTCCGCGAGGTGTTTGTTATTCCTTATTTTTTTAACTATCCCACGGGAACTCATTAATTTTCTGTGATTAAAAGTGTAGGAGCCGTAGCCGTACAGTACCAAACATGGAGTTGAATGTATGGAGGAGCAATGGAAATAAAGCGGCTTGAGTATTTACAAAATATATTTACATTAAGTATTTAAATGTGTTTAATAAAAATTTAAAATTATAAATCACTGAACGTAAAATAAAATTACACTGACGTAAAAAAGCAAAAGAAAATTATGAATGACATGCAAAACGTTTTATTAGCTGTCACTGTTATTGCTGAGATGTAATGTGCGACATTTCATTAAAATCGGTGCAACAGTTTCGGAGATTTAATTTTGCCCGTGCGAACAGACAAACAGACAGAGAAACAATTTTTTTAAATCTGGATGTGTTCTACTTTATTTCTAACATCCCCCTGACTCGGTGTTTAGCGTCTCTTTTCTATGTGCAGACATTCGAATGTCTATACATAGAAAAGAGACGCTACGGTTCGTTACCGTAAAGGTCGACTGCTACAGTTTTATTAAATGTATAGTTAAGATATATAGATAGGTTTTAAGCAATTGAAATGTGGGAATTACAGGCACCAACCAAGATGTCATGGTACGAGCGTGAAGAACAATGTTTTTTCGACGAGCATTATATTATTTATATAATAGGGGAAAATATATATTTGGCGTAGGCAATACTCAAGTGGAATAAGCGCGACGGTTTTTTTTTTATTTTTGTGGAATCTTATTTTGCAAAGTTTTAGTGAAAAGTGATTTTGTTCCGTATGCGAATGAAATTAGCAGTATGTTAATGTACCATCGCTCTTATTAAATTAACTTAATTACCTGTAAATATATTTTTAGAGAAATCTAGGGCGCGAGTGGTACCGCAGTGTTTCGCATGGAGTTTTGCCGCTGCGCAGGATTTGCAGGTGAGTAAATTGTTCCTCTGTAAAGTGTACACCCAATTTTATAAATTGCGATTAATAAATGTAGTCCGCCGGCAGGATTCAAACCTGTTTTTTAGGTAGGTGTAAGCCCAATGCCTAGATATACCTATAATACCTAGTTATAAAAATATAATGATAGGTATGTTTTATAGATAGATATAGGTACCTAAGTATATCTATAAAACTTATTTCTAAGCGGAATATAGGTGCCAAGCAAATGTACAAGTAAATGCATCTTTGTCTTTATCATGTATCGATAATATGACATAAAAATATACCGAATAGGTACCTAGGTAGGTACATTTTCTGCAGCTCTTAGAGGAGTAACAAATCGGCCAAGCCACATATGTTGTCTTAAGTAAGTGTAGCGTTAGTGTAGTTGAGGCTTGTAGAATTAGGGCCTGCAGTGTCAGAAGTATGGTTCTACATGAGATCTCATAGGTACCTATTGTTTTTCCATACGATCTCGATAAAAATGTTTTAGTAGCTACTTAATATGTACCTATTACTTAGTAGTAGAGATGGAACGGATATCCGGTAACTATCCGGTATCCGGCCTATCCGGCGGCCTTAATACTATCCGGCCGAATACCGGATAACTACTATTCGGCCGGATAGACATCCGGCCGAAATAAAAAAAGATCTGGATAAAAAAAAATTGTTTAGTAATTATTTACTTTATTTAGTAAGACTTAAGAAACATAATTAGGTATTGTTTAAAGTAGAAAATTAATTAATTAGTACTCATACTGTACTAAGGGCAAATTATGGTGAATAAAAACCAATTTTTCTGCATTGAGAGGCAGCAGGCGGTTTCGCTTCTCTTCATAAAATTTTTCAAATAACAATAGCACAATGAAATAATAACCTAAAATCACGCACGTGTCTGCACTGCAATCGACACAATAAGTCAATGAATGAAAGAATTGCTAACTTCGCTCATCAACGAAAAGACCCGAATCAAACCGAGGCCACCCGATCGTACGCGCGTCGCCTACGCCAAGTGTGTGTGCGCTGCACCAAACGGCTAAGTTCCGCCGGATATTCGGCGGCCGGATATCCGGCTATCCGGCCAGGTGGTAGGCCGAATATCCGGTATCCGGTATCCGGCCAAACTGCTATCCGTTTCATCTCTACTTAGTAGTATTGACGCAACTGTTTCTTATTAATTGAATTATCCTAAGAGATTCCCGGGTCGGTACGCGTGCCACTAATAAGAACGTTCTGACCTTCTAGTGGTATAGCTACCACAGTATCAGCCGTACGGAGACCCGGGCTGCCCCGAAACTGGGTAGTAAAGGGCCTCTCCTCTCCAACAACTTTTAATACGGGGCCCGTCCAGGGTCCTGTACGCCCGCGCCTCAGTGAGCTAGGTAATCTATTAGTAACACATTTGAAAGGCAAGTACCTAATAGATACGGTTAAATAAAAATATCGGTATTTTGTGTATGTTATTAAGTAGATAAGTGTCGTGGATGAGGTACTGCGTGCAGGTAGCACGCGCACGCGGCTCGTATTGCTCCGAGCGCGCGCCAGGCGCAGCGGCGGCGAGGCCCGAGTGCCATTACCAGATGAAAGGTTTCCGGCTACTCGCCATTATGAAATGTGACCTATTTCTACTTCACTCTACAATGGAGCGCCGTACGCCGAGATACACTATGTACCTACCTAATGTGCTATATGTATCTTGTAAACCCACTGACCGAGACACATCTCAATTTAACTTAATAGTAACTAGAAGATTTAAATAGATTCTTAACTATTTTAAATAACCGGCCAAGTGCGAGTCGGACTAGCGCACGAATGGTTCAGTACCATTATTTATACAACATAAGATTTGTAAATATGGTATTATTTGTGTGTACTTGTTACTGTTATTAAATATCACGTTTGTTGTATAAGTGCCCTCCTTAAATATTCTTCATCATGATCTTATCAGCCTGTTGTCGTCCACTGTTGAACATAGGCCTCCCCGATCGATTTCCAGCGGGAACGATTGCTAGCGGCCTGCATCCACTGACTCCCCGCGACCTTTGTGATATCGTCGGTCCACCGTGCAGGCGGTCGTCCCACGGTGCGCTTACCAGTTCGTGGTCTCCACTCGAGAACCTTTCTGCTCCATCGGCCGTCAGTTCTTCGAGCTATGTGTCCTGCCCATTGCCACTTCAGCTTGCTAATCCGTTGAGCTATGTCAGTGACCTTCGTTCTCCTGCGGATCTCTTCATTTTTTATTCTTTAAATATTAATTTTATTTTAATGTATTTATGTCTTCATCATCATCATCAGCCCGTACAACGTCCAGTGCTGAACATGGGCCTCCACCCGAGGGAAAGTTTTGCCATCGAGTCACCACGCTTGGCATGCGGATTGGTGACCGCAGTATAATGTTTTAATATACAGGGAAACGCTGCTGCCCGATCCCTGATATACGTTATACGTATACGTATACGTATACGTTATAGATGATGTTTTAACAATCGGGACCAACGGCTTAACTTGCTTTCTGGGACACGGAGGGTAGTCCCTCAACCAACCAGACCCGGAAAGAAATCTTAGAATTTACACAAAGATTTCTTGTCCGGTGTGCGGATCGAACCCACGACCTCCGAGACTTAAAGCTACGGAGGTTGTTGTTTTTATTTATTTTATTTAATAGTGTCTGCAGTCACAGTAACCGACTCGCACTTTGCCGTTTTTTTAATAGACAACTATTATTTCGTGGTTATAACATTTATAAACAAACATGGGAGGTAAACAGTAGTTGCCTAGATCGCAGAGACTGCCTCGAGTCGTCACGTGCCTGGGCACTGGGCAGTGGTACGGACTGGTTCACTGATGAACTATTGAAAGCGTACAATAGCTCCCACTCCCCACGTGCGCTTCGCCTGGTCCTTACAGAACTCAATTGAAATACATAGCTCGATCAACATATTTATGAATCAAGTTGTTTGTCTGCCCTCTATTCTAGTCCTCATGTATTCATGTATAGAGAGTTCGGAGCCACCGTTGTGTAGATTTGTAAATAAATGTTATTGAAAGATTCCTCATGAGTAGGTACCTACTGTGTAGGACACACACACACGCGTACGCAGCTTTTATCTACGTTGCTACAGCTGCTACAACACACGACAAAGTAATATTAAAAAGTCTGTACCTCTGCTGTGAATTGCTATTCACCATTACTTGACAATATAATTGGAGTTTTTTAATATAGGTATTTAAGTAAGTTTAGGTTTCGACCGAAACTGAGAACTGAAATAGAGACTTCGGTTGCAAGGCCGAAAATTCGGTTGCGGCTAAAAAAATCTTATAGAGAATATTAATAAATTTCAAATCTATACAACTTTAATATGTAAAGCTTACCTTAGATTTATATAATATATTTTATATAGGCGCGTTCAAGCAAACCAACTCTTCAGCTTTATTAGTTTATCATTAAAATTCGTTGCCTTATGGATTTCGGTTATTGACATACCTATACGTAGCTCATCTCCACAACTTCTTTTTCGTAATGTGTGCGTTTAGTTATGTCTCTAGAATGTTGAGTCTACTTTCATCCCCGGCTACTACAGGCACATACACCCATGAGACAAAGTGTATTTACTGCGCATGCATGAGACTCGCCATAGTAAATAAACTTATATAGTAGACAAATAATGTAATTGGTTTGGTATTGTCTGTGTGTGTAACTGTAGATGTCGCAGGTAGAGAGGCTCACGAAGGTTTGCGGTTAGCGTTAAATTGGACGCTTACTGGAGGTTTCACTAAAATTATTAATCATCATCAGCCCGTATAACGTCCACTGCTGAACATGGGCCTCCTCCCGAGGGAGGGTATTGCCATAGTCACCACGCTTGGCAGGCGGGTTGGTGACCGCAGTATTGTGTTGTAACACACAAGGAAACGCTGCTGCCCGTTCCTTGATATACGATTATTATAGATGATGTTATAACAATCGGGACCAACGGCTTAACGTGCTTTCCGAGGCACGGAGGGTAGTCCCTCACCCAACCAGACCCGTAAAGAAATCTTATAATTTACACAAAGATTTCCTGTTCGGTTTGGGGATCGAACCCACGACCTCCGAGATTTAAAGCGAGCCAATTACAGCTACGCTACGGAGGTTGTCTAAAATTATTACCTTCATATAAATTTTCAATACCGTGCACTGCTTCAGTCATTGGTAATGAATGTAAATGAATGTATTTATTAAAATCGATTCATAAAGCTGGAGCCCTTTGCGCCTTTTACGCCAAAAGCTTCTGGAAGAACTACTTCAGATATGTCCGACCGAACACAGTCGTACATAAAGCTTCTATACTCGTTATACTATATATACTACGAGAAATATATATATATATATATTCTCTTTGTTAGAAATACCATTACGATAAACGATATTTCGATACTGTTTCAAACATCTTGTATTAGATTTCAGTCGTCGCGGTCGTCAAAAAAGAATCCTAACTTCGATCTCAATAACATTTGAGTAGGTTCAATCATTCACTTTTGAACATTCAAATAGTATAGGTACTTATCTTACGACCTTATAGTTCAATAGCCAATTGCTATCCTAAACTATTAATACTCGTAATAACACAATTTCTTTTGTTGTTTCGAGTTCATTGCTCCATTTGACAACTTCGCCGTCGCTTCACGTTCAACGATCAGAATTTCATTATTCGACCGAAGGTAATCGTGTCGATACAGTCACATTTCTAAATGGGTCAGACTTTCTGCAGTTTTTGAACCTCAAGTAAAGAGAAGCGTACCCTACGTAAGTACGCTCAATGAGGTGTTCGACTAGGCAAGTACATACCTCTACCTTACAGAATACCACGGAAAAATAACAATACCAATTGATTTTGTATTTCTGTGTACTGTTGTTAGAGCTCACGGGGGGAAGGGTAAATAGCCAGCTATAATTGAAGGGTGAATAGTACTTTACATCTACTGTATTGCCGCTAGCTGTATTTGGACAAGATGTTTAATAGGCGTAATCCTTGACCGACAACTAAACTTCAGAGTGCATGTGGAAACCGTTCCTGCTCGGACTTGATTTACGGTCAGTCGACTACATTGTCTTTTGCACTTTTGCACTCGTGGGGCACCGTGGTTCATCCTAACCGCAACTTATACTCTGCCCTCTAACTGCGTCGGAACGCTACGTCGAATACGCGGCTCAACATCCAAATGGACTGTTGCAGCATCCGATTAAAGGCCTTTGCCCACAAAGCATCGTAGGCACCGGCGGCCTCGGACCACAACTTACCACAAAGCAGTACATAGACCGCAAGAAACTAACATGCTACATAAAGAACAGACCCGCCAGAGAAGAGTGCGCCGGCGAACGCGACGCGTCCCTCATTCCCTTCCCGATCCTTTTAGTTGTTGCACAAAACTCCCCTAAGTCATGATTCCTCAATCCCGCTAGCGACGGCCCTGATTAGAGTCCCAAGTACCACAGGGTCCCTCTTGCGCAGTTGGCTTAGTTTGTAGTTTGCCTATTTGCAGTACCGTGTAAGAGATCCCATTGGTTTGTTTTACATAAAATCGTAATATTAATATTCTTCTTTAATATTTAAAGGCCATGGGAATGGAATGTTCTTTGCATGCAATACTGCAGAATACTTGCAGGGTTATGCTGCGGCCGCATGCCTATAGAGCGCGATGCATCTGAGCATCTGATAATGAATGGAGCGCCGCCGATATACAGATCCGCTGAATACCCAACTAGGTATGATATAGCAAAATCGATATCTATAGGTACTTTCGTTTCTTCTTCATAGGCATAGAGTTAATGTGTGACAAATATTTGAACGACTTGATTGGTTTTATATCTTTTGTTATGTTTTTTTAAATGGATTTTATCCTGAACTTAGTTAATCCGTTAGAGTGATGGGCTAGTTGACACTTGACTTTTGTAATTGTTTTTATGACGCTAAGAATGGTTTCACTAGATCAAGAATAAAATATCGTTAGTATTTTTTTTAGCACGAAAGCTCTTAAATAAATATGCTATATTGACGATACAGAGATACAATACAAAATACAAATACAAAAAGTTTATTGTTTTCTATCACATATAATTTTTTACAATGCATATGGTAATAGTATTCATAATACAACGTGTACATTAGGGTATTATAATCTATGTGAGAGACTGGTATCTGTACTAGGAGACCTGTATGACAGATTACCAGCCTCTCCAGACTCCGGAAGTGGATGACAGGTAAGTACAACATTCCAGTACGTAGAGTATTATTTAAGTAAGTAAGTTTAACTAGGTGAAGTGTGGCTGATGTGAGGAATATCTGGGTGTGTGGGGATCTGGTGTGAGTGTGTGTGTGTGTGTGCATGTGTATGTGTGTTTGAGTGCATGGATACGGATGAGTGTGTGGGTGTTGTCAAGTCATATGTGTAGTAGTTAGTTTATGATGGGACTTTAAGTAAATTTTCTGTCTCATCGTACGATAGGGACTTTAACCAAGTAGTTATAACCCTTTTACAATTTGCTCTTGTAAGAGGATAGATTGTAAGCTTTTTATTTATTTTATTATATAGGTAACCACCTAAAAATTCAGAGAATTTGCATGAGAAAGCAGTGTTTCGCTTTGGGTGCGTTTTGCAAACTCTGTGTTTAACTCGCTTGTTATTATTAAGTAGGGGATCATACCCTATTAGGGAATGTTGTTTTAAAGCTGTGCACAATACATACAGTTGGCGTACCGTCAGGACATCAGACAGCAGGTAGAGATCCTTAGTGGGAAAGAAGAATGGTAGCGACAGGCTTGTCTTTAGGACCGCTCTTTGGGCCCTTTCTAGTTTTATTAAGCTAGTCCTACAAGAGCCACCCCACACAGTAATACAGTAGCTTAGAATGGATTGGCATAGGGTCGTATATATCATTTTGATGACATTTTTGTCTGCTATGTGGCTCAGTTTTTTAAAGATGTAAATCAGTTTTCTAGTTCTGGAGGATAGTAGGTCCAGGTGATTTTTGAAGCTTAGTGTGCTATCTATCATGACTCCAAGGTATTTTATACTACAGGATATTTCTAAATGCCTGCAGGAGCATGAGTGATCGGATGAGCAGTAGTGAGCTTTTATTGAATAATTTTCGTGAATTGCAGTAGTAGTACTTTTGATAGAAAACGGGATAAATTTGGTTTTCTCAACGTTAAGTGTAAGGCCATTGTCATTGAGCCACTGTACTACTGTGTTGAATCCAGTTTGAGCAAAGCCATAAACATCATGCCAGGTGTCACCATGGAAGATCAGTGCCGTGTCATCTGCAAACGTCACGATTTTGCCATTCTGTAGTAGAAGATTACACAGATCATTAATAAAGGTGAGGAAAAGTGTGGGACCCAATACACTGCCCTGAGGGACACCGTAGGATATAGGTAAGTCATCACTAGTGGTTTCCCCCACCCTTACTCTCTGTTGTCTATCAGTAAGGTAGTCCCTAAACAATTCGAGCTGTGCATCGCGAATTCCCAAGTTATGTAGTTTGGTTAGTAGATGAAAACGATGAGGCCATCTTGATTAATATATTTATCGGATCAGAGATATAAACATGAATGTTATTAAATTAAAAAAAGGATATTCATCGTTATTATTATTATTATATTATCCGACGAGGCTGCAAAAATACACCGATAAAGATAGCTGACAAAAAGGAATTCACAGACTCAAAAAGCTATATGCCGTCTTTATACGCTCATGGTCCACCCACATAATGACAATTGTTTTAGCATAATATAGACAGAACAAGCATTTTGCGTCGCTAACAGCTAACAACAATATAAATAAATTTTAACTATTAATTTAATATAAATCTCACCAAAAACATAAATGTAAGAAAGGAAACCCAAGTTCAATACAAAAATTAAGCTTGACTGTGAGCTTCGCCGCAAAAAGAATGGAGATCTGAATGAGTGCCAAGGTCTATGCAAAATCGAAATATGTATTTATAGGAACAAAATAACATTATGAACAAGTATTAAACTCTAATTCTTTGCTTTAATGGATACCTATAACAATTGCTGTTATTTAAAAATGTGAGATCTTAAAGTAGGTTAGATTTGAATTGGCTAGTTTTCATTACATCAGTCATTTTATAAAGTTATTCATCATTTGAATACTGTTAAAAACTTTCCTTTTTTACATTTATGTTTTTGGTGGGATAACATTACTTTTTGTAAAAAAAACAAGGCAGGTATTGAGATTTAATGTGTTAGTCAAATAAATTTAGTCGAACGACGCAGCATAAAACGCAATCTAATAGGTGGGTTTCCGCTAAACAATCGGGCATAACGATGACGCTGGCGCGAATGAGCGCCGCCGCCGATAACAGCATACTTTGGTTCGTTCGCATTTTAAGTCGTATAGCGCTTGTGAGCCTCGCGGGCATCGGGCGCGCGTACAAGTGTAAGGCGCGAGCGAGTTCAACCAGCATTCTTAAATTAGTCAATACATACATACCTATATCGGTAACAATAAGACATCGCTATTGCCTTGACCTTGGTATACATACACATTGGACTTTCTTTTAAGTTACAAAGAGTTCGAACTAACAAATTTATACCTTAAAAAAATATTTATTAAATATTAAAAAAAATTATGTATTAAATATTATTATGACGTCAGTATAGCGTTTTCTCACTGGAACTAGAACTGAGTGAGTGAGACAACGCTAAACGCGTGACAGTTGACAACGGCAAATTTATAGCAAACGGGTTGTAGGTATAAATAAAGTATTTATTTATTCATTGAATCTCATCTATGTACTCTTTTATACTGTTATTGGTTTAGGCACGAAGAACGTTTGTGGTTATAGTATGACAATCATTTCATTCACCGTTGAGAAAGAAGCAGGATGAACATAAATGTAATAAAACAATAAATAACTAAATCGGTATTCGTAAGCGATGCCTATGTTTATGTGTTGCTCGGGAGCACTTTTAGGTAGATTTACTTCTGTTCTATGTATAATTATGTGGTGCCGCGAGCCGCCGACGACACACCGTTGGTCGGTTTTTTAGAGCGTATTAAAACTTTTTTCTATGGGGACAAAACTTTTTTTTTTTTTGACTTTTTTTAAATTTTTGATTATTTCCTGGGCTTACACACAATTACTGAGCTGGATTCCAAATTTCATCCTTCTAGGTCATCTAGAAGTAGGTTAGAATTAGGTACTATATGTCAGTCAGTCAGTCAGTGCTAAAATTTACGACTTTTTGACCTTCATATCTTTATAACCGTTTGAGCTAGCTTCATAAAATTTGGGCTTCTACATGTCCTTATGGATATAATTAACCACACGTAGTTTTATTTGTTTACGTTAAAGAGGTTTTGAGTTATAGAAGGGTCAAAAGTGGCACCAAGTGGTTCGTGTAATATTACACTTGGCGCTGGTTAGCCAGTTCTTTGCTTGAACTTGGCTTTGACACGCTGCCGCGTGTCTAAATATAAATCTATCAAGAACAAATGTAATTTAAGACTTATGATAAATATATTTTCTAATTAATGTTTGATTATTTACAGGTACAACAAATATTCTCGTGCTCCGATAAGTCTATATTTTTTATTTTATTACGTAAACCAATTCTGGTTTACAGTAAATTCCAAGCAACTAGTCAAGTCCTAGCGGCCATCTTCAATGGCTGTATAATTGACGGAGTCTTTCCTGATTTGATGAAGATAAGTAAGGTAGTGCCCATTTTTAAATCAGGCTGCTTTAACAGTGCATAATTATAGGCCAATTTCTATACTTATTCTTCTTAATGATGAGAATGGGATACTACACGACAACAAAATTCCAAACAATTTGGATTTACTAAGGGCCGTTCTACGCAAGATGCAGGAAGCACTCTAATCAAGACCATACTAGAGGCTTGGGAGGGATCACAGGATGCTCTGGGAATCTTTTGTGATCTCTCTAAGGCATTCGATTGTGTAGATTACAGTACGCTCGCTGTAAAGTTAAAATACTACGGAATTTCTGGTACGTCCTTGGATCTTGTAGTATCCTATTTATCTGGTCGCGAACAAGTAGTAGCCATAGACGGAATAACTTCGGAAGCTTCTCCCATCAAAATGGGTGTGCCCCAGGTTCAATACTAGGTCCGTTTTTGTTTTTAGTTTATATAAATGACCTCCCATATTTAGTAGATAAAATATCAAATATAGTTCTTTTTGCGGATGACACATCCTTGATATTTAAAGTAAATAGAAAAGATAAAGACTTTATTGGACACACAAACACACTTAGCCTAATCTCAAATTGGTTCTCAGCTAATAATCCATTGTTAAATGCAGGGAAAACTAAGTGTGTTAAATTTGCGCTACCAAATGTAAATAATGTCACACCTACTATTTCACTGAATAATGAAACGTTGGATCTTGCTTCATGCACGGTATTTTTGGGAGTGACATTAGATTCTAAATTACAGTGGGGTCCTCATATTGAGAAATTATCGGGTAGATTAAGTTCTGCTTCTTATGCCGTATGGAAAATAAAACAATTGTCAGATGAATCCACGGCTAGGTTAGTATACTTTGCTTACTTCCATAGCATTATGGCTTATGGCATTTTGCTCTGGGGATCAGCTGCTGATGTTAATACTATCTTCATCCAATAAAAGAGAGCGGTCAGAGCTATTTATGGGCTAGGTAGCCGCGATTCTTTGCGAACCCTATTTAAAGATATAAATATATTAACTGTGCCATCTGAGCATAAAAGCGTTTCCTAACAAATAAAATATTCTGGTAGATATTTTATTTGTTAGGAAAAACCTAGATACATTTTGTAAAAAAAGTGACTTTCACAATATAAATACTAGGAATAAGGACAAACTAGCTATGCCATGCTTTAGGGTCAGCAAAGTTAGTAAGTCATTCATGGAAAATTGCATTAGATTTTATAACAAACTTGCCTCTTATATTACTGACATGCCTGATGCATTATTTAAAACACATGTAAAACGCATCCTAATGAGTAGGGGCTATTATAGTATTAAAGAGTATATAGATGATAAAGATGTATGGCAGGCTATACCCTCGTGCACCAGATCGGATACCCTATAGCTGACAAAGCATTGAAATTGAAAGATCATGATAGTGTATTCTGTGTACTGTCTGTAATCATAATCATAAAAATAACACATGTTCTGTCTCAAAATAACTTATCTGATCTGTTAAATTAGCAAAATAAAAGTTGTATAAAGACAGCCGATTGGTAACTTGTGTAAGCCAATTAACTAAATCATGACAGTAACTGGACCTAAATAATGTTGACATGCCCATTTGAGTATGTTTCGCCGGATCGTCTTAATGAGGCCGCGATGAAACCGGCGGCAGTAGAATACCCCACTGAGTTTGTTTCGCCGGATCTTCTCAGTTGGGGCGTATTGGATCCGGTGGTAGCATAAAATCGCGTCCGACGATATACTTATGGTCCATCTAAATAATAACATACTCAAAGGACATAACTTTAGACTATTAAATTATAGATAAAAAATAAAATTATATTTTCATACCTGACAGCTTTTACGCTATAAAAAAATATCTAATACAAACTATATAATAATAATAATTCTTTATTGACATAAATATTTTTACAAAAGTTATGAGGCCCTTACTTAACTATTTATTATTATTATAACTAAACTAAATTAATAAATGAAATATATTATATTAATGAGCCAGATATGTTTTGACTATTTGCAAATACCTGTAATAGGTTTACGTAAATAAAAGCTTTTTTAGTTAGTTTACGTAATGATATAAAATATACGGTGACTGGTAACATAACTCGTCAACATGGTAGGGAGCAGCTGATTTTTTTTTCGCGATTTCAGGTTTTGTGCCATTGTAAAAGTTGTTTGTTATCCTGAGCACAATCATGTGTTTAGGTATCGGTCACTAATTACCAGTCACCCTATATATATATATATATCGGAGTCCGAGAATATTGTTTTTCTTTACGATACCTATGAGGCTATGACTTCTCAAAATGGCTGATAGCGTTTTCAGCGTTTAAAGTCATAAATTGAAAAAAAATATATATATATATCTATCTTCTACTTTAATGAATTGATATAATTATATTAAGGTTTCATAAGACATATACTTTCAGGAATAAACATAATTGTTTCATAATTCGATATGGGTAGTTGAGCCTATTTAAATTGAGATGGGATTGGAGGGAATATATATCAAGATTTGTTTGAAATTATTATTTGGATTTGGCATCTACGACTGCGATAGCAATCTATCGCTTCGATCTATTAGTTAAGTTGTAGTTAACAATAATGTTTTATCTCGTTTACTTTTGTTTGGGCGACAACATATGCCTTGTACGTAATACTTTTGCTCGTTGGAGAGCAGTGCTCGGTGCGCGGTGCGGCTTCGGTAATGTCATTTGAGTGAGGTAATACGGTTACCCGTAAGCAGCTCAGCAAAGCCTACCTCGCGTCACACCGTCACACTGGTCACGCACAACCACCGACGCGACGGATCGGCCTCGGCAGTCGCCGCACCGACTATTGTACGAATATTATTCTTGCTGCATTCACTTCATGAAGTCAACCAAAGAGCGGCTTACCGCTGGAGCTTGGTTTGCTCAAGCGGGTACATCCACCTGTACTGGAGTGATAGATGCGATGCGCCTCACTAAGAAGGCGCGCGCACTTCACTATGCGCAAATGCAGGACAACCCTCCATCCATGTCGTCACAGGCTGCGTCTCAACTCCGCCGTGACCCAGCCGTCACGAGTTCACGACTACTAAAATTCATCTAAATCACCGCTGACGTAAAGTCGAAATTTCAATGAACGGCGTATTTTACGTTTCTTTATAATACCCGGTGATTATCGGGCCATTTTTGAGATTAAATCGCTGACGGTACGCCTCTCGCTACATTAATCACTTTATCTTCGCCCTTAGCGAAGTAAGAACACTTTAGAACATTTTTTGTGTGACAGCATTTTATCACTGAAGCGAAACAATCGATGTCGGCATGGAGACCATGTATATTTATTCACGTTGTGCATGTATGTGTACCTACACTACCCATACGAAACAAATTGTACGGTAGGGTTGGAGTGGCCAGTCTTATTTTTATTGCAAAGCAGGATTTTGAAACGTTATGGGGTGAAAAAAAGCGGGATCCTTACTTGGAATGCGGGTCATAATAAAAACTAAGGTATAAAATCAGATGTTATTCAAAACCTCTTTATGTATTTATATGAGCTTAACATTATATTAACATACTGTATACAAAAATAACCGTAGAAAATGCATTGTTATGAAAATATGTAACTTTTAAATAATTTTAATAGTGCTCCCCCACGGGACTTTTCATTTTGGTATATAAATCGTTACGTACTGTCACAACCGGGACGTCTCGCTCTTGTCGTTATTTGGATAAATGAAGCGACCTCAGCTTATTTAGTTACGGGTCGAACTCGCTAGGTACACACTGCACAGTTATGTCACTGGAGTTTGCTTTGACATTATTAGTGCAGTCATTGAAGCGAAAAATAAGATCTTACCTCCGATTTTTTTTACTGTGAACAGATTTGCATGAAGTTTTGGAATTAGGCTCATCTTACCCTTAACTTCAAAAGTGAAAATGATGAGCTCCGCCTATTATTTTTAAGGGGTTGTAAAAAACCCCTTAATGGAAAAATTTACATTGAACCATTTTATCGCTAGAATACGATTAGTTTTTGGACCATAACTCCTTCAATACTGATGCTATCACAACTTATTAAAAAAAACCGGCCAAGTGCGAGTCGGACTCGCGCACGAAGGGTTCCGTTTCAGTTACAAGTGCGTACCTATTTTTGATATCAAGAATAAATAAAAAAGCGTATGTTTATGAAATGAAATGTTATTTTATATTTTTATATTCGAGTTGATTGAATGAAAGCTAAATTGCGGTTTACGATTTTTGACGTATTAAAAAAAAACTACTTACAAGATCTCGTTCAAGCCAATTTTCGGTGGAAGTTTACATGGTAATGTACATCATATATTTTTTTTAGATTTATCATTCTCTTATTTTAGAAGTTACAGGGGGGGGACACACATTTTACCACTTTGGAAGTGTCTCTCGCGCAAACTATTCAGTTTAGAAAAAAATTACATTAGAAACCTCAACATCATTTTTGAACTATTCATACATACCACACACGTATGGGTTCGATGAAAAAAAAAATTTGAGTTTCAGTTCTATGTATGGGGAACCCCAAAATTTATTGTTTTTTTTCTATTTTTGTGTGAAAATCTTAATGCGGTTCACAACATACATCTACTTGCCAAGTTTCAACATTATAGTTCTTATAGTTTCGGAAAAAAGTGGCTGTGACATACGGACGGACAGACAGACTGACAGACAGACACGACGAATCTATAAGGGTTCCGTTTTGTGCCATTTGGCTACGGAACCCTAAAAAGCATTTTAAAGGTAATTAAAAGAACTACAACTTTAGATTACAATATATAGTGAAAAACCTTTTATTTTAAAACGGTGAAGGGTCAAAGGGCTCGGTAGGGACTGTGATTGTGCTGCCGCGCGATCTTTAAACAATCATATCTCCGTCAATAAAAAATTTAAGAAAAAATAAAAAAAAATTGTCAGAAAAAGACCTACATTTTTATCATTATGCTTTTATATGTATCATTCATCATTTTTGAGATATTATTATTATCAATATATATATAATCAGATATGAAAAGAAGGTAAAATTATATTGATCCTAAAATCGCGATTTTTTTCAAAAATATGTGTCCTAAAGCAGCCAAACTGCTAGAATCCATCAAACTTAAAGTTAATTCTAGAAGGAATACGATTAATTTTAATTTTGGTGGAAATGGCACTTTTGAAACCCATTAATTTAAAAGAAAAAACCATTAGATGTTCCTCTTATTTGCATTACAGCTCACTCATTTTAAGTGCAAAAGATTTTTAATAGTGCTCATTTTAAAGCTTATTTCAAGCACTACAAAACCCTATTTCATTAGAATGCATTAAATGTATCTGCTCGCCGCTAGAGGGCATTGAATACATCGATTAAATTTCAGACAAAATAAAAAACGGCTTTGATGTTTAATATCTAGCTTAATATTGCCCTTAGAACACTTTATAAAAAACCGATTTGTTCAGTTTTTTAACTGCTATAATTTTGTAAATCATAAAATTTTCGTGAAAATGCATATTTTGGAGATATTTGCAAAAAACCGATGAAAAACGTGAAAAAATTCCGAATTGCCAATAACGAGTAGAAGAGTATTGGGTTTTGTGAAAAACTTTATAGAACATTTTTTCTTGAAAATAGGCTTTAAATCGAAATCCGCGGTTATTTTGAAAAAAAAAATTACACGACCGAGGACGGGTGGCAACCCTCCCAGGGTGGGTGCTCCCAAAATTTCATGCAAATCGGTTCACAGTAAAAAAATTCGGACCAATAACGCTTCAATGACTGCACTATATGGATCTAATATAATATGGGGGACTTTCTACAGTTCCATATCGTCTAAGTGTGAAAGAGACCGAATGTGATCGGCATTGTCAGCGGATGCTTGAGTACTTGTAGAAACGCTAGATGTCGAAACGCGCGATGTGGCGCGATAGCGGCGGTTAGTATTCAATCAGCCAATGCCCGCTCAGCCGTGAATTTGTATAATATGGCGCAGACGTGATGCGACCACAATGCGCTATACATATTTATAGACAAGTCCCGGGGCTCCGAGGAAGAACTCTCGTATCCTTATTGTCCGGTAGGCTCCCAAAATCTCTCTAGGAAATAAAAAAATAAGACTACGCTGTTGGGTGAAAGCTCGAGCCCCAATACATTTTGGATCATGTTAGCGCACACTGCTTTACCCGTCGGTATAATAGTCGTGAAGCTTGATTCAGTAATAAAACCACACCACTTGTTCAGCACGAAGACATTTATTATAAAGTCATCAAAAGTATATAGGTTCCGCTGTGAGCGAAACCATTGTGAGTGATGTAGGAAAGTTGAACAACGACATCTGTCGGAGTATGAGGTAAATTTTTCCCCATACATTAATTGTCATGAACAGATCATGACTGGAATTAAATTCCTTACAGTGAAGTTGTTGGCAACGATGATCACGTAGGTATTTAACCCCTTTTCTAAAATCTATGCAAAGACGCAGATACACTGGATTCAAAGACAGAGTCAAAAAAAAAAATCATTATAAATATCGCTCAGTATCTCATCATCGATGTTATAAAATCATTTATCACAGTGGCTTAAAGTGCTCAGGGCACCTATAGGCCCTCAAGCAAAAGTACCAAAGGGTCTCGCAAAATGTATCTCGCCCACCTACAATTTCAGCACCACCAATTTCACCACTGTCACGAGATTTAAGGCGAGCCTTATCTGGGGGCACGGCAGTGTACCCCCAAGCCGAGTAAGAAAAAAAAAAAAAAAAAAAGATGCACGGCCGTACCTATCTTTTCTCGAAGCAACTCAGGCTATTTTCGACCTCCTATAACTTCGTTGTGGATAAAGATAGGAGCCTGAATTTTCAGTTAGTAAGCAGGCTTTGTAAAAAAACAGTATGTTTCAAATTTCATACAATTTGAACGAGTACTTTAAGAATTATAACTAGTGAAAGTTTGCTAATTTTGTCACTCGCTCACTGCCTGACTGACCGATCATCAAAATGTTAAGGCACTTCTAGCAAATGTAGAAGCTTCAAATTTTGAATACTAGTAGTGTATAGTGTAAAACTCATGCCATCAAAAACATACTTGTAAAAAAACCCAAGTCTCGTAACGCAGTTCTTTTACCGTAAAACGTTGTGAGATCTATGTAATACCAAGTCGGTTAATTTATTCAGTCCCTACTTAAGGGACCTTCTATCTTAAGCTATTACGTAATTATCTCACCTTACAGAATCTTATTTTGACCTTATCAAAGTTCAAAACTTTTATGTTTTAAATAATAGATTAACTTGGCCATCGGATATAATTAGAATGTATCTCACAAGTGTTTATTGCGATGGCCAAGTCAATCTAATATTCATAACATAAAAGTTTTGAACTTTGATAAGGTCAAAATAAGATTCTGTAAGGTGAGATAAATACGTAATAGCTTAAGATAGAAGGTCCCTTAAGTAGGGACTGAATAAATTAACCGACTTGGTATTACATAGATCTCACAACGTTTTACGGTAAAAGAACTGCGTTACGAGACTTGGGTTTTTTTACAAGTATGTTTTTGATGGCATCTCATTTCTTTTTGTAGATAGTTGTACTTTTTTCCTTTGCTTTACAATTTACATTATTTTTTAAAATACCAACAATTAATTTTACCACTCTGTCACTTGATGATGAGCTTTCCAATTTTTGTAGGTTGTGTTCCTCTTTTTCTTTACCGGTACTACTTCTTGAACTTCAGCTACAGTTTTTCTCAAAGCCCACTCCATTTCTCTATGGGTTTTTCTCGATATCTTTGATGCAACAATATTAAGCATGTCTAGACATTAAATGCTTGGGTTCCGTACCCAAAGGGTATAAACGGGACCCTATTACTAAGACTTAGCTGTCTGTCTATCACCAGGCTGTATCTCAAGAACCGCGATACCTAAACAGTTGAAAAATTCACAAATTATGTATTTCTGTTGCTATAATAACAAACTAAACATAAAATAAGTATTTAGGGGGGGCTCCCATACAACAACTTTTTTTTTACCTTTTTTGCTCGATATCTATTACAACAGGTAGGCACTTAAAAATGGTACGGAACCCTTAGTACGCGAGTCCGACTCGCACTTGGCCGGTTTTAGTCTATTGTATTCACAAATGAATGATTCCTGCGCTTTAATAGTTCCAAAGTAGACTTAAATTAGATGTAAACCATCCAGACTAGTAACTCTGTGCCCTTATTTACAGAATAACTTAACTTACGCACATATGAATATCCACGTACCTAGCTGGCATGGCAACACTCACCATATGAATCAAGAACAGATGCGTCGTATACTTTTTTTATGCTTTATTGATATTCGTCGCACTCGTCAAACGTCATTTAAAATTAATCCGTATGTAAAATTGTTATCTCTTATTGGTTATAAATATTGTCAATGTACCTAATCGAAAACTACAACATCAAGCTTAACAGAGGATTAACATGAACTTATGTATGGCACTCACGGCCTTTTGGCTTCCGGCCTGTCAAAGGTTTTTAAAATTACGAAATTGATGAACTGTTTTTGATGGAATTTTGGTACAACTACATAATACATGTCCGATTATGGCCTTTTTTTAAGACAGCTCCCGCACTAGGGAACAAGCTAATATGTACATAAGTAAATTTAAAGCTACCTAGTTAACATCAAACTGTGTATAAAAATATTTGATAAAATGATTATATAAATATAGTTTGTGTCAGATTAATAAAACGTGGTTTGTGTGTATACCTTCGATATCACAGTAAGATTTGTTAGTTGCTTGGAAGAAAGTGACCGTCTTTCTGTGTTTCGAACGGGAAGCGTGAAAGCCGTGGTGTAAGTTTGTCCAGGGGAATGCAAGAATGTTACGCATCTCCTCCGCCACTGCGGTGTTCCGGCACGGGTAGTGGGGTATGTGGGACTCGCCCTCTTCATAGCAGTGGAATGCTAATCATAACATGAGAGTAAAACCCCTGGTTACTCCTCCGACCACAATTGGTGAGGGGCCCAGGTACTGTTGCCTATCTGGGATACCCTCTGGCAGCGTCCGCGACTCAATTGGTGTTGCGGGCTCTCCTGCGCCCAAATAACCAGTTTCAGGGACGCCCAGATTACACGGGGTCCCTACTTCTCAAGGGACCGCAGCCTCCTGCTGAGACATGGCTCAAGCGGGCAAGCCACCTCCATCAGACGCTGTTATGATTGTTAGTATCCTATCGTTCATAGCACAACTTATGTACTATCTTACTTTTACAATCCATTGTTTTTTTTTTTTTTTCCTACGACTTTTTTTTTTTTTTTAATACTTGTTAAATTAATCCCTGTGTCGCGAAGGTCTCACCGCTCAATAGATTCACGAAAACAAAGCACCCCCTGACTCAGTACAACTGTTTGAATTTCAGACGAATAATTGTCCCGGGTGGGAATCGAACGCAGAAAACCAGGTCTCTGAAACAACTAACCTAACCACTTAGACACCACCTTTCAACATAATTCCATCTAGGTCCCTATCTACACCTATTCCTCCATTAAATCAAACATATTCATGTACACTGATTCACTGACTGCAAATGTAACTTTGTAATCCTATACATTTATAAGAAATAACAAAGTTATTAATGCAGTTGATGAAACTGAACAACTAGACCGAAATTGCAAAATGTTGGAATTTTCCCATGAGTTTTACACTAAACTCTCCTAATACTCAAAATTTGAAGCTTCTACGTCTGCTAGAAGTGCCTAAACATTTTGATGATCGGTCAGTCAGCAGTGAGCGAGTGACAAAATTACCGAAAATACCAAACTTTGACTAGTTATAATTCGTAAAGTACTGGTTCAAATTGAATGAAATTTGAAATATACTGTAGTTTTACAAAGCTTGTTTAGTTACTGAATTCAGGCTCCTATCTTTATCCACAACGAAGTTATAGGGGGTCGAAAATCGGCTGAGTTGCTTCGAGAAAAGATAGGTACGGCCGTGCACCTTTTTTTTTTTTTTTTTTTTTTTCTTACTCGACTTGCGGTGCACTGCCGTGCCCCCAAATAGGAGAATTCAAACATTTAGCAATTTCGGTCCAGTTGTTAAGTTTCACCAACTGAATAAATATTTTTTTAAGCAACCAACAAGTCTTACTGCGATATCGCAGGTATACACACAAACCACGTTTTATATCTGACACAAACTGTATTTACATAATCATTTTGTCAAATATTTTTTTACACAGATTGATGTTAAATAGGTAGCTTATGGCCGCGACTTCGTCCGCGTGAAAAAGTTACATAGGGATTAATTTCACTAGTGCGGGAGCTGTCTTTAAAAAAAGCCAGAATCGGACAAATGTTATGTAGTTATTGTACCAAAATTCCATTAAAAACAATTAAGTAATATCTTAATTGGAAAAAAACTTTGACTGCGAGGCAGTGAGTGCCATACATAAGTTCATGTTAATCCTCTGTTAAGCTTGATGTTGTAGTTTTCGATTAGGTACATTGACAATATTTATAACGAATGAATCTGGACGGTTTACATCTAATTTAAGTCTACTTTGGAAGTATTAAAGCGAAGGAATCCCCCATTTGTGAATACAACAGACTAAAACCGGCCAAGTGCGAGTCGGACTCGGGCACTAAGGGTTCCGTACCAAAAAGCAAAAAAGGCCATAAAAAAGATTGTTGTATGGGAGCCCCCCCTAAATATTTATTTTATTTTTAGTATGTTATTATAGCAACCGAAATACACCATTTGAGAAAACTGTTTAGCTATCGCGGTTCTTGAGATACAGCCTGGTGGCAGACAGCTAAGTCTCAGTAATAGGGTCCTGTTTTTACCCTTCGGGTACAGAACCCTAGCATTTAATGTCTTGCTTGCAAATATGCTTAATATTGTTACATCAAAGCTATCGAGAAAAACCCATAGAGACATGGCCCATAGAGTTCAAGAAGTAGTACCGGTAAAGAAAAAGAGAAACACATTCTACAAAAATTGGAAAGCTCATAAGACAGTAATAGAGTGGTAAAATCCGTTGTGGGTAATCAAAAAAATAATGTAAATTGTAAAGCAAAGGAAAAAAGTACAACTTTCTATAAAAAGAAACGAGATGCCATCAAAAACATACTTGTAAAAAACCCAAGTCCCGTAACGCAGTTCATTAGAGATGTGTAGTTCGCGAATGAATCCTTCAATTGAAGTACTTCAGTTGGAATCACTCTGTATCTCTTTCGTTCAGTGCAGATTCATATACTTCAATAGTTCAGTTTAGTCCATTTAGTTCACAGTGTTACAATTGGGAATTTGAAAAAAAAAAAATATTTTTTTTTTTTATGTACTTTAAAACTTTATTATTAATAATATTGATATTTAATGCGAAAAACTGAAATATAAAATTTTTATAATTATTTATAAGCAATTAAAAATAGATAAAGTTTAAAAAAAAATCACGTGACTATAAACGCGCCATGATTGGTCACCATGGTTGTGACGTCATAATGTTAAAGCTATTTTATAACAGTACAGCGTTTACGGCAATTACACGTGACTTGACAATATTAATAATTTCCTGCTAAAAAACGAATTGTTAGTTAATAATTCCGATATTAGCTATGTGCGATAATGGATTTATAAAAGCAAAGTCGGACAATATTCCTGACGTTGATATATTTATGATAACGACTTTTTTAAAAAATGACGTTCGGTTCAATTCTGCTGAAGTTCGAGGTGCCAAGGCATCAAGGTAAGTTTGTTAAAGAATAATATTATAAAAGAAAATATCTAAGTATTTATTCTCCATCATATCAAATATAATTATTTATTTTATTAATTATAGATCATCACGCGAGAGTTACGGTGACAAAGCTATATTAATAGCGTTCAACTGAGTCGTAAAAATAATATTTGCACTGTAAAAGGACGGGTATGTCCAGAACATCCAGTTCGGAGTAAAGCTTATTCAGTTACTTTAACTATTAATGAAAAGTTAACCTTGTGTGGTACCACATCAATTTTAATCTTTGCTTTACCTCCCATTGTTGTGTAATAAATATAATTTTCCATGTCATCTTTTAGCTAGAAAAAAAGGAGAAATCATAAGAATTATTTAAATGTTATTAGAACAACAGAAAAACCATAATAACATAAACTTAAAATTTTTATAATCTCTTCAAATATATAATTTAGAACGTAATAAAATTATAAAAACATCAAAATGAATCCTAATCATTAGATACATAAATTTATTATTTAAGCACTTTGAACTATCAATAAATTCTTTAATGTTATGATTTTAAAGGTTATGATTTGGAGCCTAGTTAAAAACAAATATTGACTGAAGTCTACTTATTTATTTGTCCTCTTAGATAAATAATAATTAATAAAAATGATCTTGAGAAGTACCTACATCAAAATGATCGTCACAACAAAAAAAAATTGATTTTGTTTTGGGGTTTTCACGACGCACTGCTTGAAACCATTTATTTCGACGTTTTTCATCTTGAGGAACATTTAAAAACATTTTGTCAGGAGTTTTTTTTGTAGTATTCGTACATAATGGTACAAAACAAGAACGATAACTTCTGAGGTTCGACATTTTCAATATATATTCCAGTATTTCACAATGACAACAAAATAAATCGATCAAAACACTACATATTATCACTGCATATAAACTGCAATGAGTGAAAACTAACATTATGACGTCACAAGTGCTCGGGTTTGTTCGGGAGCTGTCGGCGTATCTTCGGTACTGAATTCAAAAATAAATTTTTATTTTGATATATCTTTTGAATTATAGCGAAAAAAAAAAAAAAATAGTTTTGCTATATAACTTATATAATAATCTTTCCATTTATCACAAAAAAATTTTTTTTTCAAAAACCCAATTCTTATATTCAATATAATACGTACACAATATAACTTAATGCTTTTAAATGAAAGCTATAGGTACTTATAATAAAAACAAAAAACATAAAGAACTAATAAAAAACAATATAATCATTCTCGTTATTAGTTCATTGCACTATCGATGATCGTTTGAAAGACCTGCGAAAATTGATTCAAATGAATCTAGTTCATAAACTGAACTAGTGAAGTTAATGAATTCGATGATCGTTTGAAGGACATGCGAAAACTCATTCAAATGAATCTTGTTCATAAGCTGAACTAGTGAAGTAAATGAGTGATATAGTTCACTTAGTTCAAATGAATTATACTTCAATGACACATTTTGCGCATGTCTATATCTCATTGATTCGTTGTGATTTGCTGAACTAAATGAAGTACTGAACGAAATCAGTGGACTACTTCATTGAGCCAAAAGATATACTTCATTCATTTCTTTTTACTGACACATTTTGTGCATGTCTAGTTCATTTACCGTAAAACGTTGTGAGATCTATGTAATACCAAGTCGGTTAATTTATTCAGTCCTTATTTAAGGCCAAGTTAATCTATTATTTAAAATATAAACGTTTTGAATTTTGATATGGTCATTATAAGATTCGGTTAGGTGAGATAATTACGTAATAGCTTAAGACAGAAGGTCCCTTAAGTCGGGACTGAATAAATTAACCGACTTGGTATTACATAGATCTCACAACGTTTCACGGTAAATGAACTGCGTTACGAGACTTGAGTTTTTTTACAAGTATGTTTTTGATGGCATATATTATACCACTCACAGAGGTGCAGTACAACAACAACAAGAAAAAAAAATTCGGGTAGTTGTGAAGAATAGTAGTAAAGTTTTTGGCTCTATATTTAAAATTGAAATAAAATAGTATACTTACTTATTTAAAGTTATTAAATGTGTTTATTAGTGCTATAGTACATTTAACCTACTAGTCCAGTGTTATCATAAAACTCAGTGACTGTTTTTCACACTTATAAAGCCACTTAATCACATCACCATGCAATCGGTCCAAAGGGAACTTTCCAGCTTAAAGGAACACCTCCTGCAGCGAATGTCCGCGTTTGAGGAGCAGCAGAAGTCACCCAGCACTCCTGCCACCACTGCAACACTGTCCACAGATTTCACAGAGTTTAAGAAATTTGTTATACAATCCTTGAACTGCTTTCAACAACAACTAGATGGACTGACTCGGTGTGTTGACCAAATTGAGACACGAGGTAGAAGAAACATACTTCTGTTACATGGTCTTGGTGAGCAAAATAAGGAAAAGCCGGAGCTTGTGGCAGTTGATGCTATCACAAGGCATCTCAAAATGGCAAGCTTCACTGTGGACGACATTCAACGCTGTCAACGATTAGGGCGAGTTCCATCTTCTGATAAGCCAAGGCCCTTATTGGTGCAGTTTGAAAGCTACCGGACTCGAAACAGCATCTGGTTATCAAAAACCAAACTCAAAGGTACTGGTGTAACTATATCAGAGTTCTTAACGCGGAACCGGCACGAAATCTTCATGTCTGCGCGTCGGCGGTGCGGTGTCGCCAACTGTTGGAGTCGTGACGGCGTTATATATGTTCTGGGAGCCGGAGGTGCCCGTCACAAAGTCGTCTCGATGGCAGATCTCAACAAAATTGTGCCTGTGGAGCAGCACCAGGACTCGCCGGACGAACCTCCTCAGGACGTAAGGCCAGTTGGCAAAAGCCGACGAGCCAGGAAATAATCATTCTAGTAGTGTCTATTCACCAATCGAAATAATTGTTGTCGTGCATCCGTTTTAGTTCGTTTACCCGCTTTATACAACTATTTAGAAACTTCCCTCTATTTAAAATTTTCAACATTTGTATTTCTTCTACCTTCCAATCTTGTATTTTTAGTTTAAACTGCACAATCATTATCTATTATTTTCAAAGAATTGTCATCATTTTGTACTGTCACAATATTACACTCTGTTATTTTTGTTAATGTCAAACTGCGTTCCATCCCTCTGACCAGTTTCATTTCACGTTCCGTTCTCCTTCTTTATGCGGGGTTAATAGAAACATATAGTCATATATTTATTTTAATATGTATTTTATAACACACTGAGCTAGTGGGAATATGAGTATAGATATATTAGAATTTTAACTATTATTTATTTATATATTATTATATATATATATATATATATTTTATTAATTTATTGTATTTTTTGTTGTTGTTGTTTTTATTAATTTTTATAATTATATTTTTATTTTATTTCATATTATGTCTAATAATGAAATTGACAGTGATGATTCGGATTGCTATTACTCTGCAAGTAGTGATGGTAATAGTTTTTGTAGTATTCCTACGCTTACTGATACACTGGAATCAATTTTCTCTGATGTCTCAAGAAATTTCAATGTGATTCATATAAATGCCCAAAGTATTCCGGCCCATTTCCCTGATATGCTGGCAACATTCGATAATCAGCACATTCATGCTATTCTTGTATCTGAGTCATGGCTTAAACCATGCCTCCCATCTACCTCTTACTCACTTCCTGGCTTTCAGCTGATCAGAAATGATCGAACCGGTGCTGGGGGTGGTGGAGTTGCTATATATCTTCGCTCCCATTTAAAGTTTACTGTTGTTAGTATGTCTTCTCAACCACCACCAACAAATGCTGGCGAACACCTATTCTTGGAAGTCGAGATGTTTCACGTCAAAATTTTACTTGGCGTATATTACTGTCCCTCCCTTCGAATAAATTACTTCTCTTCTTTTGAATTATTACTAGAAACTTTAACTCCTTCCTACAGTCATAGTATAATTATGGGCGATTTTAATACGTGCCTGCTAAAACAAGACTCTCACTCTTCCTCTTTTATTTCCGTTGCAGAATCTAGTAACCTATCCATTCTTTCTCTTAATGCTACTCATCATTTCCCAAACTCCGTACCTTCCCTATTAGACCTTGTTCTGGTCTCGTCAATTGATCATGTTGACAAGCATGGTCAATGCTTAGCGGACTCATTCTCCTACCATGACCTTCTCTACCTCTCATACAAAATCCGCCCACCTAAAGCTAAACCCAAGATTCTCCAACAGCGCAATTTTGGGGCCATAAATCTTGATAGTCTTCGGGCAGATGCTGCCGCCATAGATTGGTCCCCTCTTTTAACTACAAAGTTAGTTGATGAGAAGATCGACTTATTCAATAAGAACATAATTGGGCTCTACGACACTCATGCCCCAGTCCGTGCCGTAAAAATGAAGCACTTACCAGCGCCTTGGCTTACGGATGAGATAAAAGTTACCCTCGATAAGAAAGCTTTAGCTAAGTCTAAATTCTCCAGCAAACCGAATGATGTCAACCGTGACAAGTATATTTCCTTGCGGAACTACAGCAATAAAGTGTGTAGGAGGGCACAACGCCAACACTTTCACAGTTCCGTCGAAAATGGCGATCCAGCCAGAGTTTGGAAATTTTTACGTTCTATGGGAGTTGGGAAAGCTAAAACTGACAGTATCCCAAACAATCTTGATATTAATTCGCTAAATATGCACTTCTGTACTTCGCCAAATTTTGATATGGGCACAAAGACAAATACTCTAAATTATCTTTCAAATATCCCCTCTCCCGATTATATTCCTTTTACTTTTAGTCAATTTACTGATTGTGACGTTAGGAAGAGCATTCTGTCCATAACATCTAATGCTGTTGGAAATGACAGCATAACCCGTAATATGATCCTTCCCATCCTTGACGAAATTCTCCCTATTATTTGCCACATCCTCAACTCCTCTATATCTCATGGTTCCTTTCCTTCGGCTTGGAAGGATGCCCGTATTGTTCCCCTTCCCAAAAAATCCAATCCATCATCACTCTCAGATTATCGCCCTATATCTATCCTACCTTTCCTTTCTAAAGTCCTTGAGCGTTTGGTTTATAATCAATTAAACGCTTTCCTTACAAAAAATGATCTCCTTAACCCATTCCAATCCGGCTTCCGTCCTGGTCACAGTACGACCACAGCCCTTGTTCATATTACGGAGGACTTGCGATCCAACATGGAGCGCGGAGATCTAACAGTGCTTGCATTGTTGGACTTCAGCAATGCGTTTAACACGGTCGATTTTGATATATTGCTTGGGACATTATGCTCTCTTAACGTATCTCCAACGGTCATTGGCTGGTTTCAAAGTTACCTGACTGGCCGCCGGCAGTGCATTTGCATTGATGATGTTCGATCTTCATGGTGCAATACTAATGCAGGTGTCCCTCAGGGTGGCGTTTTATCTCCTTTACTCTTCGCAATTTTTATAAATTCAATCTCTGACCAACTTCTGTCCTCTTACCACTTATATGCTGATGACCTTCAAATTTATACTCATGCTCCTCTGAATAAATTATCTGACGCGGTTGACTTAATAAATGGCGACCTAGTCAAAATCGGTAGCTGGAGCAAAGCACACGGACTTCATGTTAACCCAAAGAAGACTCAGGTAACGATAGTCGGTAGCTCGAGGATGTTGTCTAGGGTTTCATGGTCCCAACTACCTCCAGTAATTTTCAGCGGCAGTACCCTTTCATTGAGTGACAATGTTAAAAACCTGGGGATTTTTATAGATCGCTGCCTCTCTTGGGACACTCAGTTAAAGAATACCAGTCGTAAGCTGTTTGCGTCGTTTGGCGCAATGCAAAGGTTCAAAAATTTCCTGCCTATGGCCACCAAAATTGCGCTCGCTAAATCCCTCCTTCTTCCTATACTAGATTATGCAGATGTCAGCTATCTCGATCTTACTGAGACTCAGCTAGATAAACTTGAGCGTCTCCAAAATGTCTGCATAAGGTTTATATTTGGTCTCCGCAAATATGACCATGTCTCCGAATTCCGGTCTAAGCTCAAGTGGCTCCCTATCCGCTTTCGCCGGAATGCTCACACCCTTTCACTTCTATACAACGTATTGTTTTCTCCCTCTACGCCCGCTTACCTTAAAAATCGGTTTTCATTCCTATATGAATCACATTCGAAGGAATTGAGATCGTCAACAAACCTCAGGTTAAAAATGCCGGCGCATTCCAAAATTTTCTTGGATAAATCATTCGTGGTTCAAAGTGTGCGATTATGGAATGCGCTGCCTTTAACAATCAGGCGATCGCAAAGCTTGCCCGCGTTTCAGAGAAGAGTCCATGAACACTACCTGTCATTACAATTCACACAGCAACACTAGATATATTTCTTAGTTTATTATAATATGTATTTATGTAAGGTATTATTTTTATTTATTTTCTTTTTATTTGTATATAAAAATTGTATATAACTTCTCCCAAGTACCCATTGGTACTACCTATAAATAATATAATCCAGTACACCTAACTACCCCTCTTTTAAACTCCTTTGTATGGTCCCTTCCTCGGTTGCCTGGAAGAGATCACATTTTGTGATAAGGCCGCCAATTGTACCTATCTAATTTTAAGTTTAGTTTTAAGTCCTTTTCTGTATTTTTCTCTTTGTGAAAGTGTACAATAAAGAGTTTATCTATCTATCTATCTATCTATAACAGTATTTGTATACCATTTATTTACTTTATCCGCCCGTCAACGACCACTCCTGAACATGGGCCTAATTTAACAGATCTTGTCAAGTCAGGCTCGTTGAGGGGTTTTGCCATAATCATCACGCTTGGCAGGCGGATTGGTGATCGCATTAAGATGGTGAAGTATCCTTGCGCTAATAGATGCTGATGCCCATTCATCCCTTTGTCGCCTCTTACGTAGTTACGAGGCCCATGGGAAGACAATTAAAAGCCAAAAAACCATACAATTTATTTATTCGAAATAATTCTGGAAAACTGTTGAAAAAAGATAAGGATTCATAATTTTTATGCTATAAAACGTGGCAGCTTGGTGATATAAAATGTACGTTCACTGAAAAGACAAATAACCATTGAACAGGGTAATAATTGGCATAAATATTATATTGATTAGCGATTGTTGTGATTGTGGTGAGACATTAGGCAGTGAGTCACGAGAGCGCCAGCCCACCCATAGACCTGTCATATTTACAGAAGACTCGAGTGACGAAGAGCCAAGCGTAGTGCACTCACCAGTACCTGCGCGCCACTGGTGAGTGTTAAGCATTTAAAATACCAAATTATATAGATAAAAATGATTATATGGACACATAGGCATTAGGTAGGCATAGGCATTTCATCGGTCTATTGAGCTGTCTTTCTACCATCATATAGTCTGCGGGATGCTGAATTCCTTAGAAACTTAAAGCATGTTTGGTTTTATGAGGACCTATAATTTCAATGCGTTAAATGGATATGTAACGATCGCCACCACACTAGCGGTCAATATTTCGCAGCAAAATTAAAGGGTTTAAAATGCTAATTTTACAATTACCTATGTGCCTATATTTGTGTTCATTCCAGCTGCAATTGAATTGTTTGAAATGACCAACATGAGCTTAATAATAGATACCACATGTATATTTAAGCATAAGGTAAGTGTATAAGTGTGATCAAATACGTAACAATGTGCGCCGCAAATACGCGAAAGGAATTTAATTCTCAATACAAAGCACGACTTGGCCGTCATGTTTGTTTGTAGACGCGGGACCATTTAGTTCCCGCGTCGAACTGGCGGCGGCTTACAAACTGCGTGGAAGTCGGTAGTGCTGGTTAATGGCTATAATGCCCAATGCGCATATTATTCTTATTTGGCAATAGAAATTCAACGGTAGGCGGTCCACGTAGAGAGGCGATGAAACCGAATTTCCTTCGCCGCGGTATGATTCCGCATAGTTAGTGTCGCGTTGTGTGAGGAGCTTGCTAAATTATGCCAACACAAGGATGCTTAAAGGAAAATTTAATATTTTCCTTATTTAACTGACTTACTCAATGGCACTGATAATTCTGGAGAACCTACATAATCTTAATGTAATAAGCCGTAATGCCGAGGTGGTGCAGTAGTAGCTTTAAGTATAGCTGATTATGAAACATCACTTCAGTCAGGTATAAATCCTCTTTAACAGTTACAAATTATGAGAACGACTCTGATGTGGAGGAGTATTTTCTGTATGTCGCCAAAAATTAACAATAAAGTACCTAGTACATATAAAACCCTAACGGTGAATTTGTTCAAAAATAAATTGAAAAATATGTTATCCCTAAAAGGGTACTATAATATAAAGGATTTCTTATTAGATGATTGTATGGTTGCAAATATAAAATAACTTTTTTTTAATTCAAGTTAAGTTAAATTAAGTTAATAATTAAGTGACTTTAATTTTAAGTAATTTTGTACGCGTGATACGGAAGAACATGTTGAAAGTTGCAACTATTATAATTGTAACACCACATGGAAACATGTAACACATGCTTCATACAAATAAATGCATCTTTATCTTTATTGATATTTATGTAAAATGTTTCAGAACTATTCCTGAAAAGTTTGAATTTTGTCTGAGTACTAAGACTTAATGTAGGTAGGTACATTTTATACGCACGCATAATATCTACCCCTTATTATCGCAAGACGGGTAAGAAAAACGAAAAAGTTTACGGCCTTACTTATATGTATATTTTCGCAGCAACTCAGGCCATTTTCTGTAACCACGGTACACGGTAATAAATACGGTATATTTCAAATTTCATTCTATTTGAACCAGAACTTTAAGAATTATAACTAGCCAAAGTTCCTTAGTTTTCTTTGTCACTCACTCACTTACTGAATTACCGATCATCAAAATGTTAAGACACTACTAGCAGACGTAGAAGCTTCAAATTTTGAATACTAGTAGTGTTTGCCAGCTAGGTACGTGAGTATTCATATGTGCGTAAGTTAATTTGTAAAAAAAGGCCCAGAGCTACTAGTCTTGACGGTTTACATCTAATTTAAGTCCACTTTTGAAGTATTAAAGCGCATCAATCCTCAATTTGTGAAGACCAAAAAGCTAGACTTGCCAAATATTGTAACATCAAAGCTTTCGAGAAATCCTCATAGAGACATGGAGTGGCTTTGAGAAAAACTGTAGCTGTAGTTCAAGAAGTAGTACCGGTAAAGAAAAAGAGGAACATAACCTACAGTGGTATCACTGCACCGGTGGCTCAGTGGTTACGGTAGTTGCCTCTGAGACCTGGTGTTCTGGGTTCGATTCCCACCCGGGACAATTATTTGTGTGAACCACAAATAGTTGTTCTGAGTCTGGGTGTTCTGTGTGTCCGTGAAATGTAAAACAAAGTCGCTTTCTCTGTCCCTATATCCCTATGTCCCTAGGTATGCTTAAATCTTTAAAACTTAAAACTACGCAACGGATTTTGATGCGGTTTTTTTTAATAGATAGAGGGATTCAAGAGGAAGATTTATATGTATAATACATCAGCATTGTACCAGTGCGGAGCCGGGGCGGGTCGCTAGTTTAAGATAATCCGCTGTTGGTATTCAAAACAATAATGTGTACAGTAAAAGCTCTCTATTCGCGGGGTATACGTTCCGTAAATATACCGCGAATACAGAAACCGTGAATATGGAATGGTAATTTATATGGGATTATAGGGGATACGTTCCTAGGAGACAGTAGATGGATCAATTTTCATAAAAAAATGTCACGTTTCAAGTGTTTGTTCCACATGCACTGGAAACGTGACTCTCCAAAGCGTAAATGATCAAAGCATATCTATTTTCACTTAAAGCTGTAATACAGATATTTTTCGTGTCGAAACAATTATTTTTAGTCGACATTATAAAGCACAGAACGTCTAATATGTGGCAGCATTAAACAACAACTTAAGGCGTAGTCGTAATATCACTATAATCTTCATTTCTTAGTCCAATTACCGACACGTTTATAAAGGAACCCGAATCCTTTCTATTAATATGTATGTATGTAGTGATGTACCGATAAGTTCCGCGAATATGGGATTTTTTTGCCGCGAATACAGGAATTGGGTCGCAATTTTTTAATCCGCGAATAGTGAAAATGCGAATGAAGGAAGCGCGAATAAGGAGCTTTTACTGTATTGTAAAGGAAATAAAAAAAGTACAACTATCAAATTTAATAAAATGTGTATTACTTGTGAGATACATTGTGATTTTATCCGATGGCCAAGTTAATCTAATATGAAAAGTTTTAAACATTGATATGGTTATAATAAGATTATGTTAGGTGAGCTAATTACGTAATAGCTTAAAACAGAAGGTCTTTTAAGTAGAGACTGAATAAATTAACCGACTAGGTAGTACATAGATCCCACAACAGTTTACGGTAAAATAACTGCGTTGAGACTTGGGTTTTTGATGGCATACATCTTACCTAATACTTACTTCACGCGCAGGTTTTAAATTTTGACGTTATGTCTTCAGTTCAGTATATATCAGCTAGTCGAGAATATGAATGAAGTAGTATCGTCGTGCTTGTGAGGATACTGAATTAAAAAGGGATTGAGACAGCGAGCCCGCCGGCATCCACTGTGGGTTGTCGATTTGTGTTGGACCAGATACAGTTCCACCTTTTATGGCGACACATAAAGCAAAAGCCAAATGACCCCGAATTGTATTAAGCGTCGCAGAAGCGAACGTGTGTGTGTAGGTACATCGAGAACAACATGTCCGTATATGATCTGGCCCAAATGCGGAGGTTGTAAAAATTGTCGTAAATGTGAAATTAAAATGAAAGTAAGTATAGTAAAAATGTAGCAAAATTGGCTAATAAAACGCATAAGGCCGCGAGCACGGCGCCGCTCGCCGGCCCCAGTTCTTACTTCTGCGCGAATCAGACTTTTAGGGATCTTACCCAAAGGGTAAAGACGTGATCCTTTTACTAAGACTCCGCTCTAAGTATTCTGTCTGTCTATCACCAGGTATAAACCGAAATACATCATAAACCGTGATAGCTAGATAGTTTCAACTTACAAATACTAACAACAGAATAAAATAAATATTTAAGGAGGACATCCATACAACAAACAATTTTTTTGCTAAATATTAATAACGGCAACAGGTAAATGCTTGAAATAATAATAATAATAATAATAACGTTTATTTAGCCAAAAAATACAGATTGTTAGGTTTAGAGTTCGCATTCAAGGTTCTTGTTGCAAATCTGTACAATAATGGTTGATCACTATGCCTCTTAAACTAGGATATACACCTGTATCTTAAGAGGTAGTGGTTGGTCGAGGTAATACAAAGACATGAACAACAAAAACTTAGCAAGAGGACTGTGCCCGTATACTGTTTGACTTACAATCCAAAAAAGTAAAAACAAATAAAAATAAATAAAAAAGTACAACCTAATAAAATAAAAAGAAGTGTGATGTGATGTGATGTCCGTGTCATGTATGGGTTGTATGAGGGTGTGTGTGCGTATGTGAGTAGGTGAGTGTGTGCGCATGTGTGCATGTGTGTGTGTATGTATGACGGGTAGCGTGTGTTGTGTTTTATTATCGAGTGTATGTAAGTAACGACTCCGTATAAGAATAGTCCTTCATTTGAAGCCAGTCGGTTAATTTAGATTTAAGAGCATGCGTGTTTAGGTTTGTGATGTTTAGGTGTTTATTAATTTTGGTATAGATGTGGGTACTTAGTGTATAATATTGGTGTGACGCGAAGGTTGTCTTGTGTGGAGTCCATGGTGGAAGATAGATTCGTTTATTTGGATTTCGGAGCGGAAGGGTACCGTGCCTCCGCAGGATGGCTTGGAGCACAAAGAGTTGTCGCACCGTTAGAACTTTATAAGTTGAGTATAATTCTGATGTTGGGAATCTGTATGGCTTTTTGGTAATCACTTTTAGAATGGCTCTCTGTGCTCTTTCCACCCGAATAAAACTAGTTTTTACGGCCCCTCCCCACACACCAATACAGTATCCAATTACTGATTGGCATAGTGCGTAGTAAATCATCTTCATGGTTCTAGGATTAGCCGACTCTCTGAGTAATTTTAGGGTGTGTATAAGGCGCAAAGTTCTAGTGGATATGGCATCGATTTGTTTGTTCCATCTTAGGCCGTCATCTATCACTACTCCAAGGTATTTAATATGGTTTGCTCTTGTAAGTGGCTGACACGTGCAGGAAGTGGAAGCATTTTTACATGTGTGAGCCGTTACAGAAAAAGCGGAAGAAGGCATTGCGTTAGACCGGATGGCAAATGGAATGTAGCTGGTTTTTTCTAGATTTAGTGTCAAAAGATTAGTGTTTAACCATGCTATAACTTTGCTCATTGCGGTTTCCGCGTCATACTTAACAGATTCCCAGGTAAGTCCGTCAACAAGGATTGCGGTGTCGTCTGCGTAGGCATAGATTGTACAATTGGGGAGATTTAACTTGCAGAGATCATTTACGTAGATCTGGAATAGGGTGGTAGAGAGTATTCCTCCCTGAGGCACTCCGTAGGACACTACAAACTCATCACTGAGGTAATCACCAATCTTAATGCATTGCTTTCGGTTTTTCAAATAGTCTTTAAAAATCTCCAGCGGTGTTCCGCGCACTCCAATATGTTCTAGCTTTGCAATAAGTGTGGGAACAGAAACCGTGTCAAAAGCCCTGGAAAAATCTAGAAAAATACCCAAACATTTGCGTTTATTATCAAGATTTGAAGCTACTTGTTGCGTGAGATCTAAAACTGCATCTTCTGTGGAAAGTTTGGTCCGGAAACCATACTGGTTACTTGCAATAATTTGGTTTTTGTCGAGAAAGCCACGCAGACAGTTGTTTAGGATCTTTTCGAAGACCTTGGACAAAGCAGGTAGGACTGAAATTGGCCTGTAATTGTTAACACTGTTTCTGTTCCCTCGCTTATATATAGGGTATACTACTGCTTTTTTAAAGGCTTCCGGGAATATACCTTCTTGTAGGCATCGATTGAGCAAATACGTAATTGGTGGGACCCGGGTGTTACGAGAGTTTTTTAATAATAATGAGGATATACCATCCCAGCCCACGGCACAGTCGTTACGTAACTGAAGGATTAAGGAGTCTACTTCAGCTTCATCCACTTCCAAGATGGTAAGTGAGCTAACGGGAGAGTTTTGTTTTTCGACCAGAGTAGGGTAAGAGTGGTCGTTGGCCTGGACTGGTGTGGTGTTTCTCTCAGATAAAATTTTCGTTGCCAAATTCTTACCGACGTTGCTAAAGTAATGACCAATATCATTTATGGAACGTTGGGGGTTGTCTTGTGTTCTGAGCAATTCCACAGGACTGGATTTTGTTGTCTGAGTATTAGTTATTTGTTTAATAGTTTTCCAGAGAGCTTTGGGGTTATTGTTGGCTTTTTCAAGTTCGCTGGTTTCGTAGGCGGTTTTTAGTTTACTAAGTAAGCTATTGCAAAAGTTGCGATAGCGTAAATATGTAGTTTTGATGATGAGGTTGTCTGGTGATTTTTTACATTTCAGATGCATTTTATCCCTATTTTGTATACATTTTAAAATACCAGGTGTGATCCACGGTTTGATAATTCTCTTTTTCCTAGGGATTGTGACTTGTTTTGAGTGTTTTAGTATTACAGATTTTATTAAACTTACAAAATTGTATACAGCTGCGTTTATGTTTTCTAATTGATAAATAACTGTGAAATCAATTGTTTCTAACTCCAATATAATGGCTTTGTGATTGAGAGAAGTTGCCGTGTATGCTTTGCGTGATGGGTTGGCGTTTTTGAGTGATAGAAGTATAGGTTTGTGGTCGGTCACATGCGCTTCTAGAACTAGTGTAGTCGCAGATAAAGACGATTTCACAAAAAAGTGATCAATGCAGTTCTCTTTACGAGTGGGAAGTACATGGGTTGGCAAAAGGCCGTGGGAGGCATTTAGTGTAAGATAGTCGAAGCTTCGATCATTTATACTTTGTGCACTTATATCTATATTTAGGTCACCTACTAGAACGGTATTTGAGCAGGAGGATTTAATATTATCGTAAACTTTTATCAGACTTGTTGTAAAGTTATCGAAGTCCTCTCTCGAGTTCAAAGAGGGGGACCGATAGACTGCTACCACTGATAGTTTTTTCTCTATATGGCATACTAGACAATTCCCACCTGCAAAATTTGGCTCCCACACTGATGTTTCTAGGCATGATTTTGTATAAATAATAACCCCATCGTTTTGATTGCTGTTCGAAACCGTAACGTGGGACTCATAGCCATCTAATATTGGTACATTGCTAATTTTACTGAGCCAGCATTCCGTTAAAACGATTATGTCAAGCTCTATTTTTAATAGATTTATCAGAACTTGTAGCTGTGAAAAATTTTTGTTAATACTTCTGATATTTATATGAAATATATTAATATTATTTTGTGACATATTAATATAATTATAGCATTCTTCGGGACAGCAAACAAAGGACTCGCCTGTGGTTATTTTTTCAAGATCATTATTGACATTACTCATGGTAGCCATTTAGAGAGAATAAAGATTAAGAAAGAAAAATATTCAAATATTGATGGATATGATATAAGTAGTATTTGTGGAGTCATTGAAGGTCTATGCTTGTATGTGTGTTTTGTTTTAAGCTTGTATATGTGATTGTGAGTTATTGTGCTGTGGATATTGTGTATTTGTGTGTATGAATAATGTAAATGTGAGTACATGATCAAGGTAATTATTAAGTTGATAATTATCAAAAAACTTTGATTATACATAATTAAGTGTAGCATGCTTATAGCTAGTCAGATACCAGGCATTGGTCGGTTGGCAAATGGTTCCTTATTACAAAATCTTAAAATAATTTAGTGTCTACTATTGTATAGATGGTACGGAACCCTTAGTGCGCGAGTCCGAATCACACATGACCGGTTATTTTTATAATTTTGTCATATCTTATTAACTGAATACATAAATGAACAACCTCCGTAATCAAGCGCTATATCTAAGTCTCGGCTTATTTTTGGGAGGTCGAGGGTTCGACTGTCAAAAAGTCTTACGCGGTCTCTAATCGTTTGAATAACTGGCGTTCTTGCCTCTAAGAACACGTTAATCTGTTTATCCCGATTGTTATAACCGTTACATGTGTCGGTTACACTCATAATACTGCGGTCGCCAACCCTCGTGCTAGGCGTGGTGTTTATGGCAAAAACTCAGGATGGGATCCCCAGCTTCAGCAGTGGACGATAAACGGATTGGTGTTGATGAAAACGAAAATGTTAGGTCTTTTATCTAATAATATAATGATCTATATTAATTCACTTGGTAAATGTTCTCAAAGAAAATTCTCCTCTTCGTTCTAATAATAAACAAAATCTTATTTCTTGCCCTAAGGGTTCTTAAATAAAAAGGCCATCAAAAACATTCTTGTGCACGAGGAGGGAGTAGGTATCGTAAAAAGTAAAAACTAGTGAGATAAAAGCGGGCAAGTAGTAGACCCACCCTTCTCTCCGTGCATCCCTTATGTAAGTACTTACTATGCAGACTTTACTTCTGTATCAAACACTTGTAAGTGTCGGCCATTTATGATATTTTTAGCTCTAAATTTTACTGGTCCTTCTTTATTAATTATAATGTTATATTATGCTGTAATAACATGTATATTTAAGCGATCTGTGCGAGTGAGCGAACCGACAGAAATCGCTTCTCAATTAATCTATAAAGCGCAAGTTGTATGATCAGATTGAATCTATTTTTTGGGAGAAAAAATATAGTTTTATTTTGTACTGGCTTCATTCAACACAGTCTGATTGCATTGTCATGAAAATTCCATTCCACATCGAAGGGTATATTAAATACTAGCTCCCTTTCCCGTAGGAACGATGTTTTTAATTAAATATAGCGTATAGGCTTCCTCGATAAATAGGCCATGTCTATCTAACACTGAAAGATTTTAGTCAGTAGTTCCTTAGATTAGCGCGTTCAATCAAACAAACACAAAACTTTAACAGACAAACTTTTCAGCCTTATATATTAGTATGTATACTAATATATAAAGCTGAGGAGTTTGTCTGTTTGATTGTTAATTAGAAATAAAAACTAAGGAAGAAAAGGAGTTTTCTTCAATATTGTTTTCATATCATTTCTTTTTAAATGCATATGAAAATGTTATGTATTTTCCTAAACGGTTTGACCGATTATGATGAAATGTTAAAAGCAACATAATGTTTATATTAAAAAAAAATGTGTAGGGTAATTCCAGGAGACATGGACCAGTAGCTGAGACGGACCCCTTCAAAAACACTACCAAAAATATTTTATTTCTTTAAAATGGCAATACTGCAATGCATCTGTCAACCATTCCAACCGTTTGCGTGGAAAAACTATGTCCTTTTCTTACACCTAGTTTTTATTTAAAAAAAAATAGGTGAGAGTGGTCTCTGGTGGTCTCTGTTTTTATTAGTGGGAGTTTGTAAAGTGGGGGTTCTACTGAGTTTTTTGGCAGTGTTTCTCAGTAGTCGCCGCGTCACACACTGCACGGTAGGGAAAAAATATGACGATTCCAAACAAATGTAACCATTTTTACGGAATAAATGAATTTTGAATTTGAATTTGAATTTGAATTTGAATTTGAATTTGACTTTTTTGTGTCATTTTGTTTACAAAGTTGTGTTATAAGCTCAAAAATGATCATTCCATCTACATAGTTTTTTTGAGTGGCTGGTCCATCCCTCCTAGAACATTCAGGAGAGATGGATCACTGTAGTTTGGGTGAGATGGACCATTTTAAGGTTACTAACAGTTGTGGTCTTACGAGCAATTTATTTCATTAAATCCTTAATTTTTATATTACTTACAAGAGAAATACTTTTTCTGCATGTTTAGGATCTTTCTTAGTTATTTTCAGCCATGTCGTTGCAATACAAGACTAAGTAATGTCTCAAGGGGAGATTGGACTCGGAAAAACGTTTTTAAAAATGCTGTTCAAACTCATGCAGACTGCGTGAGGGTCAGTGAGGCAGCTAATATTTCTGACATACCAAAGTCCACGTTTAAAAGGAGACTGAAAAAAAAACAGCTTACTAAATTAAATGATCTTGGCTCTCCTTGTAGTGTACAGAAAATGAAAAAAAATCGCACACATTTAAAGCTGAAGAAACAGATGGATGATTCTGACACCTGAACTGATTCAGAGGTTATTACTCTCCATGAAATAGAAGATTGGGATGACAGCGAATGTGCAGATTGTGGAGAAAACTGTGAAGAAACACTTTGAGTCGTGACGAATGGCTGCAATGTACAATTTGCGAACGCTGGTCCCACGAAACTTGCACGATGTCCAAAAATATGTGATGTGATTAGTGTGAAAATACCATCACCAATTAATAAAACATGCTGTTTATCTCTGTCTTTCATATTTTAACGTTGTTAGTAATTCATAAACTGTGAGATCCATCTCTCCTGATCACGTGGTCCGTCTCACTCACACAGTGCGGGATAGATGGACTTCTAAGATGTTTATAAAATGACGAATAACTAAGGACAATAATTATATTTTTTTCTAAAAAGTGATACTAATATGTGAACTAGTAATACTAAAATTATATATGACGAGGAAGGACGAGCATCGTTGATTTTAATAAGGTGTGACGTCATCATTGCTGACGTCACATTCATCAGGATGGTTCTCTATCGAGGGTTGTTGATCCATAGTAACAGCAAAACTCCATAATATGGTTTTCAAGTTTTATTCCAGTAAATTGAGGAGCTCCGTACAGTCCGGCAGCTCGAGCGAGACTGAATTGCAATCGGTCCGCCGGCCGTATTTATACTAAACGAGCGGCTCACAAACAGTAAACAATTTAGTTTGATAATTTTCAAACTATGTGAACAGATAATTATTTCTACAAATATTTCAACGATTTACAAATCATAATTTGATCCTGAATACTTATTTATTAGTCTAGTATTTTATGAACATATTTGTGTTTCTATCAAATCATGCATTGATTCACAATTTATTTATTTTGATGAGACGAGTAATTGTATTTATGTGTTTATCATTAATGAAGTGTTGTTGCTATGCTTATTTTATGTGGTTGCGCCGATATATAAAATATAATGTGTCATTTTATTCATTTTCTTTAAGAAGTTATGGGTCGCCATCAAAATGTGGTCCAACTCTCCCGGAATTACCCTAACGCAAACCACACGTTTCAATTAGTGACTTGCTGAGCCGAACGGATTACGTTCATTAAATTCATGATATAAATTGTCAATTCGTAGCGTGGCGTAGGTTTATTTTTTACACTAAATATTTGCCTAGGTACTTGCGTTCAATCGAAAATGTTATGATCGTGACAACAAAGTGAAAGATAAATGTGGCATCAGTGCGAGATGTAGCCACATTCATAAGACACCGCACTAACTCAAACGAACGTTTTATGAAAATCTTGTAATTTATCGCGAACATTTGTGGAGCATTCAACTTGCTACTAAATAGCGCGGTGCATTGCAGTGTAATACTGTCTAACATAAATAACTTCCGAAACTAAACGTTGTTATAATAATTGTAAAACTCATCTCTTTCAGAAGGGATTAGTACTGCTGGACATGTATTGTGTTTCAGTCGTAGTACTTAGTTACATACATTAGTTCGGTAGAATGCTCTTAAGATGTAGTTGTTGGAAGTTCATTTACTAACTAGCCTTTCACACGGTTTCACTCGTGTAGTTCCGGTTTCCGAGGAAACTTTTAAGTTAACGGATATTATTTTGTCTATACTAATATATAAAGAGGAAAGATTTGATCGTTTTCATGGAACAGTCTCAGAAACTACTGGACCGATTAAAAAAATATTTCACCATTAGAAAGCTACGTTATCCAGGAGTAACATTCGCTATATTTAATTATGAAGTTCCTACGGGAAAGGGAGCTAATAATATTGCAATTACGGATGCCAAGCAATGTCACGTTTTAAAGAAATGTGATATTTGTTCTACCCAACAATAAGAAATGCTCTCTTCCTTGCGTGTCGGTGTGGGGGAGCAATCATCGTAGAACGTCGAATGCCCCAAAAGTAATGTTATAGTTCTAGTCGTTAAAAAAATAATAGCAACAGTGATGTAAGTAATAAGTTCATTTATATACACATTTTTTGGGGAGATAAATAAGTACCAAGTACAGATGAAACAAATAATATGTCGTAAAAATAATTGTTGGTCAGAGAGACATAAAAGGGAAGCAAGTTTTGCGAAGTTTATAGACATTTTATGTTTTTAGTTGTTACGCCGCGGGGATTCCTTGAGACACATTCCTTGGGCATTTGGTCCACTGCGGCGTTACTTCAAATATACTACAAACCACTAGCGTTTGTATAAAAATATATAAGTGTACATAAGTAGTTAAAAACCTTTCAATCAACAATTCGTTTTAAAAAAAATGGCTTGCAGGAAGGATATGTAGGTACATCAACTGCCATTGACAAAATCTGTGTACACTGTCATAGGCTGTTGTGTATCTATATTGTGGTGTTCATCTACTTTTGTTATAAATTACGTAACTAAAAGTAAGTTAAATAAAAAGTGCAGAGTTGTTCCTCGGCGGAGTCTTCGCTTCGCCCACGCTGAGTCCAGGTTCCGAAGATATTTATACTTCTTACAGCACCTCTTGTCTTAGCGGGAGTGAGCACGCACGGTCACTTTGAAACTACTCTATCCGACCCGCCGGAGAAGAGTGCGCCCGCGAACGCGACGCGTCCCCCCTCGCCCTCCCGACCCTTAGTTTGCTAAGAACCTTCCGATGCCCTCGTAGACTCGAAGTCCGAGAGGCCCGCGAACTGTAAAGTAGAGCGACAGTTGCACAAAACTCCCCTAAATAAACTAAAAGCCATAATTCCTCAATCTCCTCGTCAGCGACCGCCCTGAGCCGAGGTCCAAGTCCCACAGGGGACGCCCTCTTGCGCAGGTTGCTTAGTTTGTAGTGTTTAAACCATTTATCTAGGCTGGAGCTCTGCTCGCCTTTATGCCCGGTGAAGTAGCAAAAGCCTCCTGGCTAACAACATATGTCCGTCCGAAAAAAAAAAAAAAAAAAAAAACTTTGATACTATTGTCGTCCGCTCCCCGGTGTTAGCTCATAATATTAAAGTAATAAGGTAATTACAACAATATTATGTAACAAAACATATATAAAAACATACCTTAATATAAATATATATTATTAGGTCTTTACCTATGAAATTGCCGTTCTGCAGTACTGGCCATTTCAAATCAAAATAATTTTTGTTTGGCTAAGAATTCTAATTTCAAATTAATTTTATTTTAAAAACATGTTTTTTTTTTCCAACAGTAGTCATTTGTTTATTGATTAGTGTTAAATTTTCATCGCATTTCGTCATTATGGATTCGAAAAAAATCGAGTAATTATGGAATATGAGTACCGTCGTGGCAGCAACGCGGCACAAGCGGCACGCAACATCAACGACGTTTACGGAACTAAAAACCAACGCACCACCTGTTATTTGTTTGCTCGCTTCGTTCTGGAAATTTTGACCTGAAAAATGAACTTCAAGGTCGTCCGAAGAGAATGACGAATTAAAGGCGAAGCTGATGATACACAATCTACGGCAGACTTGGCAGCAGCTTTCGACGTTAGCGTCAAAACAATATTGGTCCATTTGGGTCAAATTGACAAGGTAAAAAAGCTTGACAAATGGGTGCCCCACGAACTCAATGATCGCCAGCGCGAAGTACGCGTCGAGACGTGCCTTGCATTGCTCAACAGACACACAAATGAAGGAATTTTGAACCGCATTGTTACCTGCAATGAAAAATGGATTCTGTTTGATAACCGCAAGCGCTCAGCAAGTTGCTTGGATCCTGGTTCAGCACCTAAATGAAAACTTACCCCTAGAAAATTACTACTGTCTATCACTCACTGTTTGGTGGTCTAGCGCCGGTGTGATTCATCACAGCTTCTTACCAAACGGAGTGAGCATTACTGCAGATGTGTACTGTGAAGAACTGAACACAATGATGGAGAAGCTGAATGATGAAGATGAACCAGCATTGGTCAATCGCTCGTCTCCGCTGCTTCTGCACGACAACGCGCGACCTCATACTGCACAGCAGACGGTCTCCAAGTTGCAAGAACTGGGGTTGGAAGCTCTCCATCATCCGCCCTACTCACCAGACCTTGCGCCTACAGACTACTACTTTTTCCAGAATTTGGATAACTTCTTGGCGGGAAAAAAAATCAATACACGAGAGGCAGTACAAAATGCCTTTGAAGAATTTGTTGCCACCCGTCCAGCTGATTTCTTTAAGAAGGGCATCAATAAACTGCCACTGCGTTGGCAGATGCATTGATTGCATGGGTGATTACTTCGATTAATACAAATAAAAAATACATGATCACATCGCATAAGCATGCTCAGAACTCTCCTGATTACAAGCTTATGTTAAAATCAAGAGTATTTATGCTTCCAGTCCCAGGTTTCAAAACTACGTTTGCGAAAAGGTTTAGAAAATACTTGTTTCCAAATTTATATAACAAACTAGTTAAAACATGCAATCTGCGGAACTGTAACTCGAGAGACACGGAAACAAAAGTTCGAAAATTGATTACTGGCCTAAACTATGAGGATGAGGAGAAATCCTATTAAAAAACATCTTTTAATTTTTCATCTTTCTCAATTAACTCACTCACTTACACTCACACTATCCCACACAAGCACACCCTCACTTCACACTCACAGTCATATTATAGTCACGCGTAAATGAGACAGATATTATAATTGGCATGTATTTTTAATTTAGTCAGTTTCTTGGTATTGTTTTAGTTTTAACTTTAATTCTAGGGTGGGTTAATCGTGTTTAATTGATATCCACGATCCAGGCTATGCCTAGTGTGGATGTCAAAGCAAATGTTCAAATTGTATAATGTTAAAAATGAATAAATTATTTCTAAATTTCTTTTTTTCTAAAATTAAAAAAAAAAATCGTTTAAATTTTTTCATACAAAACGGTAATTTCATAGGTAAAGACCTATTATTAAGATATTATAATATTTAAAATGAAATTAGCAGTAAGTTTATGTACGGGAAGATGATATTATGTATATAACATTGTATGTCTTTGTAAGGGGTGGTAAAAAAAAAGTTTCTCCTATGCTTTTGTTGTTTTTTGTATAAAATATACAATAAATGATTGTTTGCGTATTCAAAATCCGTCACACGTTTTGTTAAAATCAGAACTTCAAGATAACAGATTTGCACGCTCCTTCTAAGTACCCATTTATGTAGTAACCACAAAATATATCCTCTTCATACACAAATCAAAATGTCGATGTATGATACATTAAGCCTGATAACAGGAGATGTGTCATAATCCAAGAAGCATAGTCTGTCTGCCATCATATGCCTCCCTCTAATGGGGTTTCGCCATAACCTTTTTGGTTTGGCCGGCGGTTGGTACCGGCAGTATCATGTTTTCATGTATTCGTATGTAAACGCTGCTGCAAATTTAATGGATTTCAATGAAATTTTGTATACATACTACCCAAATATGTAAAATGTTGGGGTGGAACAGAATTACAACGCAGGTGAAACCGCGGTTATAGTTAAGAAACCTTACGCGTAAATATTGTATAAGTACGATGTACCTACATACATCGTACAACATGGACAGTAAACTACAGTGTATAACATATTCAGTTTATATGCATCGTATATGTCGTGGGGGCATCGTACATTAAACTATACTGACGAAATCTTTTACATATTTTAAGAAATAATCAACTTACGTTTTTATATTGAAATGAAAATAAAATGTTTACTGATAATGTAGATTGTAGACGAATCGATCGTACTTATTATTATAAGTCAAATACAATGATAATGAAAACAAAAAGAAAAAACAATCTTGACTAATAAATTAGTTTATATTTCAACAATAATGTTATTAAATAAAATTTACCAGTGTTGTCATGGCATGTGATAGTCGCTTATTATATTATAAATATAATTAAGATCAACCAGCGCGCACTGGGATCGGGTCAAAAGCATACATTAAAAAAACCCGGCCAAGTGCGAGTCGGACTCTCGCACGAAGGGTTCCGTACCAGTTGCAAGTGCCTACCTATTTTTGATATCAAGAAAACAACAAGTAACATAGTATACAAGTTCTTGTAGTTCGTTGTAACTTTGATCGATGTTAATAATAGTTGATTGAATGAAAGGTAAATTGCGGTTTACGGTTTATGACGTATTAAAAAAAACTACTTACTTGAACTCGTTCAAACCAATTTTCGGTGGAAGTTTGCATGGTTATGTACATCATATATTTTTTTTAGTCTTATCATTATCTTATTTTAGAAGTTACAGGGGGGGGACACACATTTTACCACTTCGGAAGTGTCTCTCGCGCAAACTATTCAGTTTAGAAAAAAATGATATTAGAAACCTCAATATCATTTTTGAAGACCTATCCACAGATACACGTATGGGTTTGTTGAAAAAAATATTTTTGAGTTTCAGTTCTAAGTATGGGGAACCCCATTTTTTTTTGTTTTTTTTTCTATTTTTGTGTCAAAATCTTAATGCGGTTCACAACATACATCTACTTGCCAAGTTTCAACATTATAGTTCTTATAGTTTCGGAAAAAAGTGGCTGTGACATACGGACGGACAGACAGACAGACAGACAGACAGACAGACAGACAGACAGACAGACAGACAGACAGACAGACAGACAGACAGACAGACAGACAGACAGACAGACAGACAGACAGACAGACAGACAGACAGACAGCAGACAGACAGACATGACGAATCTATAAGGGTTCCGTTTGTTGCCATTTGGCTACGGAACCCTAAAAAGGGGAATAAAATATATTGTTGTATGGGATCCTTTAAAATTGATTTTATTTTATTTTTAATATTTTGTTGTATTAGCGGCAATAGAAATACATCATCTGTGAAAATTTCACCTGTCTACCTATCGCGGTTCTTGAGATACAGCCTGGTGACAGACATACAGCGAAGTCTTCGTAATTTCGTAAACCCTATAAATTGTTAGGTTTCAGAGACAGGATGAAACTCAAGTTTGATGGAGATAGTAACCTGCAGTAGGACATATCTACTAGAGAGGCAGGAACCAGTACTAAAAGTGGAGTGGTGGTACATGAGCGATTACATTACTCAACAGTGCCACCGGGTGTCTTGGCGCAACGCATTTGGTGCCGCCACTACTGCCGTTACAATGCCCTCGTTACTGGTCTATCACACTAGAGCACGGAGATTTATTAGTTAGCCATTAGGTTGAGCGCACATTGGTCGTGCGAATGCCTCATGCTGACGACGACGGCTGAGGCTAGCGGGTGACGAGGGTGGGGGCTCGGCGCACGCGACGCGGCGAAGTTCACACGCTCGACGAACGCGCACGCCCGATTCGAGCCTAGCCTTCAACGACAAAGGGTTCCGGTGCGGGTTCGGGTTACGTGTCGCCTCGGAGCTGGCGTCACGTCGCCGCCTCAAACAACCAGTCTTGCCATTGTGTATTGACATATTGTCAGAAAGCTATTTTTGCGTTATATTGTAACTTCACTTAAATTATATGCTCAGTTTAATAATTCAAAAAGTAATCTACCGCCCGCCAACGGCGGATCGAAGGAGTGTCCGGGAGGTTTTAGTGGTAGTAGGGTCCTCTCCTCGTGGTATGAGTTTAGCATACTACGCTATGGAGAGGGTGAGTCCCACATATCCCATTGCCAGCGCGCGAATACGTTGCAGCGGCGATGGGAATGCGTGAATGCATTTCCCCCCGGACAACAACAAAAAAAAAGATACTGAAACATTCTGAAATAATAATTAATTTATTTGGACAAGGATTAATACTAAAATATTATATGAATAACGTGTTTTGGTTTATAATAACTTTTATTTTTAAAAAGTAATTATAGTTACATATTTACTACAGTTAGACAAATGGTACCGCGTAATTTTTTATAGATTTTATATTTATATTAATATTGTAAAACATATTTTTGTTCTATCATTCATAGTTTCCACAGAGCATGCGATGAACACAAATATAAAAATACAACTTTTCCTCTTTATAACATTAAGTATGGAAGTATAGATTAGTATGAGTATATATAAGAAAGATCTGATTTGAATTTGTTACAATAGTTCAACTTAAGATTCAGTAGACGTACATCATCGTACGCAGGGATGAAGTTCTACAAATAGGTGCATGATCGCTCTGAATGTCCTTAACATCATAGAAATCAAGGACCGATTTAAAGTTATTTTAACATGGACTGACGCATGCTACGTGTCGTTTGTACCCGAGCACAGCATGCACGGTCTCAGCACTGCAAACATCCACAAGTACTCAATTGCTATGTATTGACATCGCTCGGCGGTACTGCCAAATATGTGCGACACGTTTGTACAACACGTTTGTCGTCAATTGCCAACGCTGTGTCATCCCAAGCTTCTCACATTGAAGTCAAGTCTGCTCCCAAAATATCCTTAATCGAGTTCAATTATTCTCTTTCACAGTTCCGCACTTCGAAAGACGTGACGTTACCATTATGGGAACATTCAAATTGGCAGTTAACTATTGTAAGCTTAATATTAAAAAACGAACAAACAAACTCAACGACACGAACCGAACGGTAATCACTCACACGGTGTGTTGGATGTAGACTGTTTCGCGAGAGCTGTGCCACAACTTTTTGTATCAGAGAGGAGCACTGAGCAAGGGAACAATTCTCTTTGCTGTTTTCTTTTAATTTCCTCGCCGTTAGCGAGTGTCTGTTATCTTTAATCAGTAGTAGCGTAGGTCTGGTGAGTTCGTTTGAAGTTCAATAAATCAGTGTCGGACGATAGGGCGTGACACCGAGGCGCAGTCATGTACGGCGTAGGCAGGCGCGGCGGAGGCACGACCACACACTGTCTGCCACAGCGACAGGCGCTCCGTTACCTATGCGAGTGGTGCAACACCGTCAAATAATATTATGCTCTTAATAAAAGAGTAAGTATATAATAAATGCATATAAGCCAAAATTAGGAATGATACTTACGCAGACGCGCTATACGTAAGGCTTATTTATAAAAAGTTACCTACTAAAAAAGTTAATATTGTAATACAATTTCGGACCTCTACGGTACAATATTTTTTGCAATCTACTTAATTTAGGACGTTATGTTGGGTTTCGTACATTAATGTGAATTTTCACACTTGACCCTCCCTGCGCGGAGGTCTCGCACTCAGACAGACGTAGTGCTTAAGTACCACCCGTATTGGTGCCCGTCACAGACTTTTATCAGTGTAGAAGGGGTTTTTTTTATTTGACGGTCATAATGTAGTTAGCCACGAGGCTTTATTTACTTCACTGGACAAGCAAGGCGTGCAGAGCTCTAGCCGTAATACATGGTTTAAAAACTACAGACTAAGCAGTCCGACTCAGCTCAATGCGGACAGGTTTTTTTTTCTTCGGATTGACATACGTATGTAGCCACGAGGCTTTTGCTACTTCACCGGGCATAAAGGCGAGCAGAGCTCCAGCCTTAATAAATGGTTTAAAAACTACAAACTAAGCAACCTGCGCAAGAGGGCGCGCAGGGCGCCCCTGTGGGTCTTGGACCTCGGCTCAGGGCGGTCGCTGGCGATGAGATTGAGGGATTATAACTTTAAGTATTTTAAGGGAGTTTTGTGCAACTGTCGCTCTACTTTACAGTTCGCGGGCCTATCGGACTTCGGGTCTACGAGGGCATCGGATTTATGCGGACTGGATTTTTAAGGGAGTTATGTGCAACTGTCGCTCTACTTTACGCTTGCGTTCGCGAGACCGTCGGAAGTTTTTTTGCAAACTAAGAGTGGGCGCGTCTCGATCTCGTGCGCACTCTTCTGCGGCGGGTCGGAGAGAGTGGTCTCTGTGTAGTGGTGTAGAAGGGCCTTAAATTGCTTGGACTATCAATTTATTTTGGGCTTCGTCGCAGAATGTACCTTTCGCAAAATGCCCCCTAGTCGCAAAAAAAGTAAGACTAACTGCAATAAGAAAGGAGATGCCATCACAAACATATCTTGTAAAAAACAAGTCTTGTAACTCGGTTCTTTTACCGTAAATAGTTGTGGGATCCATGTATTACCAAGTCGGTTAATTTATTCAGTCCCCACTTAAGCAACCTTCTGTCTAAAGCTTCTGTATTAGCTCATCAACAACATGTTATTGTAACCATATTAATATTACAAATATTTAATGCTTTATATTTTTATCATATGAAAAATAAAAAAACGTTAACTTGCAATAATTCTTAAACTACTAGTTCAATTTAAATATACCTAATTTGAAATATATCAACCTTGATTTTAATCGGTTTATAGTAGTGTGACCTTTTGGTCAATTTTACTTACATTTATAATATTAATTATTCGGTATGACTACTTTCTGTATTTTTTTAAGAGCATTTTGCTACTAAGGCCCATTCTACTACTTAACAGTTCTATGGGTGTACCGTCTTGACACATGGCCAATTAACATACATCTAGTAATAGTATGCTAATGTTTGTTATTTTTTGTGTGATTCGTTCGAGTCCACGCACCAGTCTTAAGAGGATTGTATATTTACTCGTCAATTCTTCTGAGAAGGCACTTTTTGTAAACGGGTTACCTTGCGTCGGCTGCAAGGTAACTTGAATCAACGGCATTTAATATTTATCTCCCGACAGGAGAGAGAAGTGGATTTAAGTCTGGTTTTAGCGATGCACCTCAATGGCTATATCATTTCTGGTTAATCAAATTCAAATTACTTATTCTACATGTGGGCCATTTTAAACTGCGTTTGGTTTAGTGCCTAAAAGTAATATTCGGATACTATACTAATCAGCTCTACTGATACTGAGCTGCTTGGTATCCGTTGTATTTAGTTAATCGTTTGAATTATTTACATGCACATAAAGTTGTGCATCGTGCGAGATCCAAAACGCGTGATTTAAATGATTTATATCCTACATGAATACCTAAGGGTGAGGCAATGAACTGCGACGCCCGGCCCAGCTGCTGGCGGACGACGGTATTATGATGCCACTCGACACGTTAGTCCTCTAACACAACACTTTAGTGTTTAATATAACAAAACTAACTAACATCTAATATTGAAGTAAGTAAGTAACGATAGACAAATGTAGAATTATATTGTATTTAGAGTATCTTCTTTAAATAACTTGTCAGGAGAATATAAATATAGAATATAAATTGTATCCTTGAATAGAGAATATAAATTGTATCTTTCTTGACACTATACAGGTCTAGTTCAGATTGAATTGAAACGTTTCACTGTTTTTATAAATACGTATATTTTTGATAAAAATTCTTGTTTTAGTTTAGCATAATGTCAGTGAGTATAGTTAGTTAGTTAGTGCGAGTGTTAGACGTGATGGCATTGTGTCTGTGGCAGTCGGTATCCGGCGCGACGAGGGCGTGTTGGTGCGGGCGCGGGCCGCAGAGGCCGAGCGTCGAGCGGCCCGCGGCCTCACACATCTGGAAATGCAATTATATGAATGGTCCGAGCGGAATCTCGTCGCTTATTATAATTGCGCCCCCCGGACAACACTTAAATGTGCTTCATTATAGCACGGAACAAATGCCACAGATTTTTAAGTGCAAAAATGTAGATTATTAGGAATTAGTCTCTACATTTCCACTAACAATCCCAGTCCACACATAATGATGGCGAAAGAAACCATCAGTGTTTTATGTTTGACCAACATGGTGCCAGTCAATTTCATGTATGTATATATTTTTGAACTGCCGCAGATACATTGAATGACTGCAATAAAATGACAGCCATCAAAAACATACTTGTAAAAAAACCCAAGTCTCGTAACGCAGTTCTTTTACCGTAAAACGTTGTGAGATCTATGTAATACCAAGTCGGTTAATTTATTCAGTCCCTACTTAAGGGACCTTCTATCTTAAGCTATTACGTAATTATCTCACCTTACAGAATCTTATTTTGACCTTATCAAAGTTCAAAACTTTAAAGTTTTAAATAATAGATTAACTTGGCCATCGGATATAATTAGAATGTATCTCACAAGTGTTTATTGCGATGGCCAAGTCAATCTAATATTCATAACATAAAAGTTTTGAACTTTGATAAGGTCAAATTAAGATTCTGTAAGGTGAGATAATTACGTAATAGCTTAAGATAGATGGTCCCTTAAGTAGGGACTGAATAAATTAACCGACTTGGTATTACATAGATCTCACAACGTTTTACGGTAAAAGAACTGCGTTACGAGACTTGGGTTTTTTTACAAGTATGTTTTTGATGGCATCTCATTTCTTTTTGTAGATAGTTGTACTTTTTTCCTTTGCTTTACAATTTACATTATTTTTTAAAATACCAACAATGGATTTTACCACTCTGTCACTTGATGATGAGCTTTCCAATTTTTGTAGGTTGTGTTTCTCTTTTTCTTTACCGGTACTACTTCTTGAACTTCAGCTACAGTTTTTCTCAAAGCCCACTCCATTTCTCTATGGGTTTTTCTCGATATCTTTGATGCAACAATATTAGGCATGTCTAGACATTAAATGCTTGGGTTCCATACCCAAAGGGTAAAAACGGGACCCTATTACTAAGACTTAGCTGTCTGTCTGTCTATCATCAGGCTCTATCTCAAGAACCGCGATACCTAAACAGTTGAAAACAAATTATGTATTTCTGTTGCTATAATAACAAACTAAACATAAAATAAGTATTAAGGGGGGGCTCCCATACAACAACTATTTTTTGGCTTTTTTTGCTCGATATTTAAACGGCAACAGGTAGGCACTTGAAAATGGTACGGAACCCTTAGTACGCGAGTCCGACTCGCACTTGGCCGGTTTTAGTCTATTGTATTCACAAATGGATTATTCCTGCGCTTTAATAGTTCCAAAGTAGACTTAAATTTGATGTAAACCATCCAGACTAGTAACTCTGTGCCCTTATTTACCAAATAACTTAACTTACGCACGTATGAATATCCACGTACCTAGCTGGCATGGCAACACTCACCATATGAAACAAGAACAGATGCAGCGTATACTTTTTTTATGCTTTATTGATATTCGTCGCACTCGTCAAACGTCATTTAAAATTAATCCGTATGTAAAATTGTTATCTCTCATTGGTTATAAATATTGTCAATGTACCTAATCGAAAACTACAACATCAAGCTTAACAGAGGATTAACGTGAACTTATGTATGGCACTCACGGCCTTCTGGCTTCCGGCCTGTCAAAGGTTTTTAAAATTACGAAATTGATGAATTGTTTTTGATGGAATTTTGGTACAACTACATAATACATGTCCGATTATGGCCTTTTTTTAAGACAGCTCCCGCACTAGGGAACAAGCTAATATGTACATAAGTAAATTTAAAGCTACCTAGTTAACATTAAACTGTGTATAAAAATATTTGATAAAATGATTATATAAATATAGTTTGTGTCAGATTAATAAAACGTGGTTTGTGTGTATACCTTCGATATCACAGTAAGATTTGTTAGTTGCTTGGAAGAAAGTGACCGTCTTTCGGTGTTTCGAACGGGAAGCGTGAAAGCCGTGGTGTAAGTTTGTCCAGAGGAATGCAAGAATGTTACGCATCTCCTCCGCCACTGCGGTGTTCCGGCACGGGCAGTGGGGTATGTGGGACTCGACCTCTTCATAGCAGTGGAATGCTAATCATAACATGAGAGTAAAACCCCTGGTTACTCCTCCGACCACAATTGGTGAGGGGCCCAGGTACTGTTGCCTATCTGGGATACCCTCTGGCAGCGTCCGCGACTCAATTGGTGTTGCGGGCTCTCCTGCGCCCAAATAACCAGTTTCAGGGACGCCCAGATTACACGGGGTCCCTACTTCTCAAGGGACCGCAGCCTCCTGCTGAGACATGGCTCAAGCGGGCAAGCCACCTCCATCAGACGCTGTTATGATTGTTAGTATCCTATCGTTCATAGCACAACTTATGTACTATCTTACTTTTACAATCCATTGTTTTTTTTTTTTTTCCTACGACTTTTTTTTTTTTTTTTACTACTTGTTAAATTAATCCCTGTGTCGCCAAGGTCTCACCGCTCAATAGATTCACGAAAACAAAGCACCCCCTGACTCAGTACAACTGTTTGAATTTCAGACGAATAATTGTCCCGGGTGGGAATCGAACGCAGAAAACCAGGTTTCTGAAACAACTAACCTAACCACTTAGACACCACCTTTCCACATAATTCCATCTAGGTCCCTATCTACACCTATTCCTCCATTAAATCAAACATATTCATGTACACTGATTCACTGACTGCAAATGTAACTTTGTAATCCTATACATTTATAAGAAATAACAAAGTTATTAATGCAGTTGATGAAACTGAACAACTGGACCGAAATTGCAAAATGTTGGAATTTTCCCATGAGTTTTACACTAAACTCTCCTAATACTCAAAATTTGAAGCTTCTACGTCTGCTAGAAGTGCCTAAACATTTTGATGATCGGTGAGTCAGCAGTGAGCGAGTGACAAAATTACCGAAAATACCAAACTTTGACTAGTTATAATTCGTAAATTACTGGTTCAAATTGAATGAAATTTGAAATATACTGTAGTTTTACAAAGCTTGTTTAGTTACTGAAAATTCAGGCTCCTATCTTTATCCACAACGAAGTTATAGGGGGTCGAAAATCGGCTGAGTTGCTTCGAGAAAAGATAGGTACGGCCGTGCAACTTTTTTTTTTTTTTTTTTTTTTCTTACTCGACTTGGGGGGGCACTGCCGTGCCCCCAGATACAAATTGATAAGGTTGATTGAATAATTATGTAAATGGTAAACTAATCGATTTCCTCTAACTTTCTACTATATGCATGCACAATCTAACTCACTTTTCAATTGACAAGTGACCGAGTTAAAAAGAGATTAATAATAGTATAATTATAATTAAATAATTAAATCTACACTCGGTTCCAAAAATAACGGGTCAGTCACATAAACCCGAATATCTCCCGAACAACGTATGCCATCCTAATGAAACGAAGACTGTTCAATTGAGAATTTAATTATACAGATAAAAAATAAAATAAAACTTAGTTGCACCCACAATATTAATCTCTAAATTAAAAAAAAACTAAAGTAGTCATATTTAAAAACTAAAGTACCATATTAGTAATTGTTAATCTATATGTAAGACAACTGATCAGACTGTAGGTATGTTCCAAATGTAAAAAAAAAAAAAAAGAAATGTAAATCTGGAGGAGCGCTCCCTATACTCGATACTTACAGGTTTCATGGTTTCCGTCACAATATCCTGCTGCGAGTACCTACATATCGATGTATGGGGATCACTAACCTAGATACTAAAATGTTTTTAAAAAGATGTACAAATGATTAATCAAAGACTTTAAAAGATGACAAAAGAATGATCTCGGAGTTTCTTATAGTCTTTCTTCTCCGGGTGTCACAACGTAGGTAGATAGAGAAAGACTCGTAGGAAGCTAGGATAGGGTCCGGTCGTCCTTGCAAGGCGAGGCTCGCGACGCGTTCTATGCTTCTGACCGAATCCCAGCCCACGCTGGTTGATTCTAATTATATTTATAGTACGCGACTATCACATGCCACATTGGTAGATTTAAATTATATTTAATAACATGACTGTTGAAATGTATACTAATGAATTAGTCAAGATTTTTTTTTTTTTCCTCTTTTTATATTTGTATCATTGTATTTGACTTATAATAAGTACGATCGATTCGTCTACATTATCAATAAACGTTTTCATTTCATTTCATTTCATTTCATTTCATTTTCATTTTCATTTCATTTCATTTTTCTTAAGATTACATTTTTTTTATGATTGTTTTTTTGTTGTTTTTCATCACTTTCTTCATTTAATACTTTGTATTGCCTCCACGAGCTCTTCTGACAGCTTCCAGGCGATTAGGCATGCTGTACACCAAATTTCGGAGCCGGTGCTGAGGAATACCTTCCCATTCCTCCACCAGTGCTTGTTTGAGCTCGGGAAGCGTGATTGGTGGGGGTTTTCGACCTTTCACGCATCTCTGAAGCTCGTCCCAGGCGTGCTCGATGGGGTTAAAGTCCGGGCTTCGCGCTGGCCACTGCATGAGTTCGATACCGACCTCTTCAAGGTAGTCATGTACAATTCTGGCGGTATGGGTCGCGCATTATCATGTATTAATATACCATGCCGGTCCATCCTGGCCATGAAAGGACCTACATGTTCATTGAGGATCTCTTCCACGTACCTCTCTGCATTTAGAGTTCCATTTTGAATGAGTACCAGCTCGGTGCGGGCCTCAGCAGAAATCCCAGCCCAAACTTGTGCGGAGCCTCCACCGTACGCCACTTTTTCCTCCACACACGCTTGATGGAAGCGCTCCCCTGGTCTTCTGTACACCAACTGCCTACCATCATGCTTGTAAAGCATGAATTTAGACTCGTCCGTGAACATTACCCTAGACCAATCGTCTAGTGTCCAGTTTAGGTGCTCGCGCACGTATCTCTGTCTTGCAATTCGATGTCCCCGTTCCAGTTAGGGCCATTTGCGGGCCTCAATGGTTTCAAATTTGCTTTAGCAAGACGTCTTCTTACTGTTTGAGCGCTTAAATTGCCACCTCCAAAGCGAATAAAGTGAGTTTTTAGACCAACAGCAGTTTGAAAACGATTTCGGAGCATTGTAGCCACCAGTTGTCTGTCTTCCCTGGCCGTTGTGCATCTTGGTCTGCCATTTCCTGGTCTTCTAAGGTGTGATCCGGTCTCTTGGTACCGCTGGACTACCCGCTGAACAGTCGACAAAGATACACCAATGTTTCTGGCTGTTTCACGCTGGCTCCGCCCAAGTTCCAAAAAAGTTAGGATTCTGGTACATTCCTCTAGCGTGACTGCCATGCTTCACCTCACAGAATAATAATTATGCACGTGGAAGACACGTGTAGTTCACGATATTTTTTTTTGTGACAGAATAGAAATGGAAAGCATCCATAATGACATGAAACAAAAATATTGTTTTTAAAAATAGACATTTTTTTTAATTTTGTTTTTCTAATGAAGTTTTTTTATCAACCAGTTTAAATAATATGCTATTAGAAGCGCAACTAAAAAGTCTTTATTCTGTTTTTTATTTCATTGATCTAACTTTTACAGTTCTGGAGGTATTTCAATTTTTGTGACTGACCCGTTATTTTTGGGAACGAGTGTAGTATTAACATTATGAGTGTCATCAATATTCTTATCAACATATTATAAAAGGTTTTTATAGACATATTATTGTGATGCGACTGTAAGAATATTAGTAGGGACAAACAGACAGCGGGAAGCGACTTTGTTTTATACTATGTAGTGAAGGTGTACCCATGACTAACTGAAGAGGATAACCTCGATGAAAAGGGCCGTAATACACTGGATGCGGAAAGCGAAAGATCGAGTTTTATGGCTTAAATTAAGAGAAGCCTAAGCACAGTTGTGGATTAGGATAAGCTGTTTGAATAAATGGATTTTGATAGTTTTTTTTGTTTGAAAATAGTTAAAATCATGTTTTATTTAATTTGTGTCTTTAAAAAGTTGTTCTATGCCTATCCTTATCAATACATAAAAGCTATTTTAGCGAGGCCAAAAACTATTCGCGATAAATTGCAATACCCGTAGCGTAGCTATTAGTAGTAGTATGTGCACATTATTATAAACATTGACGAGCTCGGCGAGGCGCTGTCGTCGTGTCAGCCGGCGGGATGCGGGTACCTCACGTGCAATTTTTACGTTTACACTCAAGGGTTACCGTGGCGGGATTAATTTACTATAAAAGACACAAGGCTCATTAGAGCCACCCGGCACTCAACCCCCACCGCCTCGTCGCACGGCGTCCACTCTTTGACGACAGGTCCACGGGTGGACGCCACGTTATCACTAATTCACTAATAAACGTCGCGCGGTCAACCATCTACTGGTTGACCCCGGGCGATCAACCATCCACTGGTTGACCCCGCGCGATCAACCATCCACTGGTTGACCCCGCGCGGTCAATGAGTGAACGCCGCGTGGTCAACGATTGGATGTCGCTTGGTCCACGATTTTTCGAGTAGTCTGTTAACAATTGGCACAAGGTGACTCATTCGCGGGCGGCGCGCGTTCCACTCGGGACCCGCGTGTTGGCAATGCGCAGTCAAGGCAAGCATGCGAGCAGCAAGTTGTCACCGAGTGGTCCACCCGCTGCGCTGTCCGCGCGTGGAGGACTTACGACCGATACGATCCGGTGACGTGTCGGATCTGGTGATGATCCGGTGGAGTTGATATAGTGAGCGCATACCCATACAAGTCCATATAAAGAATATTCGCCGCAGGAGGCGAGGCGGTGCGGAGTGGGTGCCGGGTGGCTCTAATGAGCTGTGACCTTTAGCCGAAGGCTTGGCCTTAGTACCTCTACTTACGTAGATATCGAAACCGCGACTTAACTATTACCTGTGCTTCTACTGCTACTAGTATGAATCTGTGTCTGCCGTCTTATTTATTTCTTATCAAACTGAAGTGTATTTGTAATTGAGTATGTTCATTTATAATAGTTAATAGTTAAAAGTAATGTGTACTTTTAACATGTAATGTTATTATTTAAAACTATTTCCCAAATTAAAATTAGTAACCTACTATGGGCGCGTTCTACGAAGTTCTAGTAATCAATTGAACGTATGATAAGCCGACGTCAACCCTGACCGTTCACTGAGGTATGCTTGGCACGTGACAATGAGAGCAAGCAGGCAGAGGTGAAGGTGGTCACTTATGTAAACAAGGATCGCAGCGAGTGTCGTGAGCGCGCGCTCGCACCGACACCAACTACACTTACTACCCGCAACGGTTACTGTTATGTAAATATGCTAAAAGCTTTTCACCAATAGTTTTTATGGAACTAGGCTTTTAGTAAGAACTTGGGCCGACAGCAGGGCTGCCTCCACTTGAAGCCTAACTATTTAATCGATATTAATAAATATTAAAAACTTTAAAATGTATTTATTAAGTAGACGCCAACTTTGAGTATCGAATACTTTTTAAACACTTACTTTCACTTTTCATGTCACATTCTTTACTTTGTAAAGAATGTGACATACTTACAGTGCGACAACTAATATGATAAATGAAGCACATAGCATGGAATACACTAACAAAACACACAAGAACATCAAGTTTTTAGACCCATCAAAATATTTTGGTAAACAAAACAGCGAAATAAAAAAAAACTGTTGATATTCACCGGATATCTGCTAAGGGTACATTATTTATGTTATTTTGTAGTAGGTAAAAACCTACATGTCTGGATAACGAAGTACCTGTGACAGTGCATAGGTATCATACATACTACAAGTACCTACTACACACTAGTACCCACCTGCTTCACAAATAGTTATACATATCTATCTATGTATCGGCGCGATGAGATGTGTCGAGACCACATCAAGCACGGACTTGACATCAGACGGCAAGTTGTCGTTTGTACTCTCCATGACTAAAGCTATACTGCTTGGAACACAACATGATTTAATTTTGGCTGTGGCGTTTTGTAAGGTTCTGCACTCTACAATCATAAAAAAGTATGTGATCATTTTGTTTTTTTAATCCGCGGATTCGGCTAGTAATTTCTCTAATGAACACTATTTGGTTTCTCCGCAGGTTAAACAACAGTAGTGATTATAGTACAATATCGGCCTCATTATAGCTCAATGCGCCTTTACAATTCGGTAAATCTGGGGGCACGGCAGTGCACCCCCAAGTCGAGTAAGAAAAAAAAAAAAAAAAAAAAAAAAAAAAGTTGCACGGCCGTACCTATCTTTTCTCGAAGCAACTCAGCCGATTTTCGACCCCCTATAACTTCGTTGTGGATAAAGATAGGAGCCTGAATTTTCAGTAACTAAACAAGCTTTGTAAAACTACAGTATATTTCAAATTTCATTCAATTTGAACCAGTACTTTACGAATTATAACTAGTCAAAGTTTGGTATTTTCGGTAATTTTGTCACTCGCTCACTGCTGACTGACCGATCATCAAAATGTTTAGGCACTTCTAGCAGACGTAGAAGCTTCAAATTTTGAGTATTAGGAGAGTTTAGTGTAAAACTCATGGGAAAATTCCAACATTTTGCAATTTCGGTCCAGTTGTTAAGTTTCATCAACTGCATTAATAACTTTGTTATTTCTTATAAATGTATAGGATTACAAAGTTACATTTGCAGTCAGTGAATGTTTGATTTAATGGAGGAATAGGTGTAGATAGGGACCTAGATGGAATTATGTTGAAAGGTGATGTCTAAATGGTTAGGTTAGTTGTTTCAGAGACCTGGTTTTCTGCGTTCGATTCCCACCCGGGACAATTATTCGTCTGAAATTCAAACAGTTGTACTGAGTCAGCGGGTGCTTTGTTTTCGTGAATCTATTGAGCGGTGAGACCTTCGCGACACAGGGATTAATTAAACAAGTAGTAAAAAAAAAAAAAGAATGGATTGTAAAAGTAAGATAGTACATAAGTTGTGCTATGAACGATAGGATACTAACAATCATAACAGCGTCTGATGGAGGTGGCTTGCCCGCTTGAGCCATGTCTCAGCAGGAGGCTGCGGTCCCTTGAGAAGTAGGGACCCCGTGTAATCTGGGCGTCCCTGAAACTGGTTATTTGGGCGCAGGAGAGCCCGCAACACCAATTGAGTCGCGGACGCTGCCAGAGGGTATCCCAGATAGGCAACAGTACCTGGGCCCCTCACCAATTGTGGTCGGAGGAGTAACCAGGGGTTTTACTCTCATGTTATGATTAGCATTCCACTGCTATGAAGAGGGCGAGTCCCACATACCCCACTGCCCGTGCCGGAACACCGCAGTGGCGGAGGAGATGCGTAACATTCTTGCATTCCTCTGGACAAACTTACACCACGGCTTTCATGCTTCCCGTTCGAAACACAGAAAGACGGTCACTTTCTTCCAAGCAACTAACAAATCTTACTGTGATATCGAAGGTATACACACAAACCACATTTTAATAATCTGATACAAACTATATTTATATAATCATTTTATCAAATATTTTTATACACAGTTTGATGTTAACTAGGTAGCTTTAAATTTACTTATGTACATATTAGCTTGTTCCCTAGTGCGGGAGCTGTCTTAAAAAAAGGCCATAATCGGACATGTATTATGTAGTTGTACCAAAATTCCATCAAAAACAGTTCATCAATTTCGTAATTTTAAAAACCTTTTACAGGCTGGAAGCCAGAAGGCCGTGAGTGCCATACATAAGTTGATGTTAATCCTCTGTTAAGCTTGATGTTGTAGTTTTCGATTAGGTACATTGACAATATTTATAACCAATGAGAGATAACAATTTTACATACGGATTAATTTTAAATGACGTTTGACGAGTGCGACGAATATCAATAAAGCATAAAAAAAGTATCATCTGTTCTTGTTTCATATGGTGAGTGTTGCCATGCCAGCTAGGTACGTGGATATTCATATGTGCGTAAGTTAAGTTATTTTGTAAATAAGGGCACAGAGTTACTAGTCTGGATGGTTTACATCAAATTTAAGTCTACTTTGGAACTATTAAAGCGCAGGAATAATCCATTTGTGAATACAATAGACTAAAACCGGCCAAGTGCGAGTCGGACTCGCGTACTAAGGGTTCCGTACCATTTTCAAGTGCCTACCTGTTGCCGTTATAGATATCGAGCAAAAAAGGCCAAAAAATTGTTGTTGTATGGGAGCCCCCCTTAATACTTATTTTATGTTTAGTTTGTTATTATAGCAACAGAAATACATAATTTGTAAATTTTTCAACTGTTTAGGTATCGCGGTTCTTGAGATAGAGCCTGGTGATAGACAGACAGACAGCTAAGTCTTAGTAATAGGGTCCCGTTTTTACCCTTTGGGTACGGAACCCAAGCATTCAATGTCTAGACATGCTTAATATTGTTGCATCAAAGATATCGAGAAAAACCCATAGAGAAATGGAGTGGGCTTTGAGAAAAACTGTAGCTGAAGTTCAAGAAGTAGTACCGGTAAAGAAAAAGAGGAACACAACCTACAAAAATTGGAAAAAACTCATCATCAAGTGACAGAGTGGTAAAATCCATTGTTGGTATTTTAAAAAATAATGTAAATTGTAAAGCAAAGGAAAAAAGTACAATTATCTACAAAAAGAAATGAGATGCCATCAAAAACATACTTGTAAAAAAACCCAAGTCTCGTAACGCAGTTCTTTTACCGTAAAACGTTGTGAGATCTATGTAATACCAAGTCGGTTAATTTATTCAGTCCCTACTTAAGGGGCCTTCTATCTTAAGCTATTACGTAATTATCTCACCTTACAGAATCTTATTTTGACCGTATCAAAGTTCAAAACTTTTATGTTATGAATATTAGATTGACTTGGCCATCGCAATAAACACTTGTGAGATACATTCTAATTATATCCGATGGCCAAGTTAATCTATTATTTAAAACTTTAAAGTTTTGAACTTTGATAAGGTCAAAATAAGATTCTGTAAGGTGAGATAATTACGTAATAGCTTAAGATAGAAGGCCCCTTAAGTAGGGACTGAATAAATTAACCGACTTGGTATTACATAGATCTCACAACGTTTTACGGTAAAAGAACTGCGTTACGAGACTTGGGTTTTTTTACAAGTATGTTTTTGATGGCATTATTATCTACATGAAGTATTTTGGGCACTGTGTTAAAGCTACATTCACACATTCGTACAACGCACTCATTTATTTAATTTATAACAGGCAGAATGAATGCTCATTATGAAATTAGCTAAAGGACGTGGTCTTCAATTTTTTTATTCAATAATATTGATATTATTGATTTTAAGTTTAAAATGTAAGTTTCAGTTTAATTATTGTTATTGCGGTATTTTGACGGTATCTTGTTTAGCAATCTATGTCGTTTAAGTAATAAGTCTACTCATATTGATTTCTAATTTAAAAAGACAAAATATCTAGTGTTAATTCCGCTAAAAATGTGTCTATATGCTGTAATGCAATTTTTGCACCACCCTCCCGCCCGCAAAAATTATGCACATGCAGGAAGGAAAAATAAAACGTGCAAAAATACAATCACCCGACACGTGTTTCGCTCCTCCACGGAGCATCATCAGGGTGATGTTAACTACTCGAGTAGTACGAGTAGTATTTAACTAGGTATGTACGTGCATTTATTTGGTCCTTTTGTTTTCTTATCTTACTTAGTTTTATCCGGTAAGTGGTATACAGATCCTTCTATACCACGACACATTTATTACTTACATTCACTCCTTAAATATGTACGGGAAACCCGTACATCTATTCTAATATTATAAAAAGGAAAAGTTGTATTTTTATATATTTGTTTCGAATAAACTCAAAAACTACTGGACGGATTTCGATAATTCTTGCACCATTAGAATTAACCTTGAGTAATATAGGCTATATTTTTTGGCCTCCTGGATCATCCAAAAAGAACAATCTCCTTGACCACTGGTAAGTTTTGAACTGGAACATAACATTGGTCACTAATGTTACTCGTGTGTATGGTATTTTGGGTGGGAGGTACATGTCCAGTCGAGTAGCTCATTGAGCTTATTTATGCTCTGCTTTTCTACGAGGTATTTTGCGATATTGAGACAAGAGTGACACATACTTGGCCGAACATATATCCTTTCAAACATTACTTTTAGGGATGAGTGGAACTACACTCCGGTCTTGAATAAATGACTCAGTCTATGCGGAAATGATGAAACTGGCTGTAGAACCTTGGTCATTCTTAAAATTACATCCCGTGCGTTGTTCGGAAAATTCCGACGTAGATAATATATACAGAGATCCTTCAATAGATTTGGCCGAGTGTAAGTCATCGCGAAAAGCTTACGCTAAGTCTACTTACTTCAATGTGGCGAGTTTGCGACAAACACCAAACAACAGCATAATTCCGAGTCATTTGTACAAGGAATTTACACGGAAAATGTTTCGTTTAGCGAGTCGTGTACTCGTTTAAATGTGCTATCCATGGTGAATTATAATTATCATACACATGCCGAAAATATTTTCATATATTCAATTTATTTAACACAAAGTTTCTCTTAACAACTTACCAACTAACAGTACCTACAGAGACTGTAACCACTACACAGAGACCACTCAATCCGACCCGCTGGAGAAGAGTGCGCTTACGAACGCGACGCGTCCCCCCTCGCCCTCTCGACCTTAAGTTTTTTTTTTAATCTGGGACTAATCCCACCCACACTTCCACCACTACAACTCCTGTAAGCCAGGATCAACAGTAGCACACACTGGAAATGGCAATGAGCACCGAGGCTCACCAAGTTCCGGGAAAAAAAACTGCCTTGGGACCGTGCGTAAGTAAGAAAGAATTAAGTTTTCAGGGGTAATTTACAACTAGAGAAGCCAGTTGTAAAGCACCACGGACGGGAAGAAATTACGGGGCCTTACCCTTAGTTTGCAAATAACCTTCCGATTCCCTCCTAGATCCCAAAGTCCGAGAGGCCCCCGAACTATAACGTAGAGCGTCAGTTGCACTAAATTCCCCCAAAAAACTAAATGTCATAATCCCTCAATCTCCCGCCAGCGACTGCCCTGAGCCGAGGTCCAAGTCCCATTGGGGGACGCCATCTTGCGCAGGTTGCTAGGAAGGTTGCGGGTAGTTTGTAGCCTTATGGCTAACTATACATAATACAGGCATTCATTGTGAGAGACTGAGAGACTCATGTGTGTTTACCGCGAGGGTACATCTGAAGGACGTCAAGTTAAAGCAGCTTAACTAAACTGGGTCCCTCTGAGGAACAGACCCCATAATGTCCATCCGAAAAGCAATGTTTCGTGGATCATCTATTAAAAACGTTACCAAAAATAATTCCATAAAGTTAGTTCTCTAAATGTTTGTTTTTTATGTACCTACGCAGTAGTCGTGTGTTCGTGGTGACTATGGCTTGCCAAGTAGTGAGCCCTGGGGCCTGGGCGCGCGGTACTACATCCACTACCTGCTCGTTCGATGTCTATCGCTTTTCGTGTGTGTGCACAGTTGCGCGCTCAATATACATTGATTAATGCTCCTGTTCTCTGTTTATTTTTATTACGAAACATTCATGTTTTTGTTTGACTAACAAATTTCTATTTGCGTATATTTGGAGTTATTGTGGAGGCGCACGTAAGAGCGCTGTGAATAGAAATGAGTAGATACTCGCTCACAAACAACAAAGGAGACCCGACGTAGTTGCGATGTGTATTGTTCACACAGGATTCCCAATTAACGACACGTGAAACTTATTCTCCATCATTTATTTATTTTATTTAGGTCTTGGATATTTTCTTAGTCATATATGTCCGGAGTTCAAAGTAATTGCTCTACAAGAGTGAATGAAGATATTCATTTCACGCTCCACTGTGATCAATCTTCCCTCTATGCATATCGAATCTCCGTAGCGCAAGACAACCGAGGTTTACGTAATGTTATGAACAAGTATATCTTCCTAAATGGCGCCTTTTGTCGCGCTCGGGCCTCTGACAATTAGAGGTTGAGGCGCGATCCACTCCGATAAATTTTACGATATATATCGAGGTGAGAATTGATCAGGCGAGTCCCACTAATGTACCGAACATGCCCCGCTTGGTAGCGGTTTGTGTTACGTGGTGGAATTAACATGTGGGGTTTAATGTGATATCTGATGGTAAAAAGCGTTTGATTTAGCGCTGACAAGTATCCAAATGAGGATTCATTTAGATTGTAATAACTTACCCTTGGCTCAAAAACAACGGTTTTATAAACTTCAGAATTGGTAGAATAGAATGAATATTTTTGGAAAAAAAAATGAATTTTGTTGCATTATCCGAATGCCGAACGTATACAGGGTTATTTTTAAAACACCAACCACCTTTCAGGGGGGGAAAGTACTGATATAAAATCCGGTACCGGTACCGGTAAAAATCAGCTGTTCCATACATTTGTGTTCACTTACCTCGACAAAATGTATGGAACAGCAGATTTTTTTGTTCGCGATTTCAAGGTTGGTCCCATAGTAAAAGTTGTTTATAATCATCAGTACTTTCACCCCGTGAAAGGTTGTAGGTGTTTTAAAAGTAACCCTGTATAAAACAGTAAGCAGTAATTTGCGGATGAATTAAATAAGCACAGGACGGAAGCACGGCTAGAAAAAAAAAACTGGTATCGAACGCACTATATCTTCACGTGCGTGTCGGTTTTGTATTGTTGCAGTGTGACGTGTGTGCCAAGAGACTGAGACGCCTTCTACATTCCGCATGTGGGTTTGTTAGGAACACGACCAATTTTTCTCTCTAAATCTATATTTAAGAAGTTGTAGCATTCTTAGATCATTTGAGACTTCATTTACACATATTAATATTATATATTTTATGTACCTACTTGTTAGCGCCTTAGATTGATAAACGATCACTAGTTCAAGATGGAACAAGTCAATGTTCGTAACATTTGACGTAACTTTTTATTTTTTACCAGTTTTTATCTTTAGCAACAATGTTTTTGGCTGAGTGACTTTGAACTGAGGAAGGAACCTGACGGGCACTGAATGTATGAAATTTGACGACATATTGTAACCATATCGCGGTGAGTTGTTTCTACTTTACCAGACTATCAAAAACATTATTATTCTTACAAACCTAAACTGTAATATTTTTTTCCGGGTCTGGTTGGTTGAGGGACTACCCTCCGTGGCTCGGAAAGCACGTTGAACCGTTGGTTACATCATCTATAAAAATCGTTTATCAAGTCACGGGCAGCAGCGTTTCCTTGTGTGGTGCCACACAATTGTGCGGTCATCAATCCGCCTGCCAAGCGTAGTGGCAAATACGCTTCCCCGGGAGGAGGCCCATGTTCAGCAGTCAACGTTATACGGGCTGAGGATGAAACCTGAACTACCAACTAAGTTCACATTTTGGAATGCAATAAATATATTTAATTTGTGTGGTTGCGTGTGCGACCTGAGCTACGAGAAACAAAAATAATAGCAATATATTGAATGTCAAAGTGTCTGTGTGTACATTGACATTCAATGTGTGTGTGTACCTACAGTCAAACCCAAAACCGTTTTTGTTTGCACCGTGTATACTCATTGTTTTGTATGATATATATGTGAAATAAATAATAAATAAATAATAATACATTGAATTGTCTCAGCTTATTTGCCTTTGTAAGAGTTCTGCAGGTTTGAGGTTTTCAAATTAATAACAAAAAGTTCACTGAAGTAAAACAGATTGCAAACAATAAGCCCTTTTAATATACATGCTCTCCGGCTGGCGCTTTGTTGTGGCCGCGGAAACTGCGCCGTGCACTCGCACAGGTAGTTCCGTGCGCTTAAATTATTGTAATAGCAAAGTTTCACTCTAAAATTTCATAGCGGGGGTTCCTGTCTACTTTTAAACGCATATTCGGCATCAAACCGCAGGCAACTGTAACCGCACGAGCGCCACGATAGGGTGGCAGTCGATGTAGGCTTTGTCTGCCACCATTTAAGGTTTAAACTTGGGTGTGCATGTTTCACGTCATTTGTGTAACAGTGTAATAACATCGGGGTATGCTTAATGCCGTACATCCTGCGTGGAGCGTGCACTACGCCCGCGGCACGTCAGCGTCGCCTCGCGCATACTCAGTTACGAATGGTCATGCCATCAGCCCAATAACTACAGCTACAAATAATTTTATTAAATTGATTGTTATTTTCATGATTTACTCTTATTATTATAAGCCTATTGTCGTAGTTCAATTGTCTGTTTCGGTTGTAAGTATTACGACAGTATTAGCAGGTCATCAGCTTGGCAGTGACGTCTGTGTCATGTGGGAGACACACGTCACACACAGCGGGTAGGATTGACGGCTGACGTGCCTGGCTCGTGAAGTTATTAACATACACAATGATGAATCGGCTTAACTTGGAGTAGTGATGTTAATGCAACGATTTAGTTGCATCTTCATTTTAAAAATGGTGTAATTATGCAGGTTTTATCCTTCTAGGAACACAATAGCTTAGTTGCTAACCGCCGCTCTCAATGGGATGATAATATCTTTATGGACAAGATCCGAGTAGGTGCTGTCCGGTGCGCCGTGGCGCTGTTTATTGCCTCTATTATCTCTTACTTGGTCGTTGGTCCTGGCGGAATATCGACCGAAATAATTGCGATTACTAAGCTGTACATATCGGTATTACTGTAATTATGTTTATGAACTTGTGCTTGTTAAATAATTGCAGAGTTATAGATTGGGTCGGATTCTTGAAACAATCCAAATCAGCAGGTTTTCAAAATGTTTGCTAATTAATCAGTATCAGTATTTTGAATTCGAAATAATCGCTGTTTTATTTATTTATTTATACTTTAGTACATTTTACATGCAGAATTGAATGCAGTTACTCAGAATTCGGTCAAATTTGTTGAGGAGATCTGCATTCAGGTCTACGTAGCATACATCACCATAGTCGATAGACTGTACACTTTTATTTTTACTTTTTGAAGATACTTGCTACTAAGTAAAGACGTTTTCACCACGCGGTTGTGTCTATGTTGTCTATTTATTTATTTAATATAAATGTTATAATATAGGTTGCCAATAAATCCTTTAAAATCTATGTACATTATCAGCATAAATGTTCGTATATGGATATTGGACAGATCTTAAACAGAGTGGTCGCGAGCGGCATCATTCCGAAACCATCGTGGGTTGCGGAATTATTATTTGAATTCTGTGCGACTATTGTTCTACTAAACGGGCCTCGCCAACTTCTGGTTTACCAAAGCATCTGGAGGTTCACTGCAAACTATGGTTCGGCAGACATGGGCGTAGGCAGCACCTGTGCCAAGGCACGGGGTCCAAGTCAATTTCTAAAGATGGATGAGTTCTAACATTAAGCCACCTATATCAAAAGTATTCCTAAAGAAGTATGAAAAATATAAATGTAAAGATGTGAAGAAATTTAAAAGAATGTCAAGAAATGTTGTGTCAAGAGAGTACCAAATACCAGCCCGAATCTAAGTATTATATATATCATAATGTATTGTATCGTAACGTAACGTGTATTATAGAGTACAAGTGCTCAAGCACACACTGTACTTTATAATATGTCCATGTGCAGATGGAGAGCGTTGATCATGGCCGGCTAGTCGGAAAGGGTGACAAATAAAATCTAATATAATGAAGTGCTAAGCGTGCAGCAAGCCGGAACTCCTTATCGGATTTGTAAATTTTCTTACATTTAATAGTTCTACTAACAAAAAAGTTATAAGTATCACACGGGAGCAGCTCGGATAAAACGACACAGCACATCTAGTTAACATAACTAAAATGTAATGTGAATGAAATATTTCAAGTTTGAATATTCATAATATAATGACGGCTATTCTTTTCAATTACAGTTGCTACACAAATGCTTCAATGTGTGCGTAGTGTTCATTCGTACGTACAGAAATTTAACTTTCATTTCAATATTCACGAAAATATGGCTATCTTTCGGACTGATTATAAGTAAATAATATTGTAGAAAAAAAAAATTATATCTTTAAATTAATATATCTTTATACGATATTTATTCAGCACTTAGGTATTTACATACACTTTTACTTGTCAATTATACACAATGAAATATAATTAATATAATTAAATACAAAATATCGCAACTAAAATCTATTGCAGATTAGCTAATAGTTTGTCTGCCAGTCTAGTATCACGTCATATGTATAGTAATAACAATAATTAATTCTATAATTAAAATCTTAATATAATTTAGCTCTATAGAAAGAGGCACGTCTTTAAACATGGTTATGACAACGGAGGATTCAAATTGTTGACATATGAGGCGAACTCTGCCCGAGTCAATCTTCGGCGTACTTAAGGGTCGTTGTGTAAGTGAGGCGAAGTAAGTAGACGTCTCCGCACCGCAGAGATATGAGCGCCATCCGTCGAGCGCAGATAAGTCGGCCGCGCGAGCGCTACGTGCGTTCGCTCAGAGATTGATATCTTTCGCCCACAGGGCTGGAGCGGCTGCTAACTTCTCAAGGGTATAAAATAGATATAATATGACACGTAGTTGTCAAGTTAGTTTTTCTTTAGGTATACTATGGGATCCATATAATGTAGCTTTAAATAAGAATCATGCACAATATTAATAACCTCTACAATTTATTTTCAAAATGATTACTATCTACCTATTGTTCACAATTAACATACATTGTACACAAACTTGCACATCCTTTCTTTGTAATTTAACAACATATTGTCTAATTTAAAAGTCATGGAAAGGTTTGTTTGAAATAGTCGATTAACTAAATAAAATGAAGTATAAAAGTGCAGCACGGGTCTGCATGCGACCCTGCTGGCGGCGCTCCGCGTCGTATCGAGCTGGGACCGCTCCGCGTGGATCCTGATACATCGCGGCCATCCGTCACGTCGCTCCGCGTTCCAATCACATTCTCCAGCGCCGAGTAGGTACTGAACGCTTCGCAAACGGACGCTCAGTTTTTGCCTGTCGCTTTCCATCATCGTCCTCGTCAATAGTAAGTCAACCGAGTTGTTCAATACTTTTTACCAATGCGAAATGAACAAAAGGAAACGAATCGATCGAGTTCGATGATTCCACTGTGATTGGCCCACATTATAAAAAGTAGAGGTCGGCGATATTGTACGCTGGTGTTAATAGCCTAAAAAATCAGGAAAGCGGTATAGAACGACCCTAGCCGATCATGCGCGTCCGACTCTCGAGTCGGAGGTGGGTTTTTTAAGATTTGCAAGGACCACTTTGTACGCGACAGTGGCAATCACGGTGAATAGAAATACAGGTTTCATCCACCAAAAAATATATTTATTAATAATTATCGAACTACAACGGTTGACACATTAGATGACATTAATTTTTCTTAAGAACGTTAGTGTGACTGCGCTATAAAACAATTGCTGCGAGCGGCATTCTAAAATAAAAAAATATATATATAAAACCTATTTACTTGCGAGCTACAGTGCATCGCTAACACTCCTTTGTACGCGACAGTGACAATCACGGTGAATAGAAACAACGGTTTCATCCACCAAAAAATATACTTATTAATAATTATCGAACTACAACGGTTGACACATTAGATGACATTAATTTTTCTTAAGAACGTTAGTGCGACTGCACTTTAAAACAATTGCCGCGAGCGACGTTTTAAGGCGCTGTACCTAGTCAAAATAGGCTTCATAAAACAGTTTTTTAGCCAAATGTTTACATTTTAGAGCAGCTAAAAAAATATATGTTAATCTTGATCTGGACTCATTTTTAAAGGATTGGCCTACAATCGCATCACATCGTGAGAGATGGAAGGAGGGAAGGGAGGCCTTTGCCCTGCAGTGGGACAACGTAGGCTCTTAATAATAATAATAATTAATTAATAATAATAATTAATAATCTTGATCATATTTATGGGGGGACCATTGTGTTCAAAACACGTTTTCGGTAAATTTTCTCGATAAAAAAAAACCATAAAATAACCATTTAAATTGAAATTGTAGCAATTGTAACTGTATTATTTATAAACAAATCTTGATAATATTAATAACAGTGATGTAATATATAATAATAAAGGGAACTGTTGTTTTTATTTATCGATTGGAATAAGATATTTGCAAGGATTAATGTATAAAGTAATTTGAACGAGTCGAACGAAACGTTGTGCCATCGCGGCGTCTCTTCGCTTCTCTTTCATTTCTACGCGGAGCAACAGTGACAAAACTAATACGTAAAAGTCGTAAAACCTTTTTATTTGGAGCTACTGTGCATCGCTAACCCTACACATGTTAATGCGAGTAACTGCAAAGGTCCCTCAAAGAAATGGAAGCCCTTAAGGCACGTCTTCTAACTTACCAGCTATTGGCGTGTTCGACGATTCAGCTCTCCCCGGAACTCATGGCCCAAAGGTAAAATAATACAAGTATTTCCTGGCAAAGATGGTCGTATTAGGTTGGTCTAAGTAAAGACCAAGACTGGAACTTGGAGACGAACGGCCGCGCGTATAGCGCCCATACTCCCAAGTGAATAGTGCTGAGACAGCACTGGGGTGGAGAGTGTTAGCGATGCACAGTAAATCCAAATAAATAAATAAATATTTTTTTATTTTAGAACGTCGCTTGCGGCAATTGTTATACAGCGCAGTCGCACTAACGTTCCTAAGAAAAATTAATGTCATCTAATGTGTCAACCGTTGCGTTGTAGCTCGATAATTATTAATAAATATATTTTTTGGTGGATTTCACGTGTGTTTATATTCACTGTGATTGCCACTGTCGCGTACAAAGTGTTATTGACGTTCAAATGGCAATGGCATGTCATCTTCAGTAAAAAATATGCGATGCTATATAATAAAAATATAGAATAAGTATATGGCTGCCTACTGAACACTTACTTCGTTCCGTCCGATGCAGATGTGCGGAGTTGAGTGTCGTTACCAAACAAATCTGGAGTGATTGTTTGTGAATAGGGTCTATTAATATATTAGTCACGTTCTACTATGTATTATTGTGATTTGTATTTGTGATACAATTTATTATCATAGATTGCATCGCTGCTAAGGTACGAACTCGTGAGTAGGTACGTTATCAGTCCGGAGATGTGAACGCACTCATGTTTGCGTAGTCGACGAACGTTCAGGAACACTCGTATCTCAAACGGTTTTGTCTGTTGGAGTTCCTTGACATTACTTCTAAGATAGCATATCTACTTATTTATATATAAGTATAGTAAATGCATCAGCAAATAGTGACCTATTTTTTTTCTGGCAACATGAAAGAAATATATAGGAATTGTTCTCCGAACAAAGGGATACTCACAATAGATACATTTTTTGCGGCGAGCCAAAAATAGTCCATGGATTTCGTGGTAATAAGCGGTCAAGTGCGTGTTGGGTTGTATGGTTTACCTTTATCTCTAGAACTTGCTGGAAATCGGTGGTTGACAACTTTTACGAAAACTATCACAGGAAATTTATTTCTTTAAAACCCTTGAGAGCATGAAATAGAACATATTATATTAAGTTGCATTCTGCAGGTGCCGTGATTAAGTGAACCACCAACAATATATGAAATATGGATTTAAGACATCAATTATGAAAATGCCTGACATACTCGCAAGGTTTACATCGGTATGTTCCGAGAAACATGAAATACATTATTAAAATATCAACAGTGACATTAACAAAATTTGATTGAATATCCTCCGTTTTCGGCACGATGTAACTCTCCGTTTATATATGGCGGTGTTCGACAGCAGATATAATATTTCACGATGTTAATATATTATCGATAAGATCTGCCATTAGCATGGCTGGCTCACGTACGGAATATTAAGTTATGTCGGAGCCCCGTGAGCCCCGACACGTTGCTCAGTTATTGGGCTTTATGGGCTGTGTGGTGTATAGAGAGCCGATATATGGCGCCGCTATTGGACAAATATCTCCGTCTAATGTTTACCTGCCGCTCTGCAGCGAGGCTCACAGAACTGTGTTATGTGCTAAAACAAAATTGAGTAATTTCAGAGATACGTGGCCTGACTATTTTACTAAGAGTACGTACGGGAATATTGTCGCGGTTAACTCTTACTGGCGAAACGTGCGATATTATGACAAGTCTAACGACAGACGACCTGACCTCGTTCTTCAGCCTCATGAGCAGCTCGAGCATGAAATCACAGCTTCCTTTCATCATAAAAAATATACCATAAGTTTTTGTTTAATTTAATTTCGATTAGAACTATGTTTTTTTGGTCGATGAAATATGCAATGTGTGCAATGTGTACATAAGTAGGTATATAAGACAATTTCGTCCGGATTAATTAGGAATCGGCAAATTAAACAAATGTGTTGCTCTGAAAAGATAAAAAATTTTTTTTAACATAAGTTTACATTTTACGCTATGTTCAATCACACGATAGCTTTAATACGATACCTGAACGACATTTAAAGTATTTTAATAAGTTGGTCGGTTCCCTGCACACATTTTTTTTTTATTATATTACAGCTTTTCACTAATCAGTCTCTCCTTATTGAAAAAACTCTTGACATTGACTTTTGCAGTTCCGTAGACAAGGAAGGTGTGTTCAGATAAACGGGAATAAAGAAATGTAATATTAATTACAAGTATATTGTTCGTATAGAGTACTACTCCAGATGTCCACATTTAAATAACAGTGCGCACGTCGCGCGTGGGATAGGCTACCATTACGCACCATTCATCGCACACAGCGCCTTCTCTGTACTAGTAGAGCCAGTAACTGTGTACAATGCGGGTACGTGCCCGGAGTACCAACGCCCCGCGGACTCTCCCGCTTCCGTTCCTAGCGAAGCGCCCGCGCTCACCATCATCAGACCATCTTGTAACATAAGTAAAATGAAAAAAAAAAGGTTTGACTCTATTCAGTTTTATATCTTTACCTAAATTGAAAAATATATATCGATATTTGAAACTGACATGAAGGTTGTGTGGAATATGTGATTTCCACACAACCTTCATATCAGTTTATCCCAAGGCATGTAAGCCGTCGCAACACCTTTCAGATACATTTTAGAAGCTTTACTCAAAATGGAGTGTGTTGTAAGCAAATCGCGTACGAAGTGTATCGCGCTAGGTGCCGAACAACGTAGCGACAGGATCGCTATTAGGGGCTGAGCCAGTGCCATTACCGATCGCAGTTAGGTCACGTCTGCCAACCTTGCGCCACACAGCTTCGTATACCGAGGTATACAGAGGCATTGAGCCCGGCTAAGTAGTTAGTTACTACTCATCAAACTTCGCGATCGTCATTCACACTAGTAACTAAGCTCTTTCAACTAAAAGTACAAATACGACTGAAGTAAACATATACACTGCCAATATTCATACTTCACTGGAAACGTTATATAAAATAAGTTGTTATAAGTTGGTTACAATGCAAAAACACGACTGAGAAACTTACGTTAATAATTTTTGAATTCATAAAAACCTTTCCGCCATGATGTGAGCTTTAACGACAGATACGACTGTTTATCAATCATCAAGGTTATTATTGACGACCCGTTGGTGAACTACCTATCCTGAACGTTGTAGCTGCGCCCTGCGCAAACACGTCAGGTAATAGGAGAGCGCCGCGACTGTGTGCTCTACCACTACACAATACGAACCAATTTGGAGAACCTCGTGACCTATAAAGTTTGTTTCGTGTTAACTTGGATTCGTGTCCGAGGTATTAGGAGCTCCGGCAAGAATCACGAGTATCCTTTGGTGTTTAGTTGTGAATTGAGGATGAAATAATTTGCTTTATTCACAGACGCCTCTGTACTGAGATCGTGTCATCGCTTGTTGAGAGTCTTCAATGGATGTATATTTAGCGATGGAGTCGTGGTTGCGTCGTGAGGATAACTTGTCTATTAACCGAGTGTCGAGTCTCAGGGGAGGTCGGTGTTTGTTTACTATTCCTGTTGTTCAGACGTTTGACGTCATATCTCTATTGTGACAATATTTATTCTGGGTTATAGCGCAGTTTTGGACCACCGCACACAAATTAACTGACTCTGTTTGTTTGTTATGTAAAGTGTTAGGGATGTCGATTCTTTCCAAAAAAGATCGATTTTTAAATCGATTCGAATCGTGACCTAATGAATCGATCCACAAAAAAATCGAGGCCAAAAAGATCGATTTCTGAAAAATCGATCTTTTCTTCAAGTGTTTATAATGTTAAATTAAATTATTTTTTTGTAAATAAATCTATTTTATTAAAAACATGACACATATTATAATTTAACGATCTCTTATCAGTAAAATCAGGTGATTCGATGATAAAAAATATTTTTATTACCATATCAAAAGATCAGATCAGGTATAAAATAAGACATTTATTTTTTTATGTATTGGTTTACAAAGTTAAGAAAATAGATAGTGTAGCTTATAGTTCCCAATGCTTAATTTCTAAACTTTTTAAAAACAACAGTCTGTCATAAAATCGAATGTAGATTTTTAAGGGTGAAATATCGATTCACTGAATCGATTCAGTACTACATATCGATTATAAAAATGGATCTTTTTGGCTCCAAAAATCGATTCTTCGATTAATCGATCTCAGATCGCCATCCCTATAAAGTGTTCAAAGAATTATGATTCGAAGATAACTCAAAAGAAATTCCTTTACAAGATGAAGGAATTACAAATTCTTAAAATATATCGTATCGTCGTGTTTTTGATACATTATTATACGCTACTACCCGTTGTTTACTGATACATAGGCATACAATTGATGATGATAATCTAGATGATATTATTACAATTAGCACCAACGGCTTTCATACTTTATGTTCGCTGAGGCAAACATCCTCCAACCAGGTTAGAAAGTTTAATTCATTTAATTTTCCACAAAGATGTTTCCCGGTGCGGAAATCAAATCCCCGATATAATTAAATCGCGAAGCCACAGAGGTCGTTCATTCCTTGTATTAGACATTCGTGTAGGTATCTCGCGTTGGTTCTTCACAACTGTAAATGTTCCCCAAGAAAACCTTTATCTCAGTTAATTTGCTATTATAATAGCAGAGTTGAGGAGAGGCCGTACATCACATTACTCAGGCGGTGTCCACCCACCGCTGCACCGCGGGGCCGCAACGCCCCTCGCTATTTGTTCAACTACAAACAACCAATGATATATATATGTATAGATAACTACTATCCAAGTAATCCTTTAAGGAGCGTGTTCTATGTCTCCCTCTACATCTATGCAGGCGTAAACTTGTATTGCCTAAACCGTAGATTAGTAGAGGCAGGCAGTTTGTGGGTGACGTCACTGGCGATGTGGACTCAATTAAAAGGTATTGAGCACACAAAGCCGCGCTATCACCGGCGCACACGTGCTACTACAACGACAAACATCGTCGTATACCAGCCAATCATAGCGCACTAGCGCATACTGATGACATTATATTTCATGGTTCTGCAAAATTATACATCATCTATAAAACAGATACCGTAAGTACCAGATCACGGGACTGTTATGATTAATTAAGACCCATCCGCTTCGTTGAAGCTTGCGCTAAACTAAATAAGCAATAAAACATTTGGATCGTGCATATCCGTCAGAGCCGTGAGACGTAGCTAAGCTTTTGTAAGTGACGGCCTGAAAATAGTTGGTTGACTCGATAAAATTGATTAAAGTAGTTAAAATTGAACGTGCGCGTTATTAAAATCGGCCTATAACAGTTATGAAGTTCACCTCTGGCACAGCGGGTAGTTTATTGGTCGTCGACCGTCTGGTCGCACGTAACTTGTTCCATTGAATATCTACAAAATTAAAGAAGTAATACTGTATATTATTATGTAGTAAAAAATGCAATTCCTATGTTAATAACGTATGGAATTCAAGAGACCTTACAGATAAATGTCGTCTATATAACAGCTTAGCGAGATATCTGCTGGCCCCTTTAGAAACAGGTCAAAATAAATAGTAAGTAGAATAAGTTTTAGTGTACAGGCATGGTCTCGTCATTATGACGCATCATTATGGCGGGACCAATTCTTGTAGTTGAAAGATTCTACCACGTATATTTAGTATCGATTTTGTACTATTTTGTACCAGTTCTAAAAAAATTGTACCTTACACGGCATAAACGGAATTTCACGATATTACACTGGTCCCGCCATTATGATGCGTCATAAGGACGAGACCATGCCTGTACACTAAAACTACAACGAATTACATCATCCTGATCAAACCAGTATTTAGAACCTGATTTAGTACCTCCGATAATCTACAGCGAGTGACGAAGATCTCATTAGGTTTTTTATAAAATATATTTTTTAATTTTGACATTTTGTACGCCTGAATAATTAAACAAGCAAAAATACTTCAAGTAAAAAGTTGCAACTATTTTCATGCAGGCGCTTTATTATTTATTGTTATTATATTATTTACATTATGTTATTAAATAGTATCGGTAAGGCCAAGCAGGAAACTTATATAAATATGTCGGTTTCAATTTGAATTTTTGTCGGAGAATTTCAAAGTGACTACTTCAATTTTTTTTTATTGACTCTGGTTATAAAATTTCAGTTTTAAGTAATAATTAAGAAGTTCTGACCCGTTGTTCAGTCCAAATTATAATAAAACACCTACTACTACACTACTACCTACCAACTACTAGGAAGGTTCTTAAAAGAAAAAGTAGGTAGGTAGTACCTACTTTTTCTTTTATTTTAAAGAAACTTTCTCGAAATTAAAAAAAAAATTGGTCGATTCATTTTTGAGATTTGCGCTTAGCAACGCATTTAGTGATTCATTTTTATCTATATGGATTTATGTTGCAGACTGACCCTTACGTAAATGTGCAGATTATTTATTTATAAAGTATGTAAAAACCGACATATTTATATAAGTTTCCTGCTTGGCCCAACCGATATTATTTAATAACATAATGTAAATAATATAATAACAATAAATAATAAAGCGCCTGCATGAAAATAGCTGCAACTTTTTACTGGAAGTATTTTTGCTCGTTAAATTATTCAGGCGTATAAAATGACAAAAATAAAAAAATATTTTATAAAAAAACTAATGAGATCTTCGTCACTCGCTGTAGATTATCGGAGGTACTAAATCAGGTTATAAATACTAGTTTGATCAGGATGATGTTATTCGTTGTAGTTTTAGTGTACAGGCATGGTCTCGTCATTATGACGCATCATAATGGCGGGACCAGTGTTATCGTAAAATTCCGATTATGCCGTGTAAGGCACAATTTTTTTAGGACAAGTACAAAATAGTACTAAATGGGTACTAAATGTACGTGGTAGAATCTTTCAATTACAAGAATTGGTCCCGCCAAAATGATGTTTATAAAAATTTAACCTATTTTTTTGGAAAATTACGTAAAATACTTGATCGCTGTTATCTTCTATGTTTGCATACAACAATAGAGGACTCAGCGCGCTTCAAACGAATGTGTAAATGCAGTGAGCGGGTGTGCGATAATTACAGCATATTGTTACCGCCATTATCAACCGCGCGGCACCAGCAGCGCTGCTCCGCAGCTCCGGTACGCCGCTTAGCGCCTGACCGACTGTCTCTTTTAAACTTATTTATCTTGAGTTATAAGCCATTGCTCGACAAGTGTGACGTCATCCACAGCTTCGTCATCCTTAAGGGAGTTATTCTGAATCCAATTATCAAGGAATGTGTCTTTTGATCTTACACGATTGTTGCTACATGGTGCAGTTCAACGGCGTTGCCTATATTATATATGATTGTTATTAATGGTATAACGACCTATGCACTTGGAGCTTAGGAATATAAATGAGCGCATGATAAGTTGATGCCCCATGGGCTCATCAACTTATCATGCGCTAATTTAATTTACAAACTATATATCTAGTTAACTAGGCATGTTTGACGAGTATCGCTGAGTCGTAAAACTAATTCTTATTAAATTATTCTTAATTATTATATTATTATTAATTGTCATGAATCGCGTATTGCGGTAGTTGTCTCATTTAACTTTTAGAAATGTAGTAGTATGTTGAGTCATCCACGCGGTGTCCGGCGCGTTCGCCGGCGGCTCAGCCGTGTGCGTGTGCGGGAGCTCCCATCTTGCGCCGCGCCTCTATAAATCCATAAAACATAATACGAGACGGCTTTACTGCACACCTGACTAATTGACGCAGTAAATCTACGATGAGTGTATGGCCGGCTTTACGACTAGTAGTTACTGCTCAAGTTTGTTGCTAATGCCCCAGCTATGCATGACTGTATCCACGCCACAGACTAATAGATATTGTCGACGAGGATAATGGTTCACAAATCAACATTGTTCAAGTCTGGTTCGTGAGGCTGGTAATGTTATATTTCATTGTCAATATCTTAGCTTAGCAGTTAGCACCACATTTTGTCGTAGTAGGTAAGAATTTTGGTATAAAAGATTTTTGAAATAAGCCGTTCGTGCACAGGCTTTACTTACGCTCAGTCGCCTACATTGTCTTTGAAACACACATGGTAAACTATGACTTGATAATTTAGGATTTACATCGCGTGTCCACTTACAAACTTATAAAGTGAATTAACTCGAGGTGCCACCGGGGCACCGAAACCTTTAAACGCAACTTACACTCCAATCTCTAACTGCCTTCCGTCAAACAATGGATGAAAGCGGCGTCAGAAAGCTTTTTCAAATCCGCGGCTGATTATCTATATATATAGGGTGGTCTCTGGCTAATTTCTTGCAGTCTCTGTATTGCTAGTTGGGGTAAGTTGCGATCTCGTCCGGGTCGTCTAGGACGCCCCGAGGCCGACGGTGTTTACGACCCTTTGTGTCGGATGCTGGAACAACCAACGGGTTTGGGTGTTGAGCCGCGGATTCAAAGAAACGTTCCGACGCCTCTCATCCACTTCTTGACGGAAGGCAGTTGGAGATCAGAATGCAAGTTGCGGTTACGAATGATCCACGGTGGCCGGTGGCACGTCGAATGAATCATCGTTGAATAGTTTGTAAGCGGTACAAACTGCTAGACGCTGTATGAACGAACTATACGGTGTTCGCGTAAGTCATAATCGGTCGTATACACGTGGTATAAATCCTAACCTTGTTATCAAGTGATAGTTTACTGCGTGAATTTAAAAGACAGTGTAGTCGACTGAGCGTAAGTAAAGCTCGTGCACATACTGTTTCTACATGCACTCTGAAGTTTAGTTTTCTGTCAAGGATTACGCCTAAGGATTGGTTCGCCGAACATCTTAATCGGTGGAATGACCGGTGGAGTGTTGAATTAAACGATATTTATTCAGCACTTAGGTATTTACATAAACTTGTATTTGTCAATTATGCACAGTTAAATATGATTTATATAATTAAATACAAAATATGGCAACTAAGATCTATTGCGGATTAGCTAATGGTCTGTCTGTCACTCTAGTATCGCGTCATATGTATAGTAATAACAATAATTAAAATCTTAATATAATTTAGCTCAATAAAGCTAAATTATATTAAGATTTTAATTACTCTTCTCGAGATTCAACATAATAATGTTGAATCTCGAGAAGAGTCCAGCGGCACTTTTTGTCGGATTGATACTCAAAGAGACTTACGAACTAGCAGTTCAGATACTGCAGGATCTAACACCACTAAACAGATATGTCTCGATCCAATTCGCAGGAGAAGAGTGTGCCCGCGAATGCAACCACTCGCCCTCACGACCCTTAGTTTGGAAAGCAACTTCTGATGCCGTCGTAGTCAGGAAGTCCAAAAGAGACCCGTGACCTGTAATGTAGAGCAACAGTTGCACAAAACTCTCAAGAAATTCTAAAAATCATAATTCGTCCTGGTACCACCGATTGCGCTTGTTTCGCAGGTTGCTGAATTTGTAGTTTTTAAACCGTTTAAGAAGTCTTTATCTTCTTGTACAATGGAGCACTCGCAATAGGTTCAAAATTAATATTGTCATCGATGAGTTTAAATTATTTTGCGTTGACTAACAGTTGCCTGTTCTGCGTTTTAATCTATGTAATCCGCCGCGAGACTTCGGCCGCATTGTGAGACCGGCTCCGACCAAATTAGTGTTTGTTCCACAAAGTACAACTCTTATTTGGGAGGAGGAAGGCATGAAGCGGACAAAAGAGCGGAGCTTAATCACTTGCGAGATATTATTTCTTTGAGATTCTTTTAAAATTGTGTTTTTTAGAAGTCTTATATCATTAGTAATTTAATTCCTTAGGAAGGTATGTACATCTAGTATTGTTTAGTAGGGTTTGTAGGTGGTTTTGTAGGTACGATTACTATGATATGGCTTATAGACAAACACGAGTAGAATATTGTTTACTAAGATTTTCCCCCTCGTCCTCCCGACTTAGTTTGCAAAGAACCATCCGATGCCCTCGTAGACCCGAAGTCCGAAAGGCCCGCGAACTGTAAAGTAGAGCGACATTTGTACTAAACCCCATAAAATACTAAAAGTCATAATCCCTCAATCTCATCGCCAGCGACCGCCCTGAGCCGAGGTTCAAGCCTCAAAAGGGGCGCTCTCTTGTGCAGGTTGCTTAGTTGTAGTTTTTTAAACCATTTATTAAGGCTGGAGCTCTGCTCGCCTTTATGCCCGGTGAAGTAGATTTTTCATTCTTTTCATTTCATTACATTTGTTGGGACGAAACATTGCTTAATGTTTCGTAATTCCGTCCGAAAAAGTTAACAATCATGTACATAATTGAATATGCGGAAACACGTTTTCCTGATAATCTAACATCTGTAGATTCACTAATATGGCGCCCTTCACACACTTATGTATTACCTTCTGCAATTGGGATTTAATCGATCAAGTAAATTGGGATTATTTTATGTTAGCATACATATTTATGCAAATATACATATAATTTAATTAGTTGGAGTGTTTCGGCTGGGAGGTGTTATCTGTGCGCTTCGCATACTTGTTATGATTACGGCAAAGTGGGTAGGTACAGTGTAAATGCGACTCTTATTTGGAGAAGGCGGAAGTGATTCGTGTACCTGAAGTCTTTTATCAATTGTTGAACAAAGGTATCTGCCTCCGTTGTCACGGAGCGTATTTATTTAAGTAAACAATTGTTTACGCAACTGTTTCGTTATTAAACCGAAGTACTTGAGGTTGCTTTTGTATGCAAACTCCAGTATAATTTAGTTGGTGTTTTTTAACGTGATACTCATTTTATTAGCTTGGCCAACTTTTTATCTGGGACTAATTTTATTTTAGGCATATTACAGATCACACCGTGTTTCTATCCACTGTGTGGTGATATCATTGTTTACAAAGTGTATGATCGTTCATCCGTAGTAATTCATCTGCATCCTGAAATTAATGGCGAATCGATATGATTTTGTTTCTCCACCTTGTTGCTATTTCACAATGAACAAGTTTAATTTGTGTTTCTCCAAGCTCAGCGGTAGTAAGTCATACTTCTTATTACTTTTATATATTTTTTGTCCATTATAAACAATATAAAATTTTAACATAAGAAATCTACCATTAGAGTTACAAAAAATCATTGTTTCGTTCATGTATTTAATTATTGTATGACCCTGTATAGTAATACATAGATAGGTCTTTTTAGATCTTATAGGTCGTCGGCACATTTTCGGTAGCTTCTTGCTGAACTTATTTTCCAGAGTTGATGGTTTGACGCCGAATTTCTGTGTAGATTTTCTAATAGATGAAGTCATATTTAAAACTTCTTTTATCGCAGATTTCATTGAATTCTCCTGGTCTTGTCCGGTTTTTCTTATATTTGCGGCATGGCTCTGAAACAACAATGTTCTTGGTGTATAATATAGTTATACTTGGGAATGTGGAGCAATCTAGTATCTAGTACCTCAACACAAAAAATAAAAATGAAAATTGAACATAAAAATAACCGTTATAGTTAGTTTAACATATGTATTTAAATATTGAACTAAGTAATCTCCTCACAAACTGTTAATCGCTTTTTTCCTATGTCTACAACATAAATTAGTTAAGCATGTTCGAAAATGTAACCAAAAGTGACTTACTAAAACCGCGGAGAGACACAGGTCTCTCCGCGGTTAACCTATGCGTATGAGGAGACGTCACGCACATAAGAGCAAACATGTCAACGTCATGTATTGTGGTAGATATCACCACTGTACGAATGATCCCAGTGCACGAATCCTGCCTGCACTACCCTACGTTATTCACAATCCTCACATTACGTTAAGTAATTTAAGTCCTTGTTTAGGTTCAAGTGTTTCTTTGTATCAAAATTTGTTTAGAGACAGTTGAGGGTTTCCTGACAAGAAATTATTGGTAAACTTCAGTCTAGAAATTGTAGATCACACTCGAGGATCTATATTACCGACTTCTATCCGGTGGCGTCTAGTGATCCCATCACACTTAGATGTTAGGTTATCAGGACTAATTGGCAACAAAATATCTTCGCTAGAAATCACTCGCCCATTTACAAAAGTCGTGTTTTTATTGCTCAGTACATAAATAACTTCTAGGTTATGTGATATACTAAATATTAATAATATTTGATATTATATGTTAGCAGCAATAAAGCCTCCATCCGTCTAGCTCCAGGGTGTTAGGCGGATAATAAGCTAAGCTATGAGTTATGTTGTGTAGCAGTGCTACTGAGTCACAGCTTGCTCGACTCGATGAACCAATGAGCGCCAAACCTACGATTTATTTTGATTCGTGTCGCAATTGTAGAATAAACTAGCTTATCTATTCAGTTTCGGGGTTGGTTGCTGACGCACAATGTTAGAACTATAAATAGAAATACAATCTGTCTGTAAGATAAGACTTTCTAAATATTTCAATGAGTATATAGACAGCGACAAATGTGCTAAACAGATGGATGCGCCCGACGTTACACTTAGCGTGTCGGTGAGTATTGCACCGAGCACGATATCGCAAACCTCAGGTCGTGCGCCTGCGCCGTGCTCGCGACGTGACACCCACATTAGCGGTGTGATGACTACCCTCGCCGCGGCGCTCACTACAACAGACACATTAAATATAATAGTTGTTAGGACTCCGTCATATCATTCCTTTATGCGCTTTTAACGCTCTCATATCTCCCGCTGATGAAATCGTCTGCAACTTAGAATCACTAATGTGTACTATAGAATAAATGATATCATAAAGCCAGATATGGGTAATAAAACCGCACGATCGAACGCTACCACAATAGATTGGCTGACAGAGTTCTGTGAAGTCGCGCAAGACTTCACCTCAAACCAATAAAATGTCGATGAAAACTTTTGAACCGAGTAATCTCAAAATGCAATAGGTACTTAGTTCACTGAAAGCAGTCTCAATAAAGGTTGTTCTAGTTTTGCAGGGAGTAAACTACTTGTTAAGTATCACAGTACAAAGGCCAGCCAGACCTGATGGTTTGGGACCGCACAATTAGTCTGGCTGGTCTTTGTGATTAATGAATGTTTTACTGGTCATGGTGGTGGGCCTTTCAATTTACTCAAACAATATGTTCGTAATGCTCAGCAGTTTTATCCCCCTGAAGTTACATTTCATCCGGAAATCATCATCATCACCAGCCTGTTGTAGTCCACTGCTGAACATAGGCCTCCCCCATCGATTTCCAGCAGGAACGATCGCTAGCGGCCTGCATCCACCGACTTCCTGCGACCTTTATGAGGTCGTCGGTCCATCGTGCAGGCGGTCGTCCTACGCTGCGCTTGCCAGTACGTGGTCTCCACTCGAGAACCTTTTTGCTCCATCGGCCGTCAGTTCTTCGAGCTATGTGTCCTGCCCATTGCCACTTCAGCTTGCTTATCCGTTGAGCTATGTCAGTGACCTTCGTTCTCCTGCGGATCTCTTCATTTCTGATTCGATCACGCAGAGAAACGCCGAGCATAGCTCTTTCCATAGCTCGCTGAGCGACTTTGAGCTTTCTTATGAGGCACACAGTAAGAGACCACGTCTCAGATCCATATGTCATCACTGGTAACACACATTGATTGAAGACTTTGGTCTTCAGGCACTGAGGTATTTTGGACGAGAAGATCTCTCGAAGCTTCCCAAACGCTGCCCAGCCGAGTCGGATTCGACGATTGACCTCTTTCTCTAAGTTGGTCCTACCTAGTTGGATCGTTTGACCTAGATATATGTATTCGGTCACAACTTCGAGAATGGAGTTTCCAACGGCTATAGAGTTGGGCACTACATGGGCGTTATGCATGACTTTCATCTTGCCCATGTTCATTTTAAGCCCAACTTGTTGAGAAACTCCATCGAGGTCATTGAGCATCTGTCCAAGGTAGGTACTCCAGCGATTCTGCCATGATCACTATGTCGTCGGCAAATCGAAGGTGAGTGATGTACTCGCCATTTATGTTGATGCCGTGTCCTTGCCATTCCAGGAGCTTGAAGGCGTCCTCCAGAGCAGCCGTAAAAAGTTTGGGAGATATAACATCTCCCTGTCTTACGCCTCTCCGTAGCGGGATGGGATTGTCCGGAAAATAATGAAATCAAATTGAAGTGCTATTTGATTTTGTTATTTTTTGGGCGAACCAACGCACCGGGGCATAACGCTATTAACCCGTTCATTTGAGGTTATGTTTATGAGATTATGTTATTTCGTCATCAGATCTTTCACCTACTATATACTATAAAAAATATAAGCTCTACTACTGTGTACTTTCCAGTACGCAGTAGAAGAGCTTATATTATTTTATGTGAAGGCTTCTTGCGGCTCAAGTGTTGTCTCTGATTAGTTAGCGGTACAGAAATGAAAACTCGCCGCAAACACCGAAGTGTGAACCAGCGCGGCGCCGGAGCAGTTAACGACACTAACTGGCGACTCTCGCACACGAACAACGTGACGGAATGAAAGCACGCGAACCTTCACACGCGCTTACTTAGTGTCAACCGATGTCAATTTAGATTAAATTAAATGCGTGACATCTGCCTCAGCATTTATTAAATTGAAAACGCTCGTTATTTGACTACGTAAATTGAAGTTTATATTTGACAACTACTAATGTATCCATGGATCGTTATATACTTAGTCTGGCCATAAATATGGTTACAAAGTTTTTTTGTTCTAATGTAGGTATGTAACATTTATTACTATTACAGTGTGTTAGTTTAATTAATATAAAATCATTAAAATATATAAAGGTAATTCGAAGTGGTCTCCATTGGCTGCAAGCCTGCAATACAGTCCTTTAAACGTTGAGGCCAGTTATCAATAGAAGCACGCACTCTTTCCATGGGAAAATTCTTCACTGACAATCGTATGGATTGTTTTAGGGTCTCCAAATTATCATGGCGTTTAGAGCAAGCCATACTCTCTAAAACTGACTATAAATCATAATCCAGCAGATTAAGATCGGGACTAGATGACGGCCAGTCTTCAGCTCTGATGAAGTCCAGAAAGTTCGTTTCTAACAAAGATTGAGTGGATCGAGCTCGATAGCCCGGCGCGGCGCTGAATCTTGCGGAAAGGGCCATTCTTGGTTATTGAACATGGTGCTGTTAAGGGGCTTAACTACTTTCTCAAGAATGGTAATCTTAATACACTTGTGCCGATGTTTTAATACCCTTTTCACAAAAATATGGCTCAGTTACTCATCCATAGCTAACACCCCACCAAACCATCACTGAAGTCAGATAATACCTACGTTGTACTCTGTTTACTAAATAACAAGCTTCTTTAGAGCTTTGAGCATAAACACGGTCATTTTGTTTGTTAAAATCAATTGTAAAAAAAATCTCATCCGTAAACAACAATTTCCTGTGACCTCCTTTTGCTCACCGCTTAAGTTGTGGTTTCGATTTTACCACCCTATTCTTTTTAAAATTATCAGTTAAGAAATGACCAGTGCGTTTCTTACAGGCTGCAAGTCCTAAGTCATCTTTTAAAATACACGTCATGGTTCTGGTCTAAATGCTATCTTCATCTTCCGAGATAAAATCTTTTGCTTTCGGACAGGATTTCTTTCAATTCTTCGCTTTCTGTTTTGATCGCCTTTTTTGTCCGAACACTACGTGGACGGCCAGGTCTTTTTCTGTCACAAACAGGAGGTTTCATTGTAAGTATCTATCATTAGGCCCATAATATTTGACTAATAGCAAGCGTACGGAGAGTTTTAAAAATTGTATTTGGCTCCATACCTGCTTTGTGTAATGCAATCACAGCGATTCGGTTATCTTTATCACCCCACTCCATTTTAATATCACACATTATTTGGCAATGTAATGGCGCGAAAATGGGAAAACACAATGAACATTCATATCATCAACAGCCCGTTTACGTCCACTGCTGAACATGGGCCTCCTCTTAGCAGACCTTGACAAGCCAGAATCGTTGAGGTATATTGCCATAATCACTACGCTTGGCAGACAGATTGGTGATCGCAGTAATTGAAACCTTGAGCTAATAGACGCTGCTGCCTATCCATCAGCCATATGTCACTTATTCGCCTTTTACGACACCCATGGGAGGACATGGGGTGGTCTATTTTAGGCCGGAACCACACGTCTTCCGGAACAATCATATAAAAATAACAGATTCCAAATTCAAATGTAATATTTTGTTTATTTTTAACAGTGTTTATGGTAAGTACTCCGTGTCTACTTTCTGTTCATTGCCGTCCTGTAAACCTGTAGTAAACAATTTTCGTTATAGCAAAATTAACTCCAGACTTAATAATCTATATTAAACCTACAACCTTCTCTTAGACTACGGCATGCTGTTAAAATGGTAACAGTTTGACCTCCGTGGCCTATAAAGTTCACTTTCAGTGTCGGAGGGGCTTAGTTTGTTTCTGCTACCGACAAATAAAATTATATCCGAATCTGGTTAGTTAAAGTACTACGACTATAATCATTGTCTTAACATTATCTGTATAATTGTGTACCAGGTAACGGGCAATAGCGTTTACCAACGACTATGTATGTATACACTATACTTAATATTGCGGTCACCAACCCGTTCAACGTTATACGGGCTGGGGGGAAGATAAATAACAATTTTACCCCAGTACACATAACATTTCTGTCTTTTGGCTCACCTTTGTATGTTGAGTCTGCTCTCTGTTGTTATATTATGACGTGCATACGCACAGCTATCGTCTGTTGAGCATAGAATTGTCGTACCTCGTACGCCGCTCGCCGCCACGTTTCGGTACATGAAGAAAATTCCAGCGTTAATGCTGGAGATTTGTTTTATACCGGTTCTTTAATTTTGTAGAAAATTATTACGATACGATACAGTAATTCTAAAGCTTAAAGAAACTGTGTTGGGCACGTAGTGTAGGTTTACCAAAACACATGCAAGTGAGGTGCAGCGGCCGACAGTCAGTGCGTGCCTTGTGTGCTACGATCTGTCACTGTCACTGTCAGCGAGAACGGGACGTTGTTGTTCTTATAAATTGCTATCTTAATATTCGCCCGATTACCTTATCATTAGGTAAAGGAAACTAATTGAAAGATTTTTAATTTCCAGTTACCTTCTATACTATCTTGTCATACCATCACCGATGCGTCCGCGCTTATCAGCGGAGCCAGTGTTTTATTTTTTGGAAAAGCGTGATGTTTTTTACATAGTGGTGAATATCAAGAAACAGATACGTAACCTCAAAGAAAATGAAAACTTAACACAGCAAGTTTCGTTTCATGATATTCACCACTACACAGCATTTTATGTGGTGGTAGGAGGGGCGTCGGATCCGCGCCAAGCGGGTCGCACCTCAGGCGGTAGTGAGGGTCGCACTGGCGAGCTCTCACGTGTCAGCAACTGAGGTGGAGGCTGGGCTACCAGGCTCGTCTTCCGTCAATCAGACTAAAGTGAAGTGCAGTGTCAAAGTAGTAATTGTGATAAAAGTGTTAATCCTAAAGTGATTGAGGACAGTACAACCCCTATACCGAGGAAAACCAAATTCAATTAGGGACTCTAATCAATATAATTATAAAATAAGGAACAAATGGAATCACCCTGTTATCATTATTTTCTCATCTCTCATTCATCTCTGCGCTTGGGAGCATGTACGGTGTAACCGTACATCTTTTAAGTCAGCACTTTTACGCGACACACGCGTTCTTATAATTAATTTAATTTAGTCAGTATGCATCGATCGGCCAAGGGAATCGTTCGTGCTCGATACCCGCGATACTCCACCAAGGGAGTCGTGTTAGATATCCATCAAGGGATAGCTAATTATTCAACTTAGAGAGTAGTAAGTATGCTGTTAGTAAGTAACCAAGCCCACAAGGGCCGCGTGTGTTCGCTATCTTTTCATAAACTTCATTCACAGTTCATTAGCTCATTTATTAATATTTTTGACAATATAAATTACTTACTGAACTATCGAGTTTCATTACATATCAAAAAGGAAGTGTGTAGTCATCAACAGACCATACAATGTGTATTATAATATTATAATTAATTTTCCCATACACATAATCGACGAGCTTATCCGTGTTTCTGTCTGTGACAAACTGTTTAACTTTGCTGTCAAATCAAAGATAGCAACTGAAAACTTCCAGTACAAAAACAACATTTTCATTAAATTTTGCACAAACAAGAGTAGTTCGTTCTCTCTCGCTGTACTCATCACAACAATCAGAAGATTCCTATCGTTTGGCGAGTGGTTTCACAGTGTTGTCATGAAGTCGATAAGTGCGTGCGGTAACAAATGCACACGAGTCCAGCCGCCGGGAGAGGGCGTGACAAAAAGCGCACGTCGCACGATATCACGCTAATGAGCTGCGCCCATTAACATTTAGAATGGAGCCCGCTTCATTATCTCCCGATGCACCGGTGCATTGTACTGCCGCGACTCACAGTTCACATAAAACAAAAGCTAGAAACTAGGTAGATCGGAGGAGATTTCAATTAATTCTGCACCGCAATATAAGTAAGTGTAAGTAAGAGGGCACTTTCGCGCCCAAGGAGTCATGTTCGTTCTGCAAGTAGAGCGCGTTACGGCGCGACGGCCTCGGGCTGGTCCACTCCGGCTTCGTGAGCCGGGGGGACTGTTTCAGCCGAGTGGGCGTCAGCACGGGAGCGCTCGGAGGCTACAAAAACCGTCGGCGCGGACGTGGCGGCGGTTCCGCGCCACTGACGCCGCGCCGGCCGATGCGCGCTCGATCGAGTTTTTGTACTGACACAAACGATCAGTCAATGTGACAGCGGTGCCTCGACCCAATTAATAGTTACTCTTAATTATCTCGGGACCGTTTTTGCGAGGCCCCTCTCGGCGTCGCGTCGTGTCGACCCGTCAGGTGTGCGCGTCGTGGGTAACGGATTATCTATCTGGCATTTCGGATCGAATCTCGTTAATTTTCGAGCGGACGGATCGGTGAAGATCATATGGGTTACATTAATTCCAAATGGATACTCGGCAGTCGTTCGATGCCGGCGGTGACAGGGAGATGCCAAATCCATCCGCTATTAGATATTGGAGTATGCAGAGTGAGTCGATTCCATATCTCGGAGAACTTCGTACATTTAACAGTTCATTTACGTTCCATTCCGAGGCACACGTCAAATTCTCGAGAGCGCCGTGCCCCGCGGTGGTGACGGAGCTTGCACCATATTTAGAGAAGCCGGACGTAGCCACTCGGTCCGGGAATCGAGTAATCGAGCTCTGCAAAAAGTAAACGCGAACAGATAATTTAATTTGTACTCGGTTGGAGTCGCACGAGGCGCGCCCGGACCTCGCCTTCTTAGTAAGGAACCATATGCGGCTTTATGGCGTAGACGCGCGGCGGCACCGCGACTTCGGAGGATATCTCGACCATCAGCAATCATAAACGAAGATATTATTAGTGACTCGAATTAAGTGTGTCGCGCCCAATTATACTCATCGTGCAAAGGAGAAGTAGGTAGTAAACCTCTCTTAGGAACATAGAATAACGAACCCGGTGGGCCGAGCGTGTGTCTGTGCCTTTGTAGTGCGATCAATTGACGCTCCCCTGGCATTATATTGTAGTGCTGAGTGCCGCCGTCTTCCGCCGCAAACAGACGCTCTAAAAGGTTGGAACAATCTCGACCACACCCGACGCTTTGTGATATCACGTAGTGCTATGGTGCGAGGTGACATTTCCACAATACTCAGTTAAACAAACCTACTATGTGTGCAACACTCTATCTACAGACAAGTTCACGTTGTGTCGATAATCAATAGTCATAATGTAACATAAGGGAGGGAATAGTCGTGAAGTTATCCTAGTACAGATATAAATCAATGTTTGCAGTTGAGCCCATTAGCTTTTTCTTGGAGACAGCGATAGATGGAAATGGATAAGGGTATTAAGTAGAACAAGGGCCGTCACATGAGACTCGTCCGACGTTACAGGTTCGTGAGTAGTTCCGGGAACGGTTCGTATCGTGTGTGAGCGCTCTAATCCCTGCGCTTAGTTTTTGTTAGACCCTCCCGATGTCAACGTGATTTAAGTGGTACCTAGTGCCTGCGTCCGCTTCCACCGGCAGCGGAGTCATTCAACCTGTCAATGTCACACATGAAACATGTTATATAGAAATATTATAATCCAACCAAACACATAACGTGAAAATGGGAGCCAGGTTCACCGACAAAAGACTTGAGATCTAAATTGGTGCCAAGTTCTGTAGAAAATCCTGAAATCTATCTTTACTAATATATAAAGCTGAAGAGTTTGTTTCTTTGTTTGCTTAATCTCAGCGACTACTGGACCGATTTGGAAAAATCTTTCAGTGGTATATTATTATAGGCAATTTATTCGCTGAAGACCTACCTTCCTCAAAAATGTTATCTGGCCCGTATCTGTGAGTGTATAAAAATACGCCGTATCACTCGGATATATCACAAATGAGCCGGATTGCTCGTACTTAATAACGGAGAGCGCAGTGCCGCTGTGTATGTGGTACCTCTCCCAGCGAAACGTACTGGCGGGAGTGCCGGAACGGTCTCAATACGGAGTGCCGTGAATTATAATTGCCGCTGCGATGCGTGCCGTCCTCCATATGTATGGGGCTCATCTTCATGGAACGCGGTGACGCGCCCGGAATGTTTTAGCATATTAACTCACCGGTTTCATCGATTTAGTCTCGATATTATTCTACGTATACGTCGATTATCACACATCGGCTCTCCACGGATACCAGCTGGCTTGCGAAGCGTGTACGCGAGCGATGTTCTCATTTATATTGTAATGTGATAGCGAAATTTGTTATACGTTAGCGAGCGGCAATATTTCAGTCAGTCCGCTACAAAAAATGCGTTAGTCGCCCATATGGCACACGTAGCGAGCGGTGACGCGGCGGACACTTGTATATCTATAGCTGTAGATTTATGTTACGTGTCTCTCACATTTTATCTTTGGCCGGAAGTGTGCAACAATGCTGTTAAAATTGTATTTTTTTCATAAAGGCATAATCAGAACCTGTATAGAGGCACTGTATTCTTCCGTACCGTAAAGTAGCTAGTCATCATTTTTTGCCTTTGTTCTTTTTTTTATTCAGTCAAAATTAGTGTGGTCAACTGAGTGGCACTGAATTTGAGGCTTGTCCATACAAACCGTTTATATAAACTGGTACTGGAGACACCAAAGAAAGTAACGCTTAAAACACACACGCTGTAGTGTTTTTGTCTTAACGTCACTTATGTTGGTACACTTTATTGAGTACATTTTGAATAAAAATATCATCATCATCATCATCATCAGTCCGTAAAACGTCCACTGCAGAACATGGGCCTCCGCCCGAGGGAGGGTTTTGCTATAATCACCACGCTTGGCAGGCGGGTTGGTGACCGCAGTATTATGTTGTAACACACAAGGTAACGCTGCTGCCCGTTCCCTGGTATAGGAATGTTACAACAATCGGGACCAACGGCTTAAAGTGCCCTCCGAGGCACGGAGGGTAGACCCTCAGTCAACCGGACCGGGAAAGAAATCTTAGAATATACACAAAGATTTTCATATCCGGCGTGGGGATTGAACCCACGACCTCCGAGACCATCCTCGAGATAACCTAATACTAAGTTAAAATTAGCGCGTCCCCCACGTTTACTTTTGAAATATTACTTAAATTATTCTGAATAAAAAGAGGATATATACTTCTAAGTAAGTACTTTCTACTAAAACTATAGCGAACTCGGTATCGTAGATTTTTATACAACTCGACCAACTTATGTACCTAGTTACAGTCGTCCTAACAAAATATAAGTACTCGACCGCAAAATGAAATTTAACTTAAGTAATTTTAAAAAATAAGCATTTTAGATATGCTAGCGTGTGATGATATCGACACGCTCTTGGCCGGTTATTTAAGCACGGTGAATTATTGGCAGCATAATTATACAGTAACAAAATGTCTGTCCGAAAAAAAAAAGATCTTTCTTAATTCCTTCTCTACGAAATGTTGACATTTTAGATGGACATATATAGTTCGCCATGGGGCTTTTGCTACTTCACCGGGCATAAGGGCGAGTAGAGCTCCGGCCTTAACAGAAATATTGAAATCCGTCGTGAATTTATACAACGCGGTTTGCACTAAACATCTCAAGACGGTACGCAACATTCGTGTATCCTAAGTTATTGCGCAGACAATAGACATCATGAAACTGACACATGGAGCGTACCCTCGAGGAGACACAATGTGTGCACAGTTCAAATATGGCGGCGACGTCTGATACGGGTAGTGCTGTCACATAACATACCAGTGTTCGTTTATGGAGATGGATAATGACTAGATAATTGTGTATTTGTTGTACAAAGATGGTGCATTTTTGAAATGTTTCATGTAACGTTTAGCGTGAAGTCAACTGCTAGTCATAAAACGTCCGCGAAAACGTTTTAGCCACTTTCACCATGTTCGGGGGTACGCAGGATTGAATTCTTCGATTTTACACCAACGACTTTATGTCGTTAGGATTCTTGTCAGAAAGATAAGTCTGGGAGGCACGCCGCATTTGTACTTGAGTGCGTTACAAAACCTAAGTGAAGTTTCTAGGACAAATAGCTTAGTAGGCTAAAGTTGCACAGTAAGAGGCGTCATTATGCACAAAGTGTTCGAGGCTCGATTAAAGCGTCGCCCTCTGCACCGCGATATGGCGCAGTAGGTCACTCGTCACTCCCGCACTCCTCGGTGCTCTGTCTGCAGTGTCGATGCTTTTTCACCAACTTTTTATGATTATGGGAGCCCGAGTCGACTTGACTTAGTCACGCGACTGGACTATCTCTAATGAATATTGCTATCATTCCAGTCCACCCGCTCTCTGACGGCCGCATAGCTTTTATCTATATATATTATATAATATATATATATATATATCCATATATATAGATAAAAGCTGGGTGGACCGAATACTTACCCGTACCTATGTAGGACCTACCTGTATATAGACATAGTTAAATGACTGCTTGTAAAATGTTCAGATCTTTCACCAATACACATAAATGCTTATGGATCTCTATGAAATAAACTGTTTTAGTTATATACACAAGTGAGTCCCGAGTTGGCAGGCGACAAAGCTCGACGATAGCAAACTTTTTCGGTGGCAATTTAAATTTCAAGAGAAAGAATATACTATAAGCTAAGCCTGAATTCATCTTAATGTTATAAATTGTAAGGTTCTTAATATTTTGTTTACATGTCTTTGAGCTTACCCTTCTGATCCCAGAGTTTTAGAATGGAATTCCAGTTCAAAGATCGGGATATATGTCAAAAACAAAGATTACGTACACACAGGACAACTGAAACTCAATATTAGAAGGTAAATACATATTCTATTATACGATAAACCATTTGAGTTATTCGGTATGTGAATCATAATCATGACAACGTAAGAACCTCCTTTAGATTAAAAAAATAAACAAAAAGAACAATTTTAAATTGGAGATTATCAAGGATTTAGCGAATGTGTCATTCTCTAAATCAAATCAAATTTCATGTCACCTTTATTATCGATTTTCCGCCTCTTTAAACGAAGTAGGTACGTACACACTATACATATAAAAGTTCGTCGAATTGTAATACTCAATGGCTGTAATAGGTAAGTACCCGTTTCTTTAAAACACTTGAAGGTACTTATTGCAATTCATGTGTCTTGAGTCGGAGAGGAGCTTAGAATAAGGCTGCTTTGTCAGTAATTGTTTAGAATTTGGTAAAAGTACCAAATTCAAAAGTTAGATAGCATTGTTATTTCGACTTTATGCAGAAGTATTATAAGCGTACATTCGCGTGTGACGTCACCAAAGACATGCGGTGGTAGTTACCTGCGGTGTCAGTTGGAGCCAGCAGTAAAAGTATCCAGGCCTTTGTGAAGCCGCTCAGACTTGCTAACAAGTAAATGTATGTAAGTAAACAGCTAAAAGGGTCAGTTTGCTCGTGTGCGTCGGTTCCATGGATCCCTCGGAGCCGCCGCAGGGCTGCACTCAGTGCTACAGTGTTATGTACGGATTTGTGATTCGTTTCATATGTATCGGAAGTCAAATAGAACTCGTACATCATGAATTCATACTATGTTAATAAAACTAAATGTATAGCTAGTATGCAGTAGCCATGTATATAATATTTTAAACAAATATAAGAATGTTATGAAGTATATTAACGAAGAGCGAATTATTGGTTTACGTTACTCATAAACTATTGCATTTCATTTCAATTTACTTATTTAAATCACGATGAGCACTTCTTATTTCCGTTCTTGTGTGACTTAAGCGGACCCCACTTTCTTCACCGGTGCAGTGAAGTCAGTGTTCACCTTACCCATAAACCGAATTAAAGCGCACTATCTACCTAGCATTTAGTGACGAGCGACAAGTATCATTGTTACATCTGATCTATTTTCTGTATTTAAACAGTCGTGGACCGTGTCGCCGCCGCCGCCCTGAATGATCCCTGTCCTAAATACTGCCCCTGACCGATCTCCGCGCTGACACGTACTGTAGGTATTTATAAAGGGCGAAGGGTACTAAATTCTACAGGCCCGAGGTATATAACTACGTTTGTAAATACCTAATCGGGTTATTCCATGACGTAACCAGGTTTCATGAGATCTTAAAAGTTAAATTAAATGAATAATTGAAACGTGTAATGTTTACAAAACCTACATATTATTTATTCACTTAGTGAGCGAACTCTACAATACAACATTTTTTACTTGTTTATTTTTTGTTTCGTTAAGATGTGAAAGTACCTGCCTACAGCAATAAGTAGGCAATCCCACTACGACCATCCATATCCCACAACACAATTGCTCTAAAAGCTTCAGTACCATCTGATTTTATATTTTAGTTTGTGTATGTGTGTGTGTGTGTGTTTGTGTGTAGATGTGCGGTAGGTATTTATTTATCTCGGCTCGCTGCACAAAGTGGTGTACCTGTAGAAACTCTACAGATAATCCTCCGGCGACTGTTCACAAGAGAACTGCACAGTATACTCACAGGCTTTTAAATAAATCTGTAAACGGTTTAGGAATGTTTTTGCATTTAGATTTAAGGATTGGAACCTGATACCCTCATGAGGGTGGTCAAATCGCTACACTTATAAGTATATCTTAATATATCTACATTGCTCCAAAGGGTCGTAGCGTGAAGTCTTATAGCTTATAATTCATCTTATAAACTGTCTCCGTATGCTTAAAAGCTAGTGATCAAACATTAATCCGCACATACAAACCCTGCGTGTATAATCTTAGTAGGATCGACATATATGTACTATATCATTTACTGGGTGTGCCGACACATCATAACATCTATAATTTGTAACCGCCGCATGTTTGGCGCCAATTACATAGGTATTTAGTGGACATCAAAGAAGACGCCTAATTGCGTTTGTCCCATGCATGAAAACAAGTATGACTGACGTTACAGTGCGAATGCACGATATTCCGACTCAAAGTTCTAAATGTATTTTTTGTTGGAGCAGCGACCGGCTGATGTGTTTGATCCCTGCAAGCGTAAGGTTGATACGTAGATAGTAGCCCTCGTACATACTTACTCTTATCGATTGTATGTTGATAAAGTCCCAGGCAATATAGGGATAACTGTTATTTGCCCATAAGTCCCTTCTTAAAAAGATTTCGCGAGCCGTCTCGTCACGTGTTATTTTACTACATATATGAGTCAGTAGCGTATACGGATTCAATGTTTTGGTTTGAATTAGACAGCCGGAATTGTAATAAATTATCAAAATACAGGAGTAACTATAATACTGCCGGCTCGGCTTGTATTCTGTCCGGTTTATGTAAAGTGTAGTTAATTAAGATCGCGGCGAGGATCCGCGGAGCGGTGAGGGGTGGTGGGAGGGGGTGCAGCCTCAGTGTTTGTTATCTTACCGTATCATGTCTACGTCACATCGCTCTACCATCGCTTTATTAACTAGTAACTTCATCAAGACTTCGGCGGCAGCATTGCCAGTTGCATACTTGACCTTAAAATAATAAATATTAACTTCTTTTCAGCAGTGAACTTGGCAGTAATCGAGGCAGGACTATAAGCTAAAGCTATTCTGTAAAGCTTGCACGTTTAGCAGAGAGCGCACTGTTTAAGATAAGCCAGTGTTGCCGTAACCTTTGACGGTAGATTTAGTTAAATTATTGACAAACCAGTAACAAGATTCACCTTCCTTCCTGTTGGTAAAATAATACCCGCGTGAAATGCTCACAAAACTTAAAATATTTCAATGAAGTTGTCACAGTTTTTATTCAACGGCTGCTCAATAAAGAATCAATCTTTTTGTAATTTTATTGACAAAAGCGACTCGACAATATGATTGAGTTTCGACGTGATCGCGGACTTCTATTTCTTGACATCCTTTTCAATTTCCGCTCCATTTTTTGTGGAAGTTGATCGAATTTCACGAACCGCTCCGCTGACTACGAGCCGGCAGAAAGTCTGCTCTACTCCAACACTGATTATTGCGTCACCATGCAAAATGTCTGCAAACTACTTTGTACATATTGGCAATATTTCCTTATAAATTAAATTGAATACTATCATTGTGTGGGTTAGTTCAATAAAAAGTGACTATTACGGTTTTGATAGGACCTAAATATAATTATCAATTACACTTCATGTTATACGTTTTTATACATATAAAGAAATATTCTGACAAATACATTACTGACAGTAATTTTAAAGCTTAAATTATAACCTACAGTTTAAAACTTTAATGAAACAACCCTCTTCGATATGAAAATATAAAACAGCCTACACTTTCTTATATTCCAACTATAATTCCATAGATTCCATAGAAAAACTAGTCTATTCACGACCAACATTCAGATGTCAAAGAGACGTAGGTACTGTATTGATTTTGCGATTGCGATATTGTGGAAATTATCCCCTGTGTCCTTCAAAGGACAAATCAATGCGACAATATAGCTGACGAGCTGTACAGTAGCTGGACTGATTCTCCATGATGTATGATACACAGCTCTCTGAATATTGTGCGATAATCATATTCATTGCCTAGATATCTTTGTCGTCCAATGTTCATGTTTCCAAATATGTTGACTAAGTTATAGAAACTAAATAGCTAAGTTAATCTTAAGTTGTTGGGGTACAGAAGGACTTTATGATGCGCCCTCAACATTTGAGACGCGCGTCGCGTGGGTCCCGAGGAACCGAGGTCAAGGTCACGTGACCTCGGCCCTGTACATACTCCGCTTATTATTATGCCATCGAAACATTTTCCTGTATGTTTTAATCCGCGCCGATTCGGAGGATTTTTAAACAAACGAATTTACAAGTGTTTTCCGTATTAGCTAAGGATAATAATGTGTATAGACCGAACATTTAATAATTTTGTTTTATAAAAATAAAAATCGTGTATATATTTTTTTTTATTTGACATTAGTTCATCATATTTTCATTATAGTTGTAGGTGTGTGTATGCATTTATGATCACTACATAGCATAAAACAAAGTCGCTTCCCGCTGTCGGTCCGTCCCTATGTATGCTTAGATCTTTAAAACTACGCAACAGATTTTGATGTGGATTTTTGAATTGATAGAGTGATTCCAGAGGATGGTTTATATGTATAACACATCAGCATGGCACCCGTGCGGAGCCGGGGCGGGCGCTAGTATTTTTACAAACACAACGCTTGAAATAAGTTTACCTGTAATTATGTGGGTATATGTATGTACATAGATGACAGTCCCACCCAATAACGTACAAAAATAATTAAATCAAACGCTGAATTAAAAATCGGTGTTCAATTATTGTTTGGTCTCAATTATTTGTTGTTAAACGATATATTATGAGAATGAGCTCGCATGTCATCTGTGTGCGGATGTAGGGAGTAAGGACAAACACGGAGGGCCCCGCGGCCCCTCCGACCACAGGAAATGATATATTTTATTGAATCGCTTCCATCCATCGTAACTCAAGGCTTGATTGGAATTAAATAGACATCGGCGATTTTCGATGAATTGCTATTGACATTTTAATGATTGGATTCTTGAAATAAAACTAGTGCCAGTGATCAGTATTTAATAGACGAACTAATTGGTCTTCACCATTTTACACGACCGTCATTTAGTTACAATACAGTGATTTGCTTTGGTAATCCACCACAGTTGCACTAGACACACACATTGGTAATACGTGTGTATTATTCAGTCAGTCATCAAATTAATTTTGAAAACATAAGAATTTCACGTATTCGAAAATATGCATTATTTTATTTTTTTGCCAGTTTTCGTATTCGTTATGTTATTTCAAACAACAATTGCAATGCAATTTGGCTTCAAATGACGGATGTATAATTGTGGTGAGTCGTGTTGCATATATTGTAGTAACGATACAATCAGTAAGCCGGCTGTCAGGTGCAGCGATCAATTATACACGCAGTCCGGCTGCTGCGGCGGCCGCAGACCGCAACACTCGCCGTACCTACGCTCTGTGAGTGGCGCTGCCGGGGATATACCACCGAGGCTGAGGGTATACTTTCAACATCAAGTATTTAAAAAAAAAAATTACGTCAAAGTTAATTTTATACTAAAACATCAGAAGCGTAACTTGTAAAGAAAACAAGTCTCATAACTCAGTTTTTCTATCTTAAAAGTTGTTAGATTCATGTAATACCCAATCGGTTAATTTATTCAGTCCCTAACTAAGCTGTTACTTCATTTGCGAACCTTAAATGGGGGCACGGTAGTGCCCCCCCAAGTCGAGTAAGAAAAAAAAAAAAAAAAAAAAATGTGCACGGCCGTACCTATCTTTTCTCGAAGCAACTCAGCCGATTTTCGACCCCCTATAACTTCGTTGTGGATAAAGATAGGAGCCTGAATTTTCAGTAACTAAACAAGCTTTGTAAAACTACAGTATATTTCAAATTTCATTCAATTTGAACCAGTACTTTACGAATTATAACTAGTCAAAGTTTGGTATTTTCGGTAATTTTGTCACTCGCTCACTGCTGACTGACCGATCATCAAAATGTTTAGGCACTTCTAGCAGACGTAGAAGCTTCAAATTTTGAGTATTAGGAGAGTTTAGTGTAAAACTGATGGGAAAATTCCAACATTTTGCAATTTCGGTCCAGTTGTTCAGTTTCATCAACTGCATTAATAACTTTGTTATTTCTTATAAATGTATAGGATTACAAAGTTACATTTGCAGTCAGTGAATCAGTGTACATGAATATGTTTGATTTAATGGAGGAATATGTGTAGATAGGGACCTAGATGGAATTATGTTGAAAGGTGGTGTCTAAGTGGTTAGGTTAGTTGTTTCAGAGACCTGGTTTTCTGCGTTCGATTCCCACCCGGGACAATGATTCGTCTGAAATTCAAACAGTTGTACTGAGTCAGGGGGTGCTTTGTTTTCGTGAATCTATTGAGCGGTGAGACCTTCGCGACACAGGGATTAATTTAACAAGTAATAAAAAAAAAAAAGTCGTAGGAAAAAAAAAAACAATGGATTGTAAAAGTAAGATAGTACATAAGTTGTGCTATGAACGATAGGATACTAACAATCATAACAGCGTCTGATGGAGGTGGCTTGCCCGCTTGAGCCATGTCTCAGCAGGAGGCTGCGGTCCCTTGAGAAGTAGGGACCCCGTGTAATCTGGGCGTCCCTGAAACTGGTTATTTGGGCGCAGGAGAGCCCGCAACACCAATTGAGTCGCGGACGCTGCCAGAGGGTATCCCAGATAGGCAACAGTACCTGGGCCCCTCACCAATTGTGGTCGGAGGAGTAACCAGGGGTTTTACTCTCATGTTATGATTAGCATTCCACTGCTATGAAGAGGGCGAGTCTCACATACCCCACTGCCCGTGCCGGAACACCGCAGTGGCGGAGGCGATGCGTAACATTCTTGCATTCCCCTGGACAAACTTACACCACGGCTAACACGCTTCCCGTTCGAAACACAGAAAGACGGTCACTTTCTTCCAAGCAACAAACAAATCTTACTGTGATATCGAAGGTATACACACAAACCACGTTTTATTAATCTGACACAATCTATATTTATATAATCATTTTATCAAATATTTTTATACACAGTTAGATGTTAACTAGGTAGCTTTAAATTTACTTATGTACATATTAGCTTGTTACCTAGTGCGGGAGCTGTCTTAAAAAAAGGCCATAATCGGACATGTATTATGTAGTTGTACCAAAATTCCATCAAAAACAGTTCATCAATTTCGTAATTTTAAAAACCTTTGACAGGCCGGAAGCCAGAAGGCCGTGAGTGCCATACATAAGTTCATGTTAATCCTCTGTTAAGCTTGATGTTGTAGTTTTCGATTAGGTACATTGACAATATTTATAACCAATGAGAGATAACAATTTTACATACGGATTAATTTTAAATGACGTTTGACGAGTGCGACGAATATCAATAAAGCATAAAAAAAGTATACGACGCATCTGTTCTTGTTTCATATAGTGAGTGTTGCCATGCCAGCTAGGTACGTGGATATTCATATGTGCGTAAGTTAAGTTATTTTGTAAATAAGGGCACAGAGTTACTAGTCTGGATGGTTTACATCAAATTTAAGTCTACTTTGGAACTATTAAAGCGCAGGAATAATCCATTTGTGAATACAATAGACTAAAACGGGCCATGTGCGAGTCGGACTCGCGTACTAAGGGTTCCGTACCATTTTCAAGTGCCTACCTGTTGCCGTTATAGATATCGAGCAAAAAAGGCCAAAAAATAGTTGTTGTATAGGAGCCCCCCCTTAATACTTATTTTATGTTTAGTTTGTTATTATAGCAACAGAAATACATAATTTATGAATTTTTCAACTGTTTAGGTATCGCGGTTCTTGAGATAGAGCCTGGTGATAGACAGACAGACAGCTAAGTCTTAGTAATACGGTCCCGTTTTTACCCTTTGGGTACTTAACCCAAGCATTTAATGTCTAGACATGCTTAATATTGTTGCATCAAAGATATCGAGAAAAACCCATAGAGAAATGGAGTGGGCTTTGAGAAAAACTGTAGCTGAAGTTCAAGAAGTAGTACCGGTAAAGAAAAAGAGGAACACAACCTACAAAAATTGGAAAGCTCATCATCAAGTGACAGAGTGGTAAAATCCATTGTTGGTATTTTAAAAAATAATGTAAATTGTAAAGCAAAGGGAAAAAGTACAACTATCTACAAAAATAAATGAGATGCCATCAAAAACATACTTGTAAAAAACCCAAGTCTCGTAACGCAGTTCTTTTACCGTAAAACGTTGTGAGATCTATGTAATACCAAGTCGGTTAATTTATTCAGTCCCTACTTAAGGGACCTTCTATCTTAAGCTATTACGTAATTATCTCACCTTACAGAATCTTATTTTGACCTTATAAAAGTTCAAAACTTTTATGTTATGAATATTAGATTGACTTGGCCATCGCAATAAACACTTGTGAGATACATTCTAATTATATCCGATGGCCAAGTTAATCTGATATTCATAACATAAAAGTTTTGAACTTTTATAAGGTCAAAATAAGATTCTGTAAGGTGAGATAATTACGTAATAGCTTAAGATAGAAGGTCCCTTAAGTAGGGACTGAATAAATTAACCGACTTGGTATTACATAGATCTCACAACGTTTTACGGTAAAAGAACTGCGTTACGAGACTTGGGTTTTTTACAAGTATGTTTTTGATGGCATATCATTTAATAGTGACCAAATCTTTTTTTTATGTTTTATTTAAATCGATTCACTCATTTTTTTCATCAAAATTCCCAAATTTTTATTCACAAGCGCTTGATTTTCTAGTACCTACAACGGGAAATTTCTCGCATCGGTCTTTTTAGGGATTCAATTATACAAGGTATAACGGAAAGGGTATATACATAGAAAGTGCAAGGCTTTTTTGAATGATAACAAACGATATGACAAGGGTTATTTAATCCTATTTTTTTAAATTCATAGATACCAGAAACCAAACTTTTCAAATTGAAATAAATACATCACTAGCTGATAGCTCAATCAGCTGATCGATGTCAACGAACTATTTGCAAGTAATAATAAACCTCTTACTCCTGGTATTTCTGAATAAAGGGTTCCGCATTTTTATGCAAAATAATACTGACTTTTTTTTTTGAGTTAATTCCCTTGCCATATCGTTTGTTATGATCCAAAGAAGTCTTGCTCTTTCTATGTATATACCCTTTCCGTTACACCTTGTATAAGTATAAGCTCCCAAAACTGTTGAATTGACTGAAAGCGAATATTTTTGTGATACCGTCAGCGCAGCATCTCTCGAGCCTCAGCTTGGTTGGGGCAGAATGGCGGTGGCGTCGCCCAGATAAGAGGCGCGACATAAAGGGCTGATATCGCGTCACGTCGCGCCCTATCGCTCGCGTACTATCGCGCCGAGCTCAATGGAGTCGAACACTTACACCCGGCGCAGCTGAGTGCGACGGCTCCATGTGATAACACGACGTAATGTTTGCATTTTATCAAACAAATATTTTTGAATATACAAAATATTGAATTTGATGGATTGATATAAAATATTAGCACGTAGAGATGATCAATGTTCTATTATTTTCGCGTGCAGGATAGTGACACACCCTCTATTTATTCTATAAAACATAATAATATATAGAGCTCAATTATTAAATCTCATAAATTAGACATAATATGTAGTCAAATGATATTGACTCACTCCCGTATGAGAGAACAGCACTTCAGACTATGAGTTGACTGAATTGAGAATGCCAGGTGTCACTTGATGATATCTATTACTATGGCAATAGAGAGCACGACAGTGAGACACTACTAACTCAAGTGAATACGTGAAGCTAAATGTTGTTCTTGGATACCACTGACTTCAGTAAGCATTCGATTGTACTCCAGCACCGAAGTCTACTTGCAATTTCTACTGTGATTATGGGCACTGGACTTATTGCAAGTTTAGTATTATTAACAAAATAGGCGTGTTTAACGTTAATTACTCAGTAATTACAAATGAACGAGCTGTGCACAAACTCGTAATGGCGTAGGTGAAGTTCGACGGTCGCTCCGAGACTACGCTACGCTACAATTCTGGCGCTCGTCCAAACCAGTCTACTAATAACAACATTTAACTGTACGTACAACCCGACGGACACAATGTGTGAACTGTAACGTCATGTCATTAATATATCCAGGTACTTTCAAACTAGGTGATTTTCCTACTACATCCTAAAATTGGCAAAGGTCTATTGAGTTTTTAGGTTTTCTATTAAAAATATGACAATATAATAGTTTATAACGGAACGAACAATACAACGAACAAACGAACGGATCTATGAATGACTGAGTGTTAAAGTATAATGGATGTGAATGCGTATGTATTTAACATTTGACATTTAGGCAACATGAAACAGATGCGTTTGCAAACCACATACTTCAAAAGTAAATGAATGATATTATTATGTGGAATCGAACACGTAATACTAAGTCACGGAAGCATTTACCTTAACCGCAACGCCATAAGTAAAATAACGCAGACAATTCATCGTTTTAATGTTTTCAAAATGAACTTGAATTTAAATGAGTATTCGCTGAGTATGAATGGTAGCTGCCCTCTCGAATGGTGTGCCAGTAATACCTACTATTGCTATGTATACATAGTAGAGTTCAATCAATCCCATGAACTAAAAGCCGACGTACCCGGCTTTTGGTTCATGGGATTGTACTCTACTATGTTTGGAGAAGCTGAGAGCGTCATGACGACTACACAACTATTACAATCTACACACAGAATTAAATAAAAAACTGCTTTACGAATTTTATGTTATCATTAAATGGATTATTTTTCTCTATAATATGAAACATAACCATCAAAATTGACTCGTTGTTCGTGTAAAGAACAGTCATTCATTGCAATTATTTTTTCTTTACAATGCACAACAATCAGATAGCTTAAAAACTCATAAATAACGTGTAAAACTACTTTGTAGCCGCGCCCACTCGGTACCGTGTATAAGCCTAATATAATATCGTTGGTGTACATTAGATAAATACATCGATAAATTATCTGACTGCATTCGGTCGCGGCTAAATAGCGAAATTGTCACGATCGTGCACCGCCCCGTTACATTGATTAATACATTCAGCGAGGCGCTTTGTACTACAACATAGCTTGTCTCTTGACAACTGTAAAGGTGTTTAAAAATTTACATTAACGATGATTGCCCGCGCCGGAAAAAATATCAAGATTATTAAAAGCCTCAGTCCCCCTTATTATATTAGCTTTCTACCCTACCAGTGAAGTCCAGTATAAATCGTCACAGCCATTACTGAGACTAGCCGGAACCAGACATGCAGACATTTCCTTTTTTATTGTAATATTGTTATTATGTCGTTACAAACAGACAGATCAATTGTATTCATTTGTGTAGATGTTTGCTGTCACTTTGGTGATAATAATTCGCTTCAAAAGAGCGTGTTGGACAAGTAGGTACTACACAAAGTTCTTAACATCCTGATTATTTAGTAGTAGTACATAGTAGTATTTATACGTTTGGTGTACATAACAATGGGGTAAGAACTAGAAAGTAAAACTCATTTAGGTACCTACATTCCTCATCATTAAACTGTCTAGCTAGAGTCAGCTAGACTGCCACTTTTGCTCAATTGTGAAATGTAACCACCCATAACCAGATTAAAATTATATTGTATTACAAGAACATTTTTTGTAATGCAGAGTCGTCGACCCTTGAAGTAGGTACCGTCGTGGAGACCAATACACGCCACGTAACACGCCATTTTATTCGCACATAATAATATTTCCTTACGAATCGATACTCTCAGCTGGTATCGGATGTCGGCGGTGGGTGTCGCATGAACCGACACGGGAACTGAACGCGCGGCCCACATCGCTCGCTGTCAGCTAGAGTTATGGTTTTATTTGTCGTGCGCTTGCTGCGGCGACGCAAAGCCTGCTTTGTGTGCTAAGTCCCGAATATAGCTTTACTGGCTCGAGGGGAACTGAGGGCGCAACACTTGACCAAGAGTGACCAGGTTATAATTAATTAGCTTTCTCAGAAAATGTGCAGAATTTGATTGGTATTGATATAAAGCATCTCCCGCCGGGCGTCCCCTGTGGGACATACCCACAGGGCTTGCAGAGGTTGCTAAGTTTGTAGGTTTTAAATCATTAAATAAAGCTGGAGCACTGCTAGCCATATGCCGGGTGCAGCAACAAAAGCCTTCTGGCTTTCACATATACTTGTCATTAATCTTATCTATAGTTGACTTTTCCTTTTCAGAAATACGTTGGGTATAAATTAAGTATCAATGTGTCTAATTAATAGTCTGTATCATGATAATTTCGTTTGTCTCAGTGAGCTCGAGTGAACATCTACCGAGTGCTTGCTTCCGAGGGTTTCCTCCAGTTCTCCGAGAGCTTAAAACCTGGTGTATCGTGTGTGACAGTTCTGACACTTTAAGCACTTTCTGAGTCCTCTCTAAACGGATTAGTGTCAATGCTCACACACACATACCTGTGTTGTGTACACTCACACACACACACACATGCGTGTGTCGGTAATCGAACGTTATGTTCGATGTTATTGCGTTTCGATACGTATTAGGTACAACGTAAATCATGTAAGTGAACCAGACATGCGTTTATTTCGTTCTTTTGTGCGACCGAACCCAATGGAAATGTTTCGTTGATTTATATTCGCTGAGAGCGAAACTTTCATGCTTTATTAGTAAGTGCTTGTAGATTTTTGTTTAAATCAAAGTAGTATAATATGTATAAATCCTCAGTATTTTATTTAATTTATTTTGTATCAACACACATGCCTAAAATAACCAAGTACTTACTAAAACTAATCACATTGCGTTTAGAACTTGGTTCAGAATACGAAGTCAAGATACATGTTTTTGCGTCAGATATGACATTCAAGTATGTTTGATTTGCGTTTCCTTTACGGTTACTGAATAAAGTATGTATATGAGAATTTTCGTTATCGATAGGTTTTGTTTAAAAATACCACGTAACGTTGGATTTAGGCGCAAATAAATTGTAAATCGCTATGCTCATAATGCTCTAGGACCCCAACGGTGCGCCCTTAAACATTAACAACATCACCCAGCAGGACAGGTGGTTTCATAAGACCAGTTCCATTACACATAACCATGTAAATCTTAGGAGCCAGGAGTTTCGTTATGTTTTTATTTTTCGGACGGCCGTATATAGTTAGCCTCGAGGCTACTAGACCATCCATAAATGCGGGAGGGCTAGAGCCCGCTGGCACGCTGGCCTGCTGGCTAAGCTGTTCGATCCTCACAGCTAACTTGAAACAAAGTTACTCGAATGGTTCTGAGCACCGGCCATCAATTTTTGTGAGAATCATAATTAATGATTAACTAGTGCATATTAATGACAGTTAGTTGTGTCAATGGCTCAGATAATGTCGATATACTACAGATAATCTGTTTAATGTAGGTAATCATTGCAGATGCTAATGGCGTCGTAAACACAATTACTATAACAATTATAATACTCGGAGGTAATTATCCGACAGTGGGATTACTAATAACTAGCCACTTCATTAGTAAGTTATATTATTTACTTGACATTTACATGCTGGCATATTATATATTGGCTTATCATATGTATAATATGTATGTATAATTTGGTAATGGTGCAGACTGGCCAACTTTACTTAGTCCTTAATTATCTATATTAATAAAATGTTTTGTGCTGACTGATTTTACGATGCCCTCGTGGACCCGAAGTTCGAGAGGCCCGCAGAACTACAAAGCGGAGCGACAGTTGCACAAAACTCCCCTCTAAAACTAAAAGTATTATGACTTTTAGTTTTAGAGCAAGGAGTTTTGTGCAAATGCCCTCAATACCCTGGCCAGCGACCGCCCTTAGCCGAGGCTCAAGTCCCAAACAGGGGAAGCCTTCTTGAGCAGGTTGCTTAGTTAGTTTCTGAAACCATTTATTTAGGCTGAAGCTCTGCTCGCCTTTATGCTCGGTGTAGTAGAAAATGCCTCGTGGCCAAATACATATATACGTGGTATATCCGTCCGAAAAAAAGAAAAGCTGGCTGACTGACGGATCGGCGCAGCACTGCTTGGATAGTGTATTCTCTATAAGATGAAGACATCTGATAGGAAAGGAAGGAAAACCTCTTAGAAGACGTAAAGGGGCGACAAAGTTTGTATAGAGATATGTAAATACGCTACGCCACAGAGTTTCTCCGTTGCCCTATACACTCGTACCTGTTATTATATTTTGAGAAATAATGCTCTATCCATCGGCTTTGCTTCAAACGGTACAGCGAACTTGGTAGACTCTGCTGATAATTGAAGCCTGAAGATACAGATATATCAGGCATCAATTATCTATATTATTTCTAGTTAGAATCACTCTGATCAGGAGGCTGATCACGTAACGATATGACTAGGACATCGAATGTCTTCATTACTGTAGGGTTATTGCAACGCATTTCCTATATCAATGTTAGGATCTGTTTTATTAAAGCTACATAAACTTAATAAATTGACATATTTAAAATATTTTTTCCATGCATAGTAAACGCCGAGTAGCGAAGACATTTTATCATAGTCATAGTAATTTCATGACGTGCTTAGCCTTTTTTTTTTGTTGTCCGGGGGGAAATGCATTTAAGCATTCCCACCGCCGCTGCAGCGTATTCGCGCGCTGGCGGTGGGATATGTTGGACTCGCTCTCTCCATAGCGTGGTATGCTAAACTCATACCACGAGGAGAGGACCCTACTACCACTAAAACCTCCCGGACACTCCTTCGATTCGCCGTTGGCGGGGGCCGGGTACGAGCAATCCGGCCCCCCGACGGCACCCGCGGCCAATATGGTACCGCGGGATTTCCGGGGCCACACTTACAGTGGCCCATTTGCTATGACGTGATTAGCCTCCAGATCTATCTAACTCGATTTTCTGCATGTATGTACACAAATGATTATAGCTGTACGTGTGAACACAACACATTTTAATCATTACAATGCGTTTATCATATTCATATAGCAAAAGCTTTATGCATCCGATAAACATGGTTTTAAAATCATTTATATTTGATGAACCGATTTACAATGTTTTTGCTAATGCTTCCTATTTCACTGTATTAGTTAAAATTCATGTAGCTATATTGTGAAATTTATGCAAATAAATGTAATGTAGATAAATGTATTGTGTATTCAATAAATACACATATTGAGCAATGATATAAAAACCTGGCGATTACGAGATGTAAATCAGTCCGCGCGGCCGCGGCCGAGTGGAACGAAGGTTTCTTACGTTGCTCATATTCATACGAACATGTTGCATCATTTTTTGTACTTAAAACAAGAGTTATGGGTGTATTTAGTGTCTACTCATTGACTTTCCGTTACAATCAGTAATTAGTAGGTACGGCGGGCTTACTAAAACATATCCCGATTAGACTCTCTTAATAGTTTATGCTCCAGTATCTCTGTTGATAGTATCATTACAATTTATTTTTCACATTAATATACAACGAACAATTTTAAATAAATGTACAATGTACTGTACTGACAGTTTGAAACATTGCTGGAATCAGACAGAAGTGGTTGATTACCTACAGAATGGCACGTAATAGGCGCATTTGTGTCTGATTTCCCGCGGGAGAGTGAGGGGCGAGACGAAGGAGGGGGAGGGGGTGTACCAATGAAGCGATTGTAGAGTTATCAATGGGCGCCAGATTGGTGATGACGTTGGTTTGGGGTTACCCTTTAAACAGAAAAGATTTGATTAATTTCTCCAATTAGCGTCTCAGCTGTACGTCCTTATTTGTAATATTAAAAAATGTGAAAAAGCACCTCTTTCTTTCACTTCAAAAAGAAGCGATGTTTAGAGTAGCGACTAGTGAGTTCGAGTAACGACTTTCTGCGCTAAGAAGGGTTGTGTTGTACACAGTTGTGTCAGATAATGGCAGCGAGTCCCGTAAGCTCACCTACACAGTATCAGTGACAACGCCGCCATCGGTCACGCTTTTTTACTGCGGTAATTACCAACCGACCTGTCGGTTGTGACGTTTCAATATCTTGTGACTTGCGGTAGGTTGCACGCAATTCCACACCATGACGTTATTCGTTACAATACCGTATTGCGGACATATGATCAAGCTCAAGGCTAGCATGGGGACCCGATCTTCATTTATCTAACGCCTCTTCATTAAGACTATTCTTATAAGCCCTTACATGCTACTTGTATACCTGTTTTAAGTAATGAGGAATTGAGCGAGCATAGTTAATTAATTATCGAAGTAACAGTATGTACACCGAAGTGTAAATCAAATCAAAAGGATTTACAAAAGTTTGTTAAATCCTTTATTCAAGTAATACTTCATGAAATATCCTAAATTATAGCTTAATATCACGATCCCGTCATTTTCAAAGAGATGAAAAATATCATCATCATCCTCAGCCTGTTGTAGTCCACTGCTGAACATAGGCCTACCCCATCGATTTCCAGCAGGAACGATCGCTAGCGGCCATGCATCCACCGACTCCCCGCGACCTTTATGAGGTCGTCGGTCCATCGTGTAGGCGGTCGTCCTACGCTGCGCTTGCCAGTTCGTGGTCTCCACTCGAGAACCTTTTTGCTCTATCGTCCGTCAGTTCTTCGAGCTATGTGTCCTGCCCATTGCCACTTCAGCTTGCTAATTCGTTGAGCTATGTCAGTGACCTTCGTTCTCCTGCGGATCTCTTCATTTCTGATTCGATCACGCAGGGAAACGCCGAGCATAGCTCTTTCCATAGCTCGCTGAGTGACTTTGAGCTTTCTTATGAGGTACATAGTAAGAGACCACGATAAAAAATATAAGTCGGTGTAAATAAATGTTGTACTATCATAATGGGTTTTCAAATGCTTCTTCATTTATTTAGAATTATATTCAAATTCAAATAAAATTAAATAAGCTTTTGTAGTTGGTAGGTACTGTAGGAGGTTATTTAATTTTATTTGAATTTAGAAGAGATTGTTCTCTTCCAATTAATTGAATATTATCATTTATTCATAGGAATTAATAAAATAATACACAGGAAGTAATTACCTCTACCAAATTGACATAATTATCTTTTCATAAGTCGTATTACCGTACAAAGTCATTTAACTATCAATTTAATGAAGTTCTAATCAGTTACGTCTAGTCGTTTCATAGTTCATAAAATTTTAAGAATTCCATAAAACAATAAAATGGATACCTGTCTGTGCGGCACAATGTCAATGGAAACCTGTCTGTGCGCACAATGTCTGACCGGCGGTGTCTGTCATGTTTACCGACCATTGGCTTGAGTTTGTTTTAAGGTTTTCGTTAAATGGGGCATTTTATAGTTGGCATAGTTTAATATTTATTAGCGGCATGAGTTACAAGTCAGTGCTTATCATGCGCTCGGAAATGAAGAGGACGCGCGGAGATTGCACGTCGCACGGAGTGGCGCGACACAACACTACGTAACGTAATGAAAATTAGCGCGCCAGTGTGAGGGCGACATGGCATTGCATTGCGTTGACTTGAACACCATGTGCACTGTGACGGGCTGGCCGAGAGCTTTACACAGGCGAGGGCTGGTTGGACAGAGAGGCTTGTAGACATGTCAATATAACATAGTTTACAGATGCTATCAGTTCGAAACGTGTTAATGTAGTAAAATCGTGTGACACAAACACAGCAAATTAAATAGAAACACACCCGCAAATAAATTTGAAAGGCAACCAACATATTTGAAAGGAACGATAACTATACTGGTAATTTAGTTATTAAAGAAAACGCACTTTATTATACTTAAGTAGGTACGATACTTGTCAGGCATCATTAATAAATATAACCATTACCGCCATATTCGAACTTTTGCTTCTCTTCTTAGGACAATACCTAAAATGGAATATATGTACTAGCTAGCGTGTTCCGTGTTAGGTCCTGTACACAATACTTATCCTACAAGGAGGTTAACTGCCTCATGAAAATATTGTTTTCTAAAGCTTTAAGAAATTCTGACTACACGGTGCTTTAGAATAAACTCGAAAAGTGCATTTATAAGGCGTATAGAAGAAGTAATTTATTTGCGAACCTTATTTGCTTGCAAATGGAATACGGCGATTGATGCTCGTAGTAAGTTGTCTATTGTAGGTAATACTCGAGCCAACATTTCTATTCAACAGATCCAAAAGCCAAACTAAAGCGCCACATGGACACAATTGGAAACCAAGTTTATCAGTTTTATTTAGCTTATATTTTAGTAGACACGAGCACCGAAGTCGTGTCTACTAAAATATAAGCTATGCACGTGATGTACCATTGGATTCCATTCGCTATGCCATACGCTCTGATTACAACAATTTACTGCGATTATGTGAAACGATCAGCCGCCACTTCCTTTAACGATGACTATTATGTTAAAAGAAATGTGAACGAGAGCGCTTTGTCTGGCGAGTGGCGTCGGCAATGTGACCGCAACGCATAGTTCGTGGTGTCTACTGCTGTACTGCCACTTGCCAGATATATACTACGTTCAGTTTTTGTTTAGCCGAGGAACGATTGACCTTCAAAGTTGTAAATTAATTTAAAATTTATATAACTGAGCTATTTGCTTACAGTTGATATATAAAGGTTAATAAGCTCCGAGGTGTAAAAGTTGCTATTATTCCTATTGAAGTATTATTTATTACGATCGAAGCAAAAACATCGCGCTGTCACATTCTGCTGTCGGGATAATTACAGACATTATTTTGCTCAACTCTATTCAGTTTTAACGCCAATTTATACTTCGCTAATGAAGGGAAAATGTTTTTAATGTGGCGTCGAAAAAGCAACGCAAATTAATAACAACGTTTAAAACGTGCTATTTTTTACCCGGCTATGTATGTCGATGTTCGAGTTATGTATTTATCAGAAACTGTTTTTCTTCTCAGTAAAAAGATATCGTTAGCGAGACACAGAACGCTATAATATACAGATGAGAAAAAGTGAATATAATGAGCCAAAGAAAACATAGATTTTAAATCAATAAATATTAATAATAAGTTTGTTTTTGAGTAGATGGTTTCTTCAGAATTGGATGTCTGTAAAACAGTCAACTGTTCGTTATTGACATTGTGTATCAAAATGCGTTAGTGGCGTTACTGTGCGCTGTGTCATACTGCTGGCGATGTACGAACGTAATAATAACATTCTTCACTTTGAGGTTTTGTTTGACTCACAGTTTTTCCGCTGCCATTATAATGAATGCTCAGCAAATTGTAGTTGAGAAATAGCGTTATGACTCATAAATACTGACTAACATGAGAGATTCAGATTGTTCAGTCAGCACATTTACCACTTATAACACTTCGAACTGAATCGAACTATTGTGTATGACACAGACTTGTTTCCCGAAAAAGTAAGTTTGTAATCAAACAATATTAATAATGGGCCTTTAATACAATGTTTGCCTTGTTTTATAAATACTGGTGAATGGATTAAGGTCGACTTGTCTTGCCTCCGGTATACAAACAAAGTTTTAAATAAATGTAAGTTTGAACTACACTAACCGATATTTTAGAGCGATCATTTACCAAGCCTAGGCGTAGCACACGGACATACATATACATGACGCCATGTGAAGAGGTTTGTTGACGAGTGCGTCCTCAGCGAGCACATTAACACCGAGGCGATAAGTCGCACGCACTGATTGTCGGAACACGTCCACCAACGACACGAGGAGACCTACTTCACATATTGTACTTTTAGCAAGCTCAGTACTACGAGCAGCATTCACTTATGCTAACTGTATACTCTAAATCATCGCACCAGCTTTTAACAATAATAACGGAACTGTTTTTATTAGCTAAGTAGGTATAATATGTACCTAAGTGGTAAATTGTATGTGATGGTATCGACTGCGATGGGGCAGAAATTTCCAAAGATCTGAGGTGTAAATGTTACTGTTAAATAACTATAAATGCGATCGAAAAAAAGATGCTAATGAAAACTTAAATCTCTAGATATTGTGTTGTTTCCCATAACGCATTGTAAAATTAAAAAAGTTGCACAAACAGTATCTGCGTATCATTTTAAAATATGATTTATAACACCTTTTTAAGATCTAAATGTTGATATTATTTTTCACTTTGTTTATTGAAGTCTCCATTAGCGTCTTTTTTCAGAACCGCGCGACTAGCAAACATAGCAGGTAAGCACAACATTTTTCTTTTGCGATATTCGACATGAACAAACCCTCACGTTCCAGAAAACGAAGTCAATATTTATATTGAGCCGGGAGCCTGTCGAGTGCGGAGGGAAGGGTTCCGTATGAACATCACGATCCATTAGCTCCGTTCATTACACTCTAACGATTGATGGAGTACGGGAGTATGACACTAACTGACGCCCGAGATCCTCTCTCAAGCATAAGACATAGCTGTGATGAATTATACATAATCCTATGCTTTAAAGGCGAAATCGCACACACGGATAATAAATCATGGCGAGTTCCCATTAGACGGTGGAGTCGACAGGGGCGGAGCGCCGGCGCGTCACACGCACGGCCCCGGCCCGCGCCGATATATTACCCTGCGCTACAGCGGTTGTCAAACACCACGATTCATGCGATCCCACTCGAGTTATATGTGCGTTACACAGCTACTACATATAACTACAGTTGTGGGTAATCCACAATGTTATATTTAACCAATTATGACATTCAGATAAAGCTGTCTTGCCTGTCGAATAAATAAGAACATACGAATCGTGTCGTGGTATTTCACTTTCAATTATTTATTGCTTCCATAGTAATCGAGAAATTATTGTTAATTAAATTGTAAATCGTTCGAATTGTATGTTAATGTCATAGTTAAGGTTATATCTATTTAATTTTATGTTTCAATGTAATAATAAGTAGGTACTACTAAAAACTATTAAAAAGTTTGGCGACCGCTGCGTTACTTCACATCACAGTGACAACGGTCAGTCCGATGGTCGCTGCTATACAACTGATTTATCGCTCGTTTATGTGCAAAAACTGAACACGCCCGCCACCAGCTACTCACTTTACGTGACGATCAGCAAACCTTATTTCCACCCACTTCGGACGCACAATAGCGGTAGTCTTTTTCTAAATTTTAAAATGCAATCTAATTCCTTAATTCATTGTTAAATTAATAGGATTCGAATAAAGTCATAAACATTTTGTAAGATTTATTTTATTAAACGTATTAACCTTCAGTAGTTTAGTTTCCTGTATAACTTTTACATTTCAATATTATTATCGGTAATCAAATACCTGATTTTATAAAAGTTCTGAATTCAATTATCAGTATAGTGCCCTGATTCCGGCCCTGGCTCAAGTCTATTCGTTCCAATTGCCAATAGGCATGAAGACTAAAAATTATATTAAGTCCGTCAGTTAGATTACCAAAAAATACAGGATACGTATACGTATTTTCGTGCTTCAAACAAAATATATATGTAGTGACGTCACTTCTAGGTACAATTTTACCTAGTAGTGACGTCACAAGTCCCCCGCTTCTGAACTTTATAATTTGTTGTTGCTCTGTTTCTTTGTCACTTTTTATTGATTTGATAAATTAAAAAATACGTGCCCAACATTTTTTAGTAATGTAACTGACGGACTAAACATATTTTTTTAAGTCTTTATGCCTATTAAACATGTGTTTGTCGAGGTATTCCTCGAAGCGCTACCATTTGAGGCGCTCCTAATGAGGCGCTCCTTTTTATTACTCGGAGCGATCCTTTTAGTAGCGCCTCCCGATAGTAATTAAAAATATTACACTTTACTCTTTGAATACACAATACCATTGGTCTTTGAATACACATTATAGTGCCGAAAGCAAAAACATATTTTTCTCCCAATTTCGTACTTTTGGTTAAGCAACTTAGATGATGATGATGCAGAAATGAGTCTTTAAAAATCATCGATATAATTTATTACGTTTACTTCATGCTTTTCTCTATTTTTAAACGTGGGTGGGCTTCAAGGTTTTCTTCAATTTTAATATTTTTAATTACTATCGGGAGGCGCTACTTAAGGGAGTGCTCCGAGGAATAAAAAAGGAGCGCCTCATTAGGAGCGCCTCAAAATGGTAGCGCTTCGAGGAATACCTCAGTTTGTCGATATCGGCGGCGCACCACCATGCAACACTACAGCACGGCGGCTAATGCGAGCTGATCGTTTGCTCTCAAATAATTTTCACGTAACGATCCTACACTGCACGTTCCCTGCAACAGTGTTGTAACCCTGTTCATATTGAATGTGAGAATGCACTTATATATAAAGATGTGTTACGACGTGCTGGACTCATAATAAACATTGGTTCAGAACATTTGTACCATTCAGTTGTAATGGTAAATTCCAACACCAAATCGAATTTTATGTTTTGACTAGCTCCACGCGCGTACTGTTGCCCGCGTACCTCCCGTTCCCGTAGGAACTCCATAATAACATATAGCCTATAGCCTCGATAAATGAGCTATCTAACACTAAAATATTTATTTAAATCGGTCCAGTAGTTCATGAGACAAGCGTGTTCAAGCAAACAAATAAACTCTTCAGCTTTATATATTGATAAAGATTAGAAAATAATTAGTGAGGGATCATTTTAATAAAGTGGTATAATTTGACTTTCTGAAGATTAAGTTTAGTAAGTTCACGAGGTTCCGTAGCCATTTAGCTCTTGAGCGTTTCCATTGGAGGCAGCAAATAAGCTGAATGAAGGAACTACAAAGTATTTATTGACAAAACAACTTATCAAAGGCCCAGCCTGATACAACATTCAGAACGTTAACTAAACGGTAAAGAGGTGAAGCAATGTTAGTGAAGTATAACCCCGACAAAAATGTGAAGCACAAAAGCAAATGAAAATGTCTTTAACACACATGCCGTCGTCGTCGGGCCTCACCGCAGGTATGTTGGACTGAAACGAGGCTGCTCCCGAACTGTATGTCTTTGTTACAAGCTCTTTACAACACCGGAATGTTATCATAATCTGTACTGATAGCACTAACAAATTCTCTGTGGGAAAAATACTTTCGTGACACGTCTAAACATCTATTATCTACATAACTTAACTTTAATAAAATCATCATCAGCCCGTATAACGTCCACTGCTGAACATGGGCCTCCTCCCGAGGGAGGGCATTGCCATAGTCACCACGCTTCGCAGGCGGGTTGGTGACCGCAGTATTATGTTGTAACACATAAGGTAACGCTGCTGCCCGTTCCTTGATATACGATTATTATAGATGATGTTATAACAATCGGGACCAACGGCTTAACGTGCTTTCCGAGGCACGGAGGGTAGTCCCTCAACCAACCAGACCCGGAAAGAAATCTAAGAATTTACACAAAGATTTCTTGTCCGGTGTGGGAATCGAACCCACGACCTCCGAGATTTAAAGCGAGCCAATTACCGCTACGCCACGGAGTTTGACTTTAATAAAAAAAAGTAAAATAATTTAAAAAAATCCTTTTTCTAACAAATATTTAGTTACAGCATATAATTTAAAATGTTGGGTATATACAAAATCTTATATAATATATAACCAGATTAGGGTCCGCCCGCAGCGTTGGGACACAAGATTAACAAATGATAGACTTGACCGCGCAGCAACAATATAATAATATGTAACATTGTAGCTATATCAATCTGAACTAATACATTGCTTGAACATACACAACTGACGTAGATATTAGACCACTGAGCACACAGCTATTGCGGCCACTGTCTTGGGTGGCAACACCACTAAATATTAAAATGACTATACAGAACACTTGCAGTTAGGATCTACTTCAATTTAAATAGTCATGTCACTTTACTGAAGGCTTTTAATTGAGCGGAGCCTAAACACACATGAAACATAGCAGGTACGTCATGACCGATGACGCGACGGTGCAAGAGGATCTATTTTACTTTGTCGTTTATTTTTGTTATCATAATTGGCCACACACAGCTCTGAACAAACACAGTGACAGAGCAATACTCATAAGTATTTATACCGAGAGCCTTCTCGTGGAACTACTGAGTTACTTTGAACGCAGAGCTCGAGAGACAGTCACGAAATTCTCATGAGTCACCGTTTTAGGAGAATTATAATACCCAGGTGAACAATAGAACTATAACACCGAGCGTATCTTTATATTTTGATCTTCATATTTTTAAAAGAGGACAAAATTTGTTTTATTTTTTAGTAAATTGCTCACCCACGCGCAATTAAAGTGTTATGCATTTAGGTATGTATTTTTAAATCATTATGAATATCCGCCGTTGTTGATGACATATCATCGATCATCACAATACTGTTTTAAACGTATGATCTCACTAAACGACATTACGTTTGTAGCTAATTAATTTAATTTCTCACGGAAATCGTAAAAATTTTCCGACAAAGGTGGCGACGACGCGCGACGGCTGCAAGTATAAACAGTTTTCGGTAAAAATAAACAGAAGCAGTATGAATGGGCGCGTTGTGTCGTTGTGTGGAGCGGCTCCCGATGAGTGCGCCGCGGTTGGGAGCGCCCGCGCACCGTCCGCGTGGTCGGGACGCTACAACGGAAGCGATGTGAACGCGCCCGGGTCGCACGGGGACACTTACTGCCATCTGCTGTATTGCCAGCCATCGACCCATGTGCCATTACTCACATCAATATTTCAATATTTATATAAATACCTACCTACTCACCCACTTTCGTCTTTATACAATATCCAAATGAAAAAAATATGTAAATCTGTTCTGTTCTGTCCTACAAACATTTTGGTGAATCCCGCCAAAATGTTTGTAGGTAGGTACAGGTTGCCACGTGGATGTCTATTACCGCGACCAAAAGTAGTCTATGTCGAACCTCATGGTTCAAAGTATCTCCATGCCAAATTATGCCATTGCCCATGATAGACTTCTTTTCGGAGCCCAAGATTTAGTCATTAAAGGTCAAGTAGTTTCGGAGCTAATAAAAACACAATCAAATCTTTCCTCTTTATAATATTAGTATAGACAAACTAAACTACCCCTGAAGTACTTGGAGCCCGGCTCAGGGCGGTCGCTGACGAAGGCTTAGCTTTTAGTTGTTTAGGGTAGTTTTGTGCAACTGAAGAGGCCCGCGAACCGTAACGTAGAGCACTACAGTTCGCGGGCCTTACGGACTTCGGGTCTACGCGGGCATCGGAACGTTCTTTGCAAACTAAGTGTCGTCGCCGCGCCGCGTCGTGATGGCGGGGCTGGATATAGAATACACTCTCCTAGTTTCAGGTATCTACGATCAGCGGTTTAGGCTATGCATAAATAAGTCAGTCTGGACTTAATTCATATAGATTTAAGGAACGTTTATCTAATACATGAATCTCGGATAGTGGTTGAAACTCGTATCTTGTAGAAAATGTAATTTGCCTGAAATATGAAAGTAGGTAAAAGCAGAGCATGAGTTAGACGCAATCTAAATTGCTCAACAACTAAAATGTCGATGCACAAAACTTATTAGTAATGATAATGACGCAACAGGTAAGTAACGGTCGCTTCCTCGCGGGTTACCAACTGTGCATGGTGGTCATTGTAAGTCATAACGAGAAGGTCCCTCCTCGTGCACCATATCGGGTGCGAATAATGAGACAACAGTCATTAGCCACAGTGCGCACAGTGCGCAGCCGCAGGCACACCTTCCTGTTTTCACTCACACGCTCTAAGCCTATAAATTACGTTTAATTGCTACCAAATTGACTATTCCTTGGTGGTGTTAAGGTCACCTCTTTAACCCAGTGTTATGCGATGCCGATAAAGACAGTTACTTGTAAAGTTTTATGATTTACTGAATTAATTAATTGCATATTTAGTTTCACACCATATTATAAGTAGGTAAACTAAATCTTCAATTTTAGTGGTTCAAGAATTATAACTAGTCAGTTTCTTAATTTTGCCACTCACTCACCCATAACTTTTTACGGTAAATGAACTACATTTTTGTACAAGTAATGTTTTCGATGGCATAACTAGTTTGCGTATAAAAGTTAACAAGGATCCACAGACAGCCACAGTTAATAGCTATCAATATATTTTATACAAAAAAAAAAGATTGTAGGTGCGTTTAAATGTTCAAAATGAACAAATAAAGCAACACAATATGTCATTCACATTCCTAATATTCGTATGAATGTATATGATATGGAAAGTATTTATACAAATATTAGATGGCTTCAGAGAAAAACACTCACTTAAAGTAACATTATAGTATGAAAGGAACTAGAACCAACGTGTGCCCGAATATAATACATAGTTCTATACATATTTATGATTGAATTCATATTGCGATGAATACGCATTGAGGGAAGGCGAACCTTTCTCGTGTTAGGATAATATGACGGAGTAGAATTCACTCAAGCCGACTCCTGTGAGCCACTCCAATGAATGAATATTATCACATTACTGCGATCAAACGAACTCGCCGGAACACAACGTGTTATTCGTGTTCACTGAAAATAACATGTATGAAAGGATATACCTAACTGTCAATTTAAATAGGGTACAATCCGTGACATTATATAGTCTACCATAGCTGAAGACTTCCAACAAATGAGTACGCGCATATGTACCTTCGTACCTGCCTCAATAGGCTAGTTGACACATATGCAATTATGTTACAATGACGTTTATTTCTAAAAGTATTTGTCATATGGAACCTAAATATAATCATTTCTGTTCATAAACCTTGAATATGTTTGTATAAACTCAATATGAAAATTATTTATTTTGTCTATGTCTTTAACTTCCGAAAACGCTATCACCCATTTTGTGACGTCATACATCTTGTTAATAAACATTAACGGGATCTTTTTCTATTACACTTTCTGAATCATGACGTCATTCCTCTTGAACACAGGTAATTTAGATAGATCAACATGTCTGACAACGTTTTCGTCTCCAAATGTCAAGCCAATTTTGAAATATTTATTTTAGTGCTTTCTAGGTCTCAAATAAATGCCATATTTTTTTCTTGATCTAGTTAAACCATTCGTGACCATATAAAAATAATTTCAAAAAAGTGTCAACTAGCCTATTGTGTGACAAGTAACCATATTCGTCTTGTCGGAATCATAAAACTGACTACGTTTCCCTCCTAATGAGGTAAGTTTCTATATTAAATAGTAATACCCTTAATTCATTTAAATAAAAAGTACGTTATGTGACTTTGGAGTCGAAAGATAGAGCGATAATTTCTTACATTCCATATGTGTCGCTTGGAAAACTAATTAACTACTTTTGAATTTCGTGAAATAATTTTTATACATACTTTGCTATCCTTTTTTACTCCCTTGTGTTGGGTTCAATTTCGCTAACTACGTCTTAGTGAACACCTACGTCTGTAGAGGACGTCTTATGAAAGACTCCTAGCACTAATAAATGAACATAGGCATTTTTGTTATCATGAAAGTATATCATCAACAGCCCGTTTACGTCCACTGCTGAACATGGGCCTCCTCTTAACAGACCTTGGCAAGCCAGGATCGTAGAGGGATATTGCCATAATCACCACGCTTGGCAGACGGATTGGTGATCGCAGTAAGATGTAAACCTTGAGCTAATAGATGCTGCTGCCCATCCATCAGCCATATGTCCCTTAGTCGCCTTTTACGACACCCATGGGAAGACATGGGGTGGTCTATTCTAAGCCGGAAACCACACGGCAAAGTATATAGGTATTCCTAATTTCTATCATCGACATAAAACAGTAAAGCTGAAAAGTTTGTTCGTTTCCTCGGACGCGCTTATCTTAGGAACGATTTTTCCGATTTTAAAAATGCTTTTAGTGTTAGATAGCCTGTTAATCGAGGAAGGCTGTAGGGTATATTTAATTATAAAGTTCCTACGGGGACGGGAGTTAAGCGCGTGAAACCTCGCGAGGAAGCTAGTCTTTATATAAACAAGATATACAAAATTGTATTTGTTCATAACGTAAGCACATATTACACAAGATTTCATTTAATAGCTGAGAATACAAATAGTAGGTAATCGAACTGTATACATTGTTACCTATGTTTGAACCTTAGAGGCTTCTTGGTGAAGTCTGTTAGGAATTGTATGTGGCTTCAGTTTGTCGAGTGAATACAAACGGGATGGAGTATACGTACAGCGTGTCTCAGTTTGAGCAGCTTTTGGGGACTAAATAACTAGTTGAAGCTTTTTCGAACAAATACTTTTGTCATACAGTAATCACTAATGCCGCGTGGTTTCCGGCTTAGAATAGACCACCCCATGTCCTCCCATGGGTGTCGTAAAAGGCGACTAAGGGACATAATGGCTGTTGGATGGGCAGCAGCATGTATTAGCTCAAGGTTAACATCTTACTGCGATCACCAATCCGTCTGCCAAGCGTGGTGATTATGGCAATATCCCTCTACGATCCTGGCTTGCCAAGGTCTGTTAAGAGGAGACCCATGTTCAGCAGTGGACGTGAACGGGCTGTTGATGATGAATCACAAAATGCTAACAGACGAACGACGACGAACCAGCGCACACTGGTAGAAACCACTGAAACATTATAACTACAAACCAGTGTGCTTTCCTCCTAGTTTTCTGTGGTACTGAATTCTTAAGTTCGTTCAGAAACGTGGTAGTAACAATAAAGTTTCTCTTAATACCTGTAATGCCAAGTCATTTCATTTTCTTGTTGAGGGAACTCCCATTTTCTTTTTGTTTATATTTCGACCTTTGGGAATATAGTGAGATGTCATGAAAAGAACTCTATCAATATACTACTTTATAATTTTACACTCGGTTCACGATTATATGTCAGATGACGTTGATGAGCACATAGCGCTAGAGATTTATCGACATCGTACAGCGGAGCACAATGTAGTAACCCGGTAACTGTAGCGCAACACAGTGCAGTCGCGTGCGAGCGATCTTGATGCATTACAGCTTATCGAGGAGGATTACACTGTCGAAACAATATCATACACTCGCTCTGAAGGCACAGATCATTGCTGTGGAAAGTTTTGGCATACATTTTTAACAAATGTGCCGTGCATCAATTGTAATCTGAAATAAAACTAAAGCTATAAGCGTAGGTATATGTATTTAAAATTATTAATTGCACATTGTATCTCCATATAATACTTTCTTTATTGTTATTTTGAAGGATATCAAGATGTAGGTACTACAGAAAATATCTTTCGCGGCCAATAAAACCGTAACTATTATCTCTATTAATGGTAGGGGTCTGGCTTACATCTCGAACAAATATAAATAATATCGAGAATTGTATAAAGTGGCTCAGTCTGAATAGATTTCACCCCACTACTGAAAACAGATAGCTGCACAAAACCGCGTAGAATGATGATCGCACACAGGCGCAGTGAATGGGCTCGTACTGAGTGAGGGCGCGCGGCGAGCAGGCGGCGTGAGGCGCGCAGTTTTTCATATCTGCGCATAATGGCGCGCTCCGCTCGATTAGTCCTCAATAGATACTGAATAACTATTCACCGTCGCCACAAAGAAATGTCCCCCGTCCATTATGCTCTATGATACTCGTCTTAAAACTCGTTCATCGTTCTACGTCGACCCACTTGTTCAAGGCGACAAACGTGACGTGCCCTGTATACTCTTTTCATTTTTGACGCAGTTCAATTTCGTAGCAAAACGTCGGGTGAGTGTCGTCGCTGGTAAAAATAGTGTGAGTAAGTAAACCAGAGACGAGTAATAACGAGCGCATCGACGAGTGACAGGTGGGTGGTTCGACAGCGCTGTTGTAAGCTCTGCAGCACAACACAACAAGACGAGAGCACCAATCGTATCGCACACAATAGGTATTCAATTAGTAGCATTGTGGCCATCACGGCACGTTGTCGACTACAACTTGCGGCTGTATCAGATTATTCGTGACTAGGACACTCGGAGACATTCTCAGAGCAGAGTGACAATCGTAGTAAGTGCCTTTCGGGAGTGCAACTTCAAGACGTGTGACACTAAGCTAAATCTTCAGCGGCTTATGTCCATTGTCCACGTTAGTAAAGTTCACTGCACCTTATTTACCTGAATCTGCATTTTGCTTCGTAATTTTGGTTAATAACAAATAATAGTATTAATAACTAAAGAGTTATTGACCAAAATTGACGATGTATAAGATATACATCGTCATAATCTTTGATGTTTTTTTATCTTTATATATACAGTTTATAAATAATAAAATCTATTAGGATGGCCAAAACTTGCTTCGTATTTAAGAAGAAACTACATGAACACTTTCGCAAAATACATAATTATAATTGTCCCAACTATGTTTTTTTTATATATTATACATACCTATATTTATTTATGTAAAGTATTGGTAATATAGTATTATTCCTATATATATCTATATTCTTCTTAACTATTGCAAAATAGATGCAATTATTTTAGTAGGTACACTTACTATCATTGTCTCTGCACCATCTATAGGTTGACTGGTGCAGTTCTTTTTGTACTGATAAATAAATATTTTATAATATAAAATTATATAGGTAATATAATATAATATTTTATAATAGACTACAACATAGCTTCAAAAGAAATAGAAAAATTCAGTAAGTATCACCCACTAAAAACTGAAATTACACGGCTATGGAATACACCCACAGAAATAGTTTCGGTTGTAATAGGCGCAACCGGTGTAGTAGCTAAAAATAGTAACAAGTATTTAGATAAATTAGATTCGAAAATAAACGTACATACATTACAGAAACAAGCAGCACTACATACAGTGACTTTAATTAGTAAAGTTCTAGGTGACACAGTATTTGTCAATCAACAGTCCGAACCTCCTCTTCCCTGAGGGTCTCGGGGCGGGAATTAGGACTATAAAGAAATACCGAGCTCGCTCGAGTTGGTAAACATTCCAAATACGTAATATTATTATTTATAAACTAGTACATCCTTTTCTGTACATATGGGCTCAGTTTATATGAAAAAAAAAGTATATTTAGGTAAAAAGTATGTTTAGCTTAGTGGTCAATAATTTGATGAGTGTTGGTTTTAGATACACCAACGAAGATAACACCTAATGAATGTATAGATTACGCTTTTATTTTAAGCGTTTGAATAAATGGGAAGCAATAGAGCATCTTCCAATGGACACCGCACACGTTAGTTTAATGAGCTCGCATAGTTAGCGCGTGACACGGCGCGGCGCTGGACGCGGCACATTCCTCACACAACGCCACTGACCGATGCAACCACCACCAAATAACATCGGGAACCTTTTATATTGTCATTGTTACATTATGACCAAGTGCCACATACTAACCTAAGTAGATAAGAAATATTGTTAAAACATTATCTGAAACACAAAAAACTAAAACCTTACTCTGAACATTGCTTAGTACACAAATTAGAACTATTAGGAAATTAGGACGGATATACGCAGTTAGCCACGAGGCTTTTGCTACTTCACCGGGCGTAAAGGCGAGCAGAGCTCCAGCCTTAATCAATGGTTTAAAAACTACTAACTAAGCAACCTGCGCAAGAGGGCGTCCCCTGTGGGGCTCGGCTCAGTGCGGTCGCTGGCGATGAGATTGTGGGTTCATGACTTTTAGTATTTTAGGGGAGTTTTGTGCAACTGTCGCTCTACTTTACAGTTCGCGGGCCTCTCGGACTTTGAGTCTACGAGGGCATCGTAGACCCAAACTCGGTGAAACCAATTTCAATGAAAGTGGACATTATTAGATAATAATTAATAACTACGACTTGAAATAACAATTTTATACATATCTAATAGTACATTCGCAATATATTTAAACCCAATTAACTATTTAGCTCTATCTAGAGTTTGAGTAACTAAATAAGACAGAAACACTATAACAATATACTTTGCTGATAAAGCGACCATAAAGAGCATCTCGTGTACAATACTCTCTGTTACATAATAAATGTTCAAGCGAAATGCAAAATAAATACGATTGTTGTTTAACTGAGGCTTCATCGTTAGTCACACGTCACGCGAGTATGAGGGCTCTGACGAGACAGCGGCGCCCCGATTACTGCGAGACTAAAGCCGAATAGAACATAGTGCAGTTCACAACTAATTATGATTATATAGGTATAGAAGACAATTGGGTGACATTTTAATTATAAAAACACATAATGAAATATCTATTTATATATATAAAATCGAATTCATTCACTCATTCACACATCACGAAATCTCACACATCACGAAATCTCAGAAATCACGTGCCAGGTAGTGCCAGGAGTCTCAAATTTTGCACAGGGGCTCCTTTTGGAACATAGGTGCTCTCTAAGACGAGATTTTTCAAAATTCAACCCCTAAGGGGATAAGGAGGGGTGTCAATGTTTGTATGAAATTTCTATAGTTATAATAGAAGGGTTTTTCAAATTACTAGAAAATACTTGTTATTTAAAGAAATTAAAATGTAGTTAATATTTTTTCTGAACAAACAAAAGGATGTTAGTTTGTAAAGAAAATTCTTTCTTTTCAACGGTATCGACTTTAAACTCACATAATATTTATTACTATTACTAATAAATTACTAAAATTATTGATGGATTATTTTTATTATTTAGAAAGTACCCTTATCAAGTGGGTAAATAGGAATTGCAAGTTTATGTGAAACTTTGTCAGTTTTAGTTATAACGATTAAAAAAATACGGTTGATTGTAGGCCCGCGCAAAGTGTATCATTTTTGCGATTGGAACATTTGCATCTGAATCACTAAACTGTTCCGGAACACTGATATGTTTCATTTGGAACACCGGCACCGGCTCAAAAGATGCAATTGAATAAACATGCAATTCAAACAATATCATAAAACAACTGATCGTGTTTGTTTAAATTTGCACAAACATAAACAATTCAAAAAGCTTTTTCAAAGTAAAATGATACCTAGTCTTCTATTTCATACAAGAAACAACCTAATAGTATTTGATATGTAAGCACCATAATGGTTATTATTACGTGCATTGAATCAAGAGCCGCTGTCCGAGAGCTAGCGAGCGAGCGTATATGTATCCCGCCCACCGCTCAGCATTTTGTGTCTCACTCAAATCTCTCACTCGCAAGCGACGTCGTTTTCGGTCCGGTCGGTCTACAAAGTAGTGTTCCAGATTCAGTGTTCCAAATGATGCATTTAAAACATTACTGAAGTTCCAATCTTTCGAAACACTAAGATGTTTCGGAACAGTGAGTCGGTTCAGTAAAGAGTTACACACCTCTAGTTGATTGGATCCGGAACGACTAGATTCCTACGGGAACGGGAGTTACGCAGGTGAACCCGCGCGTGGGCGCAATAGTAATTATATCGATCCCACAAAACGATTGACGGTCTCGGTAACATATTCAACGTAAATATAAAAAAAATAATTAACCCTGGTTACTTTCTCATGACGAGCGATATCTGGAGGATCAATCAATTGAAGGCATCTTAATTGAGTTACATAAAAGTAAAGGACGTATATTATTAATGTTACAAATTGGTTCACATATAATGTCAATCAAATTTAAGAATGGATTTGATGTATGTATATTGTAAACGTTGACAATGTTTTGCTTCATTTCGTAAGTTATTAGCTAATACTAATACTCAGTGAAATATTTATCAATGTTGTAGTTGTAACTGAGTCATCTACAATGCGGCCAGTTAAGATCAACGCGACGAAACAATGGATTCACTAAGTAGAGTCAGCGGGGGCTCGCTTCGATAAACGATAAACCCAAATAAATCTAAAAATATGGCTTTAATTCGTCTCTTGCATTAACTTTTATGGAGTTAACTCAATGGTGTGTTATGGTCCCCAATGTTCCGCTGGGAATAATCGTAGTTAACTTAACAAACGTCGAATGATTAGCGTGTCGTTCAAGTTCCACGCCATCTGTTTCATTTCAAGCTGTACTATAACTGCGGTTTGCCACCTGAGGGCTTTTGCCGACATTCTGAAAAAGAGTGGTAATATTTTGTTTGTTTATATGTATTTCTGCGCGGAGACACCAACGCAGCGCATGATTCCGTGGGAACCTCTTCATTACTAACTGTTGAAACTGTTACTTCTAAAGGTATTTTTTTTCTTTCAGTAATTTTTGAGTTCATTCGTTGCAAAAAAAAAATATCTATATAATCTTTGATCGTTGTAATACTAGCAAAGATAAATATAGAACACTCGTTTTGGACTCCACCAAGAAGCCTGTAGCTATCGACGTACCTACAGAAGTTAGTTCCTTGTAGAAGGAGGCTCCGTCGATGTTATCTGAGAGCATTGTGCCGATGGTTCGGCAGGATTATATACGTCGACAGCCGCAGTTCCTATTCAACTAGTAATTCATGTTTTCTTAATGTGCAAAACATCTGTAAGACGTCCGTCGCCATTGATCTCTGGTGCAAACGAATATCATCTTAATTTTTTCTCCGACAGAGTTGATATTAGCCTAGACGAAGAGATGCCAACCACGGGCAATGTTCGATGTGAGACGTGACAGGCCATTCGAGAGCTCTTGAGATTAAGAAGTTTGTGGTTGTACAACGTGTAACTTAAATAGTGTACTATATTTTAAATATTATTATTGTATAATGCAACTGATAAAACAATCTGTAGATAACTATGCGTTAGGAAATAATTAATTAATTAATAAATATGTTTTGCATGCCCATGTGACGGCAGAACATGGAGAGCTAACTTATAAGACAACATCTATGTACCAATTTCTACCCATGTTTGCAAACTAATAAATGATTTGATGATTAATTAAAACTTACATATTCATTATATATTCGCGGTTTAGATACATATCTAAGCTACAAAGTAACCATTTATTTTTTGTTTTTGGGACATACGTAGTCAGCTAGAAGGCTAAAAAAGGCCTAAAAAGGCGAGCAGAGCTCCAGCCTAAATTTAAATAGTAGTAGTATGCAAGAATATTGTCATTCAGGTTTTCAGTACTATTTCACTGACGCATCCTTAAATAGAGACAAAACACTTTTCACCTTATTTGTAATCGTTATGATCTCTTTCTTTCGGCTTGTGTGTGTATCGTGTTGTCCAGCGTGCACGTTGGCCCCGGTGCGCGGTGTCTGCGGCGTCACGTCTCAACACATTGGACGGTGCGCTGTGTAACACTGCACGAAACTAAACCTACGCCGGACCTGGGTAAATGGCCTCGAGATCCAACGGGAACACGCAGCAAACCGATTAAGACTTACTTAAAAAATAATAAATGAAGAAAAAATATTTTGTAACAACGATACATGCTACTATACAGGGTTACAGGAAAAGTCGACCTAGATCCGTTAAGGGCGTGTAGTACACATCATTTCTGAATGATTTCACTATGGAACCCCCCATCCTAAACTTAACCGTTTTCGAGATTTTCGAGTTTTAATTTTTTTTATGAAATAGCCCAATTTTTCGGCTATTGAATTGAATATTTTGAATTTTTTTGACTCTTATGATTATTTTTTTGATTTTTTACATGAAAAATGAGATGCTTAATGACCTCAATGACTAAAATTGCACGTAAGTTAACTAAATAGGTCGTTGTAGACGATCGAAACCTAAGAAAATAAGTACAAATTATAAAAAAATATTTTTCTTTTCTGTATATCGCAAAAAAATATTATGGCACTTGCTCTGCAGATGTGCTTAAAAACATCTACATTTTATCAGCTATCCAACGAGGTATAACAACCTAGGGTTGTATTTAAACTCATAGAAAAAAACATAGTTAAAAAGGTTCAGGTAGTAGGTCTAACGGGTACCTCGGCTATTGTCCTTCACGTTAATCCGGTGCGTGTGAGCGAGACAACTTACGATTTATGCAGGTGAGAGTGAGAAAAATAATGTGCAAAAACAAGTTTGGGGATACAACATGCCCATTGTTTTGTATTTGGTCGTTTGTTTGCTTGCCATCCATTTTAGTCTGCTCATGCGACTCGTCCATGGTAGATGCGAATTATTGTGCTTCCGGATTCCCACTCGACTTGGCTTTGTTTCTGGACTGATTTTTCTAACTGTGACTACTGTGCTTGTTTACTGGACTCTGATTTGTGCTTGTGATACTGGACTGTTGAAAATGGCAACATACTCAAACGAGGAATATGCGGATATGCTTATCTGCTACGGATACTGCAATTGCGTGTCCGCACAAGCTCGGACTGAGTACATACGACGCTATCCCGACCGTCGAGTACCTGATGTGAGCGTTTTCGACGGAGTTTACCGACGACTTCGTGAAACTGGCTCTGTTTCGCGACGACGTACGGACTTGGGAAGACCACGTGTCATTGATGACGACGAGGAACAAGACAACGAAATCGTAGAACGGTTCAGAAGAGACCCAACCACTTCGACCAATATTGTTGCCCGTGAACTGGGCCTATCTCAGTGGAAAGTGTGGTTTACGATTCATACGGCAGGCCTGTATCCATACCACTACACGCCGGTACATGTAATTGAAGAAGGAGATCCCGCGAGACGCATGGACTTCTGCAGATTCATGCTCAATGCAGATATCGAGGACCCGAATTTCCTAAAATTAATATTGTGGACAGATGAATCCAAATTTGATCAGGACGGGATTACTAATTACCATAACGCACACTATTGGGCTCCTAAAGAACTAGGCAATCCAAATAAGAAAAGAGTAAAGGGGTCACAACGACGATTTAGTGTAAATGTGTGGATGGGCATCATTTCCAACCATTTGATTGGGCCTTACTTTCTTCCAGACAATCTGAATGGTGAAACTTATGAAAATTTCTTAAGAGGTGACTTAGGTGATCTACTAGATGATCTCCCATCACAATTACTGCGGGACATGTGGTTTCAACATGATGGCTGCCCTGCTCATTTCAGAAGAAGCGTTAGGGAATGGTCCAACCATTCCCTAACGCTTCTTACTATCCTAACAAACTATCCTAACTAACTATCCTAACAAATGGATTGGACGAGGTGGGCCTTTACCCTGGCCAGCCAGAAGTCCCGACCTGACCCCCATGGATTTTTATGTATGGGGGCACATGAAGAGCCTCGTTTACAGTGAGCCCAACCCCATATGGTCAGTGGAAGTTCTCAAAGAAAGGATAATTAATGCTGCTAACGAAATAAGAAGAACATTAACCACTGGTGTAGTGAAAAGTGGACTACGTGAAAGAATGAGAAAATGTGTGCGAAATAGAGGTGGACACGTAGAACATGAACTATAAAAAATTATTCAAAAACATTAGGTGAATAAATGTTATTTTGAACTGATTTATTGTTTCATTTAGCTTACTACAATCATTGACGATCTGTACGCCAACTATGAGTTGAGCGTGAGTGACTTTGTATGCGAATTAGCGTTAACAACGCACCGATTACGTTATTTTCCAAACAAAAGGCAGTAACTAGTCACTTACGCTCAACTAATGGTTGGCGTACGGTCATTATTTGTACGATCGACGATCTGAACAAAAAAAAAAGCTATAAAAACTGAATGATCTCCTAGGTCAGGATAGCGGGACATCGATGGATGCATGAAGGTTGTACCCAGCCGAGGGAGGCCTATGTTCAGTAGTGGAAGCCAGGAGGCTGAAATGATGATGCTGAACTTAAGTCAAATTAATTAGATTAAATAAGCGCTATTTATTCTGACTGCCATGTAGCCTTAGAAACTAAGTTTCACCTTTGAGGTTAATAAATACCCTAGAGTGTTATACCTCGTTGGATAGCTGATAAAATGTAGATGTTTTTAAGCACATCTGCAGAGCAAGTGCCATAATATTTTTTTGCGATATACAGAAAAGAAAAATATTTTTTTATAATTTGTACTTATTTTCTTAGGTTTCGATCGTCTACAACGACCTATTTAGTTAACTTACGTGCAATTTTAGTCATTGAGGTCATTAAGCATCTCATTCTTCATGTAAAAAACCAAAAAAATAATCATAAGAGGCAAAAAAAATCAAAATATTCAATTCAATAGCCGAAAAATTGGGCTATTTCATAAAAAAAAATAAAACTCGAAAACTTGAAAACGGTTAAGTTTAGGATGGGGGGTTCCATAGTGAAATCATTCAGAAATGATGTGTACTACACGCCCTTAACGGATCTAGGTCGACTTTTCCTGTAACCCTGTATACATACTATTATGCTACTTAAAAGCTGTAATTATTAATTGGCAGGGCATATTAAAAGTAAGATTTTTTACCCATTCAATAATATTATGACTGCCTCCTCGTGCATGTATTTCAAAAGACACGGCTTGTCATATACTTAGTTTAGTGTTACTTACCAATAATTAGTCTGTGGTATAGGTTGTATAAATATGAAGTGAAAATAGAATCCGAGGGGACAAGTCCAATAACCTGGCCTACGGTATTGTTACCTGCTATTTTATTTCTTATAGTATCAGTCTATGAGGTTATTGTACGTTATATAATAGGCATGAACACTACAAAGATATTATAATAAGTCCATCATTTACTAAAAAATATTGGACACGTATTTATTTATATATTAAATCAACAAAAATTGACAAAGATACAGAGCAACAAACTATAAAGTTCAGGAGACCCCCTCACTTCACGAAATTTCAACGCACAGCGCGTTGAAATTTTATTTTTTTGCTTATCTAACTGACGTACTAAATATTTTTTTCATTCTTCATGCCTATTGTGTAAGGACTCTTACGAGAAATACTTCTGCTTTTATAAATTAATTACTTTTCATTTGCAATTAATATGGTTATTAGATAACATTGCAGGTTAAAATATTTGCCAGAACACGTTGAGCTGTGGCCGACTAAACAAGACGCAAAACATAATCAGTTAAGTTAATGTTCTCTCTATTACCTGTTGAAAACTTTGTGTAACACTTAAAGCCTCCGAGTTCTGGTGTTTCTTTGATCTTCCTGTGAGTAGCTGGATTCATCATACCTGTGTATCTTGATAATGTCGAAGTCGGCTAGAGAAATAGAATAAAATGGTATTCAAAGCAGCTTATATTACACTAGCGGCCTGCCCCGGTGTGCACGGGTGGACTTTATAGCCTTTGTTACTCAGGGATAATGTAGCATTCATATGGTGAAAGGATTATTGAAATCCGATCAGTAGTTTTTGAGTGTATTCGAAACAAACATTCAAAAATATTAACTTTTTCTCTTTATATATATATTTTTTTTTTATTTAAAAAAAAGACAACTTTCTGTCATAATCCGGCTACTCACCTACTCCACCGGGTACAGCGGGTGCACAGCTTTGCGTGCTTTCAAAGGAACAAATTAAACTGCACGAGTTCGGGCTAGTGCCGAGAATTTAACCCGAGATATCTGTAACTGCGGTTGAGCACATTCCCGAGCGTTATGTACTTATCTCCTGTATAAGCTACGAGTTGGTATATCAGGGGTTTTTTCCCGCGAACAGATAGCGACGTGATAAACAACGCATTGATGTTTCCCAGATGTTCGCTGCGCCAATGTTTATGTTCGCACGGTTCATTAACTACCAGCTCTATGAATTAACATTACATTGTGTACGCAGCGCATTCTCATACGGCCGAATAGCAGAGTTATGACATCTAGTTGTGCCGCGCGGGTGCGGTTGCTGATTTGCTTTATTGTGTCAACATGCCTAATTACATGCAGTTTGCAAAGCATGTAGATGTGTTACGAGGAAACACGCGAGTGAATGCTAGTATTTGGTGTTAAAAAGAAAAGCTAAACTTTTCCATGTTTGCACAAGTTCCTCATAGTTCTGAGAATACGCTGTCGCAGTCGTTGTACAGAAAGCAAAGTTGTTTATATTCCAGTAACTAGCTAACTTCGCACAATAGTAAGTAAATACTGCGCACTGCTATATTTCCCACGGGAGCGTGCACGTAAATCCGTATCGTTTTGTTGTCGTCACCGGAGAGCGCACGTCAATAACTATCGCCGTGTAACTAATACACTCACAAATACAGTGAACCCGTTATTGTGAGGCTATTGTACACTGTGTATGAGCATGGCTTCAGAGCTCAGAGCCATGGGAGATCTCTCAAATCATTGCCATAAACAAGTTATAAATTTAAAAAATGAGATTAATAAATTTTGAACACCGGCAGGATTCCAACCTGCATCTCAGGTATAGTTAAAATTTATTAATCTCAATTTTGAAATTTTGTATTCAGTAATATGTTACTCTTAGTATTAGCAGACCCCCAGTGACTTTGTTACCTACTATTTTTAAAGATTATTGGGACTATTGCTACTACGTAGGTATCGTCATTGTGGGAAAAAGACGAGAGTGTTTGCGCGACGAAGCACCTTGCGCCAGAAGGCAGTGACGGTGGCTATTTCAGTGCTGTCCATTGGTAGGTACTTAACTTATGTACTGACTGTCATCTAGGTACTAGTTATTTAATTTTTTAAGTTAAAATTATGGAAACAAAAATAACTTTTGTCGCCATAATTGTTAATTAAAAATGTATCCTATAATACGACCGTATTAAGCAACCGTAATCAGAGATGCCTCTATATAACAGTATTTTTCATACAACCTCGAGGTTGGTCAACCTCGATCAATATCTAGCATGTGCTCATATGATGCGATAAATTGCGATAAGATTAATTTTAGATGCCTCCATCAATATCAGATAAGTCTCAGAACAGATAGGCGCTGCGTCTACCTACCGATACTCACAGGGTTACCGACTTTATTTCCTTACATGATGTTCAATATGGCGAGTATCTCGATGTGTGTTGTAGACTCGAGTCTATAATACTTGTTATCGTCTTAACAAAGTTATTTTTTTTTTCGGACAGACATAATTATGTATTTAGCCCTGAGGCTTTGCTACATCACCGGGCATAGTCTTAACAAAGGATTTGTCTATGAAATTACTGAATCATTACATTGTCATGGAAAGTCCAGAAAGACTAAATGGAAAGTAATACCTGCGATTGCAAAACTCTAAATTTGTAGATTACCTTGGTGTTCGGTTTGACCATGCGAATCAATGTTTTGGCTTGTAAACTTGGAGTGTGCACACATGTTTGTGTGAACACTCCAAGATGTTATTTCTAAAACTTAAGACATCAATCTTTGATTTAGTCGTGGATACTAAATATAATATAAGAATAATGAGAGAGCAAAATATTGACAATTACAACCCTCTGTGAGTTATATATTTACATATTATTACGTAAAAAAACTTCGTGCAATGGCTCGAGTCGGGCCAAAACAAGCTTTTATTATGGGTTTTGGCAACATTTATCAGTGAGATGCCAGAAGGTTAGCAATACTATATTTGTATTGGTACGTATACTTATTATAAGTCTCTGTAGAGTGAGTGGGGGACAGCCCTAACAGAGCACGTACGGCGCGGAGTCGGACGGAGATCTTTATGAAATCAGATAAGTAATGACGGGTGTGAGAAACGACAGCTGTTGTGACACACAGACCATAAACTAAGCAGAGTCGATTGTACTTACTACTGCTTGGTGTTTTATCAACGTGTGTGTTTCATTTATACTTCCACTTTTACGTTAACGGTGCTTTTTGTAGAAATACTAAAAATAAATGCAATTACTTTCACACTGCATTTTTTACGTCCGTATCGTAGCTGCTGGTCTCTGCTTCTGAAAGCCTATTTGATTAAAACATTTTTCAAGATTAAATTTACAGGAAATTTTAAAAGGAGACGTCCAAACTGTTTAGTTATATAATTTTGGGGCTAAATTTTTGTTTTGAAAGAAAATAAAACAAAACGTGTTTTGTAATTGAATGTCAGTATGTTACCACCCACCATCTGTTTATTGTTTAGCTACGTAATCTTAAATGCTATACGCACTCGTCGTATAATAAGGCACATCAGGAAAGTGAACACAATACCACTTCTCCACACAATAGTTCAGTGGTTGTTCATAATGAGTCTTCTCATCTCTGTACAATCGTCATTGTCCCACTTAATGCTTTATATGACCCGTTCTGAATGTGAACAAAACATAATTACTGCTAAAATAAAACAATGAGTAGGCAGTAGGCGCTACCCGCGGGCCGACACGGCTCGCGCGGTAATACATTCTAATTTATTTTACAATATTCATACAAGAGCGTTGTGAAAGGGAACATTAACGTTAGTATCAGATCGTTATCAAACGATTAACATCGATCGGAATATTTTGCGAACATTATGCGCAGATGTTTGTCGTTGGCGCTCGAGGGAGCGGGAGGGCCTGACTTGTGAGAACGCGGTATTATTGTTACTGTGCTATCAATTCATTTGACATAAAATGTTGTACCTAAAACCAATATAAAACAGTGAAATTTGTAAATAGTTGTGACAACTATGAATACACAAACCTAGTAACATCCGTATTTCGTCCGCATCCATTCAGTCGTTTTGATCTGATGCGGACAGACAGGCTTACAATCAGACGTTAACTATTGACTGCACTGGATACCTTGTAAATTAAAGTAATTGTACCTTGATGTTGTGGTGTTAAATCTTGAACCTCGGCGAACAATTCATTGTGTGACCTGCAAATAATTTCATTTGAATGTAATACACATCTCGTAGGTTTAAAACCAGTAAACATTTGCGAAGTAGCGGGTGTTGTCGATATTATCTGTGGCATGCTGGCACCACACGGCACACATTGGTCGCTGGGAACTAGCCGCCTGTCGTCTGGTTCCCACATGACACACGCACCTACTCACTCGTACTTACACGTCTAATAACAGGGTTGGAGACTATTACTTTAAGTACTACATCATTGACGGGCGCCGAAATTGGAACGACCGTTCACCGTGATCAGGGAGCTATACCCTAACGGCTGTAGAGGACGTGAACAAACAGGAACGCTGTGGGTTAATTTAAATATAATTAATTGTATAATATAAAGAACACTTACATTATTTATTAAAAAGAGAAAATATTTAATCAGAGTATTTCAGTGACTTTTACTATTTAAATTAAAAAATATCGCTAATTGGGGTCTTTTAAAATAGTATCTACTACAAAATACAAACAAACTGTTATAACTGTATTACCGAGCTGCATTTTTCATATCAACAAAGATATCGTGCATAAAATAATCGCGCCAAATACTTAGCACACAAGTAATACGCACCGGCGCAGCGTAAATTGTAATATAGACGTATATTTCACACAGATAGGAGAAACCTTATATCGGAGCGGTGAATCTAATTAAGTACACTAGGTATATGGGGGCTCCGCACGCACGGCGGGGCCTCTAATGCCCGGATCTAAATGGCAGGCGCTGCTAAGCCGAGGCGAGGACGAGTAAGCTGGACACACATTAGACGGAGCGACTCGGTGCATGCCTACTCGCTACACACTGAAGGTTGGCATCGACTCAAACTAAAAGAGATCTTTGTAGCTTATACTAGAGTGTGTACAAAGACTTACCGACTGACTTACATTAGACGCGCAAACTTTAACAAAAAATGATAGTACTATTTGCCGAGGATCCTTTTCGCAAACCGTAAGCACGTCGTACTCTGTATCTACGTGCTTGTACAGGCATTCTGACAACTGTATGATTGAACTTACAATACTAAATACTTCCTATTTGGATCATCCAGAAGGTTACGATAAGCCCCAGATCATCGGTAGCAGCAGGCTGAAGCAGGTGGAATGTTTCAAGTATTTGGGCAGCATAGTGACATAAAAAGGGGATCTTGCCGCTGAGGTAAATCAGAGAATTTGTGCTGCAGCATCAGCTTTTGGTAAATTTCAGCCCAAAGTTTTTCGTTCGCATGATCTCAAATTAACCACTAAGATCTCGGTGTACATGGCAATAGTTCTCCCAAATCTGTTGTACTAGTCAGAAGCGTGGTGTCTCTAACGTAAAAATATAAGGACGTTGGACAAATTTAATCTAAAATGCCTTCGAAGCATCATGAATATCAGATGGTCGGATCGTATCTATACTTATATTATAAAGCTGCAAGTTTGTTTGTTTGTTTGTTTGAACGCGCAAATCTCAGGAACTACTGGTCTGATTTCAAAAATTCTTTCAGTGTTGGATAGTCCATTTATCGAGGAAGGTTGTAGGCTATATTTTATTTTCAAACAAATGAGGGATCCACAAGAAAATTGCGTTTTTGTAACCCAAGGTGTAAAATCGAAAACCTATTTATGTGTGCGCTGCAAAAACTATTTACAATAGAAAAAAATTATGTACTACGGGTTTGTAGGTCTTATTATGATCTACAAAAAAGTCCGCGAGAACACATATCTAACTATCATAGTTTAGTCACAATAACCGCTTTTATGTTCATAAAAAATATTAAATCGTCTGAAGAAAGAAACTACGTTAAATGAGTATCGTAATATTAATCCTTATCCAAATTAAGCATAATGCAATCAAGGGTATTTATGTAGAAGAAAAATACTTTTTGTTTTATTCCAATCGGATATTTCGTTGAGAAATTATCACGAGTATAAAAACGCAAAGAATTGGTACCTAATAATGAGTTATTTGCCATAATAGATAAAGCTGAAGAGTTTGTTTGCTTGAACGCGCTAATTCTCAGCAACTACTGGTCGGATTTGAAAAATTCTTTCAGTGTTAGATAGCCCATTTATCGAGGAAGGCTATAAGCTATATTTTATTATAAAGTTTTTACGGGAACGGGAGATACGCGGGTGAAACCGCGCGCGCGAAGCTAGTTAGAAGTACGAGTGTCTTAAGACGAGCTAAAGTCCTCGGCATAGAGGCTTACTTAATGAGGCGTCAGTTGAGGTGGTGTGGGCATGCACATATAATGCAGGAAGATAGACTTGCGAAGCGTATCTTCTATTCCGAACTCCAGGAAGGGAAATGGAAACGCGGTGGTCAGTTCCTACGTTTCAAGGATGTTCTGAATAGACCCTTCAACATGGGAGAAACAGGCACAAAATCGGTCCGAGTAGAGACGCTATGTACAGGAGCAGGTTTACACATTTGAAGAGACAAGGAGGCTACAATTGGACAAGAAGCGTGACGACCTGAAAGCTAGACCACCCGCAAATATAACTTATAATGTCATCAATAGTGTTCTAACATGTCCGCTTTGTGCTCGGAGTTTTACGGCAAAAGTTAGATATGCGAGTCACTGGAGAGCACATGAAAGGGCACACCAAAGCTCTCAACCACTCTAAAAGCCATCGATTGCAGTCGCTGTGGCCGAAATCGGCTAGATGGCATCAATATCATATAACTATGGTCTGCTAGTGTATGTATTGTTTTCCCAGAAACCACTAGACTAGTGTGAAACACGTAATGACCCATTGCACACACATCTCGGTACTAGATCGCATTATCGCTTCCCATGCAGCGAGAGAGTGGTCAGTGAATAGCAGTTTGAGATAAAAAGTACCTACTCGTTCAGATACAATCAACGGACGCATTTTTTATAGTTTCTTTTAAACTTTCTTGTTATTCAGAGGAATCGGATAATATTGTGTCGACGTCAGAAGTAGTCATTCGTTTGATAAAAATAAGATGATTCAAATAAGAAATAGGGGTACTTACAATGTGTTACATACTCAGCAGGGAATCTTGTCGAAGAGGCATTTTCTTGTTTTGTACAACTGATGTGTTAAAGTTGGAGAATCATGTGTTATTTGTAGAGAAGGTTACACCCATGACCTTTGAGCACACGAAAAAGACTCAAATGTTACATCACGTGAATATCTTTGGTAAAATATGAAATTTCTACAGTTATACGTAGGGTGGTTTCGAATGTACAGGCACCGTGGCGTGTGACGTCAGGCCACCGCCTCGCCTCGGTCTGCACATATGGCCCCGACTCATAACTCAGCGATGTACAACGTCGTAATTGTCCGAGTAATTAGGCAGATACTTTCTTTTGTGCGCCGACCATGTCTCGGTAATGAACTAACTACAACTTGTGCTCATCAATTATGTCAACAGCAGACGCGGGGAGCCCGCAGGGGGCCAGGGGAGGGGGGGCGAGCGAACCGCAGCGTCATCGCGCGTTTGTTGTTGCGCCAAATTGTTCGGCGAGAATGGGTTCCATTGTACCGTCCGTTGTGTTTGTGTGTTTGTGCACTCGCCGACAATAGCTCTTATTAAAGTACAGAGTTTGTCTGCCGCTTCTGTAAGTCGGAAACTCATAATTTGAACCGCAACCGCAGTGATTGCTTCAGTCCCCATTTTTTATAGAATCACGATTCTTTCTCCCTTCAAGCGAAATAAATTCAACTGTCGCTGCAAAGATATTATATCTGTGTTCTTTGTGTTCTGTGGTGTAATACCAGATGAAACATTTTATTTTTAGACAAAACATTTTCATTGACTCAAAATGATGCTAGACAGTTTTTATGTGTTCAGTCTTTATCCTTTCTCTTCTTGGTCAACTCTTTCTACTGTTATTTTACACGTCAGCTTAAGATAATTGATTAAAATCATTTGGATATAATGACTTTTCAAATATGAATAGGTATTTGAAAAGTCATTATATCCAAATGATTCATATCATTATCATACATATTTACCTAACAAATAAATTGAACATTAAATTACATTTTCAAATGTAATTACAAGCTTATTTTTTAATTATAAATTGCAAGATTATAATCTTAATATTGTTAACGAAGCATAGTCATGTTAAAAAAGAACAAAATTAATCGTTCACAATAATTTTATTTCACAAATAACGTAACACATGTGTGACAAAGGGACATTCGGACGAGTCTGTAATTTCCTAGAACAAAAAACACTTCACCATCAACACATTACGTTTGCTTCGGACTCGGCTCGTTCACAGGCTGCTCGGAAGAGATCGCATTTATTGATAACGCCTCCAATTGTGCGATCTCATTCATCTTTCATTTGAATACATCACTTTTATTGATGTACGAGCTATAAACAGTTACAAAGTCCTTAAAAAATATCAATTACTTGTTAGTAGTGTGATTTGACGGTCTAACATTTTATAAGCCACACGAGAGTGGACTCACATGGGAGATAAAAAAATTACGATCCTTAGAATAACAGTAATTCAGCAGATATAATATAAGAGAGCTCTCGAGCGAACTTTTTATTATTTCAGTCCCCTTCTCCCGAGCCATTGTAAAAGTTGGTGCAGCAGTCAGCTGGGAACTATACGCTGTTCCCCACAATAAAAGGGTTCCATAAAATCTTGGGTGTTACTTCACTTTGTTTGAAAGACTGTTTCCGAAGCGCGGCGAGGGTTGCCTCTGTTGTTATAACAAATATCACGTAATTAATAAAATACACACTACACCATGCAAATAGGTACAGCGTGGAACGAGAAAATTGATATTAAAACAGGGGTGGTTTGTGTTGGGCCGGATTGCTCATGCGTACCCGACCCCCGCCAACGGCGGATCGAAGGAGTGTCCAGGAGGTTTTAGTGGTGTAGGGTCCTCTCCTCGTGGTATGACCTTAGCATACCACGCTATGGAGAGGGCGAGTCCCACATATCCCACCGCCAGCGCGCGAATACGCTGCAGCGGTGGTGGGAATGCGTCAATGCATTTCCTCCCGGACAACAAAAAAAAAAAAAAAAAGGGGTGGTTTGTGTTTACTTACTTTGAATCTATACTAACATTATTGAAAGAAAACAGTCTTTCTATATTTAATTTTCACGATAGACAATGTGCCGTTTTGTAAATAGTCGGAAAACAATTTCTTGCTGAGCTTACTGAGGCGGTGTTCAGTTGAACAATACTAATTAATGAAATACTAGCTGCGCCCTAAGGTTTTACCCACGTTACTCTGCTCCAGTGGGTTAGAGCGAGATTATTTGTAGTTTATATGTTAATCGAGTTTACTAACTATATCCGTGCACTTTTAGCCAAATCTATTCAGTATTTTTTGCGTGAAAGAGTAACAAACATACATCTTTACATACATACATTCTTATAAACTTCCGTTTTTATTATATTAGTAGGATTATATGTAACTGTACTTTACTTTGTAGGTACTACCTTGTAACGTTTTACCCCTAAATTAAAATTTAAAATTTGATGCAAATCATGTTATAACTTAACTTTTACGATGAACATGAAAGTCAATTACAATTGTAGCCTACTATTATAGAGTAATGGTCAATACATTAGCCGATAGATAACCGCCGTAATAACAATTTATTATTGTTAAAGAGTATTATTATAATAAAGTGAACGTCTGGTACTATCATCACCCGCCGAGACCGAGCGACGTCGCGGCGCGCGGCGGCTCATCAGAACAATATAATATTTATCGACCTCTCCATAACTATCATTATAATCTATTTTGCTTTTGACATTAAATATAACCTTAAACTTTGAATACCAATCTATTTAGAGCTTTATGTTTACGCCAAATGGTGCATATAACCTCCATATCCAACGACTTCAATTTTATTGATTTAATATATTCAATGAATACATAAAATGATCAAGTCCACGCACATCTATATTGTAATGTGCTCCAACTTGTTGTCAAATAAACGATTTATTTACTAAGTAGTTTGCTTTGTTTCATTCAACTCTTCGCCATTGAGTAGTAGACGATTTCGTGGAGAACTATAACCGTATGCACTCGCACCAGTTATAAACGATATTTCGAATCGATTGTAACTGTAACAAAGCAAAATCGATTACAATCTTTATTGATTATTGCGATCAGCAATATGGTGGTGCATTTTAATTAAAAACAATTCGTTTCATAAATCAATTACCAGTAGAATTTGCAATGAAAATAAATTACAACTTTTCCTTTCCGTTTTGTTAATATTCGTGTAACCTGATTTACATCACAGTAATTACCTTAACTACTCTCGATCATAATGGTATTTTTTACTGAGTTGTAGTTGTATTGCACAACGACAGATGTTGAACATCGCACGTTTTTTCCCGGAGATCGTCTATCGGAGGTGTTATGTACTTACACTGGCACGTTTCATCAATTTATGATCACGCAAGAGGGGAAGTTGTATAGGGGCATTTTATTGTGAGATTTTTTTATCTTTTCCTTTAGAGCTGCAGCAGAGAACCAATAATCAATAGTTTATTGTAGTCGACGATGAATAGTTCAGATTGTGGATTTATTTAACCCTTTGCATGTCGGTAGGGTCTATGCGACCACCACTACAAAAAACAATAGTTTTTTTTTAAACCGTTTTTTTGGGCTCGCTCACGGCGTTGACCCGCGGTTTTACCCGCGTTGGACTGCTACTCTGCTCCAGTGTCTTGTAGCGTTCAGGTATAGCCTACGTGTTAATACTGCTTATAAACGATGCATGTGCCAAGTACTGGGAAAACCAGTAGGTATAAGCTAAGTATTGGTGCGAGAAAGAGTAACAAATATCAATAGATGCATTTTAGAATATTATTAATTGATACGATAAAGTAGGAATTTAATTGTTTTTGGGTAGTAATAAAAGCTCCGACAAAAGAATAAGAATTGTCCTTACACAAAATATTAAATCTACTACCTAAAATACTTACTTTCCGACTACTTTTATCCGAATAAAAACGACGAAACGACCGAATGAGATACTGAAATCTTCGAAAGATAAACATGACTGTTTACTGCTATAATACTTTTCTACCAGCTTTAATTACGTTCTACTGAAAACTATGCTTTGTAATTTTTATCTTTACTTGCCGACTATTAATTCATAAATTACCTTTCATATTTCAAAGACTGTGGTGCTATTTTAACTACAATGTTATAATGAAAATACTATTCTGATTGGTTATACAGAAACTAATAAAACATATCAAAATGTACTTGCAGTAATACTTTTTTATGGTTTGACATCGGTACCTACTTCAAGGGTTAAAAAGTCAGAATCGTCGTATTAATGGATTAATCTAAATCCAAGTAGACTTTGGTTTCCTAGAATATTGTACGTATCCTGTATTATTAATCGAAAAATCTCTTGATTTTATAATGCTAGCGAGATCAAAGATAAAAATAAAACAAAACTCAGTTTATTTGTCCAAATTTAATATAACAAAATGTTATTTCATAAAAGTACTTCTTTGAATCATCATCATTATTAATGGAAGAAACGCCCCAAAGTCGCTTCTGGCGCTGTGCTTATATCAAACTAACCCGCTCGTCGCTTCGCTCCTCGCTCTCGGCCACAGATCGCTGGAGATTAATTTGTTTGTCGGAACCATTATTATTATCCATTGTCTTTAGTTTTTGATGCACTGCTCACTAAGGTTGACAGTATTTTGTTATTATAGGTCAGTAAGTTGTCATCAAACCATTCGCCCTTTAGTTTTATTGTGTTTATAGCAAAGTAAGTCGACCAAGTTACATTCGAGAATTGCCAAGTCATGGAACAAAAAGATGGACGCGAGAGATAATGAGTCGCGACCGGGACCACCCCGGACTCATTACAAATATCACTAGATCTTAACAACGATAGAACAGAGTCTCCTCGAACGACACGTCATCTGTCATGTCTCCCATCAAGTTCAAAGTATATCAGCTCTGGAATCTGCTCGAAAAATACGTGAAGCACAAAATAGCCTTGGAAATTGTCAGAAGCGAATAATTTTATGCATTTTATCTTGAAACGTTAAGTCTCTGTAAATAGTAACTGTAGTCTGCTTACATCGTAGAAGAAGATTTTAAGTATTATTCTGAAGTAAAAAGTAACTTTGTACCTATCGTTACCTAGGACAGAATTAACACAAAACGAGTTGCGTTCATTATAGTACTAAGGCAATGTATTAATTATAATAGTATAAGATACTTCGCATATATAAAGATCTCGGAGGGCAATCATATGAAACGAAAAAAAGCCACGTGGTGTTTTTCCTCGTCGTGATCATTAGCGAATCACTGGAATGTTTTGTTGTCTTCTAAAAACGCAAGTAAAACAGATGCGCATAATAATTGCTTTAAATGTCTCGACTCAACTTTGTAGTCGTTAATAAAGCAGCCATCTCCGAGTGATTAAGCTCCGCAGTTTCTTGTCCGTCAATATTTTTTACAATCAGTTCGTTAATGGCATCGTGTTAAATGTCAGATGATAATTAATGAATCGATAGAAGCGCTTAGTGGCTCGCGGCAGTCGCGGCGCTCTCCCACCTTTCACGGCGCGAAGTAAACGACACAGCAGCGCGGACTACGCGTCGCTCTCGCCGACATTCTAATAAAATTACAATTTTGTCGTTTATTAGTCTGAAATATTTGAAAAGGTTAACGATTTTTTTTCTGAAAGACTTACGTAGTTAGCCACGAGGCTTTTGCTACTACACCGGTCATAAGGTTTACAATAAAAACAAAACAAAAAAAGGAACAGGGCAAAAGGTCAAAAAAAAATCTCGGAGTTTCTTTCTTCCTTTCTTCTCCGGGTCGTCACCTTAGGTAGCTAGTGAAAGGTTGCAGGTTAGCTAGGGTAGGATCCTCGACGTCATGGCCGAGGACCGCGTTGTTGCTTATTCCCCGAAATGTGATCTCGTGCCAGGGATCATCACCAATGTTCGTAAATCTACTCTTTACTCCAGTGGCACCCTGAGCGTTGGTCCTAACCCCTTAAGGGTGCCCTCAGGTGGATGACGCTTAGACTTTGGCCGGATTCTTGGAAGTTTATTTTAATTTTAGACCTGTAACCTTTAAGGCATCTTACTATAATGTATACATTTGTCATTTATCGCACGACAGACGGACAGTATATTATTTATGTATTTTTATATTATTATTATGTAGTATGATTAAAAATTCTGTAAGATAAAATAATTATAACAATGTTTTTAGCTACTTAAGTGATACTTTTGTTAGATTTAGTCTTATACAGTGTAATTTTGACAAGTACAAGTGTATGTAAATACCTAAGTGCTGAATAAATTTCATTATTTCATTGATATTGGCCTTCTAAATAAAACAGAAAAAACATCGAGAGTGGATCGGCATTATTTTCCACAATAATTTCATATGACTTTTAATTTTTTCAGTAGAACACAAAAATTAACGAACCTAGCTTGCCATGGCATATAATGAAGAGGCCCATGTTCAGCTGTGGACGCATCGGGCTGTTGTAAATATTCAACGTGCCATTAAAGGGCGACACGGAGTGTCATGGTTCAATTACAGACTTGTTAAGTAACAAATCAATCGGCGATGGCCGGACATATCGTATGCATACGATAATTAGAAGTGAGGGGGCCGAGTATTAACTGAATTTCCGGAGACAGTTCACAGTCGGGAAATAATTTTTCTTACACAACAATATTACAATCACTAAACGAGACCTTCCCTGTCAAGTTATTGATTGTGATAACTTCAGGAGTTTGTTGTAGACTTGTGCTCTGTGGGCTACGTGTCGCTGGAACTGAACGCCTCCACACGAGGCACTATTACGAATGATGTTTTAAAAGGAGCGCTGGTGAGTGGCCGACTCACGTTTTAACGGCATCTCCACAATAACAGCATCGTTTAACTTCTCTCTCGACTGCATCGTCAAACATTTTCCAAGAATATCCTTCACGAATTTGTAACAAAAATAATTGTAGCGTTTACAAGTAGGTAGTTTCTGCTAGCGCGTGGTTTTCGAAAGGTTTTCTGGTTTGTACGTATTTGTCTCTGCAGGTATTAACAAATTTGGATGATGAATGTATCCTAGTTTTGCCAGCAGTTGCATAGCAATTGATGAACATTTGTATACTTATACTTATAGCTTTAACAAAAGTTCCGTTTTGACAGCAAACTTACGACTATTTTAATTTTCAGATGAATTTTGCTCATTTTCCTACTGGAAATTTCTGTAGCAGACATTAGCAAACACTGTTTATTCTTTCCTAGGATCTACCCCTAGAAAGTTCCAATGCGAACGTCGAACAAACTATACAAGCAATCTACGTAATCACAGGTAAATTTATCTTACTGAAGTAAATAAAACGCCTAAACATTACTTCACTACTACACGTGATCACAGCAAAAGTAACGTACTTAAGTTTGTAGAATGTATTGGCTGTATTGGTTTCTTTGATATTTATAATAGGTTAGACACAAATGAGGCTTTTAATGAATTTCACGAGGAACTAATATTATTTTACAATCTCTGTTTCCCCACAATAAGACGAAGATATAGTTTTAGAGCCGGCAGACTTTCTTGGATAACAAAAGGTCTCAAAACCAGTTGTAGAACCAAAAGAGCTTTAAGATACAACTACTACTTAAATAGAAGTCATAACAATAAAGTTGCTTATTTAAAATATTCCAAATTATTAAGAAAATGTATTAATGGCACTCAGTCCCTCTGTAATCAACGATACATAGCCAACTCTAACAACAAAGGTAAAGCAACATGGGATGTTGTGAAACGTTACGTTGACGGTCCTATACCTATGGTTAGTCAATTCATTAATGATATTGTCGATAACGGAAGTACAGTTACATCTGGATCTGACATTGCAAACGTATTTAATAACTTTTTCATCGATGTAGTTCAAAACACTACTACTTCTGCTCCCACTAACAATGAGTCTGAGCGTTGCACTTCAAATCTAAAAAGTAACGTCTCTAGTATTTTTATAAAACCAACTGACGCAAAAGAAGTCTTCCAACAGATAATGTCATTGAAAAATTCTAAGTCAGTAGGATATGATGAAATCAATTCAGACCTATTGAAACGTATTGCTCTATTCATATCAGAACCTTTGGCGCACATTATAAATCTGTCATTTGAACAAGGCTGTTTTCCAGAGAAACTTAAGTTGTCAGTAGTCAAACCACTACACAAGAAAGGGTCAAAAGCAGACAAAAATAATTTTAGGCCTATTGCTTTAACCCCGGTTCTATCGAAGATCTTTGAAAAATTAATGCTCAAAAGAATCGTAAACTTCCTCGATAAATATGACGTTTTAGCACCGCAACAGTTTGGTTTCAGGAAATCTAGGTCAACGCAATTAGCTATGTTCACCCTAATAAATAAAATCATAAATAATATCAATAATAAAATCCCGACCTCGGCTCTATTGCTAGACCTCAGTAAAGCATTTGATTTCGTGGATCACTCTATTCTTATCTCAAAACTAGACAAATATGGAATAAGAGGCGCTTCCTTGTTGTGGTTTCAGTCATATTTGCAAAACAGGACACAATTTACTAGAATAACGAAATTTGATTCTGGAACAAATAACTTAGTTAAGTTTGACTCGAAACTCAGGATTAATTATTTTGGGGTGCCTCAGGGCAGTATTTTGGGCCCCCTTTTATTTCTTGTCTACATCAATGACCTCCCACATGTACTTACACATGATTGTGTCTTATTCGCAGATGACACAACCATTATTCTAGACTGTAACGATATTGATACATATGAGAGGGAAATTTATAAAACGCTAGATGATGTTGAGAAATGGCTGGACATGAACAAATTAAAAATAAATATAGAAAAAACAAAACTTATTGATTTTAAAACATATAAGAGCAAAAATATCCAATTAAATATTAAATACAATAATTCCCTCATACAACAAGTACATAGCGCAAAATTTTTAGGTATTACACTCGATACACATCTTTCATGGAAAGAGCACATTAAGAATTTATGTGCAAAGATAAATAAGTTTGTTTTTGCACTTAAAAAAGTCAAAGACGTAAGTTGCAGGCAAACTTCTATCATGGTGTATCATGCCTACATATGCTCCATTATACGATATGGCATAGTAGTCTGGGGAAATTCTACTGACATCACTAAGGTCTTCATAGCACAGAAAAAATGCATCCGAGCGCTTTATGGCATGAATTGGTGCGAATCTTGTAAGCCCATCTTTAAAACTAAAAATCTTTTAACGGTCCCCTGTATATACATCTACGAAGTTGCTAAATTTGTTAAATACCACAGCTATCTCTTTGCCGTCCATGACAACACATTTAAGCGTAGAGTGAACCACCTACCCTTGAAAATGCCTGTTCCCAAGCTAGAATTGTTTAGAAAAAGTTGTGCCTATATGGCGCCTTTGATTTATAACTCCTTGCCTATAGGAATGACTGATCTACCATATAAAAGATTCTGCTGTGCCTTGCGAAAGTGGTTGATCCAGGAGAGTTTTTATAGTATAAAAGATTTTTTTAATAAAAGCACCTGTAGATTTGGTGCTCGCTGATGTTTTTCCTACTATGTCTATGATTATACTCGAATTATTGATTCTATTTATGTATATTTAAATAATTTAGATTTGTAATTGTAATCTTTGCATACCCTCATTGAGGGTGAAATATGTCATGTACTTACAACTGTATAACACCTTATTGCCTACCATATTTCATGCAAATAAATGATAAATAAAAAAAAAAAAATAAAAATATCAAACTGTCCGTACATAGTTCGGGGTAAGGACACCATTTCCCGGCAGCACCCGCCACGACACGTCGGAGCGGATGGGCGCCGGTGGCGCGCGACGCTTCCAACTTGTTCAGCGCCATGCGACGCGGTGACGTCGGAAATGTTACGACCTACCCTTTTACTTCACTGGAAGCTATAAAAATTGATGGGAAGCGCTTTTAAGTTTGTGTAGCAACAACCATTAAATGGAATAAAAAGAAGATAAAAGGAAATCGGAATCAAGCGAGTGAGTTTGGTATTCAGTCCAATATCCTATGCAATGCAGTCCTGTTTGGGTCAATGCACAAATAATCACTACACAAATGTTGTTGCATCTACTCATAGCAAATAAAGATTTTGAATTGAATTGAATTGAAAGTGAATTGAATTGAAAGAATAAATAACTAAAGCGATTTGCGTAAAATAATTTTGTGGACATTTTGTTGGGTCTGGTTGTAACGCACTTTCTTTGGCAAGCCGTTGTCTAAACATAATAAAAATCGTATACCTACCTCCCATGAATACATTATATATTGTGACATGATGACGAGAGTCAAATGATAAAAATCTCCGACGTCATTCAGTTCAGTACAAACTGACATTTCTCAAACTAAACGGACCCTATAAGACGCGACCACCTCGCTCAATAAAATACATTATACAACGACAAAGACCTAATTATCACACGCTTCAAAACGATTTGGATCGAGTGTTTGTATGCATTTGGTATTCTGCTCATTAATAAGGTAATAATAAGCATTATATTATTTCTTAGTGAAAGAGACATTATTTTATATTTTCTTGAGCGGTGCTACGAAACCAATATAGTTATATAACCATTTGGGTGCCTCTGGTACATTTTATTTAAATTAACAGAATTGCGCTTCAGAGCTGTAACGTAATGTAACTTAAATCAAAATTAACGGCATTCGAATAAATTGAGAAAAATACCGAGCGCTGAATGTTCGTTTAAACAATTTATTACAGCTTGCAGCGCAGCCATGTTGACATCCAAAACATTAACGTTACTGAGAGTGCTGCTGCCGGCTGCTGCCACTACACAAAAAACATGGCGGGTTATAGCTGTAACGAGCGAACTACTCACTGTCTAACGTGCGCCGTGCGTAGCGCAGCTAGTTAGACACACACGTTTATTGACGTACAGCGCCTACGGGAAATGTATATAAAATGCCTAAAGGCGTACCACACTGAACATAACATTTCCACAGAAATCAAAATAAAAAATATCCAAACTCTCTACTAGATACACTTCGCGCGCCTCTCTGATTTCGGGTCTACGGGAAAGATCTTTTGACTTCTCCTTTCGCAAGTCAACTGAAAGAGTTTTCGTATAAAAATAGAATAGTTTCCGTAAAGTACATGTTCCAAACCTCCATAAAATTAATCGAGAAAAGCTGACCGAAATTCTTCATTTCTCAAACATTATACCATATGAACTTCAATGAGAAGTAAAAGTAACTATCACGATAATATACTTATACTTATAAAAAATTTGACACGATTTTAATCGATCGTTCTTGAAGTAACAAAATATTATATTTATAAACTTCCTGTTTATCAATTCTGTTCAAAATAGCTTCACATTAATGTACATTCAGACATTACCATTTTATAGATCATCATCATCATCAGCCTGTATAATGTGCACTGCTGAACATGGACCTCCTCCCAAGGGAGGGGATCATTTTATGGCTATTATTTTAAATTTTATGTGCATGTCTCAATATTGAATTTAACATAGCATTCCTTAGCTAGAAAGGTACCTAACCTAAACAATAAAAGTTCCGTGACTACCGCTGACACATGTTTCGAAACTGATGTTTCATGAAATATACTGTGTGCTGCAATACAGGCACGAACAAAGATTCGCTTACTGGTACAGTTGTAAGCGTTATAACTAACTTTTATTCCCGTATGTGACTTGTAGGCTCTACTTTCCAGAAGATAACAGATAAAAAACCTGTGACACACACCTGCCTAAACCTTTAACACACGCGGACGTGTGACGGAATGTTGGGTTAGATTACAATTAAAACGTTATCTGCTGTATGTTTTTATGTTGGTGGCAGCGGAGAGCCAGCAGCTGCACCGGGGAATGCGGACGAGTGCCCGCATCTAGTGTACTTGTAATGCGCCATAACCGATACCAGCCACATAGCGGCCATAGCGATGTCATGCCATTCAGGTTAATATCCATCCACTGCGCCAACACTGACTACTGTGTCATAAATAAACTAACCACTAACCTCCCCTCACTAGTCTAGCGACATAAACCTTTTAATTCGTGGGTTTGATTTCCGTACCTATAAAATAGAAAGAATATCTTCGGATTCAGGTTAAAAGTTGCATACCACTGCCAACTGCCAACTTAACTTTTGTTTGTGTAGGAGGATATCAAACAGAAATTAGTTCGTGTTCACTTATCTCCGACAAACCTACGAGTAGCAACATTTACTTCGCCAGTTGACTGCTCGCCTACGTTTGTCTCGGTAAGAAACAGCGATAAGAATTAAACAGATGTAATCGAAACGTTCGACATGATTTTAATTAGTATTTATATTAGTCAGTACGGTTAGAAATAAATTTTCCAGCGTACAAATAACGGTATAGTACAGTTCTCGGTATGACTTTGTTAATTGACTTATGGAGCAAAATATCGTCGTGAAAAAAAAAATAGTGTCGTTTCAGACTGAGTATGTCTGAAACGACACTGCATATTCTTCTCGAAATTTATTAAAAAAAAAGGTTCATCAAAGATACTAAGTCTTAGGTATTATGAGATTTATTTTCGAACCGCATAGTAAGTTGATGTCAAACTTCTGCGACTGCTTGCCTAGTGACGTTTCATCAGCCAGGTCGCTGCTAAATAGCTCAACTCGCTGGCAGTCGGTGGCAGTGCTCACGGACTCTGTGAATAACTTTATCACTTGCTACATTAGTGCCACTCGAAACACTACAAACATCACAAAAGAAGCAACATCTGTTCTTTTGCAGCAACAACCGGGGCTAATCACTTATGACGTGTACGTTTGCGTCCTATTCGCGAAAAGAAGACGTGGCAAGAGATGTGTTTCAAATGTAACTTACCAACTGTAGTGTATCGATAAAGTCTCATTTAGGGTTACAGAAATCGGTGGTCCGGCAAAAATCTTAGAAAAAATAAAACAAATATACAAATTTGAATGTCTAGTGGTTTGAAAGACTATCCCTATGACTCGGAAGGCCCGTCATAGGTGGTACTTTTTATACTCTATTCTTATATATATCAATGAAATAAAATGAAAACGTTTATTGATAATGTAGACGAATCGATCGTACCTACTTATTATAAGTCAAATACAATGATAATAAAAAGAACAAAGTAATGTTGACTAATAAATTGTTATATCATTAAATAAAATTTACCATTGTTGTTATAGCATGTGATAGTCGCTTATTATATTATAAATACAATTAAGATCAACCAGCCCAGGCTGGGATCGGGTCTGAAGCATAGAATGCGTCGCGAGCTTCGCCTTGCGAGTAAAACTGAAGGGTTTGTGTTTTTGTTTTGCTTGAACGCGCTAATCTCAGGAACTACTGATCCGATTTGAAAAAGTCTTAAGATTTTTTAAGAAGAAGGCTGTAAACTGTATCTAATTATGTAGTTTATACGGAAACAAGAGTTACGCGGGTTGAAACCGAGCGCGGGAAGCTAGATTGTAATAAACGTTATCTATTACTATCGTACACCATGGAACGGACTGCAGCTTCTACCACGGTATTATGCCGTGATACAACCAGAGCTTGGTAAGCATGGTGTTGTGGCTTACGCCCAGCTGTGAACCGCATAAAGGTTGATGGTGACGATAATATGTCAGCATTAAAGACAGATGCACACCCGAGTGGTATTATCCTATAAGGAGTCTTCATATGTCATATTCTGATGTCGGTCTTTCTTTCCAAATAAGTAAATAATTAGTCGATCATAAATTTTCATTTTATATCAATACATTAGCCACACGATATAAGTTGCATTATTGAGTAAACCGTGTGTAAGCGACTTGTGTCAAAACGTCGACACATACGATGACATTTACTTAATTGCATAGTTATCGCGAGTCTAACGAAACACATCTTTGTGTCCATTAACAATGGATACAAGAGTTTTTGCTCGTCGTCGCATAATGTCTTCATTATTGCCTAAATGGCGACCGCCTTTGTTCGCTAATACTTATCATAATGTTTTACATAAGTTTTATTGCTGAAGTTAGGTTATAACTGCGGCGTCGTTCGCGTTATGGCGCTATATCTCCCCCTTGTAAACACATTTATTACGTAAAATGGTTACTCACAACAGTTAGACCCGTGGTTGTGTTCCCGAGTTGTTCTGTTTCATTACATCTCAGCGTGATTTCGCATTGTAGCGTGTGAGTTATAGTCACTGTCAGTTTCATTGAAATGCATTTCTTCGTTTTTGTTTCCTGATTACTGTAACGAATCTCGACACATTATTATTATAGGATATTATTAAATAAGTACCTTTAAAGTGTTATCGTTGTAAATGTTCGTTACACGTAATCCACTGACTTGCGTTTCATTGGACATGCGATAACTGATTCAAATGAATCTTGTTCATAAGCTGAACTAATGAAGTAAATGAGTGATATAGTTCACTTAGTTCAAATGAAGTATACTTCAATGACACATTTTGCGCATATTATCTATATCTCATTGATTCGTTGTGATTTGCTGAACTAAATGAAGTACTGAACTAAATCAGTGGACTACTTCATTGAGCCAAAAGATATACTTCATTCATTTCTTTTTACTGACACATTTTGCGCATGTCTATTGTCAAATATGACTGAAGGAGTATTCGTAGCTGACACATAGCTTGTAGCTGTCATAACTAATTGCAATTGTTGGTACAACGAATGTCAATCACGGTTACTTTTTATTCTGACTTGAATTACAAGAACTCTGAAGCCTCACTTAAGTTTTCATTTCTGGTACAGATGTAAAGTATTGTTCGAATTAATAAATAATCATAATTATATGAATTATTTTGTAAAGTTTTATATTAGTAATTTAGATTCAGAAAAAAAAAAATGTTTGTACACCATCTGTTCTCTGATCTGCATGTCAGCTGAGTGATTAACTCAGAAGATGTGAAACTTAACAGATGGTCGTCAACATCGGATGTCGGCGACTGTACTACAATACAAACTGGTACAAACTACGCTCAATAGTAATATTATTTTTATTATAATCAATGCACACTAAATATAATGATTATTGCTTATAAATTACAACAAAAACCTTGATTCCGGGCATACCTAGGAGGTAGTATCGTGATTTATAAGGAAACCTCGATATGGTAATCAGCCTTGCAATCCACTTGGTTTTTATGATATCTTGTCAAAATTGTTATTACAATTGAAATAAATAATTTATCACAAAACTATACAAGTTTTATGTGTTTGGTCGTTGAAACTTTCCTATAAATAGTCGTTATGGTTCAAAGTCTTTTATTTTACAACTCCTAATGGCCAAGTTTCATGAAAAATGGTTGTTTGTGTCGTCGATGGGCTATAGATGTAACTGAATAGTTAGTAATATCTATTCGTTTTAACGACGTAACATAACGTGACGTAGCCGTTGTTTACGTCTTCGCGTTTAGATATCTCCATTTAGTTGATAGCTCCCGTGTCATAATACTTACATTAACTAGTGTTTCTTTGGGAATTTCTCGCATTACTTCCGACAGCTTTTTCTTTCCATTCAAGGTTTTTGTAAGTTATAGGTTATAATGACTATTTAGTACGTTCTACTGAAATTATTATCGCTCCTTATTAGCTTGACGATTATAAAGAAAATCACTGACATTTAGAATTGAAAGTATCGTCACAACCAATAACTATTGTCCTATTAAAAGTGGCTTTACTTTTGTTATTTAAGCGACTTACGTTGCTTACTGTACTTAAAAACTTTCTTTGATAGTCTCGTTATACAAAACATCCGGTATAATAAATAATGCAATAAGATAGGCCGTCAATAATGTCGCATTATATTAGTAGAGAACGAGCCATATGTAGCTATCTACAGATAAGCCACGACAGATAAGTGGAACTAGCGACAAAGTCTTGACAAGAAAACAATGCGAGATTAAATCGTCGGTACGCATCGGAGCCCTCGTTCAGCCAACAACGCAATAACAGAGGACCAACAGGAAGCGAACAAAGCGGCAACCGAACAACCGTCATCACGCTGCAGCCCGCGGGGGACCGCCAGCCTCACATTATGCGATGTCACAGCTACCGGTTCCGTTTAGTTTTAATGAAGGCCCTCCTCTGAGGACAACCCTTGCTCAGGATAATGGGGCGCGAGATTTAATGATTGCAGACAATGTCCGAAATCACTAAGCGTTGCTAACTCACAAAATAATTCCCAGAGCGACAAGATCCGAGAGATGTCTGTCGAGAAGTTTTGTATTGTTTTACTTTGTGTATTTATTTATTAAACATTAAATAAAGATAAATTAAAAACAAATGTCAAAGGTGCTACTTTTATTTGTAAAGAAATCTCTTCCAGTAGACCAACCGAAGAAGAAATAGAAAACAAATAAAACTAAAATTGTGTTGTAAAAATAATGCAGCGTAATACACAAAAAAATGTAAATTACCAAAAAAAAAAACCAGGAAAAGATATGGCAATAGCTAAGTGATTACATTATGAAAGGGGGAAAAATAAATAGCTGATGTAGTGCAAGCTATTTACATTATGTACGTAAAGCCGGATTGAATAAAAAAAAACATGTGAGCGACGAGTTCCGAATGTTCCTTGATTGATGTTACTAATTATGGATTACTTTGTAACTCAATTGCTCAATCTGTTAGTCGCAAGTGTGTATCCGTAATAAACAGTTTACTAGTAGCCAAGCGAGGAAATATTTCTCTCAGGGGACGTTATTCCAGCAATTTAATAAGTTGAATTCTTTGAGAAATGAAATATCCGGTGATTTTAGAAATGTCTTGTCCTGTCCAATGTACTAAACAAAACGGATACGAGTAAAGGTAATTTTTGCAGTTTCTTTCAAAGCAAAAGGAATGATTTATGCGCACCTGACATGTGAGAATTACCTACTTATATTTTCTATGTCGAATACAAGCGTTGCAGTTTTTACGACTTAAATGATTTAAAAAAGTATACTTAAGGGTTTCAAAGATGTTGGGGGTCTATATTTGAAATGTTGAGCATTAGCAACACGATTGATTGTAATTGATATGACGTCGTGATGGGGCGTCGCGCCGTCGTCATTAGATGACGTGGCTCTGCGGCGGCGACGAGGCTGCCTCGCTCACGACACGACTACATTTGTCACACTTCGTCTCCGAACATAACATCATACACACTTATAATCATCAACACTCATAATCCTCGTGATTTCAGTATTCCAATTCTTGGTGTTTAAGTATTTTTGGACTCAACTTTACGTTCCAGTAAAATAAACTTCTTTGTAATGTAATAACAGGTAATGGTATTACCGTGTCATGCAAATATGTCACCGCATTCGCTTAACGACTCATACAACTACCCATGGGCAACATGAAAAGTATTTTGTACTACTGACGATGATGTTATAAATATTATGCGTTATTGCATATTATTAAAAAAAACTCAGTAGTATCATTTACTTTTTACTGTTTTTCCGGTGATTCGCGACAACAACTGCTGGTTTTATCCATGCCGAAAACAGTTTGAGCATAATTTATTATTACTGAATTCGGACAAGACATAAATTGACTTTACGATATGCTATGCACAATTTCATTCCGACGTAAATTAACTCTTAACTTTACCAATTAATTTATAACTCAACACACAATAAAGCATGTTGTAATTAAAAACATTTCTTTAAACATACCTAACTTTTTCTTGCTCATATTGCATGTCATAAACCTAACTTGTGCAAGTATTGCAACGTGTGGTGCCTTCAGTAACTGGAAAGCGCTTTTTACATTTCAAACTTTATGTACTTCTGTTTCAATTGATAGTCACGTTTGTTATCTTTGTAACATATTTCTCAAGCTGACGTTAAAGTTTTCAATCTTACTGAACCGTTCTTCTACACAAATAAATCTCTTTCTAAACCACCCACGCTTTTACAATAGTTAGTACCTACGCAGTTTCATTTGAAGCAGTAAAGCCTTACAACAATAAACATAGATAGAACGGAACAGCTTGGCATTGTGTGTCTGAGTCAACAGATCGGATCATTATACAAGGAGGGTACTTAATTAAGAGCCTCAGATAACATAATCCTCGAGGCAGGACCTCCGTCCGGCTGAGATAAGGACTTCAAAGACGTTTTATAATCACGCTACCTGGGGTGGGAAGGTCTCAGATGATAAATTCGTTGTCAACTCACCATTTTTTTTATTGTTCTCTTAGCTATTACATTACAAAATGTCTCGTAAGTATTCTAAACTCTTAGCGTTCTCGGAATTTAGAGAACTCATCAACATACCCACAGAATAATCGTAGTTAAATACCTGCCCTGTGTTCTTTTTAAAGATTACTAGCAGAGTTTAGCTGTTTACTAGTATTCTTGATAGGCTCTCGTGCTTAGCTAAAATGCTTGTGTTACGAGTGAGTTCACGTCGGTAGTGCAATGGTAGGGATCGAACCGACCACAAGATCACAAGTCCGGCGCCCCTAGCCATTGGGCTACGGCCGCTTTGATGTTTAATGTCGTAGTGTGAGTAACTAGAGCACTTCACGACCTCAAGCTTACTAATATTATAAAACCGAAAGTCTGTTTTCTAGTTAGCTATGTCTTCACTCACCAGATTTGGCCGGAGATTACAAAGGCACAAGTTGTAGAATAGCAATTTCTGAATTCGGAAAAAGTTTAGCACTGAAGGGAATCCGAATTACGTGGGCGCTTTACTTCGTAACTCCAAACATAAAAGTTTGAGCGAATAAGAAGAGTCATCCATATTCCATAACGGCTGTAATACATTCGCGATACATCTCCACTGAAGTCGTGACCTCCTTCAACAGTATGTAACCCACACATGTACAGTACACTCACCGATATACAAAACTAACGTAAGATGGCCGCTCAATATTATAGGCAACTTTAAAGTTCATAATATATATTTCAAAAGATAAGCGATACACTTACTTAAGGCTAACAATATAGAAATAGAGATGATAAATAATTTCGTTGCAAATGCGTGAACGGTGAAACGCAATTATAAATAGGTAATTATAATACCATTTGTAAGATATACCAACAAAACTTTATGACGTAGGTATATCTATAATCATCATTTGCTAACTAATACTCGTATTTATACTGAAGAAATTATCATTTTATTTACAATAAGAATGACGACATGTCAGTACGAGCGATATGTATCTCTTGTTTTTGCCGGTTGAAAATAGACACATATTGATGCAATTGACTGTACCTCAGACGTATATGTGTTAGTGTGTGTGTACGTATGTGTTGGGCACGTCGTCGACCATTCCATTTGATTCATGGTCGGAGTCCCGCGAGCCCCCGCCATACCAAATGGGATTATCTATTAGATCGATGGTGCGACACTGCGGTACTCTCCGGCTCCGTACGTATATACATATAAATAAGTAGTAGGTATAGCTAAAGCGATAAGGGACCGGTAGGCTCGCCTGCAGAATTACATCGCCCACAAAAATCTGTGATTGTTTTCGTATACATTGAACGTTTTGCAGCCGGACTGCCGATAAGGATTGCTATTGATTAACCAATAAAACCAATCTACTTTAGTACTGGAAACGAACGAAAAATACAAATAAGGTTTTAAGGCAAGTCGTGGTAAATAATACGCAAAAATGCATCGTTGCTTTCATTTTTAATAGAACTTCGAACCTTTGCTATTAATAATAAACTGTTCTCAATAAATGTAAAAACAAAAGGAGAAACGAATGCGACCCTTTATCTTGTCGTTGTCCTCAAAATCTTACATTAATAAAGTTATTCGATTTATTTTACATGCAATTCAGCCTTAAAAAAGAATAGCTGCCTGCTACAGAGATAAGTCGTCTGCCGAGACTTAGTCGGACGAATATGCCACATTGTACTGAGTTGTAACATACAGACATACATTACAAGGCGTACCATTAGATAAAGCTGCGGTGGGGTTAGGGAACCATTTATTCTCCGGAGGCCGAGCAGAATACAAGTTGCTCTAAGTCGAGTTAAGACGATTAAGTCGTGGTCATTTATGTAGCAGGGACAAACCCAAACCTCATTACTTCAACTTTTTGCAAGAATTAAATAATTTCTGAGTTCATTCGTTTTTTGATTTTGTATATTTTTGTGCGTCACCACACGTAGAACGTGGAAAATAACAAGTATCTTATATTTCATCAGCAATACGCCAAGTAAAAATAGTGAGGCAACCTTGCTTCGTGTAGCCATGTTGTGCGGCCTCCCGCCCAGGCCCTCGCCCATCCTTACAGCTAATACATGCTTAAGTAGGGATACTCTTTGTCTGAATGTGTAGTATCTAGGCCAACCAGGTCACGTGTAAGAGGCAAACCTGTGGGACAGAAAAGCCTGAACATTTTTTTTATTACAACTGTCGCGTTATTACCTGAGCTGGAAATTGGCTTTTCGCATTGAAGATTAACTACTTGTAAATATAAGTTTTTGCAAAAGTTACCTTATTCACCTTATCTTTATAGAAATATAACATCATCATCATATTGATAAATAATATTAAACTATAGTACCAATATACGACTTTCATATAAACGAATATACATAAGTCTCTCTTTATTTCGGAGTGTTCTCTTTATCTACTCCCCGTGGAGCTGTAGTGAACTTAATTAAACATATACAACTCCCAGGTCGTATAAAAAGGTAATATAACGCAGATTATTTTGGCAAGGAACATTTTAAATTACATTTGAAATCCAGAAGGCAGACGGTGTAACACTCATGTGCCGCGGGAGCTCCAACAGCCGTTGGCCGTACGCCTAATCTCCCGGTCATATCGGGCTGTCCTCGCACTATACATACATATTATAGACGGAAGTACGAAAGTATTTGCGGATACTTATGTGCTTCTATATATCTTATCTTCGACTCATTTCCGCAAATTACTGTGGCCATGGCCAAAATTCTGCGAAAAGTTTACTTCGGTAGTTAGGGTGCGGTCCAATATAGAGCTCAGCTGTTATTGAGTGAATGGGTCTACCCAACCATTCGATAGTAGGCTCGGAAATGATTAGCTTATCATAGTCATATACTTCGATGTGCTACAAACTACGAAGTAGTGAGCTAACACAGCCACATTAATGGCTAACTTTTCGCCTGTTAGATACACTAATATAAATTGGTTCCTCCTCAGCATTGATAGTTATAAATAAGGAACTTGTACTTGTGCAAAGCCGCAAGCAAGTATGTAGATTATATTCAAGCAATATAGCTTCTTTTAAGCCGCGATTGTTTCTCAAACATAAGTTGTAATTCTTAAACTGTGATTGTATCTTATCGTGCGAGTATTTGTGGTCGCTGCGGAGATAACTACTGTCGGTGTCCGCATTCCGCTATAGCTAGGTAGTGTGCGCGGTACTTATTAACATTAAGGCACTGCTCGCCTTTATGCCCGAGAAGTAGCAAAAGACTCGGGCTAACTAAAAAAATATTAACTTACTAACCGCGCGCCAGTAGGTCGGCTCTAACTGGATTAATGAAGTTAATGTACCGACGTAATCCATATATGTGGGTGAAGGTTTCCTACATTTCACGGTTTCAGGCAAGGCTAAGCTGTGCTCTAAATGTATTACCTAAATACAAATATATATTTCATTAGTTAGTCTAAGCAGAGGCTATGAGTCGAGTCTAATTTTTCTAAAGGTACCAAGTAAGTTACCCGATGCTATTAATTAAGATGTGGTGTTTAAAATCTAAACTCTCTTGGGTACCTGCGTTAATCGTATGTTAAACCCAGATACAGAAGCTTCTGAAAAGCTAGGCTGAGTTATATTTGGCTTATGTTTAACTGACCATCAGATATAGTAACATATAACAGAAAAAAATTGAAAATGATCACCAAAATTAAACCCGCATTTTAATGTAAAATTGTAACCAAAGTTTTAACATTTCGCTATCGTATTTAAGCAAAATGACTCCAAATAAATCATTGTTAACCCAAAAGTAGTAAATGATCACCAAAAGTACCTAAATGTTTTACTAATTTACCATTCGGTTCTGGTATGGCCGCAGCTCTAACCTAACCTAACCGATTGTCATTTTTCATTGATTTTATTAAGGTAGAAATAGCGCAATAATTTGCTCGCTAAGATTTGGTGATCATTAACTACATTTGGTGTTCGAATACAATTTGAAGTGCAGTCGTGACTAAAATAGCTAGCACTATTATAATTTTAGACTTTATTTTTCTGGTGTCAAGTATATATTTTTGGTGGTCATTATATTTTATCCCGTTTTTTTATCAGTTAAATAATGAATATTTTTTTACACAATAACCTTTTCATTACTTATTTCCATTGAACGATGTCTATATATACATATATATTTTTAATTACTTCCTCTCAATACAATTTCCAAAATTTTATTTCTAGAAAATACGAGTTCAAAGATGTTAAGATATATGCGTGCGTTTTGTGGAGTCTTGTCTCCTAGAACAAAACAAATGTCATGAATTAAAGCAGTACTTAAAGTTAAACTAAAGCTGATTATTGTTAACAAATAGGTAGGTATTGTGTACAGAAACCAGTATATTGTATATATTATAGCGTTGACCAAAATAACGAATAATAAGATCTAGTTTCATGTTACTAAGTCGAGATAATATAAGGTAATAAAGTTCCATAGGAGCGCCTGAGCGTGTGTCCGGAGGCCGGCGTGGGGTAAGTGCACATGTTACTGCACAGTACTTGTAATAGTTGCATTGCAGGAGGGCCTCCCACGTCGCCGCCGTTACGACGTGCATTACACACACGTGCGGACGCGTCGATACATGTATTTTATAGCGGTCGGTATTTAGCTCGTGGTATGCAAGCAATAGGTAAATACGGTTACCCATCTTTAGAAAAAAGCCTTATCAATAATCATACTTAAAAGTTTATCGGGTGAAATGAAGTCAATCAATGTCCAAATTTTGTCTAATATATAGGTTATATTAAAAACAATGATGACATTGTTTATAGGTATACTATACCCTATACAGTTGTGTTGAGAATGTTACGTTCAGACTCCTAAAATCATAACCTTTTCTTTATTATAATATGTTTATCTTCTTTCCTTTCAAGTCGACCTTGGCCACACGCTTTAAGCACTACTAATATCTATAAGTTTAAAATATTATTCAATAATTTCAAGAATATTAGGCCATGAAACCATGAAAACGCTTACATATCACATAAATTGTATGAAATAGACTGAAAACTATATATTGGGCACAATTCCAAACTTCGAATGAGAATTTTAAAACAAGCGGCTTCTTTGAAACGACCCCGAGGTTTTCATGTCAGCGCGACGTGACCACAAAGGAAAATGGACGTTTTTATAATTAAAAGGGATAGTTTATTTTTAGCTCAACCTCTAATAAAAATCCTTATCTTTATGAAACATATACCTACCTATGTGCTACGAACATATAGGATAAGTACTCGTAGCACATTATTTTTCGCATTTAAAAAATATCTCGTAGTGAGTAGAAGGCAAATGTAGCAGCTTTAAATGATGTCCAGATTACTTTAAATGATAACTGGCAGGACAACCTACGCCTACCGCGACTGCTATTGTAATTGTTAGAATCTAACGACAATAATTTGCATGTTTATTCACTAATAGAGGTCAATTACCAGCAATAGCTAGTTATATGGCCCCTGCACCGCTATTCATAACAATTGTTATAACTTAGCGATCCTATAACATCTTTACACGTCGAAACAACCGGAAGATGGCGCAGTTACCTCGCTGTTCGCTGGTAGTACGGTTTGTAGCGCATGTGTGTCGTGACAGTTTGAGTTGTTCTGATTGATGGAACACTACCATATCATATTATGTCAAATTATTCGTTTCTCCTACATCCTATAACTTAGGATAGTGAAAGAAATCAGTATATTTAAAGAGTTTGTTGACTGCTTGGTCATCATCATCGTTACGTCCACTGCTGGACATGGGACTCCCTCATGGATCCCCAGTTACTGTGATTGGAAGCGGCCTGCATCCACCATGATGCCGCGACGTTAACCAGACCATCCGTCCATTTAGTAGGTGGACGTCCTACACTACGCTCTCTGATAAGCGGTCTTCATTCGAGAACTTTCGGTCCCAACGGGCATCTGTTATCCATGCTTTATGGCTGGTAATGCGAGGTGCTGGTACAAACAAATACTATTCCTTTTCCTGTTATTTAGACTATTTTTTTGTTGTTTCTTTATATTTTCCAGCAGCCTTTATAACTACATAAATTGTTATGAACAGTCGTAAATGAGAGAAGGCGGAGCCTCTGCCGGCATTGACACTGCTCCTACATGACATAACGACGAAACGTCCAGCCTTGGCTTTGAAAACGTATAAATAAATTACAGCAACCTACTACAGCTAATAAAACGTACCGCGTTCCTTGTAACTAGTTCACTCGCAAATTGCGTAAATGATTGACAACGACAGCCCAATGGTTAGGTATTTATACCGTCCGCTCACGTATAGAAAGTGTAGCTATAAGTTAATTTTAGTAGCGGTGAGTAGTCGGCTCCATTATTCAAATGGGTGTGAAAGAATTTAGGGAAACGACCGAAATTTGACGCGACGAGACAATCGTCCCCACGTCCGCGCGTCCCCGCGGCGTCGCCCCGCCGTACAGGACGTGACGGGAATTGTGATGCTCTACCCTACAGCAGGGTACGGCGAACGTTACCCCAAGCCCCAGGGTAACTAGGGAGTATTCCATAATCCTGAAAATACTGATTTAATTTAATATTTCTGTCTCATAGTTTTGCTGTTGGTGAAACGAGACACCAATAGAAATATTTTGTGATTGCAGTTAGATAAGTACGATATTTCTGATTTCAAGGGGCATCATAAGGTACTATAATAAAAACGGTATCCGATATTAAAATTAGATAATTTATCTCTAGTTTATTAATTATTGTGTTGAATATTGCATATTCAGAGCCGTTAGTGTTAATCAGTAGGTATACTGTCTCAGTCTCAGTGTATTGAATTATAAAAAAAGTTCCAAAAATTTGTCGTTCAAATCAATCGATAAGCAAATTCTCGCTATTTGGTGTTTAATTAGTAGTCCAAGATCCAGATGACCAGATAGTCCGTTACATAATATAATACAAAGCAAATGATATTGGTTGTATGTGTGCGGGAGTTTCCTGTTCGGCTCAGACAGCGGCTCTGATACATCTCTAACACATTCATAATGCAGTTTATCTTTAATCGAATGAAACTCGCGTGTCCCGTCTCCCGTCTCACTCTTAGTCCGCGTCCCTTGGGCGTTTTGAAACAAAAGTTGCCAGTTAATATTGCCAATTAACTATGCCATTTCGTCTTAACTTTAAGTTTTCATTTACATAAGGAAGAAAATTATATTATCGGTTGCGTATTCCAAAGCAGTAGATTTTTTATTCTGAAACTTACCTGAGTATCTGAAGGTACCTATCATTTTATTAATTTTGAAGTCTTTTCTACGGTTAAGCACGCTTTTTCGAAGTTGGTATAAAATATACGGGTCTGCTAACCGTCTGCAGTCACTTATGTAGGATGTAATGTGGAAGTACACCGTGTCATATTGCAGAATTCGACCGACCTGTAATATCTATCTACCGATCAACCTACCAATATTTGACAACTTTCTATCAGAAACACAATTACTTTCTATATAAAATCATGAGTTTTGTTATTTTTTCGGGCAATTTGTTCAGTATCTCCCTCCGCCAGCGATCGCCCTGAGCCGAGGTCCAAGCCCCATAGCTGACGCCCTCTTGCGCAGGTTGCTTAGTTTGTAGTTTTTAAACCATTTATTTAGGCTGGAGCTCTGCACGCCGTTATGCCCGGTGAAGTAGCAAAAGCTTCCAAGCTAACTTCATAATATACGTCCAAAAACGAAACAAAAATACATTGTTCAGGTACACACGTTATCTTATACTAGTTCATGTATTTATGAAAAAAAATACAAAACCAATCGCAATATTTTTCAATACAACAATATATTGACCGTCGTCCGTGCGGACGTAGTCTAAAGCAAAGCGCCCACTGGACCGCTCGTTGTCTCGGCAAGTCGGCACACAGTGTGGAGTTGAATGGGCGTCACGTCTCGTGTCACCGCGTTGTGCCGACGCTGAAGAGCACAGGGTTCTGTCCAACAATACTGACCGCGTGTGTTGATAATATCGCATTTACTATAATATGCAGGATGGTCGGCACATTGTATTCAAATGAAAAGTAAAAATTGTAGAGTACGAGTGGATAGGTGAATAATGGATGTCCTACTATCCTACTAATATCGTATCGTCAATATAGGTATATATTGTTGTATTGAAAAATCTTTGAAAAGACAGCGTAACAGAACAAGAATTAAGTATGTAAACAACCTTACCTTTCGATATTATCAACTATTATCTAAGGCTAATTTGTTATTCTTCAGGTGAATAATATTAGAGGAATACATATTAATTTAGACAGACTTTGTGTGGAAATTCTGTCAAAATAATATTTACCTGAAGATTAACAATTCAGTTCCAAGTCACAGATAAATAAATAGTTACCTACTTACTACGTAACCTAAGTCACGTAACACTACGTTATTTATTGAAGAGCTAATTAACTATTATAAGTAACTCGCGGCTGAAATAGAACAACCTCACTGTTACAGTTTCGTTTACATTTCACTTTATTTGAACGCTTGAAGACATTTTAGAAATGAAAACATAGTTTGTTTAACATCAATTTTAATTAAGATGCCCAATTAGATTGAAACGTGTTTAAAAAGTAAGTTTTAAAGAACAACAACTTATTAAAAATGTTATATTTTTTTCTTGTAGGTATAAACATTTATATAGCTCTTACAAGAAGTCTTCTTAACTCGTACAACTACATGCAAGAGAGAACTAATTTAACTTTTATAAATAAGGGCGCGTCCACATACAACGTTCGTTTTAACAGAATCCTTTTCGTAGGATTGCGTTACTGCAGGTAATCACACCACTACAAAACACAACAAAAGGACCGATTTTATATAAATGAAATAAAATACCGGATCGGTATTTATGCTGGATCTGAGCTACTGTATTGTGTGTATACTCGCTCATACAACTACAGACGCCATCAAGTAGCAGGCCTGTACAAAGGTTCGCTATGTGTACGCGCCCTTACCGCTGAACTTTTATCGAACTACTAAATGAAGTTTGACAAGTTGTCGGGTAAAATATATTGTAGTAGTCAAATATATTCTTTGTTAGATACAAAAATACTTTGAAAATAACCGACAGACCTATGACCCGATGACCTCTTGCTGTCTCTATGACATTGTGATAAAACAAAGTGTAACTTCAGTACTACAGTTCAAGGTATTAGATCATTTAGACTATAGCGAGAATCATTTTTAGAATGAGTAGAAATGTTCGCACTTTAAGTATTTACAGACAAATTGACCGAACATGACTTTTCTTATTGGTTTGAATTAATTGTTTATTTATTTACGAACATAAAAAAAATCTTTGTTCATTTCATTTCTAAAAAATGTATTGTAGTAGATCAAGGTACCTATATCAATAACGGTATAATATTTAGTGGGGAGAATGTCACTAGGTCATTTAAGATTTTAACACAATGTTGAATGAATAATTTATTCGTTTTATAGATAAAGATTTCCATTATCAATCAAATAATCCGTTAAATACATAAATAGCAATTGTTTAAAAAAAAGAAGCGTTGGTGCTAAAAATTATCTCAACGTAATTTAACCGAAGTGTTCCGTCATCGCTGTCGGAGGGCTGTCGTCCTAAAATAATACCTTCGGTTCAAGAACGCGTTAGTAATTATGTGTCCCTCAGTTTTCTCAACCATCTGACTTTGTAGTACATCATTATAGATAGGTATTCACTGGCTTAGTATTTAAGTAGATTTTTTTTTTCGTTTATTAAGACAACCTTGCACTCGGCACTCGGGAAGCTAATCCTCACGTCGCTAGGGACTTTACAAACACCAGTACATCCAGACTCAAAACAACTACCCGTTATTCACACAAATAATCGTCCCGAGTGGGAATCGAACCAAGAACACAAGATCTCAGAAGCAACTAGCGTAACACTGAGCCACCGACACATTTCATGGGTAATAACTCTAGTAACCGATTTAATAAGATTAGTGTAACAAAATCAGTAGTTAGTTTCTGCCGTCGTGAAGCCATATTGCGCAGTTAACAACGTCAAATATATAATTAATTGAATTCCAGCTAATTGCAGTCGAGCCGTAGTACATCCTGCTACATATTTATGAGTCGGCGTACACAAGTCACTGAAGATAATTCCTAAGTAGAGCCACCTGGCGGGAGGTAATGCAGTAGTAGCTGTAACACCTAGATGACGACCAACACAACTAGCTGTACGTACTTTGTAAACCATACTTAGTTGCAGTGTTTTCGTATTAAAGACTGAATTGTTTTTTTTAAATGTATTCTTATTTATAACATAAGCGATAAATTAATACAATGGCAATATTTTCATCGTGATGACATTCATTTTTCACGACTCTGCATTGCGTTATACGGGGGGGGGGGGGGGGATCTATGGTATTGCAAGCGATATTACGAGATATGCTTATTATTAACATTGTCTTACTCTTGTTTGCCGATCTAAAAATAGGTTGTACATGTATTTTAAATGATCCAATATGGTTACATACACTGGCACACGTCACCCCCCCCCCCTCGCCGCTCCCCGCTACGTCACATGCGGCAGTCACTCTTTGATACAGGACTCCGGACGGAACTGAAATTATAATCAGACATGTCCGTTTTGAAAAATATTACTGAACTTAGTGTAATTCAAGCCGTTTCGTATTCTCCTATGTATTTATAGCTAATGACATGGCATGTTAAAATACATTCACATACTAAAATACACGTGTAGTAACAAAATACTACAAAGAAGGTGTTCATGTCGTACCAAGCAACGTTTCCGAGGATTTCCTTTCATTGCAAATACAATAATAATAATTAAACAAATTAATCATGTCATTCTTAAGTTATGCGCCTAATCTATAAACGTACATATATATAAAGCTGAAAAGTCTGTTTGATTGCTTGAACGCGCTAAACTGAGGAACTACTGGTCCGATTTGAAAATTATTTCAGTGTAAAATAGCCCATTTATGGAGCAAGACTTTAGGCTTTTTTATACCTACGCGAGTGAAACCGCGCGTGGGAATCTAGTTGTTCAATAAAGGAAATAATATACAACATTCCTACCATCCGATATGATATCCGATGGTGCACATGAGCACATAGCAAGGTAATGTCGCGGTCGACATGTTCGAAGCATATATTATAACGCCTCGAACATGTCGTTGCTCTAAACGAACACATTTGTTAAAGCGTTCTTTATTGTGGTTTGCTTTACTGGCCGAAGCAAAATTCCTACCTACAAGTATTAATCTGAAGCAATAGCTGCTTAGTACCTAGACAACATGATCTATGTCGCCGTCACTACATAGTATAAAACAAAGTCGCTTCCCTCTGTCTGTCTGACACTAAATCTTTAAAACTGCGCATTTTTATGCGGTTTTTTTCTAATAGATAGAGTGATTCAAGAGGAAGGTGTATATGTATACGAAGCCAGGTTCGGTCGCTAGTTAAGTACATATCAGTTTAAAATGGATAATGTCTAGTTTATAATCGAAAATGTCTATGTCTATATCTACAAAACAGATTTCAAAAATTCCTTTTACATCATTGACTTGTTGGTTACGTTATTCTTCTTCATCAGCCCGTTGACGTCAACTGCTGAACATAGGCCTCCTCTTAATAGACCTTGGAAAGCCAGGATAATTGAAGGATATTGCCATAACCACCACACTTGGCAGGCGGATTGGGGATCGTAGTAAGATGGTTAGTATCCTTGAACTTATAGAAGCTGTAGCCCATGCATCAGCTGTATTTCCCTAAGTCGGCTCTTACGACACCCATGGGTGTGCGTGATCTATTCTAAGCCGGAAACCACACGGCATTACGTTACGGCAGTACGTTTTACTAATACAGAGATGATTTGCATTTAGCAAGTCAACTCTAAGAGATGGGAAAAAATGCGTTCGAAACCGTCAATAGTCTTACAGAATATATTCTGCTAGCTGTGCCCGCGTGGAATTGTGAATTTTCATCCCCCCCATTTAAACCTTTTTTCGCTAAAAATAGTCCTATGTCCTTTCTCTCATTCTACACTATCTGTGTACCAAATTACATTCAAATCAGTTCTGTTGTTTTGGCGTGAGAGTTACTTTCTCATTTATAATATTAGTAAGGACTAGTAAGGATAAAGGATTAGTAGCTAGTTTTGTTGTACACAATAGATAGTTGGGTACAGTGGTGGCGAGGCGAGGTTACTGAGGTCCACAGTTTAAAGAGCTCAATAACGCACTTGTACAAATTGCCCCCGCGTACCCTTGCGGCGGCTCACAAGAACAGCCGCCACTTAAACGCGACACTTGATGGGAGCGCTCCATATGTGCTCGCCCCAATCTCACGTGAGAACCGAATGGCTCCACACGGCCACTACACCAGTATGTATACGTTATGTTCCTTTATATTGCACTAGGATCCGCGCGCGGTTTCACCCGCGTAGATCCCGCTCTGATGGAAACTTCATCATTAGTCTATGTTGCTCCTGGATGACTGGGTAGCTTTCTAATTGAGAAAAAAAGTTTGAAATTGGTCTCACGGAGCCTATTTAATGCAGCCAAAAAATTAAACCTTTCCTATTTATAATATGTATAAGTAAAGATTAGCTATTTTATTCAATACTCAGAAATACACAATTTTTTTTCGGACGGCCATATGTAGTTAGCCAGGAGGCTTTTGCTACTTCACCGGGCATAAAGGCGAGCAGAGCTCCAGCCTAGATAAATGGTTTAAACACTACAAACTAAGCATCCTGCGCAAGAGGGCGTCCCCTGTGGGACTTGGACCTCGGCTCAGGGCGGTCGCTGACGGGGAGATTGAGGGATTATGGCTTTTAGTTTCTTTAGTGGAGTTTTGTGCAACTGTCGCTCTACTTTACAGTTCGCGGGCCTCTCGGGCTTCGGGTCTACGAGGGCATCGGAAGCAAACTAAGGGTCGGGAGGGTTCAAAACCAGTGAATGTCACTATCCGGTCCTAGAAAAACTCCTCGCCGTTTGTAAAAAGGGCTTAAATTTTTATAATTTTTGATGAGAAGGAATTATCTGATGTTATATTCTATTAGTCCGATGTGTAAAAATCTTTCAGTGTTTATAGCCCTTTCATCGAGGAAGGCTATAGGCTACATTTAATAAACAGTTCCTACGGGGATGGGAGTTACACAAGTGTAACCACGCGCGGAATCATCATCATCATCCTCAGCCCTAAAGTAACGTCCACATAACGTCCACGGCTGAACATGGGCCTCCTCCCGAGGGAGCGTATTTGCTATAGTCACCACGCTTGGCAGACGGGTTGGTTGGTGACCGCAGTATAATATTGTACTACACAAGAAAACGCTGCTGCCCGTGCCTTAATATAGGTAAGATTATTATAGATGATGTTGTTATAACATAATCTATAATAATCGGGACCGACTGCTAAACGTGCTTTCCGAGGCACGGAGAGTAGTCCCTCAACCAACCAGACCCGGAAAGAAATCTTAGAATTTGCACAAAGATTTCCTGTCGGGCGTGGGGAACCCACGATCATCGAGATTTAAAGTGAGCCAAATACTGCTACACTACGAAGGTTGTCTATTCTGTAAACAACTAAGGCACCGAATAAAAATGCTACAAAAATAAACATTTCTTCTTTTAGCATCGAAACATGTATCTTACAATTATTTTACTTATGATAAACGACATTCTAGATAGCTGCCTATCTACTTGATATTTTATTTGAGCTAATTAAAGTTACCTTTCAATGATAGTCAGTGGTCGACCGCCTCTTTAAAGATAAACATGTTTTGCGTTCGCCGCACAGTGACATTCAAAAATAATTAAAAGTTAACGAGAACTGTACTCACTTTTTATCCTTCGTCCAATTACTCGTCTAAGTTTGTAAGTCTTTATATGTATCGATTAATGGTTTCCAAAAAAAGGTAGGTATAAAAATGTTGATAAACTCATTTCATGGTTGGACCAGAAACGTTTTAATGCAATCTGTTAAAGTTGCAAGTTTCGGACAACTGTGATGTTCGTTTCTTTAGCTCCCGTTGGGAAGTGGAGCCGAAAATGTACGTCTATCAATAATTTCTAATATTTTAGCGTTCTCTACAAGCTTCATTCAGATATAAATATCAAAGTACTATATCGATTTGAATATATATTTCTGTGAGAATATTTCCGATGTTATAATTCAGTTGTAGGTACTTATTTAAATAACCACTTTAGCAGTTTTACATAACAAAAGCTGTCGTGAACAAAGTTTAGTCAACAAAGGCAAATAGTAAAGGAACGTGCAGCCGGTGGTCATCGCTCATCGAACCACAACTAGGACATGTCAGCGATGAGAAGGGTGAGCCCTTCCCCAGCGCCGCCGTACTCAGTCCCAGCGAAATTACATAATAACAACCATCATTGCCGATTCCATTGTTCACTCCAGCTTGTTTTGTAAGTTTGTAGATTATAATGAATAGTGTAAGGTCCATTGTGCCCTATTTAGTTGATGAATGGCGCTGTGTACGACGTATCAAGTTTAGTGGCGGGCGCTTCCTCTCGTAACGAAACTCTCGTGGTGTGTGGCCTGTGTTTAATCGCTAATTGGTGCCTTGTAGCTGTTACCCAAGTTTTTATCTACATAAAGATAAATAGAAGTAAATAAAATCACACCTTTTCCTGGGAGAAGGTTAAAGTAACATATTAGGCTCCTATTGAGTACCTGCTAAAAAGGAGTTAAAAACAAAGTTGGTACTGTTCGGTTCAAGTCGTTATCTGAAGCTTTATCTAAAATAGTCTAGTGCCAAATGTTCGTAGGTATGTAGCTACTTGCTTAATCACATTTTTGCTTTGAGAATGTATCACTTTTGATAGTTAAGTTCTACTTGTGAGAGCTAAAAATAGTTAGCATTTCGTGAACTACCTATGTGTTTCTTGTATTCTTTAACTTATCTCAAATAAGAGATAAAACTTGTTAAAACAAATGTACCCTTCTATAGGAAAATAAATGAAACAATCTGTCAGGTTATTACGTGTCGCACATGTGAAGTAGTAGTAATTAAGACAATGTTTATCAAAACGAGAGCAACTAAATGAAGAACAAACCGAATTCCAGATGACCTCATAAGAAATGTATCAGAATGCGAAATGAGAATAGAGTTAACAGTTAAAGTGGACATTACACGAGGACTTTGTAGCGACGAACAAAACGTTCGAGAGCAGCCACGAGCGGCACATCGAACGTCCATTAGTTCCCGTGCTCCGTGGGGGGGGCCCCCTACCGCGCTCCACTAACACCCGACACGTTGCTCCATTTACATTACATCGCTGCCTCGTCCCCACAGCCATTACTAAAGTTTTGAGCGGACTGAGTATTGTAATCTGCCCCACTGCTACACATACTAAGGTTAGTGACCCTGTAGTGAGATGGGAACCGAGTCTGACTTCCTTCCATTACTGAAACTCCTCTCCGCACGCTTTACATTGCGAACTAAATAATAATAGTACGTTAGTGGCGGGGAATAGAAGCGGCGGTGGAAGTGTAGATAGGGGAGCGGTCGATAGTGTGGCGGCATCCGGCAGTTATGAGTAGTTCAGCGCTTTCAAGCATCGTCCACACGTCGCGTTCAGTGCAGCCGACAGGAAGCGCAGGCAATCAATAGCATCTCACCGCCTGCTCTTAACGATGTGCTATAAGCACGAGCAGACTGATCTACACACATTATAATATATTTCTCCTAATTTGTAATGACCTAAATGAAAGTTTGCTACAGTCTACAACTTCCATTCACAATAATGTCCTGCGCCGCGTTTGTCTGTCTGTTCGCGGTAAACTCAACGGATTTCCATGCTGTTCACCAATAGATTGAATCTTGAGGAGGGTTTAGGTTTATTTAGAGTGTTGAAGATTTACAGCATCTCTACTACATTTTTGAAAACAATGTTCCTGCTTTGCTAGTTTGTGAAATTATGCAATTGTAACATAAATAATGCAATATCATTTTTATTCTATTGTCGTGTGGTTTCCGGCTTAGAATAGACAACCCCATGTCCTCCCATGGGTGTCGTAAATGGCGACTAAGGGACATATGGCTGATGGATGGGCAGCAGCATCTATTAGCTCAAGGTTTACATCTAACTGCGATCACCAATCCGTCTGCCAAGCGTGGTGATTATGGCAAAATTCCTCTACGATCCTGGCCTGCCAAGGTCTGTTAAGAGGAGGCCCATGTTCAGCAGTGGACGTCAACGGGCTGTTCATGATGATGGTGCTTACCTACTCTTTGCTTGACTCTATACTTGTACGTGTCATAATTAATTAATTTAATTATCATTGTTTCCTATTAGCTGATCTTCTGATAAATAAGTAGATTCATATTTTATACTTACTACTATTTCATAAATTATCACTGAGTTACGAAATAATAAAAAAAAAACGTTTATGATAAATTATAGAAAAAAAATTACATTAGGTACCTACTTGAATGTAGTTCGGATTTCGCGCCACATCAGATCGTCATCCATATGTAATCATCGCACACACCTACACGCGAATACATTACATGAGCTATAATCACTGACGTGGAATTCAAACAATAAACTATGCATGATGACGAATGTGGAGCGAGATGACATCGTGCGCAGGCGTCACCGCGCCGTCAACTGTCTCACTAATACTTGTGTAAATACACTCGTTAATGGATCGTCTCAATTGTTCGTAAAGACGCTGTTTTATTTCGCTGAATGTTAACAAAAGTAGGTATCTTGTAATGAATGCGCTGAACAGAACGACTAACTTACTACCAAACAAACCGTAGTGACATCGTCCGATCACTATAACTCTTCTCCAAATACATACCTCCTAAGATTGCTTGTGTGTTGTCTGAAGTAAATAGCTTAGTTTCTCAAGTAGAGAGTTGGACCTTTCATAACTTGTTAAAATAAATTGGGTGTCAGGAACTAAATTGTCGTGGAACCAGTCGCAAATGATGTAGAGCGAGCACTTATCGCACCGCAATCAGCTCGGAGCATGGCGCGCTGTCATGCGTGTTGTCGCGTCGATCTACCGCCATCACACTCACCGGTCCCCGTAATGTCGTCGTAAATGAAATAACACAAAATTGTAGTGAACGCTTTGCAACGTTCGCTATCGAAGTCGTCAGTAACGGCCGCCATTACGGTCCGTGGTGCTGGTCGGCGGTGGGCGCTCATCACCACCTGCGTTCGGTTATAACTCCATTTGCGGCGAGCGCAGCGCTCATTAAGCGACGGTAATGCACGTTTTTGTGTGGCTCGGTGCACATCTGCAATATACCAAACTAGACGCATGATCGCAAGATTGCTGCCAAGAGTAAAAAAGTGCTTACAATGTAATAAATTTTTTACGTTCCGTTGGAGCATAGCTCATGTGACGTGACGGAATCCGGCGCGGTCGCCGGCCGGGATCCTGTTCGCTTTGTGCGTTAGTTCGGTTTATTTTTCTACGGCGGAGCGCGAGGTGGCGCTCGCTATCAGACGCGCGGCGCATGCGATATCGTGACACGTCCTCGCTCATTACCGCTATCTGCTGCGCTATCTAGATCAAACCTTCCCCAAACCGACCCGAAACGTGTCAACCGACGACAACGACACTCCTGTTTACCTATCCGACGCGGCACAATAATCTGTACACGTTTGTGCTCTTAGTGAAACTGACTAGAAGACGTTTCAATACCAAATTTAATTCATTAGTGCAGGTTTCAAGACAGTCCCACTTCACCTGAACCCGTTGAAATAAGTTTCTTGGAACGCAATATTGCAAGGCTCGTTCTAAATCCCGTTTCATAAACAGAGCACTAGAGCGAGACAAGTTTAGCGAAGCACTATTAATGTAATCTCGGCTGGAACACACAATATTACTTAAGTTTTTCCTTTGCTTTCACGGAGTACCCACTTTATAAGCGAGTTTATCTTACTTTATTAGGAGGCCGGGTCCAGCGGCCCAAGGCATGATAACTCGGTTACAGCCACTCACAGCTCGCGTCGTCTCCTTCTCTCTTCATCGATCTGCACAGGTTAGAGGAGGACGAAGTGAACGTGCTTCACATAAATTACAGAAGTGATCATAAGGGAAGTACACAGTAGGCAGTCGGCGCGGCGGGCGGCACGGCTGTATCAAATCAGTCTAGTTCTGCACGCACGGTTATTGTTCTGTATCAATAGGGGCTCCGTACGCGCACGTTTTTGTTATATATGTATGCATAATAAACGCGCACGTCGCATAATAATAGCTGTACTATAAAATTTCCCAAAGATAACATTGAGGACGAACGCAGGGGAACCTGTTCCTAGTGCTGAACGACGTCATTAATGTTAATTGTCATCGATCAGCGATAGGCGTCGTAATACTGCTCGTTAATAATGCTTAGAACAACAACGTGGCGACGTTAAGAGGATTTGTAATATCTACAGACAGATGATCAATCACGTTATCTTAACAATAACAATATTCGGTATCTAAACCAAACCTATCGTAAGTAATGTATTATTGCAGCGAACATACCTAAACATTGTGAATCTATGATCAAAGTTGAAGCGAATATTGAACATCTATCGAGTACATCATCTGTATTAACTCGTGGATCGTCAAACAAACAGCTAGGCAGCGACGAGCTCCCGAGCTGACGCGTCTCATGACTACTTTGTAAATGTAGAGCATTGAATAATACATACCAACTCAGATGGCTCAAAACAAGAATATGGTTCGTAAAATAGGAATATTAAAAGGTATTTACAAATAAACAGTGTCCCGGGGGTTTATCTGCGCTCCTCCAAAGGTTCATAGAGTTATATTAAGATATGTGTATATACAGTTCACGACTCTCGTGTCAAATTTTGTCCAAACCCACGATAAATCAGCTTGAGGAAGAAATATCTGAATATCATTTTGAATATTTATAATATCAGTAGGTCAACCAATCGTATTTTTTCAATAAATCTCAGAATATGTATATGTATAGGAATAATTATGTTGTAACTATGAATGTATTGCGTGAGCTCTCGTACTCACCGACAGTATTCCGCGTGTGTGAGGTCTGCCACCTGCCGCGCCCCGTCGGAACCACTCGCCGTGAAGATGCCCGCTAACATTGCGCCCACATGTTCTACTTGCACAGCTATAAGTACTTCCTGCGCCAAACAAATACGTCGCCAAATATTTGGCCATTAGTCCACTTCAAATGTAGGTACGTAACTGCGTCAAGCTTTATTTGAACTCTTGATGTGGTTTTGCAAAAATACAAGTTAGGCACTCGTACTCAAGTAAATATGTAGTTAAATAAACACGGTCCCGATGGGCAGGTAGTAATAATGGCGTACCTACTCAGTGCTGAGCCAACTTTCTGCGTGATTGAGCAGTAGATGTGCAACAGCGCTCGCTTACCATCACGCACGCCACACTTGCTATGCATACATTTATTAATACCATTATGAAATTTCTCTCCATACATAGCTGTGCGAGTATAATTTACATTTCCTACACCGATATATAATTAAATTACATTTAGGAATTATATTTTCCGTCATATTTCACAGATCACTCCTTAGCATTAAAACGTAGCCAATGATGAAATAATTAAGGCACAATGTAGACAAAAAAAAAATTAAAATCCGCTGTTATGCCTTACTAAAAGCAGTATATATAAATATATATATATATATATATATATATATATATATATCAGAACTTTGCATCAAAGTGTGTATCAAATAAAAAGGGAAATGATTGGAGCGCCCGCTCTGCGCCGCGGGAAGGCGGCCCGACTCATTATAAATGCAACATGACACTGAACTCGCATAGCACGTGTTAGCCCCCGAGGGTAAAGCCTTTAATATAAAGCTGCTATTAGTTACAGGCTCAAAAATAAATTGCTTCCATGCATTCTGAACATTAGCAGCTGTAGATTCTATTATATTTGATGCGAAATTCGTTTCTGATAAGTAAAATCCCACTTAAGTCTAGGTACATTTATGACATTTTCCGACTTACAACTGGATTTAATACAAATTTGCTCACTGCTAAGAGCTCCTAGCAACTTATTTATATATACTCGAGTAAACCCACGCAGACGTAGTCTTCAGCTTAAAAAAGTAGACTCACTTCTATTACGAGTATCTATATTCCGATCACAGCCGCGGTCGTGATACGTTTAGAAGACCTATGTTGACAGGACCTTTGTGAGGTCTGAATGTGTCCTGTTCCCGCACGATTACCGAGAACACTCCGCTGTAATAGCGAACCAGGTTTTTGCTTCCCAGCTGACTAATTGAGGTGGGCGCCTCTCGGAAAGCATATAACTGGCGGCGATAAGAGTGATTTGCCGAGCTATCAGTGGCCATAACATAAAAAGTAAGGGCCGGCGCAGTCCGGTCCGAGCGGCGCTCCCTGCGGCACCCGCGCTCTCTTGCGATACTGCCGGCTTAAGTGGTCATTCCGTGAAAAGCCCAGCAATTACGGACTTTGCTTAGTGTCAATTACGTATTGTGTCCGCGACCATTCACATTTAATAGCAACTACATTTTAAATACACACACAGTTTAATATTGATAAATGTGTGCTGTGGGAATGGAAGTGCATACTTAATACTTATTTGACATTATTTGTATCGAAGTTAAAAATAATTCGATGAAAAAGTAGAAACAAAGTTAATGGATATACAGAGCTTGAAAAGAATATATAAGAACTACTGCCTATAAAAGTAAAACTATAAAATTAACGATGTCTCAGTCGACAGGCGGCATGAATTTGTTTAATGGTTAAGTTAAAAAATATTCAGTCCTACGGCCACCGCAGAATTACAGTATTAAACGTTTAAAATTACGCTCGTTGTATCAGTTGTTTGAATAATGCTAGTTGGCGTTCCTTCACAATTATGTATGTCATATTTAAATAATGTATTTTCAACCCAGCTGTACAAAATGCACACATAATTATCGTGAAATGTATCCGCATAGAAAGTCGAGACACGTTTTAATTTTGAATGAAGTAGTTCTATTAGCAGCTGGTCGTACTTAAGCTATACAAGGGGTAAGCAGGAAGCGCGGGACACTTAGTAATACTAGAGCGGATGCGAAGTTCCCCCCCACTCTCCCTCCAGCGGTCTGTGGACGAAAACAATCAACAACAAACTGCACTGTTCATGACACGTTGACACGACAATTTTATAGTTGATGTGACAAGAGAGCAGTTAGCTGATGTCTGTATGAAATGCAGGCTGTTCTAGTTTGTCACGGAATTTAATGTAAATGTTAACATATCGTCGGTGATACTGTAATAACGCGTAAGTAACAGTTGCTTATAAGGTGCAATTTCATCTGTCAAGAAATATTTTCGTTATATATATTTTAAAGGGCAAAAAATCAATTTGGTGCATTCGATTTTCAAACTTATTAGGTATTGTCACTTACGAGGTATTGTAGTTTCACCGACGATATTTGAAACATCCCTGCTTAACCTCACGATCAGATTACTGCTGTTGACCTGACGACATTTTTAACTTGCATTTTAGATAACAAACAATGATTTTCAATTATAAAAAAAATAATACCTTTCATAGGTATGTTTGTTTACTGAATTTAAATTCTAAGTTTTCAGTGAGCAATTATTCCGTACTTTAGCTCGAGTTTTACTTTCAAACTTATTATTGTCATGACATAATTAGGGCGACAGCGTTATAAAAATAATATTTGTTCATAATGACGGTCGATAGACCCCTGTTTGTGCAACTTTTATCTGTCCCACTATTTCAAAATAGCATAATGATAAAATGTTATTAACTAACCTTTGGCTTTAAATATATGAGGGCAAAGCAGCAAATTAACTTAATTTACATACCTATTTATATTTATGTTATTCTTAATGCGTTTTATTAATACTAGTCAGCTAACATAGCGATGATGTTTGACAATCACGTGGTCGATGTAGGTATTCTTATTTAGCAATTTTCATAACAGCTCAAACGCGTATAAAGTATGTTTAGAGACTCATCAATCAATCACCAAAACATTGCTTCAAACTAGATAACAAACGTCTACAAGTAAACAATTCTCACAGCTTGACGTGCACTCAAATAATTATCCGAGTAGTATATGATGATGTATGAGTGTGTAGCGTGCACTTGTGCAGTGCGGACAGAGGGACGGCTGTGTGCGCTCCGTCAGCGCCGAGGAACAGCTGATCGCGGCGTACTCACGCAGTCGGCGTCACATAGTGCGCGCTCCCGGACGGACATTAACCCACATTATTGAATGTGTTCAGTAGAAACATGCCTTTTCTCACAATAAAGACATAATTCCTTATATGGATTGTGTATTCGTACACGTGAGGTGCATATAATAGTTCAGTTCTGTAACTGTTGCACGGGAATTTCTTAGTAGTTTCTTTTTATGTTTACATCATTTAAATTATTTATTTGATAAATTCTTAATTTCATTGACAAGAAAAATAATAGAAATATTTTATTTATTTCTCCCCACGACTTTATTTTAATTCTAAATCAAAAACATAGAATACCTATGTAGTGTTAATTCTGTTCAAAACGGTTTTTGAGTGGAATTAACACTAGTCAACCAATCAGACTCGGAAATAAAATCTTATATTTTACACAGTTTAACAATAGATTTGACTGGAGATGACTCTGTTGACTACCAGCCAAACATTAGATCCTTAAATAATAACCAATTAAAAAATTATATACTAAAATTATCAAAAGAACGCAGGACTTTACTTAGTAAGCTTAAAAATTATCAAATTAAATTAGAGGATAGTAAAAATATATATGAAAAGGACACTAAGGACTTACTGACTGAAATAAAAACATTGGAAAAATCCTTAGCGGTCACATACAGCAAATACAAATCTTTTGAAAGTAAAATGCAAGATTTGGCTAATGTGTGTAGTTGTAACTCTGTAAAGTTAACAAGTAGTTCTATATCCATTAACAACAGTGAAGTACCATTTCAATTATGTACAAACCTAGAGCATATACCTCAAACTAACTCAAACTGTACTACTCCGGTACATACTGAATGTGATTACACATCAGTTTTGTATACAGATGACATAGGTAAAGGCCTGGGGTCACTGCTAAATAACAAGCTAAGTCTCCCCTCATATAATTGTTGTATTCCGGGATTGCACTTCAAAGATTTAGTAGATAAAATAATTGATAAAAAACATAGTGATAAGTCCTGCGTAACATTATTAGTAGGAAATTGTAAAAACCTCACCAAGAAAGACATTACAGACAGTTTTACTAGGATGTTAGATTTGAATTGCAGTAAGATAGTATTGTGTGCCTTCCCTTATATAGATAACATGCCTGACAGTACCAATAAATATATTCATATGTTGAATAACCACATACAATTTTTGGTCAGTCATTATAGTGACAAATTTATATTTTTTGATATAAATAGCTTTATGATTAGTTGTAAGGTGACCAGGAATACAGTGTATGTCCTGAAAAAGTCATTAAAAGTAATTGCTACTTTATTAGCAACTCATATTAACACAGTCATACATAGTATGACAAAGCCTATATTTTTACAATACTTTAGTAATGTTACTAAAATCAATTTAGATAGTAATTTAAACCTTTAAGTGAGACAATGGAGGAGTGTGATAATTTTTTGGTTTTATCTCACCAGAACATTAACCGCTTCTCTGGCAAAATACTAGATATAGAACTTTTTACAGAAAAGTTCAATAATGATGTTTTATGTTTTACAGAAACCTGGTTGAAGGCACACAAAATGGGTTTTAATGTGAATGGCTATACAGTTGCTAGCTTCTATAATAGGGTATCGGCTGAGGGAGGGGGTGCACTTATTCTAATACGGAACAATGTAAAATTTAAGGAACGGAAAGACATCAGTAATTTATCCGTGGAACGAATATGTGAGATAGCTTGTACTGAAATACAGTTTTATTATATTATATGTGTATATAGACCTCCATCATCAGACTTTCAGCTATTTATTAAAACTATGGAAGATATTTTAAAAAAGTTAGTTAAAAGCAATAAAAAAGTTATCATTTGCGGTGATTTTAATATAAATATTCTATCGGATTCACTAGAGAAAAATAATCTTCTCTGTCTGTTTAGGTCTTTTAATCTTAGTGTTTTATATTCTGAGCCCACTAGGGTCACATCGACAACAGCTACCTGCATTGATAACATAGTCACAAACTTTGAAGTAGTTGATAAATGCCTGGTATCTGGTGTTCGTTCTGACCATAAATGTCAAATAGTTAAATTAAATAATAAAGTTACTTTTGACAAGTCAATTATTCGTTTCAGATCAGTTTCAAAGAAAAATCTAGACCAATTTAGCAATAATTTAAAATTAAGATTAAATAAAGTTACCTTAGATTCAAGTTGCTGTAATATTATGTATAATACATTATTCCAATGTATACATGAGGAATTTGAAAGGGTTTGCAAAATTAAGCATATAGAGATTGACCCAAATAAGTTGAAATTTAGTACTTGGGCAACTAAAGGCATAAAGCGGAGTAGAGATGTTTTGTTTGAACTGTATGACATAAGGTCCTTTACACCTGATGAAAATTTTCCAAATTATGTTAGGAAATATTCAAGTATTTTTAAAGAAGTATGTATACATGCTAAGTCAATATATATAAGAGACAAAATACAAAAATCAGATAATAAAATAAAGTCTACTTGGCAAATGATAAATACTGAAACTGGTAAGAATAAAATTAAAGATAGATCAATAACGTTAGATATAAACGACAATCTGGTATCAGACAAGGATACGGTTGTCAATTTCTTTGCCAAATTTTTTACTGATATTCCGATTGAAACTACCAAGTATCTTTCATCATCCCCGAAAGATGCTGAAGAACTCCTTAAAGCAAATATTAATTTAAATGTTCCCAAATTCAGTTACCAACTAGTCAATGATATAGATATCGTAAAGGCGTTTCGGACTATTAAAATAAAAGGTACTGAAGACTTGTGGGGACTCTCAGTAAAAGTTATTGATACCGTTATACAAAATATTGCTCCAATTCTAGCGGCTATCTTCAATAAGTCTATAACTGATGGTGTTTTTCCTGACCTAATGAAATTAAGCAAAATTGTTCCTATATTTAAGTCAGGTTGCTCTAATAATGCGACTAATTATAGGCCTATTTCAATACTACCAACATTAAGCAAAATCTTTGAAAAAATAATGCTTGGCCAAATGTTGACTCATTTTAATGTGAATGGGATATTGCACGACAAGCAGTTTGGATTCACGAAGGGTCGTTCAACTCAAGACGCGGGAAGTACTTTGATTAAATCAATATTGGAGGCTTGGGAGGGTTCGCAGGATGCTCTGGGAGTCTTTTGTGACCTCTCCAAGGCATTCGATTGTGTAAATCACGAAACGCTCGTGCTAAAGTTGAAATATTATGGTGTTTGTGATAAATCACTTGATCTTGTAATATCCTATTTATCAGATAGGAAACAAATAGTATCTATAGACGGCGTGAATTCTGAAGGGCATTTTGTTAAAATGGGGGTGCCCCAGAGATCAATCTTAGGTCCTTTTCTTTTTCTAGTTTATATAAATGATCTCCCATACCTAATTAATGAATTATCAGACATTGTTCTGTTTGCCGATGACACATCATTGATTTTTAAAGTTAAAAGAAAAAATACTGATCTAATTGAACATAATCGAACACTCGGTTTAATTGCAAACTGGTTTTCCGCAAATAATCTTTTGCTTAATGCAGGAAAAACCAAATGTGTCAAATTCGTTCTACCAAATGTAATCAATTCCATCCCAGTAGTTTCATTGAATGGAGAAACATTAGATTTGGTCACTTCAACCATATTTTTAGGAATTACCTTAGATTCTAAACTACAATGGGGCCCTCATATTGAGAAACTCGCTGGTAGATTAAGTTCAGCTTCGTATGCTGTGTGGAAAATCAGACAGTTGTCCGATTTAGCCACGGCTAGGCTAGTGTATTTCGCGTATTTTCATAGCATTATGTCTTATGGAATTCTGCTGTGGGGGTCAGCCGCCGATGTAAATACTATATTCGTATTACAAAAACGAGCGGTCAGGGCCATGTATGGATTAGGTAGTCGCGACTCCCTACGTAACCTTTTTAAAAATATTAATATACTTACCGTGCCCTCTGAGTATATATACCAAAATATTCTTTTTATTAGAAAAAATATTGATAAATATAGTAAAAAAAGTGACATTCATAATATTAATACTAGAAATAAACATAAACTTGCTGTTCCAGGATTTAGAGTTAGCAAAACGAATAAATCATTTATGGGAAATTGTATTAGGTTCTATAATAAACTCCCTAATTATATTACAGACTTGCCTGATACAAGATTTAAATCACATGTCAAAACTGTTCTCATGTCAAAAGGTTACTATAGTATTCAGAACTATATTGAAGATAAAGACGTTTGGGTTTCGGTACCATCTTTGCACCTACCTCACTGAAGACCATAATAATATAGCCAAGTGCAATAGTTGTGACTAGAACTGTGTATTATCCTGTGAACTGTCTGTAATTGACTTCTTTACATACCTTAACTATTAATTAACGCTAGTTCTGTCTCAATATCATTCAATCTTATTGAGCAAAAATAAACAAATAATAACAAGACAACCGTTAGGGCAATAAATGTGTGTGCCTACTAAAATATAAATTAAATAACTGGACCTAAACCCCGCGTAATTGCCCATTTGAGTATGTTTCGCCGGACCGCCTCATGTGGGCCGTGTTGAAACCGGTGGTAGAGTAACCCACTGAGTTTGTTTCGCCGGATTTTCTCAGTTGGGGCGCATTGGATCCGGTGGTAGCATTAAAGCGCGTCCGTCGTTATATGCTCATGGTCCACCCAAATAATGACAATTGTTTTGGCATAATATAGACAGAACAAGCATTTTGCCTCCTAGCGACAATATACATTAATTATAATAATTAATTTAATTATAAATAAGTAATTTGAATAGGTTTATAAATAAACAGCAAATGTAATTTAAGATAAATAATAATTAATTTTCAAATAATGTTTGACGATTTACAAGTGCCTGTAATTGGTTTACGTAAATAAAAATGATTTTTATTTTATTTTTTATTTTTTACAGAGATTTCTTGTTAACCCACGACTACGACATCATACGCTACGGAAGTTATTACTTAATGATCTATTATAATGTTATCATTACCTTATACCTACGCTCTAAAATCTTATATTAATAGTTACTATCTTATACTTATAGTAACTGCCTATTAAGTCAAGTTATCACAGATGCAGTGTGTCTTTGCATACAATGGCAACAGAAAAATACAGACGGTAGTTATTGATTCGGCCGGTGACTGTGCCATGGCGAGCTGTCGTTGTCTCCCTGACTTGTTCACAAGCTGTCACTCACACTGACAGTTTGATTGACACTTCATTTTTAGCTCCGTCGTTAAAATGTTGTGCTTTTACACGGCACTTCAGTGTTTTTCCAGCGCAAGCAAGCATTGTGAGAAGACACCTCGTTTTATATTTTAAAGGAGTCAGATGAAAGGCTTAAGATAATCTTAGCATACTTACTTTCAGTTTTAAAATACGAATATGCTCTGTAATGCCGATAAAAGTTATCGGAAATACAAAGTATTCTCGTATTTTCTAGGTGTCGAGGAGTTTATTAGCATCGAGTTTGCTTTTATTGTAAACTCGAACCCGTAACTCTGTAGTAAATTCCTTGAAACTTTATACATCGCTTGGTTTACTGAATCGATATCTCGATCATATTTACTACTACTTACAATAGTAAAAAGATAAGAAACTTTTTAAATTACTATTAAAAAATATATCAGGACTAGGCTGGTCGAATAAATATCGATACATCGATATTTCGATATTTTCAATTCGATATATCGATATTTTTGGGCGATATTTTTTGTAAATAAATTTGTGCTTTTCTGTGCATCAAAAACCTTGTCGACCTGTGTAATTAATATTTAATAGTTAATAAATAATTTCGTGATTTATTAAAAATTATGTCTATTAATTAGTAATTATATAGTAATGTACCTAAGATGACTGAAGTAGATTAGATCTTTTTTTCATATCGTGCCGATATATCGACATTTTTAATAAAAAACATCGATAACGATATTGATATTTAAAAAAATATCGATATCGATATATATCTTACTTAATTTACTTTGTATTTGTATTTTGTACTTAATTTTATTCCGACGTCCCTATTAGGACAATCTGCGCTAGACATATTTCCATTCTCATCTTGTTCATTTATACTATCACTAACAACATCTCATTGTACCTACGTAGTGGAACAGATTCCATCGTCACTCGCTACACTGTAAACTGTGTAAATGGCTGCCACTACTTACCATTATTTGAGTCCAATCTAAAGTTTCAAGCACTTGGTAAATCACTAATTCAAGTGTACCGAGTCCGTCGTCGAGGCCTCGCCCTGTCGCAGACACAGTTTAGTTCTACGTAATTACCATTCATATTGTGTGACTGAGAACAACATTATAAAAACCATTCAAGATACTAAGTAGCGTAATTGAGCCATTACTTAGAAGAATTACCGTCGCAGATCCCTAGGTTAAATTACTTAAGTAGTATTTTTCTTAAACAAACGGTAATTTCGACTGCGTTTGTAAGTCATAGTGTAAGTAGATTAATCACCACGGAATTATAATGCTACTTTAAAATTAAACTGGTACATTTTTTTTTCTCATGTGATCTTAATTAATTATATTTTCCACAAACTATTCGCTAATTATTCGACTTCCTACTAATCTATTAATATTATTTCGGTGTGTTAATATATTAAGTTTGTTAATATAAATTAATTGGTAATTAAATTTCGTGAAAGTGTGTGACGTGAATACGTTAGCATATTTGGATGTTTGTTGGGCAATATATAAATAATTTAAATATGTTTTTAAAGCATTTCATATTTCAAGATCTTATTTATAAATTAAATTGGTCAATTTCCAAATACCATTTTATACTTACAAAATATTAATAATTCCAACCGCATAACGCTGCCAAGCGTAAGACTATAACCATTAACTATTTTACTCCATAACAGTCGATCCTTCTCTATCCACATGCAGTCTGGTGACCAGAAAGTATTGACCGTTTTGGTCAACACTCTCTGGTCCCCTGTTTAAATGTCATATTTATCTAAGTAGGTTTAAGTTACGCAAAATGAGACAGAACAGCAAATAAGTAATATAGACTGTACGATAGTTGCTTCTGAGACCTGGTGTTCTGGGTTCGATTCCCACATGGGACAATTATTTGTGTGAACCACAAATAGTGGTTCTGAGTCTGGGTGTATTTTGTGTCCGTGGAATGAATGTTTGTAAAGTCCCCGTAAGTTTGTAAGTAGGAAAAATGAAATTGACATTTTTCAGTAGTTTAGGTGTTTAGTTCAGAATCGGTTCGGTTTTTCGCTAAGTTTGAGATCGATGTAAACTTGACAAATTGTATAAAATGTGTACCAAAATTGGTTTTAGTTTCCACAACAGACAAGAATGTTAACCTACATTGAAAAGTTACATCCACTTTCTTCATAGCCACAAAGCTTAGCAAGAGGGGTTAACAGGAAAACTGTAGTAGACTGCAAAACTGTAAAAAAAACATTAGGTAGGTACGGACTGTTTTATTACAACACTCATAATAAAACACTTACTAAGTTAAGTTATTAATAATAACACAATAAATAAGTTATTTCCAGATAACTTGCAAGTCAAAATAACATTCATATATCAGGATATGAATGTATTTTGAGTGTAGTAGCTGATATCAGTTTTACGACAGGTCACTCGGTGGACACTCAACATTATCATTCCAATGTTTACACACTTCTACTTATCGGAATGATATTTCGACGATTCGTATTAAAAACATTGAATGTAGGTAAACGATATTATCAAATGATTTCGGATGTGTACCTACTGTCATTTTACTATAGCATTGCATTTAATAAGGTTGGAAGAACTAGCGAAGAGGTTGCGAATGTTGCGAGTGTTGCGACACTCAAGAGTGGAGGGGAACAATAACATGTGATACTTGTCGTTTCGCCGCTTTCACTATTAACTATTTTTCGGACGAACATATGAACATATGTGTGTATAGGGCGAGCAGGGTTCCAGGCGTCAGACTTGCGATCATGGGGTCGACGGTTCGATCCCCACCCATTGCTATACCGACGTGAACCCACTCGTAACAAGCATTTTAGCTTAGCACGAGGGGTTAACAAGATTGCTAGTAGTGTGCAAAAAATCTGCTAGTAATGTTTAAAAAAACAAGCGCTCTGACACACTCCGAGCCCTGATGTACAGGAGGTGTGATCGAAGCTCATGGTAATTCAACTTGCGAGAGCTCATCTCCAATAGTATTTTTAGCAACCTTCATTCAAGGTTATTTTACCTTGTGCGTTGTTATTATATTATATTTATTTATTTTTAAAAAAGACAACTCCCGCACTAGGGAAATAAATCCCTGTGTCGCGGGGGACTTTACAAACATTCATTTCACGGACACAAAGAACACCCAGACTCAGAACAACTATTTGTGGTTCACACAAATAATTGTCTCGGGTGGGAATCGAACCCAGAACACCAGGTGTCAGAGGCAACTATCGTAACCACTGAGCTACCGGCGCAGTCAATTTGGGTATTTACATACATTATGTATGTATAAGCAGCCGTAGCCCAATGGCTAGGGCGTCGGACTTGTGATCTTGAGGTCGCCGGTTCGAACCCCACCCATTGCACTACCGACGTGAACCCACTCGTAACACAAGCATTCTAGCTTAACACGAGGGGTTAAACACTGGTAGTACATAAACGTTAAAAAAAAAAAATGTTCTCAAATACAATGAATGTATCACAACTCCGGAAAGATAATCCTACTAAAAGAGAGATACATACTAACCATTTTTCCAATCGATCATTTTATGTAGATTAGACTCGGGCGTCAAAGGCAAGCACATACGAACCGCTTGACAAGTAAGACTCCATACATAGGCAATACATTAGCTACTAATTGTAGTTGTGTTTTTGTATAATCCTAATAGATTCCGATTTGAGAAGCATTTAGTGTTGATAGCAATGGGAGAATAATATCCCTGGTCGACCAAGCTGTGAATTATTGGTGTTGCAAGAATTCACAGGGAATTCATTTCACTACCTTACGAGACCACACGACTTGCCACATTTGACTTAAGATTCCGCCCAATATTTGGAAGTGTATACAACTAACAAGTTCTAGAATGTTTATTATTCATCATTACAATACTGGGTTAACATAAATAAAATATTCAAACGTATGCTTGGTAAATATAAATATTAAATAGGTAGGTAAATACATTAAATTAGCAAATATAGAAATTTTGATAAATAATGCAACATAAGCTGTAACACAACACAACAGAGGTCGCAAGGTTCACTACCCTCGCAGAGCAAAGTACAAGTTGTGAAGGAAAATGGTGGATCGAGATCTAGGTGCGCTACGTCTATAAAACAACTAGACTAATTTGCATGGAATTTTATAGCATGTCTGTTAATTCCTATTATTTCTTGATCCACGATGAGAGTGGTATCGGGGGTTGACGCAGAGAACAGCACCCCTATTCTGAAATTAGTTTTTGCAACTTTACATTAGGTATCGATGGTCACCGAAAATGTTGAACCTTAATTCAATTACATTAGGTTGATATTACGAGTGTACTTCTATCAGAGACGGTTGCAGTGTTGAAGCATTCGTTTGTGATCCACGTACCTACAGCTAGTTAAAAATAAGGTACGATACGACAGTATAGATTACAATTTTTTATCACAAACATTATAGGTACCTAATCTTTTAACCCACGTTTTATTATTTTCAACGATCCCCTTATTATTAAAAAAGTAATTCTATCTTATAATAGGTATCAGCTATCTTGTAGTTTTATAAAAAGAAAGATTTATTGTTTAACATATCGTAAATATGTTTTTCGGCCGCGCGTCGTAGGTGAATTGAAGATTTATTCGGATGTTGTCCGCGGCTTTCATTCTGTACAATATATTCGTGTGGCCGTGTGACAGACTTGTTTATTTACACATTTAGTTTCCAAAACGTGACATGGTTTCACACTGATAGTAATTTATTTTAGAATCATGGCACCATTCGTTCGGCGACATGGTTTATGACGAGCTTACTTAGTTATGTATTATCTGCGGCGACAGATTAATGGTTCGGTAACTGGCCATTCACTGCGGTAAATAATCATTTAACTTTGTAGTTGCACGGATATATATGTCTAAGAACTGTTACCACCACACTCCTCGTCTGTAGTCGTCATGACAATTATGATCTTCAGTAATATATGAGAAGCATCACTACAGTGTATTACCTTTTGAACTGCACCTTGTGTAAAGTACACGAAATTAGTTGTGTAAAAGAATGATTCGCACTGACAAAAACAGCGTCTTTGTTATATACTATCGTAGAATCGTTTTGGTTGTGTGTTCGACGTTCAATGCGCACATAAACCATACAGAAAAGAGCGTCGTAGCACGTTTCAATGTAGGTACCGTATGTCACTGTAAGTTAAGGCTCTATCCTACTTGTAAATCTGATTTCAATCCTGCATGGTCAACCTATTTTTTGTTAGGTAATTACCAATTTTACTTGCGTCAAGCTTGCTACTAATTAACCAATTTCTTTGGCGTCACGCTAAAGAAACATTTAATACATAAAATGTACCTAAAATGCAGGCCTAGTCGACATGTGTCATCTCAGAGCTATGCGGCTCAGAGCCGGCCAAAACAACCATCTCAAGAATTCCCTCTGGCCTTTAGATTTTTACGGCGACAGCAATTTGTGCCATTCGTCTCAAATAAATTAAGCCGGACATCGCTCGCTAAGAATTTTCAAAGAGATACATTATTTTAAATACACATTTTTTGTTTTTTTTTTCTGGAGAGGAAAGACACGATTGACTGCAAATAAGAAGTGGTCGTGTGTGGGTGTGTTAGATGTTCTAAAACCAACCAGTAATGTTAATTTAAAAGCACAAAGTAGTGTTATAAATAATGCATGTACTCGTATGGAGTCGTCGTGAACCGACTCCATTTACACATTTACCAGAACACTCTGTAAATTGATTACAACGTCTAAACATAGTCATTATTTCTAACAATATTGTAATTATTATATTGTTGACTAATATACGTACCTACCTACCTACTCGTAACTGACAGTGCGTTGTATATTGGCGACTAGATAGGCTATACTTACTCGGCGGTTCAATAATAGATAGAATTATCAAACCTTTTAAAGCTGTCAATAATCAAAATATAACTTAATTTATATAAGTTATACTACTATCAAACTATTTGGATTAAATTTATAAGTTAAATAGAATAAGTTGAAGAGACAGATAAAGAAAATAAGGTCATGTCCTTTTATTACTTTCGCAAATAGTTTTTTTTAACTTTAATTAAAATTTGTTTAGGATTCAGTACAGTTATTAAAATGTTTTAATAAACATCTTAACTGGATTGAACCCTTCAATATGTATGATAATTATGGCATTCCATCACAATGTTGTCGTTTCATCATCATCATCAACATCATCAGCCCGTATAACGTCCACTGCTGAACATGGGCCTCATCCCGAGGGAGGGTATTTGCCATAGTCACCACGCTTGGCAGGCGGGTTGGTGACCGCAGTATTATGTTGTACCACACAAGGAAACGCTGCTGCCCGTTCCTTGATATACGATTATTATAGATGATGTTATAACATGACCACTACCTCCGCGATTTAAAGCGAGCCAAATACCGCTACGCTACGGAGGCTTGTCGTTTCATATTAATGTTTAATATAATTGTAGTTAATTCCTATAATGTGGTTTGCGTACAGTTTATACTAATCCCTATATTTATTGCAACATTAAAATATATGATAGTATATGTAGACGTACAGTCGCGTTTATAAGTGTTGCTTATTAATGGGCAGTTAAAGTCGCGGAGGCGTTTTAGTGTTACACTTCATTTTTATTTACAACTTATAAATGGTTACAATTGCTTTGCCTAAAGTCTGCAATGGCCTCAGTCTGACGAGGCAATTATTCAAGTTCAATGACACCTAATTTATACAAATAGGTTGAGCTGTTTAGTAGATGTAAGTGAACTGGTGAGTACACAAAAAAAAATGTAGGTATACCTACACTGTAAAATATATATATTGACCAAACTTTTCGTGAAGGGGGGTTCATGAGGGGGTCACGCATTCCCCCATACCCTCATATAGTACTTGTCTTAAAAAATAATGACTAGCATTCATTTTACCTTCGAAACGGACCTTCGATGATCTTTGTTTTTTAGTTTATTCTTCTATTGTATTTATTTAGATTAATGAAGTTATTTATTTTTCAGTTTCATGTATTTTTTCAGCTGATCATTTTTACTGTTATTTTTCTTGTAATGAAAACTCCGACCTAAAGTTTATTGTAAATGGCGTGCCTACTGTATAGTAAATATAACAATGGCGACGGCAACTTAATTAACACTATAAATAATACATCGTATAACTTATAAAGTATAACTATGTAAAGGCAAATATGTTATTATTAATGTTTGTGTGTTGTTACCGCAACGCGCCGGATACCTCGACGGGCTTAATTGGGTCGCAGTATGGAATCTATTTTAATAAATTAATTTTATATCACCTACACCCATGAGTCGATGTACTCTGACAATTACAGCTAATTAATGGCTAAGCTAACAAACACTGCGTATTTAATTTCGTAGCAGATGTATAATATTATGTAGCTAAAACAAGTAGGTGGATATGTTTTTGACAACATCCGCCATTGGCGTGCGTTCTCGTCAGTGCTGTTAAATATATTATAATACTTGATCTCCTTAGATAAAAATAAATAATGTTTAGCGTCAAACGTCGTTCATCATATATTATGTTACACATATAATCATATCATTATTGTATCATTATTGTGCCGTCTGCGTTAGAATATTATAGCTCTGAACGGATTGGTTCAAATGTTGGCAAATTTTAGTAATATATTCGTAGAAAGAATTTGGACATAAATATTGCTTGTTTTTATTTACTAATAGCCTAGCAATAGTAGCATATTTGTTAGAAAACACTTCACATTTGAAGCAGCCGTCACCGAGTAGCCGACATTTAATAATATTAGTAACATGGTAGTATGTCTGCTCAGTCATGAAATAATCATCAATATAATTGAACTGATGAACTGAACTACCAAAAATACCGTCCTATCACAGTATCGAATTTTGAGTACTTGAAGTTTTAAAATGAATCAAATCCCAAGCTAAGATACCAAGCGTAATCCTCCAGTGGGGTACCTTTAATTCTCTAAAGTTTATTAATCTAAAGCCATATTCGATCAGTCTAATCTAAGATGGCTTAATATTAATACCGATAACGATGATAACGGTTGATTAGAGCAAGATAATCCTTTTTAAAAGCAAACTAGAACAAAAACAATACAACCACCAACTGAACTGACTGAATCACCACTAACACCATCATCGTCTCGTTCGTCAAGCTTTTACCCATACATGTGGAATCGAAGACATTTATTAGTTACACTATTTATATTCATTACTTACTTTACGGCAAAGTTGATCACATTAAATGTCAAAATTAAGATTAATAAAAATTTAAACCACCGGCGCGCCGTGATTCGAACTAACAACTTAGGTTGTAGCCTCTTATGCCTAGACCAGTGTTTTTTAATATTATTGATTTCGCGACGCCTTTGCAGGTTGAACAATTCTGGCCCCTTGTGCTATAAAATAAATAATTTAGAAGACTACGTAAATGATTTTTTTTTAAGTTGCAAGTGTTTTCAAAATAGGCACTATACAAGTTGACTAAGCTTTTGCTGACGATCCTTCGAATCTGGCTTTGTGACCCCCCTGGGGGGGGGGGGGTCGAGACCCACACAATGAAAAACACTGGCCTAGACCATTCAGTCTTGGTGAATACAAACCAGTGCGGCTGTTGTAATTTATAAATCCCTTTGTAACACGTTTTTCAGGGGAACTTAAATGCCATCTATCATCATCATATCTGTAATTGTAAAATAGCTATTAATGTACAACTTCGCATTGTATCTGAAATTATAGTATAATGAGATATAATGCAAAGTGTATTTATTTCAGGTGTTCTTCACAGGTGATAATTAAATACATTTAAAACATATCGGTATTCAACATAATGACCCTCTTAACAACATAATGAACCAGAAGTTAAATATTTTTTTCGATTTATAAAATGTTAATAAAGCAAAGTTCACTGGCATAGTTACATTTTACAGCTGTGTAGCGAGTAGGTACAGCTCTTTCCTTGAGTGTAGTGAAGCACAACGCGACGTGGGCAAAACCGCGGGGTGCGGCAAGTTGTTTATATTCGGGCTACAATACGTGCATGTCATGTTAGTTTGGAACATGGGTCGACATGTGCCACTTTCGTGTCGTTGTATGCGCCATGCTAATTACTGGTACCGAAGTACTTTCGTGTGACGTGGCGGCCGACGGGTTCCAACCTTTTATGACTTAACTACATAATTATGAGGTGCGCCCCAGGTATCACTCGCAGTAGATTGCTGCTCTGCTCCAATGGGTCGCTGCTTGAAACTTTACGACCTACTAGTAATGCCCGCGACTTCGTCCCCGTGGAATGTAACAACTAAAGTTGTTTAAGTTACACCTTATTACATCAACTATCTTCCAGAGAAAGTCTCGTCAAAATCGGTCCAGCCGTTTTGACAGGCAAACAAAAATTTAAAATTTGTACATTGTATGTATAGATATATATAATATTTTTTTTTTTTTTTTTTTTTTTTCCATAACCATAATCTCGCTTGATGGAAGGCGAAGATAAGGCCTAAGATGATACACGCTTGCCTAGAAAGTAATACCTACTTCAAGTAAGTTTCAAAGGTTAAAAATAAAAAAAAAAACAATTATTTTGTCATTGAGGCAAGTTTCGGGATGGTCTTATCAATACCGCAGTCGGAGTTAAAGTTTTGAAAGCTTTGTTATCAGAGTCGGAACGGGAATCTAAAACTACCGGAACAGTTGAAATCGGATGTTCTGATTGTTTTATCGATCGGAAGTAACGACCTTTCGGAGTCGGAGTCGAATCCTCGTAACATACCTGTTTTTTTTTACGGACCTTATTTAGTTAGCCAGAAGGCTTTTGCGACAGTCCGGGCATACAGGCGAGAAGAGCTCCAGCCTTATTTTTTTTAAACTACAAACTAAGCAAGTGGGCATTCCCTTAGACTTAGACGTTCTTATGAAAGGCCAGGTTAAAAGTACCCTAAACCGAATGCGTGGGGAGATTAATGAATGTATAAGAGTCGAAAGTGGTATGTCAAGATCGTAGCAAGTGGTATCTGCCTAACCCTATGGGAAAGAGGCGTGAATGTAGGCTAATGTTATGATGATTCGATTTGACGCCAAATGGTCAAAAGTAGCTTCTCATAAAATTTCTGCAATATTCGCAATTATAATTACTATTAGTTGTAAAAACAGCGCGCATGAAACGTTCACGAGTACTTCGCTGCTATTATGTATTCAACTCTAATTATTCAAGGATTTAATAAAATCATGTAAAAACAAAGCAACATGGAACGAATTTCGTTACTTTAATTACATTAGTAGCATGTCGGCGTGGTTCACATACTTCACATAGAGTATTTATATTTACCCTTGGCACAGAATGTAGGTTTGAATCCCGGTAGCCAAAATATATCAAGTAGTCAATTTTTTTCTATTATTCCGTACTATTGACCCGCCCCGGGTTCGCACGACTGCAATGCTCATGTAATGTATATCTTCTTTCCTTGAATTCTTCTTTTGAACCAAGCCTTTTCTTATCACTATAACTATTTAAAAAAACCGTTTCACAATCCGTTATGTAGTATTAAAGATCTATGCATAAATAGTGACAGACAGACCATGGGAAGCGACTTTGTTTTATAATATGTAGTGAACTAGTAAAGTAAAGTAAGAAAACTCTTGCACCGGTTAAGTAAATATCGGTGTCACTATTGAGTGTCTGTAACCTGTGATGAACACAAGATACGGAGACAATGCGTGGTGTCTAGTTCACACATAGTTGTAGGAATCCTACCCAGAACTGTTCCCTCGTGACGCGGTGGTCTCAGGAACAACTAACGCTTCGACCAGCCACTGGCGCAGTGCAATTTAGTTACTCACTTATAAATAAATTAGCTGCGCCCCACGGTTCTATTCGCGTTACTCTGCTCCAGTGGCTCGGAGCGTGATGTTTTCATTAGCTTATAATAATATGTTAATCCAGCTTATAAACTGTCTGCTTGCAAACTTTCAACCAAATTCATTCAGTAGTTTTTGTGTGAAAGAGTAACAAACATACAGCGATACGTTCTTTCAACTTTCGCGTTTATAATAATTATTTGTAGGATATAAATTAAGCGATGGAAACTTTCGTGTTTTCAATTTCATGTAATAATTATTATCTACTTCATGATATGGAGCAGACGGAACTTGATTTACTTACGTAAGTTGGTATACTACAGATAAAACTTTAAATTCTATCTTTTGATTGGTAAAGCTTTTATCAAAAGTTATTTATTTATCAAAGTGAAGTAGAACCACTTAATGTAGCCATATTTAGTATTTTTCTCGGCAAGTAAACAAGATAAGAAAATAAACATGTAGGTATGTTTTATTAACTTCAAATAAAATATCTTATACCTTAATGGTATGTTTACAGTTAAAAGGTAAATATACCATTATCAGTTGCTGGTTCACGATTTCCTGTTGAAAGCTGTGCTAATTCATTTATTTTTGAGCTGCACCAGCACAGCTCGCATACATACCTCTCTTCATACCTTCGCTGTATTCAATATTGACGTGTCATTTAATAGTTACAAAGTAGGTATACACGTTGTAGAATGTAATAGCCAGCTGGGCTGGGCTACCCTACGTCTTACAGCCAATCAAATCTTTATCTTGAATCTAAATGAATGTATAAAGCTGAAGAGTTTATTTGCTTGAACGCGCTAATCTCAGGAACTGCTAGGCCTATTTGAAATGATCTTTCATTGCTAGAGAGCTCATTTATCGAAGATGGCTACAGTCTATATTGGAGTTTTTATGGGAAAGGGAGTTACGTGGGTGGAACCGCGCGCAGTAAGCTAGTGTTTCCATAGTTGCATTGGTCAAGGCCCACAAATAGACTATATCTGCGTGACACTGCTAAGGACACTGGTCGCCTACCTATTGAGGCATGCATGTAATATTGTGCCGTATCATTCAATCAGCATCTGATCATAACTGTCTATAATCAATACATAAATGATAAGTGGTTTAGTAACTAGTATTCATAATGACATTTAATTTATATAAACCTATCTACTAATTGATCATGATTCGTGACAACTTGACAAGGCTTTCATATTTTTAATTAGAAAATAATAACGAGAACCGTTCGTATCATTGGAACGGTAAAAGAATATTTAATTAAATTGTGTATGATTATTATAATAATTAATAACCTTTGAATATTTTAATGTATGTTCTAAGTAACAGTGGCGTGGTGTGCGAAATGAAAGTTACACCTGTCTGCGAAGCGGTACACTTTTTAATATGTAAATGTTATTTAAAATATAAAATATGTATAAATGTATAATTCAAATTTGTTAGTTATTTGCCCGCGGTGTAAGTAATAATTAAAGTTTATCTTATTAGTAAAATCTTAAGTATGTGTATCTAAAACACTGCCAACGAAGAATGCCATGAAAACCTGTATATGTTTTGTAATAATAATGAAATACAATTTACATTTTAATTCTATTGTATTGTTACTTTATTATATACAGGCTTCCGCGTGCGGATTCACCCGCGTAGCTCCCGCTCCCGTGGGAACTTCATCATAAAATATCTAACATTGAAATATTTTTTCAAGCCGGTCCAGTAGTTTCTGTAATTAAACAAACTATTCAATTTGATATATTTGTTTAGATATAGACTAGCTGCTCCCCGCTATGTTATCCGAGTTGGACTGCTACTCTGCTCCAGAGGGTTGAAGTGTGAACTTTATATCCAACTAGTTTCCCGCGCGGTTTCACTCGCATAGTAATTGATAGGTAGTTAGTTTCCTATTCAATGCAAACAATCAAATTCTTCAAATAATATAATAGAATTAAAAAATGTAGTAGATATAAATATCCCGCTAGTAAACGATGCTTGGGCAAAATCGCAAATGTGTGCAGTAGATTTTCCGTGAAAGAGTAACAAAAATCCATCAACACAAGCCATGCGGTTACAATATTAGTGGGGTCTGCGATTTCTTGTAGCGTGTATTTGAATCATTGCTCAAGAATATTATCTTGTCGGAGTTAATCATTTTCATTCGTTTCGTTGTATAAACTCTTATGTTACTTATATATAAGTATGGTTTGTTTCATCAATTCAACTTGAGAATGTATGGCGTCGTTATACAAACTTGAACTTTACTGCCCTCTTCTTTTCTCAGAAAGGGTAGATTATATCCTCATACATATTATCTACCCTTTCGGAGTTCATTACTCTTTTTTGAAAAGTTATCAGCATGCGATCAGATCACATCAGAGTGCAATCTGTTACATTACTGTATTCATTTGAAACTTTTAAAATTAATATCAAGACCTCAAAAGCATGAACGGATGTCCTTTGTAGTTCAGTAGCATTTGGTCGTAAGTACCAGTTTATGTACCTACTATAAAGGCACATACGAACGACACATGATTCTGACGTTCAGTTACATCCGACCTTACGTTTCTGACTTGGAGATATTTTGTTTTTATATACCTACATAATGTCATTGCATACTATGCGTAGTATTAAGCTCATATGTTTAAGCTCATATATATAACTGTTGATATTTTTAAGTTAACTTACTCACACTTCGCGCGGGTGCAATGCATGTAATGTATATTATACCAACCTACATATAAACTAGCCTCTTGAATCACTCAATAATTATTATTTTATCCATTAAAAACCGCATTAAAACCCGTTGCGTAGTTTTAAAGATCGAAGCATAGGATACATAGGGAGTCACCTATTTGTAACCGTTCTCAATGGAAAGTAGATAAATACAGTTTGTCAAACTTCGCCAGCACGGCAATGTCGACTTGTGTCTTGATTACTTCTTTCTAAATGAATATCTATCTATAATAAATTTCTCCTTTAGATAGGCATTATCTTAAACAGAATCTAGAATATCTAAACGTTTTTATAAGTTAATAAGACATCTAAGGATACTGAAATCCAATTTATTTTTCTCTGTGTTAATCCAACAGAAAATGTTGTTACTAAACATACAAACCAAAATCCACACCAACAAAGCTGTGAATAAAACCTAGTATCTAATGTACGCACGTAGTAACTTATCAAATTATTCCATTAGTTGGCTTATAAGATTAATTAAATGCATTAAAAGTGTGTAGATAAACGATAGCCAGTGGACGAGTCGCGTCGAACGGAACATGCGCTCGAAATACCCGTGTCAATAATACTTATTCAAGACTGACGCGCGATCACATACCTCCACTTATAACATGAAATATGAATACGATACTCACTCGTGTTCAACTAGTATTAATTACAATTTAAGGAAGCCATTTTAGTTTCATTGTAACACAATTTACAATATAATTGGTAAGTTGTGATTTCTTGAGGTCCTCACGTACTTACAAGGTAGCACGAGATCGTATTGATGTCACGCCGCCATCCGTTTCTATCTTGAACATGTATCTAAAAACAATAACGTATGTTAAGATTAGATAGAAATGCCTACTTTCTTTGTGACACAATATGAAGATTCGTATTGGAAACAAACGGTTTTAGTCTATAAACGACGAAATAATTTTGCGAGATTTATGGACAGAGTATAACCGTCGGATAGATAGTCAGACAGACAGATCTTAAGTGATTCTATAAAATAATTTCAGTTAATATACTTATCATCGTGAACTGGACGACTGCCAAATGTCATTATAATAGACTTATTTAAAGGCACGTTCAATGGTTCGTTAATTACATTTCATAATAATAATTTTAAAAGTATAAAGTCGGAGCGACTTTGAAACACGCGGAGAGTGTTTACTTTCAAATATTAAGTGAGTTTACTTAATTGGATCTCGTTAAAATGTGGCGTAATTACCATTACCCGCGTGCACCAGCCAGTGGTATGTTATTTAAGAAGTTATTTCGACTTATAAGAACGTTTCGCAGTAATTGTAGCAGAGCCGGTGGTCTACTAATGAACGGAACCGAAATTTCGAGGTTAGCCCAAATGAAAACTGGAAATAAAAGAGAATGCCTAAAGGCCCGTGAAAGGAGAACTTTAATAAATATACGTTATTTGACACTGATGAAATATGCACATAATAACTCAGTGTGTAATTACAGAAATTGATATGTTTAATAATTACTCGACAATTTTTTTTCAGTATAGTGATTTAAATACAACATAAAAAAAGATGTAATACCTGCGGTTGCTCACGATGCAGTCTGAAAACACATTCAATTGACAACATTTCATTTGTGTAACATGTATTTTAATATTTTTTATGAAACTAGATCAAAGATTAAAGAATCCGTATTCGAAATTCAAAGGTCATACGATACAAAAAAAATATATATAGTTTGGCTCTTTCTAAAGCTGCGCCGGATGACGTCAATTGTTTGACGAAATTTCTTAATCAGAGTTGAAAATTAAATTTTAAAAATTGACATTAGCTAAAATAAGAATGTTTTAATAGTTTTAATTTTAAACAGGCAAAGGTGAATATTTCACTGTCAAGTCACAAGTATGTTTGCAACTTTCTTGCCTTTAATGAAGTCTCTTCATGTCTGAAAATATTTTAGGGTACTATTGCTATTTGTAATACATTTACTACTTTTGTAATATTGTATTTGTAATGAAAAGTAAAATACCAAAATTTATTTAGCAGCTGGCGATGGTATCATCGGCTGGTAAATGTATTTTGGTATTTTTGTGAAATTTTCAGAATTTAGACCATAGAGATATAGAACGCAAAAATTAAAATATTAAAACGTAGGTATTTCAAGCAGGATTAACCACGACTAGATATTAATGTTGTGCAAGGTACATTGAACGGGTCGTCGGGTCGGGTTTCAAACTCATCTGTAAGAAACGATGTAGTTAGTATTGTGAGTTTCGTTTTAATATCTACGCAGCTCGTTAAGCTGTTATTTTTCTTATTGTAGGTAGGTTTTTCTTGTTGTTGATCATATCGCTCTTAGAAAACATGTAATCGATAGTAAGAAAGATTCCAGAGGCAACAACTACGATCTTAGTTTCCTATTGGAGGGTCCTCGTCATATAATGATTATGATATTAAAGTTTTCCTCAAGTAATTACATTGTTTATAAACCTACTTTAGAGACATCAAGTACAATTTATTGTCATTTGCGCAATAATATATTGTAATGTATTTCGTTCTAAACATACGAAACACATATTAAGCGGAACACATTTACGGCATCGATAAGTAAAATGTTGACATACAGTATTTATAACATTCACTTGTAGCATTTAGTCCGAGGCACTAAGTATGTATGTATTTAAGTGTATGCTGCTACAATGTAGCCCCGCGGAGCCGCCTGCAGCTCGCACAACGTGTTCTCAGCGATGCAAAACAAGCAACTCGCCACTAAACGACTCCGGCTATGAATCACTTGAGAAAGTGACTATTAGCTATTCATCCAACAATAAAACTGTTATGGAGATGCTGACATTTACCAACATGTGAATACAATATTACATCGGCAACAACTCGAACAGCAATAACAGTGATATATAGCTGTTAGTCATTAAATTAATAGAATGTAAGTTTAGTAGTTTTCCGTAAGGCCGCACTTTGTACGGCTTCCCATACATGTGGTATCGCCTGACAGCGTGTGGTGAAGCCTTGTCATAGATAATTACCCAATAAGCCGATACAAACCAGCGAGTTGTCTCCGCGTGACGCTCGCAGATGATTGACGCACAGTTACTTGTAGTAAGAAACGTGTCAACTGTCAGACAGAGATGCTTGATCGAAGTCCACAGCACATCGCCTTGTTCGTTAGCAGCGACCAAAATAATTATGTTGAGATAAATTTTCTAATAATAGAGATATCAGACAGAAGTCGACGATAAACGATGTAGACTCGTGAGCCGACAACAATTAAATAACAGAATTTAAACATTCAACGCATCAATGTTTTGTTAAATTAATGTGATTTAAATGGTTGTGAGCTAAGACTGTAACTCGTCATCGTAATATAGTGACTAGCATTTCTCTGTATTACCTAACATAATGATAGATTATGATATGATATGATAATTATGATATCAGATGTATTATAAAATTAGCTAGAAATTATGATAGTCCCGGCAAAATCGACCAACCAGTTACTGAGATTAGCCGGAACAAATAGACTGACATTTTTATTGTGTTTTTCATATTACCCAATACATTAATATGCATTTAGTAAAAGCCTCATATTTTTTCATTACAAGCAGATAATTCATTTTGATTTATTAGTATAGATACGTACAGATGGAATTAAAATGTATAAACTTTAACAACATTCAACTATGAATATTAAAGAAAAGGAACAATGTTCAGAGATGAATGTTCAGTTACATACAATGCTCTCTAAGTGAGAAGCAGTCGAAGTACGCTAGTAATTCACAGAATTCAGTACAACATCGATTACATTCTACAAATTCTTTTAGTAGACTCTTAATGTGGTTGGCTGGGCTTCTCATGGCGCAGTGTATATGTATACAGTGTGCTGGTAGTTAGTCGGTACCGTGTTGATTTAGCGTGCGGCCGTTTCCGCCGCCCGTTTACAAACACGTCGGCTTGCTGCGCCGTTCGCTGAAACATGCAGCGAACTAAATTCTCGTATTCACAATCACCAACACGTTTCACAAATATATACTTCACCGACTAAAATAAAGCCGTTTCGTCTGGATGTTGAATACCAGCTTAAAATGTAAAGAACTATTGTAAAGAATACGATAACTACAAGTGTGCAGCGGTACAATTGGTTTACAGCCATATATACATTACTCATTTCATTACAGCCACATCTGCAGCATCTGTGATACAGGTTCTTATGTTAGGTGAATTATGGTTCTTCGAGCCGGAATTAAAAATAAAAATTAAAAATCCGCCGTTTTTATAGTACGTTTGATTGCTACTGCTCGCTTGCTTGCTATTACAGGTTTACTTACCTATAACATTTTATTATTGTTCTATGCTGCAATGTCATTATAATCATGAATACATCAATAAAAAATTAAACACCTTTAAATATCAATATAATTAATTCTTGGTATGCAATCAAGCCCACAAACATGGACAAATTAAATTATATTCCAATAAGCCTTTGTATATGTCACGGCCAAAGACAACAAAAGTCTATTAGGTGCGACCGAAATAGTGACGTCGGTATGTGGGAGTTAGGTATACATAATGACAAGACAAATCGCTTTTTTATTGCAAATCTGTTAACGAGTGGGCCGCTCTGCGAGTGGAGTGATGCGTTGTTAGTGCGTGGTCCGTACTTAGCGTTGTTCAGTTGCTCTCAAGACTCGACACAAATAAACAACGCACCACTCGGCGCTAAGTGAACGCGCATGTTTACTGCCGACTCGTGAACGTGATCCAATCTCCCAAATGACAACACGTCTCAAAACATACCTATCTACCCTATTTATTTTAACTGCGCTAATGGCTACGTACAACGTTACCGAATCATCAAATCGCCCCAAACCATTCGTTGCGTCCGTCGGACCGCTCCCTAGAGTTTAATAATCTGTGAAATGGAATAACGACTTCAGTAATGTACATTCGAATTTTGAATAGTGAACCGGTGGCGCGGAAATATGTAGACGTACGCGGGAACACGACGACGCGACAGACGGAATGAGAAGCTGCATTAATTGCGAGCGGCGGCGGCGTGGCGCGTTATCTCGCCGCTATCAGCTGTAGTGTGAGTGCCCCCGCGCCGCCCCGCCCCCCGCCCGCGCCAATCAGCTGATCGCAGTAGGTCGCGCCGCCACGCAGACACGCCGACACAACTCACTACCTACCTATATGTCGTAGCGACGGGCGATGCAACGCGATTCACAATAACATTCTTGTTGACTCGATACCGAACTGATTTAACTTAAGATTTTAAACATGATTTAATGTTAGTTCGAAAGACTTATTATGCTATTTATTTAAATGGCACTGGATGTTTTTGCGGTGCGGCGGCTTTGCGATGAGACGACAGGAGGTTGGCGGTCGGAATGCTGTGCGTATCTATTCATAAAATAAAGTGAGATCGTGCAGAACGCTCCTTGTTCCGGAGCGGCACATGAAAGAGTTTCGCTCCCAGTGCTGTCTCGCTCGCACTTGCAGTGCAGGCGGGACGCACGAGAGAGACGGCCTCGACACCCGCCTGTCAAGTTCGGTACTTAAAATGGCCGATGCTTGCTTAGTTTCGTGATCGCCTAGGGAGGGGGGCGATGTCGATAATATTATGTTTTATGACGGCGGGTGGCGGACGTACATAAATTGGGTTTTCGTTTTACGAGAGATAATACCGTCGATAAATTCTACTCACATTTTGGGAATCGAATCTCACTGGAGGCGAGTTCACGCAGCGACTAACAGTAGGTCGGCCACTGCTGTAACGCGCTTCGAGGAAGACGGTAATTACGGAACTGTGCGACCGCGCGTTATCAGACCGTGGCGGAGAGGCTCGTTACATTCGCGATCGTCATTACACTCGCTGCTATCTCAAAAGTCTCGCTCTGTGCGAATCTCGACATCACTATTACTGTCAAGTTTACCGCAGCTATTATTTTATACGAGATTACATGTTCACGTCTTACTTTGAAAGCTTTTATGCTTATCAATGCGTTAGTTGTCTGAACCTAATAGCTCGGCAGTAAATTGAACGATCCCATAAATACTCGAGGCACGAATCACTACGGCAGCAATAAAGGGATATTTATTTATGCGTCTCTAGATATGTAGGTACGTTCCGCGGCTGTAAAACCACAAAAAATACTTATGCTGTTAAATAATTATATTTTATACCCAATATAAGCTAAATATGAGTGTAGTTAAACGGCGAAAGATAACGACGAATTTGAGCGGGCACAATATCGCAGCCATATAAAGTGACAATAAACTTTAAATGATGGTCAAGATAAAGTAAGAAGGTATTACGTTCAATATCGCGGCGGGTCGAGCTCGCTCCGAGCGCTGGACATCGGCACACAATCATCCATTAGTCTCGATGTTTATTTCGTGTTTATTACGTGGATGCTAATTTAACGGCGTCGCTCGCTCTGATGTCGGATAATGGAGTAGGTACGGTCTCACAAGAGCGTGCGTGCCTCGTAATGGACGATTTGCTCGCTACGTGATCACGGTTCTCTATAAACCCGCTGCGTGCACTTTGAATCTATTCGACTGCATCTTAATTAGACTGGCTATGGTTAATTACAGAAACGTTCGCACGAATGTAACGAATCACAATAATCGAGTTTTATTATAATGGTTTCGTCTGAAGCCTTATTTCCCTGAATGGCAATTCAGTATGAATAATTTCTTTCCCAACGGCTATTGTAGATTATTCACGACTCATTGTATACAAGTGCCTTTCAAACGGAGAATAAAATGTCGAATGAATAGAGTCGGTGCGCGCTAGGCTTTTGTTTAGTGGATATTTTGGAAGTGTTGTCATTGAGAGCGAGACAATGGCAGACGAAGTGACTGAAGTGGCGAAAACTTCTATCGTTCTACACTACTTGTAATTATATCGAGCCTAGACAACTATTGTTCCATTTCGTGAAGGTATCCAACACAATAAAACCATTCTTAAATATTGTTTGCGTGCCAGAATACATAGAAATGTTAAATAAAATACCTAAAAAGCCCATTAAAATGTTTTCTACAATTCTTATTCAGTTACACGAGTTTCCAAGTGAAATCTGATTAAATGCATTTTCGGATTCGGCGGTTTTACTGTGAAAATTAAATTTGTCTAAATTACCTATAAAGAAATATTTTAACTTGATTTCAGAGTAACTCTAACCTTCACCCATTTTAAACTGGATACTGAATCAGATACCTATTTATAGATTCTTAATTCATTACAATCGGACTAATGCACAGCTAGACTTCAAGTTAATGACTTCCAGATAAAGCAGAGGCACGGATGTTATAGCTCAACTAGGAAAGACCTCGATTAAGCAGCATTAATTCAATCTAAATAGGACGGACGTTTGTCTTTACACAAAACAGACGGCGGCAATGCGTCAAATACATTACATTCATTAAATTCAATACAGATAATTATTTTAATAAAAAACTAAAGTACCTATTTTTAATTTTCTTAATTTTTTACTAGGTTAATACCTATTAGAAGTGAATGGATTCAAAACGAGAAAGATGTTTTCTAAAGAACAGTAAAGATTTGAAATTGTTGGAGGTGCTAAGAAAGACTTTATTTTGATAATTATAAACTTATGTTGCTCAGCTTGGTACGGATTAAAGTCTCTTCAGTGCAATAAAGGACACAAGTGGTCGGCCAGATAGCCGAGGTGACTGACATTTTGATTGGTTTATGGTTACATCTACGGAAAAGTCGATAACCAATCGTTCTGGAGTGGAAATAGTTCCACCGACGGGATATACCTATACGATTTACATTTAAGAGTACTTATGTGAATGTACAGTTTGAACACGGCCGACCAAATAAAGCTGACTTTTTTTAGTGGCTGAATATCTTTAATCATATTTTTGTAGTTATCCAATATCAGATTTTCAAAAAAGTGTAGAAAGCTAAATATTTGAAGTTATGTTGGAAATACCATCGAATAACACTAAGAAGTCTAGGTAGTATTATTTACAAAGCAAGTGGAAACAGGCACATGTATGCAATGTAATTTGTTTCAAGAAATACCTAGATAGGAAACTTAATTTATCTTGGTTATCTATCTAATCATAAATTTAAACGCCAGCCTCAACAACAACGTGGTCCTACTATATTGTGTTGTTACAATATTGTAATATGTTTTCTTATAACCAATTTAATTTTAAACTCATGATATTCTATCATAATTTACTGAGCTAGATAAAAGTCTTAATATCATTATAGTATTTATCACGAACCTATAATTATGAGGTTAAACTGTGGATATGTTATTACAAACATGGTTTGCAATGTCAGTTTCCTTAATGAAACTTATTTATGGGCTAGGTGTCGGTAGAAACTCGAAGAATTATAATAAACGTCGATTGAACATTCTTAATGTCGTTATTAATTACTCTTGTAATTAGAAGTTTTAGCGCGGTTGAGTGGCGGCGCTGAGACACGCATGCTACTTGTAAACGACTAGTGCAACACGTTTATAGTAATGAATACAGCGGGATTCCTACTAATGCCAACTCGTGGAAATATAGCGAATACTTCGCCATATTTATGGGTCTATAATTAAATTGCGCATGAAACATTCCCAGTTCAAACATTGACATCTTGACAAGATGGAAGTGGCAATTAATTAAATTGCAAATCGTGTTTTTACACGGAGATAACATCCACAGGCAATCAGGTTTGTTCAGTTAGTTAACTATCAATCTTGCTGTCAAAATAATATTCCTCTAAAATATTTGAAAAGGTGATTTATCTCACTACTCGCTGTGTTTGATTAATTTGTTACCGGTTTCAGCATAGTTGTGTTAAGTGGTAGAATTACAAAATGGTGGTCATTTCCTATTACAGCCCTAGGACATTCAGAAGGACTATCAGTATCAGAGTAAGAGCCTGCAGTGCTGCAGCGGCGGATGTAATTCCTCTGTTAGTGAGCGATACTTACGCCAGCTGGTGCTGGGGCGGGAGCGCCGAGGGGCTGCACAATCCGGCACACATCACATCACTCACTGACACACTAGGTCGCACTCACAGGACACAAGGACCGCACCCGAATGCCGCATGGAGGTAAATAAAACGATGCTTTAGGGATTTTTGTAAAAAGATAGTTATATTTTTGGCATTGGACTATGACACAATATAATACTATGATATGCTAAGTAAGCGTTTTATAAAGACTTTTACATGCCGAATATTCGTTAATCAGACTATTCATCAGAGGACTCTTTATATATAATTTTAACAAACATAACCGCTTACAAAATGAGAGTAGAGATACGATTCTAATCGACCGTTCGGGACTGCTCTAGAACTCATCACCTATTCGAAAACATAACTATGTCTAGTTTTATTCTTAATATTTTTCTCACTTTCATTTTTTTTACTCTATAGGTACATATTTATTATAATACAATTTTTGAACATATAATTATCGATATGATATCTTATACAGAAATACGCAACAAATCGGCGACGGTACAATAATTTACTTTGTGAAGCGTCGGTTACTGCGTTTGCGAATAAATATTTTCGTTGGTGGGTATGCACTAGCGTCTCGACGGCGGCGCGAGACCGCCGGCCGTCGGCGGCGACCGGCGGTCGCGCGCCGCGGAGCGACAAACGTCCAGGTCCTCGGCGAAACAACACATCATAATCGTCCGGTACAACAACACATAAATCAACGTTTAAACAATATCAACGTACATAGGTACTATTTGGTATTAGGTTCGTTCGCGAACGCTCGGCTCGCCACTGACTTATCACTAACTAATTACAACGAAACATCACAGAGAGCGGGGCACGCTCCGGCGGCGGCCGGCTACATGTAGATGGGCAGCTGCTGCAGCGCGCGCTTGTCGAAGCGGTCGTAGTGCGCGGCGGGCGGCAGCGCGCGCGCGATATCACAGTCCAGCGCCTCGGCCGGCAGGTACGGGTGCGGCTTGAGGCGCGCCCGCGCCGCCAGCTTGCCGCCGCTGCCGTCCGGCGCGTACGACTCGAAACGGTAGCACGCCAGCTGCGGCTCGTCGGCCAGGCGAGAGCGCGCCGCGGCCGCCGGCTGAGGCTGCGGCGGCGGCGCGGCGGGCGCGGGCGCCGCGCGGCAGCAGCGCCGGGGCCCTCGGGGCACGCGCGCCCGCCCCGGCGTCACGGCGGCGGCCGCCGCTGCGTCTCCTCGCGGCAGGTTGTTCACGAACGGCACCCGCCGGAGGCTCTCGAGCCTCCGGAAGTGCGACGGGTGGATCATGAGCAGCGGCTCGATCTTGACGCCCTGCGGCGGCTTGGCACAGTCGGGAAGCTCGTATTCGATACTGCAGTCTACGTGTAAAGGCACCGAGTAGTCCTTGGGGGCGAGCGAGGCGGGCCGCGCGTCCCTGCGGAAGCGTTCGACGGCGGCAAAGTCGGCCTCGCCGCGGGCGTAGCCCGTCATGTCGGCGGACGCGGCCTCACGGCATGTGCGCCGCGGGGCGCGCGCCGATCAGCTGATTGGAGAAGCCGAGGAGCGCGCACACGTGCGCGCAGAGTGGTAGCGGCCGCGAGACTGACGACCGGCCCCGCGCGCCTGCGCGCCGCCTCCCGGCCCCCCCGCACCCCGCGCCCGCGCCCCCCGTCCCTCGCCCCCCGCCCCGGCGTCGCGGCGGGCGCACTCGCTCCCCGCGGCGGGCTCGGCGCCCGCGCGAGGCCCGCGTGTCGGCGGCGGGCGGCGCAGCGGTGACGGCCGACGGAATTCATCGACAGATCGATAAAAATGGCGATGGCCAGTAACTAGCGATGCGAGCCTTGCGCAGAGATGCACCACGCACGCCGCTCACCCAGGGACCGGCGGGGGAGGCGCGGGGAGGCGCGGGGCGCCGACTGTCAAACAGCTGACTACAAAGAAGTTCAACAAGACGGCACACATGCAGCCCATTGCCTCCTCGGAGTATATCGAGGGCCGAGGGCACACTTTATTGCTGTTATTTAATTATACATAACATACTACTAGCCCATTAACACATTTTATGAAATAGATTGATGCATTGTTGAAATATGTAGGATTTCAATAAATAAATAGGTTGTAAAAGTTAAATTTCACTTAAGTTTCAGTTAAAGTGGCAAACGGAAAGTTCAAACTCTTTATAATTTACGTATGGCACCTAGTATTTGTAGTTTGTCATGGTAAATGTTAATAACGTTAATTGTAATAAAGTAAGTTTTTTTTTATATATAAAGACAGCAGCTATTTATTTGTATGGTGGTGAGGTTACCAGCTCTGCCCTTCATCCCGAGTGAACTCAGCAGTTCCACTACCGTCAGACATTCTGTTGCCGTGATGAATTAACCCGTCTCGCAATTATCTCCGGAGCTCTCGTGCTCCTCCCACACAAACGACACGCCAACATTAGCGGCATGCGACACACAAACATATAGACACCACAATCACATCTGTATTGTGAATAACCGTTTAAAAAATATATTTGGCATTCTTTAAATATGTTCCTGTTACAATGTTGTAAAGGCCAACCCTCCGGCCTCAATAACTAGAGTTTTCGACACTCGTTGTATTCAGTTTTGTTTGCTCTGTAGAATGAAATTAAAACTATATATGGAACTTGACGCTTACTGATTATTGTTTCATTTTCAATATCAGTACGTACTTCCCGCTTACACTTTTATAGTTTGACCTAAACATTTAAAATGATTAAGTAAGTTTTTCGTGAGTCCCCTATCTTTAAAAAATGATTACAATTTAATCTTTTGTCTACGAAACACATTGGCTTAGAGCAAATTATAGCCTAATACTTCAGTTATTGCAAAATCCTTAAAGCTCAAGTACAAATGTCTGGCACACAACTTTTAAAGTATTAGCAGACGTTAATATCCAGTGTGGGACGTACAGCGGATTTGAACACAAAATTCACGGACACAATAATTATTACGTCGCGTCGGATTTATGTCCAAACGGTTGGAATTCGAATGTCTCTAATACCTACATGTAATGTGCTTTTCATCTTAAATTTTCGCATTATCGGTAAATAATTATTTTGGCACACTTTGCCCATTAATTCAACAGCGTACATTGTAGAAGAGCTTTGCAATTATGTTTAATAATTATGCTAACTCCAAAAAGACAGCTCTAGTCTACTTAAAAGAATTCCCGTTCTAGTTATCTGAGTACACTTAATTCAATACAAAGACCTTTATCTCCTGAAAATAACATGATCACAACCAAAATATATGTAGCCATTGAAGCAAGAGCACAAAGTACACTCAGACGTTCGCGAGATCAAGATAACCGTTCCGAAATACAGTGGCGATAGTTATCTAGCAAATGTGATGCTTGCGAACAAAGATACGCTTACAAAACATACGTTGCAGCCTTGTCACGAAGAGTTGAGACTGTATTGTGATAATTCAGAAATGTAGGACAAGGAATTTTCTAAAAACTCAACTGAGAGTGACCGATCAATAGCCACTGCATATAGGTATTGTATTGCGTATTCATATTACGCATTCGTAATAGTAGAAGAGTAACGAGAGTGTTGTGGGACGGTGCCGGTATCAAGTGCGGGCTGAGCGGTAATTGTATCCACGGAGATTGAAGGCATTTCCACCAGTTGGTTGACGTTATCGATACCGCATGCGGTCCGGTCGCTCGGCTGCATCCGATCTGATGAAACTAGACCCGGCGTGTTCGCCCACACTGAGCCCACACGCACATCGTATCCGATGACGGGTACACAGGCACACAGCCTCAACCACTCGATCACGTTTTTTGCACTTATTTATTCAGGTACCTGAGATAACCCAAATAGAAAGTCTGTACCCAACTCTGAGACTAAATTAAATAACGTGAGACGTAGCATTTGATATTGCTTTGGGAAAATTTCCTTAAGAACGTTTGAAAGCGACTAATTGATATAATGGGGCCATTGTTAACTTGCTGGTTTCGTACATTAACCGTAGTATTTGTGAACTGAAAACGTTTCTCAGAATCTAGCTGATACAGCTAATTATTTGAACACCTTTAGTTAATTTACAATATTATTCCATATACTAAAAGGCCACCCGTAAAGTTGGATGAACTAGAAAACAAAAAAGGTATTTCGATAATAATATCATCGTTGTACAAGTTGCAGCAAATTTGATTACTTTTCTCTAGGAAATAAAAATTCATATTTGACGTTCGTTTAAGCCGATTAATATTTTTCGAAGGCTACCCTACTTGGTCACAAAAGCGCCAAGGGAAATATAATTTGTGAAAGCGATTGACGAACATTGCAAACATCCCATTCGTGCGTAACGTTTTCAATAGAAAATGGCGACAGCAACGCTATTCATCAAATTCGCAATTAATTTTTGGAATTCGTTCGTGTATGGCACATTAAAATCTGAATCAATTATTATGTTTCTCATAATCTGCAAGAAGCAATTTACTATCGAGTTAAATCTACCGAAGCTACTCAACAATAAAACTCAGCGGGACTTTTCTATTTGATGTTAAAAAAAACTAACAAAGAGACCCACAAGCGATAACAATGCCCGTCATTTTGAAGAATAAATCTGTTCTGCGTTATCTTTTTAGTTCCATTCTTTGTACTTCAGCGTATGTATTTATGGATATAGCATTAAATTGGCATTCTCGTACCTTTCTAGCTATCGATTGATTTATAGATCTGATGGATATTTCCATACAAGCCGACAATGGTGTTAGCTTCTCAGTTTCTTTTTGTCAGTAACTTACAAATCGAAAGTTTTGATCGAATAGATTCGGTCGAATAGATATGTCCTTGGATTAGTTATGAGTTATGTGGTTCAGCGTTTCGCAAAGCAAATCCAGCGTGGCGGATGTAAGATCAAAGCAATCAGGTTGTAATAATGTAATTTGTTCTGTAATATCTCAGAGCTGTCGAGCGCCGTAGTTGGATGTTTATAGGACTTAGCCGCAGAGTAATATTGCGGCGGGCGAGAGGCGTGTAGGCTGCATCAGACACGGTCGTGCTCATCGCCTGAGGAGCATTCGCCTCGCCATGCAAATGCCTCGGCTTTTTCCGAGTAATTCAAACGCTCGAATCATCGTGTTTAGCGCTCGGCGGTGCTTTCATTGCGAATGCTAAATGTTTGCTCGACCGCGCCGGGCCCCATTTTGGTATTCGCCTGATTTGAACAATTATCGAATCAGTTAGCAATTTCAAATTCAACAAGCGAACAATTATTTGCGGACTTCGTAGCACGTCAGCTGTGAAAACCTATGAACAGAATGAACAATCGATTATGTGCTATGTATGTACACACTTCAATGTTTCATTAGTATTTCTCATTCGTGCTTACCGCTAAATAAGCACGATCATATGAGTACATGAGTAAGCTATTCGTTTTTTGTCATGGGATACAATCATACACGGCTTAATAGACGTGAAATTCCGTTTAGCAATTTGTGTGTGATGCCGGAACAATATTAGTTTCTTCGTCGACAAAATTCTCACGCATGTAGATACGGCAAATTTCTTTACTGACAAAAAACAAGTAATATAAAGAACGTACAATACGATATGACGAGAATCGAGTTCTGAATGGCGAAACAGACAGATGTATGTGTACTTACAACTTTCTTGAACAATATACTACACGAGCACAGGTCGGCTGCTGGTGTTGTATTGATTCGCCTGCTCTCGACTCCTCGGGGGGCGTCCCTTGGGCTCTGCAGCGATCAGATTGACCCTTTTCATTACCGCTTACATTTATTATTATACCTACATTTTTTTGGGCATGTTGAAATAGCAACCCGCAGAAGTAGGTACCAAAAAGTGTAAAGACAGTCGACAAGGAAAGCGAACAGGGAGGCAGGGGGGGGGTCGGTCTGTGACACGCACTGTTGTTTACGACACATTGCACTAAGTAGGTAACCCCTTTGTCGCCTCACAATAGAAATTGCTTTACAATCCTTTATTGTTTCTCGTGTCAGTCGGAATAATAGAATTCTTCTTATAAATAAATATAAGTTTTGTTCCACGAAAATTAAAATTTTAAATTGTAAACGTAGGGTCGTGGTTGACAAGTGAGTAGGTACGGGCGATGTGCGTCGAGAGGGCTTCACTGTTCAACTCGCTGTAATTGGTATGACAGAACGTAATTCCAAAGACTTAATTGAACTGTGAGCGCATTGTGGGAAGCCTGTAGGCTTTATAATAAATTTATTTCGTTCGAACGAAACACGGCCATAATAAACCCAGCGATGCATACTTGCTATGATTAAATTGTAATTACAAATGACTGCATTTGTGTCACTGTGGTTTCAAAGTGTGTTGCTTTGTCATATAGGTTAGTTTTATTAATGAGGTACTAGTCGTAGATATTAAAAAACGAAATCTCAGTCTCAGTCAGTCTATTCTATGAATAGTCTATGTATAAGTGTCATAACGTCCGATGTATGATTATGTTTTCTTGTTGAGACATTCATATCCGTATTATTTTTCCTCTCCTATGAAATCTGTGACAATATATAATAAGAGTAAGAAAATCATTAAAATAACAGAATAATACTAAAACTAAACCTACCAAATCAAAGTAACCTATAATCAAAACTAACGAAGAATTGAAAACTACCAAAAGTAAAAACTAACGTAAGTATTACAATTATTCAAATATGTACAATTTTTTAATGTTATTCGTACAAATAAAGATCATTTTTCGACACATTTACATTTTAAAATAAGCAAAACATATATTGTAAAGATCGTCGCAGTTATAAAGACCATAACAATTGTTAGAAGACAGTCGAAATCTAAGTCGTCGTCTACTGTAATGCAGCAGATGTAACTAGCGCTACTTAAACAGCGTTAGAAACAAATTACACAGTTTTCGTAGGGACAAATAGTTTTCAGAACATACGTATGAAAATGCAAATGCTTGCATATCTTACAATAATTATTCCCAGACGTCTTTGTCACATAGTGTGGTTAATGTTTTCTGTTAAAATCTATTCAGACCGCGAGTGCTGCCCGAATATAAATTAGTATAAAGCGATTATGTGGAACGATGCTTTCTTGAGTCCAAACAAACTAACAATGATGTGGACGATTTTTACTGTATTGGATCTTAGAGGATTGCATCGTACTTTTGATCCATTCTTAAGTTTTATTATTATTAAAATTAACTTTCTTTAAAACTGCAGCGAAATGTTATTATAAAAGAGATCCGAAAAATAATTAATTTAATCAATCCTACAAGTGAATTACACAAACGTGTATACGTATTTGTTAAGTTTATCACGAAAATATAATATCGATGGAATTAACATCTTGGTTTTAAAAACTTTCATAATTAGGTATAAATCCCAATAAATGTGAGTGAGGTATGCTCTTCCAGTGTGTGAGGTTACCTTTTTGCGTTGATCTGTGTGTATCGTAGACTGGAATCGGACCGCAATCTCTAAGTTGTAAGTTGGGAAGTGATTGTTTACCGCAGTCCTCTGTAAATAACACGAACGTTCGTGTTCTTGGGGACTCAGGAATTCGAAGATTTAACGCTCCACGAAATCTGTTATGTTGATTTGTGAACTAAGTTATTTTGGCTTGCCCTCGTTCTCTCCGCTCAAAGTTATTTCCATTTTAATCCACCTCAGTTATAGCGACATTTTTGTTAGGGTCAATTTTAATGGCATACCTACCTAGTGTTCGTAGACTATTCATTGAGAATGTGTTTAAGATTATTCCAGTGAGCGAAGTCGGACCAAACTATTACAATTTGCATCGATGTATTAAAAGCTTTTAAATATGTTTTGTCACTGGAAAATGTAATTTATAGGTAGGTGTAGGCTGTAAATGGGTTCCCTTAAATCTCTGACATTGGTAGTACACGAGGCAATAGCGACATCGAAAATTATATGGCTTATTGAAACAATACAATTTAATATATTAGAAAGCTTGTTTTCTTTCAGTCTAAAATTACAAGACCGATAGTAGTTCTGGTAATTCATAATCATTTCTTAGGCAATGAATATCACCAAATTATAGGCAGTCGGTAGTGTACCTGGAACTTAAGTCTATATGACAATGTTCTAAAACTTCACCAAACTTGTATTTTGTGATAAATTGCTTTTCAAAACTTGAAATACTAGTATGTTTAAATTGCAAGAGTAAACGTATTATTACTATCGTACAATCACCCCATGTGAATATTCTACAGCTTACATATTGCATACCTCAATGTTGTGAGCACAAAAAATGTTTTAGCAATTATGGACCCCGTCGGAACTCTAGCTAATATTTATAAAGTGCATTGTGTACATTTCTTAGAATGTGTGCACAATTCCCAGAAAAAATATACAAATCCACTTACTCAAATACATTGGGCTCATAAGTTTTTTGTACGTCACGAGAAATTCGTTAAAATTTCGTATTTGTTGAGAGTAGAGATAAACTTGAGATTATTTTAGCATTTGGTGAATATATAATACCTAAATAACAATCATTATTAATTGCTTTGGTAAATCTTAAAAATGTTATTAAAAATCCTTTTCGTTTTGGTGCTCTGAAAAAGATTTAAGTTGTTTAATTAAATTTAAGTGCATCTACAATGTTTTTTTTTTATGTTGGAAAAAGTTATTTAAGAGAAATTATTACAAAACATATAACATTGTGGATATTGCGTAAAGGTTCTATAGTTACAAAATATATAAGAAAACACATAATTCTATGCAAGGCAGATAGGGACAACAATGGTACATCCAGACAAAGCTCCTGGAATTATAATATTTGGGTAACAATAGCGAGGCCGGGCACAGATAATTAATTCAAGGTGACGAATTTAATTGTTGGTGCTTTTTGTGAGTCGCCGAACACATGTGTCTAATGTCGGGCCACTCGGCTAATGAGGGCTTGCAACAGCAAAGGAGCTTTAGTATCTTCCTTTATTTTGTGTGAATGTACGATATTACTCACCGTTGGAAAACGTAAAAGAACATTTTTCACAATTTCGTAACATTTAATATTATTGTCTTGCACGTTTCGGCAGTGGGTTTCAGGTTAACAACCCAACTAGCAAAACAGTCTCAGAACTCGCACTTTTTAAGAGTGGTAGGCTTAAAGCGCTCTTATATTTGTTTTAGAACATACCATCGATCCTATATTACTTTTAGACAAGCTGGTATGGTCTCAAGAACGCTCAGTCTCATAACCAAATCTCATATATGTATATAAGAGCATTTACTAAGACTGGTTGCACTTGAGAAAAACTTGCTCTTATATGGGTATTTTCTAAGCTCGTTTGATTTTATATTAGACTTGTTAAATGCTAATGTAAGATGTCAGACTAATATCAGCATAGCATAAGAGTACTGTGAGTACGTGCATTTCTGATCTTATTTGAAACTAATATAAGATCAATAGCACTGGATAAGTATGATATTAGAGTGATTTTGGACAACATATTTACAATACAAAAGACAAGACCTATTTAAGAGCGTTTGATCTTAGATCGATTTTGGGAATAACTAATTTTAATAGTTTTAAGAGTAATTTTGCAAACGCGCGGGCACTGCTAGACTGGTGCGCACCGCGCACCACTCCTACGTACGCCACTCCCCGCGCCACCGCCGCCCCGCCACCGCCACCCGCGCCGCGCGCGCCGACTTCGTGTCCGTATAGCCTTAAGATTAAGTTCTTTTTTTTTCTCTCTGTCGATTTAAGGTTTTATGTAAAATTGCGAGGAACCCTAATTTATTCCAATATGGAGTTATCTTTAGTAGTTATACCGAATGCTAAAATTAGAGTAAACAATCTTACATTAGTCTAATAGTGCATTTGTAAAATGCAGCTATACTAATGGCGACACTATCAATACAAATTAACAAATAAAATAATTTAACGAGAACACGAAATACCTTATTTAACAAGGCGCATGAATTTTGAAGCGTAAAACGAGGTCTAATTAACAGTAAATAATAAATTCCAATATGATTACTGACCGTAAAACTACTTTAACTCGTACTTTTATACTTTTAATATAGTATAAACATTAACTTCACGCAACTTTAATTTGTTTTATTTTAATTTCCAACACTCGAACTTTTAAGTTGGATCTGACGTAAAATTCTCAAAATATTCTAACTTTAGACCAATATAAGCCTATGCAGGCTTATAAGATACTTACGTAAAAGCAATATTAGCCTAAGTCGGCTTAAATTAATTTTGGCTACATTTCAGTAAGTGCAAACAGCATTCAATTAGACTGATATTAGATCGATATTAAACTAAATATGCTTATAATTAGTGCCCAAACCCAGGCTTATATTATTATATAGGAGCGATGTAAGAGCAAAAAAACAGTAGTCTTGAGATTGTTGTAAGCCTAGTTTTTGCTAGTTGGGAAACAATGTTATTTGATCATCACATTCGGTACCAGGATGCAGTTTCAATAATATATTGGCCCCAATAACATTATTTCGATATGGTTCAGAAGAACAAGTGTAAGTATGCGTGGTTGCGGCCAATCCACCAGGAAACAACCCTTATTAAAATATGGTTAAGTATCTGAATTATGGCAGTTGATTTGTATATATCGCAGGGAAATGAGGATATCAGGGGTTTCACGAAATCCCTAGGGATATCACGAAATCCCGGTAGATGTCGAATATTCTTGTTTATTACGTCTTGTTACTAAAAGTATCTAGTGATATGACAAAATACTAATATAAAGTCAGGGATATGTCATTTCACTAAACTAAATCTAGTGAAATAAAGAGGATCCCTTTTTTTCGTCAATTTTTTTTGTCATAATATCGTTTGGCATAAAGTTTTGGCATTACTTTTATTTGCATAATAAAACTGCTGCATAATAATACTTTGGCATAATGCAAAGGTTAGCATTAATATCATTTAGTCCAAGGCTGCTCAATCCCAGGCCCGCGGGCCACAATGTGACCCGCGAAAGAATTTTAAGTGGTCCGCGCAAGTATGCTTTAAAAATACGCATCAAATTCAAAAATCCCGCCGCGCACAGCACATTCCGATTCAAACTTTATGACCTCTCTGAAGACAATAATTGACAATGGCAGAAATCACATTGATTGTATAAACAAGTTACCCTAGATTTAAGTTCAATTTTGTTTCTATATTCAGATTTTAGAATAAGATACTCTTTGTTCCTAATAAACAATAATTCAATTTTATTTTCTTAATAATTGAGTTTTTAATGCGCTTGTCCTGAGAGTAACTGAAACAGGAAATGTAAGTGGCCCGTCGTTAACTACTGAATTCACCGTTTGGCCCGACTCTTCAAAAGGTTGAGCAGCCTTGATTTAGCCTAATATCTTTTGGCTTAGATTGGATTGGCATAAATTTTAAAGGCATAATATTTTTTCGTCTAATCATCATAACTGCGGCCATACAACGACCCGACTTTTTGAACGATACTTTAAGAACCAACATTTTGAACCGACAGATCTGACATTTTACTAGATTTAGTTTAGTGAATCGACATATCACTGACGATAAATTGGTGTTTTGTCATATCACTAAATACTTTTAGTAAGAAGACGTAATAAATAAGAATATTCGACATCCACCGGGATTTCGTAAAATTCCTGATATCCGCATTTCCCTGCGACATATACATATGATGCAAGTTCCGTTACAACATATTACCGTATTTTATTTACCTACGTACAGATATAAAACATTTAATATTGCTATTTACATAAAACCGGGGAGAATGAAGCTTTAAGGCGGAAACATATTATTAAAACGCCACGCCACGCGTGTTGAGTCGAATCAAATGTATTGTTTTCTATAGACCAGAAACAGAAACACACTAAGAACACCCGACACGACGCCACGCGCGTACTGATGCACAGCTTAGATGTTGACATGTGGCGTGGCGTGGCGTTTTAATAATGTGTTTTCGCCTTTAATATTAGATGCGATCACAACGAGGGTGGGATCGAACGTAAACAATATCGTAGCAAATAACTTTAATTTAACACCGTTTCCAGTTACGATGCTCAGCCTCGAAATTCATTAACGAAACACGTAAACCAATAAAAAATAAATATTTCGGCAAAGCACCTTTTGTTGTTGACAACAATCGCGACCACCCTTTGCTGGCTTATAATTCTATTTTTTGCCCCCGAACTTATCAAGTACGGGAACCGTAGGCAGATAGCCTACTCATATTTCTGTGAGTGGAAGGGGAGGTTATTTTAATTTTCATAAACAATTGGAGTTTTAAAAAGTTTAAGTCGTCTTTTATATTAAATTCGAGAGGGTGACATGAGGGGTAAAGTAGCGAGTTAGATCATCGTTATAAGCATGTGCACTTATGTATGTCGACAGCTGGACAATGACCTCCTCCGAAGAAAAGAGCTTTTACCTTAGACTGTACGCCGTGTGGTTTCCGGCTTAGAATAGACCTCCCTAAGCCTTCTAATGGGCGTTGTAAAAGGCAACTAAGGAGCACACATTTGATGAATGCGCAGCAGCGTCTATCAACTCCAGGTTAAATAAACATCTTACTGCTATCACCAACCCGCCTGCCAAGCGTGGTGACGATGGCAATATCCCTTAACGACCCTGGCTTGCCAAAATTTGTAATGAGGAGGACCATGTTGAACAGTCGACGAGGAGTAATGCTTCAGTATATAATGTTAATTTATATAATATATTAATGTTATTTTTTCACGACAAACATGCTTTTGCAAACCTCGTTAGTCGGTTCACTTTTACAAAGATTTTTCCTGAAACGGCAGACTAATTTCGCCAAGCAATGTAGTCATTACACAAGGTTTCCAGTATGTGCAGTTTCCGGTGAGACAGCTGTGTTGCCCCAGACATGTGCTTTGTGCACTTAATGTCCGTCTGTCAGTCACAGCGGGGCCTTGGAGCTCCACGGAGAAATTATCATTTTGGGAACTAGTTGTAGGTTTGGCATACTTGATATATCCCGTGGTGGATACGACACAAGAAGGTCTACTAGAAGTTTCAGAATTCAAGTTTTAATCACAGTTGCCTTTATTTAAACGTCTAGCTTAGACATTATTAGTAATTATCCGGGCAATTACTATAACAATAAATTATTAGAAAAGCGATAGAGTTATTTTTTCGTACAGCTGTAATAATAATTTATGGAGTGCAATCTTCGCATTACTGCTATTCATCCATTACATTTTATCGCCCTTTTATATTTCTCACAATACATTTATAATAACGACTGATTTGTATTAGATGTAGTGGACTTTTTTGTGCTTTTTTATAATAACATTGACATACAAGCGTCCGTCTGATGGGAAGCTGTAATTGAATTCTAAATTCGACCTGTATTCTATCACAAACTATAACCCCTACGGTTATTTTTTGTATGTTTCCATGAAATCTCTATTTTCTATAGAAGTAGTACATATTCGGCGATGTGTTTGTTTGTCGACGCATGTTGATTAATGTGCCGAGTTAGTGTGCGATCGTTAACCCTACTGCTACAGCATTAATGTGAACTCCTGCGATCCCATCCTACGCACTGCCACGTAACGGAAGTCGGAACACCCGCGCCCCTAAACTATACTCGTATCATCCAATTAAAACATGCTAGGATGGACTTGCGAAAACAATTAAGTAGGTGATTAAAACAAATGAATACGGAATTGATTACCATTTACTAAATTTCAAAATTGAGATTTATAAATTGAGACCACCGGCAGGACTCGAACCGGCATTTTAGGTATAGCCCCTAATGACTTAACCAAATACATACGTTTAAAATATTATGTACTAGTATCCCGCGCGCGGTTTCACCCGCGTAACTTCCGTTCCCGTGGGAACATCTTAATAAAATATAGCCTTTAGCCTTCCCCTATAAATGAGCTTTAGAAAACTGAGAGAATTTTCCAAATCGGACAGTAGTTTCTGAGATTGGCGCGTTCAAGCAAACAAATAAACTCTTCGGCTTTATTTATTAGTATAGATAGATATAAATCTGGTAGGTACAGTGGTCTAAATGGCAAAAATGTTTATTCGTAGAAAAGCGAATTATATTCTTACTAACAGAAGTTGTTGGATAATGATAGAATTATAAATAATCGATCCTGAAGACATCATGCACACAAGGCGCTAAGTACACAATATCAAAGAATTGAGGATTTCATTACTATTGATGTTCAATTGAATATTTAATATGAATGTTAATGTAAAAAGTAACATAATAATTACCTAAGAGATCCGGTAATCTCGAAATAAACTAGAAATGTGTGCATTTTACCGAACTCTGCCGCGTGCTTGCACCGTTTGAATATGACATCTGATCGTGTGATTTAAAATAGTTGCCCGTACAATTTGCTTTTCTCTATACGTATATTCAAATTAAAAATTAAACCAGGGATTAGAATTAACTGTGCTTGATCTGGTTTCACAACCCCATTTAAGCGACCCTTTACTATTTACATGTGTCTAATCAGTTTATTATAAAAATAATTCTCCCTGCACGTCATACACAGATGGCTGTACCATGTACGTGCACTACGAGGACCGTTTGAATGGCTAACGTCCCCGACATGCACCGTTAACTCATTGTGTGATGGAGCTGCACATAAAAAGCACCATTCTAATCGCTCTGTGGAAGAATATACGTAATTATACATAAATAATTGACGACAGATGTTATAAAGGAAAATGGATTTGGGCAAGTGATTCAATATATAAGGTTACTAACTTCCCGCGTACGTCCCGTTCCCGTATAAAGATCTTAATTAAATAAAGCCTTTGGCCTGCCTCGATAAATGAGCTGACTAACGCTGAACGAATTTTACAGATCGACCCAGTCGTGAGATTAGTGCGTTCAAGCAAACAAACATAGCTTTATATATTAGTATAGATACGAATAAATTTATTAAAAAAAAAACAGAATTACTATTTTTATATTTTTATATTAGATACATTTAAATATTATAACGCAAGGTGAGACTCACCCGACTTCGCGATACATTGGGAGGTGCGACTAACACCGCTAGTTAAAGTGACGACTTTATTCAAAAGACAAATTATTTTTATTTTTGGTATTGAAAAATAAATAATCATATGTTATATTGTTACTGAACTTCGTTAACCGGAGTGTATATTGATTGCATTCAGTATACTCTACTTATATTTGAGCTGAGTTTAAAGCTTTTTGTGTAAGAATGATGATAAAAGCAAATGACTCCATAATCCATTCCACCTGGTTTGTTATCGTTGTAAAACAGATGTAAAATAATCTGAACCCACACTCATCCTTTAGTCAATTAAATTTTATGGATCACATTAGATATCGCCAAGTATGGATTTGTAACCAATCGGTAAACGTGACACGTCTAATATAATAAAAAATATATTAGATAGTTACGGAAAAGTGAACGGAATGGCCGGTGACTCATCGATATTACTAAAGCTATCACTTTCTCTCTTTTAGAGTGAAATCAATATTCACTTTTAGTTTCGGAGGTCGTGGGTTCGATGCCAAACCGCACAAAAAATCGATGAGCGATCCATGAAAATTTTAAGAATTCTTTCCGGCTCTAGTTGGGTGAGAAAACAATCGCTTACCAGGGACTGGGCAGTAACGTTATCCTTTGTGTTACTACATAATACTCCCCTACGTAGTAGTCCCTCATGTTCAGCAGTGGACGTTATACGAGCTGATGATGATGATGATGTGTTGTTAGTAGGTACCATGGTTACATAATGTCCGTCTAACTAAACCCGATTATTGACTTAATATAAAACTATTCGTTGGACTGGTGAATATGACAAAAACTCCTATCTGTATACTATGGACATTACACGGGCTGATGATGATGATATTATTATTATCTTCGTGAAACCCTTATTACTTAAGATGTTGAATATTCAGTTATTCTGTCCTTTAATAAATCAATTCGCTTAATTATAGTAAAGCTCTAAGTCCTAAGAAACTAACAGCTAGATATATATTACAAGCTTCCACGCGCAGTTTTACCCGCGTATCGCCCGTCCCCGTGGGAACTTCATACTAAAATATAGCCTATAGCCTTACTCGATGAATGGGCTAGGATGAAACAATAACACGTCACACAGAGCCGAGGGGGTTCTCCCATTGCGATAAGACAAACAGGAGTGCGTATTGCGAACGAAGCAGGGTTCTTAGTTTAGCGCGTCCTCCGGGATCATTGCCTTGTTGGCCGGGACATCGGGACATGTCGCTCGAAACCGGGACATGTCCCGGCGTACCGGGACGTATAACAACCCTATTCTAGCTCCATAATTGTTTTTCACATCAACATCATGCGTTTGTAAACTGTCTCAGGTGTTAGAACTGGCTTATCCCGAGAATATTTTGATGTCAACCAAAAGCATATTGATGACGGCATTATAAGTAATGGTAGTAGTTTTATAAGACTACTTATAAACATCAAATGTCTGCGTAAGTATGTTTATGAACAACGTACGGTTTTATGGTGTGGTGACGCCATGGGAACCTTCTGTGGCCCACAACTGTGCACAACCGTCTTTGTTATTACATTGTCAAAGTGTCTCACATCACGTTTTTTACTGTTTGGAAAAATAACAGCTTCAAATGTATTTATTTACTAGGTGTGCCCGCGACTTAGTCCGCGTCGAAATTTACAAAAATGTTTAAGTTACTCCTTATTACATTAGCTATCTGCCGTCAAAGTCGGTCCAGCTGTTCCAGAGATAAGCCGGTACAAATAAACAGACAGACATATGATATATAAAATTGTAATAAATGTTAATTTGTTGTATGTACCGTATATACATGAAAAAGCAGTTATTTTAAATTTTTATTTTAGTTATTACAAACAGAAACTCAAATTTTATTTATTGGTATAGAAGATTTAAGTCAATTATCGATTTGTGAAAATTTTAAGATTTCTTTCCGGATCTGGTTAAATAAAATAAATAAAAAAAGTTTTTATTTACGTAAACCTATTACAGGCATTTGCAAATAGTCAAAACATATTTGGCTCATTAATATAATATATTTAATTTATTAATTTAGTTTAATTATTATAGTTATAATAATAATAAATAGTTTGTATTAGATTTTTTATAGCTTTAGCGTAAAAGCTGTCAGGTATGAAAATAGAATTTTATTTTTTATCTATAATTTAATAGTCTAAAGTTCTGTCATTTGAGTATGTTATTATTTAGATAGACCATAAGCATATCGTCGGACGCGATTTTATGCTACCACCGGATCCAATACGCCCCAACTGAGAAGATCCGGCGAAACAAACTCAGTGGAGTATTCTACTGCCGGTTTCATCGCGGCCTCATTGAGACGATCCGGCGAAACATACTCAGATGGGCATGTCAACATTATTTAGGTCCAGTTACTGTCTTTATTTAGTTAATTGGCTTACACAATTTACCAATCGGCTGTCTTTATACAACTTTTATTTTTATTTTGCTAATTTAACAGATCAGAAAAGTTATTTTGAGACAGAACATGTGTTATTTTTATGATTATGATTACAGACAGTACACAGAATACACTATCATGATCTTTCAGTTCACATTTCAATGCTTCATCAGCTATAGGGTATCCGATCTGGTGCACGAGGGTATAGCCTGCCATACATCTTTGTCATCTATATACTCTTTAGTACTATAATAGCCCCTACTCATTAGGATGCGTTTTACATGTGTTTTAAATAATGCATCAGGCATGTCAGTAATATGAGAGGGAAGTTTGTTATAAAATCTAATGCAATTTCCCATGAATGACTTACTAACTTTGCTGACCCTAAAGCACGGCATAGCTAGTTTGTCCTTATTCCTAGTATTTATATTGTGAAAGTCACTTTTTTTACTAAATGTATCTAGGTTTTTCCTAACAAATAAAATATTCTGGTAGATATACTCAGATGGCACAGTTAATATATTTATATCTTTAAATAGGGTTCGCAAAGAATCGCGGCTACCTAGCCCATAAATAGCTCTGACCGCTCTCTTTTGTTGGATAAAGATAGTATTAACATCAGCAGCTGACCCCCAGAGCAAAATGCCATAAGCCATAATGCTATGGAAGTAAGCAAAGTATACTAACCTAGCCGTGGATTCATCTGACAATTGTTTTATTTTCCATACGGCATAAGAAGCAGAACTTAATCTACCCGATAATTTCTCAATATGAGGACCCCACTGTAATTTAGAATCTAATGTCACTCCCAAAAATACCGTGGATGAAGCAAGATCCAACGTTTCATTATTCAGTGAAATAGTAGGTGTGACATTATTTACATTTGGTAGCGCTAATTTAACACACTTAGTTTTCCCTGCATTTAACAATAGATTATTAGCTGAGAACCAATTTGAGATTAGGCTAAGTGTGTTTGTGTGTCCAATAAAGTCTTTATCTTTTCTATTTACTTTAAATATCAAGGATGTGTCATCCGCAAAAAGAACTATATTTGATATTTTATCTACTAAATATGGGAGGTCATTTATATAAACTAAAAACAAAAACGGACCTAGTATTGAACCTGGGGCACACCCATTTTGATGGGAGAAGCTTCCGAAGTTATTCCGTCTATGGCTACTACTTGTTCGCGACCAGATAAATAGGATACTACAAGGTCCAAGGACGTACCAGAAATTCCGTAGTATTTTAACTTTACAGCGAGCGTACTGTGATCTACACAATCGAATGCCTTAGAGAGATCACAAAAGATTCCCAGAGCATCCTGTGATCCCTCCCAAGCCTCTAGTATGGTCTTGATTAGAGTGCTTCCTGCATCTTGCGTAGAACGGCCCTTAGTAAATCCAAATTGTTTGTCGTGTAGTATCCCATTCTCATTGAAGTGCGACAGCATTTGGTTAAGCATAATATTTTCAAATATTTTACTTAAAGTAGGTAGGATAGAAATTGGCCTATAATTATTAGCACTATTAGAGCAGCCTGATTTAAAAATGGGCACTACCTTACTTATCTTCATCAAATCAGGAAAGACTCCGTCAATTATACAGCCATTGAAGATGGCCGCTAGGATCGGAGCTATATTCTGTATAATTGGTTCAACAGCCTTCACGGACAATCCCCATAAATCTTCTGTGCCTTTGATTTTAATAGTCTTAAAAGTTTTTATTATATCAATATCTGTAATTAATTGAAAACTAAATTCGGGAATTATTGTATTATTTATGCTTTTGTTTAGAAGTCGTTCAGCTTCGTCAGTGGAAGATGCAAGACTTTTGGTGGTATATAAGGGAATATTAGTAAAAAAATTTGCAAAAAAATTGGCAATGGTGAGTTTGTCTGAAACTAGTTCATCATTAATATTTACGTGGATTGATCTGTCCATGATTTTATTTTTCCCAGTTTCTGTATTAATCATTTTCCAAGTAGATTTTATCTTATTATCGGATTTTCTAATAATTTCGCTTACGTACATAGCCTTAGCTTGTAAACAAACTTTCTTAAATATATTTGAATAGTTTCTTACACGAATTTTAAAGGTTGGTGAGGGACTATCCTCCATGCCTCGGAAAACACTTTAAGCTGTTCGTCTCGAATTTTATAACATAATCAATAACTTGAATATACCAGGAAACGTGTAGCAGCGTTTCCTTTTGTGTTACAACATATTACTCCGGTCACCAACCCTAATTCCAGGCGTGGTGATTATGTCAACACCTTCTTCAATAGCTTTCCTGTCTGTCAATAGCTGTGTTATTGAGTTTATTGAACAACCTAAACTGAACTGTTACTATTAATGAGAAGTCCGCCATTTTTGATAACTTTATACTTTTATAAATACCGGGTTCTAATGTTGTATTATACTTGTTTCAATTGCAAGTGTGTGAGTATATAATAATATATAAGCGTTCAATGCTCTCTTTGTCACACAAAACGAAATGAAAACTTTAATTTCGCTGCATCGAATCCACGCCACGTGGGAACGGAATGGTATGAAAGAAAATCGCAGTCCGTTGCTTCTATACCATTTATACATTTGAATAACCACTTCACTGCGTTCTACCCGACAGTGGAATATAGATTCTGTTTCGTGTTTTTATGTGCTTTTCTATACTAATATATAAAGCTGAAGAGTTTGTTTGTTTGCTAGAACAAGTGACTATCACTTGTTCTAGCAAACTATTAACTAATGGTCCGATTACAAACATTCTTTCAGTGTTAGATAGCCTCAGTCAGTGATAGGCTATATCGTCGGAGATACTGCAATAAGGGTGAAAATCAAAGATAGCAAATTGATGTTTTATCCTCTTAAGCATATATAAAGAAAGTATTTCTTGACAGATGAAATTGCACCTTATTAGTAACTGTTATTTGCGATGTATTTCAGTATCACCGAAGATGTATAATCCTCAAGTTCTCACGGGAACGGGATCTACGTTGGTGGAACCGCGCGCGGACACCTAGTTTAGTATAAAAGAACTCAGATTTGTTCGCAGTTCATTGTGCTATTATTGCTACTGTTTAAGGTCAGCAACTGTAAAGAAACACAGAAATGTGATCGTTGCATGTCCCTCTGTCGCAGGGGCTTAACGTATGTCCTATTTGGCATTACGCCAGATCTCAAAGACAAGCTGTCCCTTCACAACAACTGGATACAACTATAATTTAGTTCAATACGGGAGCTCACATTGCTACAATAAGAAACATCTCGTTTTCCATTACATAGGGGGCTTATCATTACTGGTTTAACTTATTACAAATTGAACTAAACTTAATTATATACTTGAAGCTCTATTATTTACTTAAAAACATACAATTAATTCGTTTATAATTTAATTTAAATTTAAGGAGTATTTATTAAATTAACAATACAAGTTTAATAAGTAGAATGGACATTCAAAATATCAACACAATTAAACCAAAATAAAATTCAAGAACCTCCAAATCAAACACCAGCGGCTCCTTATACTGCGCTACAAGGGAATCTACAAAAACATCAAAGCACTTTGACGAAACCATAAAATTATGTATTCTCAAAGCAAGGAATAAGTAAGAAGAAGGCGCACACATATATTACGTTTCCAATTGTGAATACCATCATACCCTACTTATAAGTCATAAACAGACGGAGAGCCGGCAGAATAATGAAAACAGCGAGGCGAAGCTCAACCCGGGAAATGCAATAACAGGTTCGATTTAAAAATTCATTGACTCGCGACTACGGACATGCCTGTTCCTGTCACTGACATTCGGTAAATGGATACTGCTGCCTTTGTTTGTTTCCACACGGAACATATAGCATGGGACGTCGCTATCAGCATGACAAACAACTTTTGAGACCGCACCAAACGATAGATGGCTTTTATAAATTCAATTTTCTTGGGTTTGCTACTGTCGGGTAATATTTTGTTTGTTCGCTTGATTGATAACGCGAGAGAACTTTGAAGAGGTTTAAACATGTCTTTTATATAGCTTTTCAAGTGTAACGCTAATAGAAGTCTCAAGGAGTTCTTAAGCAATTCCGTATTACTTACAAATAAAAGTATCTCACTTATATTACTATATCAGTCCCAATTCCTTTTAGGGCGCACATTCGTATGTAGTTAGCCATTAGCCTTTGCTTCTTCACTGGGTAAATAGTTGAACGGGGCTTTATTCAATGGTTTATATATTACAAACTGTGCAACCTGCTCCCAGAGGGCGCCTCCTTGGGGCTTGGACCTGGCAGGGGGGTCGCTGGCAGGTGGATCGAGGACTTCCATTTTTAGGGGAATTTAGTGCAACTATCGCTCTTTTTTACAGTACGCGAGCCTCTCACTCAGACTCCAGGCCTACAAGGGCATCGGAAGGTTCATTGGAAAACCAAGGGCTTGAGTAACTCTAACAAACGTATTCTCCATCAGATAGAGTTGTCTCTGAGTAGTGGTGTTAGCTTCTTGCAGTCACTGTACTCTGTTCTAATTAGTAAGTTGCGATCGCGTCGTTCGAGTTGTCTAGGACGCCCCGAGGCCGACGCTATCAGTTTCGATGTAACCAATATTTTTATTAGCAAATCTCTGAGAAATGTTTATGTTTAAACTAGTTCGTTTATTCACTCTGTATAACTGTTGTTTATCAGGAACAGAATGAGTTACATCCGCCTGAGTAACCTGAAGTTTGGTCTCCATCAGTAATTGAACAAGGATTTAGTAGCAGTGGTCTGCAGTAGTACAATCTGAAACATCAGCGGTCGTAAACAATATCCGTGCGCCATTGTTACGGTGCAGCCTTCCAGTAACTCAGGCGGAAGGTAAATTCTACCTACCTCTCACTAACTGGTTCCGTATTCGTACGTATTATATTGTAACCGTTTTAATTCGTGTGTGATAATAATTTATGATAAATATCGTACAATTATGGTACATATACCTCTACCAAAATAACTTTTTTTACAATTTTTGTCTATCTGTGTGTTTGTTCCAACTCTCTGGAACGGCTGGTCCGATTTAGAAGGGACTCTCACTAACAGACAGCTGATGTAATAAGGAATAACTTATATAACTTTTTTGTTAAATTCCACGCGGACGAAGTCACGGGCACAGCTAGTTTTATTAAAAAAAAAAAAAAAAGATTGGGTTATCATTATCAATATCAATATCAGTCGCAAAGACATTCAAACTATTATAAAATGTAGATTTTTAGCACAATTTTTTGCCCTTAAAAGTATTACAATGTTTGTCTTTTGGTTGCAGCTGTGTACAACTGTACATCGTAAGCGCTATAAATACGAATATAAACCAAGTTTCAAGTTTCCTAGCGGACATGTGAAAAGAACTCTATAACAGAGTTCGTAGGTATCCGAGTTTACCTTTAAGGTAATAATAGCGTTATAGCTGCTACATAACCGGCAAGTCACCGCTTACACGACAGGGCGAGATGTCATTCGCAGCGATTAACGCAATAAGTATCTACGAATTGCTTACGAAGTCACTTTCTAGTACAATTGGAGACAGATTCATGTGTATTAAATAAGGAACCAGTAGAAGATAAGACAGAAAATACAAAGTCTACAATTACATTACTAAGGCTATGATTTCCTGAGTGACAGCTACTAGTGTAGCAGATACGAGTTTATCAGATACTAGATGTAGTCCGCGACTTCATCCGCGTATATATCGATTTCTGCATAAAAACCGCTTTTCACCTCCTTAGACGATGAATAAAAAATTCAAATCCTTTCTTAGTTTTATCCTACGTCACTTAAGGAGTATTTGTGTAAAAAATCATGGATCTAGGCCCAGCGGTTTCAGCTGTGCGTTGATCGATCAGGCAGTCAGTTTCTGCCTTTATATAGCATTGGCTAGCGGATTCAGTCCCCGTGGGAACCCTGTCTTGGAATAACTTATGACGTTCACAAATAATGTGGCTTTCTATTGGTAACATACTTTTCAAAATCTGTACAGATTAAACCCTACAGTCTCACAAATTGAACCTCTTTATAATATCAGCGTAAAAGAGCTTGAATGGCAGCTTTTGTATTTTTTTTTTTTTCTGACGGGCATATTTATTTAGCCAGGATGCTTTTGCTACTTCACCGGACATAAAGGCGAGCAGAGCTCCAGCCTAGATAAATGGTTTAAACACTACAAACTAAGCAACCTGCGCAAGAGGGCGTCCCCTGTGGGACTTGGACCTCGGCTCAGGGCGGTCGCTGACGGGGAGATTGAGGGATTATGGCTTTAAGTTTAGAGGAGTTTTGTGCAACTGTCGCTCTACTTTACAGTTCGCGGGCCTCTCGGACTTCGGGTCTACGAGGGCATCGGAAGGTTCATAGCAAACTAAGGGTCGGGAGGGCTTGACTGGCAGCAAGTACACACAAGCTTTATTATGTATCATGCAAATTAACATAATGATATACTTTACTAATATTTTGTAAATTTTATATCTTATGTCGAACATATTATTAGCTTCAATGCGACTGCGTCCTTACTTAGAACATATTGTGAGGTATAAGTACGTGTGTGTTGTCCCTATATGTGTGTGTGTACGTTCGTCACGCCGGATTCTCTTACAGCGAAGGATTTCATGCACACGTTACTCTAGAACTTTAGAATGCACGTACACGGTTTTGATTTCAAAGAGACTTGGTATTCTTATTCATTCACGAGTTGCTTTGAAATCGGGCTTCTGTTTATAGTGACTAACACTGCGACATGTGCCGCGACTGAAATACTTGTACTCTAATATTATTGTTCGTTTCTTTAACTTTGTGAAATGTGTCGCAGAGAGTTACAGCTACAATAGAATTCAAAGATATATAAATAATCTAATAAATACTTGCTGTGTCCACGACTACGTCCGCGTGGGATAGTGACTTTGAGTAGCAGTTTTAATTATTTAGGCCAATTCGCTTATAATATTAGTAAGGATATTTATAGTCTGAAACGAAATATCAAACTTCTAGCTTTAAAAAATTACGATACTTCTATCCATTCATCACCCCCCTTTCAAGTCCCTACCACCTATCCTATAGCCTATGTCCTTTCTCAAGTTCTACACTATCTGTGTACCAATTTTCATTTTAATCGGATTAGTGGAAAAGCCGACAGACATTTAGCATTTATAATATTATTAAGTAAGGATAAGGATTGCAAGGAATATTTAAATAGTGCTCAGTGCCATCGTAGGCCAGTCAAGTCTATGAGTTTAAGTCCTCTTCTTCACTTCAGTTCTTCATCCCATTTACATCCTCGGCTGAATGTGGACCTCTTTACAGACCATTGCAAACCATAGTCGTTGAGAGATATTGCCATAATCACCACGCTTGGTTCGGATTGGTGATCGCAGTAAGATGGGAGTATCTTTGAGCTGATACATGATCTGCCTATCTATAAGCTGTATCACCCATATACATAAAGGCTAGGCTGCGCCCCGCCGTTTTACCCGCGTCACTCTGTTTCAGTAGGTCGGAGCCAAAAAAAGCGTGGAAACTATATATTATAATTTATACTAAATTAGGATATTTGACTTTCACAATCAACGTTTGTTGCACCGTACTGAACGTGACTAAGTTCTGTAAATAGACTTACCACGATAAGATATCAACTAGACTTGCACTAAGTTAATTAACTCTTGTTTGTTTGAGACTACGCACTACATTTTTATATTTAATAATTTCCATATCATGAAAAACGGGAACGGGAGCTACGCGGGTAAAACCGCGAGCGAGAAACTAGTAATTATAATAAAACTCATCTGGAAGGTAACGTCCCAGCACGTCCTGGGGATTGCTTGTAGGTGCCTCTTCGATTACGAGTATTTACCGACATCACCCATCATTTTTTCGGTTGAACACATCAAGCAGTAGAGATAAACAGCTCTCTCTCCGTTATCCGCCATGATGCCGCGCCTCCCGCCTGTCTGTAATGCGCCGTTCCACCAACAGGGCTACCCTCTTGTTTTCATGGAAGCCTGGTATAAATTGTGCCATTGTTTGTCTCTCAGTTCGCTTGTTTATTATTATTTATCGTAGCTTCTTGTTATCCGCGCTAGTTTATATTTATGGTCGCTTTTAGTTTACTTTTTCTTGAATATAACAGTATTTATGTTCAGACCAACGACTGCTTTACTGGGGATCTGCTTTGCTTTACATTGTTGCAATTTGTAAGGTATTTATCTTTTTTTAACATGTTTCATTATTATTACCTTTATTTCTTATGTTAATGAGTTAACATTTTCCCCAAACTTAACGTTAATCCCAGAAAAAAATTATCAACTTATAGTACTAATGCAAAATTTTCATTTTTTCTTATTGTGTAAGGATTTAATAATTAAATCGCAGAGAAAATAGACGAAGTCAATGAATGGCTCTAACAAATAAAAAATGATTAAAAATGTAACACACGTGTTGTTTTATTATTCATTCGTAAAAAACCATAAATCTTATTTATCATATCGTTATGTGTAAATATAAATTTTCTGTAATGTTTAATAATTCAATTAATCGTGTAAATCTGGTACAAAAACTTTGCGTGTTTTGGTGAACTTACATGAATCGAAATAATAATAAGCTTCACAAGCAAATGGAAACGATTGTTCGTGCACTCGTCTGAATGGCACCATTTAGTCTCATCCGCTTTCATTAAGTTTTACTGTTACCCTGTTCTTTTTAACGACCTAATGTTACTGAAACTCTTTGTACTTTGCATAAAATAATCCTCTTACAGAATACGCACTTGTATTGTAAAATATCATCACGCGAAATGAATCATTTGCACATTAACTTCAATGAGAGATACATACATGTTATTATTATGCATTTCAGTGTACTCTCTGTTCGTTTTGTGTAGTCAGTTTCAATCAATTAAAATGTACAGATTAGTTCGAAGCGGGCCCTCGTAATACCGCGAGTGGCCGGGGCCCGGGGCGTGGGCTCCGCTTTGACGCGCCACACGCACCCGTCTAGTGGATAACTTGCAATTATATTAATATACCTACCACGTTTGTAGAATAAAGACTGCGGAGCTGGGAGCCCCGCGGCTTACACTCGGATCTGCTTTGCGTTTATTATAGGTATACCTATAATTTAAACGCATATTTATTTTCATATTTCATTCATTCGTTAGATCAAATAATTTGTTAGTAACAAGGTAGGTATGCACTGAAGCTACAAGTATCTTAGATTTAAATACTGGAGTGATCAAACGAGTAGGTACTCCTCCGAATGAGAGACTATACTATGATAAAAAATACTCAATATGTTTTGTTCTTCATAATTTTGCTGAATTTTGAATAATATTAGCTGTAAAAAACGCAAACTAAAACCTCGAGAGAACAGTTAGAATGTCGTCATGACACAAAACGTGAAAAAGTGCAAACATTAAACAACAATTGAACATTTTAGTGCAGTTTTTAGAAACGGTCGTGTTTGAATTTTATAGTTACTCACAAGTAAAATAAAAATATCGAAACATGAAATTTCGCCAGGAATAGGATTTCATTCAAGATTGCTTTGTTGTAACAACTATTATTTCTTTTATATCTTTTACAATGCTTGGTTTAGGCAAAAAACGTATAAAACATATTTATGGACTGTATGTAACATGATACATTATCAATTTCAACGATGCTCTGAAGCCGAACTGAATGAATGATAATTACATTGACAGATACCATTATAATTTGAGACTAGGTGAGGGGTTCTAAAAATATTTTAAGACGAGATTTATCGTGATATATTTTAAATTTCTTTATCTATCACTCAGAGTATGTCAGGCGTCCTCTTATTTGCTTCATTTGATCATCCGTTTTCTGTATCGATTGGATACTTCTCTTAACAATTTTATCTTTTATATTTATAATTTTGTATTTAGTTACAATTTCCATTAGATATGGGTGTATATTTAATTCATCATTATCTTAAGAGATGTTGTTGTACAATTAAATTGACATTAAACATTATTTGTTTGAACGTGGAATTAAACTGACTAACGAGAATATGTAAGATTTCATATTCGTGTACTTAACAAGAATACTATTCTTGTTAAGTTTGACGCTTTCATTCGCAAACGGCTGCGAGGCACGTCTCCTGAGTTGTTTGTTTGTTTGTGTCAATCATACTTTAGTCTGAGAACGTTTATATGTGACGTCAGCTTTATATTGATGATATTGATTGATTTCTAGCCTTTGATTATTCAACTGAGAGTGAATATATTTGATAACTTTATTTTATTTTGAATTATAAACTTATAGTCTGATTTTGTTTTTTTTGGACGGACATTTTTGTAGTCAACCATGAGGCTTGTGCTACTTCGCCAGACATAAATGCCTGACTACATGGTTTATAAACTACAAACTAAGCAACCTGTGCAAAAGGTACTTGGATCTGAATGGTCGCTGGCGGGGGGATTGAAGAATAATGGCTTTTAGTTTAATGTCCCAGGCCTCTAAAAACTAGTAGAACGCATAGATGATTATTCTATGTTTAAAACCATTCGAGCTTCATTAAAAAGTTGTTTCTTTCGTAAGATGTTATTTGCATGGTGTCATAAGTTCTTTTCCTCATACATCGACAATTAATTCAAATGTTATATGGACTTTATGAATAAATGCCCACGCTATCAGGAATATCCATTAAAATAAGTATCAAGGTATCTTGTTAGTAAAATACTTATAAATAACTACATAATAAGTGTACATATATATAGATTAACTATGTATTCGAACTACAGATACACTTACAAATTTCAGACAGGATTAATATGTATTTATCATAATGTTAATCCAGTGGAATTTGACAGTAGGTACTTACATAATTCACAGTCTACGCACGGTGACACGGTAGTCGGTACACACGACACCCGTTTGGATAAGCTCCGATCAAATAAGAGTGGTCGCTTTCATACATCCCGAGGGCGTTATGTTGGCGTCTATCGGAGCTTTTAAAAGTGCTTTTCACAAAAATCAAATTATCCACCCTATATTGGCATAGGACGTAGGTTCAATTCCCGCTGGGTGACTTTATTTTGTTATTTACACGAATAGTCGCCGTCTGCCCGATGCATTGCAGCTGATCCAATCGTTAGTAAATAAATTTAAGTGTAGGTAAATTTTTACCCAAGAAGTATCGAACCGATATTTGGCTGTGTTTAACTCTATGCTATAGGGTTGTGTCCAATAGCAGATGGCGTCTGGCTATTGGGCACAACCCTTAAAATGTTATTAGGTATTCTTATTTGTAATCCTTTATAACACTATAACCGAGAATCGATCCTGATACTCGTATATTTATCTATTATATCTACGGATACCGCTCGCCATATAGGAATTTTCCTGATGTGGTTTTAATAAACAAACAATTGTAGGTATATTTAAGTGTAAATGTATTTATTATTGTGTTATAAGTATGTGAAGCCGTTACAATTTGTTGTTAATAACACATTAACATTGCGTAAGTACTTTACCTGAGTAAAGTACGTCAAAACTTGTTCGTACAAGTGTAAATCAAGGTCCTAACAACTACAAACACTATTCAATCAATCAATGTGACCTAAATCGTACTTTCTCCTAAAAATACACCGCGTGTTTGTATAAACCCACACACTGTACGGACATCATTCACGAGCTTTTAAGTTGAATGGCTGTCACTTCAGACACACCTACGAGCGCAAGATCTCCGAACGTGGCTGATTGTAATCGTGGCTCAACTATTAAATAAAACGTCCCTTCAGGAGGTTTGAAAGGGAACTCGTGAATTTGAATAATAAATGCAGACCATCTTTAGTCATGCCTGTCAATCGTGAGCATCTGCTCTGGATGCAGATTATTCCATTCACCGTCTGAGGCGAGTTTAAATCCTAATGCACTATTATGTGCAGTTCCTGTATCGAGTGAAGGTGAGGCAGGTTTGGGCACTTTCGTAAGAGCCGTTTTAAGCTCTTATTTGTCGTCCGGTTAGACCTCAGAAATTCGGAACGGACCTAAAAAACAAGATATCGATGCTTCGAGAAAAGAAAGAGAAAAGATGCTTGAAGAAATCTTGTTTTTTCTCCGAACGTTTAATCCGCGCCGTGTTTATTGACGAGCTACTTTCTACGCTTCTGAATTATGTTAAGCTGTTAGTCCATTGAACACAAATTGTATATCACGAAACAGACAGTATTTGCTATTTTATTAGTTTGTCCATCTACAAGACGGGAAGATAATGATGTACCTACATATGTGCGAGAGAGTTCTATGTACAATGGTAGACGTTGATATATACCTAGTCTAGTCAAATCGACTGAAATTTTCAAAGATTGGAAATGTCTTCAGCCCGGATACAAGTTATGAATTGAAGAATATCGAATACACTTTTTAATTTCCGTCGCAGTTATTACCTCTCTGAGTAACACTCGATATCATATAGTTCTTAGTTTGCCTTGTTTAATTATTGACAGTTCATCGGAAACTTCAGACGATATTAATTTCCTAGAAACGATACGGCCATTTGCCTCAGTCGGTCTTTATTGCAACAGAAATCAAATATACTTCCGTGACACAGTTGAAGAACAATGACGTCATCAATTTTAATCTAATGCCTTTTATTAGAATCCGGTCGATTAATACGTCTAGACAACCTACTGGAACGTGACAGCACAGGGTGGTCTAGATACTGCGGCCACTCACGTTATATTAAGCCAGCTTTGTGACTTACAAAGAATAAATCATGCGAATGGCTTCATAAAACGCCCAAGTTATCGTTGAACATGCATAAAGAAATAAGTATGTTATGTAGGTATCAAATTTAGAGGAAGAGGGGTCTCTTACTTTTGGAGATCGATAAAAAATATACCGAAGTGAACTCATAAAAATGTAACATTTATATTTTATCATTGCAGTTTTACTACATAACGTGTATGAATATTTCGTTGGTCGATTTACGATGGTCGTTAATTGTGAAGGAGAACGAGGGAAAGACGCCACAGAGAAATATTTTCGTTTGTGTGTTATTTATGGTATTTTGTTCGTTTGTCAGTTCCTAACAATAGTACTGTTGTGATGACAAAACAAATGACTGCACCCTGAGAATTGTACATTTCGTAATAAATCCAAAAAGATTCGTTCTGCGGTAAAATCACACATTGGAACTCAAAACAGTAGTTAGTCGACGATTATGACTGTTTTTTTTTTCTTTTTTTTCTTTAAAAAAGACAACTCCCGCACTAGGGAAATAAATCCCTGTGTCGCGGGGACTTTACAAACATACATTTCACGGACACAAAGTACACCCAGACTCAGAACAATTATTTGTGGTTCACACAAATAATTGTCCCGGGTGGGAATCGAACCTAGAACACCAGGTCCCAGAAGCAACCACTGAGCCACCGGTGCAGTCAAATTGAAGTAAACAATAAGATTTCATTCAATTTATTATAAACAATCTAAAATAATTTTCGTTTTTAGATTAAACAAGAAGTAAAAAAAAGGAGTCAAGTTATTATGTAAAACACTTAAGTAAAGTAATATATTCAGTCATTATATTTCAAATATTTGTCAACGTACATTCAAAATAATGCTGACTGTTCTAACCAAATAAACGGTAACACGAACATATATACGTTCTTATTTCCATTGATTTGTTTAGAACAGTCTAACTTTTTAGTCATCATCATCATCATCAGCCCGTATAACGTCCACTGCTGAACATGGGCCTCCTCCCGAGGAAGGGTCTTTGCCATAGTCACCACGCTTGGCAGGCGGATTGGTGACCGCAGTGTTATGTTGAAACACAGGGGAAACGCTGCTGCCCGTTCCCTGGTTCGTTTGTTATAGATGATGTTATAACAATCGGGACCAACGGCTTAATGTGCTTTCTGAGGCACGAAGGGTAGTCCCTCAACCAACCAGACCCGGAAAGAAATTTTAGAATTAACACAAAGATTTCTTGTCCGGTGCGGGGATCGAACCCACGACGTCCGAGACTTAAAGCGAGCCAATTACCGCTACGCTACGGAGGTTGTAACTTTTCAGTCATGGACCCTTAATTATAAAGATCGGCGATTCTCAGCTAACCGAATAGTTCCGGTTGTAAATAACCTATAACATAATCCGCAGAACCTCCCCCCGCAGCGCGTCGCCGCCCAACATAGTAACTAGGTGACATTAACATTCAACGTCGGGGCGTCGTGGTTATATTAAGCCGGAAATTGTACGGATATTATATATAGAGAGTGAGCGAGTGTCGTTCCTAAAACCCACTTCAAGTTAGCTCATTTTATAGGTGCGGTTTTCAGAATGGTTGGGATAAATAAATCAACATTTTGTTAAAGAAATGAAAGCAAATAGTGTACACCACCCACGTTTACAACGACTTGATGATACGTTCCGTTGAAGTCAATATTAGACAAAGTGAGTACGTCTGTCATCCGGTTACAGAACTTACAGGCCAAACATTAGCCTTTCAGAGATTCTTAAATATGTAAACATCCGTGAAGTAAATATAGGGTTTTTATTGAAAAGGAATGAAACGGGCGGATTTTTCGTGCGGACGTCACCCTGCGCCACCCTGTGAACACAAAACTAAGCATGAAATATTGAGCCTGCTTTCTATTGTCGTTCGATACCAATTGTATATGGATTATATTTGTTTCGCTTCACAAATTCGATATGATTCTAGTTTTTTACCTGTTTCTATACAATAATCATGGTTACTTTTAGCAAAACTGGTATAATCTGCTGTTGTATCCCATGAATCATTGGAGACATTTTATATGTCTGTGCGTGGTTGGAGGAATGTGTGTGAAATGTATCCGAGGCACAATGGTCGCGCGGGGTCGCGTGACGTCGCGTCGTGCCCACGTTGTCGCCGCGATCGCATCTGCGATGAGAGATAATCGTCTCGCAGTATTAGCTGAAGCCACGACTACCCGCCGATGTGCTGATAATGAAATTGTACGACCAAGCCAACGATACGACGACACACTTACACTGAGACAACAATCACAATGAACTCCGCTCAGTGCGCAACGAGTTTAACTTCAATGTAACTATTCTAGGTTTCGTTTTATTTCATTTGTAATGGCCGTCCGTCGGTCTTTTGTTTTATCTAAAGTCGTGAATTAGACTTTTTTTTTCTTTAATGTCAATGACGGTTATTCGTGTTCAAAGTACGACAGGACACGGTACGATAATAATAAGACAGCATGCCTGTGATAGAACCAACTTATGTTTTTTCTTATAATAACGGTATTATTTATGGAAATATACCACTACTATTGTTCACATTTTTAGTTGTGACAAATATGAGTAATGAACATGAGAGTACAAAGTAATATGCTTGAGAGTCCAGGTCCACAATTAACCGAATTACATGTGTGGGGTAGAAAAGGGGTAAGTTAATAACTTCTCAGCCATTACAGAGCACTTTATTCTTTATAATGTTGAAAATTATTTCTACTCTTCTAGTGTATGCATTATTTATGTTGTGAATATTAATGATCCGTGAATAATAACACTAAAATGTTATCATAAACTATGTTGCTTGAACTGTCTTTCGATTTTCAAAATTGAATTAGCGCGGGGAGAAGCGGTCACAGCTAACAGAGTTATCAACGAAGGCAGCTGGAACCTGCAGTTTCTGAAGTTTCCCCTTACACAGTAGTATTTAAAGTTCCCCCTATAGTGTAAGTAAGGGGACAGCGAGACGAGTAAATTCGTTTACAGCTCGCAATAAAGCTCGCCGCCTGAACTCCGACAACTGTTGACTTGAGTGGGTACATACATCAATTAATGCCATTTCCTTATCTCGCTATCTAAGATCAGAAACTTGTAATTCACTAACGTATTTTGTGTTGTGACGTAGCACTTGTTGGTATCAAATAGAAATTTGAAATTAAACTAATAGAAAACCGGTCAATTTATGCAACACACCTATATTTATTAATGGACAGCGGCAGTCTTAGTAACAGGGTCCGGTTTTTACGCTTTGAGTACGAAACCCTAAAAACGAGAACTAATAGAGACACACTAATCGTATTATTATACTTCACTAGCTGATCCGACAGACGTTGTACTGTCTTAGCTAAAACTATAAATTGAATTGAACTTTTAACATAAGGCGCGATAGCAATGAACTAACCGTGATGTGCACTAAGAGTAGCATGCATTCTGTCAAACGCCTTAATATTACAATAAATAAGATTAAAAAAATACTCTATTCATGATCGATGATATGCCAATTATGTCACGATAAGATGGTTTACCCACTTGAACCCAGGGTGTTCCCCGAAATGCCAGTAAATGGAGCACCGGTAGTAGCTAATCCATACATTACATATCCATACGGTACATCCGTTATCGTCCGATGCCTATGACCCAGCTGTCATGGACTCTCCCAAGGATTTTATTTTACGGTTCATTAAATGCATCTTTTGCGGGCGCACATCACGGGTCAGGCTCTAAAAGAAAGTGGGGCTATGCTCCCCACTCCTCAAAGCCGAGGCTCCGGGGATAGCCTACGATTTCTGCGCCTTCGGTGAAATGGGTAGGAAAGATCTTTCCACTAAACACGCTCCGGGGTCTTCTACAAACTGGACAATGGTCGGTAGCAAGAGGACTGATACCATATGACTCTCGCTCAACTGCCCAAACCGGACACTCCTCGACCAGTGTGCAGTGTGCTGCCGCGTGATGACTGATGAAATTGAGTTTCCGGCTCTCGAATCACTTTTTTTTTGCTGTCCGGGGTGAAATGCATTTACGCATTCCTACTGCCGCTGCAGCGTATTCGCGCGCTGCCGATGGGATATGTGGGACTCGCCCTCTCCATAGCGCGGTATGCTAAACTCATACCACGAGGAGAGGACCCTACACCACTAAAAACCCCCCGGACAGTCCTTCGATCCGCCGTTGGCGGGGGCCGGGTACGCATGAACAATCCGACCCCTCTCGAATCACCCTCCTTTTTTTTCATTTAGGCGATTCCATTATTTTTGGATTTTCCAGTTTTTGAAGATTGGATCAATTGTAGCTGACCCGACAGACTTTGTTCTATCTTAGCTAAAACTCTAAATTAAATTGAACTTTTAATATAAGGCGTGATAGCACTGAACTAACCGTAATGTGCACTAAGAGTAGCACTTATTCGGTCAATGTTATGTCAAACGCCATAAGAGAAAAATAAAAATAAAAAAATTTACTCTATCCATGATCGATGATATGCCATTGATTTTTAATAAGTAATGTTAAGTAGGGCACCTACCTACTATGAGTTATGAAAAAAAACTTCAAAAACTGGTTCAAGCGATCTAGCCCAAAATGCTATAATGTTCTGAAAGAAAAGAGGGAGGGTCATCACAGCGACAGCACACGGTACATTGGTGCGAGGAGTTTCCGGCTTGGGCGGTGGAGCGAGAGTGATGGGATCCGTCCTCTTGCTACAGACCATTGCCCATCCAGTAGAAGTCCGCGGAGTGTTTTCAGGAGAAAGATCTCTCCTACCCATTTCACCGAAGGCGCACAGACAGCAGGCTGTCCCCCGAGCCTCGGCTTCGAGGAGTAGGGAACATAGTCTTAATTTCTTCTAGAGGCCGACCCATGATGCGTAGAGTTGTAGTTGTGCTCCGTGCGCCCTCAAAAGGTGCATTGAATGGACCCAGGAGAGTCCATGACTGCTAGGTCATAGGCATCGCCACGGTACCGGATGTATAATAATATGCATTAGCTATTCCTGGTGCTCAATTTACTGGCATTTAGAGGAATATCCTGGGTTAAGTTAAGTAGGTAAACCATCTTCTAGTGATATAATAAGCATATCATCGCTATAAACAGGGGAGTTCTACATACTACATACCACCACTGTGGCCGTGGATGCCTAATTCGGGAAAAAAATGGACATTGAACGACAGTGACGAATTTCTTATAGTAGCAACAATTTTTTACGTTTTGACGAATTCAAAGCAATAACTGCAGCAGTTTTTATTTTGTTTAAAATGTGGTCACAGTTCACGTCGAACAAAAAGAATTAATAAAACAAAAAAACAATTCACACACAAATTAGAATTATATATTCGTAATTTCATTAACGCCATCGATTATGGATAGAGTAAGTTTTCTAGATTTCAATATCACCGCGGAAGAGTTTAAGCAATTGGAAATGACTGAAAGAAGCCAGAATCACAACATGAACGGCGTCTAAGTATATCGTTACTCTTTTCAAAATAAAATTCTGAACCCACCTATAAATATTTGACAATTGTGACAGATCAACTTTCGTCTAGAAATGTACTTCTTCTGATTTTAAAATACTATCGACTATCTGTCACTTTTTGCTTGCTCAATCAATATATGACGGAACAAAACTGTAACGTTTGACGGTTATAATAATTTTTATGGGAAAATAAAATGATCATTTTTACTATTTCCATCTCAATTTTTCCACATTTTCTCACCGTTTAAACCTTCCCTGGACCACGGCAAACATTTCAAAACCAAAATCAGCTAAATTGGCCCAGCCGTTCTCGAGTTTTAGCGAGACTAACGAACAGCAATTGATTTATATATAATAAAAATATATATAGATAAACGGCACAGCAATACAATATTAGAAATTTTGAAGTTGAAATTTGCTTTGTGGCTTTTTATTAGAAACTTTAAACCGGCAGAGAGTATTTATATTCCTTGCTTTAAACGAATGCATCAACCGGTAAGACTTTTTTTTAAAATATGCTCAGCTGTCAGGTGCGTTTTGTTATACCATTTGTAACAAATGCACCGCTGACTTATATTTTGACTGAGTTGTTTTGTTATTCCATGTCAGTTGCGTTTTGTTATACCACGTTTTATGTCACGTCACACGGGAACGACGGGAACGGCATAAAAAGCCTATGTCCTTCTCCCAGTTCTTAGCTACCTCCCTACCAATTTTCAGCCAAATCGGTTCAGCCGTTCTTGAGTTATAAATAGTGTAACTAACACGACTTTCTTTTATATATATAGAGAAGATATAATAATCGTGTTTCGCGGGACTTCTCTTCGATGATTGTATAGTTTTGCAAAGACAGATTCGGACGGACATTATTATTGTATATTTTATTGTTAGCCAGGAGGCTTTTGCTACTTCACCGGGCATTAAAGCGAGCAGAGCTCCAGCCTAATAAATAGTTTAAAAACTACAAACTAAGTAACCTGCGCAAGAGGGCGTCCCCTGTGGGACTTGGACCTTGGCTGAGGGCGGTCGCTGGCGGAGGGATTAAGGGATTAAGACGTTTAGTTTAATAGGCGAGTTTTGTGCAACTGTTCGCGGGCCTCTCGTACTTTGGGGTCTACGAGGCGAGGGCATCGGAAGGCACTAAATAGGATGGTTGGAGATATATCAAAACAACGAATAGTTATAACAATATTTAAGCATAGTGAGTACGACATGTCAAGTTCCAGATGGAAAAGTGACACGATAAATATTAATATTAGGTACGAGTAGAATTGCCGATGTAAATGGAGTCCATACATGAGACTGTGTGGGAGCGAACAAATACTGAAAATTTGAAATTCATAGCGTTCGGGCTCCGAGAGCCACGTATGTACAACTGTACAACTGTAGAATATAGAACAAGATACTCGATATCATTTTAATAAAGAGACGTTTTCTATCAGATAGTTTCATTTTGTTCTCGGAGAGGGTTTCAATAAAGGATATATTGCGAGTTATTTCTCGGTAGAAATATGTATTGCGGCGCTCCGCGGGTTTGCCCGCGTAAAACTGCTTCAGTGGGTCGGAGCGTGATTTTCTTGTAGTATATATGCTAATCGAGCTTATTAACTGTCGTCGTGTAAATTTTGAGCCAAATCCATTCAATAGATTTTGCGTAAAAGAGTAACAAACATACATCCATACATTGCTTGTATGAAGAATGTTATGAAAGTGAATGAAGCGAAAGATGTGTGTAGGGATCGTAGCAAGTGGAGGTCCATTGTCTCTGCCTACCCCGCTGGGAAACAGGCGTGAGCTTATGTGTGTATGTATCCATACATTCTTACAAACTTTCGCGTTTATAATATTAGTATACCTATATAAAAAATATGTTCGTTACATACGATTAGAAGGGCAAAAAATCAATTTTCTATATTTGATTTTCAACCTTATTATCTATTATCACTAACTAACAGAGAATTGTATTATGTGTAGTAATTGAGTTAGTGAAAAAAAAATCTATGAAATTTTAAATGTTTCCAAGGTAGTCTCTTCTCGTGTATATTACTTGTAACAATATATTTTTAAGGAGTTGATTCTGAGTGCTTGACTATTTCTTTTTCTTTTTTTTGTTAAAAGACAACTCCCGCACTAGTGAAATAAATCCCTGTGTCGCGGGGGACTTTACAAACATTCATTTCACGGACACAAAGAACACCCAGACTCAGATCAACTATTTGTAGTTCACACAAATAATTATTCCGGGTGGGAATCGAACCCAGAACACCAGGTCTCAGAAGCAACTACCGTAGCCACTGAGCCACCGGTGCAGTCGATTTAGTATTGAAGTACCCATTAGATGCAACTCCTCTGATACAAAACACTCGTAGGTGTATCTACTCTAAAATACCTTTGTAATTCTGTTTAACAAAATATTGTGTGATCCTTATTTGCTTAGTATCACAATATGTATATGTAGGTGTCCTCAAACATGATAATAATTAAACAAATTTAATTGGGTCACTAGGCTTATACAAACTTTGAATGATGTGACGTGCTTAAAAAGTAACAACAATGAATTTGTGCTAAACATTACGAAATTCTGTTTCATTTAAAGTAGGTAGTTGCTTTCAATATTCAAATAATAAAGGAAAAAGCATGCGCAAAGCGAATGTCCAACGTAGACAGGAAATAAAAACTTTGCCTAAAAAGTATTGCTCGTCATCGTTGAACGAGTAAACAGTAAACACAGCGCAACTCAATGACACAAGATTTTTCTTAAAAATAATCAAGGAAAAAAGTAATCTCGGTCATCAGGTTTTTGTGGTGGCATAAATAACGTTGTTTTTGTTTTAACCGGAATTGGTTTCTACTTTTTATGAGATTACCATTTCCCACTTGAGGTTAACAACCAAAATACTAAAGAAGATACGAGCGACTGACTATCAATTACTAACATTTCAAGTGAAGTTAATTCAACCCCAAGGCAATTTAGTTTGAAGAAGACGATGACTTTACACATTTTAAACATCTCAATGCTATGCTATGATAACTTTGATCGTAATAAATTATGTCGAAATTCTGTAAAATACCAACTACTGTAATAAGAAATAACTTGAAAGAAATGTATAAGTATAAATTGATAGAAATATTAGTAAAGCGTTAAATCACTTTGTATAATGATATTATAAAAAGAGCTATTTATTTTTAAGCTATTCATTTCCTCACTGACAGGTTTCGCAGATTTCTACACAATTTTTATATTTATTAATACTTATATACCGGATCGTAATAACTTTTGTGAATTTCATCTTGATTTACAATGTACCATTCAATACAAGTTATATGACATCGAGATTTTCGCTGAATGCTTTTGTTATTTCTTTAGACAAACTTTAACAATATGGAAAGTCAGGTTTGTCATTGTGTCCGTGCGACTGGACGTCTACGACATTCATAATAATATTTACGGTTTGCCTCAGATTGGTTCATTCAATTCTAAATAGAGTTGAGAAGGTTGGTAAACCTGAAATCCCACCTGCTTTGCACCGGTTCACTGAAATGAAGAAACAGGACTTGATCCGCACCAGCTGTTCTTTTATGAATCTGTGCAATCGGGTTTAAAAAAAACAACACAAATTTGATAATATTTCACTCGCTTAACAGCTTTTTTCACTGAATTGTTGAGGTATTTGTTGGGGTACTTTTATATATAGATACACGCTAAATTGCAAAACTTTATGCTATTCTTAATTTAACTTTATTGGAAAATAAATCTATTACTATTAAATTACATTTCTAAGATTTTAATAATAAGCTCTAACCCTGACTCCTACTAATATTATAAATGCGACAGTTTCAAGTTTGTATGTTTGTTACTCTTTCACGCAAAAGCTACTGAATGGATTTGGCTGAAACCATTTACGGGGATAGTTAACAAGCTTAATTAACATATTATGTATATGCTACAAGAGTTTAGGTTTTACTTGATTGTCATAAAAAATAACTTCCACAATGTTCTTTGTTTAAGCTGTTTTTCACAAATAGCCGTTTAGGACACTTCTGACGGACCCTTTTCGAGGAGATTTTCCATTTGGTTAGAGGACCTTTGAAGTGGGAGGGAGGAGCCCTCCCAACTCTAGCAAAACTCGTAAGCATCTAAATATTTATCTGTCTATTTTAGTAACTGGTTTATCTTTTATCTAAGACATCAGACGTATAATACATACACAATAATAGTGAGTTTTGAATGTCGCCATTAATAAACGTTATTGGCGATCAGTTCGGTCAAAATGGAATGAATAACTTAACTTCTCCGTTTGCGTTTAAAGAGTGTTAAACGTAAAATGAAAAGTTTAAAATAATTCCATTTGAGTTTGTGGCCTTTGTTAATGAGGGTATATTCAAATTGGGATGCGTGTAGAAAACCCTTTGCGTTTTAACAAAAGAAAACCAATCGGGCATTACTGTTTTTTTAGTGGGACTTCATTTCCACTTGAATGTTTGACTTTAATTTGAATAAATGCATCAAATTAAATATTGTTTTGTTAAGGAATTCGATAACAGAATAAAGATATACGAATTTCCACTAACTAGTATTTTGGAAGTTGCAACTATTCTCAAGATTTGATTGCAAACCTTATTGAAGACTATTAGTCAAATGTTAATATTTACTTCATAGTGAGAGTTGCTCAGTTAAACGGGATTTATAACTATCCAAAATGAACTCCGTTATTTCCCAGAACAGATTGCACTAAAATCTGTCTCAGGAAATGAGCCAGCGACGGTTTGACAAGTGACTAACTTCCGAGATACGCAATGGGCTAATGACCACAGACTATAAAGTATTGTGATAAAGAACAAGTTACATTTACTTGCTTATTATGAATTCCTACGCATCGCCATTATAGTCAGAGTCTTGGAAAGAAGGCTGCCCGAGTGGTTTTACTTCATAAAAACAAACTTTATGTTACCTACTCTATTGTACTAAGCTTCTTAGAAAGTTGTTTTATAGTAAGTAAAACTAGATTTATGAGTTGTTTGAAGCCTTTATCTGATCACTAACTTGGGTAGTTTGTTCTTCAGAGTTCGGGACAGTTTTATAACTTGATTGTGTTTGTGCGACATCGGCTACGGGGCGACTGACGACGATGAGCGAGGAAAACTCAAAGAATCTTCGCCAAAAATCATCGAAAACATTTTTATGTTCGCTAAAGTTAAGTCGTTAGTCGACATTTTAATTGTGAATCGTAAAAGAAAAGTCGTAAAGTTGTTTAGAAGAGCGCGGGCGAGGCGGGGGCCCCGTAATGAGCCATTGTGCGGCCCGACCGATGCCACCACCATTTTCGCACAAAAAACAACCAATTTACTTCCGAGCCGCGCATTGCCCAATTGGGGTGCTCTTTTGTTCCCATTTAGTGCTCGAGCACTTCGGGGAGCCATTAAAATTACTGTTTTTGTATGCTGCGCCGCGCCCGCGGGAAGATGAATACGGCCCTGCTGCCGATTGCGTCACTTTTTTCCTAATAACAAGATAATAAATAACTGCAGCTATTGAGGTCGACAATACGTGAGCAAACATGAAACGTATGCAGCTGTCCCCGGCGAGCTCTTCAGCAGTCCTCCGCGGAAGTGGGTCGCTCGATACCGAGCCATTGCAAACTTTATGAAGACGAACGCTATAAACGGAATGGAAAAATAGACTATTCATACATTAGATGGCCGCGGCGCCGCGCCGCACGCCGCCGCATAAATATACCATAAACAACCGTAATGTGCTTTATATCCCCTATAAAGTACTTTATTTCATAACCTCCTACGCCGATACGTTGTTACTGTATGCGTATTGCGGAATCGATACCGCTTCGTTTGATGATTTTCCACAAAAATGTTTATTTGGCTCGTTTACCTGATGGTATTACAGCCATTTCCAAGAGCCTCGCGACGCCCGGCGCCGCGAGCCGTACGCGCGGGCTATGTGCACTATTGTGCACACGATTAACTTAAACTGCCGCTTCGCTACTCGACGCTAACGTTCCATGAGAATTTTTATAAGCTGCCATTATTTTGTTTTTGACAATGGTCATTGAATTAACAAAACGCTCGACGGAGAACACAAGGGGGTTGGGGAAGTTCGACGAGCGAAATGTTTTTATCGTCGCCAATTAAAACGACTCATAGAAGCCATTAAGAGAGGCGCCGCCCTCCGCGGGGCCGTCGCTCGCGGGCCCGACGGAACCATACTTCAAACTCACCGAGAGTAAGTTTTAAATTTAAAAAATGTGCGCTCATGAATGAAACATTGCACGAACTCGGTCGTGATCAATCAAACGAGAACTTCATTTCGAGATAGGCGAGTGCGGGCAATAAATTGAAACAGACAGGCCGGCGGTGCGGCGGCGTGGGCGAGCCGTGCTCGAGCCGGGCCTTGAGTCGAGCTGTAGCGACGTGTGCTCAGCGATCCCTCGGCGCACACGGCGAGGAGCATTACAAGCCGCCCGAATGACGGCTTGTAATTATACTGCACGTTGTTGCAGAGGCTTTTGCCTTGGAGACCTAATCTTACTACATCATTTTTGAAAGAACCTTGTTCGCGTGATTAACTTGTTCTTAAGCGCATATTGTGGTTGTTAAACTAAAACCATCGCTTGAATATCACATAAGGTTTTAGTAACAATCAAAAAGTATGCTTATAGACACGTTTTTTGTAATGATGAAAGCCTGTTAACATGAAATAATTAGGCTATAAAATGAATAACAAACTGGTAAGATTAATTCACACTACTAATATTGCGTACTAACATTAAACAGAAAGACGCTTGTACGAGCCAAGAGTCCAAAGACTATATTTGATTCACTTTTGGAAAAATTATATACTGATAATATATAAAGCAATATTTTTCCTGAGCTCAGCACGTACAAAGTAAAATGAGAATCAGTTGCAGCATTTATATTTAATGCGCTTCTGCTGTCCTTCCACCGTAAAGTAATTTGTAGTCGCCATCTGTTTTCATAACTCCACCCACTCGACGCAAACGACATTGTTTATTGTTATCTACTGCTTTATAGTTGTTATTACTTTATAAAAACTCAAGGTATATATCGTATCGTATTGTTCCCATAAGGGGTAGATAGACTACTCTATATGGGAAACACATTGAGATTGTATCACCGATGTTACGTCATTCTTCCCGTTCTCGATCGCAAATCCTGATTTCGACATGGTTGCAATACAATTCAATTTGATACAAGCACTGTAGTTCAATGTAATAATACTATACAGTAAATTCTTCCTAATTTCAATAAATGCTAACTGTCAATGCAACACGTCATCAATAAAAAGGTTGCGTTGGCTTAGATGTTTGATTTTTTCACAGTTCCAAGGGGCAGTAGTGCTGATTATTTGATATAGATTTCAGCTTATACCTCCACGCGTTCCTGATAAAAAGGGTCTTGACACACAAACTGACCACAAAGTTATCCTATAAGGGTTCCGATTTTTCCTTTTGAGGTACGAAACCCTTAACAATAAAGAATTTCCACTTTAAACAAGCATCTCAAGGACCTGGTTATATTCTAGACGTTTTTCTTGTTAGCCAGTACGATTGAAGTTATTCCACACGCGAGCCAAATGTGAAGCTCGCGTAATGTCAACGAGTGTCCCTGACAGATCGTATCTCATCACCACCATTGCTTTTATGGCTGCGGTCTAGGCTCAACGTCGGGATGGATTTTTCCAAAATGGTCGTGAATGCTGCAATGCGCTATTTTGCACTGTACGTGACTAGCGGATACCCGGAAATAGAAGATTAACGTCATATTAATTTTTAAGGGTGGTTTTTTTTAGTTCTGTACTATGTAACGAATCTAAAGATTTCTTTAGATTTTGCCAATAGTACACGTTATTTAAATTGTTTTTTGTGAGTTGTGCAAATTCCAAAAGATACATGTCTGAAAAATCAGTCCTTCGTCAACTACATAGAGAGTATCTATCTGTATTATAACAATTATATCTTTTAGTAAATTATTTGTCGTTTCAACTCTTTTATAATCTAAATTTTAAATTTTATTGGGTCTTAGTCTATGGGACTATATAGTATAAGTATATGGGATTATTTTCTCACCTTGTGGGTATTGCAAATTCCAGTAATTTGCCATGTAAATGGGATGCAAGTTACTGTTTTTGCAACAGTTTCGAATGACAGGGGACTAGTGCAGAGAGATGCCCCTATGGACAGATTCTATAGACAGATATTTCAATTAACAACACTCATAAGATGAAGAAAAATAAATCAATATTAGATCAAGACCTACTATAATTTACGAATTAATATAATAAAGGAGTTGAAATGACGAATATTAACAAGGCAAGTGATAACAACACAGATCCTACGAATATTATAAACGAGAAAGTTTGTAAGTATGGATGGATGTTACTCTTTCACGTAAAAACTACAGAATGGATTTGGCTGATACTTTGCACGGGGATAGTTACTAAGCTTGGTTAACATCTCTATGTTAATAGATATTAATCATGTTATACTGCGCCGGTGGCTCAGTGGTTATGATAGTTGCCTTTGAGTCCTGGTGTTCTGGGTTCGATTCCCACCCGGGACAATTATTTGTGTGAACCACAAATAGTTGTTCTGAGTCTGGGTGTTCTTTGTGTCCGTGAAATGAATGTTTGTAAATTCCCCCGCGACACAGGGATTTATTTCGCTAGTGCGGGAGTTGTCTTTAAAAAAAAAAAAGATACATTTAGTATACTGTACTACAAAAAATCACCCTCCGACCCACTGGAGCAGAGTTACGCTGGTAAACCCGCGGGGCGCAGCTATTATAACATAATGTCAAACATCTCATGAGCATTATAATGCTCTAATGCAATCGCGGCCAAATCACATGTGCGCTGATAACATAATTAAAGAGGGCTTACAATGGAGCGGAGCGGAGCTGTTCTTAACAGGATATAATATGTAACGATCAAACACAATGTTCTAAATTGCCGCTCCACTGGAAGCAGCTTAAGCGAAGTGGAGCGGAGCTAAGGGGTCTTTTTTTAATGAGTGTGTGGATTTAAATAGAAGGAACACGGACATGACATTTCGATTCATCGCTGTCTATATTTGATCCATTATCTATATAAATAAATAAAATTGGAGTGTCTGTTTGTGATATAAAAATAATCGCTTTTACACTACATACATGCATAGGAATGTTTATTTATACTAACGGTACATACACCGTAAAAAATTGTCTGTCCGTTTGTTTGTTCCGGCTTATCTCTGAAATGGCTAGACCGATTTTGGTGCGACTGACAGTGGCAGACAGCTGATGTAATAAGGAGTAACTTAAATAACTGTTTTGTTAAATACTACGCGGGCGAAGTCATAGCACAGCTAGTTATTTGATATGATAAACATTGAGTGTCAAGGCGGTCTGATATTTTCCGTTACATCATAAATGCCGCTCCGTTCCGCTCATCTCGCTTCAGTATAAGCTCCCGCAACCCCAGTGCTCTGGCAACGTACCCTGGCGCCACGCCAGCACACAAAAACTGTGCAGCATCAAGCACCGCCCCCCCAGTTAGCGCAGTTAATTGCATACACGCCTTTGTTGACGCGGATATAGCTTTTTTTTTAAGATTGCTATCAGACTTTTTGTACATTACTAGTTACTAGTATTCTTGTTAACCCCTCGTGCTAAGCTAAAATGCTTGTGTTACGAGAAGTTTCACGGCGGTAGTGCAATGGGTGCGGATATTACCGGCGACCACATGATCGCAAGTGCTACGTTCTAGCCAAACTGCGGCTGCTTAACATTTCTATATTACTAGAAGATGGTCAGATTTGCATTGTAACTACAACGTCACCTATTGACAAAATTTTAATACGCCGTAATAAATAAACGCTAGTTATACCTTACTAGCTTCCCGTGCGCGGTTTCACCCACGTAATTCCTGTTCCCGTGGGAACTTCATAATAAATACTAATAGGAGCGCTCCGAGGAATAAAAAAGGAGCGCCTCATTAGGAGCGCCTCAAAATCGCTTCGAGGAATACCTCTTAAATATAGCCTAAAACCTACCTCGATAAATGTGCTATCTAACACTTAAAGCATTTTTCAAATTGGACCGCAGTAGTTTTTGAGATTAGCGCGTTGAAGCAAACAAACTCTTCAGCTTTATATATTAGCATAGATTACTGTGTACCGTAAATCATGGATTTAATATAAACGAAAAAGTGAAAAGACTTGATGTTATTATACTTTGTATAGGAAAATACAAAGCCGACTTTGGCATTGTTATGTAAAGGTTAAAAAAGTCGCGTCATTCTTTATTATTACAAATGGCGTCGGCGCGATGTCGCGACGTGTCTAAACTTACGATAAAACATGTTTCGTTTATAAGGAATTTTATATTTGTGTCTATTATAGTAATACTTTACATAACAACAATAAAATATACACGAGGTTTTTTCATTGAACTACATGAACAATGGTCTTTGTACGAAACCCTATTACAGCCATTTACAGCGCGGTTCGACTAGCACTTGAAAGGATTTTCCATGTTAATCTGCTCTCATTTTTTGTGGGAGACATTTTTAAAGCGCGTGAAATTGTGTTTTAAATTCTGAGCGTTTATATAAACAGGACTATAAGTCCTTATATACAAATCATTCTCCCCCATACTTATATTATACATACCTTTTATCTCTAGAAGAATGAATGGGGTATAGTTTACCTAGCTATGGGCGACACGCCATAACGGCATCTCTGTGCCCTGTACCTACGCCTAGCCGGCAAATCGGTAAATAATTATACTGTCTTCATCATCAAATATTTTAATAATTGTGTACAATTATACACTTGTACTATTGTTTATTGATATAGATCAAGTTATAATAAACAATAAACATATTATATCATCACATAAAAGTGTTGATACAATATGTTTATTGTATACCACCTTCACCCCGCGGTTTTACCCGCGTCACTTTACTCCAGTGAGTCGGAATGTGAAGTTTTGTAGCCTATATGTTAATACAGCTTATAAATCATTCGCATGCAAAATTTCAACCAAATCCGTTCAGACGTTTTTGCGTGAAAGAGTAACAAACATACATCCATACATTCTTACTAAGTTTCGCGTTTACAATATTAGTAAGCAAAATTATATTTATTGTTTTTCTGTGACTTGTTTACTGGCGGGTATTGCGGGTGAGTGCGAACAAGGCACGCCTGCGCTTGTCGTATATGAAGTTCAGCAAATAGTATTATCAAAATTTGTTTGTCTGTAAGTTGAAACCAGTCTGTCAGTCAAGCAGCTCAATGAATACACAAATGTAACGCTCTGTTTATCTCACGATTATAACAATACGATAATAACGGACAGTTCATTACTCAGAAGACAATGTCAACGACTCACAGCAATGAGAATGACGATAAACATGCTTTGAAAGATTATAAGATTAAATGTGATTGTGAAGTGTATTATGTTACCACGTGAAGCAAAAACTTCGGAGCCCTTTTAGGCGGGTATATGTATATAGAAACGTTTCTGAATACGTAAATACCATGTATGGAAATAATGTCTCAGGTAAATAGTAGAAGGAGTGGAACAGGGGATGTAGGAGCCAGAGGGAGTGGACAAGTGGCCTCATAAATGTTTTCGACCGAATCGAATGGATTATCCTTGCGTTTAATTTTTTTGTCATGGTTTTAGAAGTAATCTTGTTAGTTATGTTTCTGGCCGCTTAGCGTTACAGGCCGCTTGTAAACCATAGTTACATGATTTTAAAAATGGAATGACAGATGTTGATTGTCGAATATTAAACAGTGTCATATTCATCTTTTCACTGTTTCATTTGATTCCAAATACAAAAAGAACAAGCGATCGTTTTAATAATTTTGGCTTTCTTAAAGTTGATTCGTTCGTCAAAGCGTTGGCGATAAGTAAGCGTAGGCTCCACAATGTTGTCGTTTTGTTATAACCACCAGGCGACAAAGGAAGCTCAAATAATATTGAATTCAGAAAACTTAAGATTGAAAATGTTTTTAAATTTCCTAATGAGAGGCACCGGAAAATCACCTAAACATGCTCAGCAAGAATTGACTGAAGAAGTGAAGCGTATGCATTAAAAAAAATATTAACATCATTACAACACACCCATTTTGTTACCGACAAAAATGCATTACAAATCCCTTTCGCTGTTGCGGGGCGTGCAGTGCATCCCTGTAGAAATGAAGTAAGTATATCGTACTCCTCTTTACCACGAGCGGAGGGAAAACCCATTAAAACCATGTTAAACCCTCCTATCGCCATTTACTTTTATTACCAGGAAGTGCGTCAGCATGACAGCCGATATTTCCAATTCCGTTGTATGGGGCGCCCTGCCATATAGCTCTATCTTGATCAAGGACTAAGGCCATCGACCGGTTGTTATCGGGTTAAACTAGAAAGTATAAATACTCCATTGATTGCCAGGTGACGGTACCAAGCCTTGGACACGAGGATTTTGACAGACTAATCCGTACCTCACCTTTATCACAATGACAGAGGGCAGTCTCGGGCTAATCTCAACGACGCATTTCTATATAAATATTCTCATATAAAAGGGACCCCGACTCTGTTCATTTGCAAACACTTCAAAGGAATCTAAGTCGAGTGTTGACAGGTTTTTGGACATTTAGTATTCTGGTAGTTTATTCAGTAAAGTGGTCATTCCACTTACAAGTAAGTGTCCACAAACTGGGGTGTACCCTATTATGATTTCAAATAACTATTATGTTTTATTATTTTACTAGCGACCCACCCCGCCTCGCACGGGTGCAATGCTGATGTATTATAAAAATATAAATCTTCCTCTTGAATCACTCTATCTATTAAAAAAAACCGCATCAAAATCTGTTGCGTAGTTTCAAAGATCTAAGCATACATAGGTACAGACAGACAGCGGGAAGCGACTTTGTTTTATAATATGTAGTGATGGAAAGCGTGATCTTCATAGGTATGTATTATAGGAGGTATGTATTACATAGTAATGGAATACGAAATACTTGTATATAACAATCGTAAGAGAATCACAATTGATTGCCGCTAACGCCAATGCGCCGTACGAAAAGTTACTTAAATTAGCAGTATTGAGCCCTAAAAATGGTGTGTTTGTTGTAATAGGTCTCAGAACGCGTTGTAAAAACTCTGTCGCTCCGACAGCGAGGAGCTCACGGAGATGACGGGGCGGATGTATTAACTCATATCTTAGAATTGCTTTTGAAATGAGTTAAAACGTAATCGTTCGGAGTATTCATATTATTTTTACTGAACAGTGTGGAGAGCAGTCAGTTGTGTCAACACGGATTCCGAGAGATTGGAATTGATATTTGTTGTTGCTGATATTTCTATTAAATAGACTTTGAGACCTTCACTATAATAGGTGATACACATAGTAATAATTATCCCATGTCTTCCCATGGGAGTCGTAAGAGGTGACTAAGGAACATTTAGTTGATGGATGGGCAGCAGCTCTTTCAGTTGAAGGTTAACTACTATGTTATTGCGCTCGCCTGCCAAGCGTGGTTATTATGACAATATTAAATACACAATAACTATAATACAAGAAGTCTCTTAAGAGGAAGCCGAGATGTTCATCATTATATTTACAAGGTCTGTTAAATTTGAAGTTGATAGTTTTTAATGGTTTGTACAAACATACTTCTGAGTTATTTTTTTTTCGAAAAGGCTAATTTAATAAAACCATATAAAATTACTAAAATTAAGATTCCATATAATTTTATCCTTATCTATATTTGTCCTTTCATGTAAACAATGCGATTAATAATTGCTAATAATTTACTGAACAGGAAGATTTGCCAGTTTTACTATAGAAACGTAACATAAAAAATTAAATGTTTTTTGCAAAATAAAAAGCTGCTGTCAAGACGGCAACGATAATAATAAACGGTAAAATGATCTTTAGGGCATTGCAATTATAGTAAATTTAGGGTGTACGAACCAGCGCCCGTAAAACAGGTTCGAAGTCATTTTAAGCTGTAATTGTTATAGAAAAAGTATATACTTACGAGAACATCGATGGATTGTACCTACTACCAACAATCATTTCGCTTAGTGTTAGCAACAACTAAAAAAGTTCAAGGTGCATGTATTCATACATTTCATCTATTCTATTCTACATTTTTATTTTTATTAGTTTCTCTGAGCGAGCGAGTGTAACATGAAACAACTGTTAGTTTTTATATTAATCTGCGAGTTAAAAAAATGGGGTAGTTATTCTATCATGGAATAATAATCCAACATAATATGGGAATAACATTTACACCGAAAAAATATTGAGTTCCCTTTTTTATGAATTGATGGCTACAAATTTGAGCCTTGCAATAAAACTACATGTATTACCGTTAGGTTTACAAAGGACCCATAAAAGTGCAATCAAATATTTCCGTTACTTTTATAGCTAAGTTACATTTCAGTACCCTAGTAATGTTGTAGTTGTACAAATTTGGATGTCCGAATGATTGCGAGTTTGCTTGTTTGTTAGGTAAAATTTAGCGCAGAATAAATCTTCGAGTATACTGATTTAATTTGTTCAATAAAGAGTACTTTACGTTACTTTTATATTGTTAGCGATAGCTAGGATACTTATATAAGTAACTACGTTAATCTTATGCCTAATTGAAATATCCTTCATATCTGGATCGTTTCGAGAAAATATCGATCGTTGAGCGCATTTCAATGTCATCTGTAGATAGGTTGACTGTAAGCTCTCGCCCACAATGACCAACGTTTCCATCGTTCGAGCTCGTGCGTCATCGTCATAACCAATACCTAACGTACACTTATATCCATAACTTTGTTAGAATATTACTGGTAGTTCAATAATCCATCATACAAGGTGGGGCACTAATTGGGGGACCACATTGGCATGCAGCTATTGTGGCGCTTGAGATCCTTGGTCAGCCTTGCAGTCTTAATTTTTCATCGTGCAGGTTCAGAAAATTACCAAAATTCAGTTGATGTTAAGTGGTAGGAGAGTCCCAAATGTTCTGGCAGCTAGTGCTTATGCAGCGGATGGGCTGCAGTGGATGCCTTTACTCTGAAGCAAGAATGAAAAAATGACACATATTTTGGCAGACAATTTAATGCAAAGTAACTAGTAATCATAAAAAGAAGTATTTCAGTTCTTTGTGACGAAAAATGTATCGTAATAGCTCAAGTCTCGGTTTGTAGCCATAAGGCAATAATCTGCACCCCTATTTCATTAGTTGGGTAATACGTGGGTGTGTCACTGCCCAGCCCTTTTGGGAAAAAGGTGAAACACCATGTCAGTTTGTTTCATAGATACTAATGATTTGTGTGTTAATTAACTTTTAATCTGTTGAGAACGACACAAAAATATAAAATCGGATTGACAAAAAGTAAAAATCGACTAAAAAAGCTTGTTTTTAGCAAACGAGGACAGACCTATTTGGCGAAGTGTGAAATTAGAGAAGGCGAGTGGACGGTAGCACCTAATCTTTTTGTCTGATCAAAGCGAAGTATAAGTAGATCAATTAAATTGTCTACAGAAATGAGAAAGCTATGATCGTTTTAATTTCATGCTCATTGATTCAATTGGTCCTCACGTACTTGTATACCGATACGCCACACAAAACAATAAAAATGAAAATTGATTGGTCATATTCTATTTTATTCTTTTGCTACGTCTCTGCAATCTCTCGTAAACATTTATATGATAAATATTAGATCTCAAGGATTTTTTATAAACCTTCCTTTGGTGACGGTAATCACAAGACAATTCATCTCTAATCATTCATGCCTTAACAATTATCAGCAGTTTTTAAGTAATTTCAAGAAAATACCATTGATCCAAAGAAGCAATGACCCGGTTGGCCTTTCTAGATTTTCTCCGAATTGAAATTGCTCCGCTCCAATTCGTAATGGGATGTTTTCAAATACCTAGGTTAATTCAGGTTAGAAAGAACTATCTCTGTGCCGAATTTCTTTTCAATCCGTTTCATTCCATTTTGCTTGCTAACAAACTCATTCATTTTACACCTTTTTACGTCTTTTATTATACCGAATGAATGTTAAACTAAGCCTTATTGCAAATATTAAATTGACGGCGAAAATGCCTGTTTGAATGAAGTCATTAATATTACAAATTCAATGGCTGTTCAATACCGAAAACAACATCAAACGCTATTTAAGCCGGTACAGTCACCGACATAAACTTCAAACGACGCAAAATACGATCGACCCTATTATTTCTAACTAATTACTTAAGCGGAATTATTTAAAAGAATTTGACTACAAGTATTTTAAGCCTGCCCGTTTTACTTTGTGTTGACTGTCTATTTGTAGAGAAAATAATAATACAAGCCTTTGAAGCTGAATTTTAAAGACCTGTTTTAACTTTATACCTATTGAAATGAAGATGAGATTACGAAAGGTGTTTAAATTCAATAATACATGGCTCGCTCACCCGGCTCCGCCTGGTCCGTTCACAAAGCGCCTCGCTCCAGCACATGATATTATAATGAATCAACGCGTCGCCGTTTGACAGCGCCGCCATTATAATGTCGATTTATAAATAACAAGTAACTTATAATAACAGGCTCCCATCAAAAGAAGCTGCGACGTCAATCCCAGATGAAAAGAAGCTTTTTATTTACTTTTTTGTGTGTATAAGGCTTTGTGGAGATCGAATCGAACCCTAGCCGTCTCTGTACCGTGAAAATCAATTTATTATCGCATTGACATGAACAAGATACAATGCGGCATGTATCAGACCAGCCAGAGGATATGTTTGTCACCAACCGGCAATGGATGTTAAATTATTAAAATATTCGCGGATTACACTTTGGGAGGTGTGAGCGAGACACGTTGCTGAACTCTATTCAGTACAAACATTTCGTGATAAATTAAAGCGGAATTGGAGTTGTTTGAGCGCTTGTTATCGGATTAGCGACGAAAAGAAGTGAACTTTCAATTTCAACCAGATATTGTTGTTTGAAATAAATACGACGAACTTAATCCCAGTACATTTGGGAAGCTTCGGGCCCCTCATTTAACCTGATACTTTTTATTTATTATTCGGTTTCCATGAGTAATGTTCGGGCTGTGTTATTTTGTTGTAAAAGAGTATTATTATTAAATTCTCCGCTAGTGAGAAATAGGTACATTCCTACTTTGGTTAGTGAAGTGATTACTAAGGAATTTTAAATTTTACATGGCCTATAATTACATGAACCAAGCCTATCAACTAGGTTGAAGACGTCATACAACGCCCTTGTGTATTTTGTGCCCTTACTTCAGCTTCCAGCACATAACGTACCACACGTATGCACATAATAAAAAAACAGAACCCTGTACATTGAAGGTTTCTATTATAATTGCACTATATCCAATTATATTTGAAACCTACAAGAGAAACAATGGTGTTTGAATTGAAAAGACCATTCTTTTTATTGTGCACTTCTCTGAAATTACAGTTTTCACAGATACGCTTGGTTTGTATTAGAGGTAGTTTACATTTGCAATAAAATTAAATTTTAAAGTTATTTTCTCAAGTTTCTATACTTAATACATAACGCTGAAAATGTTGTTTGTTTGTTTGCTGGAACGCTCTAATCACAATAGTTACTAGGTTCTATTTGAAAAATTCTTTAGATAGGTTATTTATCGAGGAAGGCTACAGGATACATTTTATTATGAAGTTCCCACGGGAACGGGAGTTACCCGAGTAAAACTGCGCTCGGGAGGCTAGCATCCAAATAAAACTACTGCAGTGTAAATAAATCTAAACTGGCATTTGGAACAGATATGATGTTTTTATATGAGTCCTGCATCTTTGTATCATTACTTTGAACTTTTTGCTAAGTCCCGCGTGAATAATTAAAACACCATTTCGCAATTAGGGTCGGTGGAACATATCGCAGTAGTTTTTGTTGAGCCCCCTTATGTAGCGTTATCATTAAGCTACACATCTGGTCCCGATGTTAATGTTCGCAACTCATTTTTTTTAATAAACCTTTTATATTTGATGCGAAGAAAGTATTGTATTACATCTCATGGAGAGACACGAACTAGCACATCAATATTTTATGTATTCACAGAACAATGTTTGAATGTTATAACTTGACATGAAAACTATTGATTTCAATTGACAATATCTTATTTTTTTCTTTGCGAAAGATCGAAACGGTTTATTACCATATTTTGTTTAAGGTCTATTAGACGCAGTGGGTCGAAAATTGTCCCACGTATCAAAAAATACAATATGAAGGCGTCATCGTTATTATTGACTATAACATGATGTATGTTTCTGGTCATACATTATTAATATGGTGTAGCAATGATATTAACTCCGGTACTTATACCGGTTAACTCTGTGGGATAAGTAGAGACAAGTGTTTTTTAAAGAAGAAATACGAAAATAATACTAAAGGTAAGCCATAAATATTTAATCAACTACTAATATCAGCGTTCAACAATATATGAGACTGGCATTGTATAGCAGTCCATTGGCACCCTTTTATATGTGAAATCGAATATGTGCCGGCGGAACGGGCCGGGTTGTTTCATATTTCTGTTAGCTCTAACAATAATGTCGGTCTGTCGTGTCCATTAAACGTTCGTTGTGAACGAAACTATTCGATTTGTCTATATCGAATGGTATCGATTCTGTTCGCTCGATCTAATCGCCGAGATAATGGAGAATAGATCAAATTTCGATTACTCCCGAGTTTTGTGAGCGGCTGGCTCGAATAGCGACTGTCAAACGATTTAACGTTGGAAAGCGATATTAAGTTTTTATCTCGGCTCGAGTGGAGTGGAGTGCTGCTGGGTTTTTGTAATGAAACATTTCAATAGATGGAAGTGAAAATAAAGTAGTTTATCTGAAATAGGTACCCTTCAAAATAAACTATTGGAAGCATATATAAAAAAAAAACTACCTAAATGGAAAATAGAAAAAAATGAGGTATTCCTCGAAGCGCTACCATTTTGAGGCGCTCCTTTTTTATTCCTCGGAGCGCTCCTTTTAGTAGCGCCTCCCGATAGTAATTAAAAATATTAAAATTGAAGAAAACCTTGAAGCCCACCCACGTTTAAAAATAGGGAAGAGCATGAAGTAAACGTAATAAATTATATCTATGATTTTTAAAAACTCATTTGTGCATCATCATTATCGAAGTTGCTCAACCAAAAGTACGAAATTGGGAGAAAAATATGTTTTTACTTTCGGCACTATAATGTGTATTCAAAGACCGAGGTATTCCTCGAAGCGCTACCATTTTGAGGCGCTCCGAATGAGGCGCTCCTTTTTTATTCCTCGGAGCGCTCCTTTCAGTACGAATTAATACTCTTAACGCTGGTAACTAAAATATTTTTTTGGGAGGCGCTACTGAAAGGAGCGCTCCAAGGAATAAAAAAGGAGCGCCTCATTAGGAGCGCCGCAAAATGGTAGATATCGCTTCGGGGAATACCTCTAAAAATATCTTGTAGAAGTTGACTAAGGGATACAGCTAATGGATGAGCAGCAGCATCTGTCAGCTTAATATCACTTACCATCTTACTGCGATCACTAATGCGCCGACCAAGCGCGGTGATTATGGCAATATCTCTCAACAACCCTGGCTTGCCAAAATTGTAAAGGGGAGTCCCATGTTCAGCAGTGGATGTAAGCGAGGTGTCGATGATGATGATGATGATATAAATATATTGGAAGCAAAAATACACAACCACAAACTTAAAAAATAAAGTAACCGCGTGAAAAATACCTTTTTGTATATGAACGAAATCTTAAATATTTAAGAAGAAATGGTGTCTTTCTCAAAATGTTTATTATTAGATTTCCTGTTTTTATTCGGTTTCTCACGTTGGAGTACAACAAGGTTACATTAAATAAAACTCCTAACGGGCAAAGTCCCAGTTGTAAAAGTAACCAAACTGAAATGGGTTTCGATTACTTCAACTGTTCCGAGTCTGTGCCACTGTGATGTCTAAGTTCGAAGACCAATTTAATGTAGAAGACTAGTGTCCAATCCTAAGTACATTAACCTAGCTACTGACGCATTCAGCTTATATCAAAGGTACATATTGTTGGAGCCATCAGAAATAATAGTCAACCTACAAAATCATTCGTATTTAGTAAAAAAAACCGGCCAAGTGCGAGTCGGACTCGCGCACGAAGGGATTTTCAAGTGTCTAACTGTTGCCGTTATTGACATCGAGCCAAATTCAGATTACTCTGATTTTATGGTAGGTGAATAATAGTTAAATGGTTACTGATTTTTCTTCTAGTTTCTGTAACTAAGTGTTAACTTTCCTAAGCCGGCCTTGATTCATTTTCTAAGCTTCTAGTTTAAGAGACACACACCAGGTGTGAGGCCCGCGAACTCTCAATTAGAGCGACAGTTGCACGAAACTTTCCTAAAAAACTAAAAGTCATAATGTCTCAGTACTTACAGTACTTAGTTTGTAGTTTTTAAGCATTTATTAAGGCTGGAGCTCGCCTTTACGCCCGGTAAAGTAGCAAAAGTATCGTGGATAAATATGTATTGTCCATCCGAAAAAAAACTCTTAAGCAATGTAAAGTAATACTACCTAACAGAAAAGTACCTAAGACGAGTTAGTAGGTCTATGTATTATGGTCATTGCGACGGAAATACGTCAGGCGAGTAACTTGTACTCATTGTTCGCTTTAACAACAACTGTGTGGCTGTGTGTCCTCGGGCCAGTTCCTCGAACCTTTTAAAAGAAACATAAAACTGTTAAAGCACTATACTAATATCACTTAAGTGTTACCGCGTCATGTTGGACAATGCCCCACCGCGAGTCTATCTGCATTCTAAACTTGTTTTTACTGACAACGGTCAAACCTCGGTAGCGTAGTGATATAACTATAGCGTTAACTCTCGCAGGTCGTGTGTTTGATTCTTACGTGTGTAAAATCGAAGATTTCTTTCAGGTGTGGTTGGTTGAGGGGCTACCCTCCGCCTACGCCATTGGTTCAGTTTGTTATAACATCAACTATAGCAATTATATTATATACTAGAGAACATTTATATTTGGTAGCATTTCCTTGTGAGACGCGAGTGTTAATGTATAATACTGTGGTCGCGAACCCGCCTGCCAAGCGTGGTAGCTAAAGCAAAAACCCTTCCCTCGAAGAGAGTCCATGTTTTGGAGTGGACGTTATAAGGGCTGATTATATTTAAGTTTATACGTTGTATTATATTATTATTGCTTATTCAATAAAATTTATTGTTGAATTATCATTCTATCGTCCTACTAAAAGTCGTTCAGAAATAAAATCGGTACATCCCGCCCGATCCGCTTGTCGGTGAAAAATGGACTGTATTGCCAGGGCACATGTCACAAAATCGGTCATACGAACCGGAGGAAAAATCTGCCCGATTATCGGCTCTACAAAACGTAACTAAGACGTGTGCGGGCACGCTAAAAACGACAACTCTTACATCTAGAGCGAAGGAAAAATAATACTTTTATAAATGTTTCCTTATTTACCAACGCTTTGAACCCGTTTCGCTTTAACTCTAATGTTAAACGTAGCGATAGTAGTTGCATTAAATTCTCTTTAAGAACTGGCTCTCACGTGCAAGAGACGGAGGAGGTGAGCGAGCTCGGCGCCGCGGATATGTATGCGAGTAGGTAAGTATCTTTACTGTTCCGTCTACAACATTACATCTCACCGCAAACCGTGCTGCATTCTACTTAACTATAACGTACTACAATATTTTCAACGTGAGTAACTACATAAGGTGCATCCAAAATAGATGTCATCCTTTTATAGTAGAGTATCATGTGTACTTATTACTTTATTGGAGATATTTCTGTAAAATATTTAATTAAAATTTTCCGAAAACTGTTTTTAGGAAAACTATAATTACTTATATCAAAATACGCATGTATATTAGGGCAAAGTAACTCTCTTCACTGCCGGGTTATGTGGCCAGGAGAGTTTATTGAAAAGAAAAATGTATTTTAATCTTATTTTATTAATTGATTATTTCACATAAATTTATTTACTAAAGTACACAAACTAAAGTAAACCACTATCTATGTTAATAAATCTAGACCTCAGAAGCATTTGGTCGTAAGTGCCAGTTTACAGTATAAAGGCACACACGACGAATGTTTCTGACGTATAATGGCAGTTCCGACCTTATGCCTCTGAGCTCTAGAATAATATATTAAGGAGGCACCTATGAGTTAAGTGTATCCAAACACGCCTACAATCAAATCTATCCTCTAAAAGTAATTTTAAAGTATTCAGTTTTCACAATACCACATCCTATGTCAATATTTATTTTAAACTGTGGAACATAACTTTAGTACAAAAGAAAACGTTAAACGTATTATTTTGTTCGTCGAACCTAATGTTTACGTTTAGTTCACACATAGCTTGGAAACAGGCTGGTCCCTAATAAAACGCTCAGTACATATTTTATGGGCGAGGGATGATTTCGTTTGCAATGTTCAATGTGGTCGGAGAATACATGCTGGAGCATCATGACAATATAGTCACAGAGTTACCCCGTGGGGTACGTACCCAGCGGACATCATTTTATCGAGCAAGCATTAAATATTTTAGGTGCCAACTATAAAAAATATTTTATTCTTTATCGTCAAACAAAAAAATGAAGTTTCTGTTTGTACATTATGTTTTTTTATACAAATAATAGGTTTTTATTAAATGCAATAGGGCACGTACTACCTACTAATAACTAAAACACAATTTAAAAAAAACCGGCTAAGTGCGAGTCGGATTCTCGCACGACGGGTTCCGTACTAGTTGCAAGTGCGTACCTATTTTTGATATTAAGAATTCAACAAGTAACATAGTATAAAAGTTCTAGTAGTTCGTTGTAACTTTGATCGATGTTAATAATAGTTGATTGAATGAAAGGTAAATTGCGGTTTACGGTTTATGACGTAGTTTGGGTATTAAAAAAAACTACTTACTTAATCTCGTTCAAACCAATTTTCGGTGGAAGTTTGCATGGTTATGTACATCATACATTTTTTTTTAGTTTTACCATTCTCTTTTTTTAGAAGTTACAGGGGGGGGCGACACACGTTTTACCACTTTGGAAGTGTCTCTCGCGCAAACTATTCAGTTTAGAAAAAAATGACATTAAAAACCTCAACATCATTTTTGAAGACCTATTCATAGACACCCAACACGTATGGGATCGATGAAAAAAAAATTTTTGAGGTACAGTTCTATGTATGGGGAACCCCAAAATTTATTGTTTTTTTTTCTATTTTTGTGTGAAAATCTTAATGCGGTTCACAACATACATCTACTTGCCAAGTTTCAACATTATAGTTCTTATAGTTTCGGAAAAAAGTGGCTGTGTCATACGGACGGACAGACAGACAGACAGACAGACATGAGGAATCTATAAGGGTTCCGTTTTTTGCCATTTGGCTACGGAACCCTAAAAATGTCTGATTGTTCTGGCTGGACCGATTTTGTAAAGTAAAGTAAAATACTCTTTATTGTAAAGCAGGAATAATACAAAATAAATTGTGCATAACAATAACAAAGTACAAGTGGCGGACTTTGACGGGCCTTTATTGGAAAGCAGCTTATAATATCCTTATTTTACGCGAACGAAATCGCGGGCAGCATAAAGTTAAAACAAACATACACACACAAGAGGTCTCTAATGAAATTTAAAATTATTAAAATGACTCGATATCATGAATCCACACCGATTAAGACAGCGTTTCATTAAAGATTGATTTACAGACAGAGAACACAGTAATAATATGTTGAACTAATAACACGCCTTTATAGATGCGACGGTGGTTGAGTGCATCATAAAAACTGTAGTCGCGAGGTGCCGACATAGTCGCTTCCAACCGAACAATCAAGGAATACCGCCGTCGCGTAATGACTCGGAGGCTTGATAACAACTTCTTTCCAACTAAATAGCTAACTACTTTAACAACAATTTACCTAGAACGACTCTAATGGCCGCAACAGACTGGTAATTTACCTGTTTCGAAATGGAACCAGGTACATTAGGTATGAGACGTGCATTGTGCGCCAATGTCAGCGGCGCCCCCCGGCGGCCGGCGCCCGGCGCCCGCGTCAGCTGCCCCCGACACCGCCTAATAGAAAAACGAAATGAATCGATACATAGACTCAGAGCCATTAATGTTTGCGATCGTCTGCCTACCCCCTCACCCCCATCCCCGTTCCGTTTCGTTTCATAAAGCGGTATGACGCTTTGTTATTTTTTCGAAGGGCATTTTCGATAATAGGCTATTTCACATGAAACGTTTGGCGTCCGACAATAGCAGTAGTAAACTCGACGAGGTTTTTAATTACTTTCGATTTTACAGTGGACGCTGAGCCGGCGCCCCATGTGCGAGGATCAATGCTGTGTTATCATTGTATTCACGATAATTCCACTCGTTCTCTCTCCACCGACTCCCCTCGACACATCAAATTTAATATTACTGCTCGTTCTGCTTCATAATAAAAATTACAGGCTATTTGTAAGGGATTCCGATTTTTTAAGCCACAAAAAATATACATGAGAAATGGTTTATACGAGTCATTGTAGTTTCAAAGAATTGTATAATGAAGCTTAAGTAGGGGCTGAGATAGACGCAATTTGACAGGGTTTTTTTATTTGCTGTATTTAATTGTATATAATTATTATTAATTACCTAATATATATAGATAAACGCTTTTGCTTTACAGGTACAATTTACAGAAATGTAATTAACTTGATTGAAGAATTCCCAATCGACATGTGAGTTTTTTTTATTTAATTGAATGCAGATTGTCCGGTGGATTAAGAATATTTGGTCGACGGCGGCTTTTGCAGTACAATTGAGTTGATATAAGGTCAATTTATATTTGTATCTATTGCTTTGGCCTACTCATTACGTTCCATGGAATACTGATAATTACAGCTATTATCACATTATTGCTACTAATTATAATATCTACCTATAGAGTTCTGAAATTACAGAACTAAATGTGAATGAGTATAGGTATTTAAATTTACAATGTAATAATATTTTTTGCCGTGTGGTTTCCGGCTTAGAATAGACCACCCCATGTCCTCCCATGGGTGTCGTAAAAGGCGACTAAGGGACATATGGCTGATGGATGGGCAACAGCATCTATTAGCTCAAGGTTAACATCTAACTGCGATCACCAATCCGTCTGCCAAGCGTGGTGATTATGGCAATATCCCTCTACGATCCTGGCTTGCCAAGGTCTGTTAAGAGGAGGCCCATGTTCAGGACGTGTGACAAGTGGACGTAAACGGGCTGTTGATGATGATGATGATGAATATTTTTTACTTATAGGCTTACTCTTCGGAACATAAAAATCGCTCATCAAATTTTCGCCAGCTGCGAAAACGATAATTGGGCTAAGAAATTATGCAATACTCTAGTAAAATTTATGTAATTTTGGTAAATCCACAGGAAATGTCAATACGACCCCCGTTGCGCGTCGGTCGTATTAACTTGCATTCGTTAATATAATGAATACAATTAAAAAAAAATAACTTAATTGATAAAGCCGTTATCAAGTAATGCGCGTCAGTGTGACTCTTCATTTTCACGGTCGACGCCGGGCAAGAATAGCTAGTTTTTTAAATAATTATAAATTTTTGTTTACAAAGCAGAATGAGCTGTTAAAATGTAACATAGTCAAGTTGGTACGAACGGACGCGGTTACACAGATTCAAAGTGAGTTAAATCTTTAATGTATAATGCTATTCAAAAAGTATATACTAAGATTAATTTTAATATCAATAATAATCAATCGTTTTGCTGGGTACAAAATATAAATAAAAAATATTTTTTTTTTATATTTAAACGACTTCTTCTGCCACAAAATTCACACACACGTACACACACACACATAGACATACACACATCCTACGTTTATCATAATTTAGGATATACAGGTAATTTTTCGCTTACACATATTTTATAGTATTAAATTTTTTTTATTTTTGTTTTATTTTCTTTATTTTTTCTCTCTACTTATACTGTATTCTTCAATTGACTTATAATAGTGTAATAATACTGGGAGAAGGCGCTGACTCCTGACAAACAGGCATAAACCTAGTTTGGGAGTCAGAGGCTTCATAATTTATTTTGTAAAACGCATTATGTCAATAAAAGATTATTATTATTATTACTTCTTCAAACACCATGATGTATTGTACTCGTATAACCAAAGTTCACGGTTGACTTGTGTAATATCTTGCGATGTTCTCACCAAATACGTAATATAATACATTAATTAATTCCAGCTCATCTCAACGGGTGCCAACCCTTTCTGAGTGGGTCTTATTCAGAGACACTCAATCTTTATCTCGATAAGTTCACGTTAGATCAGTCCGTCACATTTGATGGTAATGCTGTCCGGACAGACAGACAGATAGGGGCGCCGATAACCGCTCTCCGCTTTATGAGCGAACGTCTTAAATTACAATTTGTGAAATAATAAAATATCGGTTACTTTGTACGGGAAGACCGGTGCTAGTGAATACATTATTGTTTGTTGGGTACTCGTATAATACTTTTAAATTTATGTTGTTTATTATTAAACAGAAACTGGTCAAGTGCGAGTCGGACTCGCGCACGAAGAGTTCCGTACCATTATCAAGCGTCTACATGTTGCCGTTATAGATACCGATAAAAAAAAATTAAAATAGAAAATTAATTGTCACAACGGTATCGTGTTTTCATCAAAAAACTTAACTTAACTTTGGAATATCTTTCTTTCTTTGGTTCATTATTGATGGTGTAAACTGGATGTTTATGTTTATTTATCCCCTGTACTATGTTATGGAATTCAATAAACTATTAAGGAGAATTCAGCTCAATTAGGACATTTTTATCGTCTCTATCGATCGAGGTACATCAATTAACAAAATTGCATTCTCTAGTAAAACTTAAACTTAGAATTGTTTATAAATACGGAAGGAAGATTTATAAATAAGTAACAACGCATTTTCTAGCAACGCAAGTCTAATTACTATAAGAGCGTTCAAACAAATGAAAGACTCACAATAACACAATATTTCTTCTCAAACGTTCTAAAAATGAATTCTCAGCGCCGTGTTATACAGATCCCCCCGTACATTACAACGTGCGACATTTCCTACCTTTCTCATAAGAACAACGTATTAATCATACTTACTTGGTCTGAAGCCGGCGACTGAGCCTACACACGTAACAGGCATAAAAAGCGGCGACGAGATTAATCACGCGTGTCACTTCTGCCTATTAAAACGTCTGTGTAGTTATATCGGTGGGGGGCGGGGGAGGCGAAGCGTTGTCGCTTCAGATCTCCAGTATGTAACATAGTCATATTCAGGGTAGAACTGGGTTTAAAAGGCCCCGTGAGGCGTCCCAGGAGGCTAACCCAATTATAATTTTACAAATAGAAAAAAAAACACGCATAAGAAATTAGGAATCTTGGCCGCGATTCGTTTGCAGTTCACGTAAATAGTTGTTTAATGTAACCTAAAACACTAGATTACAAAATTTATTACTGATACTGTTGATATAGCCCTGCTTTTAACTAATATAATAGAGGATAATAGGGAGATTAAAATTAAAAAGGTTATGGAGTCCACTCGCTCCTTAGGTTATGAAGTGCGGCTCTGGTAACGTAACAGAAGCGATGCGTACAAGACTCCTGGTTTATACTCACTGGTTAAAGGGTTACTCGGGCTTACTAGGACAATAAATCTAGACGGATGCACTACTATCTTCAAAAGCATTTGGTCGTAAGTGGCAGTTTACGATAACGGCACATACGACGAATGTTTCTAACGTATGATGGTACATCCGACGTTATGCTTCTGACCTCTAGAAATAATATAGTGCATTGTGCTACGAATCAGCTCAGCTGAGGGAGACGCAAGGTATTGTGTAATACAAATAGTTAGTATTTGCTACGCGCTACGCCGGGTGCCGACTACGACGCTACGCCTGATGCGTTGACATTTGTTTCATAATAATTGAGAAGTCAGTTGAGTTGACTTATTGATGGTACCATTACATTTGTAACTTTAAGCCTGTAATAGTAAGGTTCAGTTTTCATTTAGTGTGTGGTCCTAATTGTAAGGGATTAAAACGAACTATCTATTACAGCCAGCCTGAACAAATTTAATACTCATTACAACAAATTTAAACGCGTGTTTTGTGTTATTTAAAACCGATATACATTCACGTGTGTGAGAATATTTTAATCTTTTTGAATTAATTAACTTAATTTACAAAAAAAAAAGAAAATATATATATATAAATAGAACTAGCGCGAAGTCAGGCCACCTTTACTCTACGATGCTCCGCGCCGGCCACCACAACTAGTATTATGGGACATAGGCAACTATAATTAATTGAGCAGGTTATTGGAGATAAACAGGTAACAATTAAAAATACATCTGCATTTTTACAACGTACTCATCATCTTCCTGCCCTCAGCCCTGCTCCCATTATTTGGGATCGGTACAATATGTCATCCATTTCCATTTTTCTTTCTTTCCCTATAAGTCGTCTCTTCCATACTCACACATTTCTTACACATGTCATCTTTCACACAGTCCATCCATATCTTTTTTGGCCTTCCTCTTCCCTCACATTCCAACCATCTTCATATTCGGCATTCTTTTCGTCACATGCATGTCATCGCTACGGTAATATCTGTCACACATCCCTTCAACTCTCCATCTAGTATAATCCCGACTCCATTATGTTTTCCGTCATATCATTTTACCATGTGAAGCAAAAATATATAAAGAATAATATCGGTAAATACCGGTTTCCGTCGGTGTGAGCAATGTTTCACTGCGCACTGTGTTCGACACTAAACGACACATGAGTTATGTAGTCTCCAACGTTAATTGCTCTATTTCATGTTAAAAAGTAGCTTTACATGAAACGAAAATAAAAAAGATTTATAATTGAATTAAAGTCGTGTGTTCACGCACGATTTAGATTTATTCCTCATTCCGCTGGTAATTAACTTAACGTGTTGTTAAGAAATAAAATATTGAAGCAATAACACTTTTGACCTACATTGTACCTGCCCGTACCTAATTAGGTATCTTGTCCGTAAATATAACAAGTTTACATGTCAACCGGGCATATTTTTTATATTTTAATTGAGAATAATTAAACATTATGGCTCAACGGATTTTCAAGCTGATATGGCAATTGGCAGGGCACATAACTCAAAGAACCGATGCCGCAGAAAGGTTCTCGTGTCGAGACCACGAACTGTAAAACGCCTAATAATTCCTACTAGTGGTTGCAGGCCGCTGGAAATCGTTCATAAAGTACAGACGTAAGCAGGAAGTGATTGTACTTCGGAAACTGAACATTTTGCAGAAAAAGGCTATATTTTATGTTAAAGTTTCCACGGGAACGGGATCTAGGCGGGTGGAACCGCGCGGGACAGTTAGTATAAGTTAAACTAAACAATAATAACCGCTAGACAAACAATCTAAGCAAGCTCACAATAATCAAGTTAACTAGAGGTACTACCATACTCCTCGTACCCCGGGGCTGATGCAGTCTACAAACGTTCGTGATATTGATATTTTCTTTGGTATACGATCAATAACGCCGTACATTCAAGATATTAAGTCATATCGGTGTAGTTATTCTGTATAAAGTATATCTACAGTATTACCTACAGCTATCTACGTCAACTGAGACATCAACCGGAACTGAAATAATAAAATAAACTTGTAACTTTTAAGTAAATTTTATATTATTTTCTAAATTGTCGGATCTCGATTTACAGTTTTAGTCAAAACCACGTGTAAATATCAAATTATCCTACTAGTATTAAGTTTGTAAGAATGTAAGCATGATACTCTTTTACGCAAAAACTACTGAGTGGATTTGGCTGACAGTTTGCACCGAGATAGATTATAAGCTGGATTAACATAAAGGCTAAAAAATCGCGTTCCGACCCACTGGAGTAGATAACGAAGGTAAAACCGCAGGGGCGCAGCTAGTAAATACTGTATGATCGCTCAAAACTATGAACTATATAAATTATTGTAAAAGTATAATTTCCATTTAACATTCGTGACCTATGTGAAAGTATAAACGACCCAAACTTAATAATCCTTAATTATACAAATTAAAATTCCATCCGAACCATAATCGTATGTTCAAAGCACAAATCAATGTAGTTAATTTAAGCTTTATCTTTCATGTACATCATTCGATAACAGGTAATTTAAAATAACATTTGATTGGGGCGGGCCTCCCCTACCGAATAATAAATCAATCGAAAGGCTAGCAAACCCCGCCCACCCCCACTGGTCATAACAATGGATTTCATAAAACTACTGAAACAGTTAATGAATCGCCAATGTGGTCACATAAACATGCGTTTAATTACCTATTAGATGTTTATGTTACCCAACATAAATATATTGATGACCTGAAACATGTGAGATCATTTTGATACCCTAAAATAATCTGGGAGGATAAAAATCATTAAATAAGTGGAGCATTTATTTCATTTTAGTTATTTTTTCGTCATTTGAATCAGTAACTAGACTGGCAGACAGACTATTAGCTAATCCGCAATAGATTTTAGTTGCGATATTTTGAATTTAATTATATTAATTATATTTCATTGTGTATAATTGACAAGTACAAGCGTATGTAAATACCTAAGTGCTGAATAAATATCGTTTAATTCGTTTAACTGATTTATAAGTATTGATAAGTAGACAAGTTTAAATAGACATGTGTATCAAAGTGGTGTCTGTGATATCCGTTTTATAATATCTCGACCCAAAATAAAATCATTACTTAATGTTAAATGCGAAAGTAACCCGATTTGTCTTTTATAAACGCTTGCACGACGAAACCACTGAACCGATTTGATCGTCCTCCTGACCCTTAGTTTGCAAAGAACCATCCGATGCCCTCGTAGACCCGAATTTCGAGAGGCCCGCGAACTGTAAAGTAGAGCGACAGTTGCACAATCCCTCAATCTCATCGCCAGCGACCGCCCTGAGCCGAGGCCCACAGGGGGCGCCCTCTTACGCAGGTTGCTTATTTTGTAATGTTTAAATCATTTATTAAAGCTAGAGCTCTGCTCGCCTTTATGCCCGGTAAAGTAGCAAAAGCCTCTTGGCTACTCATAAAAAAGAATCGATTTGAATCAAATTTGGTATAGAAATGCACAAAATCTCAGTCGGTTGACCAGAGGGCTGGCTCTTACCTCGGCCAACAAATAACCTTGGCTATCCAGTGGAGTACTGTAGCCATAGTTTTGTGAATAATACATTCTTCAGTTATATTTCAATTAGTGTATAAAAAAAGACATTTTGAATAATGAATATTTCTTTGTATAATTAGCTAGCGGCTTCGCACGGTTAGACTTTTATAGCCTATGTTACTCAGGGATAATGTAGCATTCAAATGGTGAATGAATTATCGAAATCCGTTCAGTAGTTTTTGAGTTTATTCGAAACAAACATACAAAAATACAAACTTTTCCTCTTTATAATATTAGTATATAGATATCAGAACAGAATGAAGAATAATTTTTATACAACTATTCTAAGCGGACCAAGTCACATACAAAAACAAGTTGAATATAAATCTAATTTAATAAAAAATGCCACAGCACTATTCATGCTGACACGTAATCCTCCACTCCTCAACCTTTCTAGTTAAATATTAATGACGGTGCCCGTCTGAGGCCGATCCCTGGAGCCGTCCACTCCTCACTCACGCTATGCTACACGTATCAATTTACACTGATATCGCTGTGGTTTTTGTACCAACCATCCATCTTCTATTACTACCTGTCTGACTATTATTAATTAGATATATACTTACGCACGTTGTAGCACAAGTTTTTGTATAGTATCATATTAATTTTAGCAAGGGAAAGCGCGTTTGTATATGATTTACAACGTGAAACTAATACGTATTAACAGATATTTTAAACCAGTAATTTAGATAAATAATTACCCGTCTGCGCCAGAAGGAGGGTTAAGTTTTTGTAAAATTAATATACAGAGTGATTTGATCTACATAGTTGATTTTGTGTTCAATCACAGGTTCAATGTTGTCAACTATGAACGATGTTGAATTATATACCTTTTAAAGGATCACATAAAACATATTATTCAATATCGCTCATAGTGTCGTTTAGCTCCATTAACCTCTTAACCGTCAATATATATTTTCGTCAATTTGTATAGAAATACCAATATTACGTTGAATAAAAACTTTCTTGTCAATAAAAAATAAAAACCTTGAAACATATTGTACAGTCATTGACAAGGGCACAATTGCACCCCTCTCTAAAAACACGACATTGTATAATAATCAATAGCTAAAAGTTATTAATGCTAGTTAAGAACATGCCTAAAATAATTATAATACAAAGTTAATTTCATGAAACTGTGAACAGCGCAATATATAACGGCAGTCGAACACCGTTATGAATACCAAAACAAAATCTTTAAATGGTACTCCTGTACAATCTCAAAAACTACAATTGTGCGATAGTCTTAATGGAGGTCGCCCTTTATTGAACAATTAAATTAGTCTTTATTTCAGCAAATTGTCTTACAATTCCATGGCGCCAACGCAATGCGCTAAATTTATGAGACCTGTAAATCGTACGAGTATGACTCAAGCGGTTGCAAACATTTTTCATGATTAATGTCTAATGTAAATCATCTATACTCAAATTATAAAGCCAACCTTAACCACACAAACTATGTAATATCTGTATCTACTTATCTAGACTGGAGCTCTGCTCGCCTTTATGCCCGGTGAAGTAGCAAAAGCCTCAGGGCTAATGACAAATGCCAGTCCGAAAAAATAAACTATCTACTGATCCTATTTTCTAAATTCCTGTAGATTTCCTATAGAGCCACATTATTTTTGAGTATCATAGGCTATATTTTAAAATGAGGTACCCCCAGCAACGGTATCTACCTGGATAAAACTGCGCAGCTCAGTTAGTTATTTATATTCATAATCAAACTTTAGAATTCATCTTATCCCTATTAAGTTTAAACAGGACCGAAGACTCGTTTTTTATTGAAAGAGTTTCTTCAACTTCTATGTAAGTAATGAAATATTCTTATTGTATTATGAAACAAGTCAGTATGCATCTTGTATCTAGTTATATAGTGTAGTATAAGCAGCAAACACACGGGCTCGTACATGGCTGCGAACTGCACTTTGACAGCGCCCCCCATCGCCCCCCATCGCCGCCAGCGAACCTGTTCAACTCAAGATTTCAATTGGAACACAAATCGTGAGAGCGTCACTAACAACGGATTTACATACATCAAAGTAATATATTCTATTATAAGGAATGGTAAACTTGTTTTTGCCCGCGGGTCTGCTTGCGTATCCGCTGTATGGGTTGGGTGAATCTATTTTGGTATCGGCCCCAGATAAGTGCCCTGGGGTGTCCCAGGGGTCATTCGGTATCTGCGCCACGGGTTGAACTGATCGTTGAACGACGATAGTATTTTTGTCTCGTTGTGTAATGTTAGAAATTCTTCAGAAGTGTATATATATTTTCAATATAGGTATGTACCCATATTGTTGTTTATATATTTTATAATTATACTGTTAAGTAAAGAATTTCTTGGTCGTAATCATTAACTTACAAATATTAATAAGTAGTAATTACAGCGCATTATTAAAAAAAATTAATGATATAATAAAATAATGATATAAAAAAAATCCTATGTTACGTCTAAAACCTCAAAGAATATGTATACAAAGTTTCATGACGATCGGTTAAGTAGTTTTCACGTGAAAGGGTAACAAAAAAAAAAAAAGGTTTACATTAATAATATTAGTAGGGATGACATCGTGTTCACTTTCAGATAGTAAAGAACTGTAAAAAAATATTATGATTAGGAAAGATTTAACTGTTTATTTCATCATCATCATCATCAGCCCGTACAACGTCCACTGCTGAACATGGGCCTCCTGCCAAGGGAGGGTTTTGCCATAGTCACCACGTTTGTCAGGCGGATTGGTGACCGCAGTATTATGTTGTAATACACAGGGATTGTTCGTTTGTTTACTTCAAAACTACTGAACCGATTTCAAATGTTCTTTAGCCATTAAAAGACTACTTTATCCTGCTTCTTCTGGATAACATGGGCTATATAATATAATGATGAAGTTCCCACGATAACAAGACCTAAGCGCGCGCTGGAAACTAAGTATCACGAATAATTTTAGTGGAAAAGATTTAAAATATGCGATTAAATTAAATATATTGGGGCGTTATAAAGCATAATTTTGATATGAAATTAAATTGGTATATTGATTGTCATTGTCAAAACATTTTTAACGAACGCCAACATCCGGACGTGTGCGGTGAACGGAAGCCGGCTCGTGCGGCGCTGTGTTTAATGCGATAGTTATATTAATATTAATTAATAGTATAATAATAGTCCGGTCAAACACCTATACTATAACAATTATATGTAATGTGCTAACAAAGTATACGCCATCCTTTTAACTGAAATCAGTATCACTAGTAGTTTTTATGTTAGTGAAGAAATTTCTTAGAAATAACCTTCGATTAAACCAAAATAGCGACAAAAATCAAAATAACCGATAAATAATCTAGATAAATGACAATTATTATTTTTTTACACAATGTGAAATTAAATAAAAATCGCATGAATTAATTATCGAAGATTGTGGTATATACAAGTTTGTGCCTGCGACTTTGTCTGCGAGGAATAGTTACTTTAGGCAAAGGCTTTGAAAAATTCTTCATTAGTGCTCGGCGTAGCGCAAAACTCTTAACCAGTCAAAAGCGCTTTTAACTAGCAAAATCAGTCAAAACTAACCTAACCTAACCTAACCTAAAACTACTTTTGACTGATTTTGCTAGTTAAAAGTACTTTTGACTGGTTACGAGTTTTGACTGCAACATATATAGCCTATACCTTTCTTCGATAAAAAGACTAGATAATATATAACTCTGAATGAATTATTCAAATCGGACCGATAGTCCCTCAGATCAGCACGTTCAAGCGAACAAACTCTTCAACTTTATAATATTAGTACAGGTATATATCTACACAATTTGTCTACCAATATAGCATACTTGTTTATTTACAAACTTGTCTATCTTTTTCAAACGTTATGCGCCTGTACTTTTATCACCTACATAGGTAGTTTTGATAAAAGTACCGCTACCTACCGCTCGCGATTTCACCCGCGTGAATCCTGTGCGAACTTCATAAAATATAGCTTACTAGCGACCCGCCCCGGCTCCGCACGAGTACAATGCTGATGTATTATACATATACCTCTTGAATCACGCTATCTATTAAAAAAAACCGCATCTTAATCCGTTGCGTAGTTTTTAAGATTTAAGCATACATAGCGCACCTTTAGAATAATAGTGACCTATTTGAAAACACCAAATTTTAAGTAAATGGCGAAAAAGGATTGTGAAATCCATTAATTTTGTAAAAATAAAATTAAATATTCGGTGGTTTTAAAAATATGTGTATTTTATTAGTTTTTAATTTCAACCTTTTTAATATAGGTCGATGCAAATGTTGAATTTAGGTCGTAATATGAATTAAAGTCACACATACGAAATTTTTAATTAGGTCACTATATTTCTAAGGGTGCGATAGGGACATAGGAATATAGGGATATAGGGACACAGAAAGCGACTTTGTTTTATACTATGTAGTGATTATCTAACAAAAATTCAAAGCGGCTCAGTAGTTCCTGCGATAAGCGCGTTCAAGCAAACAAACAAACTTCAGCTTTATATATTAGTATAGATTATCCTATTCACTCTTGTCTATTATCCCTTGACTCGGTGCGGGATGTTTCGTTCCAATTTATGAGTAACACCGATACGGTCCGTCCAGTTGTCAGTTAGATGTGATCTGGGTTCGCTCCAGAACTGAGTTGAAGCGCAAGTTAGATTTAGATACGCTTCATCGATACCCAGATTTATTCTGAAATGTGACAATTAATTCTATCACGTATTTCAATAAACGTTTCTTTTCGCTTTGGCGTTATTGTTTGAATTTAAAACGCAGATGTTCACAACTGTTCAGTTTTACCTACTTATCTTGAATGCTTAACGATTGTTTGTAGTCATTCACATGCATTCTAACACTTTTTATATTATCTTTAATGTATTTTTTTTGTAGTAATCAAAATTCTAAGAACTATTTGTGCCTTTTGTATTCCTAAAAACTTAATGGCCTCGAAATAGGGGCAAGGGAGTATTTATTATTAATTCAGTACTATAATTGGCATAAATGTGATATGACGCTGTGTATGTATATGGTTACCAACCCGCCTGCCAAGCGTGGTGACTATGGCAAAAACTCCTGGGTGAGACCAATGTGTCTAGTAGTGGACGTGACGCGGGCTGATGATAACTTTAATTGACACGGATATCAAACTACAGCTCTCGTATAAAAAATGTAGTAAAAAACGCAATTCCACTTTACTGTAAACATCTCGATACCGTTACACTCATTAAGAGGCTTAATTAGCAGCTTTAGCTATCAAAATTAAATTTCCATTCATATTTGATGACTTATAAAGATCGCCAAACTCCAAACGCCAAATGCCAACAAATCATAGAAAAAAAAAACTTGTTTGTCATGTGCAACTGTGTCTCCTACCAACATGATTACTGGTAGTAAGTTTGTTCGCTAAACAACGAGAACATGTAAACACAAACAATATTGCTAAATAAACAACAAACATTGACACAGAAACAAGCCACAAACAGCCTTCCCAGAGTACGAGTGAACATAGGATTGCTAGGATTCCAAACTATAAGTAACTTAAAAGTCTTGTGTCAACAATTATTCTAAATTACTCGCTCTGTCTCGCTCTTTCACCCATCTTGGGTTGAATCTATCTTTCAATGGTTATGGCATGGTATTTTTATAAACAATTTGCAAACATAATATTATAAACTCTCTGAGTTTGTGAACGATATTTTCGCATCAAATATTCGCGCAAAACATGGTTATTTTAGCATTTAATAGTTAATAGCATCATAATTATTTAACTTTACATTCCTAATTAATTTTCACCGTTAATCTCTCAAACGGTTACCCTCACAAATAATCATAAAATTAATAAAACTAGCATCACGTCTCCTCATATTTTAAGAGCAGGTAAGGTTCCTACGTGTAATAAAACGTCGGCGTTCGTTATGTAAATCCTCTGCTCTCTAGGTACCGGCAGGTAGCCGGTAGCTTCATATTAAAATATCTCATTACCATCGATCGATCCGCCGCCTTTGTAACTTCCATAAACTTGCCGGATTTTTTAGACGCCAGTAATTAAGAACAGAGATCAAAGAGGGGTCGAAGGGGCCGGCGAGGACTCCGGGGAGGGAGCGGGGTGATGGCAGTTTGACTACCCGCTGGCGTTAATGTGATGTAGTGCGTAATGCGTGAACCCCTACGAGTCGTGCTCGCCTGGTACTCGCCGTACGTTGGCACAATTTTATTTTTAAAATAACATACTTTATAGACTATTTTCAATTTTATAGGATCATTATTTCGCAAAATAAATTGGTGTGAATCGTTTTAAAGGCAGGAAGCAATAAAACTAGCATATTAAGCTGAATAAACTACGTTGCATCGCCAACGTTACAGTTAACCTTAGTAACCTCGCCAAATGTTCCTGTTTTAATTTAATGGCTCACCGTGGCATTGCTGCGGAATGCACGACCCGCCCGAGGTTACAACCTAAGCTTTTTAAGCCGTTTTAATAAAAGATTCCTTTTATTATACTGTGCCGTATACGTATCTACCTACATTACGTATTCATGGGTTTGTGTTGCATTTAAAATCGACTCGCATTGTTACCCGTTATGCACGAATAATAAAGGAAGTCGATTTGATATAAAATAATCGATTTTCGTTCGAACGGTTATGAATGGAAACGCCGACAGTGACTTGCACGATTCGGTGTGAAAAAGTAGATGGTAAAATAAAAAGGGAGCGATGCTCGTTCGGTGCGCGGCTACAATGTAACCTGACCGCGACGAGGAGTATTACACAAAGCGAAAAGGTGTTTACCGAGACCGAGCTTCTCAGAAAATTACACCGTACCGTCCGCAAGTGACGAAAATAATGCTTCCTTTTATTACACATATTTTTCATTACCCACTAAAGAATACCAGAATACTATGGAATGCCCTGCCAGTAACAATAAGAAGTGCCCAAACTCACTCAACATTTAAAAAACTCATCAAAGAACACTATTTGCGTTTAGAAATTGTCCCTTCGTTGTAACATTTATATATTATATTTATATTTATCATTTATGAAGGTATATCTATCATATGTTGTTCATAGTATATATATTATTGTATTTATGTATATTTTGTGTTTAATAACATAATCTAATGTACTTACCTATATATTTATACCAAAATATTGGTATTAAATTAATAATCTTAATTTTGATTTGGACACAATCTACCTACGTCATTTACCTAATGAATTCCATTATCCATCCAAAGGTTGTCTGGAAGAAATTGCTTTATGCGATAAGACCGCCCATTGTACTGTGTCTATTATATTTTCTTTGTCCTGTTTACTTATGTGTGTACAATAAAGAGTATTCTATTCTATTCTATTCTATTCTATTCTATTCTAATACCTAACTACAAGGTGGGTGTTTGCGGACAATGTTCTTTTACAATTTGAGTTGCAAAAGGAACGTACAATTGTTATGTTGAAATCATACATTCCGGAATCCCCAACTTGCAAGTTCGAAACTCATCTCACGAAAAACTTAGTGGAGACGTAACAGAACGGCTGACAGTGGGATGCCTAACGTTGCTAGACGTTCACTTTAAATTCCTTTCGGCATTTCTCTTTGAAACATTGATTTGTATTTTCGGCGGAACAATAGCTGAGTCCACAATGCTGACTGTTCGATGGATTTTCAAGGTATTCTAATACATACAATAGTTTTGTTACATTTTTAGATTTTGAATTTTATTTCAGAGAAATATTGTTAGCTGGTTTTGGTTTTATCCATGGGGACTAGATAACTATCTAAACAAAGCCTAATAGAACATGTAGCTTTATAATGGTGAAATAATTTTCGAAATCGGAGCCTTTTGAAAGCAAAGAACAAACAATCAAATCTTTTCTCTTTATAATACCAGTACAAAGAAATTTTTCAATTAAAAATAACAATCCTTCATAGTTAATAATACTGAAAGATCACTTAATACGTACTTATCTGAAATTAATTTTAAAATCCTTCAACGATTTTGACCTTTTTCTACGTCGAAATAATACGGCGTGGGACGACATAAGCCGCTTAAAACTAAATAAGTTAACATTTCTCGATCACTTCACTAAGAAAAGTAGATAATCCTCTAGTTAATAATGCGAAAATTAATTAACTAGAGTTGATTAAACTCTCTTGATGAGACTGGTTTAACCGGTAGTTGTATTAATAATCATGATTAATACACTTGCAATTAATTGTGACGTTGGATAGACAGGACACTGATAACTCGGGAAATAGTAGTAAGAGAATGTCTTCGGCATTTACTGCCAATGTACTATTTAGTGCTAAAGTTTCTAAATAAATGAATAAATTTGCATAATTTATCAATTCCTGCAAGTTAAATCATGTTGATTAAACTATAATATGTATCTCGGTATCGATACGACCTAGATCCATTAAGGGCGTTTAGTGACAATCATCTCTGGATGATTTGACTACGAAACCCTCTACCCCAAACCTAACCGTTTTCGAGATATTCGACGTATAATATTTTTATGAATTATGCCGATTTTTTTGCTATTAGAAAGATTTTTAAATTGGTGCGTGTTATCATCATTAATATTTGATTATTAATTGTAAAATAAGATGTGAAAATGTATACTCCCCCATCTAAAGTACATTTATAAGTATATAGACTATAATGAGAACTGTTTTTTTACACTCTTCCATAACCGAGTAAGTATTTTTTGTGTTCGAAATAGTTAATTATAGAACGGAGAAATAATGACGGCGAAAATTAGCTTTTTGTGCGTATGAGTTTATAATGGCCGACGCCTTTGGGGGCGATTTCATCTAAACCAAACCACAGTCATACTATGATTTCTAAAAGGTGTACGAAATATTATTTCTGCTCTACAAATTACGTTTGTATTCATATTCACAGATATGAAATGATAACATGAATGAGAAGACATAAACTCATATAGGTTTTAGTTATTTTTCGCGCAGACATTATTTAGTTAGACTTTTACTACCGGGTATAAATGTTTTGCTTTAGTCCTTTAGTAACTGCGATGTGCTTCGTTACAATTTTGATCGATGTGAGTAAATTCGCAATAAGGTTATTCACACCGATCAGTTTAACTACTTGGTACATTTTTATGTACCAAGAAGTTGAACTGATCGATTTTATAAAATCGCAAGCTTGCCGCGCGCGCTTTTACCCGCGTAACTCCCGTTCCTGTAGGAACTTCTTAGTTGAATATAGTCTGTAGCCTTTCACTATAAATAGGCTATCTAACACTGAAAGAATTTTTCAAATCACGCTAACTAACTCTTTACCTTTATATATTATTACAGATAATCTCGCGTTGCTCAGTATCCAGTCTACCATTTTCATTCAATTCCAATATGATATTCACTAAGCAATATTATCTAATGTCTATTGAATGTCAATGCGCTGGTGTATGCTATTTATTTTGCGAACGGTACAGTAGCGTCGGCAATATTCGCGCGAGTGGCAAGTCTGCGAGACATCTTATTTGCGCCGTGCGGCTCATGCTCGCTACCGGCTTAGATTTCGACATACTAGCACCTGCGCCAACGGAGGTGTTTGCATTTCAGTTGACTTGGGTTTTAGTAACATTATTACTAATGCTATTACAGTGGCGTAGATAGGTTATCAAAGGCCCCGGGGCAAAGTAAAACTCTGTTTATTCTTTATCATTATACCTATCAACATATTTTAAAAGGCAATATGAGGGTTGGTAATAAGGGTTTGGGGCCCCTCGGGCATGTGGGCCCTGCCCCGCAAGCCCTTTGGTAGATACGGCAGTGTATAAGAGTATAGCAACGTTACTTAAGTCCCGCTGAGTGTTCAAGTTCAATTTTTGATAATACATACACAAATCTTATATAACCGAATGTCGGTTTGTGTCGGTTAACTGTTAAGGTAGCACGTTTTAATATTTTATTAAATTTCGCTGATAATGCTTATAAAGAAATGGCGATACAATAAACTATAACTGTTTAAACAATGTTACAACCATTAAAAAAGTGTATGAATTACTTTAAAGTAATGTTTATGTGTAGGTATTGACAATATTATATGTTGCATTTAGCGTCATTTTAATACGACATGTAATATCATCCGTTTCATGACCCTATATTTAAAAAAAAAACACATGATGGTCGCTAATTTCTAATATCACTTTATACAACAGCAACACGTAACAAAACCCCACAGAAGATTCAGGTTCATAATTATTATAACAGCTATCTAATAGCATAACCTAACCATATTTACCCACCTAGTACAAGTAAACTCAATCATGTTTCGGTAAACAAAAATATATGCAATCGAAATGTTTCCATATGAATAAATATAAAGTGCACGTCCACTTTGCCGCAGCATTCAATATGAAAATGGATTCTGCAGAATTAATTTCAATTCATTATAAACAGCTCCGGCGAGGAACTTGAAAAGGGAGTTTCTTTTGATTAATATCTACAATTATATCATAAACTTAATCATAGTTTAAGGCATCCATTGTGAAGTTTAAAAAAAACGATCTATAATTATGGGCCTTAACATTGTTCCGGCCAAAATTCCAATCCAAGTTTATCTGAGAATTTTGATCAACGCATTCCGAAAATATTTGGGTATAATTAGAACAAATTTATTACCGTTGATAAAACTCGTAACTTATTTTATAAGAATGTATTTTTAATGTTAAACTAAATAATAGTATTATATTGGAATGTATTGTTATAACAAACGGAAAAGAAACAGTAAAGAACGAAATCACTTAAAACTACACTTTTTGCTGTTTTGAACTTCTGAAAAAAGTGATTGAAAACATATAACTTCTATGTCTATACAATCATTATCTGTATGATGAAATTATGATGGAATATATGTACTTATGAAACTAATTAAGGCGATTCACCCACTGGCAACGCTTCCTGTCCGTTGCGCGGGGCACCAGATTACACACGGCAAACTGAATGTCTATCATATCAGATATGTAAGTAAACAATTTATTTATTATTTTTCGCATTCAGTTCGTAGTATGTACACACCACAAAAGGAAGAAAGGAGTTTAAAAAAAGTTTATCGCTGCAGCCAGTGTCAATTCACTGCGACACTTCCATTGTAACAATTCTCGTAAAATATGACACGTTATATTCTATTCACGTGTACTTAAAGGTGAACATTAACTAAAATATAGCTTTCTATAAAGGACAATGTACTCAACAAAACGGGGCGACTGCGAACACCATACGATTTACCATTGTTACATGGTGCCTCCACCCCATTGTGATTGCCACGCACCATTATCTTCGCGCCAAAGGCACCGGTGCAGGGTAGTTACCTTCTAAACCTTCCAAATTAAAGTAACGACTAGCAATAAACTTATTTAAGTTACCTTTTTATGACTCGCGTTTTATATTTCGCATTTTATGGGCTTTCTCCTTTATTGTGGCCGTTAAAGCCATAGGTATTGTAGTTGCCGGATCTCGTTACGATTGTAAGGGAGTCCATTCTCGCCTATATTGTTTTCATATCAACTATACACCGAGATACAGTCAACTACTCTGTCATAAACTAGCTTTGCCTGCGACTTTGTCCGCGTCGAATAGTGTCTTGGAGTAGCCGTTTTAATTACCCTTATATCGCTATAAAAAAGGACAAAGGCTACCTATGTCGTTTCTCAGGTTCGACACTATCTGTGTACCAAATATAATTTAAATCGGTTTAGTACTTTGGCATGAAAGGCCGATAGATAGACAGACACACAGACAATTACACAGGATAGTTAGGAGTTACTTTCGCACATATAATATTAATTAGTTAGGATTATAATGACAGACAACCTCCGTAGCGTAGCGGTATTTGGCTCGCCTTGGTCGTGGGTTCGAACCCCACACCGGACAGAAAATCTTTGTGTAAATTCTAAGATTTCTTTCCGGGTCTGGTTGGTTGAGGGACTACCCTCCGTGCCTCGGAAAGCACGTTAAGCCGTTGGTCCCGATTGTTATAACATCTATAATAATCGTATATCAAGGAACGGGCAGCAGCGTTTTCTTGTGTGGTACAACATAATACTGCGGTCACCAACCCGCCTGCCAAGCGTGGTGACTATGGCAAATACCCTCCCTCTCGGGAGGAGGTCCATGTTCAGCAGTGGACGTTATACGGGCTGATGATGATGATGATGAGGATTATAATGAGTTATGTATAACTTTACCTACTTATTTTAAAGCTATATTATACTTGAGCTGTATTTTACAAGCTATCGGCATTGCATGCCTGAAATCGGTACCACCGTTTTAGAGATTATGTAGAATACACGGTCAATTATGTTAATTTGAACGCATATTGAAATAGTGTTTATTTTCTAAGATGTAACATTTCGTTCAGTATGTAAATAACTGTAGCTCATTTACATACGTATATCTTTTCAGAATGATAATGCCATTAAAATAACCTGATTTAGAATGTATTAAGTATCTCAACCCCTTTAAATTATATTTGCAATATAAGCTTTAACGTTTCTTCTGTTATACAGGGTGTCCCAAAAGATTACGTAGCTGGGAAGGGGGGTGATAGGGATGGTCACAAGGGTCACCAGAAAAATATAAAAAATTCCCTCTGGGTGTTTAAAAAAATAAATGGCATTTTTTAAAAGACTAAAAATTTTACACCTTGTGCTAACTGTACCTACAAATATGGCTGTATTTAAAAAAAATGCTGTTATGTAATCTTCAATAACAACAAGGTCATCAACATCAACATTAAAAATAACAAGGTGTAAAATTTTAAGATTTAAAAAAAATGCCATTTTTTTTTTAAATACCCAGAGCGGATTTTTTTTTTATTTTTCTAGTGACCATTGTGTCCACCCCTGTCACCCCCTTTCCCAGCTACTTAACCTTTTGGGACACCCTGTATAATGTATTCAGATATTAATTTAAAATGACCTGAAATATTCATTAATTTTATATGTTAGGTATACAGATTATTCTTTCATTAATAATTGCGAATTACAATACCAGAATCGGAAAAAATACAAGATTTGATAGTTCTTCAACAGTCCGTTTACGTCCGCTGCTGAATATGGACCTCTTCTTAATGTCGTTGAGGGATTGCCATAATGCACACGCTTGGCAGCTAATCTTGAGCTGATAGATGCTGCTGCCCATTCATCAGCTGTGAAAATGAAAATGAAAACGTTTCTTGATAATGTAGACGAATCGATCGTACTTATTATAAGTCAAATACAATGATAATGAAAACAAAAAAGAAAAAACAATCTTGACTAATAAATTAGTTTACATTTCAACAATAATATTATTAAATAAAATTAACCAATGTTGTTATGGCATGTGATAGTCGCTTATTATATTATAAATACAATTCAGATCAACCAGCGCGGGCTGGGATCGAGTCAGAAGCGTAAGAACGCGTCGTGAGCCTCGCCTTGCTAGGACGACCCGACCCTATCCTAGCTTCCTACGAGTCTTTCTCTTTCTACCAACGGTGTGACACTCGGAGAAGAAAGACTTAAAGAAACTCTGAGATCATCAGCTGTATATCTCTTAGTCGTCTCTTACTACACCTTTTTTTTTCTTTTCCAGGGGGAAATGCATTTACGCATTCCCACCGCCGCTGCAGCGTATTCGCGCGCTGGCGATGGGATATGTGGGACTCGCCCTCTCCATAGCGTGGTATGCTAAACTCAAACCACGAGGAGAGGACCCTACTACCACTAAAACCCCCCGGACACTCCTTCAATCCGCCGTTGGCGGGGGCTGGGTACACATAATCAATCCGGCCCACCTCATACGACACCTATGGGGTGGTCTATTCTAAACCAGAAACCAACAAGATTTGATCGTTCATATTTTAATTGCAGTGATAAAGTTACAATAACTACATCACTTAAGTAGTTCAGTAGAACCTATAGTTGCTCAGCTTTGGTATGTTTTATTCCGGCGGCATGCTAAAATTATCTGATATCATTTGGAAGTTAAAATCGAATGCCAATAAAAGAGTAAGACGCCGGGTTATGTTTATAGCCAGTGTTTATGTTAAGGAATGGTACTTATAACAATAAAATGAACATTTATTGAATTGTTATTTTTATAAAACACCTTTATATGCAAATGTTAACTTTTTCGTATTCTAGGTAATGTTTGGTCGGTGAACTAAGCTGACTTTCCCAAAAGTGATAGCATTGAACTTTAGCAATTTATTCTATTATATAATAAGAATTTTTTGTTTTTTTTTTAATTTATGTATTATAAACTGCAATTCATCATTATATATGAGCTATGCTCTTGTCAGTGCCTCTTCCATTCTTCTCGAATTTTAGCGAATTCCTTGACTTCGTGAAACGACATGACAATTATAAAACTTATTTAATTTAGTAAATACGTGAACCAGTAACATACAGCACCAAGTGTTTTCTTTGAACTATTATCTTCGAGTAAATAGATTAAGTCTAAGTTAGATTCAGTAAATCTGACAATATTATATTGTAAATAATCACTATACCCCCCATCACACCACAGAACCTTCTTACCACGCCAAAACAAACCATGATATAATCACTAAACTGTATCCCAACTCTCGGCCTAACTATAAAAGTATAATATCACGTTGATTTCTATTATCCCCGGAATGAAACGACATTGTTTACAGACGGCGGTAATTAAAACTGTCGCACACGTGATCGCCGCGCTGTTCTGTGCTCCAGGAGTACACAGAGTTCAGTTTAGCTCATAGCTTGTTCACTGCTCATAATTAATACTGTATATGCACTGCTACTGATAGGAAGGGGAAGTCCAAAGCGGACGTTCCACGTTCAAATCGAGGATGTTTAGAAAGGCTACGTTAAAAGTACCCTAAACCGAAGGACATGCATGAGGAGATTAATGAATGTAGAAGAGTCGAAAGTGGTATGTCTAGATCGTAGCAAGTGGAAGGAAGTCGTGACGGTATGTATGTAACCTAAAATCTGAGAGCATTTCCAAAAAACTGTTGATCTACAGTTAAAACTGTAGGGGTGGCTACTCTGCTGAGTACATATAAAACAAATCAAAACCGCCGGAACCATTTTGAATCATGATGTGAGTCATCTATTAATTTTGTACGTATGAAAATTTGTATAGATTATTTCAAAGGCCATAAATATAAAATGATGAATGTCAGATTTAGTACAAATTTATAATTGTGAGTGTGACAGCCGACCCTCCGTCTGCGAGCTTGTTTGTTGAAATATGAACAGGGGAGCGAGTTCTGTAACATTGATAAATAACTTGCCAAACATCGATTAATTATTCGAAAGCCGTTGTTTTTTATAACATTTTTTGTTGACGAAGTTAATATAAATGATTAAATTTTAAATTTCGTCGTTGCTAATGTGTATTCATTGTCTTTTACTTTTGACATTTTAGTAAACCGATTCAAACTACTTCCTAAAGGAGGGGTTTTAATTGACGCGACTATAGTGCAATGTTGAGATATTCACACGGGCGTTTCAAAGTACCTGAGTATATTCAAAATAACTTTCATATTCTATTATAACCTAATTTTAAACAATAATATCACGCAGGAGAGTTCATTTAGCAATAATGATTTGCTTAATAATTACTTCAAAGTCTTCAAAGAAACGTAATTTAAATTTGCCTTTTGTTTAATAATTTTGTGACATTTTGAGTACAGGTTATTTAGTCATTCGTTTCAATAAGCTGTTTACGGTGAAATGTATGACTTTGTGAAGTATCCTTTAGAACCTTCTAGGTAAAATATTTAAATAGGAGTAATATTTGCCACCCTCCCACCACTGTAACTTCTGTGTATCAGGATCACGCGACACACACTTGAGACACTAGGCGGGTCTTATTTACTTTGCAAGTCTTTTTACAAACTTTCTCTTCTTAAAAAATATTTTTTAATTAAATTGGTTTGTGACGAAGTTCATGACATTTGGTTGTCCCGCTAATTGTCTCGGATCTCGTTACTAATTTAATCAGAAAGTTTATGGAAGGAGGAAAGTCTATATCCATCCAGTTAAAATTCGAATGAGTTTATGTTATACCTAGTAATAAGGAACACTTTTTTGTAAAAATAATACAAAAACCAATGTACAACTGGAGACATACATTCAATAATGAGATATTTCACCGCAGGAAGATAAGTCTACCATTCTAGAGATCAGGCATAAGGTCAGATGTGCCATTACACGTCAGAAACATTCGTCGTATGTGCCTTTATCGTAAACTGCCACTTACGACCAAATGCTCCTGAAGAATATTGTACACCTATCCTTATGCGTCTGAGGTCTAGAATTGTATAAGCCAATCGTAAACCTCCCAAAACAGTAAACAAACAAGTCAAACATTAAATAACCAGCACAAATTCAAATTGCACGTACACAAGAATGAAACAATGTGAATCGATGTAATCCGACATCTCATAACGGATGCTGCGGTACTCGTATAACCGCAGATATCCCAGATATCATATAGCTATTTTATGGCTACAAAGTTATCGTCCATAGAGATATAAAATATCAAATAGCAACGTATGATAGATGTTGTGTTGCCATTGGATAGCTCTGGATAGGATCGTTAAACTCTAGGGTGTAAATCTCCCCCCCCCCATCTGCCCCCTCTCCTCCATTAAGTCCCAGCGGCTCAGTGAGCCCGTTGGGTTGTTGAACAGTTTAGTTATTCAGTAATTCTTTACTAATTCTTTATTTTTGTAATCATAGGATATAGGTGTTTCAACAACATCGAATTCGCTATGTTTTGCCAATTAAGGCTTTTGTGAAGCGTTTTGGAACTGTCTACTCAACAAATACAAATACATTAACATTAACTAGGTATCTATACTCCAAAATGGTTTTATTTTTAAGTATCTAGTACAATTTGCAATTAATCTCCTCACAACGAAACCACAAGGAATGATAAATAATTATTAACTACATCTCCTCGTAAAGTTACCATTATTTTGATTTACTACTTACATTAGTGGATAGACAATTTAACAATGAATATTTCGGTAGTGAAAAAATTTGCAAAAGACCAAAATTTGAACTCGGATTTTATTCTAAAATCTGGGCGTACTCATCACGTATCTCTTGCGCTGGATATTAAGGGGACAAAGGCTCAAGGTTATTTGGTCAGGGTACCGCCTTAAAATGGTTGGTATTAAAATATAACAAACTATTCATAAAGTTTACAAATAAATTACAATAATATTAAAAATAAAAGATATCAATCGGTTAAATGTCAATATTTACATGTTATTTATAATTAAAGTTAGTACTTACTTAACAACGGCGGGAGCACACACGTCATGTACTTTAGTATCTTAAGTTAATAATTCGGACTCTCGTTACTCACTGTATAGTTCGCAAGCGAGCTCATTTTAACTCGTAACAACTTAACAAATTATTCAAATTTCACTAATATCATCGGTATTATGCACAAATAACTGCTTTTATTTGCCCGCATATGTTTCCATTGTACCGTCCATAATTTCAACAAGAATTTCGAAAACAATAATTATCTCGTCGCTACGGTGTTGTTGGTTATTATTATGTTATTTGTTTACAATAATAACCACTTGTCTCTTAATTACCGACATTTACAACGACAATATAGAGTATAATATAGACACATAAAAATTTACGAAACAAAGTTTTATCATCATCATTATCAGCCCGTATAACGTCCACTGCTGAACATGGGCCTCCTCCCCACAGAGGTTATTTGCCATAGGCACCACGCTTGGCAGGCGGGTTGGTGACCGCAGTATTATGTTGTACCACACAAGGAAATGCTGCTGCCCGTTGCTTGATATACGATTATTATAGTTGATGTTATAACAATCGGGACCAACGGTTTATCTTGCTTTCCGAGGCACGGAGGGAGACCCTCAACCAACCAGACCCGGAAAGAAATCTTAGAATTTAGATAAAGATATCTTGTCCGGTGTGGGGAACGAACCCACACCGGACAATTGCTTATGAGACCTTGTATTCTGGGTTAGGAATCCAATGTGAACCAATGGGAATTTAATGTGTGAAATCCAATGGGAATCCAATGTGTGAACTACTAATACCTAGTTAGTACTTTTAAATGAAATATATTATTATTATTGTTACGAGTCTGGGTGTGCTTTGTGCCCGTGAAATAAATGTTTGTAAAGACCCCCGTGACGCAGGGTATAACTTCCTTATGCGGGCATTGCCGTTAAAAAAAACTCTTAGGATCGAACAAAGTTGGGGTCATATTGTACGATCAACTTCGCAACTGATTACTAAATCAGCTTCGAAGTTCCACATCCTACCCACTGCGCCAACATTATTACAAACTAGTTCTGAGCACTCAGTTATGTCGTTACGTACAACTAGCTTCCGCCCGCGGCTTCGCCTGCGTGGATGTCTGTTATCGTGACCAACAGTAGCCATGTCCACTCTTATGGTTCAATGTAACTCCATGCAAAATTTCCATCGCCCATGATAGACTCCTTTTCGCAGCGCACGCGAAATAAGGAAGTTTAGGTCATTTTTTACGCCTTGGGGAAGGATTAGTTAGGTTTTAGTAAGGATACTTTTTTAATTTAAATATATCCTTTGTCATCCGGGGATAGTGTAACTTCCCAACGTTGATAGAATTTTAAAAATCGGCTTAAGTAGTTTCGGAGCCTATTCAATACAAACAAACAAACAAACAAATCGTTCCTCTTTATAATATTAGTACCTATAGACAATGATTTGCGCTGTGTCAGTAATTTATGTGTCATTGTAGTAATATCGATGAGCCTCTTATTTTCTAAGAAAATCACACAAAACATTCACATAATACGCTCGTATATCATTCACAGACGGCTTCCACTGTTTTGAAGAAATCTGCTTTATTGTCTGTGAGGTAAGACTGTTTTTTTCTGATGGGGAAGTGGAACTAAGTATAAGTTATGGTTTGGGGAAACTTACGTGTTTATCTGTAACTACTGAGAGTAACGACAGGAGGTGAAATGTCGAACAAAAACTTGTTGTTTCTTCGTGTTACTAGTATAGATGCAGTTACATAAATTACTTTTAGTATGGTAGGCATTATTTTATCATTACCTCCGAGGCGTGGCGGCATAAGTCTTGCTTTAAGCCCGGCACCCGCCAACGGCGGATCGAAGGAGTGTCCGGGGGGTTTTAGTGGTGTAGGGTCCTCTCCTCGTGGTATGAGTTAGCATACAACGCTATGGAGAGGGCCAGTCCCACATATCCCACCGCCAGCGCGCGAATACGCTGCAGCGGCGGTGAGAATGCGTAAATGCATTTCCCCAAGGACAACAAAAAAAAAAGGTTCGATCCCCACGCCGGAAAAGAAATCTTGAAAAAAAAAGTCGTGTCTAAATACCGATTTAGACACGACTTTTATTGCTAGCTTATAAAATTCTTATTTTACGCGGACGGAGTCGCGGCAAGTAGCTAGCCGGTCCCAAAATGTTAAATGTTATTTGGGTAAAAATATATTTTCATTTATGACATGAAGCTTGTTTAGTGTTTGTATATCTTAACGGTTGTAGCTCTGTAAGCGCTCAGCACGAGTTGAGGGATTATTATAATCATTCGTAGTTAGTTAGTGACACGCAGCGAGCATTATCTAAACAATGCGGTACTGTCGAACGCAGATAACAATTATGAAGGGTAACGCTTTTGTCGTGCACTGTACTTGACGTCGCGTGACGTCAGCTGTGTGTTTAATGCTAATATATTGCTTAGGGCTTTATAAGGATTTTTTAAGGACACGTCTGCACTCGGGACGTTAATCCTTGGGCTTAGGATTTAGGCTTGCGTCAATTTCTTATGTTTGAATAGAAATTGGTTTATTTAGAGAGGGTGGGGTTATTATTAAGGTTTCAACATAATTAAAAATGGCGCCGGTCAAAAAGACCTACGACATTTTTTGGTAAAAATCTGACAAAATCACAGCCGTCTAGATTTAGTGTGATATACTTCATTCTCTACCTATTCATTTGAATAGGTAGAGAATGAAGTATATCACACTAAATCTAGACCATTACATTTGTAATGGTCGCCTTTGCTGTAAAACTAATGTTTAAGCTGAACATCAAACGGCGATTAAGGATTTAACGTCTTGATTAGGTTTAGGTTTAAAGAATCTTTATTATCAATAAAATCATATACAAATGTCACTTATTTGAGAAAAATAAGTAAATGACAATTGTGTATTACACAACGGTTCAACTCCACAGTTTTGAGTATTTTGTCGATTGGGCCCGCTCTCTATTTGACCCGCGGCTCTATTTATTTTTTTGGTCAACTGGGCCCACTAAGTTTGATTAAACTTAACAAAATATCTATTGTTTAAAGCTGCCTGTGTGTATTCACAGGCAGCTTTTAACAATAGATTTGTTGTTAAGTATAAAAGTATAAGCGCAATAATGATAAGTCAAAATATAAGTTTTTTTTAATTTCTTTATAGTTTAGCGACTTTTATAACGCACAGCGTATGTCAGTCCCATCGTACCCTTAGACAAGAATTACATAACAAACGAGATCAATGGATCAGGACCATAAAGTCGAACAATTTTCTTTTTTAGATATAAGTTGCGTATGCCGTTTTAACTTATAAAAAAATTAACACAATTTAAAAGTACAAAAGATAAAATCAGTCAGTTATTTAAGAAAATATAGAAAACTAACATGCAAGCTCGCAAACTATGAACAATTCTTTCTGTTTTATCGCTATTGTTATGGCAAATATCATTTTTAAAATCAGAAACACAAAAAAGAAACAAATACTTTACTCGCTTTGATATCAATTAGAGGAACTTAGATCACCGAAGATAAACATAATATCTGCGCTTGATTTCCATACAACTTTTTATTAACATCTCAATTCAAACCACGCGCACATCACTGCAATTCATATTGACTTCGAGCTTACAGAATAGACATAGCAGAGGTAGGTACTAGAGATACGGTAAACGAAGACTTATACCAATAACATTTCAATCATTTTGATTGGAAACTAATCCAGTGTCTGATGGATTTATTTCTAATTAAAATCGTGACAATTTTTATACTAAAAATTGAAGTGTAATTGAATGGGACTTGTTTTAATTAAGAAGTTTACAACTAATTACTATTCATATCTATAGATTAAGGTATAATATGTTATAATGACCATATAGCGACATCTACAGTAGCCGCACAAACTACACAAAGACGAGCAGAGCCATCTGGCGCTTAACGTCCTAACTAACCTGTATCGCGATATACAATTTCGCAAGCCAATTCGAGTTGTAAACATTTACGAATGACCGTCGGCAACCGTGGATACCACCTCGCCCGGCAAACAAGATCTTCGTTTTCTGTGGAGGAACAGCACAAACCGTTTGTCTGCAACCACGTATAGCTTAGGAATACGCCAACACTAATTGTGGTAATCAGTGATCCGACTGTAGGATAAAGCGAGGCAAACATTTGACGCCCATAAAATATTTTTACAGTCAGAGGAATGGAGGGGCAAATAGAGCAATTTCTGCGCCCGTTGACCCTGGAACGGTAGCTCCATTCGGCTTATGGAGGGGCCTGCCCTCAACGCAGTTATACAGATAAACGCTGCTGTCCAGTTTACGATTGTTATAGCTGATTGAACAACACAGGAATAGGGCGACACAACGCGAATCACACCGCGGGTTACAACCTAGTAAGTTGACTACACCCAGTACCTTAGTGGCAGTCGTTGGTTCTGAAACCTGGTATTCTGGGTTAGATTCCAGACAATTATTTCGGTGCACCATATGTTGTTGTTCTGAGTCTCGGTCTAATTCGTGTCTATTTAGGGTATATTTCCCAACTCCAATCTAGGAGTTGCCTATTACGCATAATAGTACCCTACTATAATTGAATAAAAACGGACCATTCAATAAAGCAAATCATAATTCCACGCACGTTCATCGGAAATCTGAAAGCTACATTAATAATAGGGTGGTGTATAGTTAATAATATATGAGTGTGTGTAATTACATCTGTCTGTTCAATATGTTCATTAGCACGCGGTGGGCGGCGCCGATAGCTCACATTCTATTCAATCTTTCATGTTAGTAAAAAATAAATTGGTGAATTGGACGGTTGAATGTGAACATTTTGGGTTTAAAAATTTCTAAAAATATTTTGAACTTAGATTGAATATTTTTTCAACAGTTTACAATAATTTTAAAGTTAACCAGAAGCCTTTTTACAAATATTTAATTATTTACTGTATGTCTAAAACGAGAAATTACTGAAAAGATAGGTATTAGTTTATTCGTGTGTTATTTTTAAAGCTTCAAGTTAGATACAACAGGTACCAACCTATCTAAACAAAACAAAACCGTTTCCTGTGGTATTAGCGAACAGGATCTGCTTTGTAAACAGTAACAAAATCTTTTACGAACTTGTAACAAAAAGCGAGGGTTCGTAAGTAGAGCGCCATGAGCCATGGGAATATCGCAGGCGGCGCCATCTGGCGGCCGACACGAACACTAACTAACGCATTTGTTCACCGCACATAATACATCCGCCCCCGACAATACTTACTTATCATTTTAATTATAAGCCAGAGGGATAGACTGTCTACCCTGTAATATTGTTGTGAACGCTACATTTTGTTGACTGGGTTACCTCCTCCGACCCTGCTTACCTGCTACTCTATATGTATACCACTAGGCCACTGAGGGAGAGTCAGATATATAACTCTAGCTTTATGTATCAGAGTCGGTTGAGAGACTACTATCCGTGTCTCGGACAGCACTGATGGATTGAAGGGTAGTCCCTCAAATATGGCAGGCACCCCTTAGAAAACAAGTTAGGTTAGGTTAGGTCCTGATCTTTATAACATCATCTATAACAATCGTATTCTAGGGAACGGGCATTAGCGTTTCGTGTGTTACAACATAATACTGCGGTCACCAACCCGCCTGCCAATCGTACTGACCATGGCAATACTACCTTAAGAAAACGCCTATGGTCACCAGCACACGTACGAGGCGATGATGATCCTCTCTTAATTTTTTTATTTGCGGATTGAAAAATTACGCCTGCAAAAATAATAATAATTGGATTTATTAATCTAACCATAAAAAATATTGTCTGTTTGTTATTATTAGTTCGCTGTGAACTATGGTTTCACCTTTGTAAGGTTATTGCATTCTTTAATTAATTTGATAAAGCCTAAGCAATACAACTGCAGACGATTCTAAGTAACATACCAAGTAAGTACTTTTAAAAGCATAACAAAGAAAAGCGTACCTTTATTGTTGTAATGAACAATTATTAAACCAACCTCCGGAGCAGATCACTGCGCTGTGAACATGTATTGTTACTTAGTAATGGCGATAACATAATCATATTGTCTGCGAGATTGTTTCAGATGCAACACATAATTGTAACATCCCAATTATTCGCTCTAGAAAGTTACCCAAAGAATAGAAGGAGTGATGTATGGCACATGTTAAGCGGCCTCTTAAGGGGGCAAAGCCTAATAGCTAGGGGCGTCGGACTTGTGATCTTGGGGTCGCCGATTCGATCCCCACCCATTGCACTACCAACGTGAACCCACTCGTAACACAAGCATTTTAGCTTAGCACGAGAGGTTAACAAGAATACTAGTAGACTGTAAAACTCTGGTCAGGTTCCCAAATACCAGTTTGCCCCCCTTGACTCAAACTGTGCTTGAGATATTGGAGTCGCTGAGGCAACGGAGAGACTGGTTCCGTGTGTGTTCTACGGGCTTTTCCACGGCGAGTGCTCCGAAGAGCTCTTTGTCTTGGTATCAGCGCCACTATTTTCTTACCGTACCACTCGACGCCTCATCAGGCTTCATCCTTTCTACCTGAATTCGTTTCCTTCCAGTATGGTAATGTTTCAGCGATCATTTCTTCCACGGACATGTAAGCTGTAGAATGTTCTCCTGCTGCACTGTTTCCCCTGCGTTATGATATGTCCTTTGATGCTTAGAGAGAGCACTTATGGTAGACAGCGGCTTGCCATGTGGATGGCAAAAAAATGCACCTGCTGTATGATTTTGTCTCCAAACTCATCCTAAACGGCTGGATTGGGTGTTAAGTTGTTGATATCCGATCCCGGTATTTAGTATCGCATTCCCTAACAAAAATAAGTAGGATTTTCATAGAAAGTAATATGTTATCACCATTATTATTACATGCTGTACTGTATTGATTCCTGAATGGTTTGAAAATACGATTAGACCAGGGTAGTTGGCACGATGCTGTCGAAATGCAGAAATAATAAATTGAGCTCCGCAACTAAAAGACTAAAAAATGTCAGCTTCCTAACTAACTAACTAAGGCAGTAGCAGTCCAACGTGTATAGATCCGTAGAACGAGCTGCTAGTAAAAAGATTGCATTTGAATGTAACCAATCATTAATGAATATTTTATTTTCATAAATATTAGGGTAATATCACATGTCGGTCGAATTTAATTGAATACTATATTTTTTACATGTATATAAACATCCGGATTGAAAATAATTAAATATGGTAGACATCAAGTGTATAAGTTTATCCACATTTACGGCTCAGTAGCATCCCACTTCCGGTAGATATTGGTTTACTATTTCAAATATCGGATGTCAGTGACTGCGCACTCAAAATTAAAACGCAGGAATATTACTAGTACAATATTTGTCGCCGCGGAGATCGAAAGTAATCGAAATCATACTTAAAGCGAGTTTAGACTTACTCTTACATTATTTATAATACATTATGCATTAGCTTTTTTAGTTCACAGCTGGACAAAGGCCTCCACTAGTTTGCAGTATAATACTCCTCTGACCTCCTCTGGCATCCAGTCCAGTCCGGCTACCCTTCTTAAGTCATCGGTCCATCTTGCAGGGGGACGTCCTACCTTACGTTTTCATAATACATCAATGTACTGATAATGGCAGGGTTATATATAATTATTTTATCTATACTATCGTTATCTGTCTCCTTATTTAGCTACGATGTTCACTTAACATCAGGTGAATGAGGTCGGTTGCTTGTTATCACATAAAGCGATCGATTACTGACCAATTAAAACATTAAATAGGAAAATAATGCGTAATCTCGCCATTTAAAGTACTCCTTCCCTTTTTTGGTTAGCCATTAAGAACGGTCTATGGTACGAACCTACTTAATGATACTGTAATAAACATAAACTTTCTATATTACAATAATTTACATAACTGTCTTTTGATCATAACATATCGTAATAGAATACAAATTTACTCGAAAGACATTGTGAATACAGAAATGTTGGTATAAAATAACACCATCATACCTATATACTAGAAAAGAGGGGTCTTGCATGGTCTTGCGCCCTCCTGACCCTTAGTTAGCAAAGAACCTTCCGATGCCCTCGTAGACCTGAAGTCCAAAAGGCCCGCGAACTGTAAAGTAGAGCTATAGTTGCACAAAATTCCCCTAAAAATCTAAAGTCATCATTCCTCAATCCCCCGCCAGCGACCGCCCTGAGCCGAGGTCCAAGTGTCACAGGGGGTGCCCTCTTACGCAGGTTTCGTTGTTTGTAGTTTTTAAACCATTTATCGAGGCTGGAGCTCTGTTCGCTTTTATGACGATGAAGTAGCAAAAGCCTCCGAGCTAACTACATAATGTCCGTCCAAAAAAAAAAAAGTATTTTATGGAGGTATTTTGGGTAGACAACGTGTAAGAACTCGTAGGCTACACAATAACCGCTTACCAATTGAGAAACGACTTCAAGGCACAAAAAGAATCGTATTTTTATTTTAATAACCTCACCATATTATAACATCGACAAATCAGGAAGAAAAGTAATCTCTAGTAAAATTTAAGATAAATCCGGCCAGCAGGCTATCTCTGACACAGTATAAAGTTTCGTGCCTCGATAACTTTGCGGTTAAGAGCATCAGACAGAACCATAACTCCGCTCTCTGAATGCGCGTGTAAAAATAACAAAATATATTATAAAATACATTTTGTATTCTCGTAACAATGTAGAGTAATATGGCAGAAAGTATCATAAATCATAGTGTGCGTGTGCTGCCATCTGTCGGCGTTACGTACGAACGTGTTACCTTTATGTGGTTACGTGAAGGACAGAGCGGAGTTTGCGTTTCTTCTTCAATAAAAGGGCCTTTTTTCGTTGACTGGAATAAAAAAAATGACTTTGTGTGTCATATAAAATTATAGCTTGATATTATTGGTGTGTGAAAATTTTTGAGCTGTTATTTTTGTTATTAAATATTAATAAAACGATTTGTCAAGAATGACTGCCTTTGGGCGGTTTAGGAGGGTGTTTTTCTCTATACAATGACGTAGGCATCAGATAAGAAAGGATTTTTTTTAATTTCACCGCTAGGGTGGGAAAGTTTGTATGAGAAATCGAAATCTACGCGGACACAGTCGCAGGCAATTGATAGTATTAATATAAATTTACTACGTTGAACTGACTCTCAAAAAGATTTTTTCTTTAAAAAATGTAAATGTTCTATTGCATTGATAACAGTTAATATGACATCGTTATACATTTGAAATGCTTGAATTCAATTGGTATCTACATTATCATTCGGTATGAAAAATTAATGCCAAATGGACATATGTAGGTACTTGTTAATATATTTAGCTCGAATTATTGGAGTAAGTACTCCGATATATCTATTTTTTTCCTTTGTTAAAAGCCTTCAGTTTTTAAAATGCTGTGACATTTATGTCCCTCGTCGAACCATTCGTATCAGTAGCGACAACAATGTAGTTTCTGGTCCGGTGCCGACGAGATAACTACACCCTACAAAGTAACGCAGTCCCCATCTAACACACGGCTGATATAATGATATGATTAGTCTCTGCACGTTAGTGCTCTGCAACACACGCATTCATAATTATAGCGCCAAGTTATTCTGATCTATACTTGTTTGAAGAGGAAAATAGAAAATTACTATTTATACATCGATACACTTACTCTGTATTTAAACATATTTTACTTAAACGAGTGTGTATACAGACGTACTACGTAATTAAACCAAATGTCAATATATCGCGGTAATACTGCAAGACAAAATTCAAACCTTTTCAAGACACCGATTCTCTTTAATTCTATTTAAATGATATTCAATAAGCCTGTATCAACTTCGGTTAGAAAACTACATAATGTAGTTTAATAGTTCCCAAACCAGGGAGAAGTTCTCTAGTATCGACACTAGTATTTCTATATCTTAGCGAAATAACTCGTTTTCCTAGTAAGCGGACAAAAAGTCTATCCCAGCCTCATAAGGGGAAAATAGTTGTCAGAGATATCTTGTTCAAATTGGTCCATTTCCTAATCTATCCGTGAGTTGTGCGCTAACGACCGGCGGTTCCCAGTAGGCTGGCTCGTCGATACATCGTCGGCAACGGCTCAAAGACTCGCTGCTTCCGAGAACCGTCCTACAGCTCCATTGTGAATGTACCGAGCTCGCTTTTTAGGAAACGAGAAGATCAAAACATAAACACACGATACGACGTCGCATCGTAAATGTGTGCTCATAAAATCACAGCACGACTTGCAGCGTGTCGTGGTTTATATTCGGGATGCAATACTATACCGGCATAGCTGCGTAGCTAAAGATTATGCCCAATACTGATAGAACCTATCTGCATGACTAAAAATAGAAGAACCTTTAAAACTAGTGATCATGAACCGTATTTATATTCGAACAACTGAACTGTCCCCATCGTGGAAGTTCTTTACATAATAAAAAAAAGAATGTTAGGTCTATTTTAAATACTTTATCATATTGTGACTTTCAGGACGTGTAATCGCATCAACTACGTTGCGTCGTATCGTGTGATTCTGTTCCATGAGGGCCGCTGTTTACGGAATGATGGCCATCGCCCCGCATGGGGATTGAGGCGAGCCACGCATGCAAAACGTATGCGGACTAAATATAGCTGCGGTTAGCCAGTGGCAGTGGTCCGACGAGCGACAATGGTTGCAGAAGACACAATAAGGCAATGCTTATATACGAAATAATTGGAAATCTACATGAAAATATAGGAAGCTGGAACAATTTATCTGAGTAAATCGGTTATGTAGAGACAACCTACGCTTCTATCGGTGTAAGTGCCATCAATGGTCGTGGGTTCGATTCCTTCAACTTTGTGTAAAATTATGAGATGTTTTTACGGGTCTGGTTGGTTGAGACACTACTGACCGTGTCTTGAAAGAAACGTTAAGCTGTTGGTCCCGATGGTCCCGAATGGCAGCCAGACTGCAATGTTAAAAATTGATCTTTATTATAGCCTAAACTTTTCCACTGCAGGGCAAAGGCTTCTCTACTTCGAACTTTATTAACTAATACGATGCTACCTGTTATTTTTTGGAATTCACTTCTAAAAAATTTGTAAAGTTATTATAATAAACAAACACAACACCTGACCCCAGACCAACGAATCAAATTTCCCAAATCACAAAAATCTAAATCCAAATTTCAAAACAAATTTCGAACAGAACTTACCGCCAATTTCGATTCAATTACGAGTCTGTGAAATGAAAGGGCGAACGTAATGGTAGACAATCATAACAATGACAACTTGTTGGGAGGGTAGCAATTAATCCGCGCTTCCGCAGCAGGGAGCCAACGAGCCGCAGTCGTGACGAGGGCCGATCGCTATCCCTTATCTATAATTGCACATACATAGTGTGCATGCAGCTTTTTACGTAATAACGGATAATGTGCCCTAACTAATGTGCCCGGTGTTGCCAAAACAAAACACACGATTCTGCGTTATTTTTAAAAAGTAAGTTTTGATTTATGAATAATTATGTAGAACCTATTGTGTCCCCGTCATAAGAAGTATAAAGAAGTCTATATTCTGTTTAAAAAATGATGAACTAACAGCAAACCCTACGCATTTTAAAACAGAAAGAGCAATTAAACTGGTGATCGGTCATTCTTAAGAAATGGAAACCCGTAGAAGAAACTTGGGAAAACGTGTCAAAAAGAGATAAACTTGTATGAATAGCTACACTCTGGCAACACCGTTTTATACCAAAACATTAAACACAGCTCAGCACGAACAACACGTTTGTTTAAAGAGTTTTAACGTGAACGTGTTCACGACAATACAACAATACTAAGTTTACTAGTTGGGGAATATATTTCATACATCGCACGATCTGCACGACGATTTCATAGTAACGAATGAGACCGGCATATAGAACATCGACGATCAGACACGCTGTTTTTTTACTGACTAGACTACTCAAATCAAAACATAAAACTTTGTACAAAATATGAATAACTTTAAAATTATCTATTGCATTATCGTTAGCAGGGTTCTATTACATTCGCGCCAGTATAGAACATTACTTCTGCACGTTCCCTGGTATCGTTTTATAAGGGCAATGTTAATACATATTTACAAAATATAAATACATCTTCACATTTTAGCAAAAAAATTACATCACTTTCATATCATGAAAAAGCCTTTCAAACATGACTTCTTATTTTGGTTGAAATAATTTAAAACATCCAAAACCCCTCCAAGATTCCCACTTGTTATGGGCGTACCTACTTTATCCCACAGGGCTGCGTTCTCGGCCCATTTTTGTTTCTAGTTTACATAAATGACTTACCATACTATATAAGGGATAGGCATGGCATTGTATGCGGATTAATGGTTGCGGATGATTACTTCTTTGACTTTCAAATTTTCGTTATCAATAGACAACTATCGTCGTATCGTAATAGACAACAAAGTTGCCGATGCACACATAACAATAGATCCATGATTATTTTTTCTTGCACAGGGGTCTATGCCTGATTTATGGTAATAAGCTCCCTAATATACGAGTAGGTAACAAAATATAAATATATGCGTGCGATATGACTGCCTACTGCCTACCCCATACGCAATTACGTTATTTTGTGAAGCTATAATTCTTACATTTTCAAAAAAATGCATTGTCCCCAAATAGTGTTGCGACGCTTTGAGAAGCCAACATCCTGAACTATATTATTTAATATCCACAGAGCTAACACGAACCGTTTCTTACTTTGTGATGACTTATCACCATGTAAAATGAAGGATACACTTACCCACAGTTTATTTTATACCAGTACGTAACTAAATAGTGTACAAGCATACATGACACAGCAATTTTCCTCAAACCTTAATTCAGAAACGACCAAACTATAATGGCTCGTTTCCTCCATAATAGCTGAACATTAGCGGCGCAAGCTAAAGTGATGGTTTCCTAGATGGGCTCGCACAATTAGTAGACCTAATGTAGACCGGGAACTACCATGTATCAAAAGTCGATTAGAGAACAATTGTATGGCAACTGCCTACTCTACCAACAGTGCCATTAATCTGTCATTACATATGATAGCTGAAAAAAGTTTTATATAAGTAAAGTAAAATTGATGACTCCCAAGAGTCTAGTCCAGTCTGACTTTATTTTCTGCTACAAGTGAAATTTACGAGTCTCTGGTGTAGTCTCGAATTTGTAAACCAAGTTAGGATCAAGTTCACTGATCTGATTTTTATCTATGTGCTAAGTTTGTAATACGATTTGAAAATTCAACACTTATCAAGTTATAGAAAAAGTATGGAGTGCTCTCACAGTGGTATGGAGTGTTATAATGGCTGTATTACAAACTTCATGATAACCACAGCGTAGTAAAATCTCTGTACTTGCGTTCAAAATGCTTTCTAATCCCCATGGGTATATGCCAATAAAGAATGAACCCATCATTTTGCGCTATAATGAACTAGATAATCCTATCGCGCTCTTATGGACTTCCTACGATACAAGCTCGTCACACCCAAAACAATAACATTTTGGTCACGTACATCACTTTTAGTCGGAACACGAAACTTAATCTCATACATATTTTATTCAAAGATTTCCTATCTTCGTTATCTGTCAACACGGCGATTGAATATTTCAAGTTAATTAAGAATCCTTCTATTTTGTTCACTTATTGTAAAGAAGACCACTATGACGACTGTCTAATCTTTTCTGAGAAGCAATTATATTTTACAAGGCGTTCACCAGACATTTCCCGAGATTTGAAAGATTCACGCGCGCACGACCGGAGCCGCTGGCGAAATACTTCTGTCCGTACGTAGGATTTATTCTCATGTGTATTCATTCTCGGATCGAAGCATTTCGATCCTTTGTGAGATAGCATTTAACATTTACTTAGGACATTTAATCGAATACAGTCTTGACGCAGATCAAATCAACTATTGTTAGTCGCATTCCGCTCTTGTGACAAACACGGTTAGCGTCGTGCTTAATTCCCGGCCTTAGTTGACAAGGCGCTCATTAAGACCCAGTATACCTGTGTATCTGTGAGGCACAATGGTGGAACAGCACAATGGTTCCGGTGACAAAGCGTCCGTGGGGCGCACTCGAGCGTGACCTCTCCATTTTGGGGAGATATCAGGGTGGTACAATATAGCGCTAATAATAATTCCGTCCATTGTGGCCGAGCCCTGTGACGATAATCCGAGGCAAATCCAACCTATCTTAGAGCGGCACAACGTTATTGATAGATAAACATAATTTATAGCTGCGACTAGGCAACTGGGGTAGGCAGAGGTGAGACACTTCGCAGATAACGTTACAGAGATACCGCGTGATAAGGGTCACTGGCTCCTCCCTTAACGAGAGAAATTCCAGCTCGTACTTCGCAGAGATACATATCTAACTGTAGCGAGTATAAAAAGACAACGGAATCATTTGTATTAGGTTCCATTAAACGCCGCTGGCATCGTCGGCAAAAAATATCATACAATGGGAATCGATAAGGCGACCGCAGTGATGCAATATGAGCTGAACTCGGCTGAAGGAACGACCACACGCTGCAGGAGAATACGAGAAAAAATAAAAACATATTTTAAAGACTTTACTCTGAACGAAATACGCGTACCAACCATACATTTTCGCAAATCCCCACGCGTTCAAACTTTGCCCGTTTCAGTTTTATCTGAAGAAAAAACATAAAAATGTTCTGTGAAAAGTTGAACAAGTAATTTTTCGTTAGAAACACGTTTGTGTATATGTACTTTAGACGATAATAATAGTTATTTACTTACGTCATGGTTATAAATGATTAAGTAGAACTGATCCACAACGGGTTCTGCTTGTTCAACGGATGTACAAAACACTTAACAACTAACAATCACGAGTAGATAATCAATAAAAAGCGCGACATCCGTACACTCCGGCCTGCTGGAGGGGAACAATAGCTTTTTGAAATACAAATAACACATTGTTGATAAAATCTAAAATGACTCGGGGCTTGCAACCCTCCGGTAGACAACATCAGCAAATAAAACTCCATTGCAAAAACGATTGATCCACTATCCAAATCACCTGCTCGTCTGATGTTAAAAAAAAGCCGCCCAAGTGCGAGTCGGACTCGCGCACGAAGGGTTCCGTACCATTGACTAGGTTAACAACATTACACTGTTTCTACTGTCCAGGCAAAATATCTTTGTTCCCCCTAAATAGTTATTTTATTTTAATTTTATTATTTATTATTAAAGTAAATATACAACTGAGTATTTTGTGAATATTTCAAGTTATATCTGTTGCCGTTATTGAGATCTAGCAAAAAAGCTCAAAACATCACGTTTTTTGTATGGGAGCCTGCCTTAAATATTTTTTTTATATTGTTTTTGTCATTTGTGACTATTTCAACTGTCTGGCTATCGCGGTTCTTGAGATAGAGCTTGTTAACAGACAAGACAGACAGCGAAGACAGACAGGCCTATAGTAATAGGGTTCCGTATTTACCCTTCGGGTACGAAACCCTATAATCATCTTTGAAATACGGGCGCCTACTAAATACATACATACATAGAGGTACACTCGTCCCGCATGTGCAATCATTTGAATCGATTCAATGTCCAATTGTTATAGAATTCTCGATTTGGACTTTGAATGGAAGCATGTACAATGCTTTCTCTGGCATCTATATGCATATCCGCTGGGTTTTGTAGCCGTGGGTAATAATGCTCGGTGAATGTTGTAGGTCAATGCGGGTGATTTATGTATATACCTACTGATTTACATTGAAAACACGTTTTCAATCAACTCATATAGAATACAGCTGCCGACTTGATTTTTAAATTACTGTGGTAATTGAGACACTAAATTCAAAATTTATGGGATTTGTACTAAATCATAATATTATTATGTCTCACCCACGCAAAATATGTTTTAACGCGCAAATCTCAGGAACAACTGGTCCGATTTCAAAAAATCTTTCAGTGTTGGATAGTGCATTTATCGAATAAGAATATACGCTATATTTTATTACGAAGTTCCCACGGGCACGTGAGCTACGCGGGTGAAACCGCGCGCGGGAATCTAGTATATATCTATTTTTATTGGTTTTGAAGTCTACTAGTATTCTTGTTACTACCTCTCTTGCTAAGCTAAAATTAATAATAAATACAAGTTACGAGTGGGTTCACGTCGGTAGTGCAATGGGTGGGAATCGAACCGGCGACCACAAGATCACAAGTCAGACGCCCTTTTTTTTTTTTTTTTTTTTGTCCGGGGGGAAATGCATTGACGCATTCCCACCGCCTCTGCAGCGCGCGCTGGCGGCGGGATATGTGGGACTCGCCCTCTCCATAGCGTGGTATGCTTAACTGGTATGTTGAAAAAGTTGTTGACGATATGTGAGGCCTATGCGGCGGAGCATGGCTTAATATACAATTCAAAGAAGAGTGAGCTTATGATATTTAAAGCGCCTAAGCAACAGCCGCGCACTGTTCCGCCCATAAGTCTTAATAAATATTGTTAATAGCTTTAAGTACCTCGGCCACATTGTCACGAGCGACCTAAGGGATGACGGAGATATAGAGAGGGAGCGCAGGGCATTGTCTGTGAGAAGCAATATGCTTGCCCGCAGGTTCGCTCGTTGTACTACAGACGTTAAAATAACTCTTTTTAAGGCGTTCTGTCAATCATTTTACACGAGCGGCCTGTGGGTGTCATACACGCGACGAGCATACAATGTCCTGCGTGTTCAATTTAATAATGCTTTTAGGATGTTGTTGGGACTGCCATGGCGCTGGAGTGCGTCGGGTATGTTTGCGGAGGCTCGCACAGATGATTTCTACGCAGTTATGCGAAAGAAAGCAGCCTCCTTACTACAGCGCCTGCATGGTAGTGACAACAGCGTTCTAAAAATGATTGCTGCCAGATCAGACTGCCCCTTCCAGAGACACTGGGTGGGAACAGTCATAGGTCTGAATAAATAATATTAAAATGCATCTAGTATAAAACTAACAATACTAACCTTGTTATAAGCACGATTGTTACTAATGCTAATGCTAAAACTAACAAAACAATATGGACAGTAGTGTACATGCACAAGTCTGAAATAAGAAGAAATTTATTTATTTAACTCATACCAGGAGGAGAGGACCCTACGCCACTAAAACCTCCCGGACACTCCTTCAATCCGCCGTTGGCGGGGGCCGGGTACGCATGAGCAATCCGGCCCCCCGACGGCACCCGCGGCCAATATGGTACCGCAGGATCTCCAGGGCCACACTTATAGTGGCCCATTTGCCCAATTATAGGGACGCCCGGAGTGTAGAGGCGTCCCTACTCCTCATGGGTAAGTCAGACGCCCTTGCCATTGGTTACGGCGGCTTTAATTTAAATTTAATACTTATAGGACTTAATACAATGTGCCTGTTATCAATTTATTATTACCTATAAACATTGACCGTGACTTCGTCCGGTAGAATGAGTATGTATTAAACTTTAAACTAACAACGTTAGTCTAGTTTAATTAATTTATCTTCTTACATTGTAATTCTGACAAGTGCAAGTGTATGTAAATACCTAAGTGCTGAATAAAATTCATTATTTCATTACATATTTCAATACTTGTACTTCTTACAAAGAATGTAAGAGGATAGGATAATATGTTTTAATATTCTATAATAGGTATAATAAATTATTAAAATTTGCATGCATATAGTAAATTGATTATTATAAATTAATTGTTAAAGTTAAGATCTAAAACGTACTACAATGCTGCAAATAAAGATTCATTCATTCATTTATATCGTGTCTTCCGTTTTGGAGATTAGGCGTAATACGCGGACAAACAAACAGAGAGGCAAAATAATAAGTACCGGTGAAAGTCCTATCAAAACAGGTCCAGCCGTTACTAAGATGACAGACAAAAATAAAGTGTTTTTGTCATTAGAACTATATAGAGAGGTATATAAATTTATATGCATTAAATAAAAACCTGTTATATTTCCATAACAAACAGACACTTCACAGTATTTATTTGTATTAATTCATGAGTCGACATTGTAATCTTGTAACTTGATATTAAAATATCTAGATTTATATTAATACTAGCTGCAGCTGCGACTTGTCATTTTATTCGCATTACACTGCTACTCTGCTCTAGTGGTTCGTGGCGTGATATTTTATAAAACAGATTCTATAGTACTAAAAACATTTACACAAACTTTCTTATTTATAATATTAGTATTAGTGTAATTTATAAAGCTGAAGAAATTGTTTGTTTGAACGCGCTAATCTCAGGAACGACTGGTCCGATTTGGAAATAAATATTTCTGTATTAGATAGCCCATTCATCATAGGCTTTATTTTATTGTGATGTTCCCACGGGAGCTGGAGCTGAAGCTAGTTTATAATATTACTAAATTAATATCTATTACGACCAATGCAAAAACATCACGCTATTAATTTCATTATACCATAGTTTTATCTAGCAGATAGCTGGCATCATCGTAATTTGTAGGAGGCGCAGCCGTGGGCGAGTGTTCGGTTTGATTCAGTGTTGCCAGTGGGAGATAGTCAAATCTTACATGAGACAACTCAAAAAGTAATATTACCTACCTTATTTAATGTGCAAAACGACACATTTATAGAATAGTAGGTAATGATTGGTTAGAATAGTAGTATTTTATAATGCTATTCTAACGTTTTATTTTAAATTAGCTACTTTTACTTTATTATGGCACTTTATTACCCAAAACCTAAAATAAGCCTGTTGTTTTGTTAAACTTTCGAAAAAAAAAGTTAACCGAAAAATCGACTAACGACGATAAAAATGAAAAAAAAAAAAAACATACAATGTGTGTCTAAGTAATGTATATAACCAATCAATTTAATAATGTCTGTCAATACTAGTACTACAACTAACTTTGCCATGAGTCACGATATTATTTTGTTTGCTGGAAAAATGTAAAATATAACACAAAAGTAACATTGTGCAAGAACTGCTTAACCTTTTTATATTGTCTACTAGCGACCCGCCCCGGCTCCGCACGGGTACAATGCTGATGTATTATACATATAAACCTTCCTCTTGAATCCCTCTATCTATTAAAAACCGCATCAAAATCCATTGCGTACTTTTAAAGAATTAAGCATACATAGGGACATAGGGATATAGGGAAAGAGAAAGCGACTTTGTTTTATACTATGAAGTGATGTATACCTTTTCTTTATATATCTACCTGCTTTTCATTGACACAGTCCTTAATAAACATATATTTATTTATTTAAAACTCTTAAACTATCATTACAGGTTTAGAAACCTAATGCGATAGCTAAGACTACTTATAATACATAATATAGAGTGGTGTAACATGGAAGTGACATGAGAGGGTCAAAAGTAACGTAAAATGTTAGTTTTGTAACTTTCTGGCAACTCTGATTTGATTAGCTCCGCCCCGTGGCACCGACGACCGCCAGATGGGTTGATGACGATTATTATGAGCCATTTACTTACCTTTCCTGGAATATAATAGAGATATTGATCGTGACAGTCATTTTTCAAATTCCTTTTACGTGTTTCTATCCAACAAAGGATCGACGATAAACCTCTCTGCAGACGATCGAAGTGGAGCATTAGACAATAAGTTGATGCACCGAAAAATATTAATATTTTAAAGTAAGATGGTCCTTGTTTTGGCACTAACGATGTTATCGGTAATCTATTAGAAGTCATATTTATTATTAAACAAACAAACTCTTCAGCTATACAAGGTGTAACGGAAAGGGTATATACTATATACATAGAAAGAGCAAGGCTTCTTTGGATCACAACAAACGATATGGCAAGGGTTTCAACTCAAAAAGAAAAAAAAACAGTATTATTTTGCAAACAAAAAATAAAAATGCGGAACCCTTTATTCAGAAATACCAGGAGTAAGAGGTTTATTTTTACTTGCAAATAGTTCGTTGACATCGATCAGCTGATTGAGTGCTAGTGATGTATTTTTTTCAATTTGAAAAGTTTGGTTTCTGGTATCTATGAATTTCAAAAAATCATTACTTCCGGACTTGTAGAGATAGGATTAAATAACCCTTGCCATATCGTTTGTTATCATCCAAAAAAGCCTTGCTCTTTCTATGTATTTACCCTTTCCGTTACACCTTGTATAGTTATAATACTAGTAAAGTGTAATTTTTTGACGTAAAAACTAATTTATGGATTTGGCTGAAACTTTGCACGGGGAAAGTTAATAAGCTTATATAGGCTAAAAAAATCACGCTTCGACCCACTGGAGCGGAGTAAAATCGCGGAGAAAATTAGTCTAGATTTGAAAAAAATATATAAGCGATCTAGTCTGTGATATGCAACAATTACCTATATACAGAAAATTCCCTTACACCTGCGACATACTACCATAGAGTGCGTAATAATATATCAGACACATTAAGTAAGTGTATACGACTCTGTATAGATGCTGAATGCTGAACCCTCTCTAGTAATGACATCACCACACGTCACAGCGTGCATAAAAAAGAGCTTAAATCTGTAATCGAGTTGAAACGGTCGTCTGCCGAGGGCTTAAAACATGTCCGACCATTCCGTATACCTATAGAAATAGTACATTGTATAACTAGCTGTGCTATAGAACGATACAAATGATTACGACCATTATTTCAAGCTTTTCTTAAAGACGTTGTGAGCTTTGAGAGTCCTTTGTTAACAAGTTTTTTTCTCAGTACGAAGAAGCAAGAAATAGTCCAGTTAATGATCGTTGTATTTTTTTAGGAGTCCGAAAATCACTTATCTTGTAATTGTTGGGTTGTCCGTCTGGGGCAAGATTTCGATCCTTAGTGTGAAAAAATTCCGAAGTGTAAATTAAAATTTTGTCAAATTTTGTTTTAACTGTCAAAATTGATTTAATCGGTCCGATATCAGACGATTCAAAATAAACCTTAAGGTCATTTTATTAATAAATATGATTTCTTAATTAGGTACCATAAAAGAAATTAGTTAATTTCTGTAAGTGTTAGGCCCAGAGCCAAATTAGAAAATTTAAAATGTCAATATATTACAACTGGAACTAATCCAGGATTTACCAAGATTTATATCTTAAGTCGGATTAAATTAGCCTTTTTAGGGTTCCGTAGCCAAATGGCAAAAAACGTAACCCTTATAGATTCGTCATGTCTGTCTGTCTGTCTGTCTGTCTGTCCGTCCGTATGTCACAGCCACTTTTTTCCGAAACTATAAGAACTATAATGTTGAAACTTGGTAAGTAGATGTATGTTGTGAACCGCATTAAGATTTTCACACAAAAATAGAAAAAAAAAAAAAAAAATTGGGGGTACCCCATACTTAGAACTGAAACTCAAAAAAAGTTTTTTCATCAAACCCATACGTGTGGGGTTTCTATGGATAGGTCTTCAAAAATGATATTGAGGTTTCTAATGTCATTTTTTTCTTAACTGAATAGTTTGCGCGAGAGACACTTCCAAAGTGGTAAAATGTGTGTCCCCCCCCTGTAACTTCTAAAATAAGAGAATGATAAAACTAAAAAAAATATATGATGTACATAACCATGCAAACTTCCACTGAAAATTGGTTTGAACGAGATCAAGTAAGTATACCCTATTCATCGGGGCTTGAGACAAAGTGTAAACAAAGAAAACATTGTTTCTCAAACTTTTTTCAATGTTTTTTATTGCTATTCAATTTAATGTAGGGTTTCCTATTTGTGTGTCTAGCAGCTCGGGTTAAGATAAGGTACTTAACTATGAAGTTAATAAAATCATAAATCGCTCTTATTGAATTAATTATTCGGAGAATTAGGAGGATTCTGAAGAACTGTCGCCATCGGGAATAACGAAGCGGTCAACTATATTCAACTATCAATTATTCCATCAATTTTAAGCATAATTTGCTCTTCTTTTTCACATTGTCAATGCACTTTTGTCAAGCCTCTACTGTTATATTTTTAATTGCATCGGCTAGTAAAATTTGAACTTCACTTAACTTAAAGCTTTTGTTATTCTCAGCAATAAATCCTTGAACTTGGGCCCATATTAACTCAATAGGATTTAATTCACTATGTCCTTTTAGAACCTGTTTACTGTGGCTTGCGATATTCCCATAATTTCAGTGGTTTAATTGATACCTTTGTACGGATACGAATCCTTCGACCACGTTTCTTCTATGAGTTTGAACACATTAATAACAGCCACCTTTTCCGTTGAATGCGTTGGAGTTTTCTTTGATCGCTTTTTCTTTGGCGAAGAAAATGTGCAAGCGTTGCTTGGTCCAGGTGCACTCATGTTTTAAGCTCGAAAACGTAAATATAACAAAAACAAAACAACCAACAAATAACTTTAAACTTCATAAAAGATATAAATTCAACGAAAATATCTATAATAATAAATAAGCAGAACTCTCGTATCAACAAGTTGATCTATAGTAAAAATAGCAGATATAATCCGACCGATAACCAAACGTCACATTTTTATGTAAAATGTTCGGGAGTACCTGTGGTCTATAATTTAGTCGTATTAAAATGCATTCGAAGTTTGGGAATCAAGTCTTTTTTGGGTGTTTTTACATGTAAACGATTTAATAAATCATTATACTTCATAAAATATGACATTCCTAGGGTTGTTAAGATTTAAACAAATGTCGATAGTAATTATCGACTTTTCTTACTATTATTTACGATAATGTAACAAATAATTGGGATTAATTTAATTACAAACGTTACTAAATTAAACAAATATTTTAATATAAGATACATTTATACTCTCTGAAATCCAAAGTTTATTTTTAGAAATTGGATTTTATTTACTCACTATTATTTTAGATCAAGTACGCGTACATATGTAAATTGTATTATGATACTAAAATATATAATAAAATTTAATAATTAATTTATTTTGAATTAAGTTTTATATAAAAATATCGATAGTTTATAGTCGATGGCCACGATGATTCATTGCCCATCACTTATTAGGTCGCCATGCCCATAAAATATAACATTGGCAGGTACTGTCTGTCAGTACTACTTAATTCAAAATTTCATAGGCTTGATTGTAGTGACAGCTGTAATAAAATATATTCACTTCATCAATCGTGACCCTTAAAGTACCCTTTTTATTATTTGTTTACATTTAATCTCACGCCTCGATGAATACGGTATAGTTTTTTTTTAATACGTCATAAACCGTAAACCACAATTTACCTTTCATTCAATCAACTATTATTAACATCGATCAAAGTTGCAACTAGTACGGAACCCTTCGTGCGAGAGTCCGACTCGCACTTGGCCGGTTTTTTCCTACTTCACCGGGCAAGCAGAGCTCAGCCTTAACACAAGCTATTGTAAATTGTATCTGGAATACGGATACAACGTGAAAAAAACTTACCTACGCATCGTTTTTTTTTCGGTCGGACTTATTTAGTTGTCCACGAGGCTTTTGCTACTTCACCGGGCATAAAGGCGAGAGCTCCAGCCTAGATAATTAAAAAAAAACTACAATCTCAGTAACCTGCGCAAGAGCAAAGCATCCCCTGTGGGACATGGATCTCGGCTCAGGGCGGTCGCTGGCGGGGGGATTTAGGGATTATGGCTTTTAGTTTTTTAGGGGAGTTTTGTGCAACTGTCGCTCTACTTTACAGGTCGTGGGCCTCTCTGACTTCGGGTCTACGAGGGCATCGGAAGGTTCTTTGCTAACTAAGGGTCACGAGGGCCTACGCATAATGAAAAGGATAAACTTTAAGCTGTTTAAAATGAAGGCACTTGTACTATAAAGCACTTTACAGTAATTAAGTAGGTACTACATTCTGTTTTAAGGGATGTCTAATGCTAGTAGTAAACAAACTTTTAATTTAATATGGTATTCAAGTTTTAATCTAGATACCTACTAATATTATAAAAATAAATCATCGTTCGTTTGTTTGAATTGAATAGGCTCCGAAACTACTTAGGCGTTAGGCTACACTATCTCCGGTTAACATAGGCTATATTTAATTATGAAGTTCCCACGGGAATGGGTGCAACGCGGGCGAAACTGCGCGCGGAAATCTAGTGAAATATAAAATAAAAACTAATTTAAAAAGAAGGATATTTGAATATCCTAAGAACTTTTTAAATACGTATTGTCAGCTGTGTAACCGAATGTTCATGATCGAACATGAATGCACTTCGCAGGTGGCGTAAAATTTTGAACAATATATTTATGTTACTTAGAATCCGTACTGTTTCTATCAATAAGCCGTATTTGACAATTGATTTGGTTGCAGGTGGTAAATTTCTTATACTAATATAAAGCTGAATATTTTGTTTGTTTGCTTGAACGAGCTAATCTCAGAAACTACTGGACCGATTTGAAAATTTCTTTAAGTGTTAGATAGCCCATTTATCGAGGAACTATAGACTACATTTTAATTGAAGTCGCCACGAAAAGACGCGCGGAAGCTAGTGTTTAAAACTATTAATTCTATCCTTTTAAATTCTTCGTTGCATCAACCTCAGCCATTAAGAGCGAGTATAAAGCGTTAAGATCTATTGACGAGACGATCGCGAGAACTGGTGGGCGCCATTCAAGCGACGCCAACTCATGCGTGCTGCAGCTGAGTTAGGGAGGTGACGCTTTGATAGTTTGCTTCGTATACCCTTTGTTTGTTAAGTGCACGGTGTTTCAAACTTATACTCCTTTTAAGGCTGATGATGATGATAAAGAAGTAGTGACGTCTTTATCACCATCATCAGCCTGTATGCTGCTGAATGTGGGCATCTTTCGAAGGAGATTTTTTTAATGATTTCATGTTTAACATATTTTTCCCGAGTAATTTTTTTTAAATTATTTTGAATTTAATTGATAAAAATTACAATGTATATAACTTCATTATCAAAATTTTGTTATTATCATTATTAATGTTTTTTTATTTTTTAATCTGTTAATTTATATCTTTATTCTTTTTTCTATGTCTAGACCATAAATAATTTGTGCATGTGGTGTTAGCCTTTAAGTAATTTCTACACTCAAAATGTCAATTTCAATGTTTGTATATTATAATTATGTGTAAGTAATTGTTGGTTAACCGAATAAATAAATAGTCACCACGTTTGGCATGTATATTTTTTTTCTACTAGTAATCTTGTTAACCCCTCGTGCTAAGCTTTATTGCTTGTGTTACGTTAAGTTCACGTCGGTAGTGCAGTAGGTGGGGATCGAACCGGCGACCACATTCTCCCAAGTCCGATGCACTAGACATTGAGCTAGGGCCGCGTCTATAATTTTATCACTACATAGTACAAAACAAAGTCGCTTCCCGTTGTCTGTCCCTATGTAATCTTAAAACTACGCAATGGATTTGATGCTGTTTGTTAATAGATAGAGTGATTCAAGAGGAAGGTTTATATGTACTCTAGCTGCACCCCGCGGTTTTACCCGCGTTACTCTGCTCCTTTGGGTCGGAGCGTGATGTTTTGTAGCTTATTTGTTAATCCAGCGTATAACCTATCCCCGTGCAACATTTCAGCCAATTCTGTTCAGGAGTTTTGGCGTGAATGAGTACCAAACATCCATCCATCCATACTTACAAACTTTTGCGTTTATAATATTAAGTAGTAGGATTATATCAGCAGTGCACCCGAAGCCGGGGGTCGCCAGTTATATTTTAAATTACTTTACAATTACTCTCCATCATATTTTGTAACTTAAATCACTACCTTAAGGTCAACAATAACTACAAATCGAAACAATAGCTTCAAAGGAAAAAGCTGTTCAATTAAAATGTTATATTAACCTACCAATCATTTTCCTCCTATTTCAAGTTTTACTGCTATTTTAATTGGATACTTATACAAAAGTAAACAATAGCCGAGTGCTTATCGCCGCTGGTTGCCACACGGCTCTGATATAAACAATGTTTGCTATCGAATCATGTTATTTAGCCGCGGGGAACTAATCGGTGAACGGGACAATTTTTATCCGTAACTCCTTTTGATGTTAGCGATCATGTGAGAGCTTCGGTAGATTTATAATTTAATTGAACACGTGTGAGAGCGAAGGGTATGAGGGTGTCATTTCATGTGCATTTAATTGGAGGAAATGCGTAGTAAATGTGTTAAGGATTATTTTTAATGAGCTATTTTTAGTTATGTAAAATTTTAAACGGTATCTTTATATTTTTATGTACTGAAGATAAATGCTGAAAATTTTGAAGAATTATATGTTTTAACGTTTGTTTGTCGTCGAATCAGTTAACTTATTTCAGTTGTAATATTATTTAGTTATTGACTGCCTCGTAGTTTTAGCGCGTTCGAACCTTGGGACGGGCAAAAAACTGTGTTACTATAAATTTTCTATTAGAAAAATCTAAATAGCCCCAAGTCTGGAAGTTGAGGTGGCACACTTGCCCATCCGACTCACTGGTGAAACACTAATGGGGATCGAACCCCCGGCACCTAGCAGCTAGTTACGGTAGACAAATTGCCGCTAAACTAACGAGGCAATCAATAATTAGATACTACAACAGAGATAAGTCAATAAACCCGACTACGACGACGAGCTGAGTCGGTCGTAAATAGGAATAGAGAGTGCTATTGCTTTTGCGCACACACTTATGCACTATCTAAATGAATATATTAAACTGAAGAGTTTGTTTGTTGCTTGAACGCGCCAATCTCAGAAACGACTAGTCCGATTTGTAAAATTAGTTCAGTGTTACATAGCTTATTTATCGAGGAAGACTATAGGCTATATATAATTATGATATTCCTACGGGAACGGGAGTTATGGAGGCGAAACCGCGCGCGGAAGTTTGTACTTAATATGTCCTGCGCAGGGTTATCTAACTATTACTTCCAATAAAGACATAGTGTACCAATTTAGCTGTTCATCATTAAGTTTAACATGAAGCAAAAATATATCTCGTCCACTATAACTTTCCCATCAGCAGCTACACACAAGAAACTTAGCAACTACGTATCATTAAAGACTTCCATTAAACTCAACTAACGACTACTTGAAATGGCTGGAACGAACTAACAATGGCTGAGTAATTGGAATTTTTGGACGAGCCGTGTTATTGTATAACAAGGCGTTGGAACGATGCCCGCCACCCATCATATTGGCGCAGTTCTGCTACCCACTGCTACCCACTGCCGGTGACACACGAATTTCCTGTGAAGAGGAACGGTGGAGGGCACTTGATGTACTTCATCGTTATTAAAGGAAATAGCTGTTGATAGACTTGCGACTGATTGTTATTTTGTTACATAGAGTTGTTTCATTATTTCCTTGAGAAATAATACTAGTTGCTAGGTATTTATAGGGAGTATTTACTTCTATAAATTTAACTTCATGTATAATTAATGACCGAAGCATTATCTACCCTAAGGTTCACTACTTTAGTGTGAAGTATATATTTACATTGCTGATAGATGCATATAAGAAGTAAATGGAGTTACTCTCTTCATCATCATCATCATCAACAGCCAGTTTACGTCCACAGCTGAACATGAACTCCTCTTAACAGAACTTGGCAAGCCAGGATCGTAGAGGGATATCGCCATAATCACCACGCTTGGCAGGCGGATTGGTGATCGCAGTAAGATGTAAACCTTGAGCTAATAGAAGCTGCTGCCCATCCATCAGCAATATGTCCCTTAGTCGTTTTTTACGACACCATGGGAGGAGATGGGGTGGTCAATACTAGAATACTAAGCCGGAAACCACACGGCAATCTTAGGATATATCATTAGGTACTGACATGTAAACGAACGATGGTTTTATTATTTCTATGTCGTAGAATATCTAAAATGTAATGAATAAAATTAGTTAGAAGTCATGCTAAAGAAGCTGATGCTTATCTATAAGTACTGATATATAAAGCTGAAGAGTTTTGCTTGAACGAACTAATCTCGAGAACTACTGATCCAAATTGAAAAATTCTTTCAGTGTTAGATAGCCCATTTATCGTAGAAGACTATATTTAATGAAAGACTTACGGCAACGGGAGTTACGCGGGTGAAACCGAGCGGGAAAGCTATATAGTTCTTTATATCTGCAATATTATCAGGACTTTAGTTTATCAAATTGGTTCCGCACGAAATCGTTATAATGGGGGCACAATTGGGTATAGATGTTAAAAAAGTCTTTAAATACAGTCCTGATATTTGAAGCAGACATAAATCGTTAACTGAGTGATAAAAATAAATTGAGTCGGGAACTCGAGCAGCTTTGCCTAATTGATTGCGGCTATTCAATAAAAATCGGTCGCAGTTAAACGTTTCTGAGATTAGTAATATCCTGAAATGACAGAACGAATCGTTAAATACGGCAACACTGCGCGATAGAAAGGTAAGTGAGGGAATGTTATATCCAATTTCTACATCAGCTTGACTCAGTGTTCCTGGAGTATACCTTAGATCATCGTTTCTCAAACATTTTTGTGTCCCGACCCAGGAAAAAGCCAAAAAGTTAAGTAAGAAGTCTTGCGACTCGGTCACTATGAAATTATAATAATATTTTATTTAATAGTTTATTTAGATAATTTTATACACTACACTTTTTAATAAACTAATATTTTGCATAGTTTGTATATTTCGAGGTCTTACTGAAACAGACCGACTGACCATCAGGCTTCAGATCGCAGCCTTGAGTAAAGATTGTAGCCTTTAATATCCAACGCCACCCCGCGGTTGAGAAGCGACGCCTCAGATAGGTATAAACCACTCATAATGTATGCCATAACACTCGATCCGCATCCAATATACTCTAGCTACAATCTTTAGGTCATTGCACCCTGCCTTCGCGTTCTACCTTACGTTTATCGAGATCTGAGAGCCTAGACAAAATGCCACTATAGTGAAACATCGCTAGCAGAAAATCGCCAACGCACCTGACATTTGTGACGTAATCAAGCGATTCTATTTAAAAAATTATGAGCATTCATTGCTTGATTCTTCTTTAAAACGAGCGATTCGATCGTTTGGATTTCGGTTTCATAAACATTGTAGATACCATAGCGATGTTCAATCAACTGTTCGAATTTTTGTAATCAATTTGATGAAAAATACAGTGACAGTTTTTTTAATGATATATTGCAATCTGCCGACTTATTCAGCAAATTCTGCCAGCGTCATGTAATGCAGTGACAGTTAAATAGTCGAAAAACTATATTTTAAAACAAGTTTACCATATAGTTAATATAAATAAATATAAAACTATAGTAGGTATACTATTAAAATCAGATAGCGTAGCGATTTTAGATTAGGTAACAAGGCTTATTTAGATTAGGTAACCGAAATCCTAACGATTGAATCAGTCGTTTCAAAGAGGCATCAACCAATGAGTGCCCGTTTTTTTTCCGCGCCCACTTAATCGCGTGACAAATGTCAAGTATCCATACATTTTCGTTAGCGATGATCCGCTGTAGTGGCATTTTGTCTCTTATCTTTTTCATGGTTCAGGACGTGTCGGTTCCTAAGACAGAACATATCCATTCCCGGCCGTATAAATTCTGTTCCTCCGGCTATCTCCCGCTGCACTCCATTAATCTCGCTCAACACGTTGCGAGTCCGATAACTTTCGCCCGTGGACTAATACATATTCCGTGCGCGTTCGGCCCTAATTACCGTTTCGGGGAACGTGGCGATTAAACTGTTCTCCAGCGTCGGCCTCCCTTCGCGGAATACTAGTACCTGCCCCGAGCTAGACACCATACTTACGTTGTAGCTTAAGGGTTATAGACGATGCATTTTTATTTATTTATTTATACACACAGAAAAAATAAATACAACAAGACAGACGAACAGCAATGCACTACGTTGCTACTTATTTCTTAAGAAATCTCTTCCAGTAGATCTGCGAGAGAAGTCTTTAGTAGAACAATTTTAAAGCGTGTAGGTAGACAAAATAAAATAACACAAGCTTAAATAAAATATATTCAGTTCTGATAATAACGCCATGCACGAAATATTCCAAAATATCTAAACTCAACTACAATATTATTAAAATTTCTTGTTCAAATAATAATTATTCATTCTCTACCACAGATCGTTTTCAAATTAATTACTAACGTGTAAAATGCAATCAAATTTTAATCTCCTAAACAATCGGGTGTGCTATAATACGCCAGAAACGAATCAGTCTTTATCGTAAACTGGCACTTACGACCAAATGTTCTGAAGTATAATTAGATGCCATCAAAAACATACTTGTAAAAAACCCAAGTCTCGTAACGCAGTTCTTTTACCGTTAAAAGTTGTGAGATCTATGTAATACCAAGTCGGTTAATTTATTCAGTCCCTACTTAAGGGACCTTCTGTCTTAAGCTATTACGTAACTATCTCACCTAACAGACTCTTAAAATGATCTTATCAAAATTCGAAACTTTTAAGTTTTAAATAATAAATTAACTTGGCCATCGGATACTATTAGAATGTGTCTCACAAGTGTTTATTACGATGGCCAAGTCAATCTAATATTCATAACATAAAAGTTTTGAATTTTGATCAGATCATTTTAAGAGTCTGTTAGGTGAGATAGTTACGTAATAGCTTAAGACAGAAGGTCCCTTAAGTAGGGACTGAATAAATTAACCTACTTGGTATTACATAGATCTCACAACTTTTAACGGTAAAAGAACTGCGTTACGAGACTTGGGTTTTTTACAAGTATGTTTTTGATGGCATCTCATTTCTTTTTGTAGATAGTTGTACCTTTTTTCCTTTGCTTTACAATTTACATAATTTTTTTGAATACCTACAACGGATTTAGGCTGTATCTCAAGAACCGCGATAGCTAAACAGTTGACATTTTCACAAATTATGTATTTCTGTTGCTATATTAACAAACTAAACATAAATTAAATAATTAAGGGGGGCTCCAATACAACAAACTTTTTTGCGGCCTTTTTTGCTCGATATCTATAACGGCAATAGGTAGGCACTTGAAAATGGTACGGAAACCTTAGTGCGCGAGTCCAACTCGCACTTGGCCGGTTTTAGTCTATTGTATGCACAAATGGAGGATTCCTGGGCTTTAATCGTTCCAAAGTAGACTTAAATTAAATGTAAACCGTCCAGACTCGTAACTCGGTGCCTTTATTTACAAAATAACTTAACTTACGAATACATGAATACCCACGTACCTAGCTGGCATGGCAACACTCACCATACGTAACAAGAGCAGCTTCGTCGTGTACTTTTTTATGGTTTATTGATATTCGTCGCACTCGTCAAACGTCATTTAAAATTAATCGTTATTTAAAATTGTTATCTCTCATTCATTATAAATATTGTCAATGTACCTAATCGAAAACTACAACATCAAGCTTAACAGAGGATTAACATGAACTTATGTATGGCACTCACGGCCTCACTGTCAAAGGTTTTTAAATAAAGAAATTACTAAACTGTTTTTAATGGAACTTTGGCACATGTCCGATTTTGGCTTTTTTTGAGACAGCTCCCGCACTAGGGAAATTATTATCTATGTCGCAGGTCAAAGTAACTTTTCCACAGAGACAAAGTCGCGGCCACAAGCTAATATGTACATAAGTAAATTTAAAGCTACCTAGTTAACATCAAACTGTGTAAAAAATATTTGATAAAATGAATATGCAAATACAGTTTGTGTCAGATAAATAAAACGTGGTGTGTGTGTATACCTGCGATATCGCAGTAAGACTTGTTAATTACTTGAAAGAAAGTGACCGTCTTTCTGTGACGAACGGGAAGCGTGGAAGCCGTAGTGTTTGTCCGGGGGGAATGCAAGAATTTTACGCATCTCCTCCGACACTGCGGCGTTCCCGCACGAGCGGTGGGGTATGTGGGACTCGCCCTCTCCATAGCAGTGGAATGCAAATCATACCTTGAGAGAAAAACACTTAAACCCCCGGTTACTCCTCTGACCACAATTGGTGAGGGGCTCAGGAACTGTTGCCTATCTGGGATACCCTATGGCAGCGTCCGCGACTCAAATGGTGTTGCGGGCTCTCCTGGGTCCAAATAACCAGTTTCAGGGATGCCAGAGTACACGGGGTCCCTACTTCTCAAGGGGCCACGGCCTGTTAGTATACTATCGTTCATAGCACAGTTGCTTTTACATTCCATTGAGTTTTTTTTTTTTTTCCTTCGATTTTTTTTTATTTGTTAAATTAATCCCTGTGTCGCGAAGGTCGCACCGCTCGATAGATTAACGAAAACAAAGCACCCCCTGACTCAATACAACTGTTTTAATTTCAGACGAATAATTGTCCCGGGTGGGAATCGAACGCAGAAAACCAGGTCTCTGGAGCAACTAACGTAACCACTTAGCCACCACCTTTCAACATAATCGCATCTAGGTCCCTATCTACACCTATTCTTCCATTAAATCATACATATTCATTTACACTGATTCACTGACTGCAAATGTAACTTTGTAATCCTATACATTTATAAGAAATAACAAAGTTATTAATGCAGTTTATGAAACTTAACAACTGGACCGAAATTGCAAAATGTTGGAATTTTCCCATGAGTTTTACACTAAACTCTACTAGTACTCAAAATTTGAAGCTTCTACGTCTGCTAGAAGTGCCTAAACATTTTGATGATCGGTCAATCACGTGTGAGCGAGTGACAAAATTACCGAAATTACCGAACTTTGAGTAGTTATAATTCTTAAAGTACTGGTTCAAATTGAATGAAATTTGAAATATGCTGTAGTTTTACAAAGCCTGCTTAGGTTCTGAAATTTCAGGCTCCTATCTTCATCCACAACGAAGTTATAGAGGGTCGAAAATCGGCTGAGTTGCTTCGAGAAAAGATAGGTACGGCCGTGCACATTTTTTTTTTTTTTTTTTTTTTCTTACTCGACTTGGGTGGGCACTGCCGTGCCCCCAGATATCGGTCCTTATGCTCCTGAGCAGAGATACATTTAATTATAAATAACCACAACTAGCGCATCTAATGTTAATGGACCTAAAAATGCTTCGTCTATATTTTAAACAGTCTACGTCTGTTTCTCGTGTAGGTATATAAAATATAGATCGTTAACTAAAATCGTAATTACGTTCATGTTCAAACGAAGCCTGAATCATAAACATTAATTATAATGATTACGTGTAATCACGTTCACAGACACCTTTGAAAGTTAGTGGTAAATAGTATAGTAACAAGGTAGAACTGGGTCTCAGCGCTCCTCGGTGCGTTTTAGACGGTCCGGACGACGAGATCATACCTTACCAACTGGCTGCAAGAGACCGCCTTATTCGACCAGCCGGAGAAGAGTGAAACGCGATGCGCCTCCTTCGCTCTCCTAACCCTTCGTTTGCAATGAACCTTCCAACCCTCTCGTAAACCTTAAGTCTCGAAGAGGCTCAAAAGCGAGTCCGAAAAAGGTCTCGGCGCGGTAATCGAATCCTTAACTTGTAAATTTTCGCGCCGAGAATTTTTGGTAAAAGTGAAAGATTTCTGTTTAGGTCGAATTAGTTAAAGGTCTAATTCCTCAATTGGTATTGATTTACGTAACATAACAATAGTGATCTTTTATCAGATTAGCCACAGTGCTTCGCCCCTTAGTGGACGTAAATAATAAACTTATGATGATGATAATCTTCTTCAACAATACACATACATCATCAGCAGCTCATATAACGCCCACTGCTAAACTCCTCCCGAGAAGAGTCTTTCCCAAAGTCATCACGCTAAGCAGGCGGGTTGGTGACCGCAGTATTATGTTGTAACACACTAGGTAACGTTGCCCGTTTCCCTTGTTATTGATGATGTCATAACAATCGGACCGCGATCGAAAAAGCTCGAGCCTTTTAGCCCTTTTTTAAGACTCGCCGCTTTATAGCGATGGCTAGAAGGCTAAAAGGCTAAATAACTCTTAAGCCCTCGAGGCTAATTGTATTTATGGCTTTTGCTAGCGGTCGAAAAGGCTCGAGCCTTGTAGCCCAAAATTTTAAGCTTGCGAGTCTTTTTTAAAGGCGGACTCACAAAACAGTAGTTCTAAAATTGCTAATTAAGTTCGAAATTTAAAACGAGGCTTACACTGCTATGCCACGAAGATTGTATGATATACAATATAATGTATGTTACAAAACACGCAGACGGTTAGTATTTGCTTTGTAGTGTAAGTAACATTTTATCTGTGGTTATGTTCCTCGGCAGAATGTAACTGTCAGAGACAAGGCACAAGTTGCCGAACTACAGCGGACCTACCAACCCTGTTCCATAGGGTTGATAAGCTTATTTATCTTCATAAATGTTATTGTTAAATTAATAAATGATTTTTAGGCTTAAAGTACAGTATAAAGTATAAATTACACGCTTCCTTCTGTTAATTGTAAAATTGAGGCCTTCTTTACGGAAACAAATCAACATCGCCCAACGCCACGCGTGTCCATAAATTAAGCCTTATGTTTGTTCATTCCATAATAACTTGGGAAGGTTACTAATGTCAAACTTTTTCTCAAATGTCAAACTAAAACAGAACACAAAAGCAGCCGGCAGCCCTACGGCAACAATACAATTCCCACAAAGCGTCTCTCAACTCCGACACAGTTGTCTAACTCGAACCAACAACGTACAATATCAACAAAAATATAATTTTATATCGTAATATTGATGTAGATAGAATTACACGGGAGGGGAGCACCCCCGCTTCAATTGATACACGATCTGGACTTCAGTCTACTGTCGAGGCGGGGAGGGGTACTACCGTCAGCAATATGAAACCGTTTACATTATCGTTACATAACTTCGTATTTATTATCGCTCATTTTGATCGATTTGATGCGGACATGTGTAGCCACTAGGTATATGCCATAAAAGCAAGCAGGGCTCTTTAATAAATGGTTTAAAACTTTAACATGCGAATAACCACAAACTGGTTAAAATAACATTCAAAGGGCTCGGAATGTACACAATAGGGATAAAGACTGAAAAAATCTTCTTAGTCCGTCAGTTACATTACAAAACACTTGGGACACGTATTTTTTGATTTATCAAATCAATAAAAAAATTTCTTACTTTACTTTATTAACTACATTAATAAAATACAGAATAACTAGCTAATTTAAAATAAAACTAGCTTATAAAATACTACTATTCTACTTGGCATGGTTCCCAGAATGCTGGCAGCATTACCCTGTAATGCTTACCTGCCTTGCAAAGAAAAAAACAGCACCCGGGGAACGTGCCGCACTAAAGAGGGCCGCTGCGAGGTATTCATAAATTAATTTGGCTCCCGGTCCCCACGGCCCCAATGTTTCGACAACAAAAGGCACAAATACATAACCACTATCAAGGGTACTATATAAAAAATTACAAAGATACAGAGTAAAAACAAACTATAAAGTTCAGGAGAGTGGGGCTTGGGAAGCCACTCTTAGGTAATATTGTACCTAAAAGTGACATCACATGAAATTTCAACGCGCTGTATATTCGTCATTTTAAGGATCGAAAAAAATACGTGTCCCATATTGTTTGGGACGGATTAGATAGATTTTTTTAGTCTTTATCCCTATCCGAAATAGCATCGAAGGATTTATATATTTTGTGTCACGGAAAGTGCAATCCCATATATTCGAAGACACAATGATAGCAAAATCACCCAATGCATTTACCTCGGGTCCCAAAAAAGGCGGCTTATATTGCTGTCTGTACACCCCCCCCCCCTCATCCCCCGCGTCCCCCTGTTCCACGGAACACCATTAATCAGCCGTCATGGACACGCGATACGATGCAGCAGATATATTGATGAGCTCTGATGGAATATAAATGGCCGGAGAAACGTGAGGTTTTACCAAATTGCTTAGCGGCGGAACTAAAGCGGTGTTAATGAAGTTTCACGCCCGGCACGTTTGAAGAAAGTGGCCGAAAGACGGACCGTTTTTAGTTTGAAGTCTGTGTTTACAAGGTTGAATGAGTGACTCTTATGCGAGATGTTATGTTCCTTACATTTTTCGTAGTATTGACCCCGCTAAGTAAAACTTGTATTTGGTAAACCAATTTTTGCTTTTAGTAAGAAGTCCTTGATTTTTCACTCCACAGTCCACTTGTATTTTTATCTTAGCGTGACCACAGCTTTTGAATTAAGATGTTAGTTGCTAAATATCTCTCAAACTCTACTCGTGACCTTACTTCAAGAGGAATCAACCTTGCCACTAAAAAAAATTAGTATTATTCTACCTCTCAATCGCAACGCAGTAATTTGATTGGTCAACGTTATTTCTTTTTTTGGTTTTCGAACGGACATTTATATAGTCCACGAGGCTTTTGCGACTTCACAGGGAACAGTCAATTAGCTGTTGAAACATTACGAGCGTACCTAATAGATTATTTTAAATTTAGTTTTGGTTTTGCACTTGTTGTGTTTAGAGAGAGTCTAATTACAGTAACAAAGATACTAATTAGCAATAATTACAGTAGGTGTCTACTTCGAAAATATTAATCTAGCATTTATGAATAAATAAAAAAGAATAAGTACGTGAGACCAATTGCATTGTTGTTTGTTGAATTAAGCTATGCCAATCATTATGTTAGTAGGGATTTAACCGACCTGTTTCCCTAATAAATATTACTTGACACAACTTTGTTTCCGAAACCAAGTTAGATCTCCAACTCGAGTTTTCAGTTTCAGATTTGGGTCGCTATCTTTAAAACTTAGTGACCGGGAGATAACACCACAATTTATGTGGCCGCATACGTAAATACTTAATGTAAATTACTGTCTCACAAATCTCTGTCCAAGTAAATGGGAAGGTAAACCGAAGCCATCAATCGTGTTAAAGCAGCGAGCTTACACCGCCATCTAGCGACCGCCGCCAACACTACGGAGTAAAAAAATGCGACTATAGTTATACATGTGGTTAGTGTTTTATGTAAGCGGTCGCTAGATGACACTAGCAGTCATTTATTTAGGCGGTAAATCATACAGTTAGTTATAGATAATAACAAGCTAATGATATCTATAAAACCGTCTAATAAACTTTAAATTATAAATTAGGCAAACATCGGATCAAGTAGTCAACTCACAAGTTTAGCTATTCTATTCGCCAAATATGTATTTTGCAACCTTTCTCGGTAGCTGGTATACGCTGTTAGATATAGGTAATACGTTAGAGCCCAATTATACCTAACATCAGTAGGTAGATGACAGATGATAAATAGTAGATAATGCTCGAATTTTACTAATTAGATACCTAATAATAATGTGAACCGAATATTAAGTTTAGAGTAAAACGAAGATCTTTTTATTCACAACTGGAGTAGATTTTTTTGATCAGTGGATTGTAGGTAAATATAGAAATGTTACTCATTTCAAAAGTAAACAAATAGTATCATATTATGTAATAATAATATGTTCGTATATAACTTAACTAAATAAATCGCTGTCCAGCGCGCGTTCGCTGTAAATCATAGATTAAATCACATTCTGTCCGAGATTCGAACCCATGACCCACTAATTTAGTCAGAGGTTGCGCCTCTTAGGCTGCCTGCACTCTGTACCTACTGTGATTCATAGTAATAAAGTTTACTACGGTGCTTTATTGTAACTTATATCTACGGTTTATCTTATTGTTCAAACATGAACTTCACCGCGTCCAGCAGCAGAGGCTCATCATCATCAGCCTGCGTAGGTAACATCCATTGCTGAACATGGTCCTCCTCCCGAAGTAGGGTTCCATAGTCACTACGCATGGCAGGCGGATTGGTGGTTTTATGTGTTTCAAGACACGGAAGGTAGTCTCTCAACCAACCAGACCCGAAAAGATTCCTAAGATTTTACACAAATATATATGCAACAGACAAGAAACTCCAATTTAAAAGCTAGAGTTATGGCAGTCAATGTGCAGTCAGCCTTAAGGCGAGTACCAAGTAACTTAAACGGCTAAATGTCAGGTAAATAATAGTCAATACATTCAATAATTTATTTTGTTTCTAAATACAATTGACAATGTCGGCAAGTTTAACTAATATCACAGTCACGTAATCGCTACGTTTGTACAAATCAAAGTAAACAACTGCATTGAACGATGGGTAACTTTTAATAGCAGATGACACGCACGCTTTAATCTATCTTTTAGCCCGCCGGCTACAGAGATATTGACAAATGTATCATTCAGATACTTAACATTTGATAGGAATAAAGTAAGATACTTAGATATATTGGTCTGAATAAAAAAGTAATGAGGAAAATTTGAGAGGTTTTCATGTAGACTGGAAATAAATAAATAAATAATTATTATCATAGAAAATTCCACACATTGCTACAATTATATATTTTCTTATAAAAATAAGTAGACGTATATTTAACTGGCTTTAAACGTACTTATACCTAATCTCACACTAAAGAAGATTTTCTAGTTAAATAGTCTTTGTTATTAGTAAAACTACTTTGAGGAATTTGTACCATTAAATCAACTTTAGCAAATTTTAATTAATAGCATTATCTTAGTAAATAATGTCAGTTAATCGTCACCATCACATTAAAAGTCTCGAGGCTAATTCAAATAGGAGTCTAGTTTGTTTAATTAGTGATATTAATAAATGTAACTGTCTTTACGAATAAGTCTGCATTTTCCACTGAAACGGCCGCAAAAGTATTTCGAAAGGATTAAACACTTTGATTTCTACAACTTTCGATTCCGACACCATCAGGTTGTCTGCCTCCTTTGTCTTAGACACATAGATACCCTTTGTTTTCGGGTTGATGGCGTAACCTAAAACTGTCATGTTGCCGGTACACTTATCTTTGACTAGTAGTGACCAATCAGAGCATTTTAGTCCTGTCAGAGCTGTTTCATCTTCAACGGAGGCGGAGTACAGGCGCCAGGATTGTGAGTGGTCACATTCCAGACTGATGCTTCTATCGCGACACTCCGGGTGTTTCCTCCCCACGCCGTTGATGTACACGTCGACATGACCGATGGGCTCCTCCAGCCCTACGACACCGGAACTAGAATGTATCACTTGGACGAATTTCGCGTCACGTTTGTCCAATCTGTATTCGGTGCGAGCGAAGCATGGCCTCGCCGGATCCAACGCCGTTATTCGGCCCAATTTAGCTTTAAGTCGTTTTTGGACTAGTTTTCCAGTCATACCCGCAACGTGCGCGCCTAAACTAAAACCTACGATGTGAATGGACGAAACGGGGAAATTGTCTTTGTGCATTTTCTTGATGAATTCATAGAGAAGGTGTGAGAGAGGAGTCACACTGGAGACCGAGGAGACGTATCCTCGACAGAATGATGGGCATGTATCTAGGACTAGGACGCTTTGGTGTTTGGTGAGTAGAGCCTTCACTATCGCTCTCGTGGACTCGTCGGTCTGTCGGTTCAGCCAGCCCGGAATGTACAGCACCAGTTCTGGGGAGTTCCGATCTATGCGGAGCTGTTCAGGGGCTGCTGCGACCCGGTAACTCCGACGGGCAGTGTTGGTGTACTCCACAATGTCCGTTAACGGTAGCTCGTAAGAGTAGGTTCGAGCTAACAGTACATTTAGCGGCAACACCTCACCTGGAAATTTATTTCGACATTAAAATTCATCATCAGCCCGTATAACGTCCACTGCTGAACATGGGCCTCCTCCCGAGGGAGGGTATTGCCATAGTCACCACGCTTTGCAGGCGGATTGGCGACCGCAGTATAATGTTGTACCACACAAGGAAACGCTGCTGCCTGTTCCTTGATATACGATTATTATAGATGATGTTATAACAATCGGGTCCAACGGTTTAACGTGCTTTCCGAGGCACGGAGGGTAGTCCCTCAACCAACCAGACCCGGAAATAAATCTTAGAATTTACACAAATATTTCTTGTCCGGTGTGGGGATCGAACCCGCGACCTCCGAGATTTAAAGCGAGCCAACTGCCGCTACGCTACGGAGGTTGTCAATGACATTAAAATTATCGTCGCATAAAAATGCGCGAATTTTGTTATCTGGAATTCAATGTCTCTTATTGCATATTTATAAGAGCAAACTGTCGAAAATGTTGTAGAAAGCGACGGTCGCTACATCAGTACCCTAGACATATGATGAAGATATCTTTAGTTAAAGATGAAGGTTGCACATTGTTAATTAGTGTCCCTCCACTTCGTAGTAATAAAACCTTGAACTTGGTAATGAACTATTACGACAATATGGTAATTTGTTTACTAAACAACATAATATATAATTTGCCGAACAATGAATCGGCAATTAGTAAGATTAACAAATTACTATTTGGTAGTTTTAATAACTTCCGGCACACGGAACTGCATGCAAATAAGTATAAAAACTTCACGCTTCTGTGCCTCTTAATGCCAATATTGCAGAAACACAGCACAGATTATTGCCGATAAAAGCGAAGATACAAAACTAAAGTCGGAGTTACAGAAAAATACGGGAAAATGATTATTGTTTCATTTTTATGCAAATTGTAAATATAGTTTAATAAGTAGATACTATTTAAATACTTATATCTTAAATGGTTTTCCTTATTTATATAATTTAATATTTCATTTCGACGTGCTTCTATTTTCCTATTGTTTTCTTCTACTCTCCCTTTACTGCTTCTATTTTCCTATTATTTTCTTCTACTCTCCCTTTATTACTTTTTTATTTAGTCGTGTGCATTAAATAGGTAGTACCTATCTAATCTTTTCTTATTAATATTTTTTTATTTTACGGGTAGATACATTAGGCATGCATTATGTAGGTCTCCCCTCTCCATAGTTATGCCATGCTAAACATACCATGTGGGGAGGGCCTCCGGCCTACCGACTAAAAGTTCCGGACGCTTCTCCGAACGTCATTAATAGGGGCACGTGGAAATACCTATGCATGGCATTCGGTGCATATTTCTGAACCCCGCTCTAAAATATTTTATTGACAGTTTTATTGAAAAGTTGATTATTGTTGGTATTTTCAGTATAGTTATATTTTAAATGAGCTTCCAGTCCCCGTGAGAACTTCATATTTAAATAACACAAGCTGTGTTTTTTTTTTAATCGATCCGTCGATCGTTGTTTGGTGCTTACACAAACGATCATATGTTTCCTCTTTTTTTCTTACTTACTTCCATAATTGTGTAGATGTTTTTTCTAGTTACAGTTTATTCTAGATACTATTGACATAAAGTAACAATAAATTATACTAAATTTGTTTATTTATAGCATATACACATAATTAATTTACTGTTACTACGAGTTGACGGAATAAAACCAGTTTGTTCGAAAATATTTTGAATATTTTGTACAAACAATTTATAGTTTTGTTTTTATAAGGTCAAGGTGTTGTCTGTGTAGAAGTTGTCAACAAAGAGCTTATTAACTGTAGAATACAGTATGTATGTTAATGTATTTTATTATCATAATAATGCGATTAGAAACGTTAAAAAACACAAAAATCTGCGCAGGACTTATTATGCGATGTATTAAGCTCGTTCGTCGTGAATTGATCTTTCTAAAACATGGATCTTTCATCATCATCATCATCTTCCTGCCCTGCTCCCATTATTTGAGGTCGGCGCAATGTGTCATCCTCTTTCTCTTCCATACTCACACCTTTCTTACACATTTCATCTTTCACATAGTCCATCCACCTTTTTTTCGCATTCTTCCAACATATATACAGCATTCTTTCATCACCAAAAACATGGAATTCACAACAGCCCGTTTACGTCCACTGCTGACCATGGGCCTTCTCTTAACAGACCTTGGCAAGCCAGGATCGTAGAGGGATATTGCCATAATCACCACGCTTGGCAGATGGATTGGTGATCGCAGTAAGATGTCAACCTTGAGATAATAGATGCTGCTGCCCATCCATCAGCCATATGTCCCTTAGTCGCCTTTTACGACACCCATGGGAAGATATGGGGTGGTCTATTCTAAGCCGGAAACCACACGGCATGAAATATAAATTAGTTATTCCTGGAGAGGCCTAATGACTCCTGTCAACCGAATGCTAATTAAAATAAGGGGTGCTAGTATAGTAGATGTACAGAATTAGCCACACTTATCTTGCCGACCCGTTCCCCTTTTCTTCGTGATCTCTGGCGACCTTACTCATGCGTAGAAACACAAAATTAATCAATTATCTTATCCGGCTGTGGTAGCTAATCTATAAAGTGGAGGTAGTTCCTCAAGCTCTACCTCTTTAAACAGTATTTGTTATTTTCCCTGCGGGGACTGTTAAGTTTTTGAATGTAATAAAAAGGAGTAACGTGTTTCGAACCGCATGAGATGGTATAAGTAATATGGCCGACTAAACTAGGATATCGTTTCTAAATTTACACAACGTTCACCTTACGAATCTATCTGAACAATTCTATTAATTACAACAAAATCCTAACTGATCAAGGTGGTTATGGTAACTGTTTATCAACGACGTTGTTACTGTACTTGTGAATATATTGTGGTGTGATCTGAATACGGGCGCCCACCGTGGGGCCTGGAAACGTCTAGATTCACTCATTTAAATATTATTTCCGACTCCGATAAAAATTGAGATAAATGCTTTAACCTTAAAATAAACTGTTTATGAAGGTTATATCGTAGTTAAAGATAACTTGAGCAATAAAATGAATGGGCCAAGTTCGAGTGGACCACGCATGTAAAACACTTTAAGTTGTTTAGGTACTTGTCCTCTGATTTAGATACTTCATAATTCTCCTGCCCTTATCCCAATTTATTCGGGTTCCGTACAACATGTCTTTTTCTTCCATACTGTGATTACGATACTTGTCCAGTTAATATTTTTTATTATAATTATAGGCTGTAGCAATAAGCAAAAAGGGTAGATAATGAAACTTTTATATTTTTATTGCCTTATTCAAAGTTGTTTTATTTATGTTCCACATCCGTAATGGATAGCATATCTTATTTTTTTTATTTAATCTTTACGCACGTTACAACTAAGCGTACAGTGGCGGACTTAATGCCAAAGGCATTTTCTACCAGTCAACCTTAGGGTGGTGCAGAGAAAATAAAAAGAGTAGGTGCACATTTATTCAAGACAAAGACAATTTTGAATAAACCTACAAATAATATAAACAGATATACATACATAATAAATATATAGCCTATTAAATTTAACTTATCATTTGTATTATAAACTTTCAACCTAGTCTTTGAAATAGAATCGAAGTTAAAAACTATAATTAATTATTATATAATTTTTGAGTGCAGTGTTTACGGTATTTGCTGTTTGTTCTGGGTAAGAATCACATCTGGGACAAGAGCTGGTGAGACTGGAGTCTGGGTATACGTGTACTTCGTATGATCGTAAAGTCCACCGCGACACAGCGATTTATTTTTGTAGAGTGGATGTTATATAATCAAAAAGTTAGTAAGTTACCATCAAACATACGGGACCCTAATAATTTTACGTAGTATCTATTACGGGGCTACGAACGAATTGAAAGAGAAGAATGGCGACCTTGACCACGTGAGTTAACAAGCAGGTGAGGTAAAGAAGTCACCACAGCGGTAGGCCAATGACCCTGTACACTGTAGAAACGTGTGGAAATTTAAAATAGATACCTTATATTTTATTTATTTGGCTTATTGATAATTGATAACTGAAGTGATCTGTCAGTGATCTTAACTACCCTGATGATATAGGGGCATTTACTAAATAATAATTTGAAATTTATAAGGACATTTTTTATAAGGATTTAATCATCATCAGCTCGTATAACGTTCACCTGCACAATATAGGCCTGACGTACACTTGACAAGGGGGTTTTGGTGACACATAGGAAATCCTGCTGTTCACTGATAAGTATACAATTGCTATAGATGATGTTATGACAGTTGAAACTTACGGTTTAAGATTGTTTCCGAGGCACGGAAGGTAGTCCAATTATCAAACACCCATCAGATCCGGAGAGAAATATTCAATTTACACAACATTTTCTTGTCCAGCTTGGGATCGAACACACGACCTCGGAGTCTTATAACATTAAGATAGTCAGTAGGTCAGTTGAAAGAAATTAACATCCCGGGATATTTGACCCAAACCACAGCCAGTTAAAAGAAAATTATCCGCGGTTCACAAAAAAAATTGTTCCGGGAAGGAATCTAATCCTAAAGCAACTGCCAATGTACAATAGAGTAATATTTAATTTCATTTATATTTTATGTGGATTATAATTACTTAAATTATTCAATTTTTATAACGCTAATTCAATCGACATTGATCTCCATTTAATTCTGTTTGATTTCTTGGTTCAGCCGTTTTAAAGTTAAATAATAATAATAACAAATTCCTTTTTGGAACAAAAAAGATCTCTGGTACTTTTTGTTGCAATACTTTGCTTAATTGTTTTCGTTTTAAATGTATTTTTTAGACACAAATGAACAGAGATCATTATCTCCTTGGTACGTAATTGCAATGAGGTACTTGTATCACACTTAACAAGATATAATAACTGTTTTAATATATATTTTATTAGTAATAAAAACATAAACGTCATATTAAATATCCCATTAACTAGCAACATCAACTAATATTACTACACAAAACAACAGAAAAAAAAAAAACTTGGATTCACAAGTATGTGGTTCTCTAATGGGACTGCACACAATCTGTTATTATTCTATATGAGAAAACGCAATGACACTTTAACTAATGCGTGGTTCGAATCCGAGATCTAGTCGAATTAAACCGTTATATATATAACTGCTTCTAGTTATATACAACTTCATCTAAAAATATGACACACTTTATTCAATATTTTTATATTTTTTTGTTAAAATGTAATGTGATAACAAACAATTTCGTTATTTATTTTTGATAAGTACTACAAAAATATAGGTAAACAACAAAAAACCAATCTTAAAAAATCATGTTAACTCCGCTAAAACTCCCCTATCTCCGAATATTTATCCGCACATGAATACAAATCTTCCCTAAATAAACTAATAATCACAAATCTTTAATTCCCCCGTCATTAACCAAATGAGTCTGAAGCCTTAATTGTATGTCCAGTTCAGTAGTAAAAGCCTCTTGCGTGACGTCATAATAATGTCCGTCCGAAAAAAAAAAAGTTCGTAAAAATCCCTCGGAACTGAACATCACAAATCAATAGTTATCACGTATGCAAAAATTCCAAGGTTCATCAATCAAAATATCACGCATATGCTTACCATATTCACACATTATGTTAAACATCACTCACATCCTGCAAGAAGCTGGTAAACCCCAAAAAAAATCCAATTGACTACCAAATCATGCCGACTACCAAATAATATAACATTGAATAATGCTTTGTTAGAAAAAACAAATCGTATACAAAACAAAAACCATAATTTAATTGTACTACATATATTATGTTAAAATAACAAATTAAGTTGTCTGTAATGCACGTATGTATTATAAAAATGCATCTTTTTCCTTTTACAAGATCAAAGCTTCCTCGCGCATACTGCACATAATTATAACACTAATAAGTATGCATGCTGTCAAAAAAACTGATTCGGTAGAACACAATTCTTTTATCAATTTTCTACTGTTACTGCGCCAACGTTATCTTCTGCAATAGACAATTTGCCAAACTTTACATAAGTCAAACCTCCTCTTTAGTCATTTCATTATTTATCTGTCTACTACAAAGCTGATTAAGGCATTTGCCGCTGCGGCCATTCTGTAATAAAGTGAACCTTAACCTTTATAGAACTCATAATGTACAAACTAACAATGTTTATCAGCGACACAAGCTCACCCATCTAATAAATGCATAAGTGGTCTGACCTCTGATATAATCAAGATGTGTCTACCGGGTACAATCACATATTACGTTACGTATTACTAGCTAATACATTGATGATCCGTTTTTACACCTTTAATAACACATCCATTCCATTCGTCACTACTGCCCACACTGACAACCAACACCTCATTCAGTAGCTCCACTAACACTTACTTCGAATCACATTCACAATTATCATCTTCCACAAATCTCACTCCTTCTTAAATTCTCAATTTGCATTACCCACACACTACTATTTGAACGTACATGTTTTAGAAGCTGCTCTGATCAGCTGCTCTACATCTTGACCAAAAGACGGGGGTAGCAGGTTCCCGAGGGCATTCAGGGTGTCCTGTGCCACCGTGGTGGTGAGGAGCGCCAGCCCCACCAGCAGCTGTAGCACCGGCTGCGCAGGCGCCGGCACCTCGCACCACACCATGCCCGACACTGCGACACTACCGCGAGCCGATGGTGATCGCGTCACGCGCACTCTTGCGCCGCGCCTCCCAGCTCATGTTATACTGAGAACACCAACTTCAAACAACGAGTTTTATATATGAGAATAAAATTATGCATTAGGTAGGTATGTTTATTAATAAATTCATCGTACGGTTTTTTCGTCGCAGATTTTTTATAAGTCATTGGAATAAGGATGTGAGCCAGAAAGATAATTACTCTTTTGTCTTTAGTTCACATCTAAATGTGATTAGTATCATCTGAATAAAATAACGTATAACGGAACTGTAAATATTCAAAATGAAACTTGAACGTCTACGTAAGGTAATACAGTTATTTTATTGTTTCTCGATTTAAAATACAATAATAACATTTAAATAGATGAACGTAATAGAACTGTAGTTATATAGGTACTCAATGTTCGTAATTATGGAAACAATGCCACGTGCTTGACATGTGAAACAAAACACAGCTTGGTTTTTGCAAATTAGGATATGACAAAAACTTTTTTTTTGTCTTTAACTTATAAGTAATTGTGATTGAAAAATATATTTTTACATCCTGTTTCATTTGACGGCAATAAATTTTAAATTTAATTAAGCCTTTTTTAATAAAATTTATTATTTAACATAAATTTCTGTCTCTCTTCAGTTCACTAACAACGTAATCATTAGACATGGATTTCACGGATAGACTTCTTTAAAGGAATGGCATATACACTAGAGGCACCCTATATATTAAACTTTTTTTAATCTTACCCATTTTTCCTCTAAATATAGTGTAATAAATTTAGTACAAACGTTGTACCAATACAATCACATAATAGCATGACTAACATTTTTAAATATGAAGTTGATGTTATCAAAGTAATTAACTAGAATAATTTCAACATTACCGCGAGTACCGACTTCAAAGTAAACAGTAGCATGCAATATCATTACTGACACGATCACATTAATAATATCATAACGTGATCGAGGCAGCCGTTAGTTCAACACGACAGTTTTATAGATACTTTAGTTCTATCCTTCGGTTCTCATCGTCATCAGCCCATACAACAGCCATTGCTGAACATAGGCCTCCTGCCGAATGAGGATTTTGCCATAGTCACCACGCTTGGCAGACGGATTGGTGACAACAGTATTACGTTGCAACACAAGGAAACGGTGCTGCCCGTTTCTTGATATACGATTGTTATAGATGATGTTATAACAATCGGGACCAATGGCTTAACGTGCTTTCCGAGGCACGGAAGGTAGTCCCTCAACCATCCAGACCCGGAAAGAAATCACTGAACCCACGACCTCCAAGATTTAAAGCGAGCCAAATACCGCTACGCTACGGAGTTCTCACTATACAATATCAAATGCCATCATATTATTAGCTCCATTATCGTGTTCATGAAACAGTTACATTTCACATGCGAGTGGACAGGAAGATTGTCAGCCTTGCACATGACATAATGGTACGTAATATTGTTATCAGACCTTGCTGGTCATCCCCGCTGCCCACTACTCATCAGGCCGCGACGCACTTGGCACAAGGCTGTGAGAGGTTTCCGCTGCATAGCTGGACTTGTCACTGTATGCATTTTTACAACTTCCGCGTAGTGAGCGAAATTATAGGCTTCAAATAAAATAACATTTTAATTCTAGAGCTCAGAATCAAAAGGTCGGATGTCCCATTATACCTACGTCAGAAACATTCGTCGTATATGCTTTTATCGTAAAGTGGCGCTTACGACCAAATACTTCTGAAGTATATAGTACATTGGTATTTATACTTCTGAGGTCTAGAATTATGTTTGGCAGAAACCGTAAAAAAAGAAAAAGTTTGTATATGTAGGACCGATTGAACGATTGAGACTGTATGAAAAAAATATTTACCTTAAAAACAGTTTTAGTATACATATACATATCGAGGGGTGAAAGGCTATTTGTTTGAAGCGACATTTAACGAACTTTACAGGAGAGCCATTTAAAGATTCAAAATTTGGAAAAAAAATCGTTATGAAAAAACTAGTGCTCTCTCTATAATGGGGATCGCAAATTTTTATTGAAAAAAAATCCTTGAATGTTTTGGTATAATTTTCAATTAAAAAACAGTTATGAGTATAAGATAAATTGTCGCTTAATACAAAATGATCTGTATCGCCTTATTTTTAGAGTAAAGAAAAATGATTCAACTTCCAACATTGTCACTAATCAGCAGCAGGCAAAATGGTTTAAGTGACTTTACAGTACTTATGCAGGAGAAAGCAAAATGATTGAATCGACGTTACTCAATAATAATAGGAATAGGCTATTTTGTTTTACTACCAATTTGGGTTTGGGTTTTGGGTTTTGTTAACGATTCAGGAAAGTTGGCTTAAGCAACGATGAACATTCTTAAAGAGTTGTTTGATGTCTCAGATTTTGAAAGGAGTTATATAACTTGGTTGTTCTAAACAGAGTGAAAAACAGTTGTAGCGAAAGGGTTGAACCGACGACATGTCTTAATGAATTTGGCTGACGGCAAATTGGTTGAAGCGACATTGCACAGAGTAAGTAGTCGTAAGCAAAATGTTTGAAGGGACTTTTCATCTAAAGATAGCTACATCGAAAAACGATTTATCTGCCATCGAACTAAAATTTTAGGAACGGAATAACGGCTTATGATCCGATTCTCTGTTTTTGTATACAGCTTAAATGATATACTAAAAAAATATGGCAAATTTGAAGTCGGATCATACATCATGTTTGAGAATTATGCACTAAAATGGCATTGTTTTAAGCGCCATAAAAGTGCTCAGAATTGTACGAAACCCGGCTCAGACGACGCAGAAAAATTCGCTGAATCCGAATATGTATATAACTCCATATCGTCCAAAATGTCGCTTCAAACAAATAGCCTTTCACCCCTCGATATAATTCTATTTATACTACTACATTCCCGTAACTCCCGTCCCGTGAGAACTTCATAATTAATAACAGGGAAAGATTTTTTTAAATTGGTCCAGAAGTTTCTGAGATGAGCGCCTTCAAGCACATTAACAAACAAATAAACTCTTCAGTTTTATATATGAGTATAGATTTTGGAAAAGTGAGCCGTGAAAGTGAAAATTACCTTTAATAAGTTTGAGTTTGTTACTAGTAGTTAGTATGTACATATATGTACTATGTGTAATGTAAATGAATGAGTTTTATATTACAGTACAATATACAAAGAAATCTGAAGTAGCAAATGTTGGTTAATCCTCTTTTCAATAGAACCTCCGCATAAAGTTTCATTTATAAACCATGAATAAAGATAAGTTTCTGTTTGCAGACTAATCCAAAGAACTGGCGACTAAAGACAAGCTAAGAGCATATCTCATCAGAACTAAGCGATTCCCATCTATCCGGATTTTCTGTTTGTCCTAGATTGCGGCGCACGGCCCCCGGCGGTGGCGCCCGGACACTACCCACTTCGAATGTCCGGGTGGATTAAGGTTGATGAGCTTGTTATAAAATTCTATTAATACAGGTATTATTCTATCCTCGTCGTATTAAACTCAAATCAAATTTAAACTCGATCGGCTTTTTAGCCTTATTCAATTTATCATCTTTATAAAATTATAAATGTCTTACATGCATTCTGAATTTCAGTCTAAGATTAAACTAAGTAGCATTAACAAATGTTATTATAGTATGGAACGAAATGATAGCTTATTCCTCCGTTTTCATGTGCAAGAGGCTGTTTTTCTTTTGCTTGAGGAAATCCAGTAAATACTTCGCCTACACTAATGGAAATGTTTCAGGGCGTACATCAGCGCACATGGTATAATTGCAATGTAATCAATGAGATTTTGTTAACAAGCTTTTTACTTTTAGATAGACCATCCACTTTTATATACCCAAAGTTGAATAATTAAAATCATTATTCCATTATTGCTAAACTGAAATTCTGGCCACTCACCATTTTTTAAGCCTATATATTTTGCATCGTCATTTCAATAGCTCCTTCACGCTGAGCTCACAACCCAATTCATTATAAATTTCAAGGTCGCTTAATCAAAAGTCATGAACATCGTATTTTTTATCAGACATAACAGTTTATACGATGATGACGATGAACATAGTCCACGTACTAAATAACAACATGTTCTGAGAACAGGATGTAATCAAAAAAGTGTGCGACAAAAAATAATAATATGCTTTTTTAATTGTTTATGGTTTCAAAACCTATTAAGGTTTTTTCAACGCTTTTAATTGATTTAGACGTCGTCGGTACCAGAGTAACGCTGATGTCGTATCATTAGTGTCACCAAACTTTAAATAACCACGATTTAAAATATTATGGTTCAAATAAATGTGAGGTCTAGCGCTAAATTCATATTAATGAGAAACTGAATTTGACTTTTGGATGGACACAGTAAATTGGGCGATATTGGATAGGACGATAATTAACACGTCCCTTTTTGCTTTGAACTTGACTTGTCTTATATTGTACCTATGGTTGGATTATTCGTATCTTACGACGGCAATATTCGGGATTAATACAGGAGAACACACAGAGCCAATGATGTTGTATCACTACAGTATAAAACAAAGTCGCTTCCCGCTGTTTGTCTGTCCCTATGTATGCTTAGATCCGTTAAATTACGCAACGGATTTTGATGCGGTCCTTTTTAATAGATAGTGATTCAAGAGGATGGTTTATATGTATAATATATGGTGGTGGCGTGGTGCAGGTTTCTCGCTATTTGATATAATCGCGGAATGTTCTGAATATAACAATGTACAATGTTTATGTAATCTCCCGAATCATTTTAAATAGTGTTACAACGAAGCTGGAAGTTTTAAAACTCAACAAAATAATTGTGTGTTAATGACCTTTGAAGTTAAAAAGCGACCTTAACTAAATAATAAAATTAAAAAGAAAAACCAGTAAGACATAGTCATGCACCTGCGGGTAAACAAAAATAAACCGGCGTGTATATATATGATAGAACACTTGCAACGGCTAATAATTAATTATATCATCCGGGGATAGTGTAGCTTCCCAACAACGGTGAAAGAATTTTTCAAATCGGTCAAGTAGTTTCGAAGCTTATTCAATACAAACAAACGAACAAACACATACATCTTTCTTCTTTATATTATAATAAGTAAAGATTAAAGAATTCTCTTAGCAGAACACAGTAAACAGAATATAATCCGTTATATACGATTTAGTAGTTCAAACTACTTTCGAAGGATTGACAGCTCGCCAAATAGGCGTAGCGGTCATAAAGCAGCGCTTGAAAAATCGCGGCGCATACAAAGCGAAGCATACAAAGCGGTAGGTTAAGCATGTTTGAGCACTACCACAGAGAACACATCAATCAGAGCACCATCTTTGTATATGTCTAACTTCTAGAAAATCCACACTCAACACATCAGGTGCTAGAGTCTCGTGAAAGACCCGAAGTTCGAGAGGCCTGCAAACTGTTACGTAGAGCGACAGTAGCACAAAACTCGCTTAAGAAAAAGGTTGTAATTTTTCAAAAACCTGCTATCAACCGGCTGAAAATAAAATATACTAAACAAAGACGATAGAACCCCAGGACGGTCACGTGTACAAAGTACCTAGTCTATTAATCACTTTGATAGTTCTTTTGAGAAATGAGGTCCACGTTGTTTTCTATTGTAAGTATCTACAAAACCAAATTACAACCAAAATACAACGCATCTACATGAAGATAAATATGGCGCACTTACAGAATGTTTATGTGATTAATCTGTTTCTTTGTTCTTGAAATTAGTTTGCAAAAATCATAAATTATTACAATATTGTTTTTATTTGTTTTTTTTTTAATAAATCAAAATAATATTTACACAAACTTACGTCTTTAGCTTTTGTTGAAATATATGTAGATAGTGGCACATAGTAAAAGACGTGTACACTCTAGAGACGTCATTTCAAAGACTCATTTACTAGTAACAGAGCACTTACGTATTTGTACATATTGGTAAGGTCGGTTCTTGTATACTTACAAACAGAAAATATTCCAAGTTATATGACTAGCGCCACTAAAACATTTTTTATGGCGTCTTAAGAATTCCTCACTAGCGAAATTAAACCCAGTCTCAAACATAACAACTTTTTTAGTCAGCTGTTTTAAATGCTACGATATAAAGATTTCTTTTCTCAAACAGCAATGCCATATTGACGATAAACTATTTTATTTTAATATTAGATCGATACATATGTTAATCTCTCTCTGTCTTTAATATCCTACAGTACCAAATCGTGTAGCGAGCCATTGTCCGCACAGTTACTCGCCGGCGCCAACAGTTAATTCGGCACTTTTCCAAAACAATCCCAACAGTTTTTGCTCTTTCCTTTCCACTCAGAGTTCTGAACCTAACGACCTGTGACTAAATGCCGGTCATTACGGTCAGTTACTAAGGGATCTAGTTTGAATGTGATGCGATTATCTTGCAAACATGGTGGACGAAATAGTGTCGTAATGTTTACATAACACACTTAAACACAAAGTGTCAATGTTGTAGTTGCGGGATGCGGGAGTAAGTGTTGTATGTATTTCTAGAAGTGTGCAATCTGAGTTTATTACTCTATACTTCCCAATTTGACAGCGAAATATACCCTTATAGTTAGAATATCACCGAGAAAATGTGACGGCTATTGGATAAAGAGCTCGGTATCCAAAACTTCATATCCTTTAATGCTTGAAGACTTGAAGAACTTACATACTTTAAAGAGCAAATAAGAGGAGCTTCAGCTCAGCATAGTACAATTATGCTGGAGCCATGCTCGCCTCTATATCCGGTAAAGTAGCAAAAGCCTCGTGGCTAACAATATGTCCCTTCAAAAAAGTCTGATACTTACGATGCGATTAATAATGTAGCAGATGAATACCGTGATTTCAGAATCTGAACTTGGATGTCTATGGCATGGAAATGAATGCTTTCAACTGTGTAACCATTCACGGCCCCATTCATCCTACTATAATTTAGCAAATAGCACAGTCTGTAGTGAAACTGCGATGGTCGCCAAATTATCGTTAATTGGTGCGCACGTCACGTCGCGTCGTGGTTTCGCTGTGGAGGCACACGGTGTATTAGGCTTAATGACAGCACTACACTAGCGTTTACCCCGGCCTATAACCGAAAACGTGCCAATACATACTCCTTATAAATAGTAATACAGTTCTGTGTTCGATTGCGAAAGTTAATAAAGCCACGATGGATACAGAAAAGTTTGAAGACATTGTGAAAGTCACAACTTAAAATAATCTTGTATGCTTCTTGTTTTGTATTTTTTATTTAAATGATCCCAATCCACCTGTTCATTGGCAGAGGCGTGCATCATAATGACAGTTACTAGATTTGCTACTTATGCAGTTGATGTTAAGCAATGACCAGCCTGCACTCTGCAGACCCGTAAAATTATTCTGAATTGTTTTTATTTATCTTCCTTCGGTCCTTCAAACCGCCCCCAAAGATATCTTCTAACAAATTTCCTTATTAAGGCTGGAGCACTGCTTGATTTTATGCCTTTTGCTTACTACATATCTGAAAAAGAAAAGAACGTATCTTTCGATACATTTTATTTTTAGGAGGTATCGAAATACGTCGTCGCCATTTTTTCAGGGTTCCGTATCCGAAGAGTTAAAACGGGACCCTATTACTAAGACTTCGCTGTCTGTCTGTCTGTCATCAAGAACCGCGGTAGCTAAACAGGTGAAATTTTCACATGACACATAAATTATGTATTTCTGTTGCCGGTATAACAACAAAAGTACTAAAAATAAAATAAAATAAATATTTAGGGGGGGCTCCCATACAACATACTTTTTTTTTTGCTCGATTTCAATAACGGCAATGGATAGGCACTTGAATATGGCCTGCTTTTTTATTTTTGGTTGCTTTATGTTGTATATTTAGCAGGATAAAAGCGAAATCGCTTCGTTTAGAACAAAGCCAGTGTCATATCTTGCTTTTCTATATACAAATATTCAGAAACCATACTTTGTCTGTAAATAATAAAGGGACTTAATGAATTATTGAATACGATATATGTAATCAGCGCCACTAACATTGACATTGGTAGCTCGTGGTTGCTCAACTTGTTAAGGTATTAGATGTCTTTAAAGTCGTCCGTTTTTATGACAAATCAACTATTTATTTATCGGGGTTTATGGGTTGAAGCGCATGGCAAATATGAACACGACCTACATAATTTGTTATAATTGATCAATGGAATGTTCGGAGGTGTTTATAATTGTTTTAACAATGTTAACATAAACTTCAGTAATTGTTTTGTTCTTAGTTTTTTCAAGATTGTTTTAAGACGGGCCTAATTTGAAAGAATAAAAAAGAAAATGAAACAAACTTATTTCTGAATTTTGAGAAAAACTTAACGACCCACAATCTATACTAGAAATCTTTGAGTAAATTATAAGATTTTTCCGGGGTTTGGTTGTATGTCGCTTAGGCACCGTTCAAGTATTACGTAATGCAATTTTTGAAGATTTTTGACCCCCCCTCCCCCCTTGTCACGCACCGTAACGTTTTTCTGGACCCCCGCCTCCCCCTCTCTAAACGTTACGTAACACTCAAGTGATCATTTTTACCCTAAAGTCGTAAAAAGTTATGTTATAGTTTTTACACTTGGTAGGTATAGTTTTAATCTACTAAATAAAACAAGAGAATTTTAATTCGCAATACCTGCATATTTTGTTTATTTTTTATAAATTTTTGGCTTTTAATTTTTTTGGTTTTGGTTTGGGAGTTTTAATTCCCTAATTTTTTAGAAACAATTTTACGTAACGTGTTGTAGGAAAGACCCCCTCCCGCCCCTGTAACGCATCGTAACGTTTTACGAGACCCCCTCCCTCCCAAATTGCGTTACGTAATACTTGAACGCTCCCTTATCAGGAAACGGGCAGCAGGGTTTCTTTCTTTGTTACAACATAATACTGCGATCACCAACCCGCCTGCCAAGCGTGTTGACTATGGCCAATACGCGCCCTCGGGAGGAGGTCCATGTTCAACAGTGGATGTTATATAGGCTAATGATGATTTGGCGTGGAGGGACTTTTTGATTCGAGCAGCTCATGGAATATAACCACAGCTCAAAACTATGCTATACCTCTCCTTTACATTATAACTCACGACCGGTTCAGAAGTTTAATTACCTACATAATTGAATACCGCATTAATTGCAATATAATAGAATAATTTACTTCAGATGAACAATGGCCGTGTAAATCTTATCGTTATGAAATAGTAATTATATGGTTACAGTTATGTTACCATTAGAAAATAAAAATGTTATTAAATTAATGACAATTTACACAATTGAGAGCCTTTAGTATAAAATAACTAGAACTTTACGTAATTACGCATTTAATGAATTTTCATCAGCTCCCGTGCCTCAAAACGGTATTTTAAATAATTTTCTTACTGGTCACGAATGATTCTCCATTACATTTGACGTGCTATTTATTTTGGTGAGGTGTTGACAATAATGAAAAGGAAGGGTATTATTTAATTGAATGAGAAATCAATGTTGGTGACACAAAATAAGGCCAATAAGTTCACAAAAGGAATAATATATAAAAACTAAAAGGTCGCAACACCATTAGTAACCTGAGCCGTTAGTAAACTGCACCAGTGACTCAGTGGAAATTACATTTTTTTTTCTGTTTCGGCCACTTCTCTTTTGCTGCCTCACCGGGAATAAAGGCGAGCAGAGCTCCAGCCTTAATAAATGGTTTAAAAACAACAAACCAAAGCCTTAGAGGGCGCCCCCTGTGGGGCTTGGGCCTCGGCTCAGGGTGGTCGCTGGCGATGAGACTTTTAGTATTTTAGGAGAGTTTTGTGCAACTGTCGCTCTACTTTACAGTTCGCGGGCCTCTCGGATTTCGGGTCTACGAGGGCATCGGATGGTTCTCCGCAAACAAAGGGTCGAAGTGGTTATGACAGTTTCGATTCCCAGCCGGGACAATTATTTGTGTGAACCACATATAGTTGCTCTGAGTTTTGGGTGTACTTTATGTCCGTGAATCGAAAGTTTGATTAAATTAGCAGGTTGTCTTTTTAAAATAATAAATAAATTGGTTCACAGTAAATAATAAAATAAATAAAAATCATTTTTATTTACGTAAACCTATTACAGGCACTTGCAAATAGTCAAAACAATAATTTATTATTAATCTATGTATAATTTTAACATTTTTAAATGAGCATATTAAGCAGGTATTTTAGTTATTGTTTTTAATCATTTTAGTCTTAACTTTATTATTTTACTATATTGTGTCCGATAGCTTGTTCTGTCGATATTAAATTATATTAAGAACAATTGTCATTATTTGGGCGGACCATGAGTATATAACGACGGATGCGCTTTAATGCTACCACCGGATCCAATACGCCCCAACTGAGAAGATCCGGCGAAACAAACTCAGTGGGTTATTCTACTGCCGGTTTTAACACGACCCACATGAGACGGTCCGGCGAAACATCCTCAAATGGGCAGAGCGTGGGTTTTGGTCCAGTTACTTTTATTATTTATTTGGCATACACATTATTTTCCCGAACGGTTGTCTTTATAATATTTGATTATCTATTAATGTTTTTATACTAATAAAAGAAGCTAATTTGAGTCAGAACTAGCGGTCTATTAATGTAACTCATTAGGCCGATTACAGATAGTTCACAGAACATCACACTATTATGCTTACTATTTTACTTAGATACAGGGTCTCTAGGAAGTGTTACGCAGGATGGTTCATGAGACCAAACATCTTTATCCTCAATATAGTCCTTAACGCTATAGTAACATTTAGATACAAGGACACGTTTAATATATGCTTTAAAAGTTGTATCAGGCAAATCAGTAACACGACTAGGGAGTTTGTTATAAAACCTAATACCATTTCCCATAAATGATTTATTGGTTCTACTTACTCTAAAACCGGGTATGGCAATTTTATGTTTATTTCTTGTGTTAACATTATGAATATCACTTTTTTTACTATAATGATCTATATTTTTTCTAACAAAAATGATATTTTGGTATATGTACTCAGAAGGAGCGGTAAGTATATTTATCTCTTTAAACAGGGTACGTAAGGAGTCGCGACTACCTAAACCGTAAATAGCCCTAACTGCTCTTTTCTGTAATATAAAAATACTATTGACATCAGCGGCTGAACCCCAAAGCAGTATTCCATAGGACATAATGCTATGAAAGTACGCGAAATACACTAGTCTAGCAGTTGCTTCATCTGACAATTGCCTAATTTTCCAGACAGCATAAGATGCGGAACTGAGTCTACCAGTTAATTTAATTTGCAACCCCATTGCAGTTTTGAATCTAATGTTATTCCTAGAAAAACTGTCGATTGAACTAGGTCCAACGTTTCTCCATTAAGTGAAGCAATTGGTTTAGCGGTAGTTACATTTGGTAGCGCAAATCTGACGCATTTAGTTTTACCCGCGTTTAATAAAAGATTATTTGAAGAAAACCAATGTGAAAGTATACTAAGTGTTTTATTGTGTTCAATAAGGTTAGTATCTTTTCTATTGACTTTGAATATTAATGATGTATCGTCTGCAAAAAGAACTATATCTGACAGTTTATTTATGATGTATGGTAAATCATTGATGTAAACTAAGAACAGAAAAGGACCCAGAATAGATCCTTGGGGCACGCCCATTTTTATTAAATGCTCTTTTGAAGCAACGCCGTCTACATATACTATTTGTTTCCTATCAGATAAATAGGATATAACAAGATCAAGCGATTTTTCAGTAATTCCATAATATTTTAACTTAAGAACGAGCGTCTCATGATTTACACAGTCGAATGCCTTGGAAAGGTCACAGAAGACTCCAAGAGCATCTTGCGACCCCTCCCAAGCCTCTAGTATGGATTTAATCAGAGTGCATCCTGCGTCCTGAGTTGACCGGCCTTTAGTGAATCCAAATTGCTTATCGTGCAATATCCCATTTAGATTAAAATGTGTCAACATTTGATTAAGCATAATCTTTTCAAATACTTTACTTAGAGTTGGTAATATCGAGATAGGCCTATAGTTAGTCGCGTTATTTGAGCAACCTGATTTAAATATCGGCACTATTTTACTAATCTTCATTAAGTCAGGGAATACTCCATCAGTTATGGATGTATTAAAGATAGCCGCTAGAATAGGAGCGATATTTTGTATTACTGTGTCAATAGCTTTAATAGAAAGTCCCCACAAGTCTTCTGTGCCTTTCATTTTAATTGTTCGGAATGCCTTTACAATATCAACATCATTTATTGTCCGGAAGCCGAATTTAGACACGTCTGATTTAATGTTCGCTTTTAATAGTCTTTCAGCTTCCTGAGGGGAAGATGATAGGTATTTAGTGGTATCCATTGGTATATTAGTAAAAAAATTAGCAAAAAAATTAGCAATAATATTTTTATCTGAGACTAACTTATCACTGATATTTAAGTTTATAGTTTTATCTTTAATTTTGTTTTTACCAGTCTCAGTATTAATTATTTTCCACGTTGACTTTATTTTGTTATCCGATTTTCTTATTAATTCACTCATATACAGTGACTTTGCCTGAATACAAACTTGTTTAAAAATTTTAGAATATGTCCTAACAGTATTTATAAAATTTTCATCAGTTGTGTAGGACCTTACATTATATAATTCATACAAAACATCTCGGCTCCGTCTTATACCTTTGGTAGCCCAAGTATTAAATTTTAATTTATTGGGGTCGATTTCTAAACGTTTAATTTTACAAACTCTCTCAAATTCCTCATGAATTGATTGAGATAATGTATTATACATAGCATTAGAACTACTGCCTGAATCCAAAGTTTGTTGACACAATCTCGTTTTTAAATTATGACTAAACTTATCTAGATTTTTCTTTGTGAGTGGTCTGAAACTAATAATTGATTTTTCTATATTCAATGCGTTAATAACTTTAACAATTTGGCACTTGTGGTCAGAAGGAACACCAGTTACCAAACTTTTATCGGCTACCTCAAAGTTTGTGATAATATTATCAATGCAGGTGGCCGTTGTTGGTGTGACTCTAGTAGGCTCAGAATACAAACAGTTTAGATTAAAAGACATAAAAAGAGCCAGAAAACTATTTTTTTCTGTTGAATCTACCAATATATCTATGTTAAAGTCACCACAGATCAATATGTTTTTATTACTTTTGAATTTTTTAAGTATATCTTCCATTGTAGTTATAAAATGTTGGAAGTCTGACGAAGGTGGTCTGTATATACATATTATATAGTAAAGCTGTGTTTCAACGCAAGCGACCTCACAAATCCGATCTACTGACATACTGCTAATATCTCTACGTTCTTTAAATTTCAAACCATCTCGCATTAATATAAGTACACCTCCACCCTCAGCAGAGACCCTGTTATTGGAACTAGCAACCGTATAGCTATTTATATTAAAACCCATCTTGTGTGCTTTCAGCCATGTTTCTGTAAAGCATACAATGTCAATATTATATTTTTCATTAAAAAGTTCTACATCTAATATTTTGCCAGAGAAGCGGTTTACATTCTGGTGCGATAAGACCAAAAACTTATTACACTTCTCCTTTGTCGTACTTAATGGTTTAAATTACTAACTAGACTAATTTTAGTAATATTACTAAAACAATGTAAAAATATAGGCTTTGTCATACTTTGTATGACTGTGTTAATATTGGATGCTAATAATTTAGCAATTAAACTTAATGATTTTTTTAGGACATACACTGTATTCCTGGTCACCCTACAACTAATGGTAAAACTATTTACATCAAAAAATGTAAACCTATCACTATAATGACTAACTAGAAATTGTACATGATTATTCAACATGTGAATATAATTATTAGTTTTGTCAGACATATTGTCTAAATAAGGGAAGGCACACAGTATTATTTTATAGCATTTTAAGTCTAACATTCTTGTGAAACTATCTGTAATATCTTTTTTTGTTAAGTTTTTGCAATTGCCTACCAGTAATGTTATGCAGGACTCATTTGAATAATTTGTATTCATTATCTTATTTACTAAATCTTTGTAATGTAACCCTGGTATACAACAGTTAAATAAAGGCTGACATAGTTGATTATTGAGCAGAGAGCCCAGACCTACACCTATGTCATCTGAGTACAGGACCGATGTAGTACCACATTTAGTGTATGATGAGTCAGAGCACCTCGTTGGGGTCTTGAGCTCACAGTTAATTATTGAGTCTATTGATGTTTTAGTTAAGATGTTGGAAGAAATTAAATCATTTGTTTAACTAGATGACTCATTACATACATGAGCCAGATCTTGAATTTTAATTTTAAAAGATTTATATTTACTGTATGTGACTGCCAATGATTTTTCTAATGTTTTTATCTCATTTAGCAAGTCCTTAGTGTCCTTTTCATAAATATTTTTACAATCCTCCAATTTAATTTCATAATTCTGAAGTTTATTCAACAAAGTCCTGCGTTCATTTGACAATTTTATGATAAACTTTTTTAGTTGACAATTATTTAACGACCTAATATTTGGCTGATAGTCAACAGAGTCATCTCCAGTCAGATCTATTGTTATTGCTGTTTGAACAGGAGTGAGCTCCGGTTCACACACCACCATATCTATACAAGTTATCGGGATAGTCATAGACTCACTATTAATTTGACATAATTCTTTGTTTTTAAAATCAATTAACTCTATTTCAAGGTCATTAATTTTACTAAGTGCCAGTTCGTAGAGAGACCTACACTGATCAAAGGATTCTGCCTCCACCATCAATCTGTCACGCTCTTCAATAGTTGCTTCTAATTGTTGTGTAATCTTGACTAATTCCCTTTTTAATAATGTGTTGTTGTCAATTATTACTTTAATTTCCACTTCATTGTCCTCGCTCTCTTGTTCTAATTTTTGACATTGGTCTTTGTATGTCTGTAAGTCCTTGAGCACAGACTTCAGTTTATGTTCAGCTACCATGCTGCGGGTCTGCATGTTGGTATTGAGGACAAGAATGTGCTGAAAGTAAAGTTGAAAAGGTGAACAGAGTACTTAGGAGTAGAAAAGTTTAGATGGAGTAAACTGAACAGAGATAGGAGTGGCTTAGTAGCTATATAGAATAAGAACTAAATGAGATATAAAGATAAATAGGACCTTTTTATATGTTTTAATATATTATACAGTAGAAGGTCACTTATTGTATGGTTTGTATTTACTGGGACAACACAATATAACAGATATTTAATTATATTTACAAGGGTTTTTTAATATTATATTTGTATACCCCCGTTATATTATTATACAATAAAATGCTACTTTATTAGACTTGGGAATCTTATTACACAATCGGAATAGTATTACTATGATGTTAGTCAGTATTGTTAGTATATTTTGGTCTGGAGCCAATGGTATTCGTCATCAAATTCACTTCCACTATACGTCAAGCGAATGGAGACAGAATGTGGCTAGTGTGTGGATGGACGTGGCTCACAATTTGAGTCGTGTAGTGTTTGTTATGTGTAGATGTCGAATCTCAGTAAAGAAAGTAATACTCGCCGGGATTTATGCAAGAATCATTCCAGTAAACAATAATTTGAGGTTAATGAACGTTGACAGCCGGTAGTCGACAGATCCTCCGTTTGGTTATTTTAGCTTGATTTTTACGAATTTGATAAGATAATGTATTCGTTTCACGTTATTTTATGTTTAAACATTATATTTTACACGTTTAATATTTAATTTTATTAATTTTAAATATTTAATTTACGAGTACAATTTTTGACAACCGTCGGGCTGTGTTGCCACTGTTAAATAAAAAATTACAAAAAATTAAAATTACAATAACAGTTTGTGTCAAAAGATGGCGCTTCATTTTAAAAACGTCTAAAAATGAACTACATTTTTTTTCTCAATGGACTTACTGGAATGATATCTTGTAAACTTACACACCCCTCTACTTTGTTAAATTTTGTATTATTCGGAGAACTCTTAACATATGCATATGATCGAGAAAGTAAATCATACTACGTGTTCTGTAGCCATTTTAAAGTCAAAATCGATACAAGAGCAGGTTTTTTGCATAAAAGAAATTCAGGGGCGAGCAGTGTGCTGGACTAAATCCCTAAGCGGCTATCTGAACCCACTAAAAGCTATCCCATGTTCGATTCTGTGCAGTGCAAGATAACCCAGTAACGAACAATACAAAGGGTTCAAAATCTAGGCATATCTACCTACAAATGCATGCTGATGTAAAATTTTCACTATGGTTTTCTACTTTTTTTAAACAAAAAACGTTGTGTAGAATCCATAATTTCTTTTCCGATTTGGTTTGATGCCTCGGGCAGCACGTTAAGCTTTTGGTCCCGATTTGTTATAACATCTGTAGCATTGGTATACCAGGAAACTGGCATCAGCGTTTGTCTGTGTATTACAACATAATACTGCGGTCACCAATCTGCCTGCAAAGCATAGTGACTATGGCGTGAGGCCAAAGTTCAGCAGTGGACGTTGTTCGGGCTGATGATCATGATGAATAATTATTTTCCTCTGAAAACTAAAGGTACACAAGGCACACATTTGGAAAATGTAATGTAAGCCGTTGGTCCCGATTGTTATAACATCATCTGTAACAAACGAACCAGGTAACGGGCAGCAGCGTTTCCCCTGTGTATTACAACATAACACTGCGATCACCAATCCTCCTGCCAAGCGTGGTGACTATGGCTAAAACCCTCCCTCAAGAGGAGGCCCATGTTCAGCAGTGCAAATTGTACGGGCTGATGATGATGATGATGATGATGATGATGATTTTATATATATATTATAAGGAAATTCAATAACCTTTCGATATTGTATGTATACATATACATATCTACTTAGTAGATACGCGTTCATAAAACCATGTAATCTGTTTATTTCTTTAGAAATCTGACTCCCAATAGGATGATCGAGGAACCTATTATAATGTAACATCTACCATCTACTCGAGTTCAAATAGTCACGAACGAGTCCGCGACGCGCGTCGTACGTGACGGCGACGCTCAACGAGATAACGCGGTTGCTTACTGATATGTATGTACTGAGTATTCGGTCCCTACGCGATGCGCGTGCTCTATCGATGTTACAAGGAGATTGATCAGTAATGTTAACAGATAGAGATAGCGGCGATTCGGTTCTGTAATGAACACATCCATTATCCGATTGATAAACTTATAGTATTTAGTGCTTAGGGAGGTCAAGACTAGATTTTTTGTGATAGACCGGAAATTGATGAGTGTATCATTGATACTATTTTTAAAATATTAGATTTGCAGGTCATTGCCAAAACAATATCATGAATAATCAACGAATTGAAACCGTTTAGTAAGGACATCTACCCGTGAGTCACAAATACATATTAGTTTAATATCCATCATGTGGAGCGATCTATGCTTGGAGTTTGACTTATAGAGGACCAGGTTTCTCTTGTCTCACATCACTATGTTCGTTTCACCAAGGAGCTCAATGTTAGTATTTTTATGCTTACCTTTTGTAACACGGTTACGGATCGTAACATGGCGCGGTATTAAAAGCAGAAAAAAATAATTCAGCTTCGAGTTAAAAAAACAGCCTAGCTTGAGTAAATAGTGTACAAAGTCACTTCTGTTTAGTTATGATCTGTGGTAGCAGGTAGATTGAGAGCTACGTGCTGTGGGCAGGGGGTAGATAGGTAAGTACTGGGGTGTGTCGCGCACTTCGGATGCTGTGTCCCGCGAGCACGTCGGCACGCACCCCCACTACACTCAAAGACAATGTCTGAGGGTTGGCACGATATTATTTTATAATTTATTTTTAAATACAAAACGTCTTGTAAGCTATTATGTTACATCAACTGATCAATCAGCGTAATTAATGAATATTTATAATGAACAAATGTTTTTTCCAGTAGGATAATCAAAATAGCACCCACATTTCCTCAGCAATGCTACCTCATAATACCTATAGGTACGGGAAAGCATATACCGGGCAGCCTCCCAACTCTTAGTTTGTAATGAACCTTACGATGCCCCGATTGAACAGATGGCTGAGAGGTCCGTGAACTGAAAAGTAGAGCAACAGTAGCATAAAACTCTCCTAAAATGTCTTAGTCATAATTTTGCAGGAATATATACCTACCTAGGTACATTTTAAGGTGGCTTAGCATACGAAAAATACAGTTACAAATTACAATAAACAAACGGCTTGGTAATCTGTTAATTCATTAAATTACGTTTACATAAAAAGTCAATAATTGATGGAACACAAAGAATTAGGTACATCTTTGTCATTTTAAAACTAAAAAGTATTTAAGTAACAGTAGGTATCTACCTCATATCAAAATTTACTTAAACGTTATAATCATCATATTATTATAACTTTCTTGGAAGAAAATCAACTCATATTACCGACCTACTATTACAAAAATTCTGATTTTATTTTTATTTGAATAAGAGTGTGATTTTGCTGCAACAAAGTTCGTGTACGCAAAATTGAATGATTTAATTTACTTGAAAGAGTTTCTTAATCTCCACACATAAATGTCCATAAATGTCCGTAGATATTTTATTACCTTAGAAGTTGAAATATTTGTATTTTATTAAATAACATTATACATTAGTGATTAAAATACATATATGCAACTAAAAGTAGCTAATTTAAAATAAAACTAACTTATAAAATACTACAATTCTAAATCTATTCTACTTGACAAGGTTCTCAGAATGCTGGCAGCAATACCCCGTAAGGCTTACCTGCTTTGCAAAGTAAAAACCAGCACCCGGGGAACGTTCCGCACTAAAGAGGGTCGCTGCTAGGTTTTTATTAATTAATTTGGCTCCCGCCCCAATGTGTCGACACCAAAAGGCGCAAACACACTTAGAAGTACTAGGTCTCAATTATTTTTCATGAATACTGTGTATTTGACGTCCCTACACAAAGAGCCTCGCGTCACATTCCCCGCTCCGATGCGCGAAACTGCCTAAACATTTAATTTATGTTCCCTTTGACATTTAAACAGCTCTAAAAGAAATTTCGTCTCGACGAGAATTCGATGAAGTGTTCCAGTTGGAAAGGTTATTCTAAAGAATAAGCTAATTAAAGAACCATGCTATTATTTTATTATCTTTTATGATTAATTAACAATTTTTAAGTGTAAATGATTCATGATTTTTACACCAAATTGAAATATTGCATATTATTATATAAAAGAAATTTATTAACAGATGTTGGTTAGTGACGATATAAAACAATGATTTTATATCACTTAAAACACTTGAATAAACATGAACTAAATAAGATCTAGTTATAATTCAAAAGTTTTAGTTTTTTTATACGGACATACGTAGTTAGCCACGAGGCTTTTGCTAATTTACCGAGCATAAAGAGCAGAGCTCCAGCCTTAATAAATTGTTTAAAAACTACAAACTAAGCAACCAGTGCAAAAGGGCGCCCCCTTTGGGACTTGGACCTCGGCTCGCTGGCGATGAGATTGAGGGATTAGTAGGTATGACATTTTTTTTTTTAAGAGGAGATTTTTGCCACTGTCTCTCTTCTTTGGGGTTCGCGAACCTCTCGGACTTCGGGTCTACGAAGGCATGTGCTTAGCAAAAAATAAGGGTCAAATAAAAAAAAATCTCGTATTACCGAAATATGTAAACAATCAATTATACATACTGCGGAGGTCATTTTGTGGTTGTTTTATACAAATCAAACATTACACAAGACACGTAACACAGTCGTGTATATACAGATAGCACAGAACATGCAGACTCACGATGCGAACACAATGGACCGATGGTCAGCAATCGGCAAATGTCAGCATCTACTTCCGAGGTCGCGGCTTTTATCATATTCATGTTATTTCATATTATGTGACCTCTAGCGCAGTGTCAGCCACAGCGTACCGAAATCTTAAGACCAAGATATTAACGACTAGTTTCCTCGTCTCCGTCCCCGTAGGTACTTCCTAATTATATATAACCTTTCTTAATAAATGGGCTATCTAACACTGAAAGGATTTTTTTTGACTGGACCAGTGCTTTCTGAGATTAGCACGTTCAAGCAAACAACCAATCAAACAAACTCTTGAGCTTTAAATATGAGGTAGTAAAGATACGAGTAGCATGCGACGTTAGTGTAACAATTCTATACCACATCGTAGAAGAAGACGTTGATTATCAATATCGAAGTCATTATAGGCTTTGACGTAAAAATAGTTAACAGCGTCGATGTCATGATCGCTGACCACGTCATAATGTCGTCGTGATTCATCATCATCATCAGTCCCCGTATAACGTCTACTGCTGAACATGAGCCTCTCCTCCCAAGGGAGAGTATTTGCCATAGTCACCACGTTTGGTAGGAGGGTATGCAGCATAATGTTGGAACACAGAACGAATCGCTGCTTCCCGTTCTCTGATATAAGATTATTATAGATGATTTTATAACAATCGGGGCCAACGACTTAACGTGCTTTCCGAGGCACGGAGGGTTCCTCAACCAATCAAACCTGGAATGAAGTCTTAGAATTTACACAAGAAAGAAGAAAGCAAACCAAATACTGCGTTACGGAAGTCGTCGTGATTGAAGTCAAATATTAAGTCCAATTGCTAACATATATTTTCGTTATACTGTCCCGTACATTATTCAGGTGATTATCTAATCAACAATATTAGATTCACTCGGTAGAAGGTGCTCAATATTCATAAGTAAGTTCAGGAAGCTGTGTGATGTTTGAGATGCTTCACTTATAGACACAGACAAAGTTAATTGGTTTCTGTCAAGGCGGTTGACGCAGTGACGACAGACAGAAATTTATAAACAGGTGATATAATGGGAACTGTTGGAAATGACAGTCATCCAACGATAAAGTAGCAGCTAGAGAGACCTGTATATGACTGGACCGGAGAAATCGCGCGCAGGAAGGGTGTTAACGTACCGCATTGGAACACTTGGAACTCGCCGCACAACATTAATTCAATTCAGTTAGAGAATAAAGTTAAGATACAGTTACACATGCTCATTACTAGTATGAAAGCATGCTACTGCAGTATGTGTGTTGAACTATTGCTAATAATGACCATACTCATTTTAAGTTTGCTTAAAAATCGACAGTCGTGCGATTTATGGGCATGCTGCCTGCCGCACGGGTGGAAGGGAGCTACTAGCCTCTGGGCATGCTAATATCGATCAGTCGTCAGCTTATTTAAAGTTAAACACCTATGCTAGGTAAATAAAATACCTTTGCTAAAAAAAAAAGCATGCTGAACAAAAGTAAATGTGTCAGTTTACAGAGCACGCTTGTTTTAAGCATACTAATAGCATGCCATTTTATGAGCATGTGTAGTTTGAAAAATGCACATCACATTTTATAAAATATAAAACTATTTCAAATCACTTTGTCCTACTTACAAGCGGGGGCGGGGCCGGGTGCTCCGGCGCTCCGACGTCCGCACTATTATGTGTAATCGCTTTAATGTCTAACATTTCAGTCTGACCTTCTTGTAATAACACGACTTATGAGATGTCTGCAGCTGAATGCATGTATGATAAATTATGGTCAATTCCGACCATTTCCTCCAAATGTGCCTCCAATGTTCAACTGTAGAGAATTTATGTTATTGTAACTAAGTAGGTCACGAACATTTATTAGTGCTTTTAAATATGGATACGAGATTAAGTGCATTTAAAAATATAGCTAAGGTTACATTACATAGTGTTTTATTATTGGCACTATTTATTAAGAGGCTACGAGAATCAGATACAGACATTTATAACATTTATTCAAATATTTGATCATAAAGAACCCCCAACGCGAACAAAACAGACAACATTTAAACTGTCAAAAATATAATGTTTTGTGTCTAAGATGGCTACCGCAGTTAACAAAAGAACTAATGAGCTTTGAAACGGCTTACCCGTATTTTATGAAACGGTCCACTTGTTTCAGAACTCACAGTGCCAAAGAAGGTTCATTATAGTCACAATTTTTTTTAAAATGTATTTTTTTTTAATTATGAAACTAGATCAAAAATTAAGGAACCAATATTTTTCTTTTTTAGAAATTCTAAGTATACAAAAAAAATGTTGAGCTCTTTCTTAATAGACGTAAGCGCCGGATGACGTCATTGTTACGGTTGTTAGGTCAGAGTTGAAAATTAAATTTATAAAAGACTGACATTACTTATGTCAAACGCTTGTAATAAGGGTTGCCAAATTGAGAATGTTTTAATAATTTACAAATTTAAAATATAGCAGGCAAAAAAAAATTGGGCTCAGAATTCAAAAATAAAGAAACGGTATTTTTTATTTTAAATATTTTATTATTCGGTATTTTTGTCAATTACACAGACAGACAATACACAAAACCGTTAAACTTATTAGTTTATTACACTCCTCTTTTATGTCGGGGGTAAAACCGGTTAAAGGGTCTTCTCAGTTGGGGCGTATTGGATCCGGTGGTAGCACTAAAGCGCGTTCGTCGAGATAATTATGGTCCGTCTAAATAATAATATACTCAAAGGACAGAACTTAGATTTAATCATAGATATAAAATAATAACATAATATTGTATTTTCGTACCTGACAGATTTTAGGCTAAAGCTATATAAACTATTATAATCAAATAAAATTAAGTAAATTTAAAAACCAAAATATGTTTCGACTATTTACAAATACCTGTATTAGGTTTACGTAAATAAAAACCTTTTTATTTTAAAACTTGTTACTGAAAATAAAGTATTTGAACTGCCAAATAAGTGAAGAAACACGAAAGAAACTCTACGTCTTTGTACGTAGGTAACACTTGGAAATAATATAAATAGGTATAAACCGATGATTCCAAATAAATGTAAGTATTGTTACGTAATAAATATTGAACTCAAGAGAACTTAAGATTTTAAATTTACAAAGACAGGTCACAAGTAATCAGACAAGTCAGTGAAGATGAAAAAATTACTACCTAAGTACTTAGTTAACAGCAGTAATTTAACTCAATTTCACAATAAAGCTCGTTATTATTCCCCTTATACTTTATAGTGAGTTATAAATAGTTGGAGTCTTTGAGCAGTATCGTATAGAATGGATGCAATTACGTCGAAGCGTCGGCAAAGTAAATAACCGTCCTTTAGGGCTTCGCCGCAATCGAGTAACGGCCAATTTTATGCTATACCTGCATACATTATGCAATATGTAAGGTGCTTCCCAGTATATGCCATCCGTTTAATCGATACGCGGCTATAGCCCAATGGCTGGGACTTGTGTGGGCGTCGGACTTGTGTGGGCGTCGGACTTGTGCCCTTGTGGTCTCCGGTTCGATCCCCACCCATTGCACTATCGACGTGAACCCACTCGTAACAAAAAACTCTGATAGAAGGTAATCTTTGAAAAAAAAGGTAGATAGGTAGTGTCCTTTTTGAATAAGGGTTTGCCATAGTCACCACGCTTGGCCGGCGGGAGAGCTTGGAGACCGCAGTATTCTGTCAAAACACACAGGGAAACGTCGCTGCCCGTTCTCTGGTACACTTTATACACATGATGTCGGGACAAACGGCTTAACGTGTTACTGAGGCACGAGGGTAGTCCTCCAACCAACCAGACACAAAATAAATATTAGTTTAAAAAAAACTAAAAAAACACGCTTTTATAGCTAACCGAACTAAAAAATAGAAAATAATTTTCACCTCAAAATAAAATTATGATAAAGTTTAAATCAATTCAATTCGGAGTAAAAAGCGTGGGGTGCATTTTAACACTTTTCATAACAACACAAAAGAACATCTCCTCTCATAGATAGTTGCCAATAGAATGATTGTGACATTTACTTTATCAAGCACCCCATGCTTTTCACTCGGAATTGAATTGATTTAAACTTTATCATAATTTTATTTTGAGGCGAAAATTATTTTCTATTTTTTAGTTCGGTTAGCTATAAAGGCGTGTTTTTTTAGTTTTTTAAACTATTATTTATTTTTTAATGATAATGGGAAACTGTTACCAAATTATTGCATTGTCATCGGTCCTTGATACGTATGCAAAGTATCAAATTAATCAGACTTCTGGAAAAAGCGTGTTAAAAACAAAACTGATACAGAGATTTCTTGTCCGGTGCAGGGATTAAACACACGATCTTAGCTTTATACTGCTACGCCATAGAGGTACATCTGTTGTTGGCTTATTGTTAATACATATTTATTTTGAACTAGTTTCCCCGCGCGGTTTCACCCGCGTAGATCTCGTTCCCGTGGAAACTTTAACTTACAATATACACTCACAAATTACGTGGCTTTCTATTAGTAAAATAATACGGGCAGCTCTACCCTTCAGTCACCAAGCCGCTTTTCAGTGCGGCTATAGACCCAAGAGCCAAACTGACCCGACACTATACCGAGGATATCCCGGACATCAGCCTGTACGAGATAAGCATGGCCCTGAAACAGCTAAAGAACGGCAAGGACAAAATTACATCAGAGCTTCTGAAGGCGGGTTGATTACCGGTCAGAATCGGTTTAGAAGATCCAGAGATTACCCACTAGAACGTCACAAACTCACAAATTTTAACTCTTTATAATATTATAAGTATCTATAGATAAAGTTATGCCTAACCATACATCCGTTTCTTTGGAAGATCGTTGTGGAGTATCATCACACGTAAATGTTTTCACTAGCGCAATCACCACAACATGATGATATCTGTTCAAGGGATGGCATATGTTTCGGTGTCACCTTACGTGTGGAGTCTTTATGTAATCAGGTTATTTTCCATCTCCTCACCTTCAGAATTGCCATGAAAACGAACGAGCACTCAATTTGTCCCATAATCTAAACAAATAGGCCGATTATGGTGAAATTGCACCATTAACTGTAGTATATGATGGTAGTTCTATGGGGCTCGGTTTTCAGAACCATGGTGTCACGAGTGATAGTCTGTTGGGTGGTCGGCCTTGTGTTGGGGCAGGCATGGTGTAATCCGGTGGTATGTTGAATCAAAATATTTTATACTAGCCTCCCGCGAGCAGTTTTACCCGCGTAACTCCGGTTATCGTAAGAACTTTTTAATTGTATATGGCCTATGCCTATAGCATTTCTCAATAAATGGGCTATCTAATACTGGAAGAATTTTTCAAATCTGACCAAGTAGTTCCTAATATAAGCGCGTTCAAGCAAACAACCTCTTTAGCTTTATCCTTTTAGATATTAGTATAGATATCACATAATATTTTCAACCCAATGTGTAACCTATATGGTAGGAACTCGCCATAAAAATTGCGTCATTTGGTAATTAAAAGTACCTACTATGATCTGATCTTCTATCTATTCTGATTCCTGGTTATCTATTGAATGGAGATATTGATATGGCGATCTATTGAAGGTTCTATTCTATCAATACATTATTGTTTACAGTCCCTTCTGCCGATGCCAGGAGACCAACGTCGCCCCCTATCAGACCTGACGTCTCACCTGGGCTCCCACTCCTCGCGGCTTCAGGACGCTCGCCTGCCGATCCCCGGTCTGCCCAATCTGCCCTCATCTCAAGACCTAGAGGCCATTAAAAAAGTTGCCGACATCCTCGTCATGCTAGGACAACAGGTACTCGGGTCTATGTAAAAATTACAAAATTTTTGTCAAAGTTTACTAAATCTTTTATTTTAAATAAAATGAACACAATCATCATCTCCTTACCTTTATCCCAATTTTTTTGTGGTCGGTGCAACACGTTCTTTCCTTTCATTCTGAGGGCCTAATCAAAGTGCCACTACAGCGTAGGTACTATTGTTTATTCTGTGTTACAGTGGAGGGATCGCTAGCAAAAAATCGCTTACACAAAGTATGTATATTTGACATTTGTCACATGATTGTCGCGAGCGCGGGAAAAATGACGGTCATTAATTGGCCCTCTGTCCTGTCAACCGTCACGCTATCACGTACTCAGTTTTCCTTCTTATGACTTCTCACACCACCAATTTATATTTTCTTTGGCCTTCCTTTTCATCCATCTGCATTCATATAAATTTAAAATAATACGACAAAATATTACTTTTAATTGAATAAATTTGGCTTACAAATCGGTTTCATTCAATAAATTTTAAATAGTTCTCGATTGCTTTAAGGTTTAACAAAGAATTTGGTGAAAAATATTTATGAGGGTAATGACTTTGATACGTCTTATGTGTATAATAAAATAAATGTGGTTAGCTATTTTATATTAAAGTCACGATAGTGAAATGTTATCATCAATTTTCAAGCATTTATACATAAACACAGCGCTTAGATTGTTGTTCAGTAATATATACAAACTGGGCTCCAATAAACATTGGCATGTTGAACAATGAAGATGTAATTCCGATCCGATTGAAGTAGTCTGGAGTTGTTCCTGGTATTCTCATTTGTTCGCGCTCGCAATTAAAACCCGCTTCTCAGGTGTTCGGTCACTAGACCTATTGTCTGCTTTGTCTCGGTGCTGTACCATTCACATACTGAGTATACCCATGTCTCCTTGGTGTAGTTGTTAAATGTTCTAAGAAAACCTTACCCGCCATGTCGTTATCCACGTCATAAATATCTAAACGTAGCCTTAAAATCTCTGATCTATCTCACAAACTATTCATCTGTATACATGTATTCTTGATTCTTTTTATTTTCTTTATATTCTTTTATTTTTTAAGATTACTAGCAGAGTTATTGACATTATTGTACACTACTAGTATTCTTGTTAACCTCTCGTGGTAAGCTAGTGGGTTCATGTCGTTAGTGCAATTTTAACAAAACGTTTCTGATAACTATTATATTTCAGGTGTAATAACATTTTAACCATAGATTAGCGTTAGTCAGATGTTGTTTACCTACTTAGTGACAGCATGACACTTATAAATCTATAGCATAAAATACAGCGTTTTCGTACGTTCATAATTTTGTTTAATAAAAAATATGGGTTTTATTACTTTCTAGCCATCAAAATAATACCTACAATCATTTATTTCTTGTTTTATTAAACAATAATAATTACGAATCGTATAACATCTATTTCAAAAAAGTATTTACTCGCATATGGAATTCAGGATCCAATAGAATTCAGCGCAGACGTAGCAGACAACCATAGAGAGGAGTAAATTTATATTGAGCTTTACACCAAGAATAGTTATTATGCGTTGTAACAATCTTTGACTACCTCGATAAAATAGGGACCTATTAAACAGTTTCTATCCACCTATAACGGAGCGAAAGAAAGAAAACACGTTTTTATATGGTAATGACGATCACGGCTTTTTAACGTTCAAATCAATAATTTAGAAAAAAATGTAAAGAAAATATATTAGCTGATAACAACGAAAATTTGTTAAACTATTTTGTTGTGAATAAAATAACAAAATCTGTCGCCAACACTACCCTTATTGGGAAGAATGCGTGATGCTGAGTTATATTAATGATGCCATCCTACAGGTGATACCAGCAATAATAGGCGAGCCGCCGTCACCATCGAACTGTGAGCCCGGAGAGGACACCCCCAGCGACCCCGTCAACCTCGACAAACAGGCGTAACGTAGCATTCAGTATTAAATGATAGATTCATTAAACATAGACCTGTAGGACTCCCATCCCTTTTGATAGCTATGTCAAGCACACTGAAGTCCCTTTAATCTTCATTGATCGTAATTTCTGAAATACAATGATGATATTTTGCATTTTATCAGCCACAAGTTGCAGAGTAGACGCAGTTTTCAGTTAGGTATTGGCTCGATTACTATTAGATCGTCTTAATTTTGTATGATAGCTTTACGCAATTTATTAGATGTAATTCTGGTCTCACAGTTAGGCCTTATAATTAAGGCTTCAAATTTAATCATTCATTAAAATAAACACAAAATGTTTGGTGTTTTACGAAAAGCCCAATATTTTAATGGTAAAAATATGTTTCCGAAGCCACAGGTCTATGATAATAAGCAATTAACTTTGTTATCGGGTAATTATAGAATGTAAATATTATCAGCTTCCGTAACTTCGTTATTTATAGAGGTATTAATAAAATGTATAGCAGCATGTTATCAGTGTTTCATTTGAGCAAATTATGCATTTTGTACATAGCGGGGCGTTTGGCGATGAGTTGTCGCTGTGAATGAATGTACGATGATTTTTGTTACAAAACCTTTTTTTTTTGTTGTCCGGGGGGAAGTGCTTTTACGCATTCCCACCGCCGCTGCAGCGTATTCGCGCGCTGGCGGTGGGATATGTGCGACTCGCCCTCTCCATAGCGTGGTATGCTAAACTCATACCACGAGGAGAGAACCCTACACCACTAAAACCCCCCGGACACTGCTTCGATCCGCTGTTGGCGGGGGCCGGGTACGCATAAGCAATCCGGCCCACGTCATACATAACCTAACGTTGTAACATTAACATTAATTATGATGATATTTTTAAATTTTAATTAATTTTCCCCTCCAAACCTTATTCAAATGTTAAGTACCAAGGTACTAAAATAACTAATTAAGTACTATAATTAAACAGAAATAATTACGTTTTATTTTTAGTTTCTTTTTTTTGGTAAATTAAGGAATTTATATTATGTTAGTGTAAAGGTTTTATTTTAATAAGTCATTTTGTTAAATTATGCCGACTTTACTGTAAGAGCGGTTTCGCACTACGTCCGATCCGAATCCGATCCGAACCCGTGAAAATATGGTCCGTAGTAGCCGTAGAACTATTTCTATGGTAATTCGAAATAATTATCTAGACATTTGGAGATATCTAGAAATCAGATGACGGACATCGGATCTAGTGCGTAAAATACCATAGAAATAGTTCTACGGCTATTACGGACCATATTTTCACGGGTTCGGATCGGACGTAGTGCGAAACCGCTCCAAGTATGTATTCTTCATTCGTTATATCTTAGCACTGCTAGCACTAGTTGCAATTGCACTCTAAAAGACGAATTCACAAACAATTATTAAAATTATTGTTTTGAAATAAGAATGCTAATATAATCTTGAATTATGGTACGGAACCATCTCTTGCTAGTTCTCCACCTACTAGCTCGGTAACATAACCCACTTCTATCTGTCGCATCAATTTATGACTTGACAAGTAGGTGTGTGTAAACAGTGACTCAATCCTAAGCATTCTCAAATCTGTCCCACAGTTGAACTATAAAACTTATTTATTGACAATAATCTTATAACTTTGGTGTTTTTTTAGATTTATGTTATTTATTACAACACAACTCATACGATGATTACGTGCTCAGTTTGTGGAGTGGTGTCGCTAATAACATTTATCTAAATATGAATTATTTGTTACTAAATCACGCAGTCTGCAAAAAACGTTTCAAAGCCGTGTGTAAAAAGTCTTAGTGAACATAACATAACACTAATAATTGTATGAAAGGTAACTTTGGTTACAGTCACATATCGCTACATAAAACCAATCCAAAAGGGCAACAAAAAATAAAAAACCTTTTTATTTTTAACTGAGTTCCCAATTCTAGCCAGAATTGGTACGGTTTTTGAATTAAAAAGGATTTAATTTTGTTTTTTACTCGTGGCATTAATTTATTCAAGATTGATTTTAGTTTTCACAATCAGTAAACTAATTCACTATGCTTAACTTTAATCAGACATAAGACATGTTTTTGCATTTCACGCCTAACATTGGCAGAATTGACATCAATAAAAAGAAGTCTTGGATCATTTAGACCCACTATGGTAGTCACAGTAGAGTCTCCGGTTAGCAGCATCTCTCAACATTATAACTAAGTATAACAAGTCTTGTCTAAGTATGTATGCTCACCGCTCGCACTTAATAAAATTCCCCGCTGCAATTTACTTGGTCACTGCGGCCGGGGTTACTGGCTATCGAAGGTAAACCTTCGTTAAATTTACTTAATGGCGTCTTTATTTTGACCAACATATAAGATAGATTTTAAATAATAATTATAGGTAAATTTAAAATAGTCGGCCGGAAATCACGATCAAAGTAGTCTTAGTCGTTATAACGTGACCATAATTCCTGCCTCCGCGTATTGTCTACATTAATTAAATTCAAATTTATACCCGTTTAATTGATAAAATATAGGATAAGTTTTACCTACAAATCTAATGAGACGAAACTGACGGGTTTTATCAAGAATTATTACCCAGTGAGAAGTTAGTCATAAATAACTTCTATGGTTTAATCATATTAGAAGGTTTTTTAACATAAAAACCATATTTGTAATTTAGTGGCTTAGTTTTGTTACACCATAGGCAATAAATCATACATTTTTATTTGCAAAAATACGTGTATTTACAGATGTTATTCATAAAATAATATGTTTCACACATTTGCTATCTTTAAATACTTAATTTCGACACAATATCATCACATAACATTTACAATTTTACATAATATTATACAATAAATTAAACATTTTGTAAAAAGATTAACTTTATTATAATTTAGTTATATTGAACTACTAGTTGACACTTTCGACTTTATTATAGCAAGAGTAGGTAAATACACCGATAAATATGAATTGACAAGCTCAAAAGGCTATTGAAACCAGATAATGAAGTTTTATTTTACCTAGATCTATGACGTCTCAAAACTGATTAAATTTTATCTAAAAAGCTACCTTCCGGTTTTAAAAACTAAAATTATTATACTTCAGTGTCATGACAAATACATCTAGAAATGAACATCATCGTAACATAATTTGACGGTCAACTAGCCTATTATTATATATTATATTATTGTATATTATAATATATTACATTTTCATTGCAAAATACTCGTCCAGCGCATTTAAATAGAATACATATTATATTTGAATGCGGTAAGTCCTGCCTCCGTGGATCTAGACGCGGGCTGCATGCTACGCGGTAATTGAATACAATGAGTCTCACATCCTCCACCCCCATCCCTCCCGCGAGAGCCTTCTACATCTTACGTCAATGCCTCAATTTCTTAAATAATCATATCACATGAGACTGCAACACTATTTATTACATTGATATTTTGTAGTATTCAAGTAGATTAGATTAGATTAGATTCCAATTATGCTGCAGATTCCTACCGTCTCCGCACGGGTGGACTTCTATAGCCTATGTTACTCAGGGATAATGTAGCATTGTAATGATGAAAGTATTATCGAAATCCGTTAAGTAATTTTTGAGTTTATTCAAAACATACAAAAACAATAATACAAATTTTTCCTTTTATAATATTAGTATAGATATATAAATGTCACCCTTTAACATGCTGGGATATTTTTATAAGACCCTAGATGTATACGATTGTGTAGCTAGAATAAGGCATAAGAAAAAAAAAGTGGGCCAATAAGACGCAGATTTAACAGCTTCTTAGTTTTAGAAGAGGGAATTGTGAACAAATCAAATCTATTTAGGTATGGTGCCCCGAATGTATTATATTGACAAAAACTTGAAGAGTTTGTTGACCTCGGGGTCACCCTGAGCCGGATGAGTTGGACGAGGTCGGGTCACTTCTATCAATGTTATATAACAGCAGAATAAATATTAGGATGATATACGTTAACACTCATATTAATTATAACTATATAGACAAAGGCCGCCTATCAAGGATTTATTAATTTGCGTAAAATGTTTGCCGATAATTTTTACGTATTAAGAAAAATGAGCGTTAGCAATGAAATGCTTATACATTAGCCTTAAATCTATATAGGTATATACAAATGTATCGTCATTTTCCTTGGTCATCGCATCACGCGTGAACTTTTCAGCCAGGAAAAGGTTCTCATGAAAGAAAAATATAAGAAAATTGCGCGGAAAATTAGAAAATTTAAGAATTCTTAGCCACCGTATTGAATTTTCTAATGTAACCTTAGTCCTCTTAACTTTTTTAATGTAATTTTGGCGTTTGACATAACATTGACAGATTGCGTGCTAGTCTTTATTAGTGCACAACACGGTTTGTTTAGATCCATCACGCCTAATATTAAAATTTACATTTGTTTTCATCACGCCTAATATTAAAATTTACATTTGTTTTAGTTAAGACACGACCAAAGGTAAAATACATATATAATATATATACGGGTGTAACATTATGGCCAGTGAAGTCGCAAAAGCCTCCTGGGTAACTACTTTCTAATAATGTCCATCCGAAATAAAATAAAAAAGTTACCTGCATTGAGTGGCTCATTCAGAATTGTAGGGGCAGAATACCCAACGGTGAATCATTGTGTGGTAATGATAATGGCGATATCCCTCAACAATGCTGGTTGACCAAGGCCTTTTTTTGTTTTTTTTCGTTGTCCGGAAATGCGCCTACGCCACCGCCGCTGCGGCGTATTCGCGCGCTGCAGATGGGATATGTGGGATAAATTTATGTTAAATGTGAACACGACAAATCAATGATTATTGCTACTAATTATATACAGTTACATGATTGCTAATACTGACACATGATAATGATTTGCTATGAGTCTTTGAACAGTAATTTCTCAGCACCCACGAATTATGATCTCTGACCTGAGATCTTTTACCGTTATATTAAATGGCGTAGCGGTAGGTATATGTCTCGTTTTAAATCTCTAGCAAGAAATCATGATGTAAAAACTAAAATTTCTTCTCAAATATTAAATGTATCTTCTCTTTTGTATATATATAGAAGGAAGATAATAAGTAATAGAAAAGTCGGATTAAATGCAAAAGGTTATCCTTTTGCATCTTATAATAAACCAGCTTTTCCAAAATTCAATGCTTTTTTTTAATTTATACATTATATTATGCTGGACCGGTCCTGGCCAGCACTGACAAGATGGCATATGATTCTCAGTTATATTTGTATCATGCCAGTCTAGTGTTATGTCACACACAACACTAGACTGACTTTCAACTTTAAGCGAGTAAGTTGAAAATATTGTTCAAAAGTGATAAGACAAAAGTCGCTTTCGCTATCTTATTCGTGGCTTTAATGTGTATTGTCATAGTTGACTGATCTAAGAGATAGCAGTTGGCTCAACTCCGTACATACTTTTACTGATTATCGTAGTATGAAGTGTCCCTGCAATACCACATCCGGCACGTCGGTATCTCTACACGTCATCTAGTTTATCGGAGGCTGTAGCAACTAGCAGATCTCCGGGAGATAACGCTGCCCATTGTACGATTGCTTTATGGTTTCGCTTCAGGCATGTTTTGCTCGTAGGACGATATTCGTCATGCTACCTATAGAATATATACAGGCGTAGGTACAGTTGATGTATTCCAACTGTGTAGCATTTTTAGAAAGCATCGCACTAAAAATATCAATCTTCTTCCACTTGGCCTGGTTTTGCGTGGATACAGCCGATTACTCAGTTCTGTACCTTTGAAATTCCCGTCAAAATTGCTCCAGCAGCGGCGCGGGCGGTCTATGAATGATACGTAGGCGAATTAATAAAGGTAAATAAATGTAGCTAGTCGCGTTCATACCCGAGAGTTGATCTTATTGTAAACTAGATCTCCGCGGGCGGTTTTAGCCACGTAGATTCCGTGGGTACTTCAACATTAAATTGAATATAACCTATGTTACTCTTGAATCACGTAGCATTCTAATGATAAAAAGAAGTCTACCACTAACAATCAAATCTGTCCTCTTTATAATAATAGTTCACACTTCGACCACTTAAGTACCTAGAGAAAGGTCGCAGGTTAGCTAGGGTAGGATCCTCGACGGAATCACCCAGGATCGCGTTGCTGCCTCTCCCCCGGACTGATCCCGCGCCTGTAGCCCGTGCCGGCGATCATCACCAGTATTCCTTAATCTACTCTTAACTCCAGTAGAGCACAGGCACCCTGGGACAGGCTCATTAGGACCAACGCACACCCTGAGCGTTGATGTCGCTTAGACCTTGGCCGGATGCTTACAAGTAAATGTGTATATTATTTTGTCATATAACGCAGGACAGACGGACGGACGTATTATAAAATCTCTAAAGGTTAATTACAATGTAGCAAATGTATCACTTAAGTATCTAATATAATGTACGGGTAAGTATACATTATTAAATAATGTATACTTACTCGTTCATTATATTAGATTGTAATTCTAACAAGTACAACTAAGTGCTGAATAAATTTAATTATTTCTTTATGATAGCTACGCAAAAGTCTAAACGTTAACTTTTTCATGCTGCCTATATGTTTACCGACGTACCTCTTTACCAATACTCTTCAATAGAACAATGTACTCATTGACAATTGAAAATATTCGTCGATTTAATTGTAATTCGGTCGTCACTCGTTTGAGTTTAAATTCAATGAAATAATGACTTCGTTTAAATTCATGAGATGGCCGACGCAGACACTATTAATTTATTTAATTAACTTGTATTGTAGCTCTGTTATCTTGTATTTTTTTGTCATTTATTTAAAATGTTGTTTTTTTTATTGTGAACATAATAACGAAGACGTTGCGATAGAATGACATATCGACTGACAAGGTTAGGCATAGTTTTGGTAGGCGTGCCGCGTGTGTGCGTTAGCTGTGTGGCTTCAGTGTGTTGTTAGCAGCGTTCCGTCTTTACTTTTTATTTGTTCTGGGATAAAATGTTGTTTTTGTTATTGTAAACTATTCATTGCATTTCTGTCAATTTGTAAAGGATTTAAAGTTTAAAATGTAAGCAGCTTATCGCGCATTTTCACCTCAAAACATATGTTTCCGTAACAAAATAACCTACACTCAAATTATTCGGTAACGTAGACGCAACGTAGTTAACATGCATATTAGTACGGATATGTAATCAAAAGTCTAAAAATTAAGTTTCAAGCTTAACAAGAATACATACTAGTACTGTAAAAAAACCTTCAACCCTCTTTCAACTTTAGTAGTCGATTATATCCATTCTCAGGCTCTACACTATCTGAGTACCAAATTTCATTAAAATCGGTTCAGTAGTTTTGTTCAGTAGCTTGAAAGAGCGACGGACAGGCAGACAGAGTTACTTTCGCATTTATAATATTAGTAAGGATCTTTTAATTACTTATAGACGAGTTCTATCTGATTATGTTACTTGTTACTTATGTAAGTAGTTAATTCGTATGGGGCGGGTTTGTCTCTCAGCGCTTGTACCGCCCACGTCGTGTTCTGATCTATTGTATGCGATAGCTCTGAGGAAAGTCGCTTGTTCTAAGACTAGTAATTATATATTGTTATCATAGATTAGTTTTGCATGGAATAGGTTCTTCAAAATTTAATTTTCTTTAGAAATAAGCATAATCTTGTTTGACATGCTACTCGCCTCCACAAAATTAGCAATTCTTTCATGGGGCAATGTATACGCTTTTATAACAAGCTTCCTAATAATGTAAGATATCTGTCTATAAACAAGTTTTAACGATAGGTACGTCGAATACAAACTATGTAAAATGGATTATATAAGTGACAAAACTGCTTTGGAGTAGGATATTAATAATTGTATCAAAACCATTTATTAAAAAAAAACCATTCCTCTGAATTTCTTACCAGTTCTTCTCAGAGTTGTCACGTACTGGTGGTAACTGGTGGTAGTAAAAAGGACGCATCATAAGAACATCATTTAAAATATTTGAAATGTGTCTATATGAATAAATTTTTTTTCAGTTTTTTCTGTTTGAGTTTATTGTAAGAGCTCGGACTACAGAAACTTAACGATATAACCTTCTGACGTCCTCGTAGAACCGAAGTCCGAGAGTCCCGCGAACTGTAAAGTAGGGCGATAGTTGCCCAGAACTCCCTTAACCCCCCCGTAACTTTCTTGTAGTTTTTTAAAGGCTACAAGAAAGTTACATCCTATATTACATTATACAACCTGCTTAGCGTAGCGGTATTTGGCTCGCTTTAAATCTCGGAGGTCGTGAGTTCGATCCCCACTCCGGACAGGAAATCTTTGTGTAAATTCTAAGATATCTTTCCGGGTCTGGTTGGAAGAGGGACTTCCCTCCGTGCCTCGGAAAGCACGTTAAGTCGTTGGTCCCGATTATTATAACATCATCTATAATAATAGTATATAAAAGAACGGGCAGCAGCGTTTCCTTGTGTGGCACAACAATACTGCGGTCACCAACCCGTCTACCAAGCGTGGTGACTATGGCAAATGCCCTCCCTCGGGAGGAGGCCCATGTTCAGCAGTGGACGTTATTCGGGCTGATGATTATGATGATATTACATTTACATTAGGGCCGAGAAGCAAAACGATGCAATTTTTATGAATATCATGTCTAAAGTTTGTTGTAGCTTAAAGACGGATGTACTATATATCACACGCATTTTGTCTTAAGAGCTAATTTACGATAAAGGCACATATTATGACGAATGCTTATAACTTATAATGGGACATCCGACCTTATGCTTCTGAGCTCTAGAAATCTTTCCCAACTGACATGGCTATTCTATGACGATCGTTTCTAAAAAACAGGCGGATGTGTGTTAATTTTTAAATAAAAAAAATATTTTGAGGCAAAAGCTAGGATAGTATGATTTTAAGTTTAATAAATACTGCGCCACTGTGACTTGTACTTTTTTACTTGAAGACCTTCACAGAGCAACAGAAAATTGACAATTGTGAAAAACAAACAGACTGCGAAGTTCTATGTCATTAAGTGACGTCACGCGTCTCTATCGGTGTACGATGTCATGTGATAAATGTGTATAATTGCACGCATTTATTATTAAGAAATTAGTACTTCAGTTTGAGTATAAACTTTTATGTTTGAACCACAATCACTATTATACCATACATAACCAAAATATATATACCTAGGTATATTTTTTTCATAATAACAACTATTATTTAAATAAGATAATTATTTTTATATTTATAACAATATATTCTTCACATAGAAGTAAAAGATAATATTTATCTTTTGTTACAAAGTTGTTAAAAATTAAATCATCAATGAGTGCGACATCTATAATATTTATATGGAACTAAGTCTCTTACGGTACCAAAAGCTTTAACGAGATGTTCGGTTGTACAGTTGTTAGTTCCCCAGCGCTTCCCTAGGTGTCGCGACGAGACACGAACTGAGCGATCTTGGTGCGACGCCTGAAGTGATGCACCCAGCGGATGGTTACGTGGTACAGGAACTCCGTCACGGTGATCACTGAGATACCAGTGAACATCATCCACTGGCTGCAGATCTTCACTGGAGAATTTAATTAAACAATCATATTAATGAACATGATTATTAAGAAACAACATAAATGTGTTTACTCGGACGAGATTTTATTAAATTGTTGAAAACTACAAGCTAAGCAAATTGCGGCTTATTGCGGCCGCTGGATAGGGATATTAAGGATTTTAATTTTAGAGGAGGTGTGTGCAAATGTTGCTCTACGTACTTTACATTCATAGCTGGGGACCTTTAATTAAATAGTTAACTTCGTTAATCGCTAACCAACCAAAATCAAATATCTAAGGTGCGTTGAATTTTCTAAAATGTAACGCTTTAACTTTTAACGAAGTTATTTTTTTTCGTAACTAGTGATAAAAATTGCATATTCTGTTAAAAACCTGGTGGTTCATGAAATAATGAAATAATGAATTTTATTCAGCACTTAGGTATTTACATACACTTGTACTTGTCAGAATTACAATGTAAGAAGATAAAATAATAAATAATTATAACTAACAAATAATTCTTACTCTATAAGATATCCGACTAAGTAATTAACAGTAGTAGCAAATCATACAAATCTACAGACTGCAAAGTCCGTCCGTCTGTCCTGTGATATTTATTGCAATTAACCAATTATTATTATTATTATAACAAGAAATTAAAACCGCATCCAAATTGCAAGTGGTCACATTATATCTAAGTGGCACACACCTGAGGGCACCCTTATGGGGTTTAGGACCACGACCCAGGGTGCCACTGAAGTAAAAAGGTAGATATATGAAGAGGATGTGATCACCAGCACCGACTACAGGCGCTCAATCACAGGGCAGGGGTAGGGGCGCAACGCGGTCCGCGCCGGCGAGAATCCTACCCTAGCTAACCTGCAACCTTTCACTAGCTACCTAAGTGGACGACCCGGAGAAGAAAGGAAGAAAGAAACTCCGGGGTTGTTCTTTTTCGTCATCTTTTGTTGTGTTTTAGTCTCTTCTTTTTTTTTAAAAAAGCTTGTTAACAAAATCTCATTGATTACATTGCAATTATACCATGTGCGCTGATGTACGCCCTGAAACATTTCCATTAGTGTAGGCGAAGTATTTACTGGATTTCCTCAAGCAAAAGAAAAACAGCCTCTTGCACATGAAAACGGAGGAAACATCCACGCACATTTTTAAGGAACAAACTACACGAGGTAGATCTCTCGTCATAGGGGACACAAAACTACCACCTCAAATACATCCATCAGCAAGACGACCAGCCACCGCAAGCAGCACCCGATCACGAGTATGACGTGTGAGCACACAGCCATCGCCTCCCTCGCCATATTAGAGGGAAGGAGGCGACCCGACTCACATCGCCACCGCAAGCAATGACAAACAAAGGGAGCATGACGAACTCACTGACAGTAGCATTTGTGGAGTCAATAATAATAAAAAATATTTAAACTTTAACTCAGCATAGCATGTTCCAATACAAGTGAGTCTATACAAATTAAAATATTTAACCATTTTATAAATACATACTTATAAAATTACAACAGATAGGTACTTATTGTGAGAATGACTTTGTTTTACTGCTTGCACCATGCAGTTTTATCATTAATATAGTCATTGATTGTGTAATAACCCTTTTTCATTAGGGTATTCTTAACCTCGATTTTAAATTTATTAAGAGGTAAATCATGCACATATTCTGGAATCTTATTATACATGCGCACACTAAGCCCCACAAAAGAAGAATGAACTCGCTGTAAACGGTGGTATTCAGCACACAATTTATGTTTATTTCTAGTATTTATTGTGTGCAAAGCACTTCTCTTTTGATGTATATTTAAATTATGTCTAACATGCATTATATTTTCATAAATGTATTGAGAAGCTACCGTTAATATATTTATATCTTTAAATAAACCTTTTAGAGAGGTTCTGGCACTTAGCTGATAAATAGATCTTATTGCCCGTTTTTGTAAGATAAAGATGTTTTGAATATCGGCTGATTTTCCCCAAAGTAGAATTCCATAAGAAAGAATGCTATGGAAATAACTAAAATAGACCATACGGGCAGTTTCTACGTTAGTGAGCTGTCTCACTTTTCTGACAGCATAAGCAGCAGACGTTAACTTCTTAGCAAGGTTCGATACATGAGCATTCCATTTCAATTTGTTATCTTATGTTATTCCTAGGAACACTGTGGAGTTAACAGTTTCAAGCACTTCATTATTTATTATCAAATTTGGTCCAGTATTTCTTACATTGGGCGTAGTGAATTTAATACATTTTGTTTTTTTCGCGTTAAGAACTAAATTATTAACCGAATCGTTCTAGAAGTTAACCGGCTAGAAACCAAAAAAAGGCGAGTAGGGGTAGGTTATTGGAGTGTGTAATGTAAGCATGTTGACAAAAAATCTTTTATCATTTATTTAATGTTAATGATAATGGATTATGATTTAGAATGTATTTTATTAAGATAGACTAGTTGCGTTCTGGACGAAACACTAATTACACGATTTCATAATAATGTAATGACCAATTGCTATTAGACGATACGATACTAACCCGTCCAATTTACCTATCAGTCAATTTAGTGTTCTAGCATGATATTTGCCTTCAAGAACATTAATATGTCGAAGTTCTCGTCTGAAAGCGAGGCTCGCGTTTCGGCTGTAGTAAATCCTTTTCCGTGGAGAACTACAACTGCAGCGGTTGAGGATATAGCAGTATATTAAATTTAACTAGCTTCCAAGGCGGCTTCACCCGCGTTACACCGGTTCCCGTGGGATCTTCATAATATAATATAGCCCATAGCCTTCCTCAATAAATAGGCTTTCTAACACTGGCAGAATTTTTCAAAACGTACCAGTAGTAGCTCCTAAGATTAGCGCAGACATCAAGCAAACAAACAATCAAACTTCATTTTTATAGATTTTTACAAGACTTTGCTTTGCTTTGCTCTTAGCACAATTATAAATGATAAGGGACATACTAACCGAATACCTCGTACCACCTGGTGTGAATCTCCAGAAAGTACCGTTCCTGCTGCTCCTTGCTGTAGAACAATCTGATCAGTGACGAGTTCACGGGGGAACCGCCAAACCTGCACAGATAGTATGAAAATTACAAAGGATAATACAACCACACAACCACAACAGGACTCCCACGAGGAATCCCGTTCCTATAGTAAATTCAAAAGAAGCTTATGTTACCCATTATAACATTAGCTAAGTCCCGTCCAATTCTGATCAACGTTTCTAAGACTCATGTCACTGTTTGAAATCGAGCTCCCGCGGGAAAACGTAAGGAAATAAGATCATTTCTTTGTTTTGTAATCTTGGACGTGGTCGACAGATATCAGTTATCATTTTTTATTCATATTGCCAAACAGAATTACTATATTTGAAAGAGGATACATTACCAAACCTTAGTTTTTTTAGTAGATACAATTTGAAATCATATTTAAACATTAAAAAGATAAAAAATAGTAAGCAAATATGTTTATCGATAGTTAATGGGTTCAAAACTAACGCGGTTTTATACACATGCATGGATCGTGACAATTTTTTAGTTTCTAATAGTATTTTGGCTGTGCGTTGATAAGTCAGTTTTCCTTTTTACCCGAATGTGTAACGCAAAGGAGTGGTAAAAATATATTCTAACAAAGGAACATAATAACTCAGGATCCATTGAAAAATAAGATTGGCTGTCGAATAATGGATCTCGACTGTTCAGTTGTTATGTTCCATTATTAGAATATATTTTATTTTCTTCAATAGTATTCGTTCCATAATATATTATAGAATTCTAGACATATAAGTGTTTTTTTTTCTTAAAATTAAGCCTTAAATTATTTACTTATACTCGTAATCGGTGTAGGAGGGCACCAGCGTGTACGTCTGTCGGGTGCAGTGCCCGTAGCACTGCTTGCAGTTGAGCGAGTTGTCCATCTCCTCCGACAGCGCTTCCTCCGTGCCCGGCTGTCGCCGCGACGGGAACAAATACAGAAACTTCTCTGGAAACCAAATTTACATAATGAACTTTTTGCACAAGATGTGAATCAATAAAGGATATGTGCCGTGTGGTTTCCGGCTTAGGATAGACTACCCCATGTCTTCCCATGGGTGTCGTAAAAGGCGACTAAGGGACATATGGCTGATGAATGGGCAGCAGCATCTCATTAGCTCAAGGTTTACATCTTACTGCGATCACCAATCCGTCTATTCGTCCTATTTTAATTAGCTCAACGTAAAGCATAATTTTTAACGTTTTTAAAAGAATTAGAGTTTTTGCGTTGAGGAGTTCTTTAAATGTTTATTTTTTATATGTGGATAATTTTAAGCCGTGTGCGTTTGCCAGGTCACTCTATTAATAATATTGTTGTTAGCAAACTAATAACAGGGTTGCTTATAATGACTTATAAATTACAAAATCCATAGAGACATTTTTTTATATACCTACTAATAGTACCTACGCTTGATTTCACTCAGCTTAATTGTTTAGTCTTTTTATTCAAAACAAACTCGTAACATAAACAATTTCTCATTGAAAATGTTATCTGTTAGATACCTACACACACCTATAACATTAGGTATGTAGATATCTAACAGATATAGGTACTAACACGTATGTGTCGTTGATCACGTCTTCTTAACTTCATAATCTGGGGGCACGGCAGTGCCCCCCCAAGTCGAGTAAGAAAAAAAAAAAAAAAAAAAAAAAAAAGGTGCACGGCCGTACCTATCTTTTCTCGAAGCAACTCAGCCGATTTTCGACCCTCTATAACTTCGTTGTGGATGAAGATAGGAGCCTGAAATTTCAGAACCTAAGCAGGCTTTGTAAAACTACAGCATATTTCAAATTTCATTCAATTTGAACCAGTACTTTAAGAATTATAACTACTCAAAGTTCGGTAATTTCGGTAATTTTGTCACTCGCTCACACGTGATTGACCGATCATCAAAATGTTTAGGCACTTCTAGCAGACGTAGAAGCTTCAAATTTTGAGTACTAGTAGAGTTTAGTGTAAAACTCATGGGAAAATTCCAACATTTTGCAATTTCGGTCCAGTTGTTAAGTTTCATCAACTGCATTAATAACTTTGTTATTTCTTATAAATGTATAGGATTACAAAGTTACATTTGCAGTCAGAGAATCAGTGTAAATGAATATGTATGATTTAATGGAAGAATAGGTGTAGATAGGGACCTAGATGCGATTATGTTGAAAGGTGGTGGCTAAGTGGTTACGTTAGTTGCTCCAGAGACCTGGTTTTCTGCGTTCGATTCCCACCCGGGACAATTATTCGTCTGAAATTAAAACAGTTGTATTGAGTCAGGGGGTGCTTTGTTTTCGTTAATCTATCGAGCGGTGCGACCTTCGCGACACAGGGATTAATTTAACAAATAAAAAAAAAATCGAAGGAAAAAAAAAAAAAAAAACTCAATGGAATGTAAAAGCAACTGTGCTATGAACGATAGTATACTAACAGGCCGTGGCCCCTTGAGAAGTAGGGACCCCGTGTACTCTGGCATCCCTGAAACTGGTTATTTGGACCCAGGAGAGCCCGCAACACCATTTGAGTCGCGGACGCTGCCATTGGGTATCCCAGATAGGCAACAGTTCCTGGGCCCCTCACCAATTGTGGTCAGAGGAGTAACCGGGGGTTTAAGTGTTTTTCTCTCAAGGTATGATTTGCATTCCACTGCTATGGAGAGGGCGAGTCCCACATACCCCACCGCTCGTGCGGGAATGCCGCAGTGTCGGAGGAGATGCGTAAAATTCTTGCATTCCCCCCGGACAAACACTACGGCTTCCACGCTTCCCGTTCGTCACAGAAAGACGGTCACTTTCTTTCAAGTAATTAACAAGTCTTACTGCGATATCGCAGGTATACACACACACCACGTTTTATTTATCTGACACAAACTGTATTTGCATATTCATTTTATCAAATATTTTTTACACAGTTTGATGTTAACTAGGTAGCTTTAAATTTACTTATGTAAGTACATATTAGCTTGTGGCCGCGACTTTGTCTCTGTGGAAAAGTTACTTTGACCCGCGACATAGATAATAATTTCCCTAGTGCGGGAGCTGTCTCAAAAAAAGTTCCATTAAAAACAGTTTAGTAATTTCTTTATTTAAAAACCTTTGACAGTGAGGCCGTGAGTGCCATACATAAGTTCATGTTAATCCTCTGTTAAGCTTGATGTTGTAGTTTTCGATTAGGTACATTGAAAATATTTATAATGAATGAGAGATAACAATTTTAAATAAGGATTAATTTTAAATGACGTTTGACGAGTGCGACGAATATCAATAAACCATAAAAAATACACGACGAAGCTGCTCTTGTTACGTATGGTGAGTGTTGCCATGCCAGCTAGGTACATGGGTATTCATATATTCGTAAGTTAAGTTATTTTGTAAATAAAGGCACCGAGTTACGAGTCTGGACGGTTTACATTTAATTTAAGTCTACTTTGGAACGATTAAAGCGCAGGAATCCTCCATTTGTGCATACAATAGACTAAAACCGGCCAAGTGCGAGTTGGACTCGCGCACTAAGGTTTCCGTACCATTTTCAAGTGCCTACCTATTGCCGTTATAGATATCGAGCAAAAAAGGCCGCAAAAAAGCTTGTCGTATTGGAGCCCCCCTTAATTATTTAATTTATGTTTAGTTTGTTAATAAAGCAACAGAAATACATAATTTGTGAAAATGTCAACTGTTTAGCTATCGCGGTTCTTGAGATACAGCCTAAATCCGTTGTAGGTATTCAAAAAAATTATGTAAATTGTAAAGCAAAGGAAAAAAGGTACAACTATCTACAAAAAGAAATGAGATGCCATCAAAAACATACTTGTAAAAAAATCCAAGTCTCGTAACGCAGTTCTTTTACCGTTAAAAGTTGTGAGATCTATGTAATACCAAGTCGGTTAATTTATTCAGTCCCTACTTAAGGGACCTTCTGTCTTAAGCTATTACGTAACTATCTCACCTAACAGACTCTTAAAATGATCTTATCAAAATTCAAAACTTTTATGTTATGAATATTAGATTGACTTGGCCATCGCAATAAACACTTGTGAGACACATTCTAATAGTATCCGATGGCCAAGTTAATTTATTATTTAAAACTTAAAAGTTTCGAATTTTCATAAGATCATTTTAAGAGTCTGTTAGGTGAGATAGTTACGTAATAGCTTAAGACAGAAGGTCCCTTAAGTAGGGACTGAATAAATTAACCGACTTGGTATTACATAGATCTCACAACTTTTAACGGTAAAAGAACTGCGTTACGAGACTTGGATTTTTTTACAAGTATGTTTTTGATGGCATTATAATTTACCATACGACTGTTCTCACCTCTATGCTTATTAAGACAGACAAGCTTCCTGAGGGAGCAGGTAGGATATTCGTGGTCATGGCGCGTGCCCTGCCAGTTGAAGGGCACACAGCCGCACAGCGCCATCGCCTCCTGACAGCGGCACTCCGTCAGGCACCACAGCAGGCGGTGGTACTTCTCGCTGCGACAGTTGTTCTGAACAAGAGACCTTTATTTATTTATTTTATTTATTTATTTAAAACTTAAGCACAAACTATTGTACCAAGGTGGACTTAATGCCGTAGTAGGCATTATCTGCCAGTCGACCTTAGGGTGGTGATGAAACAACATGGTAGGTGCGCTGCAGTTTAGAAAAGATAAAATAATAATTTAACTATTAATTGATAAATTCTAAGAAAGCATATATATACAGCTATAACATACATAACATATAACATATATAATAACATATATACACGTATACATATTTATATACACTCTAATAATAAATGCATATATACTTATAATATATATCATAAAATTAATAAATTATACACTGATGAGAATCTACCCTAGCTCTTGAGAAGATGTTGTTTCGCTTTCCTTTTAAAATGATAGCGGTTCTTTGCCATTCTGATCTCAGGTGGCAGTGCATTCCATAGAAGAATAGACTGCACGAAAAAGGAAGAATGGAGAAAATTTGTGTGGTGGGAAGGACATAGTAGAAGTCGGTTATGAGAAGATCGGAGACTTTTTGTATGATTTGTGAAGTTATATCGAAAATGAGGGATTAGGTATGATGGAGAAGAAGAGTCGAGAATAGAAAATAAAGTCGTGAGAGCCCGTAGAGATCTGCGTTGCCGTATAGGCCACCAGTTGAGCTGTGAACGATAAGCAGACACGTGATCGTACTTACGAAGATTGAATACGAATCGAATGCAGTTATTTAGAAGTCGGTCAAACTTATTGAGGTGGTCTGCATTCAGGTCAAAATAGCACATATCACCATAGTCAATAATGGGAAATATTAAGGACTGTACCAGCAATACTTTTGTCTTGGCTGGTAGGAAATTCTTGAGACGATACAGTGCACGCAAGATGCCTATCACTCTTTGGCTAACACTACTGACTTGTTTTTTCCAGCATAGAGTTGTGTCAAGCTGTAATCCTAAATTTTTAACATTCTGGCTAAAAGGAATCGAACTGTTATTGAATGTGACAGATGGTATATTGTGAATGTCTACCCGACACATCATTCGAGAACTACCGATTATAATTGCTTGGCATTTAAGAGGATTTACAGACAAGCCAAACCTATTGGACCAATCCTTTATTGCTTCTAAATCCTTGTTAAGCATATTGATTGCATCGGGCAGACCCTCCAACGTCGCCTGAGAATATAATTGCAAGTCATCAGCGTAAAGATGATACGCAGATTGAAGTTCATTACATATGAGATTAATAAACAGAGAAAACAATAAAGGAGAGAGAATACCGCCTTGAGGAACGCCTGAATCAAGATTACACCAATTTGATGAAGACTCACCAAGGCGAACAGACTGTTGGCGTCCCTGAAGATAAGACGAAAACCATTTCAGTGACTCATCAGAGACCATAAGATGGGAGAGGATAGCTAATAGGATGTCATGACTGACGGCATTAAAGGCATTAGAGAAGTCCACCAACACTAACACTGTTAGCTTTGTGTCCTCCATGCCTGCCCTTATGTCGCCAGTCACCTTAAGGAGTGCGGTAGTGGTGCTGTGAGCAGGACGAAACCCGGATTGGAGAGGATTAAGAAGGCTATGTTTAAATACATAACACGAGAGCTGCTGATGAACAACAGACTCCAGTATTTTTGAAAGGAAGGGAAGAAGGGAAATAGGACGATAATGAGAAAGTAGTGACGGATTAGCTATTTTCGGCAAAGGACGAACAAAAGCTTTACGCCATAGGGAAGGATAAGATCCGGAATCAAGGGAATGGTTAATGATGTGGGTTATTGGAGTAAGGACGGAATCAAGTATGGTCACGATCATACGTCTACTGACATTGTCGTAACCCACAGCATTGGATTTTATGGCTAGGATGATCTTTTTGGCCTCTATTGAGTCAATTGGTGAGAACTGAAATGATTGAATATTAGGGCGCGTTAAACTGGTCAAATAATCTATAGTTCGTGACTTTGTTAGACGATCCATAGGTGTAGAGGAAGAGAAATGAATATTGAGGTCGTCTAAGCAAATTGAACCAGGAAGATCCGAGTGTCGGGATTTACCGATACCGAGAGTTCCAAGGAACTTCCAGATACCGGCTGGTGTCGAGACAGAAATATTATCGTGAATATGGCGGCGTTTTGCACTGCGTATCATCTGGTTACACCGATTCCTTGCATTTTTATAACTAACCCAATTCTCATCGCATCTGTCAGCTTTGAACCTTCGAAAAGCACGGTCTCTACGCCGCATCGCCATTTTAATCAGCCTGGTCATCCATGGCGCAGACGAACGCTTTATCAGAGTTTTTTTAATGGGGGCGTGCACGTCATACAGTTTCAAAAGTTTTTCATTAAAAATGCTAATTTTATCGTCGAGAGTGTTTGCAGCGTACAATGGCTCCCAGCTTATCTCTAATGCATCCTTGCTAAGGCGATCTTCATTCATCCGTGCAAAAGCTCGCACGTACAGTACCTTAGGTTTAGGCTTAGGAGGTTTAAGGAGGTATGATAGGAAAATTAGGTCGTGACGGGAAAATCCAGGAGCAGAAAGTTGACCATGTGAGGATGTGAGTGAGGGATTGGATGTAAGGATAATGTCGAGCCAAGTGTCGTCCCCTGAGTTATTGTGGTGCGTAGCTTGCAAAGGCAACATGTGCAAACCAGTAGACTCAACAATTTGCAAGAGTTTAAGGGTACGAGGATTGTTTTGGGAAAGGATGTTGGTATTAAAATCGCCCATGATAATATGGTGTGCATACTCCGAACCCACAGATTCAAGTACCAGTTCTAAGTCGGTGAAATAATCAATATTAGGGGGACAATAGACCACCCCAATGACAGTTTCCGTGCCTTTAACTGAAACTTCCAAAAAAAGATACTCAGCTGTACCAGTGAAAGTAGTGGGGGAGGATGCAATGACTTTATACAAAAAGTCACTCCTCAGATATATAGCTACACCACCCCCACCCTTACCCGTTCTATCATTACGTAGAAGAACGAACCCAGGCAGAGGGTACGTAGTGGAGAGTATATGGGGTTTGAGCCAACTCTCAGAGACCAGAATGGCATGAACATTGCTATTAGTGAACGCGTCTAAAAAGTCATTGTAGTGACTCGGGATGCTCTGTGCATTAATATGACACACGTTGAAGAACTTTTGGTTAGGATCTAAGTTCTGGCGTAGGGCATCACCCAGTGTACCATCAAGCGAACAAAAGCTGCTGCTATCGGAATCCGTAGATTCATGCGTAGAAAAAAATGTCTCATCGTCAGTATCATAATCAATATAAGCCATAATTAAATAAGTATAATAATATAAGTATAATAAATAATTTAATATAAATAATATAATTTCTATAATATGTTTGAGGAAAGCTACAGCCCTAACTAAATAGCTATTGTTTGGCACACCACCCGCCAGCGTACAATTTTTAAATACATACATAACTTAAAAACAATAATGGAACGGAAAAACACATAAAAGTAATAAAAATTAATTAAAACAAATATATAGATTTAAAAAACCCGGAGCAACAACAACTAAACGCAAAACACAAGATGACAATACGCAGTGACATTGACAGTTTGACACATTAAAATTGATAGATGACAGATATGACATTACAATTTACATTTATTCATATAACCAATAAAAATAAAATTTTGTGAACGAATTTATTATTATAAATGATTGCACACCCTCTTAGTTAAAAAGATAAAATACAGTCGCAGCTAAAGAGTGGAGGGTAGCACTGAAATGATGATAATATATGCAGATGCAGAAAGATCATTGAATAGGACAGAATTAAATAACATTCTGAACAATATCAACGGTTATGTACTAATTAACTACAGAAAACAGGTAAGTTGAATGATGAATATCTGATGATAGTATGTCATATAAAAACAAATTTAACACTAAACATTTTAGCATTGCAATTAACAGTACCTTACTTTTTCAGGTTATCACCACTATTACCCACCATTGAAGATCCATTGGATGATTTTGGATACTTGGAGGACAAAGTGGCAAACTCTTCGGCCGAAGTAATCTTATGACGAATAGCATCTCTCGTCTTAATGACTATGATGCCTCCTTCAGTCCAGACAGACCTCATACCGAAGAACACCCTTGCCTTGGAGAAAACCGCTTGCCTGCACCTTGTAAGGAACTCCTTCAGGGATATGGACGAACCTTTTAGCTTCGATTTGGCCCTCCAGACTGCAGTTTTTGATTCCACACTTGAAAACCGTACTAATATTGGACGTGTATGATCTTTAGTGGGAGACCCAAGGCGGTGACAGACTTTGATGCTTGCTGGTGATAAGTCCCGAAGTCCTATTTTGGTGGTGACAATCTCCATAACTACATTAGTGCAGTCTTCACTGTCCACTTTATCAACTCATTCAAACCATTCGAGTTGTCAGTCTTTGTGTAATACTGGGTTTGAACGTGTTATGTTTACCTATAGTACATACAAATTTTAGAACCAAGACTTACAATTGACCTCTGGTGGTCCAGGGGTAGTGGTGGGTAGCCCTTTCGTTCAATGTTGGGGGAACCTTTTTCATTAGATATGATAATACCTCTATCTCCCGCTTCCCTTTGACTTTGACTCTATCCCCCGCTGCAAGTCCCTTAAGGGGCGCCCCCTTGCACAAGTTGCAAAGTTTGTAGTTTTCAAACCATATAATAAGGCTCGCCTTTATGGCCGGTGAAGTATCCAAATACTCGAGGATAACTCCAAAATAAAACATAAATGGACCTTTTTCCACTTCTGGTCTTGAATCGTCAAACTTTCTTTCCCAAAAATGATTTACAACAGGTAGGTACAACGATCAGTTCAACCTTTAACATGAACGATTATCTTACATAGCATTTGGAATGTATGTACGTAGTTTAATGACTGTCAAATACCGTTAAGAAGGAGAGGTGTGCGATGTCGGTGGTCTGCAAGAAGGAGTGCAGGCGGTAGTACACGGAGGCGTTGAGCGGCACCGGCTGCAGCTGCACCGCGCCGCCCTCTAACAGCGGAAACTCGTCGCCTTGGAACACAAGCATCTGCAGATCAGAACGAACCTATGGTACGAGGTTCAGTAGGTAGAGCAAGTCATTTATTTAAACAACTGTTAGTGACTGCTATCATCCTTCAAAACTTTGTGCACTTTTCCTTCGAACTTGTCATTGTATTTTTGTAAAAAACCTTGTTCCCACAATGAAGCTTATATTATAACAAAATCTAATTGTGAAGAATTGCTTGTACCTCTCCTCCGTAAGAACTAGGACGGCGCAGATAGGCGATATCATCGAGGTTCTCGGTGAAGAGCACACCTAGACCATAATCCTGCCCCGTGAGGGGTAGTATACGCGGCTTGTTTCCTTCGTCCACCGACCTGAAATCAGAGACACACTTGACCTGACCCTCCATCAAAACTATCATCAACATAGCATCAGTTCCATATCAGCATACGAGCTGGGTGAATATTATTATATACAAAGATTTCTTCGGGCGAGGGTTTCAGACCAATGATTTTCAAGATGGAAGGCGAGTTGGGTTACGGAGATCAAATGGTTGACAAATTCGTCTCTCTCTCCGAAGAGAATGATTATGTACGAATTTACTAAGGATGTACATAGTCTTGCCAAAACAACTAACGGAATTTTTTGAAATTTGGCATATAGGTATTTCTATAACTTGTCAAAATACGAGACCAAGTTATTATTAAGACGAATAGTTGAATTACATGTATCTGGAGTTGAAGACGCAGCAGTAGCCCAGTGGTGTAATCCTCTTGGCGAACAGCTCCTCACACGGCTCCTCGCGTCCCATCCAGCTGCAGTAAGCCAGCAGCGACTCACATGTTGGTGAGAACTAGAGACAGACAATTTTAAAAGTGAATGCGCTAAGAAAAATAGACTTCGTATGTAGATAGTTTCGTTGCAAATCTACACTATGATTTTTAATGGTTGTTATACATAGCTGAACAAATAATATAAAGAACCTACTAAAATCAAAGCTGATGAGTGTGTTTGAACTCACTATGTAAGTAATTTAAATATATAATGAAATATACTTATGCTAAATAGTAGGTAGAGGTGATGTAATAGACCAATTTTACTAATACGAATAAAAAATTTCGCCGAGAACCATTAAGAAATTACAATATACATCATAAAGATAGTCCAAATTTCTTCCCAATAAGAATGTACCTGACAACAAACTATATTGAATTGCCAGCCATGGACAGTACGCACTAACCCTGAACATCAAGTCAGACACGTTGTAGTTAGGTTCCACGTCCTGGAGAAACTCTTCGAAGATGTCGAGCAGCGGGGACGACGTAGCGATGATCATCGACATGGTGAGCGCGGCACCCAGGTTGCGCAGGCGCCGCCGAATCGAAGTCTTGCTGTACTGGTAGTGCAGCACGTTCTTGGGGTGGCTAGAAACATGAATCTTAAAAGAACCGTCTTGTTTGTGAGCAAACAAGACGGTTCTTTTAAGATACCAAAAGCGTTTAACGTACGAAAGTACATACTGTATGTACAAGCGTTTTACTTCTTATTTCCCGTCCCATCGAAAATGGTTTCCAAACCGATAGAAACGTGCATGATAGCTATCAATTTCGGCAGAAAGCTTAGTTCAATCCTGATTGATTTCAAAAGTAACCATGCTGTGTCTTTTACCTGCATACTTCCGTTCCAGCACGATACATTCAAGATATATAAATTAATTGATATTCAGATAACGTACTTATCTAAAATCAAAGATAGCAAAGTCTTTAAAATATATGGTCCTAAAATACAACCTATACAAATAACTTGTGTAGTTATTGAAGGCCGCCTTGCCGATGACGGTGTTGCTGCACAACGCCACTGCTGGAAACGTGAGGTTTCCTATGTGATTGTCGGAAGACATGGGGCTCACCACGTCGTGCTGTTGGTCGTAGTAGAAGTACACGGACAGAGACACCAACGACTTGCCCGACAGGATAACCAATACGAATAATATTACTTGGAGGTTCCTGAAATTATTTAATTGAAGTGAATGAAGAAAACAATATGTTTATTGTATACTAGGTGCGCCCCGCATCTTTGTCCGCGTTTACTTTGGCAGTGGATCGGAGCATGATGTCTTGTAGCCATTATGTTATAATACAGCATATAAAATATCTGCGTGCAATAAATGCGATCGTTTTTTGCGTAAAAGAGTAACAAACATCCATCTTTTCATACTTACAGACTTTCGCGTTTATAATATTAGTAAGGATTTTTGTGTTTTGTGGCCTGTTAACTATCAAGTATAGCCGACTTTGGCGCACACGACACGCTTACACTTATAGTCGAGTATGACCGAAATTGGCGTTCAAAAAGTTGACTCTTTCAAATTGGAGCGTACTTTGAGCTGATATCATGTTCTTTCATATGAAGCCTAGATATAGAGTGATGAGTGTACCTCTGCCACCTGATCGAGCTATCCAAATTGATATATTTAATTCCTGCTATGGAGCTGTTGGCCCAATAGTCTTTGATGGCATCCACGAAGCTCAATCGTATCCTGGTTTCGAAGCTGCCCCAGGTTTGCTGCCCAAACCTCAGACGTCTTGTTGTTTGGATGGATGGCTTTTTCAACTTCTTTGACCATATTTCTGGGTCTACAGTACGCATAGTTAATCTTAATTAATTAATTAAATTATTGCAGCTGTTTAGCTGCAACAATTTAGCTGAACTTTTGCTTACAGATACCTGTGCATTTATACTTAATTTATTTTCCTAATGCGCTTCAAAGTGTTAATAACAATCAACTGTAGTTTGAACGTTAACTGTTTTAATAGTAATAAATTTTATTTATTTGCGTGTTTAAACTCATATTATTAATTGACCTGACTGATTACTATATCCACATGGACATTATTAAAATTCTGTATGTCAGTGGCGAAGGTTAACAGTATGTAGTGAAAATTTAATGACTTAATCTGCATGCAAACCCAGTACACAACAAACACCGTAATTTAAATCGTTGTTGATATATGGCGTGGTATTTACCATCAGTATTACTATCGAATCGTAGAATTAAACATTTTAAATTACCATATTATGTCTTTATGATAAAAGTTTCTTGCAAAGAGACGGTTATAATAAATACACATAGCAAAAGTAGCTTCTGTACCTACATGATCGTCTGTACTACCAAAAATAATCCATTTTGCTATATATTGACTAAAGAATCACAGGGTATAGGTAAATCTTGAAAATGACGGATTTACAAGGTCACTAAACATATTTCATTTGCGTTTATGAATTCATTTGCGTTACATACGTTACATATTAAGATTACGTCGATAAGTATAAAAGAGATATCACATAGTATTGTTATTCCAATCGATATGAATACCAGTATCATAAAAAGTATGGTAGTCCATGGTGTGCTGGTATAAATCTCGCTTAAAGTCTCGGAGTTCGTAGGTTTCATCTTTACGTCGGGTAAGAAAACTTCCTGTAAAATCTAAGATCTCTTCCCGGGTCTGCTCGGCTGAGGGCTGGTAGTTGGCATGGAGGCTTCGAGCTTCTGAAAGTGCTTAGCCGTGGATCTTGATTCCTATAACATCATCTATATGTACGTACTTACGCCTAACATTCTCCGCCCCAGTATACAAGTGTCAATTAGGAAAGTAAAAGTAAAACCTCAACTAAAATTCGATAACCTTTTTGATATAAACCGCAATCTGGACCAATTTTCTGTATAACTAAATCAATTATGCAGTCTGACTGTAAAATTTACAATCTTAACCCAAAATATAAGATCCATTAATGATTAATGTAATTCTAATATTTTCGTCACACTGTTGCATCGCATAGATATTGACAGTGAAGTGATGATCTTAACCGAATGTTGGCTTAAAAATATTTCAACTATTCCACAATTTAATCCTACTTGATGTATCATACAAAGAAACACAAAAACCAGAATGATGGCAAAGTTTGTCTGAAAATGACATCATGGATGGTACTTGTTTAAAAATAGGTAGGTACTACATATCAATTATTTGCATATACCGGTCTCCATCGCACATAAATACAACGAATTCTTAATTTCTCTAGATTCCGCACTACATTCATTAGCTTCTTTTAAGAAAAATTCTATAATCGATGATATTAATATCGATATCTGCCATACCCCATGTGATACACATGCTTCTGAATACCTCAATTTGTCGGCCAGTCATGGTTTGTTTCCTGCCGAGAGGCTCTTACTGCTCATACCACGTGTTACTTAAATCAAACGATGCAGCATTAACACTAGTTCTCAATTCATTTGTAATGGACCAGCTGTGTTTTATTTAGCCTGAGACACAAAGAAGGGTACTCCAGAAGCACATACAGTTGTACTAACAGTAAAATCAACTATGAAACTCTCGACCAAGATATGAATCGATTGAACTTTGATCAATTCTATGTCATAACCAATGCTAATGAAGCAACAAATCGGTTAGTAAATATCCTAAGGACTACTATTGAATTTAATTGATTCATAGTTAAGATATCAAAGCGTAGTAGCAGTAGTTGTAATAGAGATGCTATGCATAAAAAATCTAATCGATATCTCAACAACGTTATCTTAAAGTCAACTTATTTAAGATACAGAAATTTCTGCACCAAAATTCTAAAAAAAGTTAAAAGAGAATATGACAGAAGGGAGCTAGTTGATGCTGAGTCAGATAAAAAACGAATCTGGAAGACAATAAAGAGAGTAACCAACTGCGTGGATTCTAAAACCTCCTCTAGTGATTTACTGCACAATTTTTCATCCACTGAGCTCTCGGTCAAACAAACAAATGAATACTTTGCAAACGCCGCCAAAAATCTAGCAGATAAAGTTTTATCTTCTTCTCTGCCACATAGAAATAATGAATTTGGTAACACTCGTTGCAACATTCCTTATTCTCCCAATAGACTGTAATGAGGTCGAATCTATCTTATTGATCCTTAGAACAGACTGCGCTGTGGGATGGGATAACACGTCTACAGCTTTTCTTAAGCGGTATAAAATCTTGCTTGTTCCTGTCCTGACCTACATTTTAACCTCTGCATTGAAATCAGTACATTTCCATCCCACTCCAAAAAGACGCAAATATACCTACAAGATTCCCGCGCGCGGTTTTACCTGCGTAACTCACGTTCCCCTGGAACTTCATAATAAAATATAGCCTATGTCATCCGGGGATAGTGTAGCTTTCTAACGACGAAAGAATTTTCAAGTCGGTATAATAGTTTCGGAGCCTATTCAATACAATCGAACAATCAAATCTTTTCTCTTTATAATATTAGTATAGATTTACATGGGTGTAGAGACTGTGCTGCTAATTATCGACCTATAGCGATTTTGACTAATATGCCAAAAATCTTGGAGCGAATAATTACCAACCGTCTAATGAATTTTCCTTGTGTAAATAAACGAACTAGTTATGCCAATTAAATATCAACAACACTTACAGCGTGTGCAGACTTGGCCACAGGTCTTTGTCATAGCACAACACCTGTTCAACATAATTAAAACCTGGTTAAACTGGAACTAACTGACTCTAAACACCGCCAATAAATTATATTACATCGCAAATCCACACAACTTCTGAAATCACCCATCATCGCTCATTCTTGCAATATGTCCTCCAACCAGACCTGCACCTGCCCCAAACTGACACAAGTTACAACTACAAAATATTTGGGTATAAAACTAGATACTAATCTAACATTTGCTCGTAAGTTACTCCAAAACAGAGTTAGCTGACATCCTCCGGAGTTTATTAAGTCCTATGGCAATCGCTCCTAAATTATTGCATCTTAAAAGTGAGCAACTTTAAAAAGTACACCATGCGTACAAGGGAACTTTATGAGTGTTGTAAGTCCCCCCTCGTCCTCCTGACCCTTAGTTTGCAAAGAACCATCCGATGCCCTCGTAGACCCGAAGTCCGAGAGGCCCGGGAAAGCAGAGCACTAGCCTTAATAAATGGTTTAAAAAACTACAAACTAAGGAACATGCGCAAGAGGGCGCCCTCTGTGGGACTTGGGCCTCGGCTCAGGGCGGTCGCTGGCGATGAGATTGAGGGATTATGACTTTTAGTAACCATCACAAACACACTAACATCAACACCTACTGACATATACACACATATACTTCAACCATATTTACTAAATGATAGATTTCACAAAAAAGCCTTTGTTTTAATCTATAGATATAAAAGCGAAAGACCATTCGTTCACTCACTCACTCATCACGATTGAATCTCAGCAAGTGCTAGGAGTTTAAAAATTTTCATGGTGGTTTCTTTTAAAACATAGGTGCTCACTAAGACGGGATTTTGCAAAATTCAACCCCTAATGGGTAACACAGTTTACTACGTAATCTAACTAAGATGCCAACTGCCTCCCATTTTGTGATTTTATATCACACCAAATATTATTGTTCATCTTATTTTTGTAACCTTGATTTTGTTTTAAACTGTGAGTATTAAGAAATTATTGCAATGGTAACCAGGGAACGAGCAGCAGCGTTTCCCTGTGAGTGTTTTTACCTATTACTGCGGTCACTAACCCGCGAAGCATGGTAAGTATGGCAATAACCCTTCCGCGCCATGCCGCCCAAGTTCAGCAGTGGACGTTATATGGACTGATGATGATAAATGCGAATTGTTCCACACACACGTACTGGTTTCGGCTTTGTGTATGTTTAGATCTTAGAGTGTTAGAAAGTAACGTTGAAATGTGTAGTGTGTACTAATAAAAATATTATATTATTTTATTCGGAGGCCCATTTTCGCGAGTTCCAGTCGCAGTTGACAAATTGTTGTATATCACCCTTACAAGCATACTATGTAGTATGCTATTAAGCTGCTGCTAGCTCATAAGCAAAATGTAGCCTGGTGGTTACACTTTGTCTATGAGCACTTACAATTACTTACTTCTCCAGTTGTGCAGCTCATTAACGCTATGCCTCTAACAATAACGATACTTACACTGCATAAAGACGCTTTAGAACTTTGAAACGACTGTACCGTTTCAAAAATCTGTGCTATGAATATAATATTATATTTAAGTAAAATAAAAGACATTTTTTTTTTATTTTTTTTTTGTTGTTGTGTTTAAAGTAGATATATCCTCAGGCCTAAATATAGGCACAACATACCTCAATTTCAATTAGTAAAATGTTTGTCACACATAGGTACCAAAGGAAATGGTAAAACCTTTGATACCAACCCCGCAGCCAAGGATAGTAAGCGCTGTCAGTATAGATGGTGACTAACACAATGCTACCTAGAAATTAGAGATACGGAGAGAGAAAGAACAAAATATCTCGTCTAAGTATACAATTTTTTGAAATTGGACACTCAGCGATGTCACAATGGAAATTAATACAGACAGCCGTATATCTATGGCTCCATGACATACCTTCATGTTCCAGGGGTGGGCACCGACGCAACGATAAAAGGGTTCCATCGATCCCATCCATACAACATAACTATGTACATGGATGGCCATATCTATATGACGTCCATCTGATTCCATTCATGGCAATATGGTCCAACAAATCACCCAAGGCCTTCATAGATAGCCATAAACGTAATCCATAGAGAAGGCACATGGCTCTCTAGCTGGCCGTACGGCGTCATATGTGACCAAATGGCATCATAAACGGACAGTACAGTTCCACTTTTTCACTTAAATCTATCTGTGTCAATTGATGTTAACATTTAAGACTAAGGTATTATTATACTATTCATTGCCAATATGTACATTTCACGGCGGTAGCATTTCAATCCTCTAAACAATAAAATTGGCGTAGTCTGGTAAAATGTCTGCTCTCGAAATGAACGCAACCCGGCAACCTCCATAAAAGGTGAATGACAATTTTCGAAGATCAATGTTTTGCTCCAATAAATGCCTTACAGCAATCATAAATCTTGCCAAAAGATACTCCCAGGGTATAATTTGCCAAGATTTCTTACATCTAGTGGGCTGAGTTCGTCCATGCACGAGGCACATGGACGCACGCGGCGATCCCTGGGCGTCATCTTCAAAATCACGTCCAGGGAAATATTTACATAGTATTATCTAGCGCAGGATGTTCGCGCTTCCATCGGGACCGCTCAGGTGTTCGCGAGGGGCTCGTCTGCGTTGGAGCGTTTCGTTTTACACGCAGCCGACGATTCTGGCTCTCACGTTCACGCGACGCAACACTCGCGTCGGTCTCACACGTGAGGGTGGTAGCCAGCCAGGCGGATCGCAGATCCTACCACCGGCGAGCCTGGGTTTAGTTGGCTTTTACAACTCGCGTTTTTTCCCAGGGTGCGGTGAGGAAATATTATATTCTACCCCGTCCCCACACGGGGTCGTCTACGACGATATCTTCACGGCGTAAAGGCGGTCAGTGGCCTCGCCTCACCACGGCTGGTGCGTTCGGAACCTGCGACGCAACACATAATCCGAACGGGCCGCGAAGTGTCGCGCGCCTACCGTCTCAGACGTGCGCGGGCGGCGCGCGCGGCGCGTGACGTCACAGGCGCGCCACCAGCAGCAGCATGGACAGCAGCAGCAGCGACGCGCCGCTCACGCCCAGCCGCGCCGACTTCGACAGGATGCCCTTCCCTGGAACACACCGCCCTCGGTCACCAATACTGAACGAGTTCGACGCTCGATTCAAGTCGTTTGCTCGCTACATCTCATAGGGGCATCCCTATTGACAAGAGCATAGCTACTCACATCTCTCAGCTAGCTTCTTATAGCAGCAACAGTCCCGAAGCCGAGCATATTGCGCGCAGTCGTGCGCGAGCGGGCGGCAGCGGCGCGCCCCCACGTAGCACGTGTGCGGCAGCCAGGGGAAGGGCTCGGGCACGAAGCGCCGCTCGCAGCAGCAGTGGTCGGCCAGCACGCGTGACTCGCAGTTCTTGAGCTCGGCCGCACCCCGGTCGGCTGTCGGCAACTGCGGAAAAACACGACCAATCAGTAGAATCATCAGGAAAAACAGCAAAAATGAATATTCGCCGAGGGGACACAATACATAAGCTCACCATACCCTATATATTTTAAGACATATCATTTGCCAACTCACAGGGCATGAAGACGAGAAGGGGGTTCTTTTTCTTCATTCCTTCTGCGCTTCATCAGCCCGTTTATGTCCAGGCACATGGGCCTCCTCTTAACAAATCTTGCTAAGCAAGGGTCTTTGAGGAATATTGCTATAATTACCACGCTACTAGCAGGCGGATTGGTGACCGCATTAAGATAGTAACTAACCTTAGCTGACAGATGCTGTCCCTTAGTCGCCACTTACGACACCCATGGGAACACATGCCACCCCATGCGTCTATTCTAAGCCGCAAAATCACACAGTATTAAATAATTTAAAAACTATAAAATTAGCAGCCTGCTTAGACAGACGGCGCCCCTTGTCGGCTCAGGTCGCTGGCTACTTTGTTATTCCCCTGGCCCCCCAATTAAGGAATGGTATAATATAAAAGCAGTAAAATTAGCTTTTTGAGTTAATTTGCGAGTCATTTTGAATTTCGAATTGCCGACCTGCTTCACCTTGCATGTATCAAGCGATCTACGTTAAAGTGAAACTTAAAAATATTTATAGAATACATAGTATGATCAAAATATGGCGCCCATCTTGCAGGAGCTCGACGATGGCGCATTGGAAATACAAACTCTACTCGTAGTTGTTATAACCATTATGAAAGATAAAAACCACAATTTATAATAAAATATGCCTACTAGGGAAGTGTTAACAACTTACCTGTCTGATTAATTAAGAAAAACTACCTACTCACATACCTATATCACAAAAACTTGCGAAATTGATGCACCGTAAGGAGACAGTAAAATAAAGATGGCCAACGCATCGAGCTGCATTAAACTTATGCAGGGCAATCTCAATAAATTTACGCATGCGTCGAAATATTAACGCATGCGTCGATAGCACATTGCCGCAGACGAAACAACTTACGTCTATCAGCTGAAAATTTCATTGTTACCTTAACGCATGCGTCGATATTGAATGGTGGAATACAAAAAACTGTCACACCTAAGTTTTTTGTGCTGTAATGTTACAAAGAAAAGTCACAGCGCATTGAAGATGCTAATTTCGAGTTATATAACAAAATGGTCGAAATTACGACTACTTTACCGCATGACTAGAATATCGAGAACAGAAACAACTGGTAATGAAATATAGAGAACTGTCGTACAACGGAACAAGGTGAAAACCTGAAGAAATATTAAAGAGGACCACTTTAACGCATTTACGGCTATGTCAATACCCAAAAGAATATGACAAAAAACTTTCACACGTTAAGCCCCGGCAACATCTGCAACCACTTCCACTACTTTTATACAATCAATATTATGATTGCAGCTAGCAAAAATGTTCCACCATTCACAACTTAATATATTTTGTATGAAGACAGTAACTTCGATATATATTCTATAATACCTGCAAATGAAAATGACCACTGGTGATTGACGCCTCCGCTGCGTACGTCTCCACCGGCTTCACTGGACAGTGAAACAAAGACTGTAGATGCGCGAATTTCAATAGACTTATGACAGAGAAACACAGATGCCAATCATTTAACGCATGCGTCGTTACTACATTTCAGAAAACAACATCGTCACACCTTACATCTATTAGCCGAAAAGTTCGTCGATAAATTAACGCAAGCGTCGATATCCGCTATCGAAAGATAATGCCACATCTAACATTGTTTGTTATTCTCATCATTTAAGTCGCACAGCCATGATTGTAATATTTTTATTAAGATCGCTTTTTTGATTTAAATTGTACAATGGTGTCGACGCGTTAACGCATGCGTCGATATTTGCTAAAGGAAAACAAATGTAACCAACACACCGAACGTTATTTGTCAACGAAGCAAACATTTTACAACCAATAATTTACCACTCTATTATTCGTTTTCACGCTTTGGTGTTAAAAATGTAATCAACGGCCACGTTTATAACAAACATATTTTTATTTTAGGTACCTTGTCATATTCATCGATGACTAATATAACGAAAGACAAAGAACTGCCACACTACCAATAAAGTCATAATCGCTCACAAAATCTCGCTGCTATAATTATAGATTTTAAGAAAAATTTAAGATGGATGATGATTAATATAATACCTTTCACAGCATAAAATGATTTTAGGACAAAAATCGTAAATAAGCTTTTAACAAAATGCTCTAATAAATACCTGTTTTTGAATGAATCCCCACGCTACGTCAGTGCACCGCAAGGAGAACGGTGAGGTAAAGACTGCAGATGCGCCGAAATTCAATAGACTCATTACAGAGTAACGCAACTGCCAATAATTTAACACACACCTCACACCTTACAGCTATTAAATTTAACGACAATTTAACGCATGCGTCGATATCCATCATCGAAAGGTAGTTCGCGGGCAAAGTTTAAAACTTGTTCGATTAAGATAAGTGTATCTATTACTCAATAGATGGCGTTGTTTTAGATGAGTTATTAGTCCCAAGCGTTGTGATGATACCGATTTATCGTTTCTGTAGATATATTTTAATAAACTGTTGGCTTAAACCAGAATTAGAACAGTACACAGTGTTTTTTGACTCCACTAATGTACCCACCCAGGATAGGCCAGCTCGGTCGTTAACATTTGGTACATTTGGTCCAACTTTGCGAGCTTTTAAGGCTCCACCAGTACTTGCATACGACCGATTAGGACGTACGCAAGCACAGTGTCCGCCCATACCTCGTATAGCATTTTGTTCTATAGTCTGTTCAAAGTTGATTCACTCGACGGGGAAATGTAGTTCATTCGTAATCGCAATTTTTATTCCGGATGAAAGAGGCGTCGGAACACTTCTTCGAATTTTCGGCTCTACAACCAAACCGGTTGGTTGTTGCAATATCCGACTTTAACCCTTTGCCCACAAAGCGTCGTCAACCGTCGGCCTCGGGGCGTCCTAGACGACCCGGACGATGAGGTAACAACTTACCAACTAGCAGTACAAAGACTGCAAGAAACTAGAACCACTACACAGGGACCACTCTATCTGTCTCGCCGGAGAAGAGTGCGCCCACGAACGCGTTGCGTCTCCACTCGTCCTTCCGATTTCATAGTTTGCAAAGAACCCTCCAAAGCCCTCATAGGCCCGAAGACCGTGAGGCCCGCGAACTGTAAAGTATAGGTTTGCCAATTCACAATAACCCAAATCAGCTGTATAATTTATTTTTTAATATGGTTATTGCTGAATATGATACGATATTTACACCCAAAACTAAGTTAATCAGTAAGGATAAGTTAAGTTTCAGTGAAAGGGCAACACCTGGTATTTACAAAAGTCGTAATAAATTATATGAACTGTATGATGAGAAGACTTTTAATAAGAGTACGATTTTTAAGAATAAGGTAACTAGATATTCCAATGTATTTAAAGCAGCCTGTTCTACTGCCAAATCAATGTATATAAATAATAAAATTAAAAAGTCATCTAATAAAATAAAAGAAATATTATTAATAATGAAACAGGTAGAGCTATAAATTGTAATAGATATTTTAATTTAAAAATAAAAAATTATATTATTTCGGCAGATATGGAAGTTGCAACTGAGTTTGAGAATTTCTTCACTAACATACCTCTAATAACAACTAAAACTCTAAATTCATCTTTAATATCTGCTGAGGCGCTATTAAAAGAAAGTGTTTCTGCATGCGTTACCGATTTTAGTTTTAATTAAATAGACTATAAAGATGTAGTTAATGCTTTCAATACCATAGAGAAGAAAAAAACTAAAGACCTATGGGGTCATTCTGCTAAATTTGTATCTAATATTATTGAAATAATAGCGCCTTACCTAGCATACATATTTAATAGTTGTGTTGGTTCTGGTGTATTTCCTGACTTGATAAAGCATAGTAAGGTAATACCATTACTTAAATCCGGTGATCCGGCACTGATCCCTCGAATTTCCGAACTGTTTCTATATTGCCCAATCTGAGCAAAATTTTTGAAAAATTAATTCTTAGCCAGTGTGAGCAACATTTTAATAAATTTAACTTATTACACAAAAAACAGTTTGGGCTTACGAGAGGTTGCTCAACCATAGATGCGGGAACTGAATTGTTTAAAACTATATTCGCAGCCTGGGAAGATTCGTAGGAATCCTTAGGTATTTTCTGTGATCTTTCTAAGGCATTTGATTGCGTTCACCATGACACTCTTGTCACGAAATTACACCGGTATGGCATTAGGAACCAGGCTCTCAATCTTCTGATTACTTACATGGGCAATAGAATTCAGAAGGTTGATATAAACGGCAAAATATCACCAGGCTCTGTTGTAACCATGGGCGTCCCGCAAGGCTCAATCCTGGGACCGTTTTTGTTTTTGGTGTATATAAACTACTTATCTTACTATGTAGGAAATAATAAAAATGAGATAGTATTGTTTGCTGACGATACATCCTCGACATTTAAAATAAGTGGACAGCTACGCAGCTATGACGAAGTAAAATAATAGTAATACTAATAAATATCGATCCAATGTTGTCAACTCTGCTATGTAGGAATTTAGCCCATAAGATGAGCTTTTGTTATAGACTTCTGTCTGACACATGTTGCATGTGATTGAACAATTTAATAAACATGGGATTTGACTAGATTCCTAACTCCTAAAATCCAGTAGTCGTTTCTTAAATAATTTGTCAGTAACTGAGGCCCTCCGTGTAGTGCTTTTATATCAGGGTCATCATCACCATCATCATCAGCCCGTATAACGTCAACTGCTGAACATGGGCCGCTTTCCGAAGAAGGGTATTTGCCATAGTCACCACGCTTGGCAGGCGGGTTGATGACCGCAGTATTATGTAGTACTACAAAAGGAAACGCTGCTGCCCGTTCCTTGATATAAGATTATTATAAATGATGTTATAACAATCGGTACCAACAGCTTAACGTGCTTTCCGAGGTACGGAGGGTAGTCCCTCAACGAACCAGACCCACAAAACAATCTTGGAATCACAAAGATTTCTTGTCCGGCGTGGGATTCGAACCCACGACCTCCGAGATGTAAAGCTAGCCAAATACCGCTACGCTACAGAGCGCAGAGGTTGTCCATTAATTATATCATCATTCTATATTTTCAAGTAATTCGAGCGTAGGTATAGCCAGCCACTGCACCATAAGACACAAGAGGTTTATTTTAACAAGCAGATAGCTGTTTTCCAATATTTCCTGAATATTCTTTAAGTACGAAAGGGGAAGCGGTAATTAATATAAGAATTCGATTCAATGAAGTAAAAGGAGTCTCATTTATGCACTGAAAGAAATGCACTCCTCTCACCAACTCACCGATAAAATGAGTTGTATGATGTTGGTGGTCTGCAGAAAGGAGCGCAGGCGGTAGTACATGGAGATGTTGAGTGGCACCGGCTGCAGTTGCACGGCGCTGACCTCCACCAGCGGGAGCTCCTCACCTTGGAACACCAGCATCTGCTGATCAGAACGAACACTACTAGTCAAGTAGAGTTCCTTAGATTAGCACATTCAAGCAATCAAACGTACTCTTCAGCTTTATATATTAGTTATTACCTCTCCTCCGTGAGAAGTGGGACGGCGCGATATCATTGAAGTTCTCGGTGAAGAGCACACCAAGACTATCCTGCCCCGTGAGGGGATGTTTACGCGGCTTGTTTCCCTCGTCCATCGACCTGAAATCAGAGACACAAATGACTTAACCTTTCATCAAAACTATTATCCACATAGCATATTTCCACATAAACATAACTTGATCTGGGTGTACAGCTCCATGATAAGGATGGCATATGGTAAGTCCGCACTCATCTCGATTAGCCAATTTTGACCCCTTGATATTTCCTTGTGGAAAAAACTTATAAGAAGAATGAAAATTTTTATTAAGTAGCAGCTGACATAAAATGAAAAAGTACCTACTAATATCAAAGGTCATGAATTTGTTTGAACTCGCTATGTAGTAAATGCTAGTAAGTAGAAGTATGTAAATACACCTATTTTACTACCAAGAATTTCGCTGAGTATTAGCAACCATTAAGAAATCACAGTGTCAGTATAACATTATAGGGATGGTAATTTTTTTCCCAATAAGAATAAACTTTAAGACAACTAATATTAAATTATCATTCATGGATATGCACTAACCGAGAACATCAAGTCAGATACATGGAAGTGGGGTTCCACGTCCTGGAGGAACACCTCCATGTCGAGCAGCGGGGACTACGTAGAAATGATTATCGACATGGTGAGCCCGGCACCCAGGTTGGCCAGGCGCCGCCGGATCGAAATCTCGCTGTACTGGTAGTACTGCATGTTGCTAGAAAGAAGAATCTTAAAAGAGCCGTTTTGTTTGCTCCCTACCTAAAGCAATTAACGAACGTGCATGATACCTGTTAATTTTGAAAGAGTGGAGACAAATCCTGATCGATTTCAAAAGCAACAATGCTGCGTATTTAACCTGCATAACTTTCGTTCCAGCAATAAACATATCGTTATTCTGATAACGAAGCTATCTAACAACAAAGGTGGCAAAGTCTAACAAAATTATGGTCTTAAAATACAACCTATACAAATAACATGTAACAGTTATTGTAGGCCGCCTTGCCGATGACGGTGTTGCTGCACAACGCCACAGCTAGGAACGTGCGGTTTCCTATGCGGTTGTCGAAAGACATGGGGGTCACCACGTCGTGCTGCTGCTCGTAGTAGAAGTGGGTACTTCTACTACGAGCAACAGCACGACGTTGGTGTATCTGAAGGGATCTTCAGAGACACCAACTTCTTGCCCGGCAGGATAGCCATAACGAATAGTAATAATTGTAGGTTAGCTTATAGTTCCTGGCATTATTTAAATGAAACGAATGAAGAAAACCATATGTTTATTACACATTGCGTAATCGATAGTCCCGCAAGAAGGACAGTAGAATAAAGATGGCCGAAGCATCGAGTTGCATCAGACTCAAAGTCAATAAATTAACGCATGCGTCGAAATACTAACGCATGCGTCGATAGCACATTGCCGGAGACGGAATCCCTAACGTCTATCGGCCGAAAATTTCATCGTTACCTTAACGCATGCGTCGATATTCAATGGTGGAAGACGAAAAACTGCTGTTGTTGAACACCTAATGTTTTGCAGTAATGTTAAAAAGTCATAGCGCATTGAAGATCCTTATTTCGAGTTATGTTATAAAATGATTGAAATAACTACCACTTCAACGCATGCCAATAATTTGCCGCATGCGTCGATACTCCATTCCAGAAAACAACATTATCACACCTCACATCTATCACCCGAAAAGTTCGTCGATAAACTACGGCATGCGTCGATATCCGCAACGTTATTGTCGACGAAGCAAACATTTTACAACCAATACTTTACCACTCTATTATTTGTTTTCATTCTATGGTCTTAAAACGTAATCAACGGATTATAATAAAAATATTTTATTGATATTTTGATAATTTTAGAGACCTTGACATATTAGTCGATAACTAATATCGAAAGCCAAAAAACAACTACCAATAAACTCGTAATCACTCACAAAATCTCGCTACTGTTATCGTAGTAATCAGGAAATTTAAAGATGGCCCGACGACGTCAATTAGAAGTCGTATTTCAAAATTGCTAAATTACGTTGATAGGAAAGGCGCCAAGAACAAACAAAGAATGATAAAAAATCGGTGCGGCAATATTGGTGACCAGTCCATCAAAAGGGACAGGTTCCGCCTTTCACAGCATAGTATGATTTAAGAACATAAATCGTAATTGAGCTTTAAGAAAATGCTCTAATAAATACCTGCCTTTGAATGAAGTCAAATCCCCACGTCACGTCTGTGCACCGCGAGGAGAACAGTGAGGTAAAGACTACAGATACGCCGAAATTCAATAGACTCATTGCAGAGTAACACAACTGCTAATACTTTAACGCATGCGTCGATAGCCCATTCGGAATACCGCCAAATCACCACACCTCACATCTTACAGCTATTTAATTTAACGCATGCGTCTATATTCGACATGGAAAGGTTGTTCACGGACAAAGTTCAAAAACTTAAAACTTGTTCTATTAAGATTAGTTCATCTAGTATTACTCAATCATCATCAACATCATCAGCCCGTACAACATCCACTGCTGTTCATGGGCCTTCTCCCTAGGCAGGGTTTTTACCATTGTTACCACGCTTAGCAGGCGGGTTGGTGGCCGCAGTATTATGTTGTTACATACAAGGAAACGCTGGTACCCGTTCCCAGGTATAACAATTGTTATAGATGATATAATAAAACTCGGGACCAACGGCTTAAAGTGCTTTCCGAGGCACGGAGAGTAGTCCCTCTGCCAACCAGACCCGGAAAGAAATCTTAGAATCTACACAAAGATTTTTCTTGTCTGGCGTGGGGATCGAATCCATGACCTCCGAGAGTTAAAAAGATCTTACTTAATAGATGGCGTTATTTTAAATGAGTTATAAGTCGCAAGCGTTGTGTTCACATCGTTATATAGGGCCTGTTAATATATTTTAATAAACTGATGGCTTGAAACAGCATTAGAGCAAAGAAAACAGTGTTTTCTTTTGACTCCACTAGTGTAACCCACCCAGGATAGGCCAGCTTGGTCGTTAACATTTGGTACATTTGGTCCACCTTTGCGAGCTTTTAAGGCTCCACCAGTATTCGCATACAACCATACGCGAGCACCTTGTTCCAAACCGCTTGTAGCAGTTTGTATTGCTTACAAACTGTTTAAAGTACAGACACTCGTCAGGCCACTGGGACACCGTAGTTCATTCGTTATCACGACTTTCATTCCGCTCTCCAACTGCCTTCCAAGCAGAGGATGGGAGGCATCAGAACGCATGCGACACTAGCCTTTGCCCGCAAAGCGTCGTAAATACCGTCGGCCTCGGGGCTTCCTAGACGACCCGGACGACGAGATAACTACTTACCAACTGCATAAAGACTGCAAGAAATTAGCACCACTACACAGAGACCACTCTATCCGACCGCCGGAGAAGAGTGGGCCCGCGAACGCGACGCGTCCCTCCTCGTCCTCCCGACCCCATAGTTTTCAAAGAAACCTCCGATGCCCTTGCCGACCCAAAGTCTGAGAAGTCCGCGAACTGTAAAGTAGAGCGACAGTTGCACAAAACTCCCCCAAAAAACGAAAAGTCCTCAATCTCATCACCATCGCCGCCCTGAGCCGAGGTCCAAGCCCCACAGTGGGTGCCCCCTAGCGCAGGTTGCTAAGTCGGCATGGAGGTTCTCCGAGATTCTGAAAGCGCTAAGCCGTTGGTCCTGATTTCTATAACATCATCTATTGATAGTACATCAGGGAACGAGCAGCAGCGTTCCGTGTGAGTGTTATTACTTATTATCTAGTACTATTACTTATGACAGACGGAGTAAATTGTCTGTAATGTCCTACAATTAGCAGCACTCACAGGTTGCATTTGCTAGTTATAGTTACCTAAGTAGTTTTATTCATAGAATAAGAATAATAACCTATTAATTATATTTCTTTTTTATTGTGATTTTGACAAGTACAAATGTATGTACCTAAATACCTAAGTGCTGAATAAATTCATTATTTCATTATGCCCTATAGCTGATGAAACATTGAAAGATCAATTTAATGTATTCCGTATGAATGTATTCTGTGTACTATCTGTAATTATAAAAATAATACTACCACATATTTATTCAGTTCTGTCTTTAAATAAATTATTTATACTGTTTTTTTAATGAAAACGTAAATAAAATTCGTATGAAGACAACAGATTGGTAAATTGTGAATGCCAACTAAATAATAAAAGTAACTGGACCAAAACTTCTTGGACATGCCCATCTGACATGACTCAAACCGGCCGAAGAATAACCCCACTGAGTTTGTTTCATTATAATAAGTAGCGGTAACCAAATAAACTTAATTAAAACACAGTAAATTAAAAATAAGCCAAAATATGTTTTGACTATTTACAAATACCTGTAATAGGTTTACGTGAATAATTTATTTTTATTTATTATTTTATTACTGCGGTCGCTAACCCGCGCCAAAGCGTGGTGAGTATGGCAAAAACCCTTCCATGCCAACTTCAGCAGTGGACGTTATATGGGCTGATGATGATAAATGCAAATTGTTCCACGCTCATTACAATGCTGCTTTGCTCATATGAGTTCTAGTGTACTTGTATTTACTTTATGCATGTTTATGAGAGGGCGGAGGGTCACGGTGGTAATGACCCCTCCTGGGCTGGCTCAGTCCAGGATCTAGGTGGACCACTAATTAAAATTATTAAACATGTTTTTATATATTTTGGTCACATCCCTCTACGATCCTGGCTTGCCAAGGTCTGTTAAGAGGAGGCCCATGTTCAGCAGTGGACGTAAACGGGCTGTTGATGATGATCATTACCACTTCACCGAATGAATCCGTTGGGCTATGTCGGTAACCTGCGTTCTTCTACGTATATCCTCATTTCTGATTCGATCTCCCGAGCATAGCCCTCTCCATAGCTCGTTGAGCGACTGAATCTGTTCATAAGGCCTTTAATGAAGCGCCACGTTTCGCATCCATAGGTTATCACTGACAACACACACTGATTCAAGAATTTCGTCTTCAGGCATCGAGGTATTTTAGAGGAAAATACGTTACTAAGTTTCCTGAATGCTGCTCGTCCGAGTTGGATTTAGATCCTGGTCGAAGGAGCATGTGCATTTGATATTTCTTTACAGGTTTTTTAAGTAGAGTACTTACATAGATTAAAATAATAACTTCTTGTGACTTGACCACGACCAAGTAAACCCCCCCCCCTGGCGCCAAAGCTGGATGCGCCCTTGGTTTATGCTTTATATTGTTTGCTGCTACCTCATAGGCAAAATGTAGCCTGGTGGTTACATTTTGTCTCACTCACAATTGCTTACTACTCAAGTTGTGCAGCTCATTTAGGCTTTGCCTCTAACAATCTGTAAACTTATACCTACTGCATGAAGACGCTTTAGAACTTTGAATCGACTGTACCGTTTCAAAATTCTGTGCTATGATTTTAATGTATGAATATAATATTATCGATATACAGTATGTTAACTAACAGAGGGCGTTTCCGTTAACCCGCAACAGTTTGGTACAACCCGCTCGGCATGGTGCGCATGCGACGTTGCCGGTTTGGGCAATGCTAGTACTACGTTAGCTACTTAGGTACTATTCCGCGCTACTATTTTGATTTTAAACAGGAGGTTTCGAATTTATTGCCAATTAATTATTTTTTTGAATTCGGATTATTTTATGCTTATTTTTCTATGCTGATATTTTTGTTTTAATCTATTAATGATATAGATTAACGAATTTAAGGGAACGCCCTCTGTTATTTAACATACCTACTGTATTTAAGTGAAATGAAAGACACACATATTTTTTATTTTTTATTTTGGTGTTATGTAATTAATTTTGTTATATTCTCAGGCATTGACATTGGCGCAATATACCTCAATTTCAATTAGTAAAATGTTTGTCAAACATACGAAAGTTTTACTACCTTTGATACCAACCCGGATGCCAAGGATAGTAAACACTATCAGTATGGAGATGAACAAACACAATGCTACATAGACAGTAGAGATACGGAGAGAGAAACAACAAAATATCTCGTCTGAGTATACAATTTTTAGAAATTGGACACTCAGCGATGTCACAATGGAAATTAATACAGACAGCCGTATCTCTATGGCTCCATGACATACCTTCATGTTCCAGGGGTGGGCACCGACGCAACGATAAAAGGGTTCCATCGATCCCATCCATACAACATTACTATGTACATGAATGGCCATATCTATACGACGTCCATCTGATTCCATTCATGGCAATATGGCCCAACAAATCATCCAATGCCTTCATAGATAACCATAAACCTAATCCATAGAGAAGGCACATGGCTCTCTAGCTGGCCGTACGGCGTCATATGTGACCAAATGGCATCATAAACGGACAGTACAGTTTCACTTTTTCACTTAAATCTATCTGTGTCAATTGATGTTAACATTTAAGACTTAGGTATTATTATACTATTCATTGCCAGTATATACATTTCACGGCGGTAGCATTTCAATCCTCTATACAATAAAATTGGCGTAGTCTGGTAAAATGTCTGCTCGAATGAAAGCAACCCGGCTACCTCCATAAAAGGCGAATGACAACTTTACATTATTTATGAATGTAAAACATAAATCTTGCCAAAAGATACTCCCAGGGTATAATTTGCCAAGATTTCTTACGTCTAGTGGGCTGAGTTCGTCCAGCGCGAGGCACAGGGACGCACGCGGCGATCCCTGGGCGTCATCTTCGAGATCACGTCCAGGGAAATATTTACATAGTATTATAGTATCTAGCGCAGGATGTTCGCGCTTCCATCGGGGCCGCTCAGGTGTTCGCGAGGGGCTCGTCTGCGTTGGAGCGTTTCGTTTTACACGCAGCCGACGATTCTGGCTCTCACGTTCACGCGACGCAACACTCGCGTCGGTCTCACACGTGAGGGTGGTAGCCAGCCAGGCGGATCGCAGATCCTACCACCGGCGAGCCTGGGTTTAGTTGGCTTTTACAACTCGCGTTTTTTCCCAGGGTGCGGTGAGGAAATATTATATTCTACCCCGTCCCCACACGGGGTCGTCTACGACGATATCTTCACGGCGTAAAGGCGGTCAGTGGCCTCGCCTCACCACGGCTGGTGCGTTCGGAACCTGCGACGCAACATATAATCCGAACGGGCCGCGAAGTGTCGCGCGCCTACCGTCTCAGACGTGCGCGGGCGGCGCGCGCGGCGCGTGACGTCACAGGCGCGCCACCAGCAGCAGCATGGACAGCAGCAGCAGCGACGCGCCGCTCACGCCCAGCCGCGCCGACTTCGACAGGATGCCCTTCCCTGGAACACACCGCGCTCGGTCACCAATACTGAACGAGTTCGACGCTCGATTCAAGTCATCTGGTCGCTACGTCTAATAGTCATACATACAAACATACATTCACGCCTCTTTTCCATAGGGGTAGGCAGAGACCACTTCCTTCCACTTGCTACGATCTAAACATAGGTACCTACCAATTTCGCCTCTTCTACGTTCATTAGTCTCCTCGTCACGTTCTTAAACGCGGAACGTCCGCCTTTGTCTTCCCCTACCAACACTTCCGTTCACATTCGCCCTATAAATTTTACTAGTTAGTCTTTTTTCATTAATTCTCTCAATATGTTCGAATCAATTTAGCATACCTTGCTTAATTCTTGTCACTTCCTCTACTTTTATACTACAACGTTTCGCAATCACTCTGTTCTTAATTCTATCACTCAATTTCTCTCCAACCATATGCCATATGCAATAACCAGTATACCTATCACCATAGCAAAAAAATGTTTTTAATAGGTATGGTGACTAAAAAAATATATTTAGTCCGTAAGTAAGATAACGAAATAATATTGGTCATGCATTTTTAAATTTATTAAATTAATAAAAAAATACAAAGATACAGAGCACTAACAAACTAAAACCTCGGGAGAGAGGGGATTGTGACGTCACTCCTAGTTAAATTGTAAGGTACTTGATACAAATAAAGCCTATGCTCAAATAAGGCCTGTAGTGCGAAAAAGTCGTTTAAAATATAATTACATCAGAAATACTTTACACTTACATATTCGACAGCTCCAGGACTCCGAAAACAGTGCGCGAGAGACCTGACCGTGCTCACAGCGACTGTAGTGGCCAGTCATTTGTCGAGGATGCGCGTTTTCATTGCGCGTTATTAATTTGTCGTCATTTGTATCGAATTTTAATACGTTATTCATTGAAGTTTTGTTCCAAGTAATGTATGCGAATCACGGTATAACTCATCAAAAAGGTAACTACGACTTTAAATTATATTTTTTTTAATATGCGAATTAAGTACTGCTTATAACATTTATAATGTATAATGGACTAAATAAGGCCTACTTTTTTAATAGGCCTTATTTCTGACCCTAGGCCTTAATAGGAATTTTGCTGAATTTAACTCTTTTATAACGTTGATTTACAGATTGATCATCTTAGTATGTCTCCTCCAAGACCAAAACGTTTTACGTGGTCCGAAGAAAGCAAGACTGAAGATAGAAAACCGTGGTACTGTCTTGCATGTAGACAGGATAGAATTGCAGATATGAGACAATGCGTGGAGTATCATCAGTGGTACTAAGAGGACTGCGACGGCTTGACAAAAAGTGATTTAGATATATTTTATGTGTATTGTATGTCCTAATTGTCAGAAAAAGTGATTTTAGAGTTACCTTGAAAATCGATTGATTTTAATTTAGTTTAAAGCTAGGGGTAGCTTTAAAATAAATTAAAATCAATCGATTAAAATTTTTTTTAAGTACTTATTTTCAGTAAGACTGATTAATGTTCCTAAGCAAGTTATGCGACTTTAAACGTTCCAAGGCCTTATTTAGTTACCTTGTTTAATTAAAGCCTATCAAAATATATTTCATTTTTCAATATTTAATCATATTTTTTGGAAAATATGTTAATTTGCTAATATTTGTTTGAATGGATACGATATTTTTAAAATTATTCTTTATTTGTTGTTAATATTCGACTTCAAGTCTGAATAGCAATTTAAGCACAATATTTAGTTTAATAACTTAGAAAGTTGTTCAAAGATCTCATGGAAACACTTGATAAAAGGCTCAGAAATATATATTTTATGTATTTCATACTCTAATAACAATATTCCTATAATTTAAGTACATAGGCTTTGTTAAGTCACTATATTTTTAAAAGGCCTAAGACTAAGGTTCTACAATTATCTCTTTTTAAGTGATTTTTTATAAAAAATTACAATATGTTTTCTTAAATAATTAAAATTTATAAACCAAAGAATAATGCCTTGCTTTTATTTATCACCATATTCGAATAATTTATCAAGATATGAATGTTTGAAATTACGTAGGCCTTATTTGTATCACTTACCTTACCTAGGAGTGAATATAATATAATTTTTAAAAAGAAGGTTCTACTGAATTTTTTGGCAGTGTTTCTCAGTAGTCGCCACGTCACGCACTGCACGGTAGGGAAAAAATGTGACGATTCCAAATAAATGTAACCATTTTTACGGAATAAATCAATTTTGAATTTGAATTTGAATTTGAGTGACGTCACATAAAATGTCAACTCGCTGTAACTTCGTAATTTTTTTTTACAGACTGAAAAAAAATACTAATCGAATATTTTTTGGTAGTCTAACTGACGACGGACCAAATAAGTAGAATATCTTAGTAGTCATCCCTATTGACAGGAGCATGGCTACTCACATCTCTCAGCTAGCTTCTTATAGCAGCAGCAGTCCCGGAGGCGAGCATACTGCGCGCAGTCGTGCGCGAGCGGGCGGCAGCGGCGCGCCCCCACGTAGCACGTGTGCGGCAGCCAGGGGAAGGGCTCGGGCACGAAGCGCCGCTCGCAGCAGCAGTGGTCGGCCAGCACGCGCGACTCGCAGTACTCGAGCTCGCGCTGACTGCACGTGCCGCACCCCGGCCGGCTGCCGGCGACTGCGGAGAAACACGACCACTCAATGGAATCATCAGGATAAACAGCAAAAACGAAGGTTCGCCGAGGGGTCACAATGCATCAGGTCACTTAGCTTATGTATAGCTATATAATACCAACCGGTCATATATAAAGATATAAGACATATGGCCGACTATGACTGGGTACGAAGGCGAGCGGGGCTCCAGACTTGGTCTTAATCCATTTAATAAGTCCGGTGGTTTCCGAAGTAGTGCCGTGTGGTTTCCGGCTTAGAATAGACCACCCCATGTCTTCCCATGGGTGTCATAAAAGGCGACTAAAGGACATATGGCTGATGGATGGGCAGCAGCATCTATTAGCTCAAAGTTTACATCTTACTGCGATCACCAATCCGTCTGCCAAGCGTGGTGATTATGGCAATATCCCTCTACGATCCTGGCATGCCAAGGTCTGTTAAGAGGAGGCCCATGTTCAGCAGTGGACGTAAACGGATTGTTGATGATGATGATGAATAAGTGTGGAGCCCCGCTCTACTATAAACTTTGCAGAGAGCGCCCGTTGTCGGGCATGGAACTCGGCTCAGAGCGGTCGTTGGCTACGTCGTTATTTCTCAAGACCCCCAATTAAAGAATGATATGATGTAATGCTAGCTGCACCCCGTTGTTTTACGCGCGTTACTCTGCTCCAGTGTGTCGGAGCGAGATGTTTTGTAGCCCAGCGTATAACCTATCCCGGTGCAATTCCGTTTAGTAGTTTTGGCGTGAAAGAGTAACATACGTCCATCCGTCCATCCATCCATCCAAACTTACAAACTTTCGCGTTTATAATATTAGTAGGATGAATAACATAAATATTTTAAGTGGATTCACACGTCTTTTGTTATTACGAATTGCGTTTTTACGTTAACTTACGAGTCTTAACTTTCACAGATGCATCGGTAGCCCATAGGAAAAACATAGACCTGCTAAACCTTGCATTTATCAACCGATCTACATTAAAGTGAAACTTCCAAATATTAATTTATTACATTATATAATTACATGTAATATAAAACGTACGATTATAATATGGCGCCCATCTTGCAGGAGCAATAGCTCGTAGATAGCGTATTGGGAATACGCACTCTACTCGTAGTAGTATTTACTATAACGAACGAATTTATAATAATATGTACCTACTAGTGAAGTATGAACTTACCCGTCTGATTAATGAAAAAAACTATCAAATCACTATCTACATCGCAAAAACTTGCGGAATCGATTGCACCACAAGAAGGACAGTAAAGATGGCCGAAGCATCGAGTTGCATCAGACTCAAAGTCAATAAATGAACGCATGCGTCGAAATACTAACGCATGCGTCGATAGCACATTGCTGTAGACAGAATTCCTAACGTCTATCGGCCGAAAATTTCATCGTTACCTTAACGCATGCGTCGATATTCAACCGCGGAAGACAAAAAACTTATATTTTTTCCTTGACTATCAATTGGCATTATTTTTTTGAATACCATCAACGGATTTTACTACTCTGTCACTGTCTTATGAGCTTTCCAATGTTTGTAGGTTGTGTTCCTCTTTTTCTTTACCGGGACTACTTTTTGAACTTCAGCTACAGTTTTTCTCAAAGCCCACGTCTCTATGGGTTTTTCTCAAAAGTTTTGATGTAACTTGATGTAATTTGGCAAGTCTAGACATTAAATGCTTTTCAGTCTATTGTATTTACAAATGGACGATTCCTGCGCATTAATACTTCCAAAGTCGACTTACTTAGATGTTAACCGTCCAGATTATTAACTCTGGGCCTTTATTTATAAAATAACTTACGCACATATGAATACCCACGTCCCAGCTGGCATAGCATCTCTCACCATACGAAACAAATACAGCTACGTCGTCTACTTTTTTTTGCTTTATTGATATTTGCCGCACTCGTCAGTTTAAGTTAATCCTTATGTAAAATTGTTATCTCTCAATCGTTATAAATACTGGCAATGTACCTAACAGAAAACTACAACATCAAGTTTAACAGTGGATTAACATAACACTGCCACGTAGTCGAAGTTTTTTAAAATTAAGAAATAACTGAACTATTTTTAAAGGGATTTTGGTACAACTACATAATACATGTCCGATTCTGGATTTTTTTAAGACAACTCCCGCACTTGGGAAATTAATCCCTATGTCGCGGGTTAAAGTAACCGTTAGTATAAAGTAACTTTTATACGCGGACGAAGTCACGGCCACAAGCTAAGCGAAAGTAAATAGAAATACATAAGTAAATTAAAAGCTAGTTAACATCAAACTGTGTAAAAAAGTATTTAATAGAATCGCTGATTATGTAAATACAGTTTGTGTGAGATAAATAAAACGTGGCTTGTGTGTATAACTGCGATATCGCAGTAAGCCTTGTAAGTTGCTTGGAAGAAAGTGACCGTCTTCCTGCGACGAACGGGAAGCGTGACAGCCGTGGTTTTTGTCCGGGTATATGCAAGAATGCTATGCATCCCCACCGCCACTGCGGCGTTCCCGCACCTGCGGTGGGGTACGTAGGACTCGCCCTCTCCATAGCGGTGGTATAGTCAAAGTCAAAGTCAAAGTCAAAAATTCTTTATTCATATAGACACATTTAAAATATTTTAAATCATGTTCTTATGATGCGTCCCATTCTTTTACTACCACCAGTTCTGGACGTGGCAACTCTGAGAAGAACTGGCAAGAAACTCAGAGGAATCCTTTTTTTTAAATAAATTATATTTTACAATGATTAATAAAGCAGTATTGTTTCAGAGCAACTCACTCCCAAGCAGTTTTGTCATTAACATAATCAGAAATTTTATAATAAGCCTTTTTACATAATTTATCTTTGACATATCGTTTAAACTTGTTTGTTGAAAGATCTCTAACATTATAAGGAAGTTTGTTGTAGAAGCGTATACATTGCCCCATAAAAGAATTGCTAATTTTGTGGAGACGTGTAGCATGTAAAACGAGATTATGCTTAGATCTAGTATTAACATTATGAGTGTCGCTTTTTTTCTTAAAACTATCTATATTCTTATGAACATATAAAAGGTTTTCATAGACATATTGTGATGCGACTGTAAGAATATTAGTCTCTTTGAATTTCTCCCGTAGGGAAACCCGCGGACCAAGTTTATATATAGACCTTACAGCTCGTTTCTGTAGTACAAAAATGGTGTCAATGTCCGCACAGTTTCCCCACAGAAGAATTCCATAAGACATTACGCTATGAAAATAACTAAAGTAAACCATTCTAGCAGTATCCAAATCAGTGAGTCGTCTCATAGTTTTAACAGCATAGGCCGCAGAGCTAAGTTTTCCTGATAGTTTCGAAATATGTGGGCCCCATTGCAATTTGGAGTCAATAGTTATTCCCAAAAAGACAGTTGACTCCACTGGCTCCAACCGAATACCATTTATTTGCACATTCGTATCAATTTGTTTCACATTAGGCGTAGAAAATTTAATAACTTTGGTTTTGTTTTCATTTAAAAGTAGATTATTAACATTAAACCAATGGACTACCTTCGAGATTGCATTGTTTACTTCGTCATAGCTGCTTAGCTGTCTACTTATTTTAAATGTCAAGGATGTATCGTCAGCAAACAATACTATCTCATGATTATTTCCTACATAGCAAGGTAAGTCGTTTATATACACCAAAAACAAAAACGGTCCCAGGATTGAGCCTTGCGGGACGCCCATGGATACAACAGAGCCTGGTGATATTTTGCCGTTTATATCAACCTTCTGAATTCTATTGCCCATGTAAGAAATCAGAAGATTGAGAGCCTGGTTCCTAATGCCATACCGGTGTAATTTCCTGACAAGAGTGTCATGGTGAACGCAATCAAATGCCTTAGACAGATCACAGAAAATACCTAAGGATTCCTGCGAATCTTCCCAGGCCGCGAATATAGTTTTTAACAATTCAGTTCCCGCATCTATGGTTGAGCAACCCCTCGTAAACCCAAACTGTTTTTTGTGTAATAAGTTAAATTTATTAAAATGTCTGAGCAACTGGCTAAGAATTAATTTTTCAAAAATTTTGCTCAGAGTGGGCAATATAGAAACAGGTCGGAAATTCGAGGGATCAGTGCTATCACCGGATTTAAATAATGGTATAACTTTACTATGCTTCATCAAGTCAGGAAATACACCACAATCAACACAACTATTAAATATGTATGCTAGGTAAGGCGCTATTATTTCAATAATATTAGATACAAATTTAACAGAATGACCCCATAGGTCTTTAGTTTTTTTCTTCTCTATGGTATTGAAAGCATTAACTACATCTTTATAGTCTATTAAATTAAAACTAAAATCGGTAACGCATGCAGAAACACTTTCTTTTAATAGCGCCTCAGCAGATATTGAAGATGAATTTAGAGTTTTAGTTGTTATTAGAGGTATGTTAGTGAAGAAATTCTCAAACTCAGTTGCAACTTCCATATCTGCCGAAATATTATCATTTTTTATTTTTAAATTAAAATCTCTATTACAATTTATAGCTCTACCTGTTTCATTATTAATAATATTCCATATTTCTTTTATTTTATTAGATGAGTTTTTAATTTTATTATTTATATACATTGATTTGGCAGTAGAACAGGCTTCTTTAAATACTTTGGAATATCTAGTTACCTTATTCTTAAAAATCGTACTCTTATTAAAAGTCTTCTCATAATACAGTTCATATAATTTATTACGACTTTTGTAAATACCAGGTGTTGCCCATTCACTGAAACTTAACTTACCCTTACAGATTAACTTAGTTTTGGGTGTAAATATTGTATTATATTCAGCTATAACCATGTTAAAAAATAAATTATACAGCTGATTTGGGTTATTGTGAATTGGCAAACCTGATAATTTATATGACAAGTTAAAATGAAATGCCTCTAGACGGCTTTCACTAATGGGTACAAAACTTATTTTTTTACTTTGGATTTTATTGGTTTTCTTGGGAAAAGATACTAACTGTCCACAATGGTCCGACTGTAACATATTAATTACAAATTTATGTATAGATTTTAAGTTAGTGAATATATTATCTATACAAGTAGCACTAGAGGCAGTAATCCTCGTAGGCTCAATAAATAAATTAATCAAATTAAAAGATTTAAACAAATTTAAGAAGTTACAGGTTAATGTATTCTTTTCCAAAATATTTATATTAAAGTCTCCACAAACAACAATTGTTTTATGACTATTCGCTAATTTGAACAGGGCATCCTCCATTATTTTAATAGAAGCTTCATAAGGCGCAGATGGAGGTCTGTACACACTCAAAACATGCAGTTGCTCCAATTCAATACATGCTATTTCTAAAACCCTTTCAACAGAGAGGCTCACAATGTCAGTTCTTTCTTTAAATTTTAAACATTTCTTAACAATGATTAAGGAGCCACCTCGTATCATACGAACTCTGCAGAATGAGCTAGCAACCTGATGATTATTGGAACTGAAAATGACCTGGTGGCTTTTTAGCCATGACTCAGTAATACATAAAATATCTACATTGTGACAGTTCAAAAACAGTTCCAATTCTAACTCTTTACCTAACATCCCCTGTATGTTTTGATGCACCAGGTTGATACAATTATTATTTTTACAATTAAAAGAAGTTACAATTGATGGGGATATTACACTACCATTAGATAACAATATGTTACTATTTACATTGCCAGAGATATACTCTTTTGTCTTAGACTCTAATTTAAAGAATTTGGAATAACTTCCAAGGTGTCATCACATAATGTCAAATTATTATTTAACTGCTCAATAGAAGCAGTGCCATTAGCCAATATTTTGGCTGATTTATAAAAACAATATGATAGCGAATTTGCTATCTGTCTCTTATAAAAATTACTAAGACAATAGTTATTGTCTGTCAACGCATAATACTGATTATCATTGAATACATTTATGTCTATTAATTTAAATTTGTCATTATACAATGTCATTGTATGTAACATATTATTTAACTTATATCTATAAATATTTTCCGTCTCGGGCAACAATTTACTATAAGGAAAAGTAAATAAGCAAATGTTTTCTACATCTAATTTACTGAGCAAATCAAAATATTTAATAAAAGAATGTTTATTTAATTTCCCTAGTCTCCCAATTAAAATAATTAAGGATGAGTTGGGTTGGTAGGTACCCTTTATAATTTTTTCCATTATTTGTGCAAAACTGGCACCATACAGACAGTAATTAGTCACCAGATTCCCAGATTCTTGTAAAAATAATTTACCCATATTTTTGCCTAGTTCATCACTAAACATTATTATTTTAGAGTTATTTTTAGTGTATTTTTGAGAATTATTAAGTAATAATGATTTATTTAAAAATGTTTGTTGAGAAGCACTATTATTGAGACTACTATCAAATTTATTAATTTGATATTTTTCTAATGGTAATTTATAGGAAACTGCTGACTTTGAACTTACCGGAGTTCGGTTAACTCCATTCCTATTGTAATAATTTGTTAAGGACAATAGTTTTTGTTCATTGTCCTTAAGGTCAGCCACTAAGCAATCCATACCTGCACAGTACTCCTGTATTTCTTTTTGAGCAACCTCATACTTTTTAGATAGTTTATCTAAAGTTGCATTCAACTGTATTATCTCTGACTGAAGGTCACAAATGATAAATTCATATTCCCTATTATTACTTTTTAATTTTAATTTACAAATTTTACACATGCCAGCTTGTTCAACCTGATTATTTGAAGTAAGAGACTCATCACAGGTTAAATCAATTGTCAATACATCCGGCTCATTTGAAATGGTAGGAAGAGAAACTAAGTCAGGAGCGCTGCCTACCAACTCATCAAACAGTGATTGCGAATGTTCAGCTGTTGACATCTGCTGGGCGCACTTCAGCTGTTCAATGGTGTATAGTGCCTTTTTTAACCCAGATTCCAGCTCAACATTACGTTCAAGAGTGGTCTCGAACTCCATCCTACACTGATCAAAAGTACATACTAATGATTGCAATGCATCCCGGTCTGCAATGGCACTGTCCAATTGTAAGTTAACATCTGATAACTTACCCTTCAGGATTGCATTATTTTTAATAATAGATAGTGCTTCTAACTCGTTTTCAGCACGTTCCTTTTGCAACTTCTCCGATAAGTCCTTAAATTTCTTTAAATCTTTCAATACAATTAAAAGTTTACTATTCAGCTCCTTACAGCGAATCTCCGAACATTTTAAATCCTTTTGAGATGTTGTATATTTGTCATTCAACTCCTCATAGCGTGCTTCAGCAATTGCCTTTCTGGTCATCATCATTTTATTTTTTATTATGTACCTCAAACTGTCTAGTAGAAGGTAAGGAAAAATGCTGATAAAAGTAAAAGCTAAAGATTAAGTGCACTAAGTTGCATATAACTAGATTAGAAAGAAAAATAAAACTAATAAGGTAAGTAGATTAAGAAAAAAAGAAATTAAAATGTTACTTAGAATAATACTTAGAATAAATGATAATCAGACAGTTATTTAAGGTTAAGTGACTCAGTTTAAGATAAATTTAACTTGTATGTTAATGCTATTTCAATTAATTATTTAATAAACAAACAATAACAATTAGCTATCTAAGGTCACTCAAGAACTATGCACCAATCCACCAAGGGGGTGCCACTATATCCTTATGATTGTAGTGTTAATATGTTGTGTTTATTGTAGTATTACTTGTCTGTAGGCAAGATTTGCCTGTCATTCAATTCCACTTCAACTTATTGTTAAGTGAAAAGAGACAATAGCAGAGCCTGTGTGTTTAGGGACGTGGCTCACTATTATAGGGAGCTAGTATAGTGTTAGTTTAAGTAGTTATGATGTTAAGGTTATAGCAACAATCCACCTGTAATGTTTATAGTTCAAGTTCAAGAGCATTGACCCCTTAACAGCTGTTGAGTTTGTAATTTAATAATAACAACTGTTTCGTACTCTGTGCAATAGCCTGTATGTATTTATTGTACTACTTCTCGATAATATATTACATAAAAAGAAAAGTTAACTTTAAAGGAAAGCAAACTACAGGTTTGAACGACAATAAAAGGGAACACTTAATTGTTTATTTCATGTAGGTAGTTAGGTAAGATTCGCCGTTATTTGAGTAGGATGCTGAATATATAATAGAAATAATAAGTCTGGGACTTACCAAAATATGCGAGTTAAAATACAATAATCCGTTTGATTCACTTATATTCACAAAACAAAGTTTGAAAGTGATCGTTACGAACTATTGACAGGCAGTGGAACTTTACTATAAAACATAATAATATGTTTAATCACTTTATTATTTATTTTATCACTGGTATATGTCTTTTACATTAATTGGAATACAAATAATCGAGCTAATTTGATAATTATGCACAAAAATAATTAAATTATTAATAATTTATTGGGAGACGTAATTTTGACGACCTATCCTTAGTGTTGCCAGAGGCGAAAAAAAATATGTATGCTTATCATGCCATGAGAGTAAAACACTGAAACTTCCGGATACTCCTCCGTCCGCAATCGGTGACAGGCCCAGGTACTGTTGGCTATCTGGGACACCTTCTGGCAGCGCCCACGACTCAATTGGTGTCGCGGGCTCTCCTAGGCCCAAATAACCAGTTTCTGGGACGCCCAGAGTACACGAGTACTCCGCTAGGGTCCGCTGCCTCCTTCTGAGACTGATGACTCGAGCGAGCAAGCCACCTGCGTAGGACGCTGTTATGATTGTTACTGTCCTATCGTTCGTTTATAGCACAACTTCATGTCCTAGTTACATTCCATTGCCTTTTATAATTTCTTCAAAGTTTTTTTTCCTTGTAAAGTTAATCCCCGTGGCGCGAAGGTCTCATCGCTCGATAGATTGATGCCGTGCCCCCAGATTAACGTACCTCACATCTATCCGAAAAGTTCGTCGATAAATTAACGCATGTGTCGATATCCGCTAAAGGAAAACAAAACATCGACACAACCAACGTTATTTGTCGACGAAGCAAACATTTTACAACCAATAATTTACCACTTTACACACACTATGGTCTTAAAATGTAATCAATGGCCACGATTATGATAACAATATTTTATTGATATTTTGATAATTTTAGACACCTTGACATATTCGTCGATAACTAATAACAAAAGGTAAAAAACTACCACTAAAGTCGTAATCACTTAAAAAATCTCTCTGCTATAATGGTAATCAAGAAAAATAAAAGATATGCCCCTACGTCTATTAGAAGTTGTGTTTCAAAATAACGTTGACACATTGAAAGATGTAGCTTACAATTTTTGCAAAACTATCAGGTTCCACCTTTTACAGCAACATGATTAATATTAAGGACAATCGTAAAAAAGCTTTTAACAAAATGCTCTAATAAATACCTGCTGTTGAATGAAGTCAAACCCCCACGTCACGGCTATACCACAAGGAGAACAGTGAGTTAAAGACTGCAAATGCGCCGCAATTCAATAAATTCATTGTACAGTAACGCAGCTGCCAATAATTTAACGCATGCGTCCATAGCCCATTCCGGAAAACCGCCAAATCACCACACCTCACATTTATCAGCCAATAAACTACTTGACACTCTCACGCGTGCGTCAATATCCGACATCGAAAGATAAAGGACTACCATATTCTTCTATTCAATTATTTATCCCCAGTTTTAATCGAATTGCAAAATGGCGTCGTGACATTAACGCTTGCGTCGATACCCACAGAATCGACACAACTAACGTTATTTGTCACCGTAGTTCAACATTTAAGAACCAGAAATTTACTACATATTCTTTTGTATGTTTAAGATCATTAAAATGTTAACCATTATACTAACAAAGTTTTAGTGATAATTAGATATTTTAGATACCTAACGACGATAACTGATAATGAAAGACAAAGAACTGCACACTAACACCGACGTCGTCATACCACACAAAACTCGCAGCCATGATTCAAGAATGAAATATTAAAGATGGCCTCGAGGTCAATTTGGAATTGTGTTTTAAAAAATGAAAAAATATGTTAAGATCAAAAAAAACTGTCACTCGTTGCGGCTCTCATTTTTTATATTTGACACTTTTGCAATTGAATTATTTGCAATAGGCATTTAGAATAAAAAAAATATATTTAGTCCATCAGTTAGATTACCAACAAAATATTGGACACGTATTTTCTTTCGTTCCTCAAACCAAAAATTACGAAGATAAAGCGCGTTGGAATACGTGTCCAATATTTTATAGTAATCTTACTGACGGACCAATTATATCACGCAAGTGCAAGTTCCACCTGTCATAGCATATTCATAAGTTATATCTGGGCGATGAAAGTAATGAATAAATAACGAAATACCTGCTGGTGAATGAATTCAAAACCCTTACGAAACGCAAAAAGAACAGAAAGTGATATGAAAAATTTGAATAATTACTTAAGATGTGCCGCATTTCAATAGACTCATGGCGCAAGTATCAATCAATTTATACATGCGTCAAAATCATTCTTAAATTCAGTTAACACAACAGTTACTTAATAATATTATTTAAAGATCCGGACGTAAAGATTCTATCTGTCCCCATAACAAGATAAAAAAATCTACATCGTATTATTATAAATGCAAAAGTAACTCTGTCTGCCTTTCTGGCTATCACGACTAAACTACAGAAGTATTTTTTACAAATATTTTTACTGTGATATACTGGACCTTAGGACACAGGTTACCTTTAATTATTATGAAGAAAAAACCCGTCCAAGTAACTATTACACTCGGATGAAGTCGCGAAAAAAAGCTTATAATAAGTATGATCAAAATGGCTAACCTTAGCAATAGCTAAACTACACAGTCGCAATTGTAACTGCTAGTGGCACAATCCTAATTAAAAGTAGGACTTAAGAATACATATAATATACACTGGTTAAACGCAAGAACAAATATGGCTGCTGCAATGATAGAAAATTCCAAGAGAATAAAAACATTACATAGATAAATTAAATTTAAACTTTTCGGTTTTTGAAAGTTATGAATAAATAACTAAATATGCGCTGTTTAATATAACATGAACATATTCGTCGATATTTTAACCCACACGTCGATAGTCACCATTTTGAAACGACGACGCTGCCGGTCGAAGAATTCCCACGCATGCGTATTTCTAGTAGGCACTAATAAAATCTTTGTACAAGACTGTTTTAATAGATACTTAGCTACCTACTCCAAGACACTACATTGTAACTAACCAATGTAGTGTAAAGTTTGTATCGTAATTCTAACTAATGTTTGTACACCGATCCCGATAGAATATGATGATTCTTAAATTAATGTGTTACAACCTATGTACTCATGTTCTGACAAATAAATGATTATTATTATTTATTTTTATACTTTAGTGCCGGAGTCTTAGGGCATCACGGACCAAAACAAGTAAAACCCCGAGGATTTACAGAGAGTAAATTAATTCTGTTGTTTGTGGATAAGTTGTAGATGTGGATTTCTGTCCTGTGTACTGGAGAAATTTACGAACAATTCTGCATGTATTTAAAATTACAGCCTTCTGTATACTATTGTAGGTATATGATGGTACACCTAATGATTGCAAAGATCGTTGAAGTTGCTTGTTATTATTATTAAAAGAACGGCTACTCAACGAACCACCAATATTTTTAGTATATATAGGTACCTACACCTCAATATGAAGAATAGAAATTAATACCTACTCAAAGCAGGGTTCTGTTTGTATGTGTTTGTGTAGTATGTATGAAAAGAACACGTAAACCTATTATATTAATTTGTAACATAGTCAAAACTCTCACCTTGTATTATGAGTTGCAGATAGTAAAAGTTTAAAAGACTATAGAGACAATATAGCTAGGATTTAACACTAACTCTGGCTGCCTACAACTTCATGCTGAGTAATATTTCTACTCGAGGTTTTGTAAGTGAGAGCTTTATGTGAGAGCCGGTATCTGAAATACTTAGTTGATGACTCCAACTTCCTACACTGTCCCTAGACTCTCTAAAAGTCGAAAAACACTCGCACAGCATAAAAGCTCGTTAGCAATAGTTGGCCGCACCTTTATTGAATAAGAACCTACTTCATTTAAATAACTAAAAACAATATATTTTTTATTCTATAACTCACCTGCACTTTTAGTTCGGCTGCCTCGAGTTCGGGATCTGTACCAAGCCACCCTGGATTTTGTACCTAGTGCTTATCCGCAGGACGCATGTGCAATCAAACCAATGGGCCGGATTCAGGAACAAGGCCTTTGTGTGCCAATTAACAACCCTACTAACACAGATATATGTGCAAACAACAATCTACAGAAAAACATTCTATAAATACTTATTAATGCACGCACATGAAACAAGCCATCATGCCTTTTTTTCGGAAATGTGTATGCAATATTCACTTATTCGTTATTTTTATCAATTACTAGCTGCGCCCCGTGGTTTTACCTCCGTTACTCTGCCCCAGTGGGTTGGAGCACGATGTTTTGGAGCCTAGATGCTAATCCAGCGTATAACCTATCCCGGTGTTAAATTTCAGTCAATTCCGTTTAGTAGTTTTGGCGTGAAAGAGTAATCCATCCATACTTACAAACATTCGCGTTTATAATATTGTCTTCCTTAATTAGCTCAGGAGTTGTCACTCCTATCCAATGTAAACATCTTACATCTTTGCTAATATACATATAGAGCATTTTTTTAGAGTGTTTGTTTGTTTGAAAAATTATTAATCCGATTAAAAAAATTCTTTCAGTGTTAAATAGAATATTTATCGAGGAAGGCTATAAGCTATTATTTAGTTATGTAGTTTCTACGGGAACTAGAGTTACGCGGCTGAAACCGCATGCGGGAAGCTAGAACTGATATATATAACTGAAGAGTTTTTTTGTTTGCTTGAACGCGCTAATCTCAGGAACTACTTTCAGTGTTATATAGCCTATTTATCGATATTTTATTATGAAGTTCCAACAAACTCTTCAATTTTAAATATTTGAATAGATTATTTTAGTTATGTTTAGATCTGAGATTCGTTTTTAGTACTCAACCAATCAAAATTACTAAACTAATCAACTTTTTTTTGTCCTGCTAGGAACATTGTATAAAAATATTTTAATGTTAATGACAACCTCCGTAGCGTAGCAGTATTTGGCTCGCTTAAAATTTCGGAGGTCGTGTGGGTTCGACCCCCACACCGCGCCGGGCAAGAAAAATATTGTGTGAATTCTAAGATTTCGGGTCTGGTTGGTTGACTATCCTCCGTGCCTCGAAAAGCACGTTAAGCCGTTGGTCCCGATTATAAAACCCCTTTATCAAGTAACGGGCAGCAGCGTTTCCTTGTGTGGTACAACATAATACTGCAGTCACCAACCCGCCTGCCAAGCGTGTTGACTATGGCAAACATAATGGCAAATACCCTCTTTCAATATTTTCAAATTTGCCAATATTGAGTCATTAAAAATAATTTAAAGCTGTCGGGGCAACCTAGGCAATAAGGTTTAATAAGGTAGCATACGTATTTTTGATTTGTCTCCAAAAGTTATATATTTCACTGTATAACTTTTTGTTTATTTCTTGGATGTACTATGAAATGATACACCTTTACAACCGCCAATTATTTATGTACAAATTATTAACAATTAAAACCATACATGAGAGAAATAAAAAACACTCTGTGATTGGGTTTATTAAAAAAAAGTAAATTGACCATCAAACACTGAGTAGGTATATATTGGGGGTATGCTGCACATTACCTAAATGCGGCTCTGTCAAATGTACTTATTGATCCAGTGCATCGCGCAAGTCTAGATGCGCGGGTGCTACCACTCCTTAGGAGGGTACACCCCGAGCTTCGAGAAGCTTATGGAAATCATTTCTATAGTTTTATAGACGCAACAGGTATAGAACTTCTATATTGTAATGACTCCTGGCTTAGTGTTAACGGTAGTTTCTTCTGAAACATTTTCGATTCCCAATCTAAATAATTATTTATAAATATATTTTTTAAATCGTATTATGACAGGTAATACTAAAAAAAATCTATTTAATAATAAATCTTAATCTATTTTCCATACGGTGTTAGTTTTAAAATTTACTTACAGTTGCAACTTTGGGGTTACTTTATTATCAATAGATCATCTTATCATCATCTCATCCAATCTCTTGATACAATTGAGACAACCTCCGTAGAGTAGCGGTATTAGACTCACTTTAAATCTCGGAGTACGTGGGTTCGATCCCCACGCCGGACAAGAAATCTTTGTGTAAATTCTAAGATTTCTTTCCGGGTCTGGTTGATTGAGGGACTACCCTCCGTGCCTCGGAAAGCACGTTAAGCCGTTGGTCCCGATTGTTATAACATCATCTATAACAAGCGTATACCAGGGAACGGGCAATCCGCCTGCCAATCGTGGTGACTTTGGCAAAACCCTCCCTCGGGAGGAGGCCCATGTTCAGCAGTGGCAGTGGCAGCAGCACGTTGTACGGGCTGATGATGATGATGAATTGAGATTGATAAAATTGAGATTAATACAATTGAGATTAATACAATTGAGATTGATTCAATTCGCTGACCGGTTGGGATCCACCGTGGCCAAATGGTTAGGGCCTAAGGTGCAAGTTCAAATCCTGCCGGTGGTCTTTTTAATTTTAATTTTGATAACTAACAATAAACTTAACCAAACTTTCTATCAAAAATACTACTTGCACAGTAAAATGTTGCACCAAACATTTACGATATATGATAAATGTATTACATTATTTCTTAGATTTTTGCTGACGCTTTTGCTACTTTAACGGGCATAAAGGCGAGCAGAGCTCCAGCCTATATAAATGGTTTAAAAACTACAAACTAAGCAACCTGCGCAAGAGCTCGTCCCCTGTGGGAATTGGACCTTGGCTCAGGGCGGTCGCGGACGGGGAGAGTGAGGGATAATGGCTTTTAGTTTCTTTAGGGGAGTTTTGTGCAACTGTCGTTCTACTTTACAGTTTGCGGGCCTCTCGGACTTCGGGTGTACGAGGGCATCGGAAGGTTGTTAGCAAACTAAGGGTCGGGAGGGAGTTACTTCTTACAACCATGTCTACTTTATTCGATATTTATGTTTCATTCCTTTCATTTTGTATTTGTTAAGTTTCCCCTGACAGTGATACTAAAAGACAAATAAATTAAAAGAAAAAATACTGCGGCTACTTTCAAAACCGTAACGTTAATTTAGTAATGCACTACGAGAAAATTAATGAAAATATCTCATAACTAAAACGCGCTCCACATTTCCACGATGGATCCCTTGTGGCATTCAGTGATATTAATATGAAGCAGCAGATTTTAATTTACTAATGAAATTTTCTATATTAAATGAAATTCACTGGAGTTTTAAATATTGATAAAAATAACAAAGTGCGACGGTACCGATGTTCGATAGACTGCACATGTATGTCAGAGTTCGATTTAATCAAACTTTTAATTTAGTTAAAAGCAGTTCCATGTTTCAATTTTATATTAGTGCAACTATGCTTTAAAATCTTTGTTTTTAGTCTGTTAGACACATACTGGGTACAAGTTTTACTAAGTAGTATAACTACACAAGACAATAAAAAAAATAAGTAAATGTATTAAATTCGCGACTTCACCTGCGGAGCTCCCGTTCCCAAGAAACTGCATAAAAAATATTGCCTTCCTCGATAAATGGGCTAAGGACTATTTTTTTTAAACCGGTCCCTTTGTTCTTGCGACTAGCGCGTTCAAGCAAACAAACAAACTCTTTAACTTTATATATAGTAGTATAGATGTGATATTGGCTTGTTATAAAGTTACGGACCATTGAATTCTTAACCATTGATCTCACAATACAGAAGCAACAACTCTTTGCCAGAGCAATTTTGTAATATATAACATTTACCTAGGTATTAGTAGGTATAAGCAGTAGGTAGTTTAGTTTACAAATGTACGAAACTGACGGATTTCCCACGTCCGAAGTGAAATCAAAGTGCCACCGGCTCTTTGATGTGTTTGAGTGTTTGTTATGAGAGGCTTATATTCAAACAAGTAGATTGGCTAACAAATCGTAACATACATATAAACATGCTGTAAATTTTTACTATAATGGATTCCGAGAATTTGGTGAAACTATAAACTCATTGTGGAATACTCTTAAGACGCTGGTCATCCAAAACTTACAAAAAATGTATACATATTAGAATAGAAGGTTTGAAAGAATCGAGACCAGAAAGACAACTTCCAAGATAAAAATATATTTAATTCCTCCTCAGCGAGGAAATGCGCATTATTAACAGTTTCAGTCAATTCTGTTGGCGTCAAACAAACTTCCTCGTCGCTAGAATCACTCATTTTAGTTTTTTCACTTGTTTTCAAGTTTCTTGTTTTTAATATAAGGTTTAACAATGACGTGAAAAAATGCCGCGTAAAGAACCGCGTACAAAGCAAATTGAAAAAAGAACACCAAGAAGGTTCCGAGTCTGAGTTTTTAACAAATTAAAAAAAAGTTGTATGATATATTCGGCACCATAGAGGTACTACTCCAAATAGGTTTAAAACTTAGTGCACACGATGTTCTAAATTCAATTTACTTTATCCTATAGAGAATAAAAACGGCTTTTCCACTCAGATATTGAAGATTAAAAATACTCTTTCCGAGATGGTGGGATAAAAAATATATTATCTGTCGAATCTCATAAAAATCGGTCTAACATCACATCTGTATATTTTTATCAGGATGATTTCATAATTTAGCATTTTATGATACTGTTTAGGTAATAAATAAATGTTATTGGACCGACGGACGATTTAGAAAAAATCGAAAAATATGTGATTAGTAGGTACCTAAGTAATGCTTTGTTAGTTTAAGTCTTAAAAATTGTGAACATGACAAGTACAAGTGTATGTAAATACACAAGTGCTGAACTTTTTTATCTTAAAGACACATAACACATTAAAAATGTTGTCAGCAACATAACAATGAATAAATAATTTATTCAAATTATCACTAAGTGCGTGCCTGATAGAAATAAATAGCAACACGTTAAACAGAGACATGCGACTTTTTTACAGGGACCACAATACATAGACTGTATTGCCATTGTGTCGCAACTTAAGCGCTTCTTGTGCCCGGTAAAAAAACTTAAATTGAGTAAATAATGCAATGGCAACCTCTAACGTTCATAAATCGAAGGTTAATGTCACAAAAACTCAATTTTCTTGGTCCAACTGACCATGACCACGGTCTTAGCCCTTCTTACTGCCTCGTTGGACTATCCACTACTATGTTTGCCCGTTACTAGCAGCGGATTCGAACGCCGGGTCGGGCAAAAAAATATGTTACTTCAAAATGTTGCATTTATGAAAATCTATGTACCAGCCCGAAGTTTGCAGGTCGGTGATGTTTCAACAAAAACTCGGAAAACACTTTGTCAATTCTGATCTCTCACAGGTCTGCTACAACCTTCCCACCGATTTTTGAGAGTAAAAGAATCGATAAATGACTTGTGTTTGCGCATTTGAGCCTTATAATATGTCTTGCGCAGATGAATATTCTCCTTAAATATTGGCCACCGTGACCGAAATTGATGGAGGGGCTATATATTAATATACGTTCCTTTCTACTCGTATAAGGCATAAATCATATAATTTGTATGCAATCCCATATGTGTGTAATAGCATTCTTAATTGTTAAGGCGTTCCCGATGTTAGGCACGTGGTGAGTATGACTAAGCTGTCGTGATGTTTTGTACCTACTTTACGGGATTAATACTGACACACTTTATGGCTATAACTGCGACACAAATTAAGAATTTCTACCACCCATTTAGTTACTTTGATAAACTCAGACTTCTGAGAGATATTATTTATTATTATTTAAACAAGATCTTCGATTTGAATAGGCGGAAAGAGTGGTCATAATCAATGGAATTATAATGTACGAGTATGTTAAAGTTTTTTATAAATAGGTACATTCAATTCATCCTATAGGCAAACAAAAAGTATAACATAGTATGATTTTTATTTTTATTCTAGCTTGCCGCGCGTTACTCCCTCGTAACTCCTGTTCCCGTAGAAACTTTATAATTAAATGTAGCCCATAGCCTTCCTCGATAAATAAGCTGTCTAACACTGAAAGTATTTTTCAAATCGGAGCAAAAGTTCCTGTGATGAGCGCGTTCAAGCGATCAAACTCTTCATAAAATTAATATAGATTCACTTTAATTTTGATTTCCACAATATTAAATTGCCAGTTTTTTTATCCAGCAGTTCTATGAATAGAATTTACACATCTGAGTGCACCCGTAGGTACCAATAGGGTTTAAATCTTACTCACAAGTCACTACAAGTTAATTTGCATAAAAGGGTTGAATAAGTTGTATGCTATTTCGTGCAAATTATTTTAATGTATTGTTGTATGCAAACAGCGTGTATTTAATTTTGTTTCAGGTAGGTAGATACATCATACTCTTGGGCCGGATTGCTTACCTATGCGTACCCGGCCCCCACCAACGGCGGATCGAAGGAGGGTTTTAGTGGTGTAGGGATCTGTCCTCGTGGTATGGAGGGCGGAGCCCACATATCCTACCGCCAGGATTGATGCGATTGATTGACGCGATTGCGTAAGTGCATTTAATGCGGAGAAAAAAACACGGTACATCATTCTCGTATTACTGTAACAAATCCTACAGCAATTTGGTTCACGTTACATACCTGTTTACGTAAATTGAATACCTAACAGGGGTCTCCTCTTAACAAACCCTGGCACTCCTGGATCTTAGAGGGATATTAGTATAGTAACCCTAAGATGCTGCTGCCCATCCATATCTTATGAATGGGCAACAGTATGTCTCTTCGTCGCGTCTTACGGCAACGATAAGAAGACGGTCTATTCTTCGCTTCGCTTAATTAAATAGAATTTTAACACTGATATTCACATTGTGATTTTATGTCACATTTTAGATTATTTTTTACTAGGACCACAGCGTAGCGGGAAACTTATATGAATACTAAGATTGTGTTGTTCATCGTATCATCATCATCATTAGCCCTTATACCTAACGGTTACTGCTGAACATGGGCCTCCCTCGAAAGGGATATAGCACCACAGGCGTGTTGGGGACCGCAGTATTATGTATAGTAGGTATATAAGCAGGTAAACGCTGCTGCCCGTTACCTAGCGTACGTTGGCCCGTGACCAACGGCTTTACGTACTTCTGAGGCACAGAAGGCAATCCCTCAACTATTCAGTCCTGGAAAGAATTTCTTTTCTGAGTGGTAATCGAACCCATTTCTAAGTCAAGCCTAACACCTACTTTGTTGCCGTTGTTGTGTTAAAAGATCGTCGAATAATGATATAACTATAGTTACGTATACAGTTGCAATACAACTAAATGCAAGTACTATAGATAAGTACTCCACCTACAACTGCACAGTCTTTTGTCCAGCTGCATCAGTCACAATGGCGTGACAATGGTGTAACACATGGCCTTGAGCGCCAGGGTTATCATTAGCCAACCTTCACAGAACTGTCATTTCGCTGAAGCATTCTCATCTAAGTAGCGGGTACATGTGTAATTAGGTAATTGTAGGGCAGCTTATGTTTTGTTGACTGTACAATGCCTTGAAGTAATTTTTAGGAACAAAGATACTACGTCATATGCAGACTAAAATAACATGTGACTAGGCCTAAAAAAGCCTCAAGCCATTTTTTAGTTAGCAATTTTAGAACTACTGTTTTGTGAGTCCGCCTTTAAAAAAGACTCGCAAGCTTTTAATTTAGGGCTACAAGGCTCGAGCCTTTTCGACCGCTATTGGGTTATTCAGCTGGGATGGGTAACCCATCCCAGCTGAATAACCCACAGTAATTGCATCTTACGTCACCCCATGTCACCCCATGGGTAACATGGGGTGGTCTATATACCTCTCTAACCTTTTGATATTTTCCAAGATATTTAAATATAAACACTCTGACATCACCGCTGATCGCAGTGTCAGACCATTAATTGAAAAAGAAACTTAAAATACAAGTCTTCAAAATATTAGATTCCGTTAAATTTATATAGTATTCTTTCCCGTGGGAACTTCATAATTAAATATAGCCTATGTAATCTGGGGATAGTGTAGCTTTCCAACGGTGAAATACTTTTTAAAATCGGTCCAGTAGTTTCGGAGCCTATGCAATACAAACAAACAATCAAATCTTTCCTCTTTATAATATTATTAGTATAGACTAGCTTTCATTCGCGGTTTTACCCGCATTACTCTCATCACCGTGGGAACTGGATATACTATTGCGAAGTTTAGTTTAAATCTATTAAGTAATATATGCGTAATATTTTTTTATGATTGGGATTTAAAAAAATATCAAATGCTTGAGAAAATCAGGTGTGGCGTAAGACGGCCTTGCTTTTACATCTCTTTTAGATATTTTTTATTTGAAACATCAAACGATAAGATATCAAAATAACACGAGTTTCCGACATGTGTAGCTTTTTTGTTTATTTACGTAAACGAATATTTTCTAACGAGCATAGCAGTGCTTTCTCAATAAATGGTATACCTACGAACAATCCTCACTTCACTTGATACATGTATGCTTTTGTAAGTCAGTAATCCGTCGACTTTATCCGTAGACCCATTGAAGACATCTTGTTATACTTATTCGAAGACTCATATGAAAATTAAAGGAATATAAGAGCATCATTTTCATTAAATTAGCATTAAGAGGGCTGTATTCCCTGTTCCGTGTTTGTATATAACGAATCGCAAAAATGTATGTTCCTGCATAACTTCTTTATTGTATTCGTAAGTCTGGGGACAAGGTGAAATAATAGAAAATTTTGGAAATCCACGGAAAATGTTAATACGATCGACGGGCACGGGTGACGCCGGGCTTAGTTTTATAATAGAATCAGTCACGGTAAGATCTCTAACCTAGCTGTTAATTTGTCATTTAGATTTAATCAGTAAAACGTCGTACACTTAAATTTCTACATGTCAATATGAAAGAGCCGACAGCGCTTGCTGCGCCCATACAATTCAACTCGTAGTCGACAGGCTGTAATCGATCAAATCGCGCACTGTAAGCGAGCTGAGCACGAGCTTACAGCCTGCCAACTTCTATTATGTTCGTGCAATATAGGAGACATAAGGACTCTCCAGCGGCGCTCAGGGCTGCAAGCATGCCCTTTGCAGTTGCGTGTTATGCGCGCTAGCTTCTAGCGGTAGCTTTAATTTTAGGCGATGCCGTGCTGGTTATATTGTGTAGTGATCATTAATTATGACGTTGCACTGTCATAAATACTGAAATAAGTGACGGAATATAAAAATGAGTTCTTATTACATGCTACCTTAGATAAATGAAGTAGATACTATGATTATCTCAGTTAAGGCCAATTTATTGGTCTCGCCAATTTAATGCACAAAGTATATAAACGGCGTAGTGGAAATGCACTTCTCGTTAATTCCTGACCTTGGGCTGATGCCGGCAGCACCATGCCGCTGTCACAATGATCGTCGCCTTCGCTAATTGGTGCAGATCTACTCATTACGGAGATCTCCTGACTCACGGTGCTAATACGACGTTTATCATAATTAGTACGAAGCATAAACCACCATAAGTACCTGATTGCTTCCATGTAGGTACCTGCTAGTCTTGTAAAATGTTCCTTTACTACTTTTCTTGCAACTTGCTTTTATTTTTCTTGAACCGTGAGCAATTCTGTTCAATATTTTGAAAAGTTGAGCAAACAAGTTTTTCAGTAAAATGGATACCAGATGGTGAACGACCTTAACCGCTAAATGAGACAACTAAAATAACACCGTAATGCAAAAAGCTTAGCCCATAATTAAAATAATAACATGATATAGCAAATGTTCCGTCGGTCCACTAGCCCAAATTTACCGTGATACAAACTAATTAGGTTCCGGGAGGCGGCCACACATTTGAACAATTTCGTCACATTTAATGAGCTGATGACCTCAATAACCAGCTATTTGCTAATTGCTTTGATTAACCTACATGCTGGAAATTTTGACTGCATTGTCTGTCCAATCTAGGAAATATAAGTAAATGTATATAATAAATACCTACTTATCACACGCACCCTTCTGTGGCCTATGTTCAGTAGTGGATGTTATACGGGCTGATGATGATATCGGGTTTTATTATGTACGTCTTCTTTACTGCTAAAAATAACTGTAGGTATTTCTCATTTGTAGATCATTTACTTAGCACCAACAAAACTATTATCGTATCTAACTAATTAAGGTTACTTTAGCGTCAATGAAAAGTTATAGGTTTAATTCCCGACCCGAAATCTGAAGAGGCTTGCAAAGTGTAAAGTAGAGTGACAGTATAAAAATCTTCTTAAAAAAACGAAAAGTCTTAAATTTTCAATCCCCTTGCCAGATAAGTCTGAGCCGAGTTCCAACTCCCACAGAGGGTGCCCCGTTGCCGAGGTTGCTTATTTTGTAGTTTAAAATTTAATAAGGCTGCTTGCCGATATGCCCAGTGAAATAAAGGTCAAAAAGATAGTAACGGAATAGAAGCGTCAAAGGCATATCATTTAGGGAAAATGATACAAATTGAAGCAACAAGAAATATTTCTCACACATTCGCTAACAATAAACCTACGTTCGTTACCTAAGTATCTAGTTATATCCCATAAGAAGACTAGTAACATAACACCAATCATTATGTTTGAATGATCAGTGTAACTAACTGTCTTGTAATACAGTTGTACAGGTGTCCTTAAGCATCAAGTGTCGTTTAGTTGTGACGCGAAGATCATCATTTAATCGGCCATTGTAGGCGCCTTCTAGCGGATTTATTATGCTCAGATGTAGTTGTTTCACACGATAGGAACTTAATTGGCCAATAAAAAAAGAATTTACTATGAATAACAAAGGCACTTTTATTGGCAAATTATTGAACTTGTTGTGATTGAAATGATTGACATGATATGTATATACAACTTGGGTGTCTACATTGGCACACTAATTCTTGTCATGTAAATTGAACAATAGAAGATTTGAGTCGTAGTCGTACACCGTAGGGTAATTTACTCCTTGTTCACAAAAGAGCTATGGTTCTTTTTCGTATTACGTACATTTTACGAAACAATAAAACGGGTTTAAGTTTCTTTTATTTAGTAAAAAAAACTAAAATCCGTTTTATTACATTTCTATGTCTATTCATACTGTGATGATATTTGCATGACTAATTTTTTACTTGAAAAAACGGCAAATTAATGTCTGTTTTTGATATTTCGGTCACTCAATCTGATATGACTCTTGTCTTTTCATGTCTTTATAAAAGCAGTTCTCTCTCTTGTACCCATACATACTCCGTGGATTCCATTCTTGCCAATTGAAGTTTAATAGATTTAAAACTATTGGCAAGCAACTATAGCAATTACTGTCAATATAATCTCAATTAACTTGATTGTATCGTATGGATCAGTTGCTAAACAGATCACATCTATAAATAACTCTGTTTTAAGTTTCTCCATTATGTCAGTATGGTTGTCAGTGGTTAAATTGAGTTACACTGTCTACAAGTTCAGCAATTGTGCTAGATATCCTAATGTTTGTCACCATCTCATCGTCTATACTCGTACATAATTACAAAAAAGTGAGTCCCGACTCTTGAAGCATATTTGTTCCAAGACATATCTTTTTTTTAATGATTACTAGCAGAGTTTTGCAGTCTACTAGTATTCTTGTTAACCCCTCGTGCTAAGCCTTAATGCTTGTGTTACGAGTGGGTTCACGTCGGTAGTGCAATGGGTGGGTTTCGAACCGGCGACCTCAAGATCACAAGTCCGACGTCCTAGCCATTGGGCTACGGCCGCTTTTTAACAAATAATAATTTTGTAATGGTTTAATATACCTAATTAAAAAATCAGGAAGGAAGCTGGTCTAAGTGAAAATAACTACATCTCTCATGAACTTTCTTGCCTGCCTGCGTGAAAATCTTACAAAATACGACTGTTACTGAAATCTTCTCTATAAACTTAGAAGTTTATTTCATGGTGTAAAGCTATCCTTGAAACGGAAGGAATCCAATTGTGCCGGTTTAATTGGAGTAACTCAAGCAATTGATATTGCGTCACACTGTAGCCACTGCTTCGTTACAAAACTATAGATGAGCTGTATCGGATGAATTTAATCTACACAATAGTTGTTCAGTAACGAAAATTGTGTGGATTGTGTTGTCTTATCTTATTAATTGGCAAATGATATAACGCATTGATATTGTTCATATATTAATTATTTCGGTTGGATTCGCACGCATGCCCCGTGTCCAGTAACAAATCCAATCGAGTAGGTGGGTAACTGAAAAATGGGTGACATTAAGTAGATAAAATATGTTATGTTGCTGGTGAACCAAAGTTGCAGCAGGTTCCGAACAGTCCTTTTTACTGGGTATAAAAGGACTCCGCACCGCGGATTTATTTGGAGAGGCAGAGTCCTACATACCCTTTCGCTGATGCGGGGATCACAAATTTTGTGATCTTTTTGTGGAAAAAAAATGGTTGCGAACAGTCGAAAAATGCAATGTTTCCGTACGAATTACGTTACGCATTGGTATCCGGTAAATATTTCTGTACTCACTTTCGTCTAGGTTGAGCTCCTTAGCGGCCAGCCTCGCGTCTGCGGTGGACACGTCATGTTCCACGAAGTACTCCTCATAGCGCACCTCCAGCAACGTATCGTCTGCCCCCCACTGCTCCGTGTCGTTGGCGCGGGTGCTGTTGGGCGCCGCGCCTGTGCCTACCGGCTTCGATGCTGCCGCGTGTCGCACCTGAAGAACAGATAATCCATTTTCTTTATATATATAGGTTGGGAAAAAAGTCTTTTCGCATTATAGTATGTATGAACTTGTAATAAAATCTCTTTGGCTATACTATTTGTATCTGGCTGGTTTTGGTATCATTTTGAATTTTAAAGAACATAATTCCAAATTCGAATTAGGAAAATGTGTGATTTTCATTTGTTTTTCGTACTGTCAAGATGAGTGAATCTAATGAAGAAATTCGATACATTTTAAAATTTTACCAGAAAAAGGGAAAAATGAAAGGCAAGCCGCGAAAAAAAATTGGGATGTTTATGGACCTAGTGCAGTTTAAGCGTTTTCAATCCGGAAATTTTGATGTCAAAGATGCACGTCGCTCTGGTCGCCCTATTATCGATAAAATGGATGCCATTTTTGAAAAAGTGGAGCAAGATCGGCATATCAGTAGTTACGACGTAGCTGAAGAACTGGGAATTGACCACAAAACAGTTTTGGCGCATTTGAAAAGAACTGGGTACACAAAAATGATATTTGGGTACCTCACGAGCTCACTGAAAGAAACCTAATGAACCGTGTACTCATTTGTGATTCTTTATTACGACGTAATGAAACCGAACCATTTTTGAAGAAGCTGATAACTGGTGATGAAAAATGGATCACGTACGACAAGAACGTGCGAAAAAGGTCGTGGTCAAAGGCCGGTCAGGCTTCACAGACTGTGGCAAAACCCGAGTTAACTCGCAACAAGGTGATGCTGTGTGTGTAGGTAGGTAGGATTGGAAGGACATTATTCATTATGAGCTGTTACCACCAGGCAGGACCATCGATTCTGAACTCTACTACGAACAACTGATGAGATTAAAGCAAGAAGTTGAGAGAAAGCGGCCGGAATTAATCAACAGAAGGGGTGTGGTTTTTCATCATGATAACGCTAGACCTCACACATCTTTAGATACTCATCAAAAATTAAGAGAGTTTGGCTGGGAGATGTTAATGCATCCGCCGTATAGTCCTGACCTTGCACCTTCAGATTTCCACCTGTTTCGGTCTCTTCAGAATTCTTTAGGCAGTGTCAGGTTAACATCACGAGAGGACTGCCAAAACCACTTGTCGCGGTATTTTGATCAGAAGTCTCAAAATTTCTATAGCAATGGGATCATGTCCCTAACTAAAAGATGGCAAAAAGTTATCGAACAAAATGGTACCTACATACTTTAGTTAAATGTAAATAAACCTATATTAAAAAAATGTTTCGAATTTTCTTTAAAAATGCGAAGAAACTTTTTCCCCAACCTATTATTAGGTATGTTATTAGCCACTGAATACACGAGTGGATACAGACAATAATTAAGAAAAGGCTTTATATTTTATAATTGCATTGTGTTAACCTAGGACTAGCTGTGCCCGCCACTTCGTCCGTGTGGAATTTAACAGAAAAAAATGTTTTTTTTTTCTTTTTTCTTTTTGCATTGTTATTTTAATTATTATTTATTTTATTTTCAGTTTTTCGAATTCGCTTTAGCGAAAAATTTCTTTATATAAGTACCTTCGATTGGTAGCTACGATTTTCATGGGCTAAAACAACAAGACTACTTTAATAAAAGTAGCCTTAGTTGCTCTTTATTACATTAGCTATCTGCCAGTGAAAGTCCCTTCAAAATCGGTCCAGCAATTTCAGAGATAGTGGGAACAGACAGACAGACTGACAGTTATTTTAATATTACAAACAGACGCTTCAATTATATTTATTTGTGGAGATATAATTGAATTATCTGTAATTTAAATTATTTTCTTAGCAGTTAATAAAAACTTTTTAATTAAGCTACAAACCGAGCAACCTGTGGGACTAAGACCTCGGCTCTGGGCGGTCTGGATTGTAGAATTATGAGTTTAAGAGGAGTTTTGTGCAAGCAGGGTTACCAGATGAAAAAATTAAAAATCCGGAGGAAAGGCCTGATTTCCATTCAAAATTCCTGAGATTTTTTACAGTTTGAAAATTTTCTCTCAAACGTACTTAACAATTAAAAAAAGTTTTTATACACTGCGGATCTCGCTCACGCGTGCAATTATTACCAAAAGACGATTATTTTTAGTTTGTTTAACTTTTTATTAAAGAGATCTTTAAAATGTAAGCTGTATTTTATTGAAAATTCTAAAAATCCTGAGATTTCATGAGATTTACACAATCCGGCCGCAATCCTGAGAAGAGTCCAAAAAGCCTGAAAGCTCAGGACAAATCCTAAGATATGGTAACCCTATGTGCAAGTGTCGCTATACCCTACAGTTTGCGGCATTCGGACTTTAGGTCAGGAGAGCTTCATCAGGACATTCTTTAACATTCTTTGCAAACTAAGTATCGGGAGGGAATATAATACTGACCAGCACTTCAGGTACTCTGAAGATGACGTCTCCGCAGGCAGCGGGCAGCAGCGCCGCCGCGGCGCAAGCGCACAGCCACGCCAGCGCGCCTCGCCCGCGCACACGCACCATCCCATCGCACGCGCACTGCGCACCCACGCTGAAACAAATACCAACACTTGTTAGTTTTACTATTCAACATTATCTGCATCGCAGTTTTACCTGCGTAAATGAGCTTCAGTTATCCTATGATTCGTGGAGTTGAGTTCTATTGTAACATACCTATGTGTTTGTACAGGAAATTTAGACGTTTCCAATAAATTATAATGCAGTCTTTGGTTTATCTATTAATACTCAATACTTTATTGCATTTCACAATGTCACAATGTGTTGACAGGGGTTTTAACATTGTAATAAAGTGTGGTACCAAATAATAAACACTGTCGGGCACAGCTTAAAGTTAAAATTAAAGTTATTCAATTATAAAAGTTTATGTTATATTAACTACCGCGCGGGATGTCACGCGCGTTCTTCCTATAATCTTCCTACTAATATTAAACGCGACAGTTTGTTACTCTTTCACGCTAAAACTACTGAACGGAATTGGATTTTGCATCGGGATAGGTTATTCGCTAGATAAACATATAGGCTACAAAACATTACGCCCCGTCTCACTGGAGCAGAGTAACGCGGGTAAAACGGCGGGGCGCAGCTAGTCTTCCATAAAATTAAATGGGCTCTGTAACACTGAAACATTTTTTCAAATCGGTTCAGGAGTTTTGAATCAGTTCTGTTCCTGAGATTAGCGCATTCAAGCAAACAAACAAGCTCCACAGCTTTATATATTAGTATAGATATTAAAAAGTCCGGAAATAATTTTTGTTATGACGATCTCTTCTATAGAAAACGATCCCTAAAATGAAATATTTATGGTATGCGTAATACCTAAGGCGTTAGTAACAATGACTTCTTGTCCTTTTCTGACCGCCACACATCCTATAACCCAACTCATTGAATCATTAGATGCCACCAGACACGTAACTAAAACAATGCGATTTCTAATACATGCAGCCGTGCCAATAAAAGCTGTTCACTGCACATACAAATAGCTGCATTACGAACGATCTGCCTGCGGTTAGCGTACGCAAGTGCTATGAGTGCAGTCAGCGCAGCTGTTCTGTAGCATGAGTTGAGTTCCCTGGTTTAATTAACGCACAGTTAACTGAGATCACCCAAGAGCCAAGAGCCCAAGAGATAATATGGGTTGCAAATTGGGTTGTCTTTGTCTCAAGCTTCAAAGAAAGCCATAATGCTACCATATATCTACCACAGGCTGCAACTCCTGGAATTTGAAAGTACCTACTACATTTAAACTGCTTATTCCTTATTCCGTGTCAAGAGAACGATGACAAAAATACGTGTATCGTTACAGATTCTGTCAATAGCAACCACATTTATTGTTTACACTCAGTTGTATCCCCACAGACTGTGAATAACATTATCTGTGCTAATAAGGGTTGGAAATTGGTTTTAGTTTTGACTCAAGCTAAGAAACCCATAACGCTACCATATTTACCATCAACATACTGCAATTTCGAGACTTCGGGAGTATTATAGTAAAACTACTTGACTTATTCCTTATTGCCTCTCAAGAGAACGATGGCTTTAACACGTATATTTTTACAGATTCAATACCACACCAATCGTTAGTATTGTAGTGCACACTGCGCCTGCGTCTGTTTAGCTAATACCTCATGTAGTTAGTATGCGGCGCGCGCGCAACTGCGGCCCTCCGTTACCATCCAAGTACCTACCATGCGTAAAAGAATTGCATTAGTAAGCTGACTTCACACTACATTCATGGAATAGTCATATTATTTTTAATTAAATATAATAGAATTAGGGGTTACCTATATCACTCATTTGAAAATAAGAATACAATACTTAATATACGAAACTTTGATTGCCATCCATTGATTTATGATGCTCAAGGAATGTACAATATCTTTGGAATTGAGTCGCAAAAAAGCTTTACACGAAGTACTTTTCCTGGTGCGGTTAACGAGCTTTTTTATCTCTTTTAACTATTATGTTTTATTAGAAGTAGTAGAGCACATATTTACCTATACAGGGTGTCCCAAAAGACACCCTGTATAGGTAAATATACAGGGTACGTAGCTGGGAAGGGGGTGATAGGAATGGTCACAAGGGTCACTAGAAAAATACAAAAATTCCCTCTGGGTGTTTAAAAAAATAAATGGCATTTTTTAAAAGACTAAAAATTTTACACCTTGTGCTAACTGTACCTACAAATATGGCTGTATTAAAAAAAATGCTGTTATGTAATCTTCAATAACAACAAGGTCATCAACATCAACATCAAAAATAACAAGGTGTAAAATTTTAAGTTTTTAAAAAAATGCCATTTTTTTTTTAAATACCCAGAGCGGATTTTTTTTTTATTTTTCTAGTGACCATTGTGTCCACCCCTGTCACCCCCTTTCCCAGCTACTTAACCTTTTGGGACACCCTGTATATTTGATCATCCAGAAATAAGCAAGCTCGACACACATAACCTTAGATAATATCCCAAAAAACGATCATACCAATTCCTAAACTTCTGTATTAAGCATTTACGCTTACAGTATACCTACTCGTATTATTACTATAGCTTAATATCGTAGTAATAATATACGAATTAGTACAGGAATAAGTATGTCGACGTTATTAGGTCAGTGCAGTGGAAGTGGCGCGAAGGGCCGGCGCACACGCACGTTCGACACGGATTAAACATTTGTGACACGGTTACTATAGCCACCAATCTACACGATTACATGTAGGTACTTTAGTTAACTGTTTTAAAGTATAAAGGAAGTACAAGGAGTGTCGTTTTATGTCACTGACGAAAGTGACACTGAGTTAAAGTAACTTTCAACCTTTTAAACAAACACTTGTAAGTTTTAAATAGAGTCTTACTTAAGTCTATTAAGCAAAAGTAGAATTTGTAAGTAGTCCTTTTAGAAATTTTACACTTTTTCGGACGGTCATTTATGTAGTTAGCCACGAGGCTTTTGCAACTTCACCGGGCATAAGGAAACTGTGCACTGGGTACACGTTATAAAATAGAGTAATTTTTTTCCTTGATATTAATAACGGCAACCGGTAGACGCTTGCAATGGTTCCTTATTTCAAAATCTTAAAATAATATAGTACAACCTTGACGTCGAGTCCCGTCATATCGAGTCACCGCCAAATCTTATTTATTTCTTTCTTTATGTACAAATACAGAACAAAACAAATACAAAATTAAAACTTATGTAGATATAAGGAAAGAAATTAAACAAAAGAAATGCTTATTTTAAAAGAAATCTCTACCAGCAGACCCGTAAGAGGAAATGTGATAAAGAAAAGACGGAGAGTGAGAAAGCCTCTCGCATTTAATGTCGAATCATTGTAAAAGTCTGTTTTATAACCGCCACGTGTATTAAACCATTTCTAAATATACATTTATTAAACAATATATTACCTACATGCCAATACATATGTACTTACAAAATACATATTAGCACACCATGACGCACGCGATCACCCTCCACATTATGTCATCGGGGGTGGCGGATACATATCCCTTACACTCGCAGATGCAGTGACATCATAATGACGTAACACCTTTCTTTTTGTTGCCTCAGAAAAGCTTGATTGGAGTAATTTATACGGCTTTCTATGTTATTAAAACGTGTGATACTTTTAAATTGTTTTAATCAGTCCGCTACAAGTTACTCTTGTCGTGATGATACTTCATACATTTTCAGTACTATGTAGGAAAATAAATTATAAGATTGAACTTTAAGTTAAAAAGAGTTGTCGACCAAAAATGTTTATGTATTTCAAAAATTTCTAAAATATATTTCGGGGTCTGGTTGATAAAACCGTTATACCAGGTAACAGCAGCGTTTACTTTTCCGTTACCAACCCGCCTGCCAATGATGGCCCGCGGTGAGCAACATACTCTTCAAGGGAGACCCATGTTCAGCCGTGGACTTCATACGATCTGATGATAATGAATATCATTTTCAAAGAAGTCTTTCCTTTCTTGGCAACTCTTCGAATAACGAAGAACTCGTTATTCCTTCTGAAGTATCTACAAAAGAAATAATAATAACATACCTACCAATTTCTTATTTAACAGAACTTGTATATTCTTCCACCTTATTGAAATATTAATATACAACAACAGTATCCAATCATTTAAACACTAGTATTCAGTTTACCGCTACGAGAGATAATGAAAAACTGCAATAATCGAATCTAATTACAATCGAAGCGAAGCAAATTACGCGCTAAGTGATCGGCGCCCGCGCAAAAACGTGGCCTTCCGCCGTTGTTACAGAATCGTTGAAGGCACGTAAATGCTACTTGAGAAAACATAGTTGTGACACCTTTATCATTTGTAACAGTTAATGAAAATTAAAGGTTTTGTAAGTTTCTCCTTTGTATGACATTTAAAATGAAAATTTCTGCGGCGCGTTAGACTTTATCGTCATCGGCCTTTCATTTAAAGCATAATTGTTATTTCAGCTCTATTGCATTATCTTCCTCTAATTTTGACGCTTTGGATAATAATATGGGCTTGTGATCGCTATATCAAATTTTACTCACACTACGTTTGTTATCGAACCATGCGTTGGTCATGACTTGACTTTTCATTGACATAAAATAAGCCTGTATAGGTTTAATTCTGTGTTATTGTTATTTTATATTATTTATTTTTTATAACACAGTACAGTACAAATTAAAATAAGTATTGAAAGTACATCAATTAAAGATGATGTGCAATGGCGAGATTTACTCATTTATGAGTTTTCTTCCAGCAAACCATATTCAGAGTGAGATTTGTGATAAACGGGAAAGAACAGTGTAACAATAGTAACAATTTTTGAGTATATTTAACTAATGCTAATACATAATAATGCAATACATACATACTTAATAAAAATTAACTAAAACATATTATAAAAACTACTAATAAGATAAAAGATAATGTTCTTTTTCTAAAAACTTCGAAAGATGAACTGGCACAAATTGAGTGGGGAAGAGAGTTCCAAAGGCAGCTTAGAGGCTGGAAGTGTGTGTAGGAATTCGGAGAAGAAGAGAAGTAGCTGTACGACAAATCGTTAGAATCTAATGTTAAAATTATTTTGGATTAAGCATATAAGTTCCTCAATTGTCTATATGAACCTTCATTTTAATAGTTTCTTAACTAGTTACGTAGTAAAACTTTGTATCATTTTAATGCAGCAACCAAGGGTTTTTATAGATATAGAAAAGATTGTGATTTTCCCAGTAATATAATGACGTTTTGATAAAGAAACTGATCACCATTCAGATAATAGTTGTGTCTATAACTATAGCAATAGAAATTATGAATAGCATTAATCGTAGGGACTGATCGCTAAAACATGAAATAGAAACAAAGCCTTCGATATCATTTGTTTTAGTAAATCGCTAGAGACACAGTTAAATATAGAAGACAATAGAAAGTGTAGTAAAGGTTTTTGTTACATTGGTTTTCTTTTCTATAACTCCACGAAGTAAAATAAAAATTGTGTAAGTATCTATTTACTAAGAAACCCTGTTCTAGACAAGCCTATGTTTAGCAGTGAACTTTATAAATATTGGCGATGATAATGATGAAGAAAAATACCGTATTGAAAATTCCAATACACAGTTTAAATACTTTTAACTAGGCTATCTAATCGTTAAGCCTCTAAGTCTCACAACACTACATCATACACAAAGTTGTTGTTTAATCCAAACAAGATATATTTCCTCCCACTTTTTTAGTAGTATCCAATTTACGACAGAGTTAACAGCCCGACGAAGTGTTCCGATTATTTCAGATAATGCTAGTCCAAGGATGCACATAAACAAACCGACACTCATCATAAAAATATCGATAAACGAGGCTACGTCTGTAATATTGTCGTAAACCAAATATAATGTTTACCTTGAAATTGATTGAGAAACTATCTTTCAAATTCTTTTAAAATTATGGATATGAAAATAGATCTTTTATTTTCTGGTAACAAAGCGTTGTGTTAGTCACGCTTAGTTTATGCAATGCCCATGGCTATTTAGTTTCGGTTTCGCGAATTTGCCCACTCACCATAAACTATTTTAATATGTTTGAGTTTGATAGTGAATCAAAGATCATAAATTCTATTTGTAATGCTATCCCAGATGATTTATAACCAGGCTATGCTGTTGTTGCAAATCGGGATTTTTGTTATTTAAAAAAACTCCTTCGGTCATGATTCATGATCTACTAAATATAACGTTGCGGATTACAAAGATTAACTTTTTTTGAATAATAAGTACTTCGAAAATGTTCATATCTCCCACTAAGTTTCTCGTATTTTTTTTATTTGAATTAATAAAATTTCATTTTATCTTATTAAGTTTAATTTATAGTAAAGGTAAGCCTTAAGTAGGTACTACCAGAGTACTACTCACCATATAAAAATAGAAATCTAATAGTCAAAATGAACTAAATTCATTTATACTACAAAACGAAATTAAACTAAAATTGAACCAGCCCCGAAATCGATAAATTTACATAAATATTAATATAGACTATTCAGATAAACGGGTTAAGGCTAAGTTTAGAGCCACGGGCAACACTGACTCATCGGTATAAAAATCATTCGCAAATATATCGATAAATTTGCTTTGTAGGTAAGTAACATCATTATTTCACGCAATATATTACAAGTCAAAAAATTTCAAGAAAGGGATTATCCCAATGTAACTACGTATTCGGGTGCAGGTATCAATACATACAGTACGTTTTATATTGGTCTGCAGATAGATGAGATATGGCTTAATCTAGCGTAATTTACTGTTATAATCATAATGAGTACAATCATTCATTAATAAAAAACCTATTAAAGTATAACAAGTGTAAAGTGTTTTTTTTGTCCGGGGGGAAATGCATTGACGCATTCCCACCACCGCTGCAGCGTATTCGCGCGCTGGCGGTGGGATATGTGGGACTCGCCCTCTCCATAGCGTGGTATGCTAACATCATACCACGAGGAGAGGACCCTACACCACTAAAACCTCCCGGACACTCCTTCGATCCACCGTTGGCGGGGGTTGGGTACGCATGAGCAATCCGGCCCGTGTAAACATTACCTACTCAAAAATGTGTTTGCCTGTGTGTACCAATTTTCAGTTTTCGTTATATATCTACTTATATATGTGTAGCATTATGCATAGTGTAGGATGGAATGTGTGTCATGTCCGCCGCTTTGTAAGGTGACACCCGCGAGACGTAGTTCCTCTTCCGCATCACACCTCGGCTACTGGACACCTTTTTAGTAGATTAGCTTTATATAATTTACACTTTATCAGTTTTGTGGGTCGGTTATTCCTGACGGTTTAATTTAGTTGGTGTACATTATAATTTCGAAATAAAAAAACGATTGAGTCTTTTTTATGGTTAACATACCTGTTTGAATATGGTTTTCTAGATAAGTAGCACCAAGAAGTATACGTGCCCTTCGTGGCGCGGTAAAAGTCTCCCTTCAAGCTACGGAGGTGGTGAGTTCAATCTCCACGTCGGATAAGACATCTTTGTGAAAATCTAGATTTCTTTCGGGGTCTGATTGGTTAAGGGACTAGGTTTCGTGACTCGGAAAGTACCTTAAGCCCTTAGTACCGATTACTATAACATCATTTTTAACAATTGTAATCCAGGGAACAGGCAGCAGCATTCTCTGTTCCGGTAAGAGGTCCATGTTCAACAGTGGACGTTATACGGGCTTATTAGGAAGAAAAACATACATTAATATGACAAAAGTAGTAGCTTTGATGATATAAGATTAATGCTAGAGCTCAGAAGCGTACGGTCGGATGTGCCTTTATCGTAAACTGGCACTTGCGACCAAATACTTCTGAAGTATATAGTACCAGAGGAATGTTTCGACTATACTTGTGGAGGATAACTGTTTTCATGGTTAATGTATTTGATACACACATACACTATATATGCAATTACTTTAAGCATTTCATTATTATTGAGTGTCTGACTGTCCCTTTGTATAGTTCCGATTTTTCCTGTAAGAGCACATGTATGCAGAAATACCCACTGATGACTATGACTGCTCGATACTTATACAGCATGGAAGTATTCAGATATGACTGTCGCACGAAGTATTAATTAATATAAGTTTCTTATCATTGTTTCCTTATATATTTCAGTCAGTTGACAACCTCCGTAGCGTAGCGGTAATTGGCTCGCTTTAAATCTCGGAGGACGTGAGTTCGATTCCCACACCGGACAAGAAATCTTTGTGTAAATTCTTAGATTTCTTTCCGGGTCTGGTTGGTTGAGGGACTACCCTCCGTGCCTCGGAAAGCACGTTAAACCGTTGGTCCCGATTGTTATAACATCATCTATAATAATCGTATATCAAGGAACGGGCAGCAGCGTTACCTTGTGTGTTACAACATAATACTGCGGTCACCAACCCGCCTGCCAAACGTGGTGACTATGGCAATGCCCTCCCTCGGGAGGAGGCCCATGTTCAGCAGTGGACGTTATACGGGCTGATGATGATGATGATGATGATATTTCTGTCAGCAATGTCCTCACTGGCTACGTTACCCTTTTCGTTTGGTTCGCTACTTTCCTATATATTCCTATAATGTATCTGCTATCAACGAACATAACACAGTAACTAATCCCCTGTCCATAACTATTAGAATGCGAACGTAATTGAGCCGTAGCTTGTAACAAATGAGTTGTGAAAGCTTCTGAGATAGGCTATGGTTATCAGTGTTATCAGCGCTTTCGCGGGCGCTGAGTAAAGTTGAACGGCCTACTGATAAGCCACGTGGAGGAATATTATGAATACTATAAGTACTACTAATATACGCACGACTTCCGTCGCAAATGTATGTGTAAAATGAAGAGATTATTATCGTTTTTTTTCAGACACATATTTAATTAGCCTTGAGGCTTTTGCTACTTTACCGGGCATCTTTCCTTATTAAATTATTTAATAACTACAAACTAAGCAACCTGCGCAAGAGGTCCGTTGGGGGACTTGGACCTCGGCTCAATGCGGTGCTGGCGGGGAGATTGAGGAGTTATGACTATAGGGGAGATTTGTGCAATCTAAATATTTTATCTTAAATGTAGTTCACAAAACAAAACGACGGGTGAATTACATATTTAATAGGATGCAACATTTGTTATTACCTGCTTCTGTTAGTAAGTTGTTTATATCATAGAGTACCCTAGAATAAACTCTGGGTTATAGTAGTTTATCATTGTTGCTCAGAGAAGTACCAAAACGTAAGAGTTGAATAAAATTAATTTACCATTACATGATACAGGCAGAAGATGCTGAATAAGTCGGCAGATTGCCATTAATTAAATAAAATAATTCATCGAGTTGTATATATACACTTATACTTATTTATAATATGGAGTGTTGATAAATAAATATTTAAATGTTATAGGGAATTCCCGTATCTCTTCCTTGCATACACTGTAGGTATTTATTGCTATGAATAATTAGTATTGCTTATCTTTTTTTTTTACTTTGAGCCATATACCTATCTATTATGTATTTCTTTCATATTCTCAAGCAATCAAGCGTTCTCAATCTCTCAATTATATTTCCACATACTGAATTATTTGAATCAATATGATGGTGTAGTCTCGGGATCCTTGCCTGTTAAGTTAGGTGTGCCACAAGGTTCCATTCTGGGTCCTTTTTTATTCCTGGTATACATCAATGATTTGCCGTATTATTTGGAGAATTTGTGTGATGTTGTACTCTTTGCTGATGACACTTCACTTATTTTTAAAGTGAAACGTAATATTGACGATTTTGACTTTATTAATTGTGCACTCACACAGATAACCCATTGGTTTACTGTAAATAATTTGGTCCTAAACGCGAATAAAACCAAATGTATTAAATTTACTACACCCAATGTGAAAAATATTGGGCCTAATTTAATGATTAATAATGAAGTGCTGGATACTGTCAACTCCACAGTGTTCTTAGGAATAACGCTGGATAAAAATTTAATATGGAATGCTCATGTATCGAACTTGGCTAAAAAGTTGACCTCTGCTGCTTACGCTGTAAGGAAAGTAAGACAACTGACCAACGTAGAAACTGCACGGATGGTCTATTTTAGTTATTTCCACAGCATTTTATCATATGGAATTTTACTTTGGGGCAAATCTGCTGATATCCAAAGCATATTTATTTTACAGAAACGGGCAATTAGATCAATTTACCAACTAAGTGCCCGCTCTTCCTTAAGAGATTTGTTTAAAAATATTAATATATTAACGGTTGCTTCTCAATACATTTATGCAAATTTAATTCATATTAGACAAAACCTAAATCTATATCAAAAGAGAAGCGCCTTGCACACAATAAATACAAGAAACAAACATAAATTGTGTGCTGATTACCACCGTCTGCAGAGAGTCCATTCTTCGTTTGTAGGGCTTAGTGTGCGTATGTTCAACAAAATACCAGAATGTGTGCAAGAGTTACCCCTAAATAAATTTAAATCCCATGTAAAGACTACCTTAATGAAAAAAGGTTATTACACAATTAATGAATATATTAATGATAAAACTGCATGGTGCTAGCGGTGTAACACAAGCAAACTTACACACCAGGTGCCTGTTCACCGAACTGATATACCAACATTAGACTTTTTTATTTTTTTATTGTCATTTATCAAATTTGTTATTGTATACACTGATGTATTTCGGAACAAGCTATGCTGAGTTTAACTGTCTCTCTTTTTAAATGCGATTCCTCAAATACTACTATCAGTGTACTCGTCATGCTCCCATTGTTGTCATTGCTTGCGGTGGCGTTGTGAGTCGGGTCGCCTCCTTCCCTCTAATATGGCGAGGGAGGCGATGGCTGTGTGCTCACACGTTATACTCGTGAACGGGTGCTGCTTGTGGTGACTGGTCGACCATATGATGGATGTGTTTGAGGTAGAAGTACATTATTGTGACTTTAACGGCGATAATCTTCTCATGTAGCTAGTTCCTTGGAAATGTGCGTTGACGCTCCCTCCGTTTTCAAAGTGCAAGAGGTTGCTGCTCTGATATTTCTGCTTGAGGATTTTAAATCAATATTTAAATATATTTGTGAAAACGTCTAGAGCGTGCATTAGCGCACATACTGTTATTTGAAATGTATATTAAATAAAATATTGTAAACAAAATTTATTAAAAAAAAAAAAGGTACATAAACTGTGATACAAAAGATGACGAAAAAGAAAAAGCCCGGAGTTTCTTTCTTCCTTTCTTCTCCGAGTCGTCCACATAGGTAGCTAGTGAAAGGTTGCAGGTTAGCTAGGGTAGGATTCTCGCCGGCGAGGACCGCGTTGCACCCCTACCCCTGCCCTGTGATCCAGCGCCTGTAGGCCGATCACTTCCTTTTATGTTCATAAATCTGACTTATATATCAGTGGTACCACTGGGTCGTGGTCCTAACCCCTTAAGGGTGCCCCCAGGTGTGTGCCACTTAATTGTATGTTTTTTTTCCAAATATTTCTATATTAAACCATTAAAGTCTAAAATAATTAATATGAACATAAACTTATTATGAGTAGAGAAATTAATGACCAGCTGACGGACGGTCTACTTTGTCTATAATATCCTACAATTTGATACCGGTTAATTAAGTATCTAGTTTATTTAATTCATAGAATAAGAATAATTGTGTAACATTGTGATTCTGACAAGTACAAGTGTATGTAAATACCTAAGTGCTGAATAAATTCATTATTTCATTATTTCATTATTTCATTATTATTTCATTATTTCAGAGTACAAATCGATTTAAAGAAATATATAAAAACATGACCACACCTAACAAATAGTAGTTCTTTTTTCTCATTGATAACGGTAGTTACAGCTACAAGAAATGCAATCAGATATTTGTTCAGATAGCTGATATAACGGTTCCCTTCATTATTTACTTGGAACACCGCAACAATTTGAAGTAAAAAGTCAACAATAAATACGAATTGCAATGGTATGTTGGTGTAGAACGCTCTGTCGAAGGCTCTTAGCTCGAAATATATTTATTTAAACTTTAGTAGGTACATTTTAATCTGTACATTGGTGGACCTTATGCCTAGGGCGTTTTCTACCAATCGACCATTTACGGTGGTAAATGGTACACTGGTAGAAAATGCCCTCCAGTACTGGAACTGCTCCAGTTTCCGTGAGGACTTCATAATTAAATATATTCTATGGTACTCCTTGATAATATAACTTTATAATTTTATTGTAAAATAATTTTTGAAATCGGCCATGCAGTTTTGGAGCTTATTCAATGCAAACAAACAAATATTTCCTCTTTATAATATTAGCATAGAAATTAATAATTACATTTTATTGACATTTTATTTCTCGTTTAAATCTGAATGTTGACTTCACGTAACGGCAGAAGGGAATTCATCCATCAACATTACAAATCGGGATTGAACCGATAAAGGCTCAGCGGTTACGATAGTTGCTTCTGAGACCTGGGGTTTGATTCTCAGCCGGGGGAATTATTAGTATGATACACTGATAGTTGTTTTGTGTCTGTCAATTGAGTGTATGTTAATTCAAATTCAAATCTTTATTGCTTCCATGGCAGTGGTCTTAAAATGTTAATATATAAGGTTCACATGGACCCTGTCGGGCACAGCAAAATAGGACAGAGGAAGGTATTCTTTTTTTGTTTATTAAGAAAAAAATATTATTTTAAGTTGTCTTTCAAATATTCATCTACGCTATAATAGGATTTGCTTGTTAGCAGAGTTTTAAGTTTTATTTCGGATTCTTTTCTGATGATTTCTGGTAATATATTAAATATTTTTATGGACATGGCTAACGGACTAGTTGTATGTAAATTTAATCGAGATGTAGGTATATTTAATTTATCTTCATTCCGTAAAGAATATTTTAATTTTTTATCTTGGACAGTAGTAAAAAGTTCCGAGTGTTTTTTAACAAATTTGCAGGTTTCTAATATATAAATAGATGGTAAAGTTAAAATATTATATTCGATAAAATGAGGCTTACATGATTCTGTGCTATCAATATGGACAATGATAAGAGTTCGAAAGCATAATAGGTAGATAGTGCTGTTTGGAAGTTGGTGGTTTTTTTTGTCTCATATAGTGCATGAGAGAACTTTGATAATTTAGATCTAACTTTTTAAATATGTGGTTTCCATGTAATATTTGTATCTATTATTATTCCTAGGAATAAAAATTTACTAACTAATTCTATTTTGGACTTATTAAAATCGAAATTTATATTAAGAGAAGATTTTTGATGTGGGTAAAATGTTGTTTTAGAGTAATTAATTTCAAGGTTATGCTTTTTCATAACCTTGAAATTAATTCTCAAAAAAAATAATTCAGTCTCACGCGACACATTAATTAAAGTCCATTGCAATGTGAATACGTATATCGTGACACATGACATTAGTAATTGTTTTTTTTTTAATAAAAATACGTTATTAGGTTTCCGCGGAAACATGTAACTACGGGAAAGATAAAACCACTTAGAAAGGCTAACCTATTAATAAATTGAAACATCAGTAAAATTGAAACACTGAATGTTTCGCCATTCGCTGGAACATTAGTTTGACCCAAATTAGTTACACAATCCTCCAGCACAGCCAAGGTCCCAGGTGGAAGTTATCACGAGTTTTTAATATTATTGTTCTAAATATCGTTTGTGACGGAGTTAGTCCACAGTGTGGGAGTAAAGGGATACATGAGTACTTGAGTCCAGCAGGTGTTGGGTTATGATGTAATGTCTTGACCTACTGCAACTACTATAGACTATGAGAAATGGAGCTGAAAATTAATTGAATACTAATGTATTCAGAGCACACTATACCTATTAGTACTGCCTACTGTCTGTGTATGCGTCCGCAGGCGCTCGACTTAATTTTTTTACCATTAATCAATTGTGATGTCTTTATAACAATTTTGCATCGGTTTTAATTGTAAAAAAAATAATAATAAGTAAATCTTGTTGAGGTTTTATAATTAAAACCGATCCAAAATTGTTATTTTAAAGACATCTCTATTGATAATGGTCAAATAATCAATAAGTGTATCAGAGATTAAATACATTTGGATCGGAATTTGTTTTTATAGAATGCTCAACTATTAGGTTGACCCCACATTGACCGTGCGCGTGTGACACATGCGGACGGTAGCGCAGGCGGGTGTACGAGGCATTCGCGTCATAATGTGGGTTTAGCCTTACTAAAAACATAGGCATGCATATAGTGTGTTACTGTAAATGAAATCAAATAGAATGTACTATTGAATAATAACAAACATCTAAAACTCATTAAACATACACTTTTATAGTTATAATAACAAAGCTTCCGGCGGAATTTGTCTGTTTTGATGTTTGTTTTCTCAGCAAAAAATATATTTGATTTTATATCTTGTTTAAATAGATTAAATGTAGTGAGCTTTCATCTAAAGGTCTTCTCGTATTTATAATTTTGAAATAGTAAAGTAGGTGCCTAATTAAATAGATGATAGCTTTAGGTGCCTGCGCCGGCGCATTTTGCGTTTTGATATGAGTTTTGTTTTTTTTTTATACATATGTGGTTTTCAAAAATATTTTTATATAAGTTCCTGTTGTGATCGGGGCATTATAATTATTATGAATTTGATAAAATAATAATTAACAATGATTTATAAATTCTTCATTTCATTGTAACAACAGAGCATTGACGAGGAAAACAAACATCAATAATAATAATGAGGGTATAAGTAGATCAAGGCAATTATTCATTTCAAATAATAAACCTATTATATTAAATAAAAGAAACTGTCAGGTTTCTAATATTCATTGAATTTATATGTGTAATTGACCAAGGAGATATGTTTACACTTTGTTAAATGCATTTTAAATTTTGTCAAATGCATTTGAAAGTTTTGCAGTCTACTAGTATTATTGTTAACCCCTCGTGCTATGCTTGTGTTACGTCGGAAGTGCAATGGGTGGGGATCTAACCGGCGACCACAAGATCACAAGTCCGACGCTTAATTGAAACAGAACGTGTAAACCAATCTCCATGGTCAACTGTATATTAATATTTATTATTTTTGTTTTCTATATTTAATATTTATTATTTAAAATCGCCAAAATTTGTCTGACACACACTCCAGGCGGGGGGCAGCCCATTCCAGTCACCCCTCGGCACATGGTCACTTTTGAAGGTCTTTGTTTTTAGTGCTTTTTATGTTGTAGCATTCAGAAGACTTCATGCCTCATCGACTCTAACTTAGCCTGCGTATTGAAGGTAATCATAAAATACATGATAAAAACGGTGAAAGTGTATTCTATAGTTAAAACGTAAGTCTGCAGCTGACATATTGATGGCCGAGCATAGACTCCACGGTCCACTGGTGACGAAGGTGTGTCGATCATTGCTGAGCCGCGGTGCGTGACACACATGACTTACTGGACGTATGTTAGTGGCACTTACCTATATTTTCTCATTACATGATGCATTCCAATAAAAAATTATGAGTTTTGGATATTGAGTTCCGTTGCCGTCAACGATATCCAACTGGCCTAGTTATCCAAAACTTAATATCTTAAAAAGTATCAAGTACTTAGTTGTACTCAACAAACAGACTTGACACTAAGTATTTTTAGTTTTTTATTTAGATAAGTATAGATTTCTGCAAAGTGTTCAAGTGTCCAATATGTATGTACTTAAATATATTAGTAGTAAATATGAAACACGGGGTGCTTATGGGAATGGGGATTATTTTGGCCTCATTCACGGAACGCGGCGCAAAGCGCGTGGCGTTGAGCGGCACGGCCCGCACTAAATTCAAAAATATGGCGTTGCATGAGTGCGTCGCTTTAAATCTCGGAGGTTGTGGGTTCGATTCCCACACCGGACAAGAAATCTTTGTGTAAATTCTTAGATTTCTTTCCGGGTCTGGTTGGTTGAGGGACTACCCTCCGTGCCTCGGAAAGCACGTTAAGCCGTTGGTCCCGATTTTTATAACATCATATATAATAATCGAATATCAAGGAACGGGCAGCAGCGTTACCTTGTGTGTTACAACATAATACTGCGGTCACCAACCCGCCTGCCAAGCGTGGAGACTATGGCAATGCCCTCCCTCGGGAGGAGGCCCATGTTCAGCAGTGGACGTTATACGGGCTGATGATGATGATGATGATGAGTGCGTTTACGTTTACGTTTCAGATACGGGCCGCGCCGCGAAACGCCACGCATGACGCCAGGTGTCTCGTAAATGAGGTCTTACCTTCAGTACCACGCAAATGATACGTATCATCCCCGCAGGGGTTCCAGGGGTAGCTAGATACAGCCATTCAGACCATATATTTACGTTCACCGACCTTAAGATAACAACGCACAGCTCCCGGTCTTCTCCCGTGGGAACTTCATAATAAATAATTATAATAAGACTAAGATTTTTTAATCGGGCCAGTTGTTCCTGTAATGAGCTCGTTCAAGCAAACAGACAAACTCTTCAGCTTTAATATTAGTGTAGAATATAGATAACAAGGTAAATAATAACAAAGTGTCACATATCCATCAAGCCGTCTGTCCAGCCGCGTGACTCACAGCCCGAGCCCCGAGCAGTCGTCCGTGACTGAGAGCCGATACGCCGATACATTACGTTATATCATAATCACGCCTCCACTACTGGCAGATCACAGATAGCCGTAACTTCGATACTGTTACTGTTCTGTGAACCGTGATGTTGATGGCTACTTATATGATTCTGATGGTTTGTTGCTAATGTTTTACTCAGAAGGGACGTGTAAGAGGTCGATGGCTGGTCAAGTTTAGTGAATAGCTGTTATATAGCTGTAGCTATATAGCTATGTTGACCAAATTTAAAAGTGACATCTATACTAATATATAAACTAGGAACTACTGCACTTATTTGATAAGTTCTTCCGTTTTTTTTCAGACAGACAGACATTTAAAAACTACAACCTAAGCAACCTGCGCTAAAAGGCGATCTCTGTTAGACTTGGACCTCGGCTCAAGGCGGTCGCTGATGGGGAGATTGAGGGAATATGGCTTTAAGCTCATTTATCGAGGAAGGCTATTAATTATAAAGTTCCAACGGGAACGGGATGTGAGTACCTAATAAAATGAACAGATATAATAAATAGAATCAGGCGTTACTTTGCGTAATCGTAGCGTAATCTAAATTAAAAAAATATCTAGGGTTAATTCCGCTAAAAAAAAAATTTTTTCACCGCCCTCCCGCCCGCTAAAATTATGCACAATTTGCAGGAGAGATAGTGACAACATACAAAAAATACAATCACAAAACGAAGACGCCTCGGGTTTTTAACGGAATTAACACAAGATATTTTTGTCTATTTAATTTAGAAAATGAACAGACACATTGATTAATATATCCAGCAATGATCACAATTACGGATCGCGTCGGCGTAGCATTGCAGCGTAGTAGTATTGCTTTTCTACAGGGCCCCGAGTCTACTATCGTAATGGCGTCTCCATGAACTGTCAATGACAGTTCAATGGTCGGTTTTTTTCCATTTGGTAATCTACTAACCAAATGACGTTATAATGGTGTCACTATGACGCCACGATGACATTAGCGTAGTTGAATATAATAACAACAAGTTTTGAAATCGCCTAAATAAACATTACAATCTCCCTAACCATCTCCCCTACTACTTCTGTTGACGGATTTTTTCTGCGGTAGTAACACCGACTGCCATTCCAGCGCCGACACCATAGTGAGATTAGTAGATTACCGTTTTTGGCATAATGATATCATAATGAATAAATTTATAATTACTTAGGTTTATGATAGTTGTACATAAAGTCCGACTATGGTAGTAGACACATCAATACAGGTGAATTTGAAATGAAGTAAATTGGGATTGAAGTTCTCCAAGAGACTATAAATACCTACACCATTAGATAACATTATAATCTATCTATTTAACGAACTTGCTAGTATAAACTATTAGCCGTGTAACTGGGTCGTCCGATGAGCGCGAATCAATCAGCCACTCACTTTAACGAACGTTTATTGCAGTAGTTAGTGATATCTCTTTCATTTACACTTGTTAATCTGTTGGCAGTCAGATCAAATTACAGTGTGGCACGTTAGTTGCTCTAGTAGCCGTTTGTTATTATAAATCTCCATTTCTTTGCAGTGAGCTGTTTATCTGTGCATAAATTTCAATTAGGTGGCGTCTGGTTAAAAGTTATAAAATACTAACTTCCCGCGCAGTTTCGCCTGCGTAGCTCCCGTTCTCGTGGGAACTTCATAATTAAATATCATCATCATCATCATCAGCCCATACAACGGCCACTGCTGAACATGGACTTCCTCCCTAGGAAGGGTTTTTGCCATAGTCACCACGCTTGGCAGGCGGATGGGTGACCGCAGTATTATGTTGTAATACACAGGAAAACGCTGCTGCCCGTTCCCTGGTATACGCTTGATATAGATGATGTTATAACAATCGGGACCAACGGCTTAACGTGCTTTCCGAGGCACGGAAGGTAGTCCCTCAACCAACCAGACCCGGAAAGAAATCTTAGAATATACACAAAGATTTCTTGTCCGGTGTGGGGATTGAACCCACGACCTCCGAGACCTAAAGCGAGCCAAATGCCGCTACGCTACGGAGGTTGTTCTTGTAATTAAATATAGTCTATGTTAATTGTGGATAACGTTACTTTCTTATGGTTAAAGATTTTTTAGAATTGGACTAGTAGTTCCTGAGATTAGCGTTCAAGCAAACAAACTCCGAAGCTTTATAATTTAGTACAGATAACATATTTTGGTTTTACAGATAAGTAATACTCTTATCAGAATATAACATTGCCTCAGTCAGTTGTGATCATATTCATAAGTGCTCGCTGACAGCGTTAACTTTAATTATGGTCATAAAAGCATATCATGGTTGTTAAGACGTATTCAGTGCTAATGTACCTAAAACGTAATTTAGCTGAAAGCTTCAAATTGTAATGAAATAATGAAATTTATTCAGCACTTAGGTATTTACATACACTTGTACTTGTCAAAATTACACTTAAGTAGCTAAAAACATTGTTAAAATTATTTGATATTACAGAATTTTTAATCAGTCTGTCCGTCTGTCGTGCGATAACAACAAATGTACACATTATAGTAAGATACCTTAGAGGTAACAGGTCTAAAAATTCCAAGAATCCGGCCCAAGTCTAAGCGACATCCACCTTAAGGGGTTAGGACCAACGCTTAGGGTGCCACTGGAGTAAAGAGTAGATTTACGAACATTGGTGATGATCGCTGGCACGAGATCACAGTTCGGGGAATAAGCAACAACGCGGTCCTCGGTCATGCCGTCGAGGATCCTACACTAGCTAACCTGCAACCTTTCACTAGCTACCTAAGTGGATGACCCGGAGAAGAAAGGAAGAAAGAAACTCCGAGATTTTTTTTTAGTCTCTTTTGCTGTTTCTTTTTTTTTATGTCAAGTCTTTTCACAATCATGTAATATTTTACAATGTATATATGATGTGAGGAGATTGTGTACAAGATTGTACACTATTTTTATAGCAATGTTCGCACTTTAGATATTCAAATGCCCAATGCGAAGTATCCAAATGAAAAGTAGGTACCTAATTGTTGGCTTAAATCCTTTAAGCTCGAATAACGTTAACCGTCTCAAGACATGTCTGGCGGTCCCCCCGTGACCTAGTTTCGTAGACCCCACACCTGCCTCGGGACCCTCTGTCAAGGGTGGCGAGGTCAATGACATTGTTGTTGAAGGTCAACGTACCTACTTTGTTTGGGCTGTTTACATGCTCACTTGTTATCCTTAATTTTATCCAATGGTTTAATTCCACACAAGGATTAGAAGGCGTCCGAAAAACGGTTATAAATCCTTTTTGACAACTATTTCGATATATCTACTTCATACAATATAACAAATTATGTGAAAGTAAAGTTTTTTGTGCCGTGTGATTTCCGGCTTAGAATACACCACCCCATGTCCTCCCATGGGTGTCGTAAAAGGCGACTAAGGGACATATGGCTGATTGATGGGCAGCAGCATCTATTAGCTCAAGGTTAACATCTAACTGCGATCACCAATCCGTTTGCCAAGCGTGGTATTTATGGCAATATCCCTCAACGACCCTGGCTTGCCAAGGTCTGTTAAGAGGACTTTTTAATTACATATGTAATTGAAAAATATAATCTAAAGCTGATGTATCATACAAATATAGATTTTAAAATTGCTCCCTTGCCAACCTCTGTTCAGTTACAATGACTCACTGATTTAACGAGGGGACTGTACCTTGGTACACGTTTTCAATTAAAGTAGTTCATACAACCCTTAACTGTACCTACAAGTTACATGACATTTACATTATTGCAAAAAAGCTTGATATCAAATTATACTTCTACAATGGCGAATAATTCATCCGATCCTCGAAGTACCAACCCCGCAGTATTTGTTAGACTGGAGATTAATCTAGTCATGTGAAGTAGTAAAGCTTGCTAAAGAAAAATATCCATATTTTCTTGGCTATTTGAGCTATCTTTCTCGATTATGTTATTTCTAATTATATTAGTAGCTACGAAAAAAATATATTCACAAAATAAATTTGTATACATACAAACATAAAAAATATTTATATTGAGAAACTTTAGTGTTTAAATTATAAGCTATAGAGCGCGTCTCATAGAGTACGAACAGTAAGAATTTTTTTTTCGGACGGACTTATGTAGTTAGCTCTGAGGCTTTTGCTATTTTACCGGGCATAAAGGCGAGCAGAGCTCCAGCTTAGATAAATGGTTTAAACACTACAAACTAAGCAACCTGCGCAAGAGGGCGTCCCCTGTGGGACTTGGACCTCGGCTCAGGGCGGTCGCTGACGGGAAGATTGAGGGATTATGGCTTTTAGTTTCTATGGGGGAGTTTTGTGCAACTGTCGCTCTACATTACAGTTCGCGGGCCTCTCGGACTTCGGGTCTACGAGAGCATCGGAAGGTTCTTAGCAAACTAAGTGTCGGGAGGGCGAGGGGGGAAGCATCGCGTTCGCGGGCGCACTCTTCTCCGGCGGGTCGGATAGAGTGGTCTCTGTGTAGTGGTGCTAGTTTCTTGCAGTCTCTGTACTGCTAGTTGGTAAGTTGTGATCTCGTCGTCCGAGTCGTCTAGGACGCCCCGAGGCCGACGGTGTTTACGACGCTTTGTAGACAAAGGCCTGTAGTCGGATGACGAACTGTAAGCACGAGTATGAACAACACCGTGGTGTCTTGACCAAATAATAATAGGTTTTTGTAGTCGGTGATGTATATTTTGGTTTTTTTGTGATAATTATGATGAAATGTAGAGTAGGTAGTAGACGGCCTCCGTGGTGTAGCGGTATAAGTCTCGCTTTAAGCCTCGGAGGTCGTGTGTTCGATCCCCACACCGGTCAAGAGCTCTTTACTACAGAATTACCGAAAGTGACAGGTACAATGTATGGCGTGGCACTTTTATCGATCAATCATCACAACGGACCACAACGATACGCGCGCTCTTTTTTTGCGTACAACAACTTATAGTTAGCGTAATCTGTTACGCTAACTATAAGTTGTTTTCACCAACGTAGTTTAAAATTGTTACGTACAACAGTTACTCTGATTCATCACCATCATCATCATCATCATCAACAGCCCGTTGACGTCCACTGCTGAACATGGGCCTCCTCTTAACAGACCTTGGCAAGCCAGGATAGTAGAGGGATATTGCCATAATCACCACGCTTGGCAGACGGATTGGTGATCGCAGTAAGATGTTAACCTTGAGCTAATAGCTTGCTGCTGCCCATCCATCAGCCATATGTCCCTTAGTCGCCTTTTACTACTCCCATGGGAAGACATGGGGTGGTCTATTCTAAGCCGGAAACCACACGGCTTTGTTACTCTGATTAGCTTAATTTATCTATACAAATAAATAAAATGGGTGTGTCTGTTTGCAATATTAAAATAATACTAATATATTAAAATTGGACTGTATGTTTGTAATATTAAAATAACCGCTGTTTACTACATACATAGGAAGATAATAATATATTATACGGTACAAAAACTTTTTTATTTTTTGTTTGACTGTTTTGCTTCGGCTAATCTCTGAAACAGCTGGACCGATTATAAAAATAAAAATATAAATTCCACGCGGACGAAGTCGCGGGCCCAATTATATATTTAGTTATAATCTTTATAAACTAGTACCACTGATGATTATCAAGTATATTGTAAAAAAAACCCTTTCGCGATTCCTCATTGTGTCCCATCCGGCCAGCTGCTTGGACATAATGGCTCATTCACATTGTGCCTGAATACAGACAAGCAAACAGATAGGTGTGGTGAGAACCATATTTAGTTTGTGATATGAGCACAGTTCAGGAAAGACTAGGTATTATGGTTTAGTTGTGTTTGGCAAATAAGTATAAGATAATTTCTCAAACTGTGTTATTAAACCCAATTTGCTCACGGAACACTTTAAAACCCAGATTACAATGTTTTATCGGATAAATATGTACAAAATCTGAAATACCTATGCGCCAAATGTTGAGGGTTGATGGCAAAAGGCGATTTTTACATATAGATTTATAGTTTTTTTTTTTTTTGAAATGATTACTAGCAGTGTTTTTGCAGGCTACTGGTATTCTTGTTAACCCCTCGCGCTAAGCTAAAATGCTTGTGTTACGAGTGGTTTACGTCGGTAATGCAATGGGTGGGGTTCGAACCGGCGACCTCAAGATCACAAGTCCGACGCCCTAGCCATTGGGCTACGGCTTAACATAAATTACAAATCTTTTCTTTTGACATTTTCCGTGAACATTTAATGAATTCCATGTTTATAAGTTTGAGTTTAAGCTGTATGATACCCGGCTTAGAAAAGACCACCCCATCTCTTCCCATGGGTGTTGTAGTAGGCGACTAAGGGTCATACAGCTGATGAATGGGCAGCAGCATCTATCACCTCAAAGATACTCACCATCTTACTGCCATTACTAATCCGCCTGCCAAGCGTGGTGATCATGACAATATTCCTCAAAGACCTTGAACTGCCAAGGTCTGTTAAGAGGAGGCCCATGTTTAGCAGTGGACGTAAACGGGTTGATACAGTACATGCTTATAAGTTTATTACACACTCTACTCCAGTGGGTCGGAGCTTGATATTTTGTAGCCTATATGTTAATCCAGCTTATAAATTATCCGCATGCAAACTTTCAGCCAAATCCATTCAGTAATTTTGGCCTGAAAGAGTAACATACATCCATCTATCCATACTTACAACCTTTCGCGTTTACAATATTCCTCCCGACCCTTAGTTTGCTAAGAACCTTCCGATGCCCTCGTAGACCCGAAGTCCGAGAGGCCCGCGAACTGTAAAGTAGAGAGACAGTTGCACAAAACTCCCCTAAAGAAACTAAAAGCCATAATCCCTCAATCTCCCCGTCAGCGACCGCCCTGAGCCGAGGTCCAAGTCCCACTGGGGTTTTTGTTGGATTACATGCTAGTTTAATATATTTTTAAAAGATTTAAGAAGATTGAATTTGAACCAAATTTGACACATATTTCTATATTACGATAACTTATTTCTGCTGTTTGATTTTTAACCAAATATACATCGCAAGGTCGTTTACCTCACGACAAAACTGAACTAAAATAAAATAACGAGCTGCCTATTTACATAAGCGATAGCTTCGTGCTTTTGTTAGTTATTTAACATTCATTGAGATTTTACCAACCAAAATTATTCGCAAATACATGGTAAGTAGGTAATTGTTATGAAATCCTTGTAATTTGGTCAAACATGCTTATTAACTGATCACGAATACACAGCCAATATATATGTAAACAATAGTATTTCATACCTTGACCTAATATTGTTACTTATATTTAAATAACAATATGACTTCGCCTAATTATTTATTTTTGCGTCAATAAATAGACTTCTTCTAACAGATGTTTAGTGGCCAGTAGGTATAGAAAAAATGCTGTCCAATTTACTACCTACCCTGAACCAGTTTAACAGCTTATAAATCGTATTTTAGAACTCTATAACAATTTCAAATTCTCTCTATCTCTCTTAATAAGCTGAACTAATTATAACTGATTTAAAGTATATATAAATTGCAATTTTCCGAGAATCGCAATATTTTGTTACAAAGTCAGACAAATAACGTGGAACCTTGGAGAAGGGGTCTCCAAGGTCTAATCAATCTCACAAAATAACTCGGGGCTTAGTGATTTAGTTACTATAGAATAGGGTTTGTTGAATTGAGGCCTATAGACTGACTGCACCGGTTATTCGGCGGTTACGGCAGTTGCTTTAAAGACCTGATGTTCTGAGTTCGATTCCCAGCCGGGACAATTATTTGTATGAATCACAGATGGTTGTTCTTCTGAGTCTGAGTGTACTTTGTGCCCGTGAATTGAATGTTTGTAAAGTCTCCCGCGACACAGGGATTAATAAAACAAGTGCGGCAGTTCTCTGTAAAAAAAACAGACTAACAATAGCGCAAATCAAGACATGAACACCGTGGATCCTATGAGGCATAAATTAAAATCACTCGAAAAGGCTTCGGGAAGAAGAAGAAGAACTTTACAACTACAAAAAGTCCAAGTACCTAAGATATCCTGGTACAGAGGGACTGAGCATAAGCTTACGAATATAATTATGAACTCAGAGAAACTGACCACTTCTTAATTCTCTAAGATCTAAAACCGTAAAAAATTGGTCAGAACTTATTTCGCTCTTACCTACTCTGTAATTTTTAGATAACATCATCATCAGCAGGTATAACACTGCTGAACATGGGCCTCCTACGGAGGGAGGGTATTTGCCATAGTCACCACGCCTGGCAGGAGGGTTGGTGACCGCAGTATAATTTTGTACCACACAAAGAAACGCTGCTGCCTGTTCCTTGATATATAGATGATGTTATAACAATCGGGACCAACGGCTTAACGTGCTTTCCGAGGCACGGAGGGTAGACCCTCAAACAACCAGACCCGGAAAGAAATCTTAGAATTTACAATAACGATTTACTGTCGTAGGGATCGAACTCACGACCTCCGAGATTTAAAACGAGCCAAATACCGCTACGCTACAGAGGTTATCGTTAGATTACATGGTAGCCCAAATTACAATATTTCGAAAGACCTAATCTAAAAGCAACATCAACTACCAAGAATATTCATAATGCATTCATATTTCATTGCTGAATGTTCTGTAAAGTGTTATTAGCTACGATACGTCAGAGAAAGCACTCCTTAGCGCTTATAAATCGATCGCAATGATCTAATAAATCGTGCGTCGAAGAACGGGCGCGGCGCAAGAGCGATGAATATGCAGTAGGATGCGCATACGCACTGCGCTAACACGGTGCGATGTTACGATAGTGGATTTGAATACTGATGTTTGACGACAGTCATCATTATTTAAAACGAAAGCAGTTTAGAATAAAATGGAATATTCTATTGTACGTTTAGAGGTATAAAGTTTTGATATATGATACGTTTTTGCAGAAAAGTCGAAAGTGTTAAAATACTGAATAATTAATGTTTGTTTACGATATTTCCTAATGTAGAGGTCGTCCTCAGTTGAATAAGAGTCAAAAACCCCATGCTCTATCTATCCAACTTCCTACTAATATTATAAACGCGTAAGTTCGCAAGTATGGATAGATGTTTCTTAATGTTTCACGATAAAACTTTTGAACGGAATTGGCTGAAATTTTGCACCGGGATAGGTTATACGCTGGATTAATATATAGGCTACAAAAAATCACGCTCCGACCCACTTGAACTGAGTAACGCGGGTAAAACCGCGGGGCGCAGCTAGTAGGTAATACTATTGTAATTGAAGACACAACCTATAATATAAATATATAGAGTTGTTATCCGTATTGCTTAACTGTGATTTGATTTCTAGTCAATCTTCATAGATCCACGAAATCTGCGATAGTGCAAGATCAAAGCAGGCAATAAATACGAGCAGCATACACTGTTTGAAATATATGTCATTGGAACGTCTAGCAACTGAACTGAATCTCAAGAGGCGCAAATATAGTACCCTTGATAGTGGTTATGTATTTGTGCCTTTTGGTGTCGAAACATTGGGGCCGTGGGGACCGGGAGCCAAATTAATTTATAAATACCTCGCAGCGGCCCTCTTAAGTGCGGCACGTTCTCCGAGTGCTGGTTTCTACTTTGCACAGCAGGTAAGCATTGCCATTCAACGTGGTAATGCTGCCAGCATTCTGGTAACCTTGCCAAGTAGAATAGATTTAGAATAGTAGTATATAAGTTAGTTTTATTTTTAATTAGTTACTTTTAGTTTGTATTCTATTCATGTTGACTGAAGTTCAAACTAGATCCAACTAGATAAATACTAGTCAAAAATAACTAAGTGGGTAGAATATAGAGATAGATAATAACGAATTTTAGAATTTGTACGGAGGTCAAAACGATGAAACTCTCGACAGAATTATAGCATTAAGTATTGTGATGATTTACCACAATGGAGGAAATCCTCTTTACTGGAACATCAAGTGTTTTATATTTACCTGCAAATTACCACAAGTGGACTCAATTTTTTCTTGAGGCTACTTCTAGGTTGCCAATAATACGGAAAATTGTTGCGAAAAGAAGTATCGTGTGTAAAATATAGACTTGATTACAGTCGTATATCTCATTGTAGTTCAAATATTTCGTTTGTTATTTTGTAATAGTAAGTTAATTTTTAGTATCAATAAATCAATTTAATTCATATTGTACTGTATTACATTATTCTTTAACGTAATGGAAGAACAGTTCAAACCAAAAAACCAATTTTAACAAAACATATTTATGAATACAAAAAATCTTCTGTTTATTTATCACTAACGGAATGACTTTCGGCGTCGGACTTATGATAGTATGGTCGCCGGTTCGATCCCTACCCATCGCACTACCGACGTAATTCACTCGTAACACAAGCATTTTAGCTTAGCACGAGGGGTTACTAGTAAACTGCAAAACATTGTTAGTAATCTTAAAAAAAACAATTACAATATCTTTATGTTTAAATATTATTTACTTAGAAATATGATCTACTCAAAAATCAATAGGTTAATAGAATTGTAAGTAACAACTTGGAAACTGAATAGAATCTACTTAATGCGGACATTTTTTCCTCGATCAATTGACAACCTTCAGTGTAGTCACGGAGTCAGTTACGCTTCAGTTAATGTTAGCTGTTGTTGTGATTTGCGAACGATATCTTTTGTAAGATGACCGGAATCATTGTGTATACCTATTAACTACCTGCTGTTTTACCTGCGATATAACGCTACGCTTTTCCATTGGATTCGCTCGATATGTTGTGATTTGACTAGGTTATTACACTATTCTACAATTCATGAAATCCCATGATGTTATAGTTCTCTCGCTCATCTCAGCCTCACCAACCTCATGATTGAGGGTTGTCCCCACTTGTCAGTGGAACATAAATAGCAGCAGAAAAAGAGTGCGCCCTCCCGACCCTTAGTTTGCAAATAACCTTCCAATGCTCTCATAGACCCGAAGTCTAAGAGGGTGGCGAACTGTAATGTGAAGCGATAGGTGTACTCTCCCCTAAACAGCTAAAAGTCATAATTCCAATCTCCACGCCAGCAGCGACCAACCTGAGCCGAGGTCTTCTTGCGCAGGATGGTTAGTTTGTAGTTGCCTTTATGCCCGGTGAAGTAGCAAAAGCCTTGTTGCTAACTCGTTGTCCGTCCGAAAAAAATATGGAGCATAATCTTTTCTACACGGTTTGCATCTCGAGAAGTAAAGAAGCCAGAAATAAAATTATTAGCGTATAATCTTACTAAAAAAAATATAACTACTACAGCAAACGTCTTTTGAGGGAGGCCCATGATTAGGAATCATATAACCTAATGTTGCTGATGAATCAACTAAAAATTATATATGGTGAACAAGGACGCCTCGTCACAATTCCTATGCACCTTTGAGACTGTTTGAAAAGACAATCATATTGTATAGATTATTAATCAATTTTTTATTTGCTTACGCAGTGTAGACTACCCTGATTAGCACACAATGCATGATTGAGAACGAACGTGTGGCCTGTGGAGCAACATGTTCATAGATTGGTTTCTTTACTAGTAGGTATCATTTCCCACGAAAATGGTTACACTTTAGTATTACATCGCTTGAGTAACCATTTTATTGGTACATGCTAGTTTCCGCGCGCGGTTTCACCCGCGTCACACCTATTCCCGAAGGAACTTCATGATTTAATATAGTCTTTAGCCTTCCTCTACACATGGGTTATCTAATACTGAAAGAGTTTTCATATCGGACCAGTAGTCCCTGAGATTAGCACGTTCAAGCAAACAAACCAACTCTTAAGCTTTATATATATTAGTATAAGATATGTATCATGACTTTGCAATCAATGTCATGATACATAGCCCATTATTTATTCCAATGATTTATTTGGTGTTAAAACGGTAGAACAATATTTTTGTCGATTTCATTTAGAATTGAGTTGAATTAGGTACTTAATGCATGAAATAAGGTAATTTTTCCTCACGCTCACGATATTATTGGTAAAATTACTAAATATTCAGAAATTCAAACGTATAAAAACGGAAAACGTGAGGTGGTATTAAGCGCCATGATGTAAAGTTGTTATTGATTTGTCAGAAAACTCTACACGTTTTCTATCCACAGCTTTCTTCCAATTGTAAAGGACAATAGATAGATGACGTCATCGGCGCCTATCTTTTGTTCATTATTCATCCCTGAAGACTTCCTTTTTACCAATAGGTAGTGTACATATTCAATTTGATGGTTTTGTTTTGGTGTTGTATTTATTGAATAATATTTGGAGTATCACCTGTGGTATCACTACATGGCATAAAACAAAGTCGCTTTCCGCTGTCTGTCTTTTCCTATGTATGCTTAGATATTTATTAGTACGCTACGGATTTTGATGCGGTATTTTTCAATAGATAGAGCGATTCAAGAGAAAGGTTTATAATATGTATAATACATCCGCATTGCACTCGTGCGAAGCCGGGCGGGTCGCTTGTTACGAATAAAACGTTAAAATGATTAAGAAATGAAATTAATTAAATGCTTAAAAAAAATGTTGGACGAAGAAAATAATAAAATCACGGGCAGGTATTAGTGTAATTATGCAAGGACACACTGCGCAACAGAAACAATACATAATATACTTATACTTTGTGAGGTAGTTAGCAACGCATCGATAATAGTAATTTAGTTGTTAAGCTATACTTACTTAGCTACTTACTTAAAATTGTCTTCAAACGCTCTAAAGATGGTCCTTACCGGTAACGTCAATTCTTAAGTGTCACGCTTTGTTTTTTTAATAATAAATCTTGCTCTGCATGCTTTTCTTGTTACTAATTCATTTAAATTCATACACAGAGATTTCGAACTTTTTTTGCCTGCCCCAATGCCTAAAGGCATCGACAATTTTAAAGGCTCCTTGTAATATCGTTTTAATTAAATTACTTACCTTCCAACATCCTCTTTACCAACACTGAGATATGAATACTATTTTACTGGAACCGTTTCAGTCGCAGCAACCTGCCCATGCACGCGTTCGTCGAACGTAGAACATTTTGAAAGACATTCAGAGTAGAAGTCGTCCCAATTAAATGTTGGTTTAAATCATTAATTTTTTCCAGTGACTCACGATACCAAAGAAGTTGAAAGAGTTGAGTTTATACCTGGGGGATTAGGTTAAAGGGGTGTGTTTAGTATCAAAAGATTCGTCATTAGGGTGCAATATTATTCAAAAGTTTTTTAGCAGGCTTTAAACTAACCCCTCTAATTAAAACCTTCTGGTCAGTGATTCACTGAAGCTTATATAACGTAATAGGCTAAAGGAACTCTTTGAAAATGCTAAATTAGGTAACTAAATCTAATATAATTTATACATCTATATGCTGACTCAGCCGACGTCCTTGAAATGTCTTTATGGCAACTACCCACGCTAATATTTTCCTAGAAGCAATTTTCATGAAATATGGGGTTTTCGTGTAAAATCTTATGTTTAGTGAGGTCACTCAAAGGTAACGATGGTGGCGTGACTGCCATCGGTATAGGGTATAGTTCATCGGCATTCGTAAAACTTTTTATAATAGGTAGTTAAAAAGTTAATTTATAGTCGTTTATTAATTTAAACTTCGTTTTAATTGAAAGAAATCAGGTTAATAGGCTAACGAATACTTCGAAAGAATAATAAGGTTCAGATTACTTAGGTTGAGTTCGCAGTACTTACTAGATTTTCAATTTGCGAGAAGTATTTCAGTCTCTATAAGAAAGTAACTCTGCAAATAAAAATATGTATGGTGGGCAATGATATATCTGTTAATTAATATTCTGATTTTCTGCTGTTATGTTAAACTTACATAATACCTTTAATAATGTTTTAAGATTCTAATTACTAACTGCAAAAATTGAGGTTCAGTGGCATGATTCATTGGCACTTGACTCTGCCAAGAAAGTACTCGGATGGCGTTAATCAACGTTATCAAGTCCTATATTTATGTTGTTACTGCGGCGCTAAATGGGAAACAACAACCATTCGGAATTAAACGCGACACGCGACACACTCTTACTCACCCCTTCATTGAAGGAAATAGGGTCATTATTTTTGAGTGCCTACTTACCGACAGAAATATCAGTTGATTGGACTTATTAGACATAACTGTTCGATGCTACAGAAAAATATGTAGTTCAAAATATTTGTACTTTATTCAAATGAACGTAGCATTTTTGTAACATTAAGTAGTTAGTTTCCTTCCAAGGAGTTTGAAGTTCAAAATATCAATTAAGAAGGGATATTATATTTAAACATTTTTAGGCTAATTTTTACAAGTACGCATTAGATTCAGACCAATCAGAATATAATATATAGGAACCGAAACTTCCAAATACATTCAAGTTTTGGGGAAAGCTATGATGCTATTTAACAGTCGAGGAAATTAGGAATCAGGTTAGATCCTAATTAGAGGGAACCTTCCTTTTCTTACCAGAATAATAGAATTCAGAAGATTAATATAAACGGCATAAAATTACTAGGATTTGTTGTTACCAAAGGTGTTCCGCAGGGCCCAATCCTGGGGCCGCCTTTGTTTTTGTTATAGGTATATAAACGATTTATATTATTACGTAGTAAATAACGATGAGATAGTATTGTTGGCTGCAGCTGCGCACTTATGACGAACTGCACAAAGTATATAGGTACAAATGCATTTTCTATCGTATTCGTTGTAAGAGAACTTGATTTGTTGATTCATATTGAAAATTTAATCAGGTGGGCCCGTACAGCCCACAGTAAATCCCTTGAATACACATTTGACATGCTATTGAAGGTAAGACTAGATAAGAAATTGACTGCATTTCATAAGATAGGAATTTTTTCACAAGTTATAACAAGTTAATTATGTCAATTTCAGGATAAAACGAGCAGCAGCGTTTCCTTGTGTGGTACAACATAATACTGCGGACACCAATCCGCCTGACTATGTGTCTATGGCAAATACCCTCCCCCGGGAGGCCTATGTTCAGCAGTGGACGTTATACAGGCTGATGATGAGTCAGGATAAAATATTAAAACTATTATTATTTATTATGACGTTAGGCTTACATACATGATGTTATTTGTCTATTTTGGGTAATAAAAGTTATTTCTGATTGAATTCAACCCTCGGAATTATTGGATTGGTAATACCATTCTGATTGCGATTTTCGATTGAAAATTTCATAGTTTCAGCCAAATCTTGAATTTACAAATATTTTATACTTAAGTCAGTAGCCGATCAGACAATTTAGTTTCTTATCGTGACCACAGCGGAACTGATAAGGGTTTTCACTTTGAACGTTAACTTAAAACACCTTTTGATGTTAGGTACGTGCACGCATAACTTTAGTTAATTCCTATTAACATTTTTAAATTAGAAGATTTATTTTATATATTGGGTCTGTATGTTTGTGGTTACGAAACTTGCAAAGGCCCGGATCTATTTTTTTTGGTTATTTTTTAAGTGGGGTGAATATTTAAAAAAAACAGAGCGTAAGCCTATTGAATCTATTACTAACTTTAAAAAATATATATTTCTTATTTTGAATTATTTTGTAAATCAAAATGGAATTCTACTCCATTTTTTTGTTTTCATTTCTAAAATCGCTTTTAACGTTAGTAATTTTATGTATAAGTACGAAAGTAAACATCTCAAAAAATTTGTAAGTTTCTTACTCGAATTATTCGACGTTTTCCGGTATACTTGAAAACTTTTTAAATATGATTTTTATTGTTTCCGAGACTATTAAAATATTTTAATACACCATGTTGTGCACCAATTTTATATAATTTCTAAAATCCATAAAATTACTTGTTTGTTTAACGACTTAATGTTTACAAAAACATTGTAATCCTACTTACATGATTTTACCGGCAAAGCGTCGCTAAACTTCCAGCCCCCAAATCCTTACACGAAATCAATAAATCCTTTGACACGCACCAAAACACATTCAAATATATATTAAACTCCACTTTAAATTACAATTCAAAGTATTTTAATATTATTTATTTATTCTGTTTCGCGTCGCGGCCGACTGCGAAGTGTCGTGTGGTAGTAAACAAGAGGTCGGGTGTCGCGGGACGCATGCGCGGCGCGTCGCGGTCGCCGCCATAGTGACGCTCATTGGACGGAGCGGGAAAACGGCGGGAAACTCGCGGGGAAATTGTTATTGTTACTTCACTACTTTATGCTGAAGTGTGTAGGGGTGCTGTTTATTGAATTTAACATCCAATTAAAGATCTCTAAGAGTTGTTTATAAATTACATGGAATTAATTGATTAAAGTTTGTATGTAATTAATCTACCTATAAAAAACTTTTCATAAAAAATAAAAAAACGGTAGCATAATCTATCTGCCGATTATTAATTAATTTATTATTATTCCACAGTTAAGAAAAGGAGTGCCAATTTTTTATGGAAATATCAAATTTTACTAAGCCGAAGTCGCGTCCAACAGCAGCAGTATAAATATACGCCGTTTTCCATTTTATTAAATATTAAATGAAGATTTTTTTATCGCAAAGTAGGTACTGCCGCTAAGTTCATTGCATTCTGAATTATATGACATTAAATATAGACGAGGATTATTTCACTTTGTTTTTTGGTTGAAGAGATTTGTTTAGAACGGACATAATATATTTAGTTAGCCACAAGGCTTTTGCTTCTTCACCGGGCATAAGGCAGAAATAATAACGCAGGTGATACAAATTACTAACATTTATTCCTTAAAATCAGATCAACAAATCATAATTTCAATAACACAATCAAAGACCTCATTTAAAATATAAGCAAATGTAACAAAGATGAAGATACAAGCATTATTATTAGCATTATAAGATACTTACGTACTTATCCTATGTAAGTACTATCGGGGACATTAAAGGTGTATCATCTACAGACAAGTATCACTTGTAGCCGGTATAAACGTACGTTAAGATAATCTCTCGCACTTGAAATAATTCTTAAGCTCAGAAGTATAAGGTCAGATGTGGCATTATACGTCAGAAACATTCGTCGTATATGCCTTAAGCTTCTGATCATGAATCATCCGAATTTTGATCATGAATCAGTGCACCGTTCGTGACCCAGATAGTACTTATTTACCTTAAAGTAGACAATCTATGTACTCAAGTCTTTAGTTATTACAATATTTTTTATATATTTTCAGTATTTAATATAGAAAGCTACAATTATGCTCAGTCTGATATTTGTCAGTCGTTACAATCAGTCAGTAATGGATGTTTACGTTCTTTGAATATATTTACTAGACCCACATTTCATTTCAGACTTAGATTTTAGAAATATGGCATATTATTATTTAAAGTCTACTCAGACAAATAGAGAGAGATACATTCTTGAATCTTAGAGGATAAAAAACAAACACAAACGCACCTAGACTAAAAACGACTATGTCTGTGGTTTACAAAATATATTTGTCCCGGGCGGAAATCGAACCCAGAACAGTTTCAGAAGCAACTATCGTAACCACTGAGTCACCGGATCAGTCATAAATAATTCTCAGATTAATTGTATTGGATGCCTATTATTTTGTAATTAATCTGATAGAATAAATAACTTCATTGTTGAATGATCATATTAAAACAACATTGTTAATCTAACAGAAGATGGTCTAAGAAAACGACGAGTCATTTTTGTACTTCAAAATAGTAATAGTAAGATAGAAACATTTTAAATACAGTATTTTAAGAGTTTGGGCGTCTTTTTGCACATTTTTTCAAGTCTTTGTAAGGGTATTTATTTCGTATTCTCATAATTATATACAAGTTCTTACCGAAAGAGAAAGTTGTCTTCGAAAGAATCTATGTAACACATTAATAATTCTATTTTCATTACATTTCTGCATTTCAATATTTCGAAATGCAGAAATGTTTTGCACAGTTATAACATTCTTAACGATATCTTTAGGAACGCCAACAAACAATTAATTTGGAGGCAAACTTTGCAAAATTCATTTGGACTTATGAGTACACGCTTAGAAAAAAGGATCATTACAGTAATTTCACACATTGCTCTACAATATTTAGTGGCTTTTTGTACATTTATTCGTTGATACTTTTAAAATATTATGTTTTTCTTAAATTTAATATTATAATTATTTATTAGCTAACCATGGATTGCGTTTAAATGTAACTATCAACTGGGAACACATTGAAATGGGTCATCTTATCTGATCGCTGCGGAACAGACGTACTATCAAACTGATAGTCCGACATATTATATGTTTGCAAATAAAACATATTAATAACAGAATGATTTACCATACAAAACATATTTACACATTTAGGTCCAAGTTTTCACTCCTCATAAACCAATTATGCGAGTAAATTTTGTATGGACATTCTGTCAAAATTATTCCTTAAAATTTATTCCACTGATATTTTTTATCTGAAGATGGAAAAATACAGACATTTTACTATAGATTTCTGACCACCTGTAAGCACAAATATAAGCTAAAATATATTAGTAATCGGTAAAATTTATTCCACATGCGATCAAGTAATGTACATGCCTACAACAGAAGATTACTTTGCATCCTTTCACGAAGAGCTGGAGCTAGTTTTGAACTTTATTACAAGCACATACAGTTCAAAATATGGTGACATTTTCCGTTTAAAGGTATTAATATAAAGTACCACTGATGTTGCCCAGCTTCTTAATTAAGAGCCGTAATATGCTGACACAGTATTCACCGGCTCGGTTTTTGTACTAAACCTCTTAAAATAACTTAGAAACTAATCGGCGCATGACTGTAGATAACGATTAAATTACTTTATACTAGCTTTTACCCGCGGCTTCGCTCGCATTGAAGCCAACGTCCCTTACATTACGTTGATACTTCTAATAACTCCAAGAATATGTCGCACCTTCATTTCGAAACCGTAACTAAACGAAATTCACGCGAAATTGAGATAATAATGCAATCATAATGTAAATAATAAGCAATAATCGTAAATTAGCTCGCCTGTAACATTGTTTTTTTTGTATGATTATGGTTGCGAAATGAAAGTGAGTTGTGTATAAAGTTTCATGATGATCGGTTAAGTAATTTACCATTACATGAAAGCGTAACAAACAAACTTACTCACATTTAAAATATTAGTAGGGACCTTAGAGGTGACCTGCACACAATGATTGAATTATTTTATATAAACTGCACACAACGATTTAAATATTTTATTTACATCTAGGAACCACTTATAAAAATACGAATTGAAGTACATATATAATATTATAACTTACTCTTAATTTTATTTCGTTGAATAATATTACTAGAATTAATAGAAGTGTACAAATAATAATGGACTTTTGAACTATATATAAGAAACTAACTGGTGCCCGCGACTTTGTCCGCGTGGTATTTGTTATTCCTTCGGTTTTTTTTTAATCCCACAGGAACTCATTAATTAACTGTAATTAAAAGTATTTAAAATGTTGAGCGGGGATGTAAAGTAACACCATGCAAAATTTTGCGTTTTTTTTCTATGTTCAGACATTCGACCTCTACCATTTTATTATATACCAAACACTTTATTAATTGAATCTATACGACTCAATGATTTCAGTGTTTTTTTTTTAATTGAATAAATGAATCACTTCCAGTTATCAGATCTCACCACACCAGTATAACAGCTCATTAATTAATGATATAGTTGTTAGCTGCAGTCACGCGCCGGGTGCTTATCTAAATCAGTCTGACTGAACATCATCGAATGGTGAGTTTGTCTCTTTGTGGGGTGCGAATCGGATTGACATTCTTGTGGCTTTCACTTCTGCACTTATAAAATATATTTGTCAAATAAATATTCATTCGTAAAGTTCCCTTGCATAAGGGTGTTGATTAGCAGTTCCACCTACATGCCCGTGCTCATAGTTGCGCCTATGTACAGTCAACCAAAGACATAGGTTACCTTACGTATCAATTTATGTAAACATGTTTATGTCAGTACAACAGCCGATACTTTTATTGGTGAAGAGATCGCTGCCAGCTGTGTACAAATACACATTACAGTCAACTTCGCCCATATCTATCCCCTCCCGTGCCTTGACCCATTCTTAGAACAAACCATAACGTTTCAACACCCTTTTTTACCCCCTTAAGGGTTAAATCTTAGTTAAAAGTTACGTCCTAAAAGACTCCGATGCTAAATTTGAGATTATTAGCACACGAAAGTACAAACCTTTCAAGATTTCGTGATGACAGAACCCTTCGCTTTTTAATATTATTATATAGATGATTTACAGCAGTTCACTTAATAGGCTGCACATACAAAAATTGTCATTGATGCTTTCTTTAGCAGCCATATGACTTAGTTTTAGTTATACAATAGATTCGTATATTTATAATTTGATACAATAAATGACATATATACAATTCTAGACCTCAGAAGCATAAGAGACAGAAGCATTTGGTCGTCAGTGCCAGTTTACGATAAAGGCACATTCGACCTTATGCTTCCTAGCTCCAGAATGGTAATAACTGAATCACCTCCACTTTGTATATAGGTACAATCGAAATAAGGAATAATACTTCAAGCAAAATTTGATTGAGTTAATCTTCTCAGATAAGTGAATAGTTTTTATAAGACCAACCTTATCATTGGTCGCATTTTATTAATTTAAGTAAATAATATTTATTTGACAAATATATTTATTAAAGAAACCCTCAAGAATGTCAACAAACCGCGTTGTCGATAACCCAACTGGTGTCGGAATTATCTCTTAAGTATATACTTAATGAATATTTCATCATCATCATCAGCCCGTATAACGTTCACTACTGAACATGGGCCTCCTCCCGAGGGAGGGCTTTACCACAGCTAACACGCTTGACAGAGTTAGTGACCGCAGTAGGAACAAGGAAACGTTGCTGCCCGTTTTCTGATATACGATTGTTATAGATGATGTTATAACAATCAGAACCAATTGCTTAACGTGCTTTCCGAGGCACGGAGCTGACCCTCAACCAACCAGACAAGGAAACAAATCTTATATTTGACACAAAGATTTCTTGTCCAGCGTGGGAATCGAACCTCCGAGACTTAAAGCGATGTTTTTACCGCGTCACAGAGGTTGCTAAAAATCAATATTAATACTAATTTAATGTTAAAACAAGTAAATCACGTCTCTCTTTACCCGCTTATTATTTCTCACTTTAAATAGACTTTCTTATTATTATTTTTTCAGGGATTTATTTTGGTTGAGAACAAAAACCGTTTTCGAAGTGTATACGGACATGTTAAATACCTTTAACATGTCCGTATACAATAAGGTAGGTAGGTAAGGTAATACTTAAAAATCACGAAATTAAAGTCGACAAATTTATACGAACAAACTCGGAAATAAAAGAATAGTAAGGGAGACTATAAAATTAAATTTAAGCAAAAGGTATGAAGACAAAAAAATAATAATTTAGTCCGTCAGTTAGATTACCAAAAAAGATTGGACAAGTATTTTTCCTTCGTTCCTCAAACAAAAAATTACGAAGATATCTAATAGCCCGTTGTAATTTTGTGTCACGTCACTTCAATGTACAATTCTACCTAGTAGTGACGTCACAAGCCCCCCTCTCCTGAACTTTATAGTATATTATTGCTCTGTATCTTAGTACATTTTTACTGATTTGATAATTAAAAAAATATGTGTCCAATATTTTTTTGTAATCTAACTGACGGACTTATTATATTTTTTAAATCTTCATGTCTATTATAATTAATCTAAATTCTATAATAATGCTTTTTCACTTATACCTTAATAAATACGAATAGTAACGAATGACACGAAAACAAACAGTTTGATTTAGAAATACGTTCAAAATTAATAGTAGCTCAGTACTCGGCAGCCACTAAATTACTGGGAAAGGTACAACAGAGTAAATTACGTTTACAACGATAAATCGTTCGCGTAGTTAGTTAAAGAAAACAAAAGTTGAATCATGCTTTTAAGCCGAATTCTATTCAGACACATAGTTTTACTCGTGTGTGAAGACATTTTTAAATAGAAAGAGTACGCACACAACTGTCACGAAACTCGAAGTCCTTAATGTTATTTTTTCAAGTTGAAATTGTAATAGAAGGGAATGAAGCAGGGTCACATGTGGTCGGGGCGCGGGGCCCGCTCCTGCGCCACGGCCTCGAGCCCGTACTTGAGCAGGAAGTGCGCGGTGGGGTCGGACAGCAGGTCGGCCAGCGCGCGCGCCGCCAGGAACTCGTCCAGCGCCGGCAGCAGCAGCTCCAGGTCCGCGCCTGACACACACCAGCATGCACTCATTGCGAGTACTCAGCGAAACTATTTATACCATTTTATTTGCTAGTTTCCCACGCGCGTTATCACCCGCCGTAACACCCGTTCCCGTGGGAACTCCACAATTAAATATAGCCTATAGCCTTCCTCGATATCGAAGGAATTAACTGTGAATCCCTCAAATGGGCTATTTAACATTGATTTTTTTTTTCAAAGCGGTCCAGTAGTTCCTGAGTTTAACGCTTTTTAACTTCATTTATTAATATATTAATGACAAATCATCCTGCCAATAATTAGCAATAACTAAAATACCCCGCTGTATACCGGACACAAGGTTCGTTCATTGAAACTTTACACAAAACTTACCTACATAAGAATCGATTTTTATCTTTTCAAGTTCATAAATGAAGAATCTTTATCATTCTCTCATTACAATTTCAATTTCATACAACAATATATAAAAATCATAGCATCTAATTGGGTAATTTATTTTAAAGGAACATTTTTTTCTGATTCCTAATCAGGGATACGGTACTAAGAGTATGGAAGCTAATAAAGTAATAGTACAATATTCCTGACAACAACATACCCATGACGTGCACGAGGTCGATGAGTCGGAAGAACATCTTGTTGTGCAGCTCCTCGGCGGGAGCGTCCGGCCGACACGCCGCCCAGTCGTCGCGCAGGATGCTCGCGCACCACACCTGGCGCACCAACACTCCTTATATACACTACTCCACACTCACCATCCGCCCGTATTACGTTCACTGCTGAACATACGCCGGAGACAGGATTTTTGGCATAGTCACCACGCTTGGTAGGATGATTAATGACCACAATATTATCTTGTTCCCTAGTATACGCTTGTTATAGACCACCGGCATAACATGCTTTCTAAGACACGAAGGGTAGTCCCTCAACCAACCAGACCCGGAAATATACAATAGATTTTATACAAAGATTTCTTGTCCGGCGTTAGGATTGAACCCACGACCTCCGAAACTTATGCCGCCATGCCACTGATGTTGTACTCATACATATCTCAAGGGAATGAAGAAGCTTTTGCTACTTCACCGGACATAAAGGCCAGTGGGATACAGATACAGAACCTCGGCCATAGAGAAACCCCCTGGGCTGGGCTGGGCTGGTGTTTAGGCCTCGAATGAAGGCGGTCGTTGTTATTTTATTTTCGGACGAATACGATTATGTAGATATCCACAAGGCTTTTACTTCTTTACTGGGCACATAGACGAGCAAGTTTATATAAAAATGAGTAAAAAGACTAAGGGCCTATGCACACCACGTTTTTTTAAACGCGTCGTTGAAACGCGTTTGTAGCGATACAGACGCGATACGCACGCGAGTCAGATGCAGCTTGTAGACTTTTGCACACTTGCATGCGTTTGAATCGATACAAACGCGCGTGTGTAGCGATACAGACGCGATGCAAACGCCACCAAATTGCTCGATTGCAACTAACGTTTGCAATCGAGCAATTTGGAGGTGTGAATCTACACCTCCCTCATTGTGAGGGAAACCCTGCCTGTAGGGAAGGCGCGCGCGTGCTATCGACGCACCAGTGTGTGTATCGATACAAACGACAACAAACTGCCATGTAGGATAAAAGCGCGCCGTCGACGCGTGTATCGAAAACGCGCGTCGACGGCGCGTTTAAAAAACGTGATATGCATAGGCCCTAAGCCTCACCTTGAGCCTGAGCTCGTCCCGGAGCTCCATGTCCTGTATGAAGTCCGTGAGGTCGAGCGCCTTCTTGTAGTCGTACTCCGTCAGAGACTTGCTCTCGGACTCGATGTACATCTGATGGTAATAACATATTCAATATTACTATGAGCTCCTGCACACTCAACGGTATATTTAAGAGAAACAATGACATTTAACAAGTGTACAAGGAAGGCGTCGAAGGAATATCCTGAACTGGCCACTTAAAAAAAAAGCAAGAAAGACGCGGAAAATTTAAAAATATAAGAACGTTTTCAGATTATCCGAGCCGATATCGGTGTCGGGCGCCGATAGCCGACACCAAAATATGTTTTCATATAATTCCGACAAAATCGTTCCGATTCGGTCATTTACTTGATAGCTTCGTGCGGGCAGTTCATCAAGGTAGACTATAATAGATAACTTTATTTGCTGTATCAATTATATTTGAGACGCAAAAATAGATCTGAACAAAGAAAGTATTGGATACATTCCATTGTGGAAGCTAGATATTCAGAGGGAGCATTTTATACACTGTTTAGAAAGCTACAAAAGCACCTGGAAAGGTTTTTAATTACTTTCGTATGAGTGAATCCACATTCGATTATTTGCAAATTAATCTTACAAACAGTTTTAAGAAACAAGACACACATTTTCGAATGGCTGTAGGACCTAAAGAAATGCTTCCTGTGACATTAAGGTAAGTTTATTATTTTGCATCGGGATCTGCGCACACAAAGACAATGTAGATACACGTATAGCACACATGCAAACATTATCGTCCGACAGCTCACGGGTATTCGATGGTGCCGCCAACAGGTATCGGCTCCGATATCCGATATCGAGTCGGACAATATGAAAGACGGATACATATTTCATACATTTTACTCCCTCTGATGTCGTATCGGCGTCCGATACCGATATCTGATAGGATAATCCCGGTTCGGATTTTCTAATGTAACGCTTTTGACAATATCAACGTTTTTAATGGAATCTTATGGCCTTTGACATAACATCGACGGACAGCGTACTGCTTTTAGTGCATATCACGGTTAGTTCAGAGGTATAGCGCCTAGCTATAGCTATAGCGTCGGGCGAGTATAATACAACTCTTTGGCTGTAGAACACAGTTACTTTCATGTGATTGTCAATTGATTTTCCATCATCATATCTTTTGGGGAATTTGACTTTTGGGGAATTTGACTTTTGGGGATGAAGCACCATCGAAGAACATTGTGTACAACTGATTTCAGTGGCTTTAATCGTAGTCGGTCTATGCTCAAGCATGAATTCAAAGAAGGTCTATAAGTTCCTATGGCATGAGACAAGAGTGACCTGCACGAGTTCCTCGGGCGCGATGACCCTGGTGTCGGGCGCGTCGAGGCCGTGGTGCAGGCGCAGGTCGCGGGGCAGCGCGTCGTGCTGCGCGCCCAGCGCCAGGCGCGCGTCGGCGCCGCGTCGCGCCCGCGCCACGCCCTCGTCCGCGTCGTCGCCCGCCAGCAGGCACAGCTTGGCGAGGGAGGCCGCGGTCTGCGGGCACACGCACGCGTTAGTCTCCTCGCAGGCTCACCGTCACAGTCGCAGTCACGCACGCACCGTCATCCTGCACACGGAGTCGGTCTCGTCGGTGGCGAGCAGCAGCAGCGCGTGCGCGGCGTGCTCGTAGCGGCGCGCGCCCAGCTCGTGCAGGGCGCGCAGGGGGGCACGCGCGGGCACGCGGCGCAGCCACGCGCGCAGCGGCGCGGGGGCACGTGCGCCCAGCCCGCGCAGCAGCGTGCCCAGCGCCGCGCCGCCGCGCTGCGCCAGCCACGCGAACGTCACCTCCGCCATGCCCTGCCACATACCGCACGCTGTGTTACGAACTGACGAGTGCTACTTCACCACGACACTTACGCTACTTTGCCGAATGAGCTGTTCCATCCCTATTTTTTTAGCATCGCAGTGATGACTTCACATGATGTCCAATATAATTAGTCAACATTTATAGTTTTCTTTATTAATTAGTTAGTTTTAAGCCGGTAATATAATACTCCAGTTAGTTAGTTCTAAGCCGCGGAGTGAACCGATAGCACCTGCTAGTCGTGATCTTTAATTCGGCAGTCATCAACAGCATGCATTTTTAACCCCCGACGCAAAAAAGGGGTGTTATAAGTTTGATCGCTATATGTGTCTGTGTGTATGTCCGTATGTCTGTCAGTCTGTGTGTCTGGCTCTTACGCGTGGACCAATTTCGGTGCAGTTTTTTTTTTGTGTGCAATATTTGAATAATGTTGGTTTTTCTCTGCAAACTTATAAAAATAACATTTCGTACTTTAACCCTTTGGCCAGGGTGGCACGTCAATATAACGAAATGGCAAAGTTTCAAGTTATTAACATTTTTGACCAAATTATTTGTAAATATATCTCTGTGATTAAGGGCATCCTCCATTCTGGATTCAGAGCGGATCTCTCAGGCTCTAAACTCAAAGCAGCATACCAGTGTTCAAATCAGTTATTTTGGGTTCTTAATTTCTATAATTACTTTTTCTGTTTTATTTGTTTTTACTGAGCATTTTTAATATATAATATAAATAGATATTGTTATGTTTGTATCTAAATGTTAAGTTTTAAGATATTTTTTTTATTCTGTATTTAATGTGTTTTGTGAATGAAATAAAATGAAATAAATATCTGCCTTGAAAACGAATTTGAATCTTAACGTAAATATCCTAGTAAAATAACACAAATCATTTAAATATGTATATGCCACTTCCAAAAATTAAGAAACAAAAGACTCTCTAAGCTCAGTACCTCACAAAAATTACAATAAAACTTACCTCATTAGAATACTTGTCGACGTAAGCGTACAGTCTGTTCAGATCATCGTTCTTGACGCACATCTCTATCAACAACTCGAAGTCCTTGAACTTCTCCGCCAAAGCCGCAGCGCGCTCAATTTGTCCTTCGTCCACTGAAAAAGAAAGTTAGAAACTATACGTTATGCTTCGTCCACTGAAATAATCATATATATTACTTAGTCAAAGTCAAAAAGTCAAAGTCAAAAATTCTTTATTCATACACACATTTAAAATATTTTAAATCATGTTCTTATGATGCGTCCCATTCTTTTACTACCACCAGTTCTGGACGTGGCAACTCTGAGAAGAACTGGCAAGAAACTCAGAGGAATCCTTTTTTTTTAAATAAATTATATTTTGCAATTATTAATAAAGCAGTATTGTTTCAGTGCAACTCACTCCCAAGCAGTTTTGTCATTAACATAATCAGAAATTTTATAATAAGCCTTTTTACATAATTTATCTTTAACATATCGTTTAAACTTGTTTGTTGAAAGATCTCTTACATTATTAGGAAGTTTGTTGTAGAAGCGTATACATTGCTCCATAAAAGAATTGCTAATTTTGTGGAGACGTGTAGCATGATAAACAAGATTATGCTTAGATCTAGTATTAACATTATGAGTGTCGCTTTTTTTCTTAAAACTATCAATATTCTTATGAACATATAAAAGGTTTTCATATACATATTGTGATGCGACTGTAAGAATATTAGTCTCCTTGAATTTCTCCCGTAGGGAAACTCGCGGACCAAGTTTATATATGGACCTTACAGCTCGTTTCTGTAGTACAAAAATGGTGTCAATGTCCGCACAGTTTCCCCAGAGAAGAATCCCATAAGACATTACGCTATGAAAATAACTAAAGTAAACCATTCTAGCAGTCTTCAAATCAGTGAGTCGTCTCATAGTTTTAACAGCATAGGCCGCAGAGCTAAGTTTTCCTGATAGCTTCGCAATATGTGGGCCCCATTGCAATTTGGAGTCAATAGTTATTCCCAAAAAGATAGTTGACTCTACTGGCTCCAACCAAATACCGTTTATTTGCACATTTGTATCAATTTGTTTCACATTAGGTGTAGAAAATTTAATGACTTTGGTTTAATTTTCATTTAAAAGTAGATTATTAACAGTAAACCAATGGACTACCTTCGAGATTGCATTGTTTACTTCGTCAAAGCTGCGTAGCTGCCTACTTATTTTAAATGTTAAGGAGGTATAGGTCAGCAAACAATACTATCTCATGATTATTTCCTACATAGTAAGGTAAGTCGTTTATATACACCAAAAACAAAAAACGGCCCCAGAATTGAGCCTTGCGAGACGCCCATGGAAACAACAGAGCCTGGTGACATTTTGCCGTTTATATCAACCTTCTGAATTCTATTGCCCATGTAAGAAATCAGAAGATTGAGAGCCTGGTTGCCATACCGGTGTAATTTCCTGACATGAGTGTTATGGTGCACGCAATCAAACGCCTTAGATAGATCACAGAAAATACCTAAGGATTCCTGCAAATCTTCCCAGGCCGCGAATATAGATTTTAACAATTCAGTCCCCGCATCTATGGTTGAGCAACCCCTTGTAAACCCAAACTGTTTTTTGTGTAAAAGGTTAAATTTATTAAAGTGTCTGAGCGACTGACTAAGAATTAATTATTCAAAAATTTTGTTCAGAGTGGGCAATATAGAAACAGGTCGGAAATTCGAGGGATCAGTGCTATCACCGGATTTAAATAATGGTATAACCTTACTATGCTTCATCAAGTCAGGAAATACACCAGAATCAACACAACTATTAAATATGTATGCTAGGTAAGGCGTTATTATTTCAATAATATTAGATACAAATTTAACAGAATGACCAAATAGGTCTTTAGTTTTTTTCTTGTCAATGATATTGAAAGCATTAATTACATCTTTATAGTCTATTAAATTAAATGTAAAATCGGTAACGCATGCAGAAACACTTTCTTTTAATAGCGCCTCAGCAGATATTGAAGATGAATTTAGAGTTTTAGTTGTTATTAGAGGTATGTTAGTAAAGAAATTCTCAAACTCAGTTGCAACTTCCATATCTGCTGAAATATTAACATTTTTTATTTTTAAATTAAAATCTCTATTACAATCTATTGCTCTACCTGTTTCGTTATTAATAATATTCCATATTTCTTTTATTTTATCAGATGAGTTTTTAATTTCATTATTTATATACATTGATTTGGCAGTGGAACAGGCTTCTTTAAATTCTTTGGAATATCTAGTTACCTGATTCTTAAAAGTCGTACTTTTATTAAAAGTCTTCTCATAATACAGTTCATACAATTTATTACCTACGACTTTTGTAAATACCAGGTGTTGCCCATTCACTGAAACTTAACTTCCCTTACTGATTAACTTAGTTTTGGATGTAAATATCGTAATGTATTCAGCAACAACCATATTAAAAAATAAATTATACTGCTGATTCGGGTTATTGTGAATTGGCAAACCTGATAATTTATATGACAGGTTAAAATGAAATGCCTCTAGACGGCTTTCACTTATGGGTACAAAACTTATTTTTTTACTTTGTATTTTATTGGTTTTCTTGGGAAAAGATACTAATTGGCCACAATGGTCCGACTGTAACATATTAATTACAAGTTTATGAATAGGTTTTAAATTAGTAAATATATTATCTATACAAGTAGCACTAAAGGCAGTAATCCTCGTAGGCTCAATAAATAAATTATACAAATTAAAATATTTAAACAAATTCAAGAAGTTACAGGTTAATGTATTCTTTTCCAAAATATTTATATTAAAGTCTCCACAAACAACAATTGTTTATGACTATTCGCTAATTTGAACAGGGCATCGTCCATTATTTTAAGAGAAGCTTCATAAGGCGCAGATGGAGGTCTGTACACACTCAAAACATACAGTTGCTCCAATTCAATACATGCTATCTCTAAAACCCTTTCAACAGAGAGGCTTACGAGTAATACTTACAGAACGGCTGTATGACCTCTCTCCGGATGTTCTCATACAAGTGTTGCGTGTGAGGCGAGCAGTTGAGATGCTCCGCGTCCGACAGGAGCAGGTCCGCCAGCGACGCGGCCGCCTCGTACACCTGCGACCGGAGCGTGGGGTCCGGGCAGTTGTGGGCACATTGACTGTACCACAAATTACCTCAGTTACACTTTTTTATTCTGGCTAAAGACACGATAGACAAGTCTTTGCTACTCAGAGTTTATTATCAAAATATGACAATTTATTAATTTAATGAAAAACTTTTTATGGAAATCCTGGTCTATGTACTACTATTATAAAGAGGAAAGGTTTGATTGTGGTAGGATCCCGAACAGATCGATTTCAAAAATCCTTTCCACATTAATAAACTAGAGGTATATTTCAGGATAAAAGTCCTACTGGTAAATAGAAATATAAATAAGTTTAAAAAATAGTTTTAGTTTAACATATTATGTGATGTCGATGTTTACTAAAGATTTAAAAATATTGTTCTTAAATAAGTAGATCAAAATAATGTTCTTAGCAACAAGCGCGAATTATTCGTCTGCGTTACTAATTAGTTCAATTCTTAAATTAGTTGTCAATAAAACTTTTATTTAATAATTGATATAATTATAATTCGAAATATTATAAGTATTTTGTATATTAACCACACCTTGAGAATGACAAATCGTCATAAAAAAAATGTATACTAACATCTTCTACGTACACCACACTTTATGACAAATAAAGATATTCTAATAGATTATTTCAGTTCAATACACATGCTTTCGTTCAAAGTTAAAAATATATACTCACGTGACCGCCCTCTTGTGCAGGTCGATGAGTGCGGGTAGCAGGCTCCGGTTGTCGAGCGCGCCCCCCGCGCCCCGCGCGCCCCCGGCACCCCCCGCGCCCCACGCCGCACGCGCGTTAGCCGCGGCACGTAACGCGGTCTAGAATCACAGTAGATAATTATATGGTTGAGAATGGCTTTACTAGACCGAGAAAAAAATATTTTATTTTAATATCTGTGTGATAAAATCATTCCTTTTATGTCATGGCAGGAATGTCGTCGGCACACAGATGACACACAAAATGTAGGTAAAGGATTGCGTTCTTGTTTTTAAACTAGTCCTATGACGTCTCAAAATGGCTGATCGCGTTTTCGGAAATAAAAGACAAGAAAGAGATAGAACTATGATAGTAAGATATAAAATTTATACATCTTCTTATTTATGGTTATGGTTTATCTTTAAGTTTTATGAACAGAAATTACTATATTTAGGTTCCACATGACAAATACTTTTAGAAATCAACATCATTGTGACATCATTTGATATGGGTCAACTAGCCTATTAATATACGCGGCGCTTTCAAAATATATGCCGTCCTTAGAGCAACAGATATAGCAATCCCTGTAGGTAGTACGTACGGTGAGCACGTGCAGCGTGGCGGCGGCGTGCTGCGCGTCGCCGCGCGCGGCGGCCAGCGCGCGCAGCACGCGGCGCGCGCGCGACACGCGGCGCCAGCACACGTCGCTGGCCGACAGCGCTCCGCTGGACAGCGCCGCTTCCACTTCCGGCTCCTCTTCCACCTCGGGGTGCTCGCCGCACACCACCTGTGTAACGTAATGGGTGTTCATCTGCGTTATGGACTGACAGACCTTTGAATGTATCTCACATACAAATATCTGTCAATACATAACGCTAACTAATTCTCACATTCCTAAGTTAGCCACTAAGCTGGTAATACACAAAACCTACACAAATACACACAAAAAAAATATTCATTAAGTTTCCTGTTTCTCTACGTACATGTTAATGAGTGGGTTAACGCACACTTATTGACAGATTAGAAACCCGTTATGATAATGGCTTATTTCGAGGCGATTGTAAGTAATACAGCATTAATCCTTATCTAATTAAGTACCTTCAATACATTGTGCATTTAATATAGATCAATATGGCCCTTTACAGCATGTACTTTTAATGAATATTTTGGAAGATATTACACATTTAAAATGCAGGGACACAGCTGGACATAGCGGTTGCGGCACCGGTACCGGCCGGGGGGCCGGGCACGGCGGCACGACGCGTGCCTATAAATAAAAAGCATTGCACCTGTGCACAACCGGGACGAGTCGCTAGTTGGACTATATAAATCAACACATTTTTTTAAGTTGTTAAATTTTGATAATTGTAAGGTATTTCCTGAAAATAAATACAAACAAAAACACAAAAATCAAAACGAAACGAAAAATCAAAACGTAAAAGAAAGATATACGTTTACACCTGAACGAGCTATGTTCGACATACTTACGAAATCGCGTTAAATGCGCGTCATCATTTCTTTAAACTATATATTGAAATAATGTAGGTAATAATTGTATCAAGTCTTATTTATCTTTCTTTTTTTTCTACTGCTCAGTATCAAATAATATAAATAAATATGTTAATGTCACTACGACAGCCAGTAAATCTTTATGGGCGAAGGGTTCGCTACCACCTCTTCTCATAAACGTGTACATATAAAATAAAAATGCGTGTCACAGGGTGTAAACCTATCTGTTTTGAGGACTGTACAATGAATACAATACCGTACCTGGTAGATAGCGGCATCGATGAGCTGCGAGTGCGAGGAGTGCTGCAGCTTGCGCAGCGCGATGCTCACCGCCAGCTGCTCCGCCAGCTCGCCCAGCGCGCGCTCCGACTCGCACACTTCGCCGTGCTCTGCACACACATACACACACACGTTACAACCCCTTAGAGCAAGGGTGGCGAACCAATGCCACGCGATGCTATATTTTGGGCTCGCCACTATGAAATATAACACCCTTTTTCACCCCCTTAGGAGTTGAATTTTACAAAATCCTTTCTTAGTGGACATATACGTCACAAAAGGAAGCCACGGTCCAAATATCACGTTTTTAACTTAAGAATTTTTGCCGCGTTGATGAGTCAGTCAGTCAGTCAGGACGGTTCACCCTTGTTTGGTCGACCAACGTTTGATACAATATTACTAAATCGAACAACGTTTAAGAAAATCATCACTTAGTATAATATCGTTTGACAGAATTTTCAGTTCGTCGAATATTTATTTGCTATAACAACATTTGTGCTAATGATCAAAAGGTATAATGTTCATTTGATGTAATGTTCAGGTGGTATATACATATATTTTATCGAATATTCAATTGGTGTAATGTAGTGTAGAAAATAAACGTTGTGTTTGTTGTCAGTGCAGTCCGACTGGGATAAGTTAGGTTAGAAGACTAAGGCGGGAGCGAAGCGAAGCGGAGCTCCCGCCTTAGTCTGCGTGGTTTTTTTTTTTAACCACTCAGAAGTAGGATCTACCGTCTAAATCTGTGTCTACTAACTAAGCTAGCTAGTAGACACAGATTTTTTATTCACAATTAAACCTAAAATAAACCTCATATGGCGTCTACTAACTAAGCTCGACGGAGCCCCGCTTCGCGGGGCTCCTACCTCTGAGTGGTTAAAAAAAAAAAACCACGAAGACTAAGGCGGCGCCTTAGTCTTCTAACCTAACTTATCCCAGTCGGACTGCACTGACAACAAACACAACGTTTATTTTCTACACTACATTACACCAATTGAATATTCGATAAAATACATGTTATACAACATTAGTTTAAATAAAATTAGTGCATTTGAAAATTGTGAAATGAAATTTGTTCAAATGAAATTAGTTCAAACAAATAATTATGCTAAATAAAAATTTACCAATGAATTATTCGGTCAAATGAATAATTCTACGAAATGACTTTATTGCAACTAAAATTCGCCGAAGTGATTTTCGACGAAACATTGTTCGACCAAACAAGGGTGAACCAGTCAGGACATGTTACTTTATAAACTTAGTCTTGCCATAAATAAGAAATAAAATAGAAGATAGCATCTAGAACCATGTCGCGTATTTTAAAAGATGACTAAGGACTTGCAGCCTATAAGTGACGCACTGGTCATTTCTTAACTGAAAATTTTAAAGAAATAGGGTGGTACATACGAAACAACTACTTAAGTGGTATGCAGAAGGAGGTCGCAGAAAAATGTTGTTTACAGATGAGTTTTTTTTTTACAATCGAGCCATATTTTAACAAAGAAAATGATTGTGTTTACGCTCAGAGCTATCCAATTAGTCAACAGAGTACAACATGGGCATTATCGGACTTCAGTGATGGTTTGGTGGGATATTAGCTATGAAGGAGTGACTGCGCCTTATTTTTGTGAAAAAGAACATTCGCACAATTGCATCAAGATACCATTCGTGAGAGAGTAGTTAAGCCCCTTAACAACACCATGTTTAATAACAAGAATGGTCCTTTCGGCAAGACTCAGCGCCGAGTCATCAAACTCGATCCACTCAATCTTGGTTAAACGAATTAAACGATATTTATTCAGCATCATCGGATTGGGACAGGGGGCCAACGCGTCCTCGGTCTGTCCGGCGAGGATCCTAGCCTAGCCAACCTGCAGGTTTCTCTAGCTACCTAAGTGGACCGCCCGGAGAAGAAACTCAGAAAGGAACTCCGGTTTTCTTTTTTCCGTCTTCTTTTGCTTGTTTTATCTCTTTATTTTTCTATTTATTACATTTAATTATTTATTTATTTTAAAGGATGTGGGCTAGTGCATGCTCAAAACCGTTAGTCACTAAATTGTAATATAGTAATTTATTCTACTCAAGCTAATAGGAAACCCTCTTGCATACTAAAATAAGAAACCAACGGCAAGTGCACCAACCCACATTTACAAGACTAAACAAGCTATACGAGATCAACCAAGACGACAGCAATTCAAAACCAGAGCAATTAAAACAAATACCCCCAGCAACAAGCCGACCAGCCACCACAAGCAGCACCCGTTCACGAGTATGACGAGTGACGCAGCCATCGCCTCCCTCGCCATATTAGAGGGAAGGAGACGACCCGCCCCACACCGCCACCGCAAGCCATGGCATTCATTGGGAGCATGACGATCTTACAGTTAGGAGCATGTATCCATTGATTTATTGCCAGGTTGACCATCGTTTAGCAAGTTTTTATGATATATCATTTGAGTTTTACAATATCAAGTACAATGTTTTTTAAAAATCCAATAAGTTATAAAATAAGTCAGAAAATACATAAAAACAATGTTAAGTATGTCAATAAAATAACAAAACGGCATAGAGGGAAAAAAACCATATAAACATTAGCAAAGAGACCCAATAACACATTGTACAGTCATGTTGGGTTAGCCTAGCGACCAGGCATCACTATCATTTAAATAATCATTTATTGTGTAATAAGCATCTCTTTATTGCTAATTTGAATTTAATTTGAGAAAATTCCTGAAATTCCTTGGGAATTTTATTATAAATACGGATGGCTAACCCTACAAAGGAAGAATGCACTCTATGTAAACGATGATTTTCAACAAATAATTTATGATTATTTCTAGTATTTAAGTTATGAATATCGCGTCTCTTTTGAGATAGATTTCTATTCTGTTGAACATAAAGAATATTAGCGTATATGTACTGAGAAGGAACTGTTAATATGTCTACACTCTTGAAACGAAACGAACGGTTAGAAACAAACGTTTCGGACTTCATCAGAGCTGAAGCTGGATTATGATTTATGGTCAGTTTTAGAGGGTATGGCTTGCTTTAAACGCCATGATAATTTGGAGACTTAAAACATCCATACGATTAGCAGTGAAGAATTTTCCTATGGAAAGAGTGCGTGCTTCTATTGATAACTGGCCTAAACGTTTAAAGGACTGTGTTCCAGCCAATGGAGACCACTTCGTATGAACCTTTATATATTTTTAATTATTTTATATTAATGTGTTTAACTAACACACTGTGATAGTAATAAATATTACATACAATAGATATTTTTTTTCTATGTAATCCTGTGCAAATTTCTGCGAAATCCGTTCAGTAGTTTTCCGCGAGAGAGTACTATATACTGCACAACCCCTACCTACCTAGCCTAACCCAAATAGCCTCAACTAAGCCCTAACCTAACTAGACGATAACGGCCAAAAGAACTAAATTAAACTACCTAAATGGAAGATTAAAGAAAAACCTTTTTATTTGTTAATTTTTATTGAGTTTATATCGAATAAATATGTTAAATGGCCGTGTGGTTTCCCGCTTAGAATAGACCACCCCATGTCCTCCCATGGGTGTCGTAAAAGGCGACTAAGGGACATATGGCTGATGGATGGGCAGCAGCATCTATTAGCTCAAGGTTTACATCTTACTGCGATCACCAATCCGCCTGCCAAGCGTGGTGATTATGGCAATATCCCTCTACGATCTTGGCTTGCCAAGGTCTGTTAAGAGGAGACCCATGTTCAGCAGTGGACGTAAACGGGTTGTTGATGATGATGTTAAATGGGTGGCTTATTAGTCAAGTGGTAAGAAGAAAACTAAACTAAATTTTAACTGTTACGCTGATGAATTTTTCGTGGATTTTCAAAGGAACATAGTAATGAATATGTTGATAAAAAACAATGGTAATTGCACATGTTAAACGTTATGCTTTATGTTAATGCAATATTACCTGTATGTTATATATATAGGAAGGATATGTTAATAAATGGCCCTTTTATGCACGGCTTGAGGAATTCTGCCCCACACCCGCAAGTATTCAGTCAAACTCGTCTTCCTGACTTGGATATTCGTCCTCCGTGTCTTGATCGTAGATGGTCGTACAAGGGACATTTCCTTAAAGTTTATAAACTAATTGCTTGTCGTTCAGGTATTCGTTTACCTGTAGTGATTAGGCCGAGCCGTTGCCAGAGCCCCACGGCTCTGAGGAAGTCGACGAAGAGCGCGAAGGCTCTCTGCTTGTCGCGGAGCTGTGCCTCGATGCTGAGCGCGGCGGAGCTGCCGAGGCTGATGTTGGTGGCCGCGCCGCCGCGCTGCTTCCATCTGTACAAGTCAAAAGGCATTGCTACTTCACTGGACTTAACGACAAAAAGGGCGGTGCTTTAGAGGGTCCGCGACAGTCTGGTCACGAATACCGCTAGGGACAGCCAAATGTCATGCACGTGATTACTGCACGTGCATGACATTTGGCTGTCCCTACGGGGCTATTGGGGATTTATTCGACCGCGCAAATTAGAATAGGATAGGTTAATAGCAAGCAAATAAGTCTTACAACAATTGGACGAAATTTCGTGACACAAACGTGTGAGGGCAAAATATTTTTTTATATGGTCTGAATAAGAATACCACCACAAATGAACGTTATATTAATCTTCCCCACCTAGATACCAAGCTGAACCGTCTGTATATCTGTCGTACTCGAGTTTTTCATTTTTTTTCATTTACTAAAAGCTGCCTATACCGATAGCTTGCGTCATGTCCGAATTGTCAGTCTTTGTGACACCTGGAAAACTATATTTTGCTCCCACACCTTTGCGTACTCACGCTCATATCGTCTGATTTTGAAATGTACATTTATTTGCTTGTAATAAATCTACCCTGTGTAAATCTGACGCCCTCAAATAAATCCACATTAACCCCGTCGCCTACCGTACTACAGTTATCGGCACGCCCCAACAAACGCAACCCCACGAAAAAAAGTTCTTATTTGAATTTGAACCTACGCAAAAGGGCCTACTTTTGACGCAAGTCTCTCACAATTGTATAATAAATTTTCCCAATCGAACAGAAGGTTTTACTTTATTTTTATAAAGATAACTAGCAGACTTTTGCAGTCTACTAGTATTCTTGTTAACCCCTCGTACTAATTTAAATGCTTGTGTTACGAGTGGGTTCACGTCGGTAGTACAATGGGTTCGAACCGGCGACCTCAAGATCACAAGTCCGACGCCCTAGCTATTGGGCTACGGCCGCTTAAACTTCTTTGATGTCAAAATTTTTCACATGTATAAAAACACTATGACCTCACTTTTTGACATATTAATCGAAACTAGTGGTCGCCGAGTGGTCGAAAATCAGCGATAATTAAAAAAATATTAGCATTCCGCCTCCTTCTCGTAGAAAACAAAAATTTCGTACAATTTTCGAAAAAGGGGTACACAATTTTTGTTACACGTTTTAATAAATAGATTTAGAAATTTATTTAATACCAACAGACTACTCGACATTGTAGAGCCATCTTCTGACGCATTGGTAAGTCATAAATGAGTCGTATTACCTGGGATCTCCAGCAGGAATATCGTCCAGCATCTCGGTAGCTATCCTCATGACGGTGCGGTCCAGCACGGCGTCCACGTCGCCCAGCGCTGGGCCCGCGGGCGTGGGCGGGAACAGCTGCTCCAGCAGCGCGCGACAGGCGGGCGCCTCGCGCCGCACGTGGAACAGGAACGCGGTCTTGAGCTTGCCGCACGCGTCTGTCGTCACCATGCTCACCTGGGACCAACTTACTACGGTTAATTGATCATTCTCATCTTTCTGAACACTTACATATTTTTATTAGAAGATGATAATGTGCTAATGTTGTGGTCAAGTGTCCAAAAAAAAGTCAAAATAAAAATATATTACGACCACAACATAAAAGACAACAAGCATTAAAATAAAACTTTGACATCCAATCAATGAACTGTTGACATTGACCTCAAGTTAATAAAATTAGGGATGTAATTATTGTAAGTGCTAGACCAACATTATTAACAATTACCTACTTATTAACAATAACATATTCGATACAAAAATCTGCACCTAGAGGACGAAACTATGGAAAAAAAATCACAATCGCCTAATTTATACCATATTTATTGTTTTAAAAATCTTTAAAAAAAATTACTTTACTTGCATATCAGATTTTCCATAAAACTTTTAACTACATTCATTTCTCTTAACGATATCGTCAACTTTTGAATATCAATTTAAACTCTTTACCTCTATCTATAGAAAAAATAAGAAAATAAATGAATAAGAAAAAAAAATGTGCAAGTGAAAACGGTAGGAATTTATATAAATATTGATACATGAATGTTTAACGTACCTCGTGAGGATCAATTTCATAAAGCGACAAGTTCCCATCATACATTTCGGAGGGACACGGCGAGCCCATGGGACTTTCACATAAGGATCTGTTAACACATAAAATAGACATAATTCAAATCCACTCAATATAAAGCAAGTGAATCAACAAGCTCAAATATCTCAAAATAATATCAAATTCACGCAATTTTTTATCTGATTTAATCAACACTGATTTGTATGGCGTACCTCGCTCCTCAAAATATTATAAAAGTAACTATATATTGGCTAGTAAGAATCGAGATTCGAGTCATATCTAATATACGTAATAATTAGCTATCAAAATCGTGACTAACTTATCGTGACATATGTCATCCGTTTCAATTACAATAAGACATAAAATATTGTTCAGTAAATATGGAAAGTTCAAATGATTACATATTACATTATTTCTTACAATTCAATTTAAAAGATCCAAGAACAAACCTGAGGAATCCCTAATCATTTAGTCTATAGTTTGATATGATTGATGTTGATAAAAAAAAACATCAACATTAATTATTATGGTTGTCCTCAAGGTTCTACTGTTGGTCCAAACAAGTAGAACAATATATTAATTATATATCAAAATACATAGTTATTATGTTACACGTACTATCGCCACCTAATCGAGTTGTATGTACTAATAAACTGTTAAATCTATTTTTATTATCCATGCAACATTTGCAGGTCATGTGAACACAAAACGTGCAGTTCCATTAATACAATATAGCATGTGTTACTGACGGAGTGCTGGGCATGGCGTTGACGCAGCTGAGCGCCAGCACGCCGTGCTTGGCGCTGAACAGCAGCGGCACCCCCCCGCACAGCTCCGCGCCCAGGATCTTGTCGCCCTCCATAGACACGTCCACGAAGTCCACCGCCTCGTTCGGGCTTGCCGCTGGAGATAATACAGCTTATATAATGATAATATAGTGGTTTCCGGCTAAGACAAACCCTATATCTTCCTATAAGTGTCGTAATTGGCGACTAAGCTGATGAATGGGCAACGGCATCGATGAGCTCAAAGATACTCCCATTTTACTGCGAACACTAGTCCGCTTGCCATGCTTGGTGATTACGGCAATATTCTTCAACGACCCTGGTTTGCCGAAGTCTATTGAGATGAGGGGAAAAGAGGTGGCCTATGTTCGGTAGTGGCATGCCACTCGCACCCCCCACCGCCCACACCGACAGTAGGTAGTGGCGCGCCCCCCGCACCCCCCACCGCCCACACCGATAGTAGGTAGGTAGTCGTTGTGTACTCACCGGACAGTACGGCGAGGTACTTGGGCGTGTAGAGCAGCGCGCGCTGCGCGAGCGGCAGCAGGCGCGGCGCGTCGTCGCCCAGCGCGGGCCAGCGCACCGCGCCCCCCGCACCCCCCACCGCCCACACCGACAGTAGGTAGTGGCGCGCCCCCCGCACCCCCCACCGCCCACACCGACAGTAGGTAGGTAGTCGTTGTGTACTCACCGGACAGTACGGCGAGGTACTTGGGCGTGTAGAGCAGCGCGCGCTGCGCGAGCGGCAGCAGGCGCGGCGCGTCGTCGCCCAGCGCGGGCCAGCGCACCGCACCCCCCGCGCCCCCCGCACCCCCCACCGCCCACACCGACAGTAGGTAGTGGCGCGCCCCCCGCCGCCCACACCGACAGTAGGTAGGTAGTCGTTGTGTACTCACCGGACAGTACGGCGAGGTACTTGGGCGTGTAGAGCAGCGCGCGCTGCGCGTCGTCGCCCAGCGCGGGCCAGCGCACCGCGCCCCCCGCGCCCCCCACCGCCCACACCGACAGTAGGTAGTGGCGCGCCCCCCGCACCCCCCACCGCCCACACCGACAGTAGGTAGGTAGTCGTTGTGTACTCACCGGACAGTACGGCGAGGTACTTGGGCGTGTAGAGCAGCGCGCGCTGCGCGAGCGGCAGCAGGCGCGGCGCGTCGTCGCCCAGCGCGGGCCAGCGCACCGCGCCCCCCGCACCCCCCACCGCCCACACCGACAGTAGGTAGGTAGTCGTTGTGTACTCACCGGACAGTACGGCGAGGTACTTGGGCGTGTAGAGCAGCGCGCGCTGCGCGAGCGGCAGCAGGCGCGGCGCGTCGTCGCCCAGCGCGGGCCAGCGCACCGCGCCCCCCGCACCCCCCACCGCCCACACCGACAGTAGGTAGTGGCGCGCCCCCCGCACCCCCCACCGCCCACACCGACAGTAGGTAGGTAGTCGTTGTGTACTCACCGGACAGTACGGCGAGGTACTTGGGCGTGTAGAGCAGCGCGCGCTGCGCGAGCGGTAGCAGGCGCGGCGCGTCGTCGCCCAGCGCGGGCCAGCGCACCGCGCCCCCCGCGCCCCCCGCACCCCCCACCGCCCACACCGACAGTAGGTAGTGGCGCGCCCCCCGCACCCCCCACCGCCCACACCGACAGTAGGTAGTGGCGCGCCCCGCGCACCCCCCACCGCCCACACCGACAGTAGGTAGGTAGTCGTTGTGTACTCACCGGACAGTACGGCGAGGTACTTGGGCGTGTAGAGCAGCGCGCGCTGCGCGAGCGGCAGCAGGCGCGGCGCGTCGTCGCCCAGCGCGGGCCAGCGCACCGCGCCCCCCGCACCCCCCACCGCCCACACCGACAGTAGGTAGGTAGTCGTTGTGTACTCACCGGACAGTACGGCGAGGTACTTGGGCGTGTAGAGCAGCGCGCGCTGCGCGAGCGGCAGCAGGCGCGGCGCGTCGTCGCCCAGCGCGGGCCAGCGCACCGCGCCCCCCGCACCCCCCACCGCCCACACCGACAGTAGGTAGGTAGTCGTTGTGTACTCACCGGACAGTACGGCGAGGTACTTGGGCGTGTAGAGCAGCGCGCGCTGCGCGAGCGGCAGCAGGCGCGGCGCGTCGTCGCCCAGCGCGGGCCAGCGCACCGCGCCCCCCGCGCCCCCCGCACCCCCCACCGCCCACACCGACAGTAGGTAGGTAGTCGTTGTGTACTCACCGGACAGTACGGCGAGGTACTTGGGCGTGTAGAGCAGCGCGCGCTGCGCGAGCGGCAGCAGGCGCGGCGCGTCGTCGCCCAGCGCGGGCCAGCGCACCGCGCCCCCCGCGCCCCCCGCACCCCCCACCGCCTACACCGACAGTAGGTAGGTAGTCGTTGTGTACTCACCGGACAGTACGGCGAGGTACTTGGGCGTGTAGAGCAGCGCGCGCTGCGCGAGCGGCAGCAGGCGCGGCGCGTCGTCGCCCAGCGCGGGCCAGCGCACCGCGCCCCCCGCACCCCCCACCGCCCACACCGACAGTAGGTAGGTAGTCGTTGTGTACTCACCGGACAGTACGGCGAGGTACTTGGGCGTGTAGAGCAGCGCGCGCTGCGCGAGCGGCAGCAGGCGCGGCGCGTCGTCGCCCAGCGCGGGCCAGCGCACCGCGCCCCCCGCGCCCCCCGCACCCCCCACCGCCCACACCGACAGTAGGTAGTGGCGCGCCCCCCGCACCCCCCACCGCCCACACCGACAGTAGGTAGGTAGTCATTGTGTACTCACCGGACAGTACGGCGAGGTACTTGGGCGTGTAGAGCAGCGCGCGCTGCGCGAGCGGCAGCAGGCGCGGCGCGTCGTCGCCCAGCGCGGGCCAGCGCACCGCGCCCCCCGCGCCCCCCGCACCCCCCACCGCCCACACCGACAGTAGGTAGGTAGTCGTTGTGTACTCACCGGACAGTACGGCGAGGTACTTGGGCGTGTAGAGCAGCGCGCGCTGCGCGAGCGGCAGCAGGCGCGGCGCGTCGTCGCCCAGCGCGGGCCAGCGCACCGCGCCCCCCGCACCCCCCACCGCCCACACCGACAGTAGGTAGTGGCGCGCCCCCCGCACCCCCCACCGCCCACACCGACAGTAGGTAGGTAGTCGTTGTGTACTCACCGGACAGTACGGCGAGGTACTTGGGCGTGTAGAGCAGCGCGCGCTGCGCGTCGTCGCCCAGCGCGGGCCAGCGCACCGCGCCCCCCGCACCCCCCACCGCCCACACCGACAGTAGGTAGTGGCGCGCCCCCCGCACCCCCCACCGCCCACACCGACAGTAGGTAGGTAGTCGTTGTGTACTCACCGGACAGTACGGCGAGGTACTTGGGCGTGTAGAGCAGCGCGCGCTGCGCGAGCGGCAGCAGGCGCGGCGCGTCGTCGCCCAGCGCGGGCCAACGCACCGCGCCCCCCGCACCCCCCACCGCCCACACCGACAGTAGGTAGTGGCGCGCCCCCCGCACCCCCCACCGCCCACACCGACAGTAGGTAGGTAGTCGTTGTGTACTCACCGGACAGTACGGCGAGGTACTTGGGCGTGTAGAGCAGCGCGCGCTGCGCGAGCGGCAGCAGGCGCGGCGCGTCGTCGCCCAGCGCGGGCCAGCGCACCGCGCCCCCCGCACCCCCCACCGCCCACACCGACAGTAGGTAGGTAGTCGTTGTGTACTCACCGGACAGTACGGCGAGGTACTTGGGCGTGTAGAGCAGCGCGCGCTGCGCGAGCGGAAGCAGGCGCGGCGCGTCGTCGCCCAGCGCGGGCCAGCGCACCGCGCCCCCCGCGCCCCCCGCACCCCCCACCGCCCACACCGACAGTAGGTAGTGGCGCGCCCCCCGCACCCCCCACCGCCCACACCGACAGTAGGTAGGTAGTCGTTGTGTACTCACCGGACAGTACGGCGAGGTACTTGGGCGTGTAGAGCAGCGCGCGCTGCGCGAGCGGCAGCAGGCGCGGCGCGTCGTCGCCCAGCGCGGGCCAGCGCACCGCGCCCCCCGCACCCCCCACCGCCCACACCGACAGTAGGTAGGTAGTCGTTGTGTACTCACTGGACAGTACGGCGAGGTACTTGGGCGTGTAGAGCAGCGCGCGCTGCGCGAGCGGCAGCAGGCGCGGCGCGTCGTCGCCCAGCGCGGGCCAGCGCACCGCGCCCCCCGCACCCCCCACCGCCCACACCGACAGTAGGTAGTGGCGCGCCCCCCGCACCCCCCACCGCCCACACCGACAGTAGGTAGGTAGTCGTTGTGTACTCACCGGACAGTACGGCGAGGTACTTGGGCGTGCAGAGCAGCGCGCGCTGCGCGAGCGGCAGCAGGCGCGGCGCGTCGTCGCCCAGCGCGGGCCAGCGCACCGCGCCCCCCGCGCCCCCCGCACCCCCCACCGCCCACACCGACAGTAGGTAGTGGCGCGCCCCCCGCACCCCCCACCGCCCACACCGACAGTAGGTAGGTAGTCGTTGTGTACTCACCGGACAGTACGGCGAGGTACTTGGGCGTGTAGAGCAGCGCGCGCTGCGCGAGCGGCAGCAGGCGCGGCGCGTCGTCGCCCAGCGCGGGCCAGCGCACCGCGCCCCCCGCCCACACCGACAGTAGGTAGTGGCGCGCCCCCCGCACCCCCCACCGCCCACACCGACAGTAGGTAGTGGCGCGCCCCCCGCACCCCCCACCGCCCACACCGACAGTAGGTAGGTAGTCGTTGTGTACTCACCGGACAGTACGGCGAGGTACTTGGGCGTGTAGAGCAGCGCGCGCTGCGCGAGCGGCAGCAGGCGCGGCGCGTCGTCGCCCAGCGCGGGCCAGCGCACCGCGCCCCCCGCGCCCCCCGCACCCCCCACCGCCCACACCGACAGTAGGTAGTGGCGCGCCCCCCGCACCCCCCACCGCCCACACCGACAGTAGGTAGGTAGTCGTTGTGTACTCACCGGACAGTACGGCGAGGTACTTGGGCGTGTAGAGCAGCGCGCGCTGCGCGAGCGGCAGCAGGCGCGGCGCGTCGTCGCCCAGCGCGGGCCAGCGCACCGCGCCCCCCGCACCCCCCACCGCCCACACCGACAGTAGGTAGGTAGTCGTTGTGTACTCACCGGACAGTACGGCGAGGTACTTGGGCGTGTAGAGCAGCGCGCGCTGCGCGAGCGGCAGCAGGCGCGGCGCGTCGTCGCCCAGCGCGGGCCAGCGCACCGCGCCCCCCGCGCCCCCCGCACCCCCCACCGCCCACACCGACAGTAGGTAGTGGCGCGCCCCCCGCACCCCCCACCGCCCACACCGACAGTAGGTAGGTAGTCGTTGTGTACTCACCGGACAGTACGGCGAGGTACTTGGGCGTGTAGAGCAGCGCGCGCTGCGCGAGCGGCAGCAGGCGCGGCGCGTCGTCGCCCAGCGCGGGCCAGCGCACCGCGCCCCCCGCGCCCCCCGCACCCCCCACCGCCCACACCGACAGTAGGTAGTGGCGCGCCCCCCGCCGCCCACACCGACAGTAGGTAGGTAGTCGTTGTGTACTCACCGGACAGTACGGCGAGGTACTTGGGCGTGTAGAGCAGCGCGCGCTGCGCGAGCGGCAGCAGGCGCGGCGCGTCGTCGCCCAGCGCGGGCCAGCGCACCGCGCCCCCCGCGCCCCCCGCACCCCCCACCGCCCACACCGACAGTAGGTAGTGGCGCGCCCCCCGCCGCCCACACCGACAGTAGGTAGGTAGTCGTTGTGTACTCACCGGACAGTACGGCGAGGTACTTGGGCGTGTAGAGCAGCGCGCGCTGCGCGAGCGGCAGCAGGCGCGGCGCGTCGTCGCCCAGCGCGGGCCAGCGCACCGCGCCCCCCGCGCCCCCCGCACCCCCCACCGCCCACACCGACAGTAGGTAGTGGCGCGCCCCCCGCACCCCCCACCGCCCACACCGACAGTAGGTAGGTAGTCGTTGTGTACTCACCGGACAGTACGGCGAGGTACTTGGGCGTGTAGAGCAGCGCGCGCTGCGCGAGCGGCAGCAGGCGCGGCGCGTCGTCGCCCAGCGCGGGCCAGCGCACCGCGCCCCCCGCGCCCCCCGCACCCCCCACCGCCCACACCGACAGTAGGTAGTGGCGCGCCCCCCGCACCCCCCACCGCCCACACCGACAGTAGGTAGGTAGTCGTTGTGTACTCACCGGACAGTACGGCGAGGTACTTGGGCGTGTAGAGCAGCGCGCGCTGCGCGAGCGGCAGCAGGCGCGGCGCGTCGTCGCCCAGCGCGGGCCAGCGCACCGCGCCCCCCGCGCCCCCCGCACCCCCCACCGCCCACACCGACAGTAGGTAGTGGCGCGCCCCCCGCCGCCCACACCGACAGTAGGAAGGTAGTCGTTGTGTACTCACCGGACAGTACGGCGAGGTACTTGGGCGTGTAGAGCAGCGCGCGCTGCGCGAGCGGCAGCAGGCGCGGCGCGTCGTCGCCCAGCGCGGGCCAGCGCACCGCACCCCCCGCGCCCCCCGCACCCCCCACCGCCCACACCGACAGTAGGTAGTGGCGCGCCCCCCGCCGCCCACACCGACAGTAGGTAGGTAGTCGTTGTGTACTCACCGGACAGTACGGCGAGGTACTTGGGCGTGTAGAGCAGCGCGCGCTGCGCGAGCGGCAGCAGGCGCGGCGCGTCGTCGCCCAGCGCGGGCCAGCGCACCGCACCCCCCGCGCCCCCCGCACCCCCCACCGCCCACACCGACAGTAGGTAGTGGCGCGCCCCCCGCCGCCCACACCGACAGTAGGTAGGTAGTCGTTGTGTACTCACCGGACAGTACGGCGAGGTACTTGGGCGTGTAGAGCAGCGCGCGCTGCGCGAGCGGCAGCAGGCGCGGCGCGTCGTCGCCCAGCGCGGGCCAGCGCACCGCGCCCCCCGCACCCCCCACCGCCCACACCGACAGTAGGTAGGTAGTCGTTGTGTACTCACCGGACAGTACGGCGAGGTACTTGGGCGTGTAGAGCAGCGCGCGCTGCGCGAGCGGCAGCAGGCGCGGCGCGTCGTCGCCCAGCGCGGGCCAGCGCACCGCGCCCCCCGCGCCCCCCGCACCCCCCACCGCCCACACCGACAGCACGCGCGGCGCCGCCGCCGACGTCACGTTCACGTGCGCTGCGGGGAACGCGCTCAATGTACTACAGGTGTGGGAGGACGACACACAATATTGCGGAACTAAAGAAAGCATTAGACACTTTTGTCGTTTCCGAAATGATATAGTTAATAAAAATTAAAGTCAGGCACCTGAACTACATCATCCCCGAATATATATGAAAAATCTCGCTTATATTCAAGGTTTTAAATTACCATTCGTTACCGTCATAGTAGGTTTACTATGATGGTAACTTATTGATTTGTAACGGCATGCTCCAGGGTAGTATGCTCGATCCAACCCAATTCTTTATTATAAATTCATGAATAATTTCATGAATTTACATTAAAATACATAAAAACTATGAAATGTATTTATGATTGTGTATTTAATTGTTTATAACCGAAAACAAAGAATACATTTGGGGTAACTTCTTGTAAAAACCAATAAAATTTGTAAGCTGAAGGTAGGCATTGGTAATGTTTTAGCACAAAACTGAATATCTACATGCATATTTTTTACAAAAACTCAATTTACCTATATGACCTTAGCGACGAATTCTACCGATCACCTTGTGATAACCCCCAATTATAACTAAACAAAATGTTGGACTCCGTGGACTTGTAATAAAATTCTATCACAATTAATTTAAACACACCTATCAATAGGTTCACAGTTAAATGGTTAAAACTAGACATATAGTATTCTTAATGACTCACCGATCGCGTATCTCATCTCGGGCGATCGCGCCACGTTGACGGTGGCGATGAGCAGCAGCAGGCCGCTGGAGCCGCTCGCGCGCACGTCCAGCGCCAAGATCTCCAGGCTGTTCAAGTCACCTGGCAGATGCACCATTCTTATTATATCGATGATTTTGACAATTATTCATTTCGCTAATAGTTTTCCAAAGGGACACGGCATTAATAAATATTGGTACATGACAAAATGAGCTCTAATACCTCTCGATTTTAAAGCGGCCGCCGCCCAATGGTACCTGTTGCACCTGAACCCACTCGTACACAAGCAAATGTACCTGAACCCACTCGTAACACAAGCATTATTAGTTTACAAAACTCTGCTTGTAATCTTTAAACATACGTAAATACAACAACCTCCGTAGCGTAGCGGTATTTGGCTTGCCTTGAATCTCGGAGGTCGTGGGTTCGATTCCCACGCCGGACATGAAATCTTTGTGTAAATTCTAAGATTTCTTTCCGGGTCTGGTTGGTTGAGGGACTACCCTCCGTGCCTCGGAAAGCACGTTAAGCCGTTGGTCCCGATTGTTATAACATCATCTATAATAATCGTATATCAAGGAACGGGCAGCAGCGTTTCCTTGTGTGGTACAACATAATACTGCGGTCACCAACCCGCCTGCTAAGCGTGGTGACTATGGCAAATACCCTCCCTCAGGAGGCCCATGTTCAGCAGTGGACGTTATACGGGCTGATGATGATGATGATGATGATACGGAAATAAAAATAAAAATCATTTTTATTTTCTACTAGCGGCCCGCCCCGGCTTCGCACGGGTGGACTTTTATACCCTACCCCTGCCCTACCCTACCCCTACCCTACCACTACCCTACCCCTACCCTACCCCTACCCTACCCCTACCCCTACCCCTACCCTACCCCTACCCTACCCTACCTCTACCCCTACCCTTCCCCTACCCTACCCTACCCTACCCTACCCTACCCAAAAGTATCCTATGTCCTTCTCCCAGTTCTTAGCTACCTTCCTACCAATTTTCTGCCAAATCGGTTCAGCCGTTCTTGAGTTATAAATAGTGTAACTAACACGACTTTCTTTTGTTTTTAAAATGTATTCTGCTATTCAGGGCGGAGACAAATCCAACGAAACAAAAACCATGAAAATTGATCCAGCCGATCGCGAGTTATAAGTGTTGTAACAAACCCGTCTTTGTTTTATATATATAGATAGTAAATCTTTAAACCTACTACAGGCACTTATTGTCAATCTATAATGATCACATTTTATACATTTTAAAATTAAGCAGGTATATTTAGGTCATTATTTTTAATTATATTTTAATCTTAACGTTTTAGTTTATTATTGAACTGTCCAATAGCTTGTTCTGTCTATATTAGGTTAGAACAATTACCATTATTTAGGTGGGCCATGAGTATATAACGACGGACGCGCTTTAATGCTACCACCGGATCCAATACGCCCCAATTGAGAAGACCCCGCGAAAGAAACTTAGAATGTTATTATACTGCCGGTTTTGACACGACTCACATGAGACGTTCCGGCGAAGCATACCCAAATGGGCAAAATGGGGCTTTAAAAAAATCTATACTAATATTATAAAGCTGAAGAGTTTATTGTTTGCTTGTACGCGGATTTGTTATCCAGGAACATAGGCTATCATGAAATGGGGAGTTACGCGTGTGAATCCTCTTTTTTTATAGAGCTACTAGCTCACCCGGCAGACTTCGTACTGCCTCAATCGATACATAAAAGACCTAAACATTTGTATAAAATAAACTGGGCCGTAGAGACTTCGTTTATGCGGTACTCCTACCCCTACCCTACACTACCCCCACCCTACACTACCCCTACCCTACACTACCCCTACCCTACACTACCCCTACCCTACACTACCCCTACCCTACACTACCCCTACCCTACACTACCCCTACCCTACACTACCCCTGCCCTACACTACCCCTACCCTACCTCTACCCTACCCCTACCCTACACCTACCCCTACCCTACCCTACACCTACCCTAAAAAATCTTAGCAAAAAAATAAAGCTCAAATTGACTCTACATTTTAGTTAGAAAACGTTTGTATGGGAAAAAGAAAAAGGCTGTTTTAAGGGGTTTTCAGGCAACTACTAATAAATTAAAAATTTATTAAAAAAACATTGTCCAGCGGACAAAATTGTGAATCTAAACCATTCCCAGATCCCCTTGAACACACACAAAAAATTTCATCAAAATCGGTCCAGTCGTTTGAGAGAAGTTCAGTGACATACACACTCACAGAACAATTATATATATAAAGACTAGCGGCCCGCCCCGGCTTCGCACGGGTGGACTTTTATACCCTACCCCTGCCCTACCCTACCCCTACCCCTACCCTACCCTACCCTACCCCTACCCTACGCCTACCCCTACCATACCCCTACCCTACCCTAAAAACCATGGCAATCGGTCCAGTCGTTCTCGAGTTATAAGTGTTGTAACAAACACGACTTTCTTTTATATATATAGATTTATAGATTTAAAGTGTATACAAAGATCAATTGTATTGTGTAATTGCGTTCAAATTTGGCATGCTGTTCGTTATTATGACATCTGCTAAGACAAGATTTTTAAAAACTTACTAGTGCCTAAAGTTATGACACGGGGATGCAAAGTGTATGTATAGAGAAATATAAATCTACGCGTAAGCAACAGCTACTAAACCATATTTTCTAACACTACTGCCATTTTGTCGTACACCAGGCCAGGTAGTAGGGGGTACTGACCATGCGGCGGCAGCAGGGCGCGCGCGTGGGCGTCCAGCAGTGGGCGGCGCAGCTCGTGCTCGTGCAGTTCGGCGCCGCGCCACAGCTGCAGCATGGGCCCGCCGCACACCAGCGCGATGGTGCCCGGCCCCTCCGGGCCCCCGGGCAGGACCACCACACCCACTAGCTTCTGTATTCATCAAAAAATAAAATGATGCAGCCGTAGCCCAATTGCTAGAGCGTCGGACCGGTCATGTGGTCGCTGGTTCGATCCCCAACCATAGCACTTCCGACGAGAACCCACGCGTAACACAAGCATTTTAGCTTAGCACGAGTTTATAAGAAAATTACTTTCTTACAAGATTGACCAATCTTTTATAATACTGTGGTCACCCAATAGTCGCACCATAATAAAAAAAATATTAATATTCTGCAAAACTAAACTACACTGAAGTGTACGAAATTTCAAACTTCTCCGTCCGCGCAATTTTCGTAAAAAGGGGTAGAAAGTTTTTGCTTCACAGATAGTATAAATTAATGTTTTTGTACCAGCTGGTTTTCGATTTGTGTTGCATACGATAAACAGCACTCATCGCTAAAATTGACAGAAAAATGATAAAGTCCCTGTACTACAAAACCGAAGCGATATATGGTAGTATCGCTTGTTTCGATATTCATCAGGGTGCATACCCAAAGGATTGAATCTGAGCCAAATTACTAAGACTTTACTGACCATATGTCTGTCATTATTATGTAATGAACCGTGATAACTAGAGACAGTTGAAATTTTCACAGATTATGTATTTCTGTTGCCAATGGCTCTCATCACAGATTATGTATGCTCTCATACAACAAATGGTAAATAAATCGTTATTTACCGTATTTTCATCGATCCATATGTAAAAATATTGACAGAATATTAAGTTGTATATTCACTTATATAATATAGTACTCACGGTGTCGGGCTGATGCGGCATGGAGCCGAAGAACAGCAGCGACACGCGGCGCCCGATGCCGCCCAGCCAGCCGCTCGGCGGGCGCAGCGTGCGACACGACACGGTCGCGCGACCGTCTGACAATGTACCACAATAACGTCACTCTATTATCTTATATTACAAAATTGTGCTTTGCGCTCTTGTCAAACCAGAAATCCGACAGTACTCCTCACCATTCTCACAAATGTAACACAATATTTATAATTTGCCTATAGTTAACAAAACAGGAATCAATCAGAAATCGGACTTCGGGTCTATGAGGGCATTGGATGATTCCTACATAAACGCTTATGAATTTTTAGTAAAAAAAAATTGTTTTCAACAAATTGTATGTAGTTTCTAGTTTGCATTGCTGTGTTTTATTACATATATGTTACATCAATTATTAATATAATTTGACTGCAGCAGTGGCTATGTGGTTACGGTAATTGCTTCTAAGACCTGGTGTTATGGGTTTGATTCCCACCCAGGACAATTATTTGTGTGAACCACAAATAGTTGTTCTTTGTCCGGGTTTGCTTTGTGTCTGAGAAATGAGTGTTTGTCCTCCACAACACATGGGGCAAATTCCCTAGTGTGGGTGCTGTCTTTTTTAAAAGTGAAAGAAAGAAAGAATATGGTGCTTGTCTATTTGAATAAAGAACACATTGACTTTTGACTATAACTTACCAACAACAGTAGGATTCAACAACACCACAGTACAAGTAGTGGTGGCCAGCACCAGTCCCTCCTCAGTGTACTCCCCAAGTCTCTCACACTCCTGGCCAGCCAGCTCACAGGACACGTCGACATACACACCCTCTTGACCTACTGACGGCCAGTAGCGCACTGTACCTTCTGGTGACACACCAATGCAGGATGGCATCTGTACAATAAAAATTGTATGGTTATAACAAAAATTATCCTTACTTCCTTACTAATATTATAAAAACTCTATCTGTCAGGCTGTCGGCATTTCACACTAAAACTACTGAACCTATCAATGAAATTTGGTACACAAATAGTGTAGATCCTGAGAAGTCCTTTCTCTACTTCTCAGGTGTATAGGCTATGTTTTATAGCAAAAAATGGGTTGTAGGTACAAATATTATCATAATAATTTCAATCCACAATAGTGCAGATAACATTTTATAAAATTGTTTAAATTATCAAAATTTCTGTGTTGGCCATATCATAATTTATGGAATCAAGTTTTTATTGGTTTGGAAAATATATTTGTCATACAGACCTGTGCACCATCTTCATAGAACAGCACCACCAGATCAGCTTTGTGTGCGAGATCCGTCTGCGGCAGGGTCAGCTCCCTGGCAATAGTACTGGCTGGTGCTGGAGACGCAGTGTTGGAGGATGTGGGGGTGCGTGGCCAGCATACCACACGCCGACCGGACACCACCCAGCACCAACCACAGGGGGAGAGACGGACACTTACTTCACCACTGGCTGCAAATATTTAATAAAAAATGAAAAAAGCACATTATTATGACAACACTAACTGTTGTAAAATCAAAATCTTATCTACATTAATATATTAAGTTGAAGGGTGCATTCATTGCACAAAACTCAGGAACTACAAGTCCGATTTGGAAAATTCTTTCAATGTAAGATAGTCCAATTATCGAGGAAAGCTAAATAGGCTATGTTTATTTATGGAGTTCCTCCAGGAACAGGAGTTATGCGGGTGAAACATGAATTACAATAAAAGAACAACAAATGATAGAACACATAAATATTATTAATATGAAAAAATTGCACCACCCTTAGATTTGCTAACATTTCTAGTTCTGTTGAAGATTTAATCACTTTAAAAGATTTAGCTGTAACTAAATTAAATTTAATATGCAATATTTTTTTAATTTAAAATAATAATAGGTACAGCAAAAGATTAGTTCTGTAATTTGTTTCCGGTTGTATAATAGAATCTTAAAGATAACTATTTGTTGTAAGTATGCCATTAAACTTCCCTAAAAATCACTTAATATGAAAGAAAAGGAATAAACATCTTACCAAAAGTAAGTGCCTCTGTAACCATAACAGGCAACGGCGTTCCATATGTTTCTATTGTAGTAGTAGGCGTTTTGTACACCACATCTCCACTAGGCTCCCCCGGCGACTGCATAAATTTACTGTAAATAATCATTGTAGTTATAATTTCATAAAAATATTAAAGTATTTACAAAACCTGTAGGTTATGTCGCAAACCTTTGATTTCTTGAAGGGCCCAGCCCTAGGGGCCTTCGGCCTGTTATTGATTGTCTCACTCTAGGTGAGAAAGGGCTTCTTAAAGCTCCCGTGCTGCTGTAATCCATTTTATGGAAAACTTAATAAATTTCCAGTTAACCGAAACTGTGCACAACTTATTCAAACGTCAAACAAAGAGAATCAATAAATTTGCGTTTCAGCACAAAACACCAGTACTTTGAACATTAATATTTTGAGTGATGTTGGAACAGGAGTTTTTTCAACTGTGTGTCCGTTAATTCTTTGAAAGGAATGTTGAACATCTAATGTAGTGTTGTAGTCGCAATTATCCATCTATTCGTTGTAATAATTTTAAGAAATAAAAACAAATCTCTGAGGAAAGTGTAGTGTGTTAATTTGGAATAAGGTAGAGTTATTGTAATATTTATTTAAACAGTGGATATGCCTCCCATCGCGAGATTAATTTTAAAATGCCCTAAAGGCCCCGAGATTTACTAAAAAAAAGTATTTACTATTTATAAAAAAGGCAAAGTATAAGATTTGTTGACTGTATGAATAATTTGTTTTGATTAATCTATATATATATATATATATATATATATATATATATATATATAAATATATATAAATTAATGTTTGTCAGTATGTCCTATAAAGAATCGTAAACAGCAGGACTGATTTGAATGTTTTTTTGTATGCTTTTGGATGGCATCCTTTTCTAGCCTTAACCATACGGTTATAGGGTATAAAAAATCACGCTCCGACCCATCGGAGGAGCGTAACGCGGGTAAAACTGTATATTCATATTATCTTTTTGAAGTTTTTATTATAACTTATTTTTAATGTTGTTGGCCACACGAGATTATCCATTAAAAATCCTGAGAAGATCCATTATAATATCAACAGTTCGATGCAAGTACATAAATAACCCAATTCCAACTTCTGCTCATTTAATAAATCAATTTCACTTCAAAATGTTGACTTACGATCTTTCGTCCACACTAAACTACAAACTTTGAATCATTTTGTATTCAAGTTGAACTTATTATATTTATTATTTTTTCGGAAATTTTTGTTTTCCGAAAACTCCTGCATATTTTGCTAACATCCTGCATTTAGATCCTCTAGGAATTACCTTGTAATTATTATACACTAAGATATTCAAGAGATCCCTGATCTTGATGAGCAGAGATCTCTTGAATATCTTGGTGTTGAATATTTTGGAACGTAACATATTGGTGTGTGCATGTGCAATAACATGTTCGTTATTTCTCGTTTCTATAAGTGTCATTTTTTTTCTAAGATACCAATATTCTTATAAACACATGAGGTTTCTCATATACTTAACTACATAATTTCATACGACTGTAGGAAATTATGTAGTTAAGTATTTGATTCGTCTCTTTGTTTTCTTAAGAACAGACATAAACTTTATATATAGCTCATTCGACAACACACGTCGCACGACAGATATAGACGTAAGACAATATGATCGTATTATAATCAGTGTATTGTAATGAGAACTTGGTTTATTACCTCTACATTGGAAAAAAAATAACATGACGGTTTAGTATACGGCCACATAGTTCAAGTGATATTCTGGTTAAAGGGTACTTTATGAGGTTTTGGTTACCTGCTCACTTTCGGGGCCATGGACATTACACTAGCCCATAACTTTAATGTTGCTAACCACTTGCTAACCGACCTATTTAAGTGGTGAGCTGTTCTAAGATTCTCATAATGATAAATATTACAACAATTATGCAACTCAATACTCATAATCTATTTTAATTTTTATACAAATAATAAATAAATGGTACTCAAAATTTGGTTGCTAATAAAAATGAGCACTCGTGTAAACGAAGTTTTATAAATTTCATTAATCTCTGCGCTGGAACCTGGAACGTGCTTTGTTTTATTTTTTTAATTCCTAGCTGACAGCTATCTTCTGTTTGCCTGAGGCTACTTGTCAAAAATTGTATTTTCTAACGGCTGAGCGGCTTGTTTCCGGGAATTGCGATTAATATTATGTGATTTAAAACTAATTTGGTGTTTTGATGCATTTCTTCTAACTGACCGATGAATTTCTTGTAACAAAATGCACGTCAAGTCTATAGTGTTAGATGGATTCAAATCCTACGGCAACCGAGTGGAGATTACAGGTTTTGATCCAGAATTCAACGCTATCACTGGTCTAAATGGCACAGGGAAATCAAACATATTAGACTCAATATGTTTTGTCCTAGGAATAACGAATTTATCCAACGTAAGTGTTATTGTTATTGTTTGTATAAATTGTGGTTATCATTTTCCCGCCAACGCTATTCTTTTGTTTTAACTACATTGTATGGTTATGATTTGGGTTAAATTTGTATTGGAAATTAATGTAGACTTTTGAGGTCATGTTTGTATCACCACAGTTTAATTTAATTGATGTAATGATAGTTTTATTTGTGTCATAGTATCCAATCATGTTTTTTTGTAAATCAGTACATAAACATAGCAGAAATGTTTATTTCTTAGACCCAAACTAATTCGGGGTCTGCTACTATAAATTTTGCTTTTATATTACTTATTTGAGCATTTCGTTAAACAATTTCTAAGCATATATGAATGTCTCTTTCCATATATCAAATTCTGTTTATTTCAGGTGAGAGCTGGCAGTTTACAAGAGTTGATATATAAACATGGTCAAGCGGGTATCACTAAGGCTACAGTGAGCATCACATTTGACAACCGTGACCGGAGGCAGTGCCCTATCGGCTATGAGAACCATGATGAAATCACTGTTACCAGACAGGTATTATATTTATACTTTATTGTCAAAAAATTATTATACTGTTTTTTAAAAGGTTTGTAGTATCAAAGAGGCACCTCTGTGACATAGCATAAGTAGGCTGAAACATTGATTGGGTTAATATTTTAAAAGGACTCTATTAAGACATCTTCATTTAAGAGACAAGTTGTTATATTTCTCTTATTTAAATTCTTCCTTGTAATGTCTGCATTAATTATTATCATTCATACAGATTGTTTACTAATTAACACTGACATAAGGCAGGACATAGGCATACAGTTATATCACTTTTTACTAGTTTATTATATCATTAAAACTTGACGATACTAGAAATATTATAGGGATATTTTTAGTATATTTATAAAATATCCAGTTTATTTTTCTTTATTTATGTTTTATTCTATTGTTTTAACACAATTTAAGTAAAATGTTATGTATTGTCAAAACTATTATTTAAATAATCTTAATCTGTTATCTGTGACTAATTAAAAACTTACTAATGATTGTTTTAAATCTAGTTGTAAAAATGTCAGCTCAGTTAACTTGTTTCATTGTAGGTAGTGATGGGTGGCAAGAACAAATACATGATCAACGGCATCAATGTCCAGAACAAGAGAGTGAGTGACCTCTTCTGTTCCGTGCAGCTGAACGTGAACAACCCCCACTTTCTCATCATGCAGGGTCGGATCACTAAGGTCTTGAACATGAAACCACCGGAGGTAAGAATTTTTCGATTCCTTTAAGTCTTTCTGTTATAAATTTAAAACTGTGTTTAAGATATGCAATTGAATAGGTATTGATTTGTTATAGCACTTCATCAATCTTTAAGCATGCAGTGCCAATATAGTCATCACTATATATTGAATTCTATGCACTTGTAATAAAGTTCAAAACCAATGAATTCTAAACATAGATACTGCCTGTTAAAGGTGAAAAACCACAACGGTTATTCAGTAAGTTTTTTTTTTATAAATTATCTAATATGTAAAAAAAGGTTTTACTTTAAATAAAACAAATTCAAAATATGTAAGTATAAGGTCTAAATTTATAATAATTATGTATATCTGCAAAATAAAAATTGTTAACATGTGTTTAAATTATAACATGTTACGTAAACACTTTAATTTAGTTGATGTACTTTGTATTTTAGATTCTGTCTATGGTAGAGGAAGCAGCAGGTACCAGGATGTACGAGGCAAAGAAGCAGGCTGCACAGAAAACTATTGAGAAGAAAGATGCTAAGCTGAGGGAACTAAATGATGTAAGCTATTTCAATATCATCTCATTTCTTCTACCCACTTTCACTGTCAAATCATAACAGACATACCTACTATTTTCTATGATACCGGTATTTGGTACTCAATCTGAATGATTGGGTTGAAAATACTATGTGATATTTTATGCATACTTATTGGCATAATCCTAATAAAGACTGGGCATGTCTTTATTAGGATTATGCCAATAAGTATGCATAAGATATCACATAGTATATTATTAAAAAAAGAAACTGTCAAATTTCGAGATTTTTAATAATTTAATATTATGTGCAGTTATTGCATATATCAACCTATGTAATGAACATAAAAATTTACATTATATCTAATAACACCAATTAAATCTAAAATCAGTAATTTTAAAAGGCATATCTATGATAAAATCTACACATCTATTTAAATTGACGGTGCCCTTTGGTGAAATTTATGTAAATCTAAGATATCAGGCTCAGTGGTGAAAGTGATAATATTATTAATTGTTATGTTGTAGATAATAAGGGAAGACATTGCCCCCAAGCTACAGAAGCTTCAGGATGAGAGGTCGCAGTTCCAAGAGTACCAGAAGGTGGTCAGAGAGCTGGAAAACTTGACCAGATTATACGTGGCTTACAAGTAAGATACATTTTAAAGGACATTTAATTACTGCCATTTAGCAGGTCTGTCTGACATTGCCTCTTGGATATAAGACTTCTATTTTCTACCTAACTTGTCACCATACCACTTGTCTCGCAGGTTTCTCGTTTAATATTACCCTTTTATTTTAAGTTATTGTTAAGTATATTGTATATACTAGTTTTTTACTGTAAGAACTATATGAGCAGAAATTTAGATTTTTTAATCTAATTTATTTTTATATTTAGAGAGAATTTATGGAATTGAATTGCCGATTTACACACCTTTTGTGCAATATTAATAGTGGTGACAAGGGAGTACTTTAAAATGGAATATAGACTAAGATACTGTTGTTAAAATGTGCCTTTTTTATTTTAGATATGTGTCAGCACAAGATAAGTCAAAAGAAGCAGAAGGCAAAGTGACAGAAGTACAAGATAATATTCAGAAAAAGAGGGAGAAGATTCAGAGCAACAGGGAGGAAGCTAAGAACTTAGATAAACAAGTGGCTGAACTCAACAAGAAGTTGGATGAGGTAACCTTTTTTTTATGGTTCTTTTTGTTTCCGTTTTCTTTTATCCTGTTTCCTGCTATGAATTGTATAAAAAATTGAAATTTAATCTAACAGCATGTTAAGCTTTTGGTACTGCGTCACCTCTCACCAGTCATGTTGCGAGGACCATCTGAATGTGTCCTGTGAGGATAGCTAATCTATTTAAGTATTGGCTGTCGTGGTAGAAATTGGTCGATAAAAAAGTGTAAAAATAGATCCAATTGTTGTCAATCTATAACTGTCAATTTCGTTCCTTTCAAAATCATGAGTGTTTGGTATTATAGTATATAAAGCTGAAGAGTTTGCTTGAACACGCTAATCTCAGCAACTCCTGGACTGATTTCATAATTCCTGCATGTTTAATCATGAAGTTCCTACGGGAACGGGAGTTACGCGGGTGAAACCGCGCGTGGGAACTTAGTATGTAATAAATATATGAAGCTAAGCCCATTACCAGAAGTATAATTATGCCGTTAAAGTTCAATGACAAATTCGTATAAAAGTGTTTTTTTTTAAACCTGTGCAGTATCTATAAATACTATATTCGTCGTTTCTATTCTATTTCTCTTCCAGGACAGTGGCAGCGTTCTCAAACAGCTGGAGAGCGAACTGCAGACCCTGGAGAAGACGGAGGCGGCCGCGTCCTCTGCCCTCAAGGCCAGTCGCGAGGCGGTGGGCACGCACGACAAGCGAGCCAAGCTGCTGGAGCGGGCGCTGGCCGACGACGAGCTGGCGCGAGCCACCAAGTCCGCCGCGCTCGACCAGGTCCGTTGTGGTTGTGTCTAAATCTGTACTGTGCAATGATTTTGATTTCGCGACCCCTTTTCAGGTTGAAAAATTCTGGCGACGCCCTTGACCCATAGACAGACAACAAAATAATTTAGGAGACCACGTAAATGGTTTTTTTTTTCTAAGCCGCGAGACTTGATAGTGAGCGCCACCCCTCTATTCTGGCTTCACAACCTCCTTGGGGTTGACCGACAGAGACTTAACACTGGTCTAAATGAACTTGATGAGACAACAGAGTCAAGTTATTGTATTGAACTCTCACGGACGTCAAGGCATTTAGTTGGTATTCTCTCGTAACATGTGACTATACCATTTAGGTAGTCGCACCATAATACTTACTCACACTATTAGTGGCTTAGGGTCCGTGCGAACACCAGGATTGACTTATTTTATTTTTTCTTTAAAAGACAACTCCCGCACTAGGGAAATAAATCCCTGTGTCGCGGGGGACTTTACAAACATTCATTTTACGGACACAAAGTACACCCAGACTCAGAATAACTATTTGTGGTTCACCCAAATAATTGGCCCATGGTGGGAATCGAACCCAGAACACCAGGTCTCAGAAGCAACTACCGTCGTAACCATTGAGCCACCGGTGCAGTCTAAAGTCAATTAAAGTCTTTTGAAAATGAACAGTTAAGGCGCGGTGAATAGACGACTTTTACGTATTAGTTTTGTCACTACTGTCCGCGTAGAAATGAAAGAGATGCCGCGATGGCGCAACGTTTCGTTCGACTCGTTCAAATTATTTAATACATTAATCCTTGCAAATATCTTATTCCAATCGATAAATAAAAACAACAGTTCCCTTTATTATTATAATAATATATTACATCACTGTTATTAATATTATCAAGATTTGTTTATAAATAATACAGTTACAATTGCTACAATTTCAATTTAAATGGTTATTTTATGGTTTTTTTTTATCGAGAAAATTTACCGAAAACGTGTTTTGAACACAATGGTCCCCCCATAAATATGATCAAGATTAACATATATTTTTTTAGCTGCTCTAAAATGTAAACATTTGGCTAAAAAACTGTTTTGTGAAGCCTATTTTGACTAAGTACAGCGCCTTAAAATATTTCTTTTGTAGATGTTGTGTTTGAGGTCCTATCAAACAAAACATCTAAATTAACAAAACTATACAAGGCTTCTTTAAAACAACATAATATAAACTTCTAAAACAACAATCATAATTATCCTTATTAATACGTAGGCATGTAGAGTAGAGTCGAGAGATGATTGACACGGACGAACTTTGGTTATAACAAATTTATTGGATAGCTGAGGCGATAGGCGATACACAAAATATAGTGTTTTATCGTCCTTGCTGGCGTCCGACGCAGTCGCTCCCCACATCAACTTTGTAAAATGGTCATTACACATTAATTTGTTACATCTATACTATATATAATATAATATTATAAAGAGGAAATATTTGTATTTTTGTGTGTATGTTTGTAATGAATAAGTTCGAAAACTACAGTGCCGATTTAAAAAATTCTTCCACCATTGGAAAGCTACATTCACCCTGAGTGACATAGGCTATATTTTATTATAAAGTTCCCACGGGAACGAGAGTTACGCGGGTGAAACCGCGCGCGGGAAGCTAGTTTAGCATATTTAGTTTTTGTTTTCCTATCTTAAGACCTCGCACCTAGGTAACAATGGCCTTCAGAACCACTTGTACTCCTTCCAGAAGTAAACGAATTAAACGACATTTATTCAGCGGTATTTACATACACATGCACTTGTCAGTTATACACAATTAAATATGATTAATATAATTAAAGTTCAGTGTGACTTTGAAGTAGTCTTTTGAAAGCCACTCTCTTAGGCCATCCTTTAGGTGGTCACGCAACGTCATAAGTTGCCTACCATTTATTACGGTTCCGTACCTGAAGGGTAAAAAAAGGGACCCTATTACTAAGACTTCGCTGTCTGTATGTCACCAGGCTGTAACTCAAGAACCGCGATAGCTAGACAGTTGAAATTTTCACAGATGATGTATTTCTATTGCCGCTATACCTACTAAAAATAAAATAAAATAAATATTTAAAGGGGGGCTCCCATACAACAAAATTTAATTTTTTTTGTTCGATATCACTAACGGCAACAGGTATACGTTTGAAAATGGTACGGAACCCTTCGTGCGCGAGTTCGACTCGCACTTGACCAGTTTTTCGTTAGTATCAACACCGCCTTTGGTTTTATTATAATATTTTGTTATTTTATCTTTACAAACAACTTCAACATAATGCATAGAAGACAGTAAAATTAAACAGTCTTAAATGTTTTTGAACTCAGCCATTTGTTATTTATATAAAAATCAAATTTTGAGGAATTTTGACACTGTGTTTGTTTCAAACATCACCCTGATGATGTTCCGTGTCGGATCTTCGGCTGGTGATTGTATTTTCCCTTCCTGCATGTTGTGCATTTCGCGTTTCCCTGTGTATTATAATATAATACTGCGGTCACCAATCCGCCTGCCAAGCGTGGTGACTATGGCAAAAACCCTCCCTCGGGAGGAGGCCCATGTTCAGCAGTGGACGTTGTACGGGCTGATGATGATGTTGTGCATAATTTTTGCGGGCGGGAGGGCGGTGCAAAATAGCATAACAGCATAAAGACACATTTTTAGCGGAATAAACACAAGATATTTTGTCTTTTCAAATTAGATTAAAATGTTAATCATAATACCTACCAAAATTGTAGTACACTATTATTTATGGACAGCAGCATTTATTAGCTGAAGGTTACTAACCATCTCATTGGAATCAACTTATGCCCGATGAACTGGCAAAAGATTAAAGCTCGAAATCTCGGGATTTCTGGTCAATTATATAATGTCCATCCGAAAAAAAAAAAAAAACCATAATCACTTAATTCGACAGTCGCGCGTGGTAATTTAGGCCATATTCCTCAAAGGCTGACTGGTTTGCTGTAAAGTGGAGACCCGGTTGGCGGAAACGGGCCGTCGAGGAAAGAATAAATTGCCCGATCGCCACTAGTCGGATATGTGAATGTGTTCACAACGTTAACGTTCCCGCAGGTGTCGTCCACGTTCGAGTCTCTCCGCGTGGCGAGCGAGGCGAGTGCCCAGGGTCTGGCGGACGCGCAGCAGAAGTTCCTGGCCGTCAGCACGGGGCTGGAGGGCGCCTCCGAGTCGCTGCAGGACCAGCTCATGGGTAAGTTCGAGGAGCGAGGCGAGTGCCCAGGGTCTGGCGGACGCGCAGCAGAAGTTCCTGGCCGTCAGCACGGGGCTGGAGGGCGCCTCCGAGTCGCTGCAGGACCAGCTCATGGGTAAGTTCGAGGAGCGAGGCGAGTGCCCAGGGTCTGGCGGACGCGCAGCAGAAGTTCCTGGCCGTCAGCACGGGGCTGGAGGGCGCCTCCGAGTCGCTGCAGGACCAGCTCATGGGTAAGTTCGAGGAGCGAGGCGAGTGCCCAGGGTCTGGCGGACGCGCAGCAGAAGTTCCTGGCCGTCAGCACGGGGCTGGAGGGCGCCTCCGAGTCGCTGCAGGACCAGCTCATGGGTAAGTTCGAGGAGCGAGGCGAGTGCCCAGGGTCTGGCGGACGCGCAGCAGAAGTTCCTGGCCGTCAGCACGGGGCTGGAGGGCGCCTCCGAGTCGCTGCAGGACCAGCTCATGGGTAAGTTCGAGGAGCGAGGCGAGTGCCCAGGGTCTGGCGGACGCGCAGCAGAAGTTCCTGGCCGTCAGCACGGGGCTGGAGGGCGCCTCCGAGTCGCTGCAGGACCAGCTCATGGGTAAGTTCGAGGAGCGAGGCGAGTGCCCAGGGTCTGGCGGACGCGCAGCAGAAGTTCCTGGCCGTCAGCACGGGGTTGGAGGGCGCCTCCGAGTCGCTGCAGGACCAGCTCATGGGTAAGTTCGAGGAGCGAGGCGAGTGCCCAGGGTCTGGCGGACGCGCAGCAGAAGTTCCTGGCCGTCAGCACGGGGCTGGAGGGCGCCTCCGAGTCGCTGCAGGACCAGCTCATGGGTAAGTTCGAGGAGCGAGGCGAGTGCCCAGGGTCTGGCGGACGCGCAGCAGAAGTTCCTGGCCGTCAGCACGGGGCTGGAGGGCGCCTCCGAGTCGCTGCAGGACCAGCTCATGGGTAAGTTCGAGGAGCGAGGCGAGTGCCCAGGGTCTGGCGGACGCGCAGCAGAAGTTCCTGGCCGTCAGCACGGGGCTGGAGGGCGCCTCCGAGTCGCTGCAGGACCAGCTCATGGGTAAGTTCGAGGAGCGAGGCGAGTGCCCAGGGTCTGGCGGACGCGCAGCAGAAGTTCCTGGCCGTCAGCACGGGGCTGGAGGGCGCCTCCGAGTCGCTGCAGGACCAGCTCATGGGTAAGTTCGAGGAGCGAGGCGAGTGCCCAGGGTCTGGCGGACGCGCAGCAGAAGTTCCTGGCCGTCAGCACGGGGCTGGAGGGCGCCTCCGAGTCGCTGCAGGACCAGCTCATGGGTAAGTTCGAGGAGCGAGGCGAGTGCCCAGGGTCTGGCGGACGCGCAGCAGAAGTTCCTGGCCGTCAGCACGGGGCTGGAGGGCGCCTCCGAGTCGCTGCAGGACCAGCTCATGGGTAAGTTCGAGGAGCGAGGCGAGTGCCCAGGGTCTGGCGGACGCGCAGCAGAAGTTCCTGGCCGTCAGCACGGGGCTGGAGGGCGCCTCCGAGTCGCTGCAGGACCAGCTCATGGGTAAGTTCGAGGAGCGAGGCGAGTGCCCAGGGTCTGGCGGACGCGCAGCAGAAGTTCCTGGCCGTCAGCACGGGGCTGGAGGGCGCCTCCGAGTCGCTGCAGGACCAGCTCATGGGTAAGTTCGAGGAGCGAGGCGAGTGCCCAGGGTCTGGCAGACGCGCAGCAGAAGTTCCTGGCCGTCAGCACGGGGCTGGAGGGCGCCTCCGAGTCGCTGCAGGACCAGCTCATGGGTAAGTTCGAGGAGCGAGGCGAGTGCCCAGGGTCTGGCGGACGCGCAGCAGAAGTTCCTGGCCGTCAGCACGGGGCTGGAGGGCGCCTCCGAGTCGCTGCAGGACCAGCTCATGGGTAAGTTCGAGGAGCGAGGCGAGTGCCCAGGGTCTGGCGGACGCGCAGCAGAAGTTCCTGGCCGTCAGCACGGGGCTGGAGGGCGCCTCCGAGTCGCTGCAGGACCAGCTCATGGGTAAGTTCGAGGAGCGAGGCGAGTGCCCAGGGTCTGGCGGACGCGCAGCAGAAGTTCCTGGCCGTCAGCACGGGGCTGGAGGGCGCCTCCGAGTCGCTGCAGGACCAGCTCATGGGTAAGTTCGAGGAGCGAGGCGAGTGCCCAGGGTCTGGCGGACGCGCAGCAGAAGTTCCTGGCCGTCAGCACGGGGCTGGAGGGCGCCTCCGAGTCGCTGCAGGACCAGCTCATGGGTAAGTTCGAGGAGCGAGGCGAGTGCCCAGGGTCTGGCGGACGCGCAGCAGAAGTTCCTGGCCGTCAGCACGGGGCTGGAGGGCGCCTCCGAGTCGCTGCAGGACCAGCTCATGGGTAAGTTCGAGGAGCGAGGCGAGTGCCCAGGGTCTGGCGGACGCGCAGCAGAAGTTCCTGGCCGTCAGCACGGGGCTGGAGGGCGCCTCCGAGTCGCTGCAGGACCAGCTCATGGGTAAGTTCGAGGAGCGAGGCGAGTGCCCAGGGTCTGGCGGACGCGCAGCAGAAGTTCCTGGCCGTCAGCACGGGGCTGGAGGGCGCCTCCGAGTCGCTGCAGGACCAGCTCATGGGTAAGTTCGAGGAGCGAGGCGAGTGCCCAGGGTCTGGCGGACGCGCAGCAGAAGTTCCTGGCCGTCAGCACGGGGCTGGAGGGCGCCTCCGAGTCGCTGCAGGACCAGCTCATGGGTAAGTTCGAGGAGCGAGGCGAGTGCCCAGGGTCTGGCGGACGCGCAGCAGAAGTTCCTGGCCGTCAGCACGGGGCTGGAGGGCGCCTCCGAGTCGCTGCAGGACCAGCTCATGGGTAAGTTCGAGGAGCGAGGCGAGTGCCCAGGGTCTGGCGGACGCGCAGCAGAAGTTCCTGGCCGTCAGCACGGGGCTGGAGGGCGCCTCCGAGTCGCTGCAGGACCAGCTCATGGGTAAGTTCGAGGAGCGAGGCGAGTGCCCAGGGTCTGGCGGACGCGCAGCAGAAGTTCCTGGCCGTCAGCACGGGGCTGGAGGGCGCCTCCGAGTCGCTGCAGGACCAGCTCATGGGTAAGTTCGAGGAGCGAGGCGAGTGCCCAGGGTCTGGCGGACGCGCAGCAGAAGTTCCTGGCCGTCAGCACGGGGCTGGAGGGCGCCTCCGAGTCGCTGCAGGACCAGCTCATGGGTAAGTTCGAGGAGCGAGGCGAGTGCCCAGGGTCTGGCGGACGCGCAGCAGAAGTTCCTGGCCGTCAGCACGGGGCTGGAGGGCGCCTCCGAGTCGCTGCAGGACCAGCTCATGGGTAAGTTCGATTTATATATTATCCACTGGGTAAATATTTAGTTTTATCTTTTAAAATTTATTAAAAATTTTCTTCAAAACCGGGATCATAAAATCGAGATTTTTTTTTATTATAACTTGAAAATTATAAATCATCAAGTGCAATCAAGGTGCATCAAGTGTGAATTACATAAAGAAGTCTAGTATGGTGTACAATAGTACTTTCATTATTATATTAACCATATTATTATGATAATGTTCCTCTCAGCGGCCAAACAAGAAGCATCAGAGGCGTCGACCCGCATCTCCCAGAGCACGATGGAGAAGAAACACGCTGAGGAACGACTCAAAGCGCTGGAGAAGGAGTTCACCAGCAGCAGTGCGCAGTTCCAGAAGGACCAGGACCACATAGAGAGACAACAGGCGCAGCTGGACAAAGTGCAGGTCAGTGGCTCACGCATATGATATTGTAGAGGAACGGTTGGTGGTGTTCCTCCACAGAAAATGAAGATCTTCTTAGCCGAGCGAGGTGGTATGCAGCGACCGACGGCCATTTGTTACTGTTCGGAACTTGTATGTTCAAATTGGCTTGCGAGCTTGTATTGCGCGATACAGGTTAGTTGGGATGCTAGGTGCTAGATGGCATTGCTTGTCTTCTTATAGTTTTTGTGCGGCTACTGTAGATGTCGCGACAATATTATGTTAAACTAGCTTCCCGCGCGCGGTTTATCCGCGTAGCTTCCGATCCCGTGGGAACTTTATAATAAAATATAGCCTATAGCCTTCCTCGATAAATGGGCTATCTAACATTGAAATAATTTTTAAATCCGGTGTTTTGGTGAGATTAACGCCTTCAAACAATCAGACTTTATATATTAGTATATAGATAAGATTTAATGTTTGTTTTAAAGCTTATGTTTACTAATGGTTGAACAATTTAGTAGACTGCTTTTAAAACATCTATTAAACAATTTATATCTTGTCAAGTAAAAAAAATTATAATTAATTAGGTTAAATAGTAGTTTTAATGTCTGTCTGAATATCAAGCTCCAGTTGTATGGTTGGGGGTCTTGAGTAATAAAATACTCCAAATATTTTTAATAACTGTATTTAAGATAGGTAAATAACTGATTAACAAAGATTGCCGCGGTGCGTGCGCACATACGTGTCGCAGTCTAGTGAATTGAATGATGAATGCCGGGGGGTCCGTAGGTGGGGGTCCGTAGGTGGGGCCCGCAGACGTCGAGACCGGTCGGCGGCCCGGCGCGATGTGACGCAGGAACAATGTCTGAAAGGGAAGGGATTGTGCCTAACATTTTTGGTCGTAACAATGATTATAAGAAAAAATACTTGTGTCACAATTGCGTAATGTCAGGATTGAAATTGAACGCGTTAAATAACAAGTAAATGTACCAGTGCCTATGATATACACATGCACGCAGGCGGAGCTGTCGGGCGCGTCGTTCAGCCCGCAGCGCCAGGCGCAGCTGCAGCAGTCGGTGCGCGGGCTGCAGGCCTCCGCGCGCCGCGCCCGCGACCAGCTCGACGCCCTGGCCGCGCGCCTGCAGCGCTGCGACTTCAAGTACACCCCCCCACAACACAACTTCGACACCAGCAGAGTTAGTGGTGAGAACTGACATTCCATTTTCTTTATAAAATACCACCCTACACGTATAAATCACGGGGGAATTTCACAAACGCACAGGACACCATGGACACTCAGAGTACCTAGTTCTGGTTTTTTTATGTAACCGAATATCGAAACAACTGAGCTAGTGGTGCGAGCAAAGTTATATTAAATCAAAAACGTCAAAAGTCATGTAGTAGATAGTAATATTCTAATATGGAGACGAAGACATCGATTCTGTAACACTACTCTACAAAATTGCTGATGTTTAGACATTGCAAAATGCAATCAATATCAATGTAATTTTTACAAAAAAAAAACAGTTTTCTTCAAAAATTGTTCTCTTATTTTCTTTGATATTTTTGATTAAATAATGACGGCCATCATTAATTTTGATTCATACAAATATGAAATTGTGTTAAAAATAATTGCAATTTGTTTGCATTAAGTACATAACCATTACTAAAAAAAATCGAGAAAAATATATAAGGTGCTATAAAAATATCTGCCACGGCTTTAATGGGAGGTAGTATTATGTTTAAAGATTACAATACTGAAGAGCTTTCGTACCCCGGAACAGTTATTTCAATTTGAGAAAATAAATAAGTTAAATAAACATTGACTATACTCTGCATAAAGCCGTTCACAAATTACGCGCGATGTGTCGCATCGTCAATGAAAACAACTGCTATCTCTTTCCATCTGTTCCGTGAATGAAAACTGAAATCACTATCTGTACGTGTAGGTACGCAATAATACGCTGTCAAACAAGTGTTTTAAAAGTGCAATTACTTACCAGCTTCTGCATTCTTCCAAAAAACTTACGTAAATAAGATGATAAACTTCCCATCACACTTAAAACAGGCTTTTTACTGTCAAGTTAGTGTAAGAATCGCAATTTTTTTCTTATTATTTTTAAACAATAGGTAGGTACTTAGATTCATATCCAATAGCGATAAATTACAGTAACTTGGCGTGTTTAAAAGTTAATCATCTTATTTACAACAATTGCACCGTATTTACAGTTATTAACACACTCCCTACCTACTTATCTACAAAACTGTTGCACTAGGCCTTCGCCTTGCACACAAATGTAGGCACGCTTACATACGTGTCTCTTAACTTTTTTGAATGTGTCCGTTTCACTTTTTAATTGTCTAAATGCGCGTTTGATTCGCCTTATTAGTTCTACCACACTTCTGATATCATGTCCGTTTCAGCCGTACACTAGGTCTTTTACACGACTCCACAAAAAAAAGTCTAGAGGGGTTAAATCCGGCGAGCGAGGAGGCCACGGCACTGGCCCTCCTCGGCCCGGGCCTATCCAACTTTCACCGCCGTACCATACACCGTTTAAAAATTCCCGTACGTTGATGGCGAAATGAGGTGGTGCTCCATCATGTTTAAAGTGCAGCCTTCTTACCTCTTCAAGAGGAATACGTTCCAACATTCTTCTCACACGGGTTCGTAGTAAACGCAGATACGACTCTCCGTCCAGTCTGTCCAAGAACACTGGTCCTAGTATTTTGTTCCCCAGTATCTAGTGTTAATGTGTGGGCTGGCCCACACATTAACACTAAACCGAGTCTGAAAATGGTCAGGCCGCACAACACTACGTCGGAGTACACTAGTATGGAGGCCTGCCTGCGTCAACCGGAGGCGGGTCAAAGCGGCCGTGGTCTCTAAACCTGTACACGGCATCCAGACTGTCCTTTGACAACCGCCGCGCGGCGGCATCGTTTGATAAGAATGGCAACAGGGTATGAATTCGGTGCACAGCTTATTAAGTCTACTGAATGGTGTTATGCCAATAAATCAATTCAAATTTATACGTATAATTTTTTGTATGAAAAAAATATGACAAATTATCAATAATTTTTCTTCACTATTGTAATCTATAAACACAATACTGTCTCCCATTGCAGCCGTGGCAGATATTTTTATAGCACCTTATATATATTTCCCCCGATAAAATTAATTATGTTTACACCCTTTTCAATATGTACGCTTTTCAGTATGAGTCATTACTCATCAGAAATCAATTCGCAGGTACAATATGCAGACTGATAGACGTGTGCGACCCGGTGTACTGCACCGCGTTGGAAACCGCGGCTGGCGGACGGGTATGTGATCACAAGTACTATTTATTTTATGTTGCTTTATTAAACACTAAATCATTGTAAAAAATAAAATTACTAGACCGCCGAAAATAGGTTTTTGCGTAATTAAAGGTTTCTTTTGTGCTTTTGGTTGACGTCATATTTCCTGTATTTGGTTTCAATTGTCATTACATCCTTATATTAAGAACGGTCAGCCACGTTTACCTTTGTACACCATGATACTGATCTGATTTGGAACACGGCAAATTAACATCTTTTTGTCGGTTCTAGTAATAATTTTTACTTATTACACTTAAATGTACTTAGCTGACTTAATGCCGGTGGCATTTTCTGCCAGTCAACCATAGAGTGGTAGGTGCAGAAGTAATAAATTGACAAGAAATAGATAACGTATTGGTACACAAAATACAATATACTTACTAATCTAATAATACTATCATCATCACTACATAGTATAAAACAAAGTCGCTTTCTCTGTCCCTATATCCCTATGTTCCTATGTATGCTTAAATCTTTAAAACTACGCAACGGATTTTGATGCGGGTTTTTTTAATAGATAGAGGGAGGTTCAATTCAAGAGGAAGGTTTATTTGTACAATACATCAGCATTGTACCCGTGTGGGGCGGGTCGCTAGTAAATATATATAATATAATACTATACATTATACTATGCCTATTCAAAAAACAAAACACTTATCGTTGCAAAGACTCTGACGGTTGCTGAGAGATATGCTTACGTACATTTTTCTTTTCATAATAAAGAGTAGGTAATTGATATGTAACTTACATCGCAGCTGTACAACGTGGTAGTGGATACGGAGGTGACCAGCAAGCTGCTGCTGCAGAAGGGGCAGCTGCAGACCAGGACCACCATCATCCCGCTCAACAAGATCAGCGGACACGTCATCGACAGGGAGACCGTGCGACTGGCGCAGCAGATCGTGAGTACCAGATATATGTACTAAGTTGTTGATGGTTAACATTGCACTTTCTTGAATTTACTAGCAATAACTTGAGGTACAGGGTTATTTTTAAAACATTAACAACGCTTCAGGGGGTACTGATGATTATAAGCAACTTTTACTATAGACCAATCCTGAAATCACAAAAAAAAATCCGCTGTTCCTTACATTTTGTCGAGGTAAGTGAACATAAATGTATGGAACAGCTGATTTTTTATCGCGATTTAAAAATAACAATGAATTTCATTAAGATGTTAAAGTTTAAAAGTTCTTTATTTTTTGCCATATTGGCGTACAAATATTATTAAATACAGCTGACCCGGCAGACGTTGTCCTGTCTTAAGAAAACTCTTTGAATATTAGTCGTGATAGCTCTGAACTAACTGCAATGTGCACTAATAGCAGTATGCATTCTGTCAATGTTATGTTGTAGTTTTAAATAACAATAGTGTAAGAAAGTTGAATGTTCATTTCATATACATCTATATATAAAAATGGATCTCTATTTCGCTTGGTCACGGCATCACTTGTCACTGATTTCGCTGATTCTTTAATTTAAAGAAGAATTTAAGACTATCCGCCGTGCTTCGGAAAGCACGTTAAGCCTTCTTTGGTTCCGAATGATTTATAATTTTTAATATTTTTTAGTATTCAGCTGTAAAGTTAGCATTTATTCGAGTATTTTGCGTTCAGAAATAGGTCTTTAGAATATTTCTTTAAAAAAATATGTTAATTGCATGGATCTTCAAAACATTTTTTTTACATTTCGTTTATAGTATTAGTTTATTCTGTGATCAGTGTCTGGGTACGCTATCCGGTTATCCTTGCCATGGTAAGCTCATATCGATCGTTACCGATATTCCCAGGGCGGCGGCCCCGAGAACGTGCAGCTGGCCCTGGACCTGATCTCGTTCGACAGCCACCTGCAGCCCGCCATGGCGTGGGTGTTCGGCTCCACGCTGGTGTGCCGGGACCTGGACACGGCCAAGAAGGTCACGTTCCACCCGCAAGTGAGGCGCCGGACCGTGACGCTGGACGGCGACGTGTTCGACCCGTCCGGCACGCTGTCCGGCGGCGCCAGGGTCAAGGTGGGTACTTACTGTACTCCACGGCAGCGGAGTGGATACGAGCTGACTGACATTACGATGTTACTCAGGAGGCTTTTGCTACTTTACCGGACATAAAGGCGAGCAGAGCTCCAGCCTACATAAATGGTTTTATATATACAAACTATGCAGTCATTTTTGTGCAACTGTTGTAACGTACAGCACGTTACAATTCGCAGGCCTCTCGGGTTTTGGAGTCTACGAGAGCATCGGAAGGTTCTTTGCAAACTAAGAGTTGGGAGGGCGAGGAAGAACACTCTTCTCCGGCGGGTCAACTGTTATAGATCTATGTATAAATTACCACAATGTTATTTTTTGTTAAATTATGTACTTGACTCTAATTTTTTTTTTTTTTTTTAAAGATTACTGTCAGATTTCTTAAGTCTATTAGTATTCTTGTTAACCCCTCGTGCTAAGCTAAAATGCCTGTGTTACGAGTGGGTTCACGTCGGTAGTGCAATGGGTGGGGTTCGAACCGGCGACCTCGAGATCACAAGTCCGACGCCCTTAGCCATTGGGCTACGGACGCTTAAATTAGATCCCTTTGGTTTGATTCAAGGTTTTAGAACTAAGTTAAAAAAGTACGATAACTATAAGTACTTATACGTATATAATTATGCTGGGATTCCATATATATTAAACTAACACTGTCAAATATGATCTATTAAATTAGCACAACTGTAATCTAGATTCGTTTAAAATCTCTTCAATTGTGAACATAACCACGTTGAAGATGATCAACTGTGCGTTAAAAGATACAAATAACTAAGTAATACTGTTCCCAGGGAGGGTCGGTGCTGGTACAGCTGCAAGAGCTGAAGCAGCTGGAGCAACAGCTGCACAGCGCCGAGAGCCAGCTGTCGCAGGACGCGGCCGAGCTCAGCTCCATGCAGCACGCGGCCGAGAAGTACAGCAGCTTGCAGCAGAAGTACGTAACAGCAGCTTAACATATTTAACTGTGCTACTTAATAGTTTTATCTCTTACATATTAATCAATCCAACACGGTTTGTATACATAACTACAACAACTCTTAGTCAACGTCAAGGTTTTTGTTTCTAAAGCCTAGTATTGACCCTATCCACGGAAGTGGACGATTCTACTACGTAATCGCTTTGAGTCTCGTGCATGATTGTGCGATTCATGAGGAGTCTGACGTGATGACGTCACCGGTGAATTAGGTGCAGACCCCTATGTATCTTTTTCTGTGTTTTCTATTTGATTTTCAGGATCTATGATTATAGGATTCGAGTAACGTAATGGCATAATTTGATCGATATGTTTCGATGTTTTCTCTCGCTTGATTTTACCTTGTATGTCACGGCTCCGGTGCGCTCAGTGACCACTCCTTCCATCCACTTAGGATTGTTTCTTGAGTCATCTGGATACAGCACTTGATCACTCAGTTGGACCTCTCTGATTGTACCTTGAGCATGTTGAACCTGCTGAGTCTGCGCTGCTTGGACCGCATCCACAGTGCTGCTTGGCATGCGCAGCCTCCCCCTCAGTAGCAACACAGCTGGCACGCGCTGTGTGCTCGAGTGTGTACTGTTTCTATATACCAAAAGAAAGTTGTGTATTGCTCGCTCGATATTCTCACCTGCAGAAGCCGCCTTTTTTATTACTTCCTTTACAGTTTTGACGGCGTTCTCGGCGGCGCCATTGCTCGATGGATGGTAGGGGGCTATTAAAACGTGTTGGATTCCGTTTCGGGTTAAAAATAACTCAAGTTCCTCGGATCGAAACGGCGGACCCCCATCACTCACCGACCACTTTGGCAACCCAAAACGGCTGAAGCATTTTCTTAGTTCGTTTGATAGTAAACCGGCCGACGTACCAGTCGACATCAGAAATACTTTGATCCAGTTTGAGTGCGAGTCAAGTATTAAAAAGTAATATTAACCTTGATATTGTAGAAAATGTACATGAAGTCTAGTCCACGGTACCGAGGGCCATTCGTACGGCACGGGAGTGTCGAGGGCGTGCGCGCGGCCAGCCGTCTCCACACGGGCCCCGCGTGCACTTGCTTTAGGATTAGCGCGCGCAGCTGCACCGCTATCCTGTATCTCCAGAATCTATATGTAAATTTTCACGTCGATGGAAATATGTCATTTCGCCTTCAGAGTCGCCTATGAGAGGCGGTCCACTCATTATGTAACCGTATACTTTACATAAAATTTTATCTGTTATAGTCTCCTGTGCTACATCGTTGTGACTAAGAGGAAAACCGTCTTCAACAAAATGTAAATATGTCGCGACGACTAGATCCTCCACCTCAATATTCGATAAAGGTTATCGTGATAGCCCATCTGCATCCCTATTAATTTGAGAAGTTACAAACACAATGTTGAAGTCATGGGCCGCCAGGCGCACGGCGTATCTCTGCAGGCGGCTGGCTGCCATTTGAGGAATACCCTTTTTAGGCCCGAATATATAACTCAAAGCTTTATGATCATTCCGCAATGTGAAATACCATACATACACAATGGCTAGCGCCTCGTCCAGCTGGCTGTGGCCGTCGACGTGGCGCACGCTGTCCACGAGCGTGGCGTGTAGTCCCGCCGACAGTCCCGCCGACAGTCCCGCCGACAGTCCCGCCGACAGTCCCGCCGACAGTCCCGCCGACAGTCCCGCCGACAGTCCCGCCGGCGAGCGTGCTGCTCGGCCGCCGCCAGCGCCAGTCCCACTGCCTTTTTGTAATTGATTTTTTTTTATTTTTTTTTATTATGTATAGGCTTACGTTTGACCATCGCTTGATGGCAGGCGAAGATAAAGCCTAAGATGATACACGCGTGCCTACAAAGTGTCTGTTCACTTTAGCTTTAAAGATGTCCAGATTATAGCGTTCCGGAAAAACTGACCCGGCAGAGAATTCCACTCTTTAGCCGCCCGCATTATGAAAGAAGAAACAAATCGCTTCGTGCGTATTGAAGGAATGTCTACAACATAAGGGTGAAACCGCTCACCACGCCTGGTCGTCCGGTGATGGAAGGGTGAAGGGGGTATCAGGTTATGTAGAACCTCCGCACACTCCCCAAAATGTAACCGATAAAAAACCGATAGGCAGGCTACTCGTCTACGGTGTTCGAGGCTCTGAAGACTTGCCTCCACAAGTGAGGTATTGCCTATGACTCTCTTCGCTCGGCGCTCCAATGAGTCCAGGCATCCAGCTGATATCTAGCAGACCCATCCCAAAGATGAGATCAGTATTCCATTGAGGAGCGAACTTGAGCCTTGTAGAGACTCAAGTGCTGCTCCGATGTGAAGTACCGCCTCACCTTGGAGAGAATGCCAAGTTTTTTGGCTGCAGTGAAAAGTCTCCACGAACGAGCGGGACCTGCTGCGAAGACCCGACTCGAATTGATCTCGAATGTTCACCTCTAACTGGTTCTCAATATTGCAATGAGTGGCTCAGTGTTTCAAATTTTCTATCAAAAACACTTTGATGTTTTCGCCTTCTCCTTGCCTTCGCTGGCGAAACACGAGGCTATTTCCGATCTCTTGGGTTCAAAATGATATTTCACGAACTCCACTAACGCGGTAAAGGTTTTATCCTCCGGATTGTCTGGAGCACACAGATCACACATCGACCGGTAGGTCAGCGCTCAAACATGCGTCACCAACGTGGCCACGCGTCGGTTATCTTTTATTTGGTTTACCAAAATAAATCGTTCCACTAAACCATTGATTTATAAAAACACTAGATGCACAGTCTCGAAACGCTCAAAACTGTCGCCGAACTGTCACCAATTATACCTATGTACATATAGTTATGCAGTAAGTTTTTGCAAATTCAACCTTACGCGAATTGTTTAAAGTTGTTTTTACAAAGCAGTGTGCGAAAAGCAATAACATTTTACGACCGACGTTGGTCAGTAGAACTAGGCATTGAGTGGAGACGAATATTTTTATACTTTTTTTTTCATAAGACATTTTGTTAGTATTATAAAAGTTTGTTAAATTATACTCTTATCTGAGCGTAAAATGTCTGGGGTAGAACATGTGTATATTAATGAAACAAATATTAACTGGTAAAATCATTTATTGAAATTGTAGGTTCAAAAGATATTCAAATTATTAAAAAAAACATTTTTTTATAAGTTCCGTTTTACGAAGATGTTTTATCTCTTTTGCAGTAACATACAAATCTTCGTCAAAAAAAATGCTCTAAAGAAACGACGCTTGAATTATACGGCTTAAAAAAATATTCACGCCTTTGTTGAATGACGATTGATCTCCACTCTCCGCATCATATGGGATCACGAGGAAAACTAAAATTAAAAATTAGAAGTTTTTAATGAGACGTGTTGCGCCAAAGCAACACTTACAGACGCAACACTTTTGTCACTAGCACTCCACATTTCTCCCATAATGAATATAAAAAAAATTAAAAAATCATCACTTTATTTACGAACATAAAAAAACGTAAAATGACTACCTCTTTTTATATATTAAAATATATAATGTATATATATTTATAAAAAACTAAACACAAAACAGGTCGCAACTAAATAAACTTATTAATAAAAATATAAACACAATTTTAAAAAATCGACTCAATCAAACAAGAACAGGGTCACTTTTATTATGCGACTAAAATAAAAAGGTTATAAAACATTGTTCCAACACTGAAAAAGCGGCCATTGAAATTTGCCGTATTATACTTTGACCGTTGAATGAACAAATTACAAACAAATTACATCAAAATCAATTAGTGCTTACTATAATCAGTCATAAAAACAACAAAAACTAATCAATAAACTCTTTTACTTACGGAAAATACGATATCCCATCCCTTTTTAGCCTTCTTAACGTAATATTTTTTTCAATTTGTCTAAGAACATTTCGGTATTTTTAACGTGCGTACCTAGACGCAAGCGACGCGATACTATTTGAAATGAGCACACAATTTAGAATTGTGCACTCATTTTGTGCGGACGGTTTTGAAACGTTGAGTGTGCATCTAGGGTTTTTATAAATCAATGCACTAAACGCACATATTCTGGCCAGTTTTCACCTCCGTCCAAAGCAAAAACATGTATTTTCCCAATTGCCATCTTGATTTTAACCGTTTTTTATAATTACTCATCGCCACTGTAGGGTATAGATGCGCATATAAAGACGGTTTATTGCGAGACTGATTTATTGTTCGTGTAGCCACATCACAATATAACTCAAAGGTGGTGGTGGTCTTTACCTATGAAATTGCCGTTTTGTATGAAAAAAATTAAACGATTTTTTTTTTCACCGTGGGAGCACCGTGGGGCTTTGAGAAAAAAAACAATTTTTTTATACAAAACGGCAATTTCATAGGTAAAGAACCTATGAAATTGCCGTTTTGTATAAAAAAATTTAAACGATTTTTTTTCATGTAGTTTTTATTTGTATTAATCGAAGTAATCACCCATGCAATCAATGCATCTTTGCCAACGCAGTGGCAGTTTATTGATGCCCTTCTTAAGAATGTTTGGGGGATAATGCTGTTCGCGTCCGTGGGCTTTAGCTCTAGTCACCCACACGTGTCCCCTGGGTAGCGCCAAATGAACAGCACATCTGGTGGTAGGTTTCGACCGCGGTTTGTCACCACCCTCAAGGCAAAGCCATGCCGCCAAGTGATTTTTGTCGCGTTCCGGCGTGCTGCCTTGAGTAGCCATCGTGGAAGGGGAGTCTGGGCAGCTGTGTGGTATTGCGAACCGGTTCCGGTGCTGCGTGGTGTCTGTGCTGGGTGACTGTTCGCGGAGGGTAGCGGGATCCTAAGCACGGTCTTCCGCTGGCCGACCGCAGGTAGTAGGGGGCCCAATTAGTAGGAAAGCCACCTATGAAAGGCTGCCCCGCCAACTAGCGAAAAATCCCAGGATGCGTCAACGTGCCGGTTGGCGACCGGATGCGAGGGCCCGGTGAACAACTCTGGGGGGGTTAGGGCGTCCCTGCGCGCTCCAGATCAGTCTCCCGTCGGTGCAGCATTACGAATGTATTGCGCGGTACTCGCTCTTGCTACACATCGCCCAACTGTCCCTTTCCTGCTTGTCTGTTCGCCATCAAAAATAATGAAATCGAAAAATAGGAAACTGGTTAAACAGCGGTTGCACTCCCTCGCACTAAAAGTGCACCTCTCTAACATCCGAGGTCTGCACTCCAATCACATCCCGGTCCATCACCACCTTGAGACCGAAAAACCACATCTGCTGTTCCTCACGGAGGCGCAAATCAGATGTCCAGCTGACGCAGCATACTTGCACTACCCAGGGTACACCCTGGAGCACAATTTTAACCCACGCGCTGGCACCTGCGTGTATGCTCGCGATGACATCTGCTGTCTGCGTCTCCGCAACATTGAGGATTCCAGTTTCTCCGTATTGTGGGTTCTGGTGGACACTGGCTTGGAGCAGATACTCTATGCCAGTGTCTATCGGTCGCACACCGACAACATGGAGACAACCAGGTTGTTTCAGTACCTTTCGGACTCGGCTGAATTAGCTCAGCTCAGGTACCCATCGGCGCAGCTAGTTTTTCTGGGGGACTTCAATGCCCACCACCAGGAGTGGCTGTACCCATACCAGAACACCGACCATGCTGGGAGATTAGCGTATGCATCTGCATTGACGCTTGGTCTCTCCCAATTGGTGACTGGGCCGACACGGGTACCTGACATTGATGGCCATACGGCCAATTGCTTAGACCTTCTGCTGACAACCGATCCAGACCGATATCAAGTCGCGGTTTCCTCACCGTTGGGTAGCTCCGACCACTGTCTGGTGAAATCTGTGTCTGTCTACTCGCCACCCGATCCCGATCTCAAGGGGACTAGGCGAGTATGGCGATACAAGTCAGCAGATTGGGATGAGATGCGGCATTTCTTCGCGTCTTACCCTTGGCTGCGCTTATGCTTCTCTTCAGACGACCCGACTCGCTGCGCGGAGGCTGTTTCTGAGGTGATATGCCAGGCTATGGAATATTTCATTCCATTTTCTGACGTCTCACTCCAAGGCAAAGCCCGTCCATGGTTCAACGCTGAGTGCGATAGTGCTGAAGCACATAAGCACTCTGCTTACCAAGCGTGGGCGGATGCTCGAGCCCGCAAAGCGCCAAATGTCCGGAAACTGAAGAGAGCCTTCAATAGTGCTGCCAAGTCTTGCAAACGTGCCCTACGCAAGGCCCGCTTTGACCATATTGGCCGCATTGGAGCCAGACTAGCATCTTACACATCTGGGAGTAAAGCTTTTTGGTCTCTTGCCAAATCGGTCGAAGCCAATTTCTGTCGGTCCTCTTTTCCGCCACTGCAGAAGCCGAACGGTTCATTAGCTCACACCGCCAAAGAGAAAGCAGACTTGTTTGCATCTCTATTTGCGAAGAATTCACAACTAGATGCTGCTGGTAAAAGTCCACCCAGGCTACCTCATTGCACTTCCACTATGCCTGAGGTGCACATTCGGCAAAAGGTGGTACTTAAAATTCTTAGCACTCTAGATGTGAATAAGGCTAATGGGCCTGACGGCATTCCTGCCATTGTCTTGCGGTCATGTGCCCCTGAGTTGTCTCCTGTTTTGACTCGCCTCTATAGCTTGTCCCTGACGACTGGTCAAGTTCCAGTACCCTGGAAGATTGCCAATGTTCAACCGGTTCCCAAGAAAGGTAGTCGTGCCGACCCTGCCAACTATCGACCAATCGCAATCACCTCCATACTCTGTAAGGTTATGAAGCGTGTGTTAAACAACCGTCTCCTAGCATACCTGGAAGACAACGACCTCCTCAGTGACCGTCAATTCGGATTCCGTCGAGGCCGGTCTACTGGGGATCTTCTTGTTTATGCTACTCACTTCTGGAGCGAAGCCATTGAGAGACACGGTGAGGCTCTTGCCTTGTCTCTTGATATCTCTAAGGCTTTTGACAGGGTTTGGCATGCAAGTCTCATTGGTAAGCTTCCGGTTTATGGTATTGCTCCCGAACTTTGTACTTGGATTCAGGATTTCTTGAGGGGAAGGTCGATTCGAGTTGTCATTGATGGCGCCTCGTCCGATCTTCTTGGTATTAATGCCGGTGTCCCTCAGGGATCTGTTCTCTCCGCGACTCTTTTTTTGCTGCACATAAACGACCTGCTAGTTACTCCAGGTATCTTTGGGTATGCAGACGACAGCACAGTCTTGGTGAGATACTTGTCTGATGCGAAGTCTAGGTCAAAGGTCCAGTCGTTTAGGGAGTCGATGATTGAGGGGGTGAACTCGATCTTGGAGGCTGTCTCCTTATGGGGTGATGCCAACCTGGTTGGGTTTAACCCCTCAAAAACACAGGCGTGTCTTTTTTCGGCGAAACGGAGTCCACTCCAACTGACTCCGACTTTCCGGAATGTCTCCGTTCCGATCAGCGACCATCTTGAGCTGTTAGGGCTTGACCTCTCTTCTAATCTTAACTTCGGTCACTACATCGAGTCCATTGCAAACACTGCAGCCAAAAAACTTGGCATTCTCTCCAAGGTGAGGCGGTACTTCACATCGGAGCAGCTCTTAAGTCTTTATAGAGCTCAAGTTCGCTCCTCAATGGAATACTGTTCTCATCTTTGGGATGGGTCTGCTAGATATCAGCTGGATGCTCTGGACTCATTGGAGCGCCGAGCGAAGAGAGTCATAGGCAATAACTCACTGGTGGAGGCAAGTCTTCAGAGCCTCGAACACCGTAGACGAGTAGCCTGCCTATCGGTTTTTTATCGGTTACATTTCGGGGAGTGTGCGGAGGTTCTACATAACCTGATACCCTCTTCACCCTTCCATCACCGGACGACTAGGCGCGGCGAGCGGTTTCACCCTTTTGTTGTAGACATTCCTTCAATACGCACGAAGCGATTTGCTTCTTCCTTCATAATGCGGACGGCTAAGGAGTGGAATTCTCTGCCGGGGTCGGTTTTTCCGGAACGCTATAATCTGGACATCTTTAAGGCTAAAGTGAACAGACACTTTCTAGGCAAGCGTGTACACCTTAGGCCTTATCTTCGCCTTCCATCAAGCGAGATTATGGTCAAACGTAAGCCTATATATAGTAAAAAAAAAAAAAAAAGAAAATCTGCTGGACGGGAGGCAACAAATTCTTCAAAGGCATTTTGTACTGCCTCTCGGGTATTGAATTTTTTTCCCGCCAAGAAGTTATCCAAATTCTGGAAAAAGTAGTAGTCTGTAGGCGCAAGGTCTGTTGAGTAGGGCGGATGACGGAGAGCTTCCAACCCCAGTTCTTGAAACTTGGAGACCGTCTGCTGTGCAGTATGAGGTCGCGCGTTGTCGTGCAGGAGCAGCGGAGACGAGCGATTGACCAATGCTGGTTGGAGATGTGCCAGCTTCTCCATCATTGTGTTCAGTTCTTCACAGTACACATCTGCAGTAATGCTTACCCCGTTTGGTAAGAAGCTGTGATGAATCACACTAGCGCTAGACCACCAAACAGTGACCATCACTTTTCTAGGGGTAAGTTTTCGTTTAGGGCATTGTTTAGGTGCTGAACCAGGATCCAACCAACTTGCTGAGCGCTTGCGGTTATCAAACAGAATCCATTTTTCATCGCAGGTAACAATGCGGTTCAAAATTCCTTCATTTGTGTGTCTGTTGAGCAGTGCAAGGGACGTCTCGACGCGTACTTCGCGCCGGCGATCATTGAGTTCGTGGGGCACCCATTTGTCAAGCTTTTTTACCTTGCCAATTTGACGCAAATGGACCATTGTTTTGACGCTAACGTCGAAAGCTGCTGCTAATTCAGCCGTAGATTGTGTATCATCAGCTTCCACAATCGCCTTTAATCCGCTTGTGCCGCGTTGCTGCCACGACGGTACTCATATTCCATAATTACTCGAATTTTTAACGTATCCATGATGACGAAAAATATTGAAATGCGATGAAAATGTAACACAAATCAATAAACAAATGACTACTTTTGGAAAAAAAACCATGTTTTTAAAATAAAATTAATTTGAAATTAGAATTATTAGCCAAACAAACATTTATTTGATTTAAAATGGCCAGTACTGCAGAACGGCAATTTCATAGGTAAAGACCTAATATTACATTTAGTGACACTCAAATCGTCTGCCTATTGTTAGCAACGGTAAAAATAGGACAGATAATGGTATAATACCACTGCTCATAGACTTAGACAGTGCCAAGAACACGGTCTACCAAGCCGCTCGTATTTAGAAATCCCGATATAAAATGTAGTGGTCCTTCAGGTCAGAGATGATGTCCCACGAGCTGCACGTGGTGCGCGCGCGCCTCGCCACCACCAGCACGGCGCAGCTGCACGCCGAGATACAGTCCCTGCGGGCACAGGTACCACACCATGGTCACTCCTCATTGTATGTGGTCCTTCAGGTCGGAGATGATGTCCCACGAGCTGCACGTGGTGCCTCGCCACCACCAGCACGGCGCAGCTGCACGCCGAGATACAGTCCCTGCGGGCACAGGTACCACACCATGGTCACTCCTCATTATATGTGGTCCTTCAGGTCGGAGATGATGTCCCACGAGCTGCACGTGGTGCCTCGCCACCACCAGCACGGCGCAGCTGCACGCCGAGATACAGTCCCTGCGGGCACAGGTACCACACCATGGTCACTCCTCATTGTATGTGGTCCTTCAGGTCGGAGATGATGTCCCACGAGCTGCACGTGGTGCCTCGCCACCACCAGCACGGCGCAGCTGCACGCCGAGATACAGTCCCTGCGGGCACAGGTACCACACCATGGTCACTCCTCATTGTATGTGGTCCTTCAGGTCGGAGATGATGTCCCACGAGCTGCACGTGGTGCCTCGCCACCACCAGCACGGCGCAGCTGCACGCCGAGATACAGTCCCTGCGGGCACAGGTACCACACCATGGTCACTCCTCATTGTATGTGGTCCTTCAGGTCGGAGATGATGTCCCACGAGCTGCACGTGGTGCCTCGCCACCACCAGCACGGCGCAGCTGCACGCCGAGATACAGTCCCTGCGGGCACAGGTACCACACCATGGTCACTCCTCATTGTATGTGGTCCTTCAGGTCGGAGATGATGTCCCACGAGCTGCACGTGGTGCCTCGCCACCACCAGCACGGCGCAGCTGCACGCCGAGATACAGTCCCTGCGGGCACAGGTACCACACCATGGTCACTCCTCATTGTATGTGGTCCTTCAGGTCGGAGATGATGTCCCACGAGCTGCACGTGGTGCCTCGCCACCACCAGCACGGCGCAGCTGCACGCCGAGATACAGTCCCTGCGGGCACAGGTACCACACCATGGTCACTCCTCATTGTATGTGGTCCTTCAGGTCGGAGATGATGTCCCACGAGCTGCACGTGGTGCCTCGCCACCACCAGCACGGCGCAGCTGCACGCCGAGATACAGTCCCTGCGGGCACAGGTACCACACCATGGTCACTCCTCATTGTATGTGGTCCTTCAGGTCGGAGATGATGTCCCACGAGCTGCACGTGGTGCCTCGCCACCACCAGCACGGCGCAGCTGCACGCCGAGATACAGTCCCTGCGGGCACAGGTACCACACCATGGTCACTCCTCATTGTATGTGGTCCTTCAGGTCGGAGATGATGTCCCACGAGCTGCACGTGGTGCCTCGCCACCACCAGCACGGCGCAGCTGCACAGTCGTAGGAAAAAAAAAAATGGATTGTAAAAGTAAGATAGTACATAAGTTGTGCTATGAACGATAGGATACTAACAATCATAACAGCGTCTGATGGAGGTGGCTTGCCCGCTTGAGCCATGTCTCAGCAGGAGGCTGCGGTCCCTTGAGAAGTAGGGACCCCGTGTAATCTGGGCGTCCCTGAAACTGGTTATTTGGGCGCAGGAGAGCCCGCAACACCAATTGAGTCGCGGACGCTGCCAGAGGGTATCCCAGATAGGCAACAGTACCTGGGCCCCTCACCAATTGTGGTCGGAGGAGTAACCAGGGGTTTTACTCTCATGTTATGATTAGCATTCCACTGCTATGAAGAGGGCGAGTCCCACATACCCCACTGCCCGTGCCGGAACACCGCAGTGGCGGAGGAGATGCGTAACATTCTTGCATTCCCCTGGACAAACTTACACCACGGCTTTCACGCTTCCCGTTCGAAACACAGAAAGACGGTCACTTTCTTCCAAGCAACTAACAAATCTTACTGTGATATCGAAGGTATACACACAAACCACGTTTTATTAATCTGACACAAACTATATTTATATAATCATTTTATCAAATATTTTTATACACAGTTTGATGTTAACTAGGTAGCTTTAAATTTACTTATGAACATATTAGCTTGTTCCCTAGTACGGGAGCTGTCTTAAAAAAAGGCCATAATCGGACATGTATTATGTAGTTGTACCAAAATTCCATCAAAAACAATTCATCAATTTCGTAATTTTAAAAACCTTTGACAGGCCGGAAGCCAGAAGGCCGTGAGTGCCATACATAAGTTCATGTTAATCCTCTGTTAAGCTTGATGTTGTAGTTTTCGATTAGGTACATTGACAATATTTATAACCAATGAGAGATAACAATTTTACATACGGATTAATTTTAAATGACGTTTGACGAGTGCGACGAATATCAATAAAGCATAACAAAAGTATACGACGCATCTGTTCTTGTTTCAAATGGTGAGTGTTGCCATGCCAGCTAGGTACGTGGATATTCATATGTGCGTAAGTTAAGTTATTTTGTAAATAAGGGCACAGAGTTACTAGTCTGGATGGTTTACATCAAATTTAAGTCTACTTTGGAACTATTAAAGCGCAGGAATAATCCATTTGTGAACACAATAGACTAAAACCGGCCAAGTGCGAGTCGGACTCGCGTACTAAGGGTTACGTACCATTTTCAAGTGCCTACCTGTTGCCGTTTAAATATCGAGCAAAAAAGGCCAAAAAATAGTTGTTGTATGGGAGCCCCCCCTTAATACTTATTTTATGTTTAGTTTGTTATTATAACAACAGAAATACATAATTTGTTTCCAACTGTTTAGGTATCGCGGTTCTTGAGATAGAGCCTGATGATAAACAGACAGACAGCTAAGTCTTAGTAATAGGGTCCCGTTTTTACCCTTTGGGTATGGAACCCAAGCATTTAATGTCTAGACATGCTTAATATTGTTGCATCAAAGATATCAAGAAAAACCCATAGAGAAATGGAGTGGGCTTTGAGAAAAACTGTAGCTGAAGTTCAAGAAGTAGTACCGGTAAAGAAAAAGAGAAACACAACCTACAAAAATTGGAAAGCTCATCATCAAGTGACAGAGTGGTAAAATCCATTGTTGGTATTTTAAAAAATAATGTAAATTGTAAAGCAAAGGAAAAAAGTACAACTATCTACAAAAAGAAATGAGATGCCATCAAAAACATACTTGTAAAAAAACCCAAGTCTCGTAACGCAGTTCTTTTACCGTAAAACGTTGTGAGATCTATGTAATACCAAGTCGGTTAATTTATTCAGTCCCTACTTAAGGGACCATCTATCTTAAGCTATTACGTAATTATCTCACCTTACAGAATCTTAATTTGACCTTATCAAAGTTCAAAACTTTTATGTTATGAATATTAGATTGACTTGGCCATCGCAATAAACACTTGTGAGATACATTCTAATTATATCCGATGGCCAAGTTAATCTATTATTTAAAACTTTAAAGTTTTGAACTTTGATAAGGTCAAATTAAGATTCTGTAAGGTGAGATAATTACGTAATAGCTTAAGATAGATGGTCCCTTAAGTAGGGACTGAATAAATTAACCGACTTGGTATTACATAGATCTCACAACGTTTTACGGTAAAAGAACTGCGTTACGAGACTTGGGTTTTTTTACAAGTATGTTTTTGATGGCATTCCATTTACATATCACGCCTTATTTTTTGCAAGACGTTAAAAAAAGTCACTTAGTTCAGCTAATCTAAAACTAATAAAATTGGATACAGTTTTGATCGAATTAAAATCGCGCCCGGATAGAAACCCGGAGTGCTAACTTTAAATCAAAATGTGTCTAAAATAAAATAAATAAAACTTTATCGATATACAGGTGAGTGACTTGACGGCAGCCGTGGAACAAGACAAAGTGAAACAAAAGGAAACGGCCGCTCTGGCCAGAGAACTGGAAGCTAAAGTCAAAGATATAAAGGGACATAGAGAAAGGTGAGATGCATGTTCAATTATTTACATAGGGTGGCGGTATTTGGCTAGCTTTATATCTCGCACGTCGTGGGTTCGATCCTCACGCCGGACAGAAAGTCTGTGTGTAAATTCTAAGATTTCTTTCCGGGTATGGTTGGTTGAGGGACTACCCTCCGTGCCTCGGAAAGCACGTTAAGCCGTTGATCCCGTTTATTATCACATCATCTATAATAATCGTACATCAAGGAACAACATAATACTGCGGTCACCAACCCGTCTGCCATGCGTGGTGACAGGTAAATACCCTCTCTCGGGAGGAGGCCCATTTTCAGCAGTGGACGTTATACGGGCTGACGATGATTATTATAATGATGATGAATAATAAGGTAACTTTGTATTAATTCACAAGCTTACAACATCCACTCTAATATAAGTTAATAGTAATAGTACTTAACCCATCACTTTTATGTCTTTTCTTCATTGACATGAACCATAATATCTGTATACTGTTGTTAAGAGGTAAAGTTAGTGTGATTGCAAAGAGGTCCTGGTTCTACCGATTTAAAAAAATATTTTACCAATAGAAAGCCACATTATTTGTGAGTATCATAGGCTATATTTTAAGAAGAAGTTCCCACGGGAACGGAATCTACATGGGAGAAACTTGACTTACCACAAAAAATAATCTCAATACCTTTTTATGCAGAGAATTCAAAAAGGCTGAAGAAGCGTTAAAAAAGGCAAAAAAAGATGCAGAATATCACGGCAGCTCGTGGAAGCAGAGGGAGCAGGAGTTGGAGACCCTCAAGCTGGAGGTGGCGGAGCTGGAACAGGCCGTCACCACCAGCAAACAGCAGCTGGAGGAAACTAAGCAAGCCGCGGTCAGTTTGCAGGAGAGTTTGCAGAAGACGAAGGAGGAACATCAGACAGCACTGGTTAGCTATATTTTATATTATTCTGGTAGGGACAGAGAAAGCGACTTTGTTTTATACTATGTAGTGATAAAATTTGGAATAAGGTCAACTTCAGATTCTGATTATCTTAGTTCTTTGCTAGTAATAATTGATCCATTTTTTTGAATGTTGTCTTTAATTATATAACAGTACACTACTTATATTTTGAGAACGGCCGGGTCGAGTAATATTATATTGTATTTTTCGGATATGTCAGCGCCCGGAATAAGATATAGGCTATTTAAACCTAGTTTAAGTTTACACAAAAAATAATAATAACATAAATAATTATTTTTATTTATTCCATATTCCAAATTTACAGAGCTCGTTATCATAGCAACCATTTTTACGGGAATGTTGGACTAGGATACAGCTAAAACTACATGGTGTGCTACTACTTTTATATCACAAAAAGAATTGGGGCTACTTATGAAACATAAAAAAAAGCATTACATATAACACACTTACAACTTGGGAACCTAATTATTTACGTCTACGAAGACCCCCGTTGAGTCTCATGCGGACCTGGGCCACTTTGGGAATCACTGTTTAAGTGTGACAAATGATAACTAGATTTAACATCTTTAAAGAATTTCTGATATGCTATCTTTCGATTAGCTGCAGTAGAATCAAAATTAAAACGTACAAACAAAATGGAACCGCTTCATTACTCCATGTTAATTCACACAAGGCTAATATTGTTCTTTCCCGTTGGTCACAGGATGCCGTAAAGCAAATGCAGTCGCGCATTAAACAGCAAAAAGCGGACATAGCGAGTCGCAGCACCGACATAGGGAAGCTCGTACAGAGGAAGGAGAAGCTCGGCAAGGAGAACGGAGACATAGAGCTCAAGATCAAGGAGCTGGAGTACACCATCAAGGAGTTGCAGACGGAGGCAGAGGAGTGTCAGGCGCGGGTCAGTTTGTTTAATTAAATAATGAATTTATTCAGGACTTAGGTATTTACATACACTTGTACTTGTCAGAATCATTCATTTCATACATACTTATATATCGTTACGCCTTTCATCCGATAGGCGTCAGCGTCATGATAGACGTCGGCGTCATGATAGACTTCGGGGTCATAATAAGCGTTGGCGTCACGATAGGCGTCAGCGTCATGATAGACGTCGGCGTCATGATAGACTTCGGTGTCAAGATAGGCGTTAGCGTCATGATAGACGTCGGCGTCATGATAGACTTCGGGGTCATATTAAGCGTCGGCGTCACGATAGGCGTCGGCGTCATGATAGACTTCGGAGTCATATTAAGCGTTGGCGTCACGATAGGCGTCAGCGTCATGATAGGCGTCGGCGTCATGATAGACTTCGGAGTCATGATAGACTTCGGGGTCATATTAAGCGTCGGCGTCACGATAGGCGTCGGCGTCATGATAGACTTCGGAGTCATATTAAGCGTCGGCGTCACGATAGGCGTCTGCGTCATGATAGACTTCGGGGTCATAATAAGCGTTGGCGTCACGATAGGCGTCAGCGTCATGATAGACGTCGGCGTCATGATAGACTTCGGGGTCATAATAAGCGTTGGCGTCACGATAGGCGTCAGCGTCATGATAGACGTCGGCGTCATGATAGACTTCGGTGTCAAGATAGACGTCAGCGTCATGATAGACGTCGGCGTCATGATAGACTTCGGGGTCATATTAAGCGTCGGCGTCACGATAGGCGTCGGCGTCATGATAGACTTCGGAGTCATATTAAGCGTCGGCGTCACGATAGGCGTCGGCGTCATGATAGACTTCGGGGTCATAATAAGCGTTGGCGTCACGATAGGCGTCAGCGTCATGATAGACGTCGGCGTCATGATAGACTTTGGGGTCATAATAAGCGTTGGCGTCACGATAGGCGTCAGCGTCATGATAGACGTCGGCGTCATGATAGACTTCGGGGTCATAATAAGCGTTGGCGTCACGATAGGCGTCAGCGTCATGATAGACGTCGGCGTCATGATAGACTTCGGTGTCAAGATAGGCGTCAGCGTCATGATAGACGTCGGCGTCATGATAGACTTCGGGGTCATATTAATCGTCGGCGTCACGATAGGCGTCGGCGTCATGATAGACTTCGGAGTCATATTAAGCGTCGGCGTCACGATAGGCGTCGGCGTCATGATAGACTTCGGGGTCATAATAAGCGTTGGCGTCACGATAGGCGTCAGCGTCATGATAGACGTCGGCGTCATGATAGACTTCGGGGTCATAATAAGCGTTGGCGTCACGATAGGCGTCAGCGTCATGATAGACGTCGGCGTCATGATAGACTTCGGTGTCAAGATAGACGTCAGCGTCATGATAGACGTCGGCGTCATGATAGACTTCGGGGTCATATTAAGCGTCGGCGTCACGATAGGCGTCGGCGTCATGATAGACTTCGGAGTCATATTAAGCGTCGGCGTCACGATAGGCGTCGGCGTCATGATAGACTTCGGGGTCATAATAAGCGTTGGCGTCACGATAGGCGTCAGCGTCATGATAGACGTCGGCGTCATGATAGACTTCGGGGTCATAATAAGCGTTGGCGTCACGATAGGCGTCAGCGTCATGATAGACTTCGGAGTCATATTAAGCGTCGGCGTCACGATAGGCGTCGGCGTCATGATAGACTTGGGGGTCATAATAAGCGTTGGCGTCACGATAGGCGTCAGCGTCATGATAGACGTCGGCGTCATGATAGACTTTGGGGTCATAATAAGCGTTGGCGTCACGATAGGCGTCAGCGTCATGATAGACGTCGGCGTCATGATAGACTTCGGGGTCATAATAAGCGTTGGCGTCACGATAGGCGTCAGCGTCATGATAGACGTCGGCGTCATGATAGACTTCGGTGTCAAGATAGGCGTCAGCGTCATGATAGACGTCGGCGTCATGATAGACTTCGGTGTCAAGATAGGCGTCAGTGTCATATAGACGTCGGCGTCATGATAGACGTCGGCGTCATGATAGACTTCGGTGTCAAGATAGGCGTCAGTGTCATATAGACGTCGGCGTCATGATAGACGTCGGCGTCATGATTGACGTTGGCGTCATGATAGATGTCGGTGCCACGCTTAGCGTTGGCGTCGAGATATGCGTCGGCGTCATGATAAGCGTCAGCGTTAGGATATGCGTCAGCGTCACGTTAGGCTTCAGTGTGCGAAAATCGTGGGTCATGATAACAGTCGTCGTCAAGATAACCGTGGTCGTCATAATAAGCGTCGGCGTCACGATAACCGTAAAAAATTGGTTTTAGGTATTTAATTTCCCATACCTGATGAAGTCCTTTCTTCATATGTTCAGATAATATCACTAGAAAAAGAGAACCCGTGGATCCCCGGCGAGCGCGACTACTTCGGGGCCCCGGGGGGCTTGTACGACTTCGCGGGGCGCCAGGCGCACGTGGCGGGGGCGCGCCTGCAGCAGCTCAAGGAGCGCCGGGACAAGCTGGCGCGAGGACTCAACGCGCGCGCGCACACGCTGCTGGGCAAGGAGGAGGAGCAGGTACCCTGAGCGTTCCCGACTTACTATGTAGAGAGTTCTTCCACTGCCCGAATTATTTTAGCATACCTTTTTCAATACTTGTCACTGCATTTACATTTTGACGATCTAAAAATATGAAATTGTCTCCAGTACCAAGACGTAATGCGCAAAAAGCAGATCGTAGAAGCAGACAGAGCGAAGCTCGTGCAAGTGATGGCAGAACTGGACGAAAAGAAAAAACGCACCCTCATCACGGCCTGTGAACAAGTGAACAGGGACTTTGGGTCTATCTTCAGCACCCTACTCCCCGGGGCACAGGCTAAGCTCAAGCCACCGGATGGGCTTACTGTACTGGATGGATTAGAGGTTAGTAACGATAATAGAAATACTAATGATAGACAGATAATTTAATAAGCCTTTTATTTATCCAATATAAATAATGATACATATCTAATATTGTAACAAACCATATTATTATGTAAACACATAACGCGCGGATCTTAGCGCACACTGACTACCTATCTCTGTCGCACCGGTCAAGCCTGATGTCTCACTCGCACGCGCACAACGCTGGATGTTCCTGCTCGCTCTCGTGCGCCTGTCAACTAATGATTCCCGAGTCCTATATAAAAGAACGCCCGACCCATATTATTTGTATTAGTTCTCCTGACGGCATCCGCAGTTTCTGGAGTTACTAAAGGGAGTCGAGACGTGTTGTATGATAGTGGTATCCAGTCTGCTGCACTACCTCTCCCTAGGATCTACGTTTTATATGTTGTATTTGTCATCTAAATAAATAAAGCCTGAGACTTTTGGCCGTCTGCGTTCTCATTTACGCCCGTGACATTACCACGCTTCAATATTAATTTTTCTTTTTCATATCAAGGACCTGTTTTCCAATGAAGGCCTTCATTCTGTCCCAAAGTTTTCTGTCTTTGAATTTAAACATCCAGTTTTCTCCAGCTGTGTTTATTAGCTCGTCAAGCCACCTATCATGGGGCCTACCCTGTTTCTTTAACCAAGCAGGCCAGTACAGTGTGTTACTTTTCTCGGCCATCTATCTGTATTCATACGCGCTACATGGCGTGACTGATAGGCATATAAATAAAAAATATATAAAAGAATGAAGTCTTCGGGTCAGGTTCAATGGACATGCAATTTCGAACTTCGCTATAAAATCGATGTTGTCCAGGAATATAATCTACTAGGACAAGTTATCTAGGTTCGTAGGAATGACTTCGAATACGAGGCTTCGAATAAGGTTTAGTTATAAGTGACGTAGCAATGGCCTATCAGCCGAAGACCGAGAGTCGTCGCAGCAGTGGCTTAGGGAAGAGCTTGCGTTTCAGTGAACTAAAGTTAGAACAGCAGGAGAACAACTGATGATCTGGGAAGCGTAGCTAGAGTAGATAAAATGGATAATCTAAATATTCATACGTGAGGCAAAAATATTGTACCCCTTTTTTGGAAACTAATAGTTTACAAAGAGAAGTGAAAAATGCTTTTTTAAAATTATGGTCGAATTTCGGCCACCGGGCCACTACTACTTTGAAGAAATACTGGTATACTTATTGTAATATCAAAGTCTGAGTGTTTCTCACCAGTTCTTTTCGGAGGTGCAACGTGAACTGGTGTTAGGAAAAAAAATCAGTCTATATTGACTATCAGTTAACTCTTAAATATCCTTTTTGGCTATCTCGGACGGTAAGTTTAGGCGGTCGGTATTATCATTAAAAACATTTATTTATTAGATGTTTATTGGTAAAATTTTACTATAGTAATAATTTTAATTGGATAATAATAATGGTTCCGAAAAACTAATTAATCTCCAGCGATCTGTGGCCGACTATTATTCTAATTAACTAGCGTTATAATGAATTACCAAAAAATATAACAAAACATGCCGAAAAAAAATAATTAACTAACAAATAAGAGCACGTTAAAATTACATTACTCCTAAAAGAAAATTGAACTTCGAATAAAAAAACTAAACTTCCGACTAAAATACTGAACTTCCGACAAGATTACTAAGTTACCGACAACAGAGCTTTTATCAAAATAATCACACTTTGACGACTTGCATGAACTGTTTTAAACTATTGTTGGTTAACACAAATATTTTTGAACTCTCGATAATTATGAAAATGCAGCTTAGGTTAGCGAGGAGCGAAGCGACGAGCGGGTTAGTTTGATATAAGCACAGCGCCAGAAGCGACTTTAGGGCGTTTCTTCCATTAATAATGATGATGATTCAAAGAATTACTTTTATGAAATAACATTTTGTTAAATGACATTTGGACAAATAAACTGAGTTTTGTTTTATTTTTATCTTTGATCTCGCTAGCATTATAAAAACAAGAAATTTATCGATTAATAATACAGGATAACAATAAAATATTCTAGGAAACCAAAGTCTACCTGGTTTTAGATTAAACCATTAATACGACTGTTCTGACTTCTTAACGCCTGAAGTAGGTACCGATGTCAAACCATAAAAAGGTATTACACACACACACAAGTACATATTTATATTTTTTATTGTGTACATCAGGTGGACGGGTGTACCTCAAAAAATAGTAATTCTATACACGTGAAAGCAATGTTCTAGCAATGTGACGAATGTGCGTAAAATTTCAAGCAATGTGCTCTTATGAAACTAGAGTTATTTCAAAAAGTTAGTGAGCCGCCAGCCTGATATCAGAATGACGGGTGTACTTTTAATCTGAACTAAATACTTACTATCTATGTATGAAAACATTAGCGTAGCAATGTGCCGGCAATGTGCTCGAACGTATTAAAAGCATAATCAGATGGGACAAAAGGTTTCCAAGTAATTTCGAAACTGAAATTTAAAAATTTAAGCGCCTGCTTGTTTTATACTGGCAATCACGACGAAATATATAGAGGAACATTTACATCACAGGGGCTTCCTGCAAATGACACAACTATACTATTTCCATTTCATTATTTTCTCGATGACAGCTCTAATTTGATAGTTGTAGTGTTGTGACCATATAAGTAATTATATCGATCGCATATATATTTTTTACTAGCTTCCGCCCGCGACTTCGTGCGCGGATCCTGTTGCTCATGGCAGCGACAACGGGGTCGTCAAAATAGAAGATCTGAAACGTCTGATGTCGAAGTCGCTCAGAATTCAAACGTTCGTTGTGCTCTTCTTCTGTCTCTTCATGCCGTACTCCAGCAATTCTTTCTCTTTCACTTTTTAACGGATTATGAATATTTTGTTTTGTGTGTTTTCGGGACAATGTATGTTAATCTCGATCAGCAATTAGTCGCCTGAAGACTAAAGACCTGTTAGTAGATGTGCGAATACGCTGAGAACTCAAGCGTGATTCTGTATCGGAAAACGTTTCCGATTCGCGAGACAATGCATGTTTAGAGACCTAGAAGCAGATGTGAAGAAACGCTGTGAACTCAAGCACAATTATCTATCAGTGAACGTCTCCGACTCGCGAGACAATGCGTGACGTTCACGATCAGCAGTCACTCGCGGATAATATTCTTCACTGGTCTCTAGAGACCTGGATGTGAGCGAGTTGCGGCCTGATGTTCTCGAACAGCATCAAGTCTCTCCTGACGCTCTTCGGTACATCCTTGGGATCTTATGGTTCTCAAGGCATATTAAATTTATTCGAAAAAATAAAAAAATAAATGTGAGTTTTGGCGAGTATAGTCAAATTTTCATTGATTCATTGAATTTTCATCGAAAATTTATCCTAAACTGACACTGTCACCCACTGGAGTACGGCATGAAGAGACAGAAGAAGAGCACAACGAACGTTTGAATTCTGATCGACTTCGACATCAGACGTTTCAGATCTTCTATTTTGACGACCCCGTTGTCGCTGCCATGAGCAACAGGATCCGCGTACGAAGTCGCGGGCGGAAGCTAGTAAAAAATATATATGCGATCGATATCATTACTTATATGGTCACAACACTACAACTATCAAATTAGAGCTGTCATCGAGAAAATAATGAAATGGAAATAGTATAGTTGTGTCATTTGCAGGAAGCCCCTGTGATGTAAATGTTCCTCTATACATTTCGTCGTGATTGCCAGTATAAAACAAGCAGGCGCTTAAATTTTTAAATTTCAGTTTCGACATTACTTGGAAACCTTTTGTCCCATCTGATTATGCTTTTAATACGTTCGAGCACATTGCCGGCACATTGCTACGCTAATGTTTTCATACATAGATAGTAAGTATTTAGTTCAGATTAAAAGTACACCCGTCATTCTGATATCAGGCTGGCGGCTCACTAACTTTTTGAAATAACTCTAGTTTCATAAGAGCACATTGCTTGAAATTTTACGCACATTCGTCACATTGCTAGAACATTGCTTTCACGTGTATAGAATCACTATTTTTTGTGGTACACCCGTCCACCTGATGTACACTTTTTATTAGTTTCTGTATAACCACTCAAAATAGTATTTTCAGTATAACGTTGTAGTTAAAATAGCACCACAGTCTTTGAAATATGAAAGGTAATTTATGAATGCGCCGGGTGTTCTCCGGCTTAGAATAGACCACCCCATGTCTTCCCATGGGTGTCGGAAAAGGCGACTAAGGGACATATGGCTGATGGATGGGCAGCAGCATCTATTAGCTCAAGGTTTACATCTTACTGCGATCACCAATTTGTCTGCCAAGCGTGGTGATTATGGCAATATCCCTCTACGATCCTGGCTTGCCAAGGTCTGTTAAGAGGAGGCCCATGTTCAGCAGTGGACGTAAACGGGCTGTGGATGATGAATTTATGAATTAATAGTTGGCAAGTAAAGATAAAAATTACCGAAGCATAGTTCTCAGAACGTAATTTAACTGGTAGAAAAGTATTATAGCAGTAAACAGTCATGTTTATTTTTCGAAGATTTCAGTATCTCATTCGGTCGTTTCGTCATTTTTATTCGGATAAAAGTAGTCGGAAAGTTAGTATTTTAGGTAAGTAGTACATTTAATATTTTATTACTACCCATTTAAATTACAATATTATTAATCACTAAATATAAGTCTAAATCAGCACTTTCAGCACGAAGTGTATCCGCTGCTAGGTCAGCAATTATTTGGTATTGCTGTGCATCCATTAGCAATGACGTAGTCGGGGTATTAGATTCGTTGTGGTCTGTAGGTGAAGGTGGGGTTCAACAACACGTGGAAGGAGTCGCTGGGCGAGCTGTTGGGCGGGCAGCGCTCGCTGGTGGCGCTGTCGCTGATGCTGGCCATGCTCTTACATTCGTTGTGTCTGTAGGTGAAGGTGGGGTTCAACAACACGTGGAAGGAGTCGCTGGGCGAGCTGTCGGGCGGGCAGAGCTCGCTGGTGGCGCTGTCGCTGATGCTGGCCATACTCTTACATTCGTTGTCTGTAGGTGAAGGTGGGGTTCAACAACACGTGGAAAGAGTCGCTGGGCGAGCTGTCGGGCGGGCAGAGCTCGCTGGTGGCGCTGTCGCTGATGCTGGCCATACTCTTACATTCGTTGTCTGTAGGTGAAGGTGGGGTTCAACAACACGTGGAAGGAGTCGCTGGGCGAGCTGTCGGGCGGGCAGAGCTCGCTGGTGGCGCTGTCGCTGATGCTGGCCATACTCTTACATTCGTTGTCTGTAGGTGAAGGTGGGGTTCAACAACACGTGGAAGGAGTCGCTGGGCGAGCTGTCGGGCGGGCAGCGCTCGCTGGTGGCGCTGTCGCTGATGCTGGCCATGCTCTTACATTCGTTGTGTCTGTAGGTGAAGGTGGGGTTCAACAACACGTGGAAGGAGTCGCTGGGCGAGCTGTCGGGCGGGCAGAGCTCGCTGGTGGCGCTGTCGCTGATGCTGGCCATGCTCTTACATTCGTTGTGTCTGTAGGTGAAGGTGGGGTTCAACAACACGTGGAAGGAGTCGCTGGGCGAGCTGTCGGGCGGGCAGCGCTCGCTGGTGGCGCTGTCGCTGGTGCTGGCCATGTTGCTGTTCAAGCCGGCGCCCCTGTACATCCTGGACGAGGTGGATGCGGCGCTAGACCTATCGCACACGCAGAACATTGGGCACATGCTCAAGGACCACTTCAGGCACTCGCAGGTACTCACCGACCTTCGAGCATTGTCACGTCCTTAACTGCTCTTAACATGAAAACAGAATAAAATAATTATTTGCCGAAACGTAATCTCTTTGCCGTTTTTTTGCTCAATATTAATAATGGCAAAGTAGACTCTTGAAATAGGAACCGTTTCTTTCAAATTTCAAAATCTTAACATAATATTATGTCTCCCGTAAAATCTGCCAAGTAGATACTTGACCGATGTTATCTATTCGATCAATAGCTAAAAATGACGATAATCCTGCTAATATTGTGGATGTTGGATACTTTTTCACGCAACAACTACCTACACATCTTTTATAATCGGGATTAACTTACAAAACATCACGCTGTGTTATCCACAGGACTAGATTAGCAGTTAGTAACTTAATAATAATCCCTTTCAAAATCACTAACAAATTTAGATTCAATGGTATTTGATTCTGTTCAGCCGAAAATATTTAAGATATAACTTGCCTGGGCCCTCAGGCCCATGTCTAATATGACATGGAACTTATAGGTTTCTGAAAACAATCCAATGTATTGAAAAAATTCTGTTGATATATAAAATATTAATTTTACTGCCACTCCATTTCGAAATAAACGAAAGCACTTCACATAATACGTGTGTAATTATTATTAAACAAAGTTTGTTCTCCGAGTTGTTTTATGTCTGTGTGAATGGGAAATAATAAAAAACTTTCAAACACAATTTCACAAGATTTTCAATTTTAGATGGTGAAGTTTAAAGTAAAGTAGTAAAGTTTTAAAGAATATTCGTTAAAATTTAATGTATATAGCTGAAGTACTAATATTTTTAAACTTTTTGATATATAATTTATAGTAGACATGGGTCTCGATCGTGGTACAAGTTATGCTGAGTTACTATAAATCACATTAGGTCTGACTAATATTACAATGAAAAGAATGTGACGATATATTCAGCTAATTTATAATATTAGTACCTACACGGTGATTTTTGAAACGTTGCTAATTATTAATAGGACGAATTATTGCTATCAATGTAACTATCGAAACGTACGTAAAATCAAAATGTTAAAAAATAGTCATTTTGTACAAAAAGTATCCCTCAAGGCAGTCATAAATTTTAATGTACATGTTAAAAAGAAGTTCTAGTGCCTAGGAGCCTAGGTTTAGTAATCTAGGTTGTATTAACGGCTACTCATGACATAGGTTCGCAGTCTTTTAATCTGCAATTTTTTATGCTATTGAAAAAGTTTCAAAAATATATATGATTTTTAAACTAAATAAGTTTAAAAATCATATATATTTTTGAAACTATGCCACTGGGTGTTTTCGTTCTAACTTATCTTAACGTTACTTGTTTCAGTTCATAATCGTGTCTCTCAAAGATGGTATGTTCAACAACGCGAACGTTTTGTTCCGAACCAGGTTCGTCGACGGCATGTCGTCGGTACAACGCACTGTGAACTCGAGACGATAAGCGCGTTACTAAACTTTGATGCTAATAAATTGCTATCGTTTTCGGTCAAGGTTCTAGAGCAGTGTTTTTCAAGCTGTGAGTCGCGACCCCCAGGTCGGAGGGCCTCCATCAAAAAGCTTTGTCATCTAACATCGTGCTTGTTTTTAAAACTCGCGGATTAGTACAATAAAATATTTATTTTTCTGTCTGTGGCACATTGGGGTTGCCAGAAATTCTCATTCTGTAAAGGGGCGACCCCTTTACAGAATGAGAATTTCTAAAAGAATAAGAAAAGACTGTTCTAGAAAAATTATCTAAGCTGATAGTTATAATAAGCTTATAGTGTTAAAAGAAGTATCTGCTGTCTGAACATCCAGCAGGCGCTCAAAGTCTTGAAACGTACAGTATTTGTGCATATACCTGAAGTTGTCTTTGTAAATAGCTGTAAAAATTAGATTTAAGTTTAATAATTTACCGTACGTATAAATAGGATTATTTCTATTGAGAAATTGCGGGTGGCTTGTGTCATGTTGCAACAACATGTGATATATCATAATAAAAGGAAATATATACACCTAGGCCGCCCTTGGTTTTTCAATCTGCCTTTTTTTAGTTTTTAGGAATTTTGTGTATAGTTGTGAACTAACTACTACTAATAAGTGGAATGAATTAGAGTTGCCCAACTATCGATAGTTTCGCTATCGATAGGTGACCTTGACAAATAGTAACAATATCGATATCACAAATTAACTAATACTATTGATTGGAAGCAATAGTATCGATACTATTACATTATAATACTATCGATAGTATCGATATTTTTAAAGTAATACTATCGATAGTATCGTTGCATTAAATAATTAAAACTATCAATACTATCGATAGTTTGTAAAACTATTGATACTATCGATACTATCGAGGGCCAATTTGTGTTTAGGAGCAATACTATCGATAGTATTGCTCCTAAACACAAATTGGTCCTCGATAGTATCGATACTATCACTAATATCGATACTATTGATATGACGTCAACTATCGATAGTATATCGATAGTCGACTATCGATAGGCAACACTAGAATGAATGAGATCTCATGGTTTCATGATGCATGATGTGAATACAATAAGTTTTTTGATTTTCCTGTATATTTAAGTTCTAATATTATTGTTAGTATATATTTTGAAATATTTCTTGTTAAAGAAATTAGTATTAATACCGAATGATTTCGGCTGGATGTACCGAAATATTATTTTTACAATAACCAAGTTCAAGTAAATTAGGTTTTAAGTCAATTAGAAGTACAATTGTTTTTAATGGTGTCTTTGCTATATGATTTAGTTACATTTAAAAGGATATCATTCGTACATTTTATTTAACAATATAACATCTATTGTTATATAACGTAATGAAGGTATTCATAAACTTGGGAATGCCATGTCTTGGTTTTAGTTGATCTAGTAAAAAAGACTACGAAAATTACATTCCCAAGAAAATATTTAGTGCTCGGTATTGCGTGTGAATATGTCTGTAAGTGAGACGATCTAATATGATATCTTTATATTTTGGTGATATGTCAGTGAAGACTGATAACCTTTCTTTGTGAAATGCAGTGTGTTACTGTAACAGAGTAATTTCAAAATAAAAGTTAATTTGTATGTGGTTATATTTATTTCGTATTCTCCTCACCGATTCAGCTGTGGCGACCAGATATGATTAGCTATATGTGCAGAATATGGCTTATTCCAAAACCCCCCTAAAATTATCCCCTGCGATCTGCTGTTGTAAATGGTATGGAACCCTTCGTGCGCGAGACCGCATCGCACTTTTTCTCTAGCCAAATTGTGGGTATTTTCATACTTTTCAATAAATATACATACATACATGCATACGTTTTTGCAGAGAGCTAGTGGTTCATTTCCATCAACCATCAGAGAGTAACCATCTCTAGACCAACGAGGTAACAATTCTGATACAGAGATTTATCCAAAACTTTCAGTTTTATTCTATAACAGTACCATTTGGGAAAAACACGTCTACGTATGGCAACCGTATCAGCTATGGAATGTAAAAAATTGCGGTTTCGAAGACACCACACTACACCATATCTAATTGTTATTAATATAAAAGTTGTAATTTCCATACTGAAATGTGAGCCAATAAAATAAACATTTAGGCAAAACCGAGGGGTCTGTAGTCTGTATTTTAAATTAAGGATACTGTAAACACATTTACTTACATTAACGTTTTTATACACTGCACTTAGTATAAAAACATTAATGTAATATCAGTAATATCTATTACAATACAATAAAGACCCCAAAACATTAACTTTTGGATAATCCTTAACAGCTTCGCCCAACTGTGCTCAACCTATTTTTATTGGGGCCACACTCACGTTCCAGATTAGTTAGATAGGGCCGCAAAAAAAAATAACAGTGGATTAATAAGAAACTAAAGACAAATTAGTATTCATCATCAGCCCGTATAACGTCCACTGATAACTGCTCCTACCGAGGGAGGGTATTTGCTATAGTCACCACGCTTGGCAGGCGGGTTGGTGACCGCAGTATCATGTTGGAAACGCTGCTGCCCGTTCCCTTATATACGATTTTTATAGATGATGCTATAACAATCGGGACCAACGGCTTAACGTGCTTTCCGAGGCACGGAGGGCAGTTCCTCAAACCACCAGACCCGGAAAGAAATCTTAAAATGTACACAAAGATTTCCTGTACGGCGTGAGGATTGAACCCACGACCTTCGAGATTTAAAACGGGCCAAATACCGCTACGCTACGGAAGTTGTCAAATTAGTATTTCGAGTATAAATTTATAGAATTAAAAAAGAGGACAACTTAATCCTATTCGATCTGGTTGTTTAAAATAGGCGCCTAATTTGAAACGGTCGAAATTATTATAACCCAATGGGCCGCCGGTTGAGTATAGCTGGTTGAACCCATTATCATAAGAACATTAGTGTGAAAGTCGCAGCATCCCGCACAAGACAGAGCTAATGATTCGTTCATTACCATAGCGGCGGTGAAGGCATATATCTGTGCCATCTGGACCACCTCCCTTATTTACGAGCGCAGCGGTCAGTTAGCCACGCCGTTTGTTTTATCGTACAGCTGGCGACAACCCGAGGTTGCGACGCGTTTTTGAATAGGTAGCTATTTAAACAATTTTATTTTCAAAACTGTTTGTGTTTTTGTTACAGTACCTAATTGATGCAATGGTTTGGTAAAGTTATCTTATTATGTTTATATTCATAGGCATTATTTGCAGTAAGGGAGGTTTCAGATACGGACCTAGTTTGTCTTTGTCCTGACTGACTAACGGATCATCGCACAGCCTAACACAATGATAATACAGACCGTAGAGACCTGAAACTTGGACAATGACCTGACACTTCTCTATATGACGTAGACATTCTATAAGAAATATTTTTTTTACATTCTACCCCTATAGACCAGGGTAGATAATTATTGAAACCAAAAAAATATAGTAGTATGAAACCCATTGGAAAAGGAAGAGAATATAACAAAAATAAAAGGAAAAATAAATTATGGGCGATCTGAGGTTGGGGAGTGGTAAGGGGTGGGTTTTTAAGTGTAAAAAATGGTTACTGCCGATTTCTGTCAAAATTACAAGTGCTATGGAAAAAAGTTAAATAGCAAAGTTGTAGGAAATAAAAAGATCTACAACTTTTATATTTACACTTTTGACCTTAACCTACAAAATCATATAAAAAAAAAATTGGTTTTTATCTTTTACAATTATTTTTTTTCACGAAATTTGGGCAATACTTTCGACATTCATTCCGTATGTCGTAAATATACTAGAATTTTTGATTCAAATATAATTTTTTCATTATAACCCTATATTCCAATCGAAAATTCTCACGTCAAAATATCTGTTTTTTTTTTAATGTTGGTAGGCTTTTTGTTCGTTGAAATCTCTACTTGTTGATGGTGTGAAAAAAACTTTGAAAAAATTTATTCTATAAATCTTTTCAGAAAATGCAATAAAACTAAAAACCTTTTAACTTTATGTACAAGTAAAATAAATAGCTCAACTATTTATTAAAATGTATACTATGATTACTCGAAAAACGTAAGATTCCGTGTATCTATTAATGTAATAAACAAAAAATTGCAAGTCGAAATATACTACTAAAATCAACTACCAACTAAGTTATAAGGACATTTTTTTTTGTTCAAGGATTAGGCTTACCATAAATTGTAGTGTATATTATTGAAACATACGTCGATTTATTCGTTGTAATCTCTAGATTACCGTGGTAATATTAGTTTAGCCCGTAATAAATTTTTCCTTCAATTTTGTTATTTCTCTTCCTTTTCCAATGAGTTTCATACTACTATATTTTTTTGTCATTTTTAACCATTTTCAAAGGCTTCGGCACTCGTCTACTAAGGGAGTGTCAAAGTCAAAAGTCAAACAAGGTGACAAAGTTAGTATGGAAAAATCTAAACCTTCGCGGATGAAGTCGCTGGCAACAGTTACGGTTAGTTATCGAAAGTAACAGTGAGTAATTTTTAAATTGTTAAAATAAAACAAATCTCACAAAAATACTCTTGTTTTCGAAATGAAAATAAATATAAGATAAAAAATTAATAAGAAGACTTAAAAAAAAATTGGAGCGCGTTGTACACGGCTGCTGAATATTTAAGCAACTTGTTTATCTATCGGTACGTATCGCGAGGATCCGTTTAATGTAAACGCTTTAGAGTTTAGACAATATTATGTAAATACAGCTCTCACATGAAGCTTATACGTGAGCTTCGAAAACACACCGATCGAAGCGCTGCATCCTCCGTACATTCATCGTCGGTAAAAATTCAATTACGTTTGCTCTATAAACATTTCCACACAACCCCACCTGACTCGCGGGAAATAAAAGTTTTACTGCTCGAAGCCGTCTACTATATGAAATTGATCGTGTGCCCGACTCGCGACTCCTATAATATGCTACTTTATTGGCGGAAGAATAAAAGTCAGTAGGTACTCATTTGAACCGTATTCCGTGTACATTACCGTCGGAGCTCGCGGTGGCCCGCGCTGGGATGACAGCTCCAATCTGGAAGTTAAACGTTTATTCAAAAGATACTTTAATGCCCCGGTGGCTTGAGAGTTCTGTAGATGAATACTTATTAAGCTTGTCGCATCGCGGCGACGTTTGTGGCGCGGCGTGAATATCTAAAACCTCTGATTAGTGTTGTAAACAAAGTAGGTAGGTACATCTACGCTAGCAATTTGTTGTTTCCGTGAGATTAAATTAATTTGGACTGACACTATTGCGTGGCTCCGGTAACGACTCGCGATGCAAAAACATATAATATCGGGTGCTAACACAAAAAGTGACTAACTCCTCAATACTTAATTAGCTGAGGGATTTCTCGGTAGAATTCCAATACGACTGCAGCTCTATTATCCAATCCTCCGCCTCATATCGATTTATGCCGGTACCCTGTAGGTGTCTATCATAACTTACGTAGTCCTAGGCTTTAATGCAGTTGTTATATTTACAGCTTCTTTATACAACCTTAGGGGTTGTATAAAGCTTTCATACGACTGTTGTTATATATACTTCTAAATCTTATATTAATATGTAAAGCTGAAAAGTTTATTTGTTTGTTTGTTACAGGAACTACAAATCCGATTTGAAAAAATCTTTCAGTGTTACATAGCCCATTTATCGAGGAAGGCTTTAGGCTATATTTAATCAAGTTGCTACGAGAACTGCAGTTACGCGGACGAAACCGCGCGCTGAAACTAGTTATATATATGTAAATGTAGGTTTCCTACCTATGTCCATACCCTCATACAGTTCTAACAGTAAACTAGTTACAGTTTGAGCAAAAGTTGTTGAACTTTAGGGCGCGCACCTCACGGACGCTGCGTGCACACTACCCGACATGAATACATCTTAAAATGATCAAAAATAAAGCTAAAACGCTGACCACACGAGGGCCCAAATCTTGGAACGATGAAAATTCGCCAAATACGTAGATGTAATAAAATTTATTGCTGACACAGAGGTCGGCCAGCGATGTTTAGTCTTAGCGGATCGAGAGACTTCCATTTTATAGAGATTCATATAAGTAAGCAATGGTAACGATTCTGTCTAAAGTTCGTGATTTTTCTTTGTTTGATTTATTTTTATAAATTTATTTTGCATAAGCTTAGGCCTTCGGTTTCGCTCGCGTGAAAAGTTTGATCCCACGGGAACCTTCTATAGAGCTTTTGATCAAGAACATTGTTTTGTTAATCGAAATATAACAATAACTTTAGACGACATATATTTTCGGACGAAATTATTTAGTTAGCTAGGAGGCTTTTGCTACTTCACCGGACATAAAGGCGAGAAGAGCCTCAATAGATGTCAACAATTCAAATTTTTACTGTAGGTATTAAGAAAAGCAATTACAAATGAAAAATTATATTTCATAAATACCCACCAAAACCAAGGTTAACAGTTTGTTTTGATTCAAGTTGGTAATGTAAAGCGCTACGCAGTACATACATAAGGCTGACCCCACACTGGGCATACATGTTTCTCAAGTGAATACATGCGGAAGGCGGCAGGGGTAGCGGGTGACCAATGTAGGATTTAAGATTAGAAGCCTAAGTATTTCTCTTAAAGGTTTATTTTTATTACCTTTTTATGAATGTCATCAAATCGTATATTGTATGATTTTATTTCAGAAAGAATTGTGATCACAAAAGCTACAGCCCTTAATTAGGGTTACGACCGTTTATAAGAGTTTTTATTTAGTCCATTTTATGAGTTAAGGTCAAAAGGTTATCCTATTCTTAAAAGATTTTGTTCTTCTAATCCAGTTTGATTTTTAACAATACTTTAACAAATAATAGTCGATTAAGTAACTAGTACCCAGACTACACTGTATTAGTGTTAAATGTTTTTTGGTAGAAGATAAGTACTTAAATTTAACAAGATATCTTATCTAGATAAGTATGATATAATAATATCTTGATTATATATAGGTACCGATTTATTGAGAACATACATACATAAAAATAAAAGATCTACCTATATTAATTTATAAAGCTGAATAGTTTGTCTGTTTGTTAGCTTGAACCCGGGTGAGATAATCAAGAACTACTGGTCTGATGTGAAAATAATTGTCATTCTTAGATAGCCCATTTATCGAAGAAGGCTATAGATAGGCTATGTTTAATGATAAAGTTCCTACGGGAACGTGAGTTACGCCAGTGGAACCGCGCACAAGAGGCTAATCTAAAGAAAAATGTATAAAATAAAATCTAATTTAAATCTACATATGCACTGAGTAGAGTTCCCAGAATTTTTATCTGCTAAGCAGAGGTAATACCAGCAATCGGGAAATTTATTTCTTTAACAAGAGCCTCAGCGAGTTTCTTATAAATAAAACATTATTTTGATTAATAATTTCACTGCATTGGTGGCTTTGTGGTTACGGTACCTGGTTGCTTTTGAGACCAGCAGTGTCATTCTGTAAGACCTCATTCTAAACTTCGAATCTGAATCCGCTGTGAGATTCTTGGTTTCGCATTCTAAAAACTCCGTTGATAATTCGAATTCGTACTAGCGCCACTCTTGCGAGCGTGTCAGCGAGTTGAACTAAATTAACGGGGAGATTTTTACAGATAAAATATGAGATGACGTAAGAAGTGGCATTCTGTAAGGTAATTCCCCCGTCACTTCGAACTCGCACCCGATTCAAAGTTTCAAATAAAAAGCATCTATTTTACGAGTGAAAATAAGAGAAATCCTCTAAAAATTGTTTTTTGTAGTGTTAAATTTATTTATGTTTTTACGGGCGTAAACTATATTTTTTATGTATTCGGAAGGCACGGTAGGTATATTTATTTCTTTAAATAGACTACGAAGAGAATCACGGCTTCTTTTTTATAAATAGCACGGATTGCTCTCTTTTGTAATATGAAAATACTTTGGATATCTGCGGCCGATCCCCATAATAGTAACCCATATCCCAAAATAATACCTATGTTTATGTCACAGTTTCAAAAATTAGTACAATAACTATATAATTTATGTTTAAAAACTTATTTTTGGGCGTTTGTGTAAAGTGAATACGATGGCAAGAAGGTTTTTGTTTATATCTTAGAAGAGGCTCATGCATTGGATAAACTAGAAAAGCGTCGAGTAGCCAAATACGAAGTTTATCTTTATTAACTCGAGATGACGACTATGTGAGCGTATATAGATTGTCAAAGGAACTAATTGACCAACAATAGTATGAGACTGCCTCTGATAAAGCCCACAAAACGTCGAGGCAAAGGACTTTCAACTCGTATAAAAGTAAGTACTTCATTTTAGTAAGTATAAAGTTACTGCCAAGGTCTGTTAAGAGGAGGCCCATGTTCAGCAGTGGACGTAAACGGGCTGTTGATGATGATGATGAAAGTTACTTCATAAGTATTTACACAGTTTATAGCTGATGGATTTGTAAGCAAGCACACCAACATAATTTATCACTTAAAACTCATGAAAATACTTCATAGTAAGGAGTATTCCCTTTAAGTGGTTTCCCTGCTAGCTTTGTTTCATGTTAGTCTAAGGACCCTATATTAATATATTTATAATATAGGTGCTTGGTATTATGTATTATTACGCATGTAATAATCATATTGGTCCCTATTTTGTTTTGACCAGATCTAGATACTTAATTTTTTTTATTGAGTTATTGTTTCACAGGTATTATGCGCCTTGTCATTCTTGGCTAATGGTAGTTATCAGAAAATAATAAAAGAAAATATAAGGAAATATTTATCGCAACTATTAGCATCTCGTTGATGCATAAATTAAGTAATGGAAGCTCTTAATAATCCGGCAAAAGTAAAAAAATATATAAGGTTCCCTCAAAATATACGAGAAAGACAAATGTTAAAAGAAAGGTTAGTAGTGTTTTAATAGTTATTTTTAATTTGTACTTACACACGGAACCAGCACCTCGACTAGCAAGATACATATTTGTCCTGGGGCGGCGAGAAGTGCCTCCGTGCCTCAGAAAGCACGTTAAGCCGGTAGTCCCAAAGAACGGGCCGAAGCGTTTCCTTGTGTGGTACAACATAATACTGCGGTCACCAACCCGCAAATACCCTCCCTCGGGAGGAGGCCTATGTTCAGCAGAGGACTCGATACGGGCTGATGATGATGACTTTACTTATAATTAACAAAAATAACTCAAGGTAATAACAAAATGGTTATAATCAAAATGATAACTCTTAAAAATTATACGACATCTGATTTAACAGGAAAACACTGACAGTCTCGAATATTCCATAAGACTGTAATATATTTACCGCTAAGTAAATATATATCTTGGAATAAAATCCTAACCTTGTGAGTGAGGGCTCGCGAGCCGGAGGGCGACGTGACGCAGGGCTGCCAGGTGTCATAATACTAAACCTGTTACATTAAAATGATTTATGTTGTAAAAATACATTAGAAATTTATAAAAGATTGATGCGAACATTCTCGAAGGTTTATCTCTACTTCTATACTAATATTACCTATAAAGAAGAAAGATTTGTGTTTTTGTATGTACACGTATGTTAACTTAAAAAATACAGGACGATTTCAATTATCCTTTATCACTATTCCTAAGGCTATTTAACTATGTCAAGTTCCCACGGGAACTAGGCGTGTGAAACCGCACGGGAAGCTAGTTATATAAAACTATTGTTTTGTAAAGTGGTGAATGTAATTTTATTATCGTATTTTTATATACCTGACTAGACAAATGACTCCTATTTCACTTGATGTTAAGTGGCATAGGGGTCCAAATACGCCTAGTGCCAGTACAGTAAATATGTACCTACAGGTCTAGCTACCGTTATCCCGACGGCCCTTTCCCTGTCTTCTTGTGAGCTAGCGAACTTACTCAATAACATTATTTGGCTGTGGCATGCTGTAAGGTTGCTTCGCCTGTCGAGCAGCTCATTGATATTATTGTGTAGGTACTAACGCTATGGACTCCTTCTCTTAAAATAATACTCTACTTTGATAATTCTTTAACTTTTTTTTTTCGGACTGACATTTATAGAGGCTTTTGCTACTTCACCGGGCATAAAGGCGAGCAGAGCTCTAGCCTAGATAAATGGTTTAAACACTACGAACTAAGCAACCTGCGCAAGAGGGCGTCCCCTGTGGGACTTGGACCTCGGCTCAGGGTGGTCGCTGACGGGGAGATTGAGGGATTATGGCTTTTAGTTTCTTTAGGGGAGTTTTGTGCAACCGTCGCTCTACTTTACAGTTCGCGGGCCTCTCGGACTTCGGGGCTACGAGGGCATCGGAAGGTTAATTCTTTCACCATTAGAATGCTACGTTATCCAGAAGTAAAATAGGCTATAGTTTATTATGAAGTTCCCACGGGAACGGGAGTTACGCGGCTGAAACCGAGCGTGGTAAGTCAGTACAATAAAATATACGATTGTAATATAAGAAAGATTCAAAAATTAATAAATTTTGTAGTGAATTTTATTTCTGCACAATTTAAGTTGGGTGTCTTCCAACTTGTAAGACATTAAGACAGACTTGTGTTCCAACTACTATAAAAAAAAATGTTTCGAAAGAAGAAAGAAAGAATTTTAGAAAAACAACAGTTATTCATAAGTCTACTTGACACACAGGAGACCCTGTGATTGGTGATTGGGATAGCAAAAGTTACAAATACAGTTATCAAATAAAATAACATCATCAGCCGGTACTGGCGGATGAGTGACACGAGACAACGCTTCTACCCGTTCCTTGTTATACGCTTGTTAGATACAGGATGCAGGGTTACTGGAAAATAGACATATTCCTGCTACGATATTAGAGATGAGGTCGAAACCGACGACCTTATCTCGTCGTCGCTGACGAGATGAGGTCGTTGGTTCACAGTTGGTTAGTTAAACTTTTAATAATAATCCAGACTGGGCCTCGGTTAATGCAAAATTTTCTAATATATCATGATATTTCCAGCCATTTTGATATTATGTCATAATAAACAATCGTTACAATCAAAATTAATAATAATATGGTCAGAAACTACATCACTTTTTTGGTAGTGATCCTTAATTTTATTTTTTACTAGCTGCGCCCCGCGGTTTTATCCGCGTTACTCTGCTCTAGTGGATTGGAGCGTGATGTTTTTTAGCCTATACGTTAATCCAGCGTATAACCTATTCCAGTGCAAAATTCTGCCAATTCAACCATTTAGGGTAAAACATTATAATTATGACAAAATCTGTTGCTTTTGACCTTATCTATACTAATATTATTAAAGAGGAAAAGTTTGTATTTTTGTATATTTGTTTTAAATATACTCAAAAACTACTGAATAGATTTTGATAGTTCTTTCACCCTTAGAATGCTACGTTATCTCTGAGTAAAATAGGCTATAAAAGTCTACCCGTGCGAAGCCGGGGCGGGCCGCTAGTCTATAACATTCTAACAGGAATACGTCACATTTTCAATAATCCTGTATAACTGTCGGGGCTATCTGCTTTCCGAAGCACAGAGGGTAGTCTCACTACCAACTATACCCGGTAATAAATACTTACACATTTCTTGTTGGGCGCGGGAATAGAACTCTAGTACCCGTGAAATTTAAAGCTAGCTATTTTCCGCTCCGCCACGGAGCTTAGTAGACTAAAATCAAAATCACATGCATCCAGATAAACATTATTGAAATATTTATGCATGTGATTCTGGTTAATGAAATAATGAATTTATTCAGCACTTAGGTATTAACATACACTTGTACTTGTCAGAATCACAATGTTACACAATTATTCTTTAGAATTAAACTAGATACTTAACCAACAGGTAGCAAATTGTAGGATATTACAGACAAAGTATTAAATAATATTAAGGCAAAAACCTTTTGTATTTCCCTTTTTTAACATTATCAATTATACTCGAAAAAGCTGAATCCTGCGTGAAGAAATGTGCCCTGTCTGCTAACCCTGGCGGGCACTAAGGTTGATTGATGTAGCCAGCCCACTATCTCACGATGACCGCTCCACACATTTTTTATGATTTACGTAAGTATAATTCTACTGGAGTATTATAAGGGTGATTTATAGGACGCGATTGTTTGCCTACAAGCGGGTTTTTTATTTCAATAAAACATTTAATAATTCAGGGTTTCTTTGTGGCGTGGCGTACGCTGAACTTGGGTCTTTGTTTTAGACGGAATTGTTTTAAATAGGGTTCAGGTTTAACTCTGTTCTTGTGTTTTGTTTTAGTGATAAATAAATGGTATTTGTATATCCACAATTCACATCATTAGCAACTTTTTCAAATAACGCAATAAAGTAAAAAATGTTCGGGTTACGAGGAGGTTTCATCCTTTTATTAAATACTAGCTGCGCCCCGCGGTTATACCCGCGTTACTCTGTTCAAGTAGCTAGAAGTTCAGCTTATAAACTATCCATGTACAAACTTTTAGGCAAATTCATTCAGTAATTTTTGCGTAAAAGGATAACAAACATCTATCCATCCATACCCACAAACTTTTTATGTTTTTAATAATAGGATTTTTAGAAATTTATCACAAACTAGCAACACAGCACAGCAACTATATTCGTATATTATAGACAGCTTAATTAAGCCCTACACCGTAACGCGTAGTGCTTGACTACACGCTTCGCACTATAATGCTAAATGATTGTCTCCGCGCTACGCACCATAACGGGTTGTACCTGACTACGGTTGTACGCGCTACGTTCCGTAACGCGTAGTGACTGACTGCGCGCTACTTACAGAAACGCGTAGAACTTCGATATGCGCTATGCAACATAATGCGTAGAACTTGACTACGCGCTACGCATTGAAATGTTAATACTTGACTACGCGCTACGCACCGTTACGTTAATTTGGGACAAGTGGTAGTCAGAACAACGAATGTGTGTAACAAATATATATATATATAACAACTATAGCTTCGGAATTTGCTAAAAAAAAATTGTCTTATGGACTGCGCGAGCTCATAATGCAATAACGGTATGTTGAAAACATATAATTTGGCCTGATTATATTATCTGCAACTTTTTCTCTCAATAAATGAAAACTAAATATCAAGATAATCAACAGTAGTCTTTCCAAGCCGCTGTGCACTAACGAGGCGCCGCTCGGTACAGCGACTGTGTGAAGCCAAACTATTTATCTTGTGCAGAATTAGCTTCAGTAGCGAAGGAAGCCGCGCGGTCCCGTAATTAATGGCCGTACCTCATCACTTTCGGTGCGTGCGTTAACTTTACTCTGCAGGTTACATATGGGCGGGGCTGTAACGCTTATGTTTGCTTCTAAGGAACTTATTGATTACATAAATAAAATTTTAAATATGAGATGAAAATAAAATTGTTTGTACTCATTCGAATAGAATATTTTTGACAAAATTGCTGGACTTAGCTACTAAGTAAAATATTTGTAGTATTTGATTTGATTATTTGTTATATTTTAAGTAATCCATATTTACTTAATCACGTCAGTTTTTTATATAAGTTAATACATCAATTAATAGTTTAATTAAATAAATAAATAGTTAATTACCTTTTATGAAGTGTGTAATCCTTCGTAATATATGATTTAGATATGAAAGTAATGCGATTCAAAACACAGGTTTCCATTATATTAACTCCTAATTAGAAATATTTATCTGAAAACAAGAACTACGTTTCATATAATCGTGGAATTTAAATTAGTTTAGTGTTATTAATGTTGTGTATCAGGTGAAAACATATTTTGCGTTTCATGGAAATCGATAATGCGAATCATTACCGATAGATGGCACTACCGTCCCCCTTAGAGACGTGTTACGAAGAGATTAATAAATTTCGATGATCGGTGGGGTTCCACCGTAGCCTAATTGGTTAAGGCATTGGGGGCTTTACCCAAGATGCAGGTTCGAATCCTGCCGGTGGTCGAATTTTATTAATCTCAATTTTGAAATATAGTATAAGGTAATCTTTTCCATAAAGAGTTCAAAACATTTTTATACTACTACCTTTTATTTAAGAAACATCACAGCGTACTTTGTAAGAAATAGGCGCGGTGTTAGTATTCCATTGAAATCCTTTCCACAAAGTGTAAGTGAAAGCCCGCGCTCCCCGGGGAGAACAGGCGTCAACCCAAATGCTACCAACTGAATACAAAATCACTCTACGAAAAGCGTAATTTTGTGACGAATAAATTATATTTATAAATTACATTCTTTAATTCCTCAAAACAGCGAACGAAACCTCTCAGAACTTTGAGTACTTACACCTGTGCATCCCTTGAGGAACTGTAGGTATAATTCAATTACATAGAGGTATTGAAACGTCGAAGCAGAATGAGGAATGATTGAAGGACAACAGCAACAGGTAAGCTGGTTCACTGAGAGCTCTGTCTGCGTGACTTCGCAGTTTTACTTCACAAATCATTGGCGACAGCGGAATTCATTCTGGAATATATTCAGTGGGAATACAAAAGTTATTGTCAAGAATGGTGAACGAATCTTTACCGAGTTATCAAATAAAATGGAAGAGTGTGTTTGTTTGAACAAGATTATTTCTAAAATTGGTAGGTATCTAGTCGGATTTTATTTAAAAAAATACTGTATGTGTTATTTTTTTCATAAAATAAACTGATAGCTCAATTAATATAATATATCATAGGAGGTAAGGTAAGGCTGTGTGGTTTCCGGCTTAGAATAGACCACCCCATGTCTTCCAATTGGTGTCGTAAAAGGCGACTAAGGGACATATGGCTGATGGATGGCCAGGAGCATCTATTAGCTCAAGGTTTACATCTTACTGCGATCACCAATCCGTCTGCCAAGCGTGGTGATTATGGCAAAATCCCTCTACGATCCTGGCTTGCCAAGGTCTGTTAAGAGGAGGCCCATGTTCAGCAGTGGACGTCAACGGGCTGTTGATGATGGGAAGGTAATGGACAGAAGATTAAGCTACAAGGCACTGCCAACTGCGATATACTTGCAGTGGTGATAAGAAATGAAACGGACGCATCATAACTACAAGTTATGTAGGTACTAAATAATCTTGTCAACCTCCGTGGCGTAGCGGTATTCGGCTCGCTTTAAATCTCAGAGGTCGTGGGTTTGATCCCCATGCTGGAAAAGAAAATCTTTGTGTAGATTCTTAGGTTTCTTTCCCGGTCTGGTTGGCTGAGGGACTACCCTCCATGCGTTAACAGCACGTTAAGCCCTTGGTCCCAATTGTAATAATATCATCTATAACAATCGGATACCAGGGAACGGGCGGCTGCGTTTCCTTGTGTGTTACAATATAATACTGCGGTCAACAACCCGCCTGCCAAGCATGGTGACTATAGCAAAAACCCCCGAGGAGGACCTTGTTTAGCAGTGAACGTTATACGGGCTGATGATGATGATGAAATAATCTTGTATAAGTCACCACGATCACACAATAATACAATCTATTAAATGTGTTAACGCGAGAAGCAGTGTAGACACTAAACAATATTCATGGAATATCAAAAAAGCCGATTTATTCAATAACTGGCGAACAGCCAAGGGTTACTGGAGCTTCAAGCTTTGTGTCGGCATTCCTTAGGTAACGGAGATAAACGCAAAGAGGAAATCATAATTCACGCAAAACTAGAAAAATAGCATTTTGTGGATTCTCAAAATCTTGGTGAAACTTTTTATAAAATATAGCTAATTACTAACTTTTGCCTGCGTGCTGAAAGCGTTAATCGTTAATCCCGTCAATCCCAGGGAAATATTACATATTTTCGAAGTTAAAAATGGCTTATGTTTAACTTACCATCAGATATAGTAAAAATGATCACCAAAATTAAACCCGCATTTTAATGTAAAATTGTAACCAAAGTTTTAACATTTCGCTATCGTATTTAAGCAAAATGACTCCAAATAAATCATTGTTAACCCAAAAGTAGTAAATGATCACCAAAAGTACCTAAATGTTTTACTAATTTACTATTCGGTTCTGGCACTCGCCGGCCGCTGCCGCGGCACCGCTCGCTTCGCTCGCTCGGCTCGTGCGTTGTATGGCCGCAGCTCTAACCTAACCTAACCGATTGTCATTTTTCATTGATTTTATTAAGGTAGAAATAGCGCAATAATTTGCTCGCTAAGATTTGGTGATCATTTACTACATTTGGTGTTCGAATACAATTTGAAGTGCAGTCGTGACTAAAATAGCTAGTACTATTATAATTTTAGACTTTATTTTTCTGGTGTCAAGTATATATTTTTGGTGGTCATTATATTTTATCCCGTTAAAAATTATATATCCTAGACCAGAACAACAGTTAAAATGTTCATAGATTTTATACATTCATCATCATCATCATCAGCAACAGCCCGTTTACGTCCACTGCTGAACATGGGCCTCCTCTTAACAGACCTTGGCAAGCCAGGATCGTAGAGGGATATTGCCATAATCACCACGCTTGGCAGACGGATTGGTGATCGCAGTAAGATGTAAACCTTGAGCTAATAGATGCTGCTGCCCATCCATCAGCCATATGTCCCTTAGTCGCCTTTTACGACACCCATGGGAAGACATGGGGTGGTCTATTTTAAGCCGGAGACCACACGGCAAAGCCGATTTTATACATTATTCCTGCCTAAATCTAAAGGTATACTTAAATATATAATAATATGCATGTTATATTTGAAATCGGTCTCGATTTTTATTGTTTATCTATACTAATATTATAAAGACGTGAAGTTTGTGAGGTTCTAGGGCTATCTCTGAATCTACCGAACCGATTTTGCGAATTCTTTTATCAATAGAAAATCACATTATTTGTGAGTGTGTGACATTCACATTCATATTCATAAAATATTTTAAGTCAAGGTTTCCATGGGAACTGGACCAACGCGGGTGAAACTGCGCTGAAACTTTAATTTATATTTCAAAGAATGTATTCTAATGTAACGTAATACCATTGATACCTGATCTTCTTATTAAGCCGATACCAGAGCTAATTTATTTCACATTAATTCTAAGTAAATGTAAATGTAGGCTGAACTAACATAATCCTGGGTTTGAACTGGTAACTACATAGGCTCATAGTGTTTTTAATGTATCAATATTTAGAGATGGGCAATATTGCACTAATGTATTTTATCGATGCCAGTCGATATTTCTATTTTCCGAGAACCAACTTAATGCGTAATATTTTTTTGAGAAAATAATAAATGTATGTGCTTGCGTTATATATACGGTTCAATGAAACGTCACCTGTCTTGGTAATTTATTGGTTCGCTAGTCACTATTAACAAATATTAAGAGTGATCGAATTTTAAAGGATGTTTAGTTGAACTCATGCTTATTAGTCGAAATGAAGAGATAAGCAGGACAACAAAGGTTGCTGACATAACAACGGATCAGCAATCTGAAATGGAAATGGGCAGAAGACATAACCCTTCTAAATAAAGGCCGACAGACAAGAAAGGTCTAAAGAAAGGTTTTCGAGTGAAGCTGAACTGCTTGCAATTTTCCCCGCTGGAAATCAATGGGGGAGGCCTCTGTTCAGCAGTGGACAACAACAGGCTGATATGATGAACTTTAAAGCCTCTTCTATATCTATATATATAAAAGAAAGTCGTGTTTGTTACAACACTTATAACTCGAGAACGGCTGGACCGATTGCCATGGTTTTTGATTTGTTGGATTTGTTTCCGTCCCGAATAGCAGAATACATTTTAAAATTAAAAACAAAAGAAAGTCGTGTTAGTTACACTATTTATAACTCAAGAACGGCTGAACCGATTTGGCTGAAAATTGGTAGGGAGGTAGCTAAGAACTGGGAGAAGGACTTAGGATACTTTTGGGTAGGGGTAGGGTAGGGTAGGGTAGGGGTATGGTAGGGGTAGGGGTAGGGTAGGGTAGGGTAGGTGTAGGGTACGGGTAGGGGTAGGGTAGGGGTAGGGTAGGGTAGGGGTAGGGTAGGGGTAGGGTAGGAGTAGGGTAGGGTTAGGGTAGTTGTAGGGTAGGGCAGGGGTAGGGTATAAAAGTCCACCCGTGCGAAGCCGGGGCGGGCCGCTAGTATTTATATATATAAAAGAAAGTCGTGTTTGTTACAACACTTATAACTCGAGAACGGCTGGACCGATTGCCATGGTTTTTGATTTGTTGGATTTGTTTCCGTCTCGAATAGCAGAATACATTTTAAAAACAAAAGAAAGTCGTGTTAGTTACACTATTTATAACTCAAGAACGACTGAACCGATTTGGCTGAAAATTGGTAGGGAGGTAGCTAAGAACTGGGAGAAGGACATAGGATACTTTTGGGTAGGGGTAGGGTAGGGTAGGGTAGGATAGGGTAGGGTAGGGTAGGGTAGGGTAGGGTAGGGTAGGGTAGGGTAGGGTAGGGTAGGGTAGGGTAGGGTAGGGTAGGGGTAGGGTAGGGGTAGGGTAGGGGTAGGGTAGGGTAGGGGTAGGGTAGGGTAGGGGTAGGGTAGGGATAGGGTAGGGGTAGGGTAGGGGTATGGTAGGGGTATGGTAGGAGTATGGTAGGGGTAGGGTAGGGGTAGGGTAGGGTAGGGGTAGGGGTAGGGTAGGTTAGGGGTAGGGGTAGGGTAGGGTAGGGGTAGGGGTAGGGTAGGGGTAGGGTAGGGCAGGGGTAGGGTATAAAAGTCCACCCGTGCGAAGCCGGGGTGGGCCGCTAGTAATAAAATAAAGAGTAGACTACGAATTAGTAGTAAATGCCACGGACTCATCAAATGACTGCTGCAATATTCCTCAATAACAATTACCTACTAACCAATTGTTAAATGTTTAATTATAATAATAAACACATTATGTTATACCAGGATTGTCATAAAATAAAAGTTTCCCTTTATCTAGACTAAAGTTACAATATCAGTGTAAGGCCTCTTATTAGGGTTCCGTACCCGAAGGATAAAAACGGGACCCTAGTACTATGACTTCGCTGTCTATCTGTCTGTCACCAGGCTGTATCTCAAGAACCTCAATAGCTAGACAGTTGAAATTCACAGATGATGTATTTCTATTGCCGCTATAACAACAAATATTAAAATAAAAATAAAAAATTAAATGGGGCTCCCATGCAACAATTATTATTTTTCGCCCTTTATTGCTCGATATCAACAATGGAAATAGGTAGACGCTTGAAAATGGTACGGAACCCTTCGTGCGCGAGTCCGACACGCACTTGTCCAGTTTTATTTTATGCTGACATTCGAAAACTCAACGCTCTGTCCACAGAACAGAGACCTTTTCTCTGCTCTGTGGACTCTGTCCGTGGCAGTTCATTATTAAATAAAAGAAGTAGGGAAAGTAACATTCAAATTAATTTGATATCTTAATATCGATATAATTTGTATGTGTCCCGCCGTACAGTAACACCTCAAGCTTCACTCGGCGGTACAATTATCATTATGTCTGTGAAACAAACCTCTTTGCCTAAGTCCCAGCACCTTAATATATTTCCTTGTAATGTCTTCGTTGTTAATAATTAATTAGAAATTATTACACTAGCTACGGCTTTCATATTCAACGTACAAATGTATAGAAGATTAAATTACGTTACTTTTTGAAAACCTTTGCTAGGTATAATGTTGAATATTGTATGTCTTTCTATAGATGATGTATTTGTACTATGTGATGTAATTTCACTAATTTAATTACTCGATTAAAACATAAGATTATATACCGTGATTTATTAATATAATAAGTACTAGTTGCCAGACCTGGCCCTTCCGATGCCCTCGTAGACCCGAAGTCCGAGAGGCCCGCGAACTGTAAAGTAGAGCGACAGTTGCACGAAACTCCCCTTAAAAAAAATAAAAGCCATAATCCCTCAATCTCCCCGTCAGCGACCGCCCTGAGCCGAGATCCAAGTCCCACAGGAGACACCCTCTTGCGCAGGTTGCTTAGTTTGTAGGATTTAAACCATTTATCGAGCCCGTCCCGGCTTAGCACGCGTGCATATTTCTAGTAAAAAATATAGCCTATGTTTCTCAGGGATAATGTAGCATTCTAACGGTGTAAGAATTATCGAAATCCGCCTAGTAGTTTTTGAGTTTATTCGAAACAAATATACAAACTTTTCCTCTTTATAATATTAGTATAGATTAGCAGTTTCATCTCCAACAATCGATTTCTGTGAACCAAGATATCTGGGATCAGTGGTTTCTATAAATAAAGAATGGCGAGAAGTGTATCTATGAACAGAGAGGTCTGTCCACAGTTCTTCAGTACGAAAAATGTTTCTGTCAACAATGTATTCGGCGAAACGAGATGTCTAGGAATAGAGATTTCTATTAACTGTCATTACTGTGTATAGTGGTATCGTACAAGCGTGTTTCTGTCTAACGTTCCACGCTCGATTTTAGGCGTTACTAATAATTATTGGCAGAAAGATTGGCCAACGGTAAAACTAAATAGAATTTGATTTTACAAAAAAATTGCCCTGAACACGGCAATGACTAACGTGCATTGCAAAATGAGCTCTAGTGCCTACCTAGTTTTTATCTCTATTTTAAGTACTAACTATGGTATTACTACTTAATTACTATAAATGGCTAGGGCGTTGGACTTGTGATCTTGAGGTCGCCGGTTCGAACCCCACACATTGCACTACCGACGTGAACCCACTCGTAACACAAGTATTTTAGCTTAGCACGAGGGGTTAACAAGTTAGACTGTAAAATTGGAAAGTAAACTTTTCAAAAAAATTAAATATATATTTGATTAAGCTATCTAGTTTAGGAAGATGCGGATTTAGATACTTGGCGAGTCATATCAATATATTTTACTCCACGGAAAAACGAGAAAGACCGTTGGCATCATTAGACATTGTATAAAAGCAACAGGTGGATACAGGTAAACTTGAAGTCGGCCAGGTGACCACAGTATCCTGCATACTACACTAATGTTATGAACTGTGTGTTAATTTGCATTGAATAGGCTCTGGAATTACTGGACCGATTTTAAAAATTATTTTATTATTTGAAAGCTACGTTATCCAGGAGTAACATAAGTTATAAAACGGGAGTTCTCACTAACTAACTAAAACTCGTAAAATAAAGTAAAACAAAGACCAGTTTGTCATACGTGTTGACCAACTTAGCAACGATATATGATGGACTAACTTGAAGCTTTAGCTAGCTGAGTCTTCAAAGTCTTTCTTTTCACAGCGCCGGTTTCGTTCCCGCAACTTGCATGACTCAGTGTGAGGCTTTTATTGCTGCTATTTCATCGTCGACTATCGTAAACAAGGCAGCAAACAACAGCGCTTACATGTCTATTACAGAGCATTATCGAGATGGCGCGTCTGTGCGCTTGTCAATGGTATCAAGCAGATTGTGTTGGCTTACACATCGTTATACTTACGTACTTAATGTGTGTTTTTAATTTGTACAATATAAGGCACTTCAAAATACAGTATGTTAAATAACAGAGGGCGTTCCCTTATACGCGTTAATCTATATCATTAATAGATTAAAACAAAAATATCAGCATAGAAAAATAAGCATAAAATAATCCGAATTCAAAAAAATAATTAATTGGCAATAAATTCGAAACCTCCTGTAGTAGCGCGGAATAGTACCTAAGTACCTAACGTAGTACTAGCATTGCCCAAACCGGCAACGTCGCATGCGCACCATGCCGAGCGGGTTGTACCAAACTGTTGCGGGTTAACGGAAACGCCCTCTGTTAGTTAACATACTGTATATGGTCTCCTTTTAACGGTAGATACACCATGTTTAGTGATTAAGTTAGTAAAGATTTTTTTTAGGAATAATACATTTCAATTCACCAATCAACAACCAATCAACAATTACTTCATCATCATCATCATTATCATCGTCAGCCCGTATAACGTCCACTGCTGAACATGGGCCTCCTCCCGAGAGGCAGGGTATTTACCATAGTCACCAAGCTTGGCAAGTGGGTTGGTGACCGCAGTATTATGTTGTACCACACAAGGAAACGCTGCTGCCCGTTCCTTGATATACGATTATTATAGATGATGTTATAACAATCGGGACCAACGGCTTAACGTGCTTTCCGGGACACGGAGGGAAGTCCCTCAACCAACCAGACCCGGAAAGAAATCTTAGAATTTACACAATCATTTCCGATGTCCGGTGTGGGGATCGAACCCACAACCTCCGAGATTCAAATTTTTACTTAACATTAAAAATGTTACGCAGTACATGGGCAAAGTAAGGGTCCCCTTATTCTGTGATACAATAGAATGAGCGGGTAATACAGCTAGTATACCTAATATTTTATTCTTCATTAGCGTAATCAATACACGTGAAACAATCTCCTGTCTAATAGATGGTATATGTTTTGGTAGCACTTTATATTCAAGAATACAATCAAATACACAGCTTATTACAACCTAGCATGCACAAACAAATTAAAAACAATAAACATGTCGGCAGACTCAACACAGGTGGAGAACATACAACTAACAAAAAAAAAGTTCGTTCATTAAATTAAAACGAGAAAGATGAACATAACTCAAACAACTCGTGTCATAACTCGTAACTAACTCTCTGGGTGTAATTCTCGCGCGTCGTCGTGATATATCGCGCGATTCCGCAGCGGAATAATTTTTCCGTCGCCTTTTCAAATTCGCCCCGCGCCCGCTGTGACAAATTGCATTCTATTAGGTCCATTGTCCAGTGAAGCAGCGTAGCTACTCGTATGTCATGTTTGTCATGTAATGGAATGTGTGTGGCAGTGTAGTCGCTCTCTGGACTTAGTATATTGGTCTTTTCCCACACAGGACAAGAAATATTTATAAAAATTGTAAGATTTCTTTCCGGATCTGGTTAGTTGACGTTTTTTTTTCAGTGGACGTTGTACGGGCTGATGATGAAGTGCTTTTCTGTCCCTCAAAAGTTTGTTTTCTAATGTAGGAGCAGACCAAACGTTTTAAATATTTTAAATCATCATAAAAGCATTATTTTAAATATTATAAAAATAAAATATTTTGATTTTATTTGACATGACAATCATTCATTTTCAATATCATCATCAGCTTGTAAAAATCCACTGATGAACAAGGACCTTCGCCGAAGGGCCATAGACACCACGCGTGGCAGGCGGGTTGGTGACCGTAGTTGTAATTATGTTGTAAGACTCAGGGAAATGCTTCTGCCCGTTCTCTGTTAGACGATTGTTAAGCTGGTATTACAACTGGAACCAATGGCTTATTTATCTTACCTAGGCACGGAGGGTAGTCCCTCACTTCACCAGAGCCGGAAAGAACTGTTAGATTTTACACAAAGATTCCTTGTGTGGCGAGAGGATCGAAATCACGACCTCCGTGATTTAAGGCGAGCCTTTTACCACTTCGCTTGTGAGGTTGTCATTGATGTTGTCGAAGAAGTTTTTCAAATAGCAAGAATAAGCAGAAGTTTTTGGTACAGAATATTTTAAGTCTTCTAACACTTTCGAACAGAAATTAAAAATCTCCTCGTGTTTTTTTGTGTGTCAATAATAACATATTTTATGGCAAGACTTATTGAGCTAGGCGTAGCTAAGAATAGTTTATCATTGTGGTGTACACTGAACCTTATAAGTGTATGTTTAGCAAACACAAAAAAAATATCCTTATTGACTAACAGAGGCAAATTTACAAGCGTTATCTTAAATTTATCATCGCTACTGTTTGGCTACATCGTTAAATTTATTACAAACAGCGATAGACAAAGTAACCACAACAATTCGGATATATACTTATTCTGTATATTTTCTGTTATCTATTAAAGACATGAACGTATTCGTATAACTTTTAGTAAAAATAAATTAAGGTAAGACGAGGTCGCGGCAAGCCACGAAAGAGATAGCGGGACATTTATAAACATAGATATTTTCTAAAATAAAAGTAGTACTGGCCTAAGTTACTCCTAATTACATCAGCTAGCCGTTCCAGAAATTAGCCGGACAGACAAACAATAATTGAAAAAAAAACGGTATATGTACAAAGCGGTTAATTTATTAATAATACAAACAGACACTTCAATTTCATTTATTTGTATAGATATATAAACTTGAATACAATATATTCGGTAGGTCCTTATCTACCAAGAACCAGTTAATTAGCAGCGGCTTGTCCTCGGACACATGACGTGAGTAAGGGGCTAATTACAAAAATATTTTACAGTTAATTCTGTCATTGTGAATTCTGCTCAAGTAACATCGACTTGGGAACGGCGGCGTACTCGTATGTGGAATAGTACCTAGTGAGTCATTATAATTATGTTACATTGAAAATAACTCCTGGAAAAGAATACGCCCTTTTTATTACAAGCTACTATTATTGTACATCATCATCAATCGAGCAATGTGCCTAAACGTTGTCTGTAATCGTCTCGGTACCCACAGGACAGGCTTGCCTAGTGTGGGGCCAAAGGATAAGATCCATACATTGTTAATTTTCTGGCAATAAATAGTTTTTATTTATTATTTTTATCATGATCATCAGCCCGTATATAGTCCACTGCTGAACATGGCCTCCTCCCGAGGGAGGGTATTGCCATAGTCACCACGCTTGGCAGGCGGGTTGGTGACCGCAGTATTATGTTGTAACACACAAGGAAACGCTGCTGCCCGTTCCTTGATATTATTATAGATGATGTTATAACAATCGGGACCAACGGCTTAACGTGCTTTCCGAGGCACGGAGGGACCCAACCATCCAGACCCGGAAAGAAATCGTAGAATTTACAAAAAGATTTCTTGTCCGGTGTGGGGATCGAATCCACGACCTCCGAGATTTTAAGGCGAACCAATTACCGCTACGCTACGGAGGTTGTCATTATTGTACAATTGGGTTAAATTTTGCAACTGATCAAATTCAAGAAAATGCTCAAAAAAGATTTTAAATTTACTAGCAAAGTACTTGCACGCAGCCAGAATTGTTAACCCCTCGCGATAAGGTAAAAATAAATAAATGCTTGTTACCAGTGGTTTCACGTTGATAATGCAATGGGTGGGGATCGAACCGGTGACCACATGATTGCAAGTCCGACGCCCTAACCATTGGTCTACGACCGCTTAGTTTAGGTAGAATAAATGAGTTTTTTTTATTAATCTCAATTTTGAAATATAGTAGGTATAAGGTAATCTTTTCCATAAAGAGTTGAAAACATTTAAATAATAAATGAGTTATTTACTAATCAATTCAGAGAGGTAGACCCATAGCGTTAGTACGCTCAATAAGCTGCTCGACTAGGCAAGTACCTCCATCTTACTTACATTACCATGGAGTCCTAAAACAACTTTATACAAAAATAATGCAAACGTTATGTGTGTTCGCTTATTTAACGCAATACCTGATAGTATAAAGGAACTACCATTCAATAAATTTACAAAAACCTTAAAGGTATAGTTAATAGGGTTCACCCTTGTTTGGTATAACAACTTTTTGTCGAAAGTCATTACGCATAATTATGCATTTGACCGAATAATTAATTGGTAGAATTTTATTTAGCATATTTATTTCTTTGAAACAATGTAATTTCACCGAATTATCAAATGCACTAATTTTATTTAAACTAATGTTTCACTAGACTAATAATGATTTAGTCGAAAGATCGTAACGAACATTCAGTTCAGTAATAGTGTAGAAAAGAAACGTTGTAAACGTTGTGTCTGTTGTCAGTGCAATCCGACTCGGATAAGTTTTTTTTTCAACCACTCAGAAGTAGGAGCTTAGTTAGTAGACGCCATATGAGGTTTATTTTAGGTTTAATTGTGAATAAAAAATCTGTGTCGTATAATCATATTATTAATCAACATAATTCGTAAAACATAACCCGCTTGTACTAAATTATCTTTTCTTATAATATTATAGTGAATAAAAGTTTTAATTTTTTTTTATTTTCAAAAAGAATACACTTAGACTAATCTTAAATAAATCATAAATCATTTATTTGTTTGCGAATATGGGTACAAATAAGTTCTTACATAATAATATTGCACATTAACCATACTCTACCACAAGGCATGCAAACTTACATTACTAATACTATACATTACATTACATTATTAATACTTAAATGTTTTACAAAGCTATTTACCAGCAATAATTATACTTCATACCAATTCTTAATTACAATAGGATACCTTGCAGATATTCAGAGACTGAGTAATATGCTTTCTCCTATAAGAAGGCCTTAATTATTTTCTTAAATATCGCAGCTTTAATGTAATAGTGACACAAAACCAAATGTGTAACTTAACGATAATGCATTTTAGTCACATGATATTACGGATCAATTTGTGTTGATTCATAACCTTATTTTGTGTCACTATTACATTAAAGCTGCGATATATTTAAATTTGTGATCTTCAGAATAGACTTAGGCTAATGGTTATATATGCGTGGAACCATACAAAGAAAACTCTTATTCAGTAATGCTGTTTTGTTCATTTGTAAACATAATTTAGCTTCATGCCTTTTACTGTTTAATTTCTTAAAGTAGTGCATAATTAGATGCGAATAAACCTCATAGCATCTACTATCTAAGCTCCTACTTCTGAGCGGTTTAAAAAAAACCACGAAGTGTAGTCTTCTAACCTAACTTATCCGAGTCGGATTGCACTGACAACAAACACAACGTTTACTTTTCTTTTCTACGCCACATTACACCAATTAAATATTCGATAAAATCCATGTTATACCACCTGAACATTGCATCAAATGAACATTATACTTTTTAATCAATAGCGCAAATGTTGTTATCGCAAATAACTATTCAAAGTGATTATTTTCTTCAACTTTGTTCAATTTAGTAACATTACATCAAAAGTTGTTAAAACATTACACCAAACAAGGGTGAACCGTTTTTGTTCAGTAGGTAAATGACATTTTAATGTGACCAAATGTTCAAGACAACATGAATGTATTACAAAACTTAGATTTATATAAGAGTTACATTGTAGGGCTTACTTAACTTAAATTGTATGGTTGGGTTCCTTTTACCTAATCATTAATATTTGCATGTCACTATTATGACGAAGTGTTACGGATTCTTTAATTATAATACTAAGATCTACACTGTACCAACACTTGTGGCAAATAAACAAATACAGAATATCACAACCAAATAACAATATTGGTTAATTTTGTATTCCTGTGCTCGAGTAAATTCGCCAGTATCGACGGGGAAGGGGGTCTTTCCCATTCATTGCCGGCATGTTAAGGACCACCCTTACATATTTACTGCACTGGTACTACCTGTCCTTGTAGTTCGACTGTTATGTTATTTAACATTAGGTTAGGCCAGGATTAAAAAAAATCATCATCATCATCAACAGCCCGTTTACGTCCACTGCTGAACATGGGCCTCCTCTTAACAGACCTTGGCAAGCCAGGATCGTAGAGGGATATTGCCATAATCACCACGCTTGGCAGACGGATTGGTGATCGCAGTAAGATTTAAACGTTGAGCTAATAGATGCAGCTGCCCATCCAACAGCCATATGTCCCTTAGTCGCCTTTTACGACACCCATGGGAAGACATGGGGTGGTATGCAAAGCCGGAAACCACACGGCATAAATAAAAAAAAATTGTCAAGCTTGAAAGATAGGATGCATTTCTAGTCCACCCTTCAAACAGAGCCACCCTGAAAAACCCAAAAAGAGTTCTTCTGAAACAAACTTTAACTCACTCACACACACACACACATACAATCACACGGACGAACACACGTACACACATAATAAAAATTAAATTAAATTAAGCGTGGCTACTATTCCCTTTAGTCCTGACAACGGATATAAACGAAATAAACAGTAACTGAACAAAAACGGATAAACACAGCATACCCATTAGTGTGCCTGGAACTGTTGTATCTATTCAACAACGGATCGAAGCTGGTTTCGATCGAACAAAAAAAGCGCCGCATCCATTTACAGACACATATTCTTAATTATCCGTATTTAAAAAGATTTAGTTCAATACGTACTAATTACAGTTTTAATGCATTTTGCAGTCAATTTACAGTTTAAAATTTGCACAGTGATGAGACAGTATTAATGGAAAGATTTCATTCGTATTTTTAGAATTTATATTATTATTAGCGACCCGCCCCGGCTTCGCACGAGTGTATTGCTGATGTATTATACATATAAACTTTCCTCGTAAATCACTCTATTTACTAAAAAAAACCGCATCAAAATCTGTTGCGTAGTTTTAAAGATCTAAGCATATGTATATAGGTACAGACTGACAGCGGGTAGCGACTTTGTTTTAGACTGTCTAATGATGATGACAGCCTCCGTAGCGTAGCTGTATTTGGCTCGCTTTAAATCTCGGAGGTCGTGAGTTCGATCCCCACGCCGGACATGAAATCTTTGTGTAAATCTAAGATTTATTTCCGGGTCTGGTTGGTTGAGGGACGAAAGCACGTTAAGCCGTTGGTCCCGATTGTTATAACATCATCTATAATAATCGTGTATCATGGAACGGGCAGCAGCGTTTCCTTGTGTGGTACAACATAATACTGCGGTCACCAATCCGCCTGCCAAGCGTGGTGACTAGGGCAAATACCCTCCCCCAGGAGGAGGCCCATGTTCAGTAGTGGACGTTATACGGGCTGATGATGATGATGACCACTCCCTGTTAGCTCCACCACTGACGTAGATGACACAATATTATATCTAACTTTATAAATACATAAGTATATATGGGCGCTGCCTTGTTTTGACAACATTTAAATGAATCAATTTACTATAGAATAAATAAGAATGTTATAATTATATTGTTTTATCTAAATATAATTATTACTAAATAAAATGATTATGTTTTGACAAAATAACTGTTACTAATATTTAAAATGCCATGTATTTAAATACATATCTATTTGCGTTAAAAGCCTATTTAAAAATCGAGTTATTATTTTACAAAGTGTAAAAGATAGTTTTAAGTTGAAATTAAGTATTTAAAATTAAAATTAGGATTAACAATGATAGTTATTTTCATTTGATATTTGTCTACCCGACTTTTTGTACATTTGTCTTTAGTATAAAAAGGGAACTTGTATCAATGTTGGACACAGTTCTTCGGCAGTCGTCAAAGAGTAAATACCTATCTCTGAATAAAGTGATTTGTAAAAGTGTTATTCTGTTTTGGTGAATTACCCTAACAATATGGACTCCGATAACTTATTTGGTGACGCAACGGCGACAGCAGCGGTGGGATCCAATTCTCCCATTCTGGGCTCTGCTCGCTCCATAAGAGCGGAACCAACCTTTACTATGCAAGAAGTGATGAGTTTGGTCTCCTCAATTACGAAACAAGCAGCATCAAGCGCCGTTACTGCAGCTTTGACATCAAACTCCATACCAGTGACACGTGATCGAGGAAACTTTTACCTTCCACCTTTTGATCCAGATGTTCGGTCCCATGACATTAGGGATTGGTGCGCAAATGTGGATCACACAATCGAAGCTTTTAATGTCTCGCCACAAGAGGCTAGGATGAAGGCCATACTTCAGCTCAAAGGCAGGGCAAAAACCTGGGCTGACACATGGTCTCTTCAATCTACTACATGGCAAGAAATTAAAGACGACCTAATCCAGACCTTTGGAAAGGAGTTTCGGTATGCTGATGACGTTTTGAAATGGCGCAGCTTTACTTCAGATCAAACCAGCAGCTATGCAGAATACGCCACAACTGGTTGGACTTTATTTAAACGAGTCAGACCGGAAGCAAGTGATGCAGAGATCATCGACGCGCTAATCACAGGTATTTATCCAGAACATATTAGATGTGAGTTACTTAGAAATACGCCTGATTCATTGCCTAAATTTGTGTCAGTTTTAAAAACTTATCGTAAACGCAAGTTTAACGGTGGTTTTGAAGCAAATAACATCCCATTTAAAAAGTCTAGATTTCCCGAAACCATAACTAAAAATAATAATTGTTTTAAATGTAATAAACCAGGTCATCACGCTCGTGAATGTAATGACAAATCAGCGACTGTTAGTACGGATGTGCCTTCTTCAGCTAATCCCCAAAAATCTGTGGAATGTCGGTACTGTCATAAAAAGGGTCACATTGAAAAGAACTGCTTTCGTAAGCAGAACGATGAACGATTAAAATTAACAAACAATCAGTCCATAAATACTAACGCCCCTATTAATCGTAGTGTGACTAATATTAAAATAGGTAGTAAAATTTTTAAAAGTTTATTTGATACTGGTGCAGATTGTTCGTTAATTAGGAATAGGATTTCTGGCTCAATTCCGGGTAAAAGGCAAATAGTAAATGTTGCGTTTTCTGGCATAGGCGGGTGTCCCGTTATATCAACACAAAGCATCACAACTGAGGTGGAGATTGATGGTATTTGTATCCAAATAGAATTTTATGTAGTTGGTGATTCTCAAACACAATTCGATGTTCTAATTGGTTATGATGTTTTAAAGACACCTGGTCTTAGCGTAACTTTTAGTAAACATGGCATATCGGTAACACGTGATTACTTTATTAATGAATGTTCTTTATTAAATTCCTCGGATAACTTAGATTTGGATAGTAGCCTCGAAGATCCAGTTCTGTTGGCCAAATTACGAAATATTGTTAAAAAGTACAGAGAATATTTTACTACTGGTAATAATCAAGAAAAGATAGTTCAACGTAGACCCTATCGTTTATCGCCAATTGAACGGGAAAAAGTAAAATCTATTATTAATGATCTAAAAACAAATAATATCATTCGCGACAGCTCATCACCTTTTAGTAGTCCAATTTTATTGGTTAAGAAAAAAGATGGTTCTGACCGTTTATGCGTAGATTTTAGAGAGTTGAACGCTAATACAGTCAGAGATAATTATCCTTTACCACTAATTGCTGATCACCTTGATAGATTGGGAAAAACGCGTTATTTTACATGTCTAGATATGGCTACAGGATTTCACGGTATTCCTATTGCTAAAGATTCAATAGAAAAAACTGCGTTTGTGACCCCAGATGGCCAATACGAGTATTTGCGCATGCCATTTGGTCTATGCAACGCACCGTCAGTTTACCAGCGGGCAATTAACAAGGCACTGGGTGACTATCGCGATAAAATTGCTCTAGTTTATGTTGATGACGTCATGATCATGTCCAAATCTTTAGAAGAGGGTTTTACTAATCTTGATTTAGTTTTGAAAAGGCTCACAGATGCTGGATTTTCGCTAAATATTTCAAAATGTTCTTTTCTTAAAACTAGTGTTGAATATTTGGGAAATGTAATAGAAAATGGCACTATTAGACCAAGTCCAAGAAAAATTGCTGCTTTATTGAAGTCCCAAATTCCCAAAAACATTAAAGAATTGAGGCAATTCAATGGTCTAGCCGGTTACTTTAGAAAATTCGTACCAAATTTTTCATTAATTATGGTCCCCTTATACGAACTTACCAAAACTAGCGTCCCATGGAATTGGACTGAAAGACAAGACAAAGCTAGGAAAATAATTATAGATTATCTGACGTCATCACCTTTAATAACAATTTTTAACCCTGACTTGCAGTCGGAACTTCACACGGACGCTAGTGCTTTGGGATATGGCGGAGTATTAATACAGAAACAGGATTCGAACGCTCATGTAGTTGGATATTTTAGTATGCGAACAACTAGCGTTGAAAGTAGATATCATTCATATGAGCTAGAAACACTTGCCGTTGTTAAGTCAATTAAGCATTTCCGTCATTTCCTTCACGGGCGACCGTTTAAAGTAGTAACTGACTGTAATTCTCTTAAAGCATCTAAACATAAAAAAGAGCTTACACCAAGAGTGCACCGGTGGTGGGCATTTCTTCAAAATTTTGAATTTGAAATAGAATACCGAAAAGGGGATAGACTTGCTCATGCCGATTTTTTTAGTCGTAACCCTATTGAAGCCATCGATTCTACTCTAAACAAAAATTGTATTTACAACATATTGCGTTTTTCTGTTAATTCTTCAGTTCTTGACCACAATTGGCTTTTAATTGAACAAAAACGTGATCCAGTCCTTAAAAATATTGTAGACCAAATAAGATCCGACAATATTCCTCAAACGGTCGCCGATACTTACGTTATTCTGCAAGATAAATTATTAAGACGTAAGGTTCAAATTGATAATAAAAATCGAAAGTTAATTATTGTCCCTCGAAACTATCGGTGGAATCTCATAAATCATTATCATGATTCATTGCAACATTTTAGCTGGGAAAAGGTTGTTTCAAAAATTAGAGAACAGTACTGGTTTCCGCATATGTCCAAATTAGTGCGTAAATTTGTTGAAAATTGCGTTAGCTGTAGAGTACGGAAAGGCACATCAGGAGCAAAACAAGTCACCCTACATCCAATAGATAAAATTGCCATACCATTTCACACCATCCACGCAGACATAACTGGTTGCATGAATGGCAAACGTAATCAATCCGAATATGCGTTTGTGTTCATTGACGGTTTTACAAAATATGTTCATTTAGTGTACACTAACGATCGAACTACACAAACGGCAATTAAAAGTTTTAGAGAAGTCATCACTATATTTGGTACTCCCTCTCGTCTCATTACAGATCAAGATAAAAGCATGACTTCCACAGAATTTAAATTCTTTTGTCGTGATTATGGTATTGAACATCATGTTGTAGCTAAGGGTGCTAGTAGGGCAAATGGTCAGGTAGAACGTATTATGAAGATCCTCAAAGACAATTTGTCCGTTGTCGAGCTTAATAAACCGTGGCATTCAGCTATTCAAGATTTGCAATTAGCCATCAATTGCACAGTATCTAAAAGCACTGGTAAGAGCCCCATGGAATTATTATTCGGAAAAAAATGTTCACCACCGCTTATTAAACTTCTTTTAATAGACGATGAAGAGTCTATTAATGACCTTGCGGCAGTAAGATCTTGCTGTAAAAAAAGGATGGACGAGCGATCTTTTCATGATAAAGTCAGATTTGATAAAGGTAAAGCAAAAATAAAACCTTTTCAAGTCGGTGATTTTGTTTTAATGCGCCGTCATGAGAGACACACTACAAAACTTGGTTCTAAATTTGAAGGTCCTATGGAAGTTCTAGAGGTGTTACCTAATGACCGTTATAAAGTTAAGCATGTTAATCTTCGAGGATGTAGTGAAAAGATCGCTAGTCACGATTTTTTGAGACCGGCACCTTCTGCACAAGAAGATCCATTTCTTGATGATAATGGTGTTGATAATGATGTTGATGATGATAGTATTGCCGTATGGGCAAATGATGAATGATCATTTTAATCATCTTTTTTTGTGACCTTTCCTTCTATCCTTCCTTATGCGCTGGCTGGCCACCATGCGTTTCCTTAAGTCCTGGTCTTGGAGGCTAGATCCCTTGGTGGGTGATGCCTGTGTGTTGGCTAGATCCCTTGGTGGGTGATGCCTGTGTGTTGGCTAGATCCCTTGGTGGGTAATGCCTGTGTGTTGGCTAGATCCTTTGGTGGGTGATGCCTGTGTGTTGGCTAGATCCTTTGATGGGTGATGCCTGTGTGTTAGTTAAGATTCTTTGAAGGGTGATGCTTTAAAATTGTATAATTTTATTAAGTTTTCTTTACGTGATTGTAATATTGCGCAGAGAGCGCGCTGAATCAGAATGGCCGTATGGGCGCTGCCTTGTTTTGACAACATTTAAATGAATCAATTTACTATAGAATAAATAAGAATGTTATAATTATATTGTTTTATCTAAATATAATTATTACTAAATAAAATGATTATGTTTTGACAAAATAACTGTTACTAATATTTAAAATGCCATGTATTTAAATACATATCTATTTGCGTTAAAAGCCTATTTAAAAATCGAGTTATTATTTTACAAAGTGTAAAAGATAGTTTTAAGTTGAAATTAAGTATTTAAAATTAAAATTAGGATTAACAATGATAGTTATTTTCATTTGATATTTGTCTACCCGACTTTTTGTACATTTGTCTTTAGTATAAAAAGGGAACTTGTATCAATGTTGGACACAGTTCTTCGGCAGTCGTCAAAGAGTAAATACCTATCTCTGAATAAAGTGATTTGTAAAAGTGTTATTCTGTTTTGGTGAATTACCCTAACAATATGGACTCCGATAACTTATTTGGTGACGCAACGGCGACATATACAACACTTAGAAACAATGTGGCTTTCCAATGGCAAATAGATCAGAGATATATATATATATATATAACTCCCTATAATCTCACAAACAATTCACCAACTTTACCTCCTTATAATATTAGTATTTACTTGCCTGTTAATAAATAATGTTGTTCAACTTTTTGTATGTCTTACTTAATGGTACAAATAAACATTTTTTTCTCAATATCGTAGAACACACAAAAATATATGTGTACTTGCTGTTGGTAAGTGTATTACTGGCCAGATTTTAATTAACTATTCCATTCCATTATTTCTTCTTTTAGTTTATAGCATATTGTTATGCGTACAGCCGTATATATAATGACAGCAATACTTATTATTAGTGAGTATGTTACATGTTTACCGTGTTTCCTATCTTAATTAAGACAGCTAATCTGGCAGATGGATTCATAGTGGGTATCCTCATGGTATAATTAGCGGACCTTCACTACAACTTAATAGTGCCGCCTGCCAAGCGTGGTGACTATGGCACAACCGCACGGCTCATGTTCAACAGCGGACTGTTGACACATTACGGACAAAATATCAAGATGTTTAAGTGTAAACTTTATTTTATATTCTACTAGCGGCCCGCCCCGGCTTCGCACGGGTGGACTTTTATACCCTACCCCTGCCCTACCCTACCCCTGCCCTACCCTACCCCTGCCCTACCCTACCCCTACCTTAACCCTACCCTACTCCTACCCTACCCCTACCCTACCCCTACCCTACCCCTACCATACCCCTACCCTACCCCTACCCTACCCCTACCCTACCCTACCCCTACCCTACCCCTACCCTACCCATACCCTACCCCTACCCTACCCTACCCCTACCCTACCCTACCCTACCCTACCCCTACCCAAAAGTCCTACCCCTATCCTATGTCCTTCTCCCAGTTCTTAGCTACCTCCCTACCAATTTTCAGCCAAATCGGTTCAGCCGTTCTTGAGTTATAAATAGTGTAACTAACACGACTTTCTTTTGTTTTTAAAATGTATTCTGCTTTTCGGGACGGAAACAAATCCAACAAATCAAAAACCATGGCAATCGGTCCAGCCGTTCTCGAGTTATAAGTGTTGTAACAAACACGACTTTCTTTTATATATATAGAAGACTAGCGGCCCGCCCCGGCTTCGCACGGGTGGACTTTTATACCCTACCCCTGCCCTACCCCACCCCTACCCTAACCCTACCCTACTCCTACCCTACCCCTACCCCTACCCTACCCTACCCCTACCCTACCCCTACCCCTACCCTACCCCTACCCTACACCTACCCAACCCTACCTTTACCCTACCCTACCCCTACCCTACTCTACCCCTACCCTACCCCTACCATACCTCTACCCTACCCCTACCCTACCCTACCCCTACCCAAAAGTATCCTATGTCCTTCTCCCAGTTCTTAGCTACCTCCCTACCAATTTTCAGCCAAATCGGTTCAGCTGTTCTTGAGTTATAAATAGTGTAACTAACACGACTTTCTTTTGTTTTTAAAATGTATTCTGCTATTCGGGACGGAAACAAATCCAACAAATCAAAAACCATGGCAATCGGTCCAGCCGTTCTCGAGTTATAAGTGTTGTAACAAACACGACTTTCTTTTATATATATAGATAGATTTATATGATTCCATAATTATTGTAGTTGGTCATCTACCCATACACACCCATAATAAGGCAAAGACAAAGAGGACAATCCCCAACTGTGCGCTTGGAAGATGGCGCTCTTATGGAACACATAGATTTTGGAAGCGTAGATGTTACGAAACGAGGTATGTCATAATAATAATGTTTGCTTATTTACTTTTTCTTGGTTACTAGCTGTCCCTGATCTCCAAGTGCCTACCATCACGCAGTTGATAAAAGAGGCGTCGGAACGCTTCTTCGAATCCGCGGCGCAACACCCAAGCCCGTTGGTTGTTTGCAGTATCCGACTATAGGCCTTTGCCCACAAAGCGTCGTAAACACCGTCGGCCTCGGGGCATCCTAAATGACCCTGACGACGAGATAACAACTTACCACTAGCAGTAAAAAGACTGCAAGAAACTAACGCCACTACACAGAGACAATTCTATCCGACTCGCCGGAGAAGAGTGCGCCCGCGTACGCGACGCTTAGTTTGCAAAGAACCATCCGATACCCTTGTAGACCCGAAGTCCGAGAAGCCCGCGAACTGTAAAGTAGAGCGACAGTTGCACAAAACTCCCCTAAAATACTAAAAGTCACAATCCCTCAATCTAATCCAGCCAGTGCCAAAGCCAAATCTAAGCCAGTGACCGCCCTGAGCCGAGGTCCAAGCCCCATAGGGGGCGCCCTCTTGCGCAGGTTGCTTAGTTTGTACTTTTTAAGCCATTAATTATGGTTGGAACTCGCCTATATGCCCGGGGAAGTAGCAAAAGACTGGCAAATTACAACGTATGTCCGTCCGAAAAAAAAAATTGCTGTCCCACGCGGTTGCATCTTCATGGATCCCGTTCCCGGGGAAACCTTGACTTTAAATATAGCCTATGACTTTTACAAATAATAGGGCTTGCTATTAGTAAAAGGGTTTGCAAAATCGGTTCAATAGATGCAGAGATTATTACCCCCTACAACCTCACAAAAAATTCACAATTATTTTAAATTAAAGATTGAACGTCACATAGTCGCTTTCCGAATCGCTTTCGGAAAGTTGCATGAAAAACCAACGACTTTTCTGTCACCATTTTTCAGATTATATTCAAAAGGTAGACTGCGCTCATTAGAAAAGTAAATATGTATATAGGATCTTGTATAACACCTCAGCCTCATAGATTTATTGATGTAGCATGAAGAATCAAGACCTAAATGCGGATGATACCCGGAGTACTGGATATATTGTGTAGCTACCTTTACATTTACCTAGCTACCTTTACACCTTTGATATCTATTTACGTTTAAACTTAATTTAAATATATGTTTTCAGGCGTATTAGAGAAGTCATGTCGGTAAAAATGGGTAAACCTCACGATTCAAATTACGCGCCTAATTACGGCTACGAGCCGTACTGGTCGGAGGGCGGCTGGGTGTTCGACCTGCGACCTACTACCCTGCAGGCAAAGGGACTGAACTTCGTCTGTGGCGAGGTGTGTCCTGTGTATGCGAAGGAGTTAGTATATTTCATTTTGTAGTTCTCTTAGTAGTATCAAAGCTAAAGTCACAAAAAATGTTTGTTTGTGCTGTAAGATTTTGTAGTTGAACTAATACTTAATCTACTATGTATCTGTCAATATTTTTTCTAGCTGCAGCCAAGTGGAGCAATGCTGGAGGAACTATTATTAAATTAGTTTTTTAACCCAATACTATTTATTCGTGATTTTCCTAATATTTTACAGTTTTGGCAAAGTCTGTGCAAGAGACAAAAAATATAAGTACAAAACATTTGACAATTATTGTCTTCTTAAAGGGGAGGATTGTGAAGGTACACAAGGTAAGTTTATTTTGTAGATGCTGTATCTCTTAATGCATCTTGATTGGAGTGAAATTGCGTGATATAAGTAACAACAGAGTGATTAGGGAACGTGTGTAGTATGAAAGTAGATCTAGTGACAAGGATTGAGGAAGGTATACTAAATTGGTTCGGACATACAGAGAGAATGAATGAAAAGAGTCTTACGAGTAAAATTTATAGCGCGAAAGTGAACGGAAGTGTTGGCAGGGGAAGAGCAAGGCGGACGTTCCACGTTCAAATCGACGACGTTCTTAATAAAAGCCAATTTCAAAGTACCCTAAACCGAAGGAGATCCATGAGGAGATTAATGAATGTAGAAGAGGAGAAATTGGATCAAGATCGTAGCAAGTGGAAGGAAGTGGTCTTTGCCTACCCGTATGGGTAAGAGGCGTAAATGAATGTATGTATGCATCTCTTAATCAGTAATCATTTGTATAAATTTGCGTCCATATAAAAGGATAATAGTGTCAGGATATTGGTTCTTAGAAACCACAAATGTGATAACAGCCGCTTGGCTTCACGTACTATAAGCAAGACCTGTACTGATATGACTGTTAGTTGTACCAACATTTAATATTTCAATAGAAAGATTTTTAAGATCTTACTCACTATCAGGTTGGATGATGCTCTACAGGGGAGAGTGCCAACCTGACCTCCAACTATACATCAGATGGGGGTACAACAATACTGGCATGATCAAAACCAAGCTAAGTTCTAGAATTAACTTCTTACAACATCTTGTTACTAGTAAATATTTTGGATTTGCGGAACCGTTCACGCCGTGGACTAAAGAAGAAATAGACAAAAATTAGACAAACAATAAATAAAACATAACATAAGTAACATATTTCTTTCGTCAACAACAAAATCGAGAATAGAATTGTTTAGTAGGATGATTTTTAGGACCATTAGGCCCATACCAGTTGAGACTACTACTAAGTACTACTTATTATACAAGCATATTAATATTCGTTAAATAAACAACTCATTTTAAAGTGTATTTGGATTTTGTTTTAAATATTGTAAAAAACAGTAATTCATTTCAAAAACAGTAATTCATTTTAAAGATTGCTGGCCCCGGTGAAAGTCGATGGGGGAGGCCTATGTTCAGCAGTGGACTACAACAGGCTGACAAAAAACAAATGATGATGATAAAAATTATTTAACAATAGATTTGAAAAAAAAAATCTCGACTGAGTATATTATTTCAGATATTTCGTGCAACATTTACATCGACGTAATCATAGACATAAAGTAATCATTTATCGGTACAAAAGAAATAATAATAACAAACGTTAAAATCTTTAATCTTTTAATAATCAAAAGATTTTTTTATCACATCTATTCAAAAAGAGCTAGTTTATTCCTCGTAAACAGGGACCAAAATAGCTCATTAATCCCTAAGGGACCAAAATTGATTTGAATTTGGAAAGTGGATATCTATATATATAAAAGAAAGTCGTGTTAGTTACACTATTTATAACTCAAGAACGGCTGAACCGATTTGGCTGAAAATTGGTAGGGAGGTAGCTAAGAACTGGGAGAAGGACATAGGATACTTTTGGGTAGGGGTAGGGTAGGGTAGGGTAGGGTAGGGGTAGGGTAGGGATAGGGTAGGGTAGGGGTAGGGGTAGGGTAGGGGTAGGGTAGGGGTAGGGTAGGGGTAGGGGTAGGGGTAGGGGTAGGGTAGGGGTAGGGTAGGGGTAGGGTAGCGGTAGGGGTAGGGTAGGGTAGGGGTAGGGGTAGGGTAGGGTAGGGGTAGGGGTAGGGTAGGGCAGGGGTAGGGTATAAAAGTCCACCCGTGCGAAGCCGGGGCGGGCCGCTAGTTGTTAATAATTTTTCAATCAGCAAAGAGGTGAATCACAAACCATGCGGGAACAATGTATTGAGTATGTGACTGGCTGAAAAACTGCGAGCGCGCCAAATTTAAAAAAAGTTGATGAAAAATAAACAACGCACGAAATTAAATGCATTCTGCTTTCGTTCGTAGTTGATTCATATTCAGATTTTAGAATTATAAAAAATGAGTGCGTCTTCCTCAAGTTAAAGTATTATTATGTCTTATGGTTCTTCATTGTACGTAAATAAATTCTTGTTCATAAGTTGCGCTTACTTATTTTCTCATAGAGGGTGATAAAAAGTAGAGTGTCCACCTCGGGAGCAACACTATTTTAAGCTCGAGTGACATACTTTTAATCCCTCGCTGCGCTCAGGATTCTAGTTAAGAATCCTTCGCTCCGCTCTGGATTAAAAAAAGCACTCTCGCCTTTAAAATAGTTGTTTGCTCCCTAGATAAACAATCTACTATTAAAACCTGTTCTAAATACCAACTACGATCGAAATGTTAATAACTAAACACAGATGACAAGAGACACGACAACAGCTCTCTAATCAAAGGAGATCTAATGGTGATAATCAATTAGATAGTTAGCTGATTTGTTGTCATAACAATTGCCTTTGTCGTAGACATACAATGTTAACAGCTAAATTGTGAGCGATTGTTGTATGCAATACGTTGCGCTAGTTAACTTTGTATTATTAACATTTATGTTCCGTAACGAGTCGAAGAAGTTGAAACATAAAATCATAACTGAAGGTGGGAAATGCATACGCCTAGAAATCAATTAATTTTATACGTAAGGGATATGATTCATTTGTTTTCAATTGCTTTGTTATTTGTATAATATTCAGAGAAATGAATTATTTTTTGCAGTAGGTACAATCACTCAATGTAAATAATTTTTCTATTGCATTAAAAGTTACAGGTTATAATGATTGCTTATGTAAAAGCGCCCGTTCTTAAAATCTAAATTTATTTTTATTGTAAAGCACTAGGCTCTTGTCCCTTCATGAGGAGTAGGGACGCCTCTACACTCCAGGCGTCCTTATAATTGGGCAAATGTGCCACTGTAAGTGTGGCCCAGGAGATCCCGCGGTGTCATACTGGCCGCGGATGCCGTCGGGGGGCCGGATTGCTTATGCGTACCCGGCCCCCGCCAACGGCGGATCGAAGGAGTGTCCGGGGGGCTTTAGTGGTGTAGGGTCCTCTCCTCGTGGTATGAGTTTAGCATACCACGCTATGGAGAGGGCGAGCCCCACATATCCCACCGCCAGCGCGCGAATACGCTGCAGCGGCGGTGGGAATGCGTCAATGCATTTCCCCCCGGACAAAAAAAAAAAAAGGCTCTTGTCCCTTGCAATAAAAGAAATGTTTTCTGGTTAAAAATATATCTATTTTTAAAATGTAATGTTTCAACACTGAAGGCAACTCGTTCTGCCAACTATTAGGAACAATTATAAAATGGCGGGGTTGGTATGTCGACGGTACCTTTGATGCTGTGATTTTGTTAAAGTGCACAAATAACCGCACGATTGACTACTGGATTTTCAAATACTTGAGTAGTAGTGAGCGGTTAACATTTTCAGTTCAATACACGCTGAAAGAGAAGCGGTCGGCGGTCCAGTGGGGAACATTTTCAATGTTCAATAACTTTAAACGTATTTAATCTGTGAAGTAAATATCTGTTTGAGAGTTGCGAATAGTTTCCCAAATGTCTTTAAATCATAAAATATAGGCTAAATTAATATTGATGCATACGACTATTATTTGTAGTGCTGATAAAGCAACTCAATGTAAGCAGTAGGTATACAATTTATTTAGCACACAATTGTACCGGTGACTCAGTTGTTACGGCAGTGGCTCCTAAAACCAGGTGTTACAATTACAATTATTTGTGTCAACTGCCAATTGTTAGTAGACACGGATGAATAAAAATGGATCATCAAAATGTATGCACGCGAATAACTTGAGATTTGCACGATTTGGTTGATTCGTTTTTTATTCTAAAGACAATGTTAGTATGAAAGAACATTTTGGAAGGATTACGGGTTGCGTCAAAAAAAAAACCGGACAAGTGCGAGTCGGACTCGCGCACGATGGGTTTCGTACCAGTTACCTACCTATTTTTGAAAACAAGAAAAAAAAGTTTGTTGTATGGGAGCCCCCCTTAAATAGTTATTTCATTTTATTTTTAGTATTTCTTGTTATATTGTTGAGACTGACAGACAGACAGACAGCGAAGTCTTAGTAATTGGAATTGGAACCCTAAAAACGGAAAATGAAACAAATAAATGAGTCAGACAACAAACACAGTAAGATTTTTAATTATAAAATGTAAACTGTTCTATTTGAAACGATAAAACAGCAACACAATTTGTCCTAGGTATGATATTGGCTGAGCTTGTAGCTATTATGAAGAATGAAATATCGATAGTTGCGATTTCCCTACTATTGAGTAAGTGCTTCTTATCTACTACTGTATTGTGTAAAGTTTATCTTAGCGTCTATTGGTTTGATCATCCTTTGAGAAATAGCAGTAATGAGTTGAGTAGGGATATTGTTGATGAACCGACGATACCTCTGTATCTCTGAAACGATATGGAACGAGCATACTATGTAAAGAGTTATTTTACTACATGTGTCATCATGAGGGCCCCGAGTCTACTATCGTATTGGCGTGTCCATGAACTGTCGATGACAATTCTATGGTCGGTTTTTTTCCCATTTGGTAATCTACTAAACCAAATGACGTCATAATGGTGTCACTATGACGCCACGATGACATTAGCGTAGTTGAATATCATAACAAATGATACATTTATAAGTTTTGTAATCGCCTAAATGAACATTACAATCTCCCTAACCATCTCCCCTGCTACTTCTGTTGACGGCCTTTTTCTGCGGTAGCAACACCGACTGCCATTCCAGCGCCGACACCATAGTGAGATTAGTATATTACCGTTTTTGGCATAATGATATCATGATGGCACTACGGTGGAACAATACAAAAAAAAAAAGCAGACGGCCCCCTGTCCGTATAACGTTCACTGCTGAATATAGCCCTACCCCGAGGGAGTTTCTTGCCATTGTTAAGCTTGGCGGCCGGGTTACTGTGTGCAGATATAATTATGTTGACAGAGTGAAACGCTGTTGCCCGTTCTATATTATACAATTGTTATAGATGATGTTATAACAATCGGAACCATCGGCTCTGGGTCTGGTAGCTTGTGGGACTATTAGTAGAGGAGACGTGAAAGAAAGTTGATTAAAAATAATTCAATGAAAAATTGCCAGGAACACTTTTTGATAGGCAAGTTATCATAGGTGTGTGTTAATGAATAATATTTGACAAAAAGTATGTCTCATCTGATTATCAGATGGGTGAAGGTTGAACTTCCACGGCTCTTAGGCCGCGTCCTGGACGCCAGCGCAGCGGGCGGAGTGGGCGGCGCGGGCGACGGCACGCGTGTCGTTATCAAAGTTCATAGATTTGTGTGAAGCTGTTCTCGACGACAGCGGTGCGGGCGGCAGGTTTTCCTTAGGCACCGCCCGCGCCGCCCGCTCCGCCCGCTGGCGTCCAGGACGCGGCCTTAGACTATATTCTCTGTGCCTCGGAAATAATGTTAAGCTATTGATTTCCATTGTTCCGATAGTCATGTACCGGCGAGCGACCAGCAGCGTTTCCCTGTGTGTTACATAATACTGCGGCCACCTTCCAGACGGGAAGGTGGCCGCAGTGGTGGCTAAGCGTGGTGACTATGACAAAAACCCTTTCTTGGAAGTATGCCCGTGTACAGCAGTCAACGTTATATACAAAGTTGTTTATTTTTCTAGTGCCCAATGACACCGGCCAGCAGTAAGTACATATATTTAATAATTACCTCTCAATGACTACCCTGACGGCTTAGTGGTAATAGAGGTCGCTTCTGAAATTCGGCGTTTTAAGTCCTAACCCAACACAGGACATAACTATATTTTTTAAACCAGAGATTTTTAAATTACTAATATTCCGCGCCCGGTTTCACCCGCCTCCAGTTGCCGTGCGAGATTTATGATTTTAGCATAAAAAAAAATATCGATATCTATCCAGTAGTCTTTGAAATCATTACAAACATACATACAAAAATACAAATCTTTCTTCTTTATAATATTAGTATCGCGGTACAGGTATTAATTTTCCAATTCCATTAATACATGTAAAAATATTTTACAAGGATGCCATGGGACTTGCTGTCAGACTCCGAGGAGATTTACAACCCACACCCTGGGTACGAGCCTTACTGGAAGGATGGGGATGTGCTGCAGCAGCCGCGGGGGCTCGGCAGGACCACCACCCCGGTCCCCATGGTGTGTGGAGACGAGTGCGGGTATATGTATCGAAGGTATTCTGCTGTTGTGGACAACATTTTATATATTTCAAATTATATTGAATACTATTGCTATATAGTTGTGTAATTTAAAACAACTTATAAATTAATTACCAGTTTTATTCATATTTATAATTTGTACATTAATAATTATTCAACTTATGTAATTTCACCGTACAACCTCCGTAGCGTGGCGGTATTTGGCTCACTTTAAATATCGGAAGGTCGTGGGTTCGATCCCCACGCCAGGCATGAAATCTTTGTGTACATTTTAAGATTTCTTTTTGGGTCTGGTTGGTTGAGGGACTACCCTCCGTGCCTCGGAAAGCACGTTAAGCCGTTGGTCCCGATTGTAATAATATCATCTATAATAGTCGTATATCAAGGAACGGGCAGCAGCGTTTCTTTGTGTGGTACAACATAATATTGCGGTCACCAATCCGCCTGCCAAGTGTGGTGACTATGGCAAATACCCTCCCCGGGAGGAGGCCCATGTTCAGCAGTGGACGTTATACGGGCTGATGATGTATGATATTATGTAATTTTCAATTAATTATCAAATTAATTAATAGTGTAATATAATTTATACACTCATTCCATTTAATCTAATTTATTACCTACTTCACTAGTAATTATTTGAAATAATCATGGCTTCAAGATATAAATATTGTGCATGATGTGTTCTCCTGTTATTGAGGGAATGCATCTCAAATATCGTAAAAAGCTAGTTATTAATTTGTTAGGGACAATAATAAAATAAAATATAGATTTTGTTGATAACTCAGTTGTAATTTAGAGATACGAAACAGACTTCTAAAGTTCTAAGTAGTCATGCTTAGATTGTCGATGTTTGTGAACTAGCGGTAGAAGTCCCGTTTTTAATCTCTGTCGCGTCAGACAAAAAATATAAATATAATATACACTGCTGAACATAAGACTTCTTTTAACAGACCTTAGCCAACAGTTGAAGGATATTGCCCTAATCATCACGATTGACAGGCGTAGGTATTCGTGATTACAGTGGATGGTGATGGTGCAGATGGTGAGTATTCTTGAGCTGATAGATGGTGCTGCCGATCCATGAGCTGCCGATCCATGAGCTGTGTCTTATTTGCCTCTGACGACACCCATGGGAAGACATTGGGTGGACTTCACACAGCACCTGTTTACTTGTTTCAAATTCCTTTACCGCATTGTAAAATTTGCATCCACCTGACTCATTCGAATCGACCACCGCTCTAAGGTGCAAGAATAATGGTGATTTTCCACCATCATTCTTGATGCCACCATTTTGGTGTGGTAATAATAAATGAACAAATCTTTCTTTGTTTTAAAATTATTTTTTCAACCGATTCCCATCAAAGTTATCAAGAGTGTATTACTGCTATCATCCGGAAACGTATAGCATTCCTGTTGCAGCGGGTGCAGGGTGGCTCCAATAGCCTCCTGAGGACTGTACTGGGAATATAGGACGTGGATAATGCATCACTAGACTCGTGTTCACCTAATTAAAGCCACTTAAAATTACTATCGATATCGTGTCTTATTAATAAAAGTTTTATTTTGTTTCTAAAATATATTTGATGTAGGTACGACTAACATAGTTTGTAAGGTCATAAGGCTACTAATAATATGGATTCCGGTCCGAAATAAACGATTTTTATTTTATTATTACATTTTCAAACTTTATTCGCATAATTTTAAGAATGAATGGTTACACAAATTATTCAATTGTTTCATTTGTAGATTAAAGCACGTGTGCGGGCGTCAAACCCTGAACTTCAAGATGGACTCGGACTGCGGCTGGCTCACCTACATGCGGTACAACTGTACAGGCGCCACCTATAACAGGATATACGCGCCGTACTGGACGTTCAACACCTACTGCGAGTTCCTCGACGCTCAGTGCAGGTCCGCCGATACGAAACGTATGCTCTTCCATTACTGTTTTTTTATATTGTTAGAAAGTACATGATCCTTATTCCCCTGCAGCTTAATTCTGGCTAAATTCCCTAACTGTAACTGTTTAACTTAACATGATATCAAGCTGCGAAGTTTCAATCCAATTTATGGCTTACTACTTATTTTATGATGATCATATAATAAACTGTTTATATAAAGCTGAAGAGTTTGTTTATTTCTTTGCTAGAACACGCTAATCTCAGGAGCTACTGGTGTGATTAGAAAAATCTTTCATTCGTTGCGACGGGAACGGGAGTTACGCGGGTGAAACCAAAAGCGTGAATTAAGTCCAATATATGAGTTATCTACTTATTTTATGGAAATGTTGGCTGTAATTTACTGTTACTAATTAGTTAGTAATTTTGAATTAAGCAAAGTATATTCTATTTAGTTATTGTTTGTGATGTAGGTATATGTTACAGTCAAAACTTATAATCGGCCAAAACCACTTTTGACTGCTTTAATTATTAATTTGTATGAAATTTGGACCTGGCACACGTTGTGGTCACAGTTCTAACCTAACCTAACCTTACCCTACAGAAGTTGGAATCCTGATGTTTTTTTGAACCTTTGACCAAAAATAAGAGCGTCTTGTTTCTGGAATTTTGTGAATGTGAGCCAATAAGAACCCGTCAAATCTACTTTTGCCCGATTTTTGCAGTCAAAAGTGGTTTTGACCGATTATAAGTTTTAACTAACATATATACTCTTTGGATGTACATACCTTTCGGAATATACTACAAGGACTAAAGAATAATTCATTGTCATTGTAATAATAAATAATCTTATGGATCAAATAATTCTTATTTATTTATCTACAGTAGTTTGTACAATATTCAGGCTGGGTGTTAGCGTATTTCGGCAAGTGCGTCAACTGGGGAGCTCTGAACTACTTCAAGCCGATCCACAACCCGGCCTGGCAGATCACCTCCAGGGTCCCCTACTACCTGAGCTTGTATACCAACCAGCTGACGACGACTACACCTAAGATAGGAATCGCACCTGCTAAGGGATAATTTTTCAATCCTCGGATAAAAATTATCAGATGAATAAATTTGAATTTTGACACATTTTGTTTCGACATTCTGTCAAATTGAAAATATAATATATATTTAAAATAAAGTTTTCTTTAAAATCTGTGATTTCTTATTTACTTTCGACTAAATCTTACAAGTTCAATCGCACCCACTTTCTAAAGTTTTGTATTCTTATATATATGGCCTAACAATGTAATATCAAAAGATGGATCTGATCTGACGATGGAGTTGAGTGGTGGCCATAGGAACACCGTATTAAAACCACAAAATCTTATCAAGTTAGGAATGGTTTGATTTGTTTTTTTAATTAGCCTAATTTAGATATGGGTATGGTAAGGTGGCCATACGAATTAACAAACTAGTTTTAGATTATATTCGTGCGGTGAGCATTGAACTTTTTTTTTTCTTATTAGAGCATTAAGAGGATTTAAATAAAGTTAGTTATTTTTAGTTTTTACTTATTTAAGCACAAAGACACTTCTTTAACCTAAAGAATTGACACATAGACTTCCATCCAAAACAAACGTGGTGAAGACCACAATATGCTGGAATTGAAACGCTGATATTCCACTGATGGCTGACCTTAAACCACCAGGCTAGGGAGGCTATTAATTTTATATAGTCTACTCTACCTAGAGCCATATCTTATACAAATTCAAAAAGCTGAAGAGTTTCTCTAATATCATGAACTACTGATGCAATTTAAAAGATTTTTTTTTTTCATATACATATTCATTTATTGCATTTCCACAATATTATGAAAGGTTAGTAAGTTATGATACAATCATGGACCCTGTTGGGCACAGCAATTTAGGAGAGAGGAAGCTTACTACAGTAATTTAGATTATATACTACGTAATTTTACTGAATTACGCAGTAGATATAATTTATTTGTATTATAATAAATAATTTGTTACCATAGACTAGACAATTTAAGTGTAAGATATCCCATATATCGAAAAATATTTAATTATGAAGGTTCCACGGGAGCGGGAGGTACGAGGGGAATAAACCGCGCGCGGGAAGCTAGTCTCAGTATAATTTAGAGAAATGTTAACCTTACGTGTATATATTATCCATCGAGGGTTTCTTATAAACGAGAAGTAATCGGCGGCAATACATCAGCCCTTATCTGGGCTGCCTTGATCGAACACTTTACTTTGAACCCGCCCTGTATTAGAACGGCCAAGTTACACCAAATGGACCTAATCAGTAGTTACTTAAAGACGATTTTTGATTAGCTAGTATATTCAACTGCAAATGATGTGGTCGTGGGTTTAAACCCTGGAAGGATCTAAAACTGTAGTATTGATCATTCTGATAAGAAAATATGCTGAGTAGCATCTTGGAGATTCATACCGATGACGTTGATATCTGCCGTGCCATGAAAGGCATATCTATATCTATACTAACGCGCTAAACTCAAGAACTGCTGGTCCAATTTAAAAAGAACTTTAAATGTTAAATAGCCCATTTATCGAGAAAGGCTATGGGCTGTATTTAATCATGAAGTTTCTATGGGAACAGGAGTTACGCGGATGAAACGGCGCGCTGGAAGATAGTATTACTAATATAGTCCTTGCAACACATACCAACATTTACCATATTTATTCCCGGTGAAGTAGCAAAAGCCTCGTGGCGCATTACATATGTCCGTTTGAAAAAAAATGTACCATATGCTGCTGGCTGTGATAAAAGCAAGTGATTTAAGCCTAGCGGCACATAGTTAAGAGTCTTTTTGGACGGACTAGACAGCTAGCGACTAGCAAGTATTCTGCCTTATTATTGGTTTAAAAACTACAAAGCTGCGTAAGAGCTTGTCGGACTTGGACCTTGATTCAGAGAAGTCGTTTGCGGGGAGAGTGAGTGATAATGACTTGTTGTTAAACTAAGACAGTTTTGTGCAAATTAAAAACATGTATAACAAAACAAATATTTCTTAGTTCACCTGAAAAAATTAAAAGCCTTTGATTAAATCCTTACTATATAATATTATAAATGTGAAAGTAACTCTGTCTGTCTGTCTGTCTGTTACGCAATCACGCCTTAACTACTGAAGCGATTTAAATGGAATTTGGTACAGATATAGTCTAGAGCCTGAGAAAGAACATAGGCTATATTTTATAATGAATTTCCCACGGGAACGGGAGTTACGCGGGTGAAACCGCGCGCGGGAAGCTAGTATATAATAAAATCAGAACACAAAATAAATTCACTTGTAAAGCTTATAAAATTATACCTTGAATACAAACTGATTAGTTTGAACTCAATTAACATCAAAAGATCGGGTAAAAGAAAAGAAATGATAGATGCGGGTGTTTCATCTCGTCTGTGTTGCTCATTAGGGCGTTGTGGGCAAAAACAAGTGGATGGATGTTTGTACAGAATACTGATGACGTAGGTCGGGTGCCACGTGGAGAGTGAATGGACTCGAGGCCTAAGTGTAATGACAAAAAGTAAATCTACCCTAACTACATATATTCTTATAAATGCTAAGTTTGAATGAACGAATGCCGAGAGTTATTTTTTAGGCAACGTGTGGTGAAATTTGCCGTAAAGTGTTCTACTACGAGTATATATATAACGAGTATCTATATATAAAAATGGCCAAGTGAAGGTTCAGTACAAACCTGTAGGAATATAAGTAAATGTTCACCCATCACATTCTAGATTCTAGATCGACTAAAAGTACTCTTTAGGTTTTGATTCCCTTGCAACTACAACATCAACATCGCAACTACTCTGTTGCGAGTTTCAAAATATGCGGCTTAAATTGCCTTTACGCGTTCATGAGAAATGCGGTTGTTAGTTTAAAATTATTTTTATTAAATTATGTAACAAAAAAATTTTAGTTTTCGCAATTTTTCTTTCATTTGTGACTGTGGGGTATACCTAAAAGGCATGTTCCTGCAAGGTCTAAATATATTACAAGTAGGTCTAAGTACAAGTTGAAGCAAGGGGGCGCTCCTTTTGCGGGATCATAAATTCTAAGATTTTTAAATGTGCTTCTATGGGTCATGTTGTAGAACGTGTGCCATGAAAGTTTTTGCTGTGAGCTCGCTGTGGGAATTCTCATAGTCCAGTGGCCATATTTCTTTTTGTTTTTAATCTTAACAGATTACTAGCAGATGTTTTGTACACTGCTAGTATTCCATTTAACCCTTCGTCCTAAGCTGAAATGCTTGTGTTGCGATTGAGTTCACGTCAGTAGTGCAATAGGTGGGGATCGAACCGGCGACTACGTGATCAGAAGTCCGACGCCCTAGTCGGCTACGGCCGCTTCGTATAAACAAATTCCTATTTTTTTCAATTATAATTGAAAAAATACGTAAAAATTTCATAGTTGAATAGTAGTATAATTTATAGTTCTATCAGAAATATCTCTTACTGTGAAATAGAAGGCTAGAACTCTTGTAAGATGCACCGCAAAGTGATACGATACTAAAAATGCATGCCATTTACAATCATTCCAATTTGCTTTGCGATGGATTTTGGAGTGAACGGATATCTACCGATTTATATCGCACTGCACTGGCAGGATTGAACACTCGAGTTTAACATTTAGTTATAGATATGTATGTTATATCAGACAACCTCCGTGGCGCATGGCGTAACGGTCTCGGAGGTCGTGCATTCGATGCCCACATTGGACAAGAAATCTTTGTGTAAATTCTAAGATTTTTCTCCGGCTCTGGTTAGTTGAGGGACTACCCTCCATGCCTAAGAAAATGATTTTATGTAAATTGGAAACAATATGTATAAAGGCGAGCTTAGTTAAATTATGAATTATTTTCCAGCAAACCTTTAAAAAGAGATTTAATTATTGATAATGAGCGCATAGCACGTCTACAACAGTTTTAAATGAATATACCTATAACAATTTGCTAAATACTATAATTCTGTTTTCATATATTTGAGAAGTGAGTAAGATGTTTATGCTAACCGCGCTCACTGCGACCACACTCTAAGGAAGAATCCTTTCTTAGTATTCCTTTCTTAGTGTGTGGTTCCTCACGTAGCGGTCAACTGACCGTCAGTCACGTCGCAATGCCTAACTAATTCTGATGTTAGCTTGTTACAATATATCGGAATATGTTGTGTTGCTTTATTATCTGGTACCGATGTACGTATGTACAGTCAACAAAAGAGATAGGTTTACACCGTCAGTACCAAATAATGTAAATAAATATGTGTATGTCACTACGACGGATGGTAATTCTTTATGACTAAAGAGTTCGCTGCTAGCTGTGTCCGAATACACATAATATTACCCTCTCCTCATAAAAGTCATATAAATTTAAAATGCGTTTCACAGTGTGTAAACCTATTTCTTTTGTTGACTGTACATACATAATATAAGAACAAATAGTATAGATTATGTAATTGTGGCTGTGGTTTTCAAAATATTTTCATTTCTTTGTGTGCCATTGTCAGTACAAGTGTGTGTAAATTCCTAAGTGCCCTCGTCCACATAACCACTATTCAGTTGCGATGAAAACGCGATACGGTCGCAAAAAGATTTGAGAAAATTGCTGTTCAGTTCCAGAAATCACTAATTCTAGTGACAAAATCGCTAAGGTGTCAACATTGCTACTCACGCGCCTCCCTTAATTCTTCTCTCGATGTCGTCCGACACTGTCGCGCGTTTGCATCGACACAGTCGCGATGTAGAGCGTTGCAGATGCGATGAAAGCGCGTAAGGCCGCGTCCTGGACGCCAGCGGGCGGATCAAAGTTCATAGATTTGTGTGAAGCTGTTCTCGACGACAGCAGTGCGGGCGGTACGTTTAGGCACCGTTCGCACCGCCCGCGCCGCCCGCTGGCGTCCAGGACGCGGCCTTAGTAGCGATGCTGTTACGCATTTACGAAACGCGTGCCTGCATCGCCGTGGGCGAGGGGGCCTACGTCGTTAATAAATATGCTTTAATTTGTTTATAGGAAATTTCTTTAACATGAGATGTGATGTGTCATGTGTAGTCATTACAATAGTCAAGATATTTATGTGGAAAAAAAAATATTTTTCCATAAATAAATGTTTCATGTTTCTTTTGAATAAAGTCAATTACGTTCCTAAAGTGTTATATCCGGTGAAGTATCAAAAGCCTTCTGGCTAAAGAACTACATAATGTCCGTACGAAAAAAAATAAAAAGCATGTCACGGATTACGAGGTGCGGCTACACACGTTTGATGAAATAATATATATTGAATGTCTTCAATAACGTTATCACAACACATGATACTACTTATTGGTAAAAGTATGGTATATCTATTTCAGAAGTGCCTGAAATAGACGCCAAGTCTATCATTCTTTAAAATGATATGTTATGGCACATTTAAATTTGCACATTAAAATGGTTTCTCACTGATATTGATGGAATACGTATCGCCTCGGAAGACGTATAGTCCGAATCTTTGAAATGGACTCGATCATGGACGGAATTTGATTCAAAGGAGAATGTGTCGAGTTGTGAGATTATATTACATATATTACACATATTCCTATAGCACTCCAATGTGTCATCAATATGCGAGTGGTAAAATCGATACAAATCTATACCTATTGTATTGATATTTTTAGCGCGGTTTTATGAGCGTAATTTAATTCCACGTGGGAATCTCTAAATAAAAAAATGTTACTTGCTGTTAATTACGCTTTCAATTAGTGTAAGGTTTTACAAATTAGTTTGCATAAGGTAAATGACGCTTTCAATGTCCAGTTTATATAATAAGTAGAAGTCAATGGACTAGGTATGTCTTTAGTTTTCGGAACCATAACAGAAAACTTAAAGATAAACCTAATGAATTGTAAAAACAATTCCCACAGAAAGCAGTACCTTAACGAAGTTTCCTTTCAAATTGTTACCAAGATAAGTCAAACTCCTTCCGATGCCCTAGTAGACCTGAAGTCCGAGAGGCCCGCGTACTGTAAAGTTAAGTGACAGTTGCCTACAGGGGGCGCCGGTTGCTTAGTTTGTAGTTTTTAAACCATTAATTTAGGCTTGGGCTCTGTTCACCTTTATGCCCAGTGAAGTAGCAAATGCCATCTGGTTACTACATAATGTACTTCCAAAAAAAATAAGAAAATCAAACTTTGTGGCAGTATTTTCAAGCGAAAAAATATGATAAAATATACTGTAATATTATGATAATAAAACAAGTTTGGGAAAATTTGTTACTTATTTTATTGATGTAGAAACAATCGTCTTACAAGGCCTTGTTAAGGTTAACTTTGTTTGATTACCCGCCAAGCCACTGTTTGCCCCACTTGTTTAGCTCTATAAAAATCTCATTAGCGATTTAGTTCAATTGAAATGAGAGACGTGACGCGTGTCTTAATGTGCTTTAAAATATGGGTTAATGTCTCTTTGTAAATAAATGACTATATAGGTTGATTCTAAAATATATGCCGCGCCTTTGATAGAATTTAGTGTCGTACTCATTACGTTAGTAAAGAAATTTCTATCGAAGAATTCAGTTTAATATTTTATTTGTCCAGGTGGTCAGTGCAGCATTAGAGGATACCTTAGCGAGGCCTCTCGGCTCTTCCCTCCCAGTGATAAGTGGAGAAGGTGTTGTTCTGTATTTAAACATGGCCCTCCTCTATCACCACGCACGTATGTCACATAATCGCCTATTACGACACCCATGGGAAGACATGGGGTGGTCTACTCAAAGCTGGGTACCACCACGTCTATTTTAGTAAAATTTACTTTTTGCGAAATAAGATTGATACAATATACTTTCTACTGTTAAAGGATGACATATATTTAGGAAACCCCTTATAATTTGGTTATTGCTTGTATTTTATGTATATTAATTGTTCAACATTAAACACATCTCATTAAGTCACATCATGTTTACCGCAACTAGCGACCCGGTTTCACACGGGTGCAATATATATGTATGCTGATCTTTTATTTATATAAAAATCCCTCTTCAATCACTCTATGTATCAAAATCCATTACGTAGATTAAAAAAATCTAAGCATACATAGGGACAGACAGACAGCGGGAAGCGACTTTGTTTTATACTATGTAGTGAAAATGGCTACTTATGTTAGGAATCGGATTTTTAAGAGAACTACGGAATGGGTAGTATAACACATCTATAAAACCACGCATTTAAAAGGAGTTCTGCTAAAATTTGCAATTAAAATGTCAGTTCAAACTAAAGTCTAACTTCATTCGCAAACCTAATAATTAAATCATGTCAAGAGCTCGGTAAGAAGTACGTTTATTTCTACTGGATGTGGTAGCTTTAAATGGTTGCTTAATTTTATGTTAAAGTTAACTTGAGTTAAGCTTTAATGTTTCGACTGGGCATGGCTGTTTCGACGTCACACTAATGTTTATTCTACATGCTGACTCCATAAAGTCAAATTCGATTTTTAGGGTTCCGTCCACAAGGAACTTTTATAGTTTTGTCATGTCCGTCCGTCCGTCCGGGCTTGTACTCCGCCGTTACTGCACCGATAGTCACGAAAATTGATGGCTAAACTTGATTTTTAAAATTATGGTTTTTTATTTCGGTTAATGATTTTAAAATTTTTAAATCGTCTATCCCTATGTAATGTTACTAAAAGAGTTTTAAGTGTACATGTAGATGGATGGAGAGGGAGAGGAAGGCCAAAGAAAAGATGGATGGATCGTGTAAAGAGCGATATGAAAGAAAAAGGAGTTAGTGATAGTGTGACGGGTGACAGGACAGAATGGAAGAAACAAACGTTTGCGCCGACCCCAAGTAATATGGGATAAGGGCAGGAAGAAGAAACTTGTCTAACACTATCGTGTAGTATCGTTGGAAAGGTCTTTTGAAATGCAACAAAAACTACCTTGAAACTATGTAGATCCAACCCCCCAGCCTCGACAAAACCTAATACAAAGTTAAAATTAGAGCGTCCTCCCTAAACTTTTGAAATATTTGCTAAAATAATTCTGAAAAAATGTGATATAAGTTATGTAAGTACTTTCAACTAAAACTATTCCGGACTCGGTATCATAGATAGTTAATTTATACAACTCGACCAACTTATGTAGTTACAGTCGTACAACAAAATGTATGGAGTCGACCGCAAAATGAAATTTAACTTTATCAATTTAAAAATGGGCATTTTAGATATTCATGGCTGCGGAACCATTTCATGTGCGTGCCCGACACGCTCTTGATCGGTTTTCTTATTGAAACTACTCCTTCCCACACGCTTACCACTGCACCTTCTGTTAGTTAGGAATAAAAGTGGAATTAGGGTTGCCAGATGTTCGGGATTCGTCGAGATTGTCCCGACATTGTCCAGACTCTCGACAAAATACAAAATTTCTTGCAATCATCATCGTCAGCCCGTATAACGTCCACTGCTGAACACGGGCCTCCTCTCGGGGAGTGTATTTGCCATAGTCACCACGCTTGGCAGGCGGGTTGGTGACCGCAGAATTATGTGGTACCACACAACTACGCACTGCTGCCCGTTCCTTGGTATACGATTATTATACATGATGTTATAACACTCGGAACCAACTTACAGCTGAACGTGCTTTCCGTCCGAGGCACGGAGTCCCTCAGTCAACAAGACCCAGAAAGAAAATCTTAGACAAAGATGTCCTGTCCGGCGTGGGGAAATAACCCACGACCTCCGAGATTTAAAGCGAGCCAACCGCTAGCCACCGCTACGCTACGGAGGTTGTCTTCTTGCAAAACTTCTTGTAAAAATAAAAAGCCGTCAAAAACAAAATTAGTGAAAAAAACGAAGTTTCGCTACTCAGTTCTTTTACCGTAAAAAGTGAGATCGTTGTCTTATTTGTCCAAACGTTAATCCTAAAATCCCGACTCCACGAAATTTTACCCCGATATTTTAGTTATTTCATCTGGCAGCCCTAAGTGCAATACACCGAAAAGAGCATTGAGTACTGCGGTGGAGATGCATTTCCCCAGGAAAAAGGGCATTTTAAACTAGAAAAGCTAATAATTTATGAGTTATAGCAGTGAGTTGTTCTGTCCTGACTAAAAACTGTATGATATTCAACTATTAGGTACCCAATTTTTATTGTGTTTAGGCCTGATTTTTCAATCGTCAGTTAAAAGTTGTCAGAGGAATAAATTTAAAATTTTGACAGATTTTGTATTGACGTTCTGTCAAAATTAAAATTTATTCCTCAGACAGCTTTTAACTGACGATTGATAAATCGGGCCTTAAAGTATTTTAAATTATAATAACTACAAGTTATGTTAAATTAATTATTTTATTAATTATGTTAAATTAATTATTTTATTAATTATGTTAAATTAATTATTTTATTATTAATTTGTACGCTTGATACGGCAAAATATGTTGATCTTTTTATTATTGTAATGCTTCATACAATATTTAACTAGCTTCCCATGCGGGGTTTCACCCGCGTAACTCCCGTTCCCGAAGGAACTTCATAATTAAATATAGCCTATGTTATCCGGGGATAGTAAAGTTTCGCAACGGTGAAAGATTTTTTTTAATCGGTCGATTAGTTTCGGAGGCTATTCAATACAAACAAACAAAAAATTAAATTTTCCCTCTTTATAGGTAATCTATATATATAAAAGAAAATCGTGTTTGTTACAACACTTATAACTCGAGAACGGCTGGACCGATTGCCATGGTTTTTGATTTGTTGGATTTGTTTCCGTCCCGAATAGCAGAATACATTTAAAAACAAAAGAAAGTCGTGTTAGTTACACTATTTATAACTCAAGAACGGCTGAACCGATTTGGCTGAAAATTGGTAGGGAGGTAGCTAAGAACTGGGAGAAGGACATAGGATACTTTTGGGTAGGGGTAGGGTAGGGTAGGGTAGGTTAGGGTAGGGGTAGGGTAGGGTAGGGGTAGGGTAGGGGTAGGGTAGGGGTAGGGTAGGGGTATGGTAGGGGTAGGGTAGGGGTAGGGTAGGGTAGGTGTAGGGTAGGGGTAGGGGTAGGGTAGGGGTAGGGTAGGGTAGGGTAAGGGTAGGGGTAGGGGTAGGGTAGGGTAGGGGTAGGATAGGAGTAGGGTAGGGTTAGGGTAGGGGTAGGGTAGGGCAGGGGTAGGGTATAAAAGTCCACCCGTGCGAAGCCGGGGCGGGCCGCTAGTCTATATATATAAAAGAAAGTCGTGTTTGTTACAACACTTATAACTCGCGAACGGCTGGACCGATTGCCATGGTTTTTGATTTGTTGGATTTGTTTCCGTCCCGAATAGCAGAATACTTTTAAAAACAAAAGAAAGTCGTGTTAGTTACACTATTTATAACTCAAGAACGGCTGAACCGATTTGGCTGAAAATTGTTAGGGAGGTAACTAAGAACTGGGAGAAGGACATAGGATACTTTTGGGTAGGGGTAGGGTAGGGTAGGGTAGGGTAGGGTAGGGTAGGGTAGGGTAGGGTAGGGGTAGGGTAGGGGTATGGTAGGGGTAGGGTAGGGGTAGGGTAGGGTAGGGTAGGGGTAGGGTAGGTTAGGTGTAGGGTAGGGGTAGGGTAGGGGTAGGGGTAGGGGTAGGGTAGGGGTAGGGGTAGGGTAGGGTAGGGGTAGGGGTAGGGTAGGGGTAGGCTAGGAGTAGGGTAGGGTTAGGGTAGGGGTAGGGTAGGGCAGGGGTAGGGTAGGGCAGGGGTAGGGTATAAAAGTCCACCCGTGCGAAGCCGGGGCGGGCCGCTAGTATTAGTATAGATTTCAACGACTCAATTGTGAATGGATTTTTAATAAAAGTTATAGTCAACTGATGAACTTTTAAAACTGTAAAGAATAGTATAGTTACAATAAATAAATAAAATTGAACATCATTTTTAATGATTAGTATTATAATAATGATTTAATATTTTTTATTAACTAACTGCTGCTGTATGTCAAATCACGATATTATACTAAAGTTAGTTTTTAAATTTTGTACTCTGTATGAAACAAATGTTTTTAATTCCGTCAGTATTTTCTTTCATTTATTTGGATATTAGTTGTAAACTCAGCGCGTCGTCTTAATAGTGTTCTTAGAAAACTTTTTGTTAATTAGAAGCAACTGAGTATACAGAATTTCACCGTACACTTGTATTTCTAAGGAGGGAACAGAGGAGGCTAAAAATATATTGCCAGCCTGCCTCGGGCAAGTAAAGGAACTGCAATTAATAATAAACTGCGACGTCAGAGTATCCTTGAAAATATACGAAGGAAATTAGTAATTATAAAATCAATTAGCAATCATGGTAAAAGCATTACTAATATAATTAATGCAAAAATGACTATCTTTTACGAAAAAAGCACTAAACCGATTTTAATGTAATTTCGTACAAATTAACACTTAAATAGAAAATAGATATAATCTATTTTCGTCGCGAGAAATAGTCTTGAAGGGTTAATAAGGGATGAACCTTTGTGAGGAAGCTCGTCATTCTTGTCACGCAGACGAAGTCGCGGGAAAATGCTTTTAGGTATCATATAAATTGCATAATCGGAAAAAAAATCGTCTGTGTTATTAAGTCATCTTTAATTTAGTTACTAGGGCGACGAGCGGAGAATTATATTATATTATAATAATATTATATTTTTATATAAATAAATCATCAATCCGTATCACACCCACTGCTGAACATAGGCCTCCGCCCGAGAGAGGTATTTGCCATAGTCACCGCGCTTGGCAGGCAGGTTGGTGACACTACACAGGTAAACGCCCGTTACCTAGTATATCATGTCCAGACGATCGGGATCGACGTGCTTTTCGGGGCACGGATGGTAGTCAACCGGACTCCGTGCTCCGGTTGAGGCTAGACTCGGAAAAGAATCTTTAATTTTACACAAAGATTTTTTTGTCTCGAACTGAACTCATCTTCTTCTTCTTCAGGTGCTGAGGCGAAACTTATATCGCTACGATAGATACGTGATACGTGATTTGAAGACACGTATGAAAAAGAGAACTACGTACAAATGAAGGCAATTCATGTTATTTGGGTAGATAGAAAGACAATTTATTTATGTCATAAAATAAATGAAGAATATAATTTAAATTTATTTAAAACGCAGACACGTTTACGAATAAAAAATATTTAACATTGACTTTGATTTAGTTTAAAAACTTTACGCATTGCTATTCAGAAAATATCTCTAAAACGTGACTCGGAATTTTGCTCGATCACTATGATACTTACCTACATTTTAAGCAATAGAAAGGTATAATAGTATATAGGAGCTGTTACACGTTGTTTCACTTGGGTATTATTTTCGGGTCCGTTCCTCAAAATAAAAAACGGAACCGGCATCATAATATACAGCTACGTTTCTTTTGGACAAAGATACCTACGTTCCTGATCAACGTAGCTATCTAATGGAGACAGAATTTTTAAATTCTTTTATATTGCTTTTTGAAAAAAGTTAAGACCAGTTTTGTTTTTCTTTGTTTCTAACACAAATTTCATTCCTTTTGTTAATACCTCTTAATATACAGGGTGTCCCAAAAGATTACGTAGCTGGGAAGGGGGGTGATAGGGATGGTCACAAGGGTCACCAGAAAAATATAAAAAATTCCCTCTGGGTGTTTAAAAAAATAAATGGCATTTTTTAAAAGACTAAAAATTTTACACCTTGTGCTAACTGTACCAACAAATATGGCTGTATTTAAAAAAAATGCTGTTATGTAATCTTCAATAACAACAAGGTCATCAACATCAACATCAAAAATAACAAGGTGTAAAATTTTAAGTTTTTAAAAAAACGCCATTTTTTTTTAAATACCCCGAGCGGATTTTTTTTTTATTTTTCTAGTGACCATTGTGTCCACCCCTGTCACCCCCTTTCCCAGCTACTTAACCTTTTGGGACACCCTGTATAGGTTGGTTGTAGTTTATTACGCAAACGTGTGGAAAAACGATTTTATTTTTTTTGGGATTTCCCGCAGAGTTTTGCAGTCTACTAGTATTCTTGTTAACCCCTCGTGCTAAGCTAAAATGCTCGTGTTACGAGTGGGTTCACGTCGGTAGTGCAATGAGTGGGGTTCGAACCGGCGACCTCACGATCACAAGTCCGACGTCTTAGCCATTGGGCTACGGCCGCTTATTACTTATTTGTAAGTGGATACCGTAGCCTATGAACAGTTCCAATTATGAATGTCTCTAATGCGTTACTTTTGAGACAACGTGCAGCTCAATTAGCAAACTAAGGCTAAGATTTACAGCTCACGTCATAATTAATAACATAGATCACCATACGCTTCGGACAGCCAGAGAAAATAAATATAAATAACCCAGTCGCAATACATCACATTTATCGCAGGTTCGGCATTTCTCAAGATGTATGCACCCGGCAATATATCGCCGACATGAATATTGCGCACACCGCATTATCCATTGACAAATGTCTCGCCATAACCGAAATTTATGCAAAGAGCCCACCGATGGAATGGAAAATATTGATACCAACGCCTTTAACCGAACACTTGGAACAAATAGCTTTTCCGTGTAGATTTGTTTGTTTGAGTAACGGTTTTCGTTTTAAACGTCTGTTTTGACAACATGGCCGTCTTATGATAGACGTAGGAGTGTATTGTGAAGAAAATGCTTTCAATTTACTTAAGATACCCTTGTTTTTGTTACAGAAATACCAGTAATGGATCATTGTTATTTTTTGGTTGTATTTTTTTGGATTGCAAATGTGTGGGGAAATTAGGGGTAAGATATAAAATACAACATTACTTACATTATGATATTTTATATTAAGTAAATATGAAATAATAACTCGTAACTAATACAACAATACGCAGAAAACATATTTGTTTTATTCGCCATGTATCTGTGTAAGATATTAAGACGAAAGTGATCATTGAAGAGTTGCACACGGTGATCATCATTATCATATGAGCCCGTTGTCGTCCTCAGATCGACTTTCAGCGGGAACTATTGCTAGCAGCCTGTATTCACTGACTCCCTGCCACCTTTATGAGGTTGTGGGTTATTACACTGAAATAATTTTTCAAATCGGACCAGTTGTTCATGAGATTAGCTCGTTTGAGCAAACAATCTGGACTGGTAGAAAATGCCTTAAGCATTAAGTCCACCAATGTACAAATTAAAATGTACTAAAGTATAAATCTTATTATATATAACGCTAAAGAGTTTGTTTGTCTGAACGCACTAATCTCAGGAACTACTAGTCCGATTTGAAAAATTATTTCAGTGCTAGATAGTCCATTTATCGAGGAGGACTCTATGCTATATTTAATTATTAAGTTCCTACGGGGACGGGAGATACGCGGGTGAAACCGTACGCGGTTAGCTTCTCTTCTTTAAGGTCCATGCCGTAAAAGTAATGGGGCTGTTGAGCGAGAGTTTAATGTACATATTCTCGTAGTGTGTCTGTCAGTCATTGACACAGTTTATAAAATTCATAACAACACAGCAGTGAAAATGTAACGATAACAAAAGGAATAAGTGTCCATTTCACAACTCAGAGCCATTGGACCGGAGCTCATTGAAATCCAGACGATAATGCGGTTGTGTTCGACAAAGGTCCACGATATAATGAGATACCGCGTGAAGTATTCGAAGCCCCACTTCACGTCGATGAAATCTCTCAAATGTTTTATTATCAATCATTGTAAGATTCAAAACAGCTGAGGGTCAGGCTAATAAAATTAAGATCAGCAATAAATCGTTTTACTGTCGTGCCCTTAGCCCACGCCGAAAATCGTAATAAATCATCGCACATAAATTTTCGCGACTTAAATAGTGATTTTCAACACACGATTTTCAAAAAGACGTAACAATAGAAAACCAATTGACAGTCACATGACACAAACAAGCCAAAGAGTTGTATTTTTAAATGTTTAAATTACTTTTAAATGTTTTTTGTATGTTGCCAGTTCAGAATACAGCAGCCCTTGTAATACGAGATCGATGCGAGATCAGGCCCTGCTTACTCCGCTATTCAACGGGAGGTGTGGCCAGCATAGGTAGTATTGAGGAATTATTTTATTCAGATGTATTATATTATATACAATTACAAGCGGCCGTAGCCCAATGGCTAAGGCTTCGGACTTGTGATTTTGAGAGCGCCGGTTTGAACCCCACCCATTGCACTAACGACGTGAACCCACTTGTAACACAAGCATTTTAGCTTAGCACGAGGGGTTAACAAGAATACTAGTAGACTGCCAAAATCTGCTAGTTGTCTTTTAAAACAAAAATTATCCATTAGTATTCTACTTCTCTCGATCTTGTGCCTCCTCTTGCCAGTTTCTGAGTAAGCCATCCAAGGCCTTCGGCTATCTTCACCTGTATTTAATTTGTCTCCGACGTTCAGATGTATTTGTTATTAATAATTAATGTATTTAATTTTGAAATGGAAATAAGTCTACTTATGGCTAGGATACGGTGATTATGGTGAAACCTCGGGTCCCATGTTACAGCAATAGACTTTATACGGGCTAATGATGTCACTATACGTACGGACACATGTTCAACAAAAATAAGTATTAGTTAAATAGCGCTACAAAATAAGATAGGCTGCACCGGTAACTCAGTGGCTATACGGTGGATACTTCTTAGATCTGGTTCTAGGTTTGATTCCCACCCGGGAAAAAGGTTTGTGTGAACCACAGATAATTGATCTGAGTCTGGGTGTGATTTGTGTCCGTAAATTAAGTGTTTGTAAACTCTTCAGGCCACAGGTATTAATTTCCCTTAAGCGGGAGTTGCCTTATATTTCATTAAAAAAAAGTTAAACTATAAATCGACATTAACGAATTAAATAAGAACTGTCAGCTGGCCTGATACAGCTCCATAAATATAAGCAATAAAATATGTTAAGTACTCGAGGGTACCTGCAGTTGTTTTAACATATTATTACGCTTGATACGAGCGCTGTTGGATTCCCAGAGTGCCGATAATGTCAGGTGACTTTGAAATGTCGCCTGTAAGTGCTCCTGTTATGAACAACGCTTTTAAATTATTACGAATATAATGTTCCGTAATGTGGCCTACCTCCGTAGTGGCATACCACTACAGAGACTTAAAGTGGACTCATCAACTTGGATTCAAATCCACGACTTAACATATTACAGCAATGAAGTAATTATTATTTTTTATATAAAAAGGACGATTATTTAAAAGTAGGTGGTCTGTTTGTAGGACAGATTTCTTCTTGTCATACGTATATTGCTCGTTCTAAACGCAACTAAGTTCAGAGCCCCAATCGAGTCCTCTCATCCATAACTTTTCTCAATCCCCCTGTAAGAACCCGCTTATTTCGTGTCATCATCATCAACAGCCCATTTACGTCCACTGCTGAACATGGGCCTCCTCTTAACAGACCCTGGCAAGCCAGGATCGCAGAGGGATATTGCCATAATCACCACGCTTGGCAGACGGATTGGTGATCGCAGTAGGATGTAAACCTTGAGCTAATAGATGCTGCTGCCCATCTATCAGCCATATGCCCCTTAGTCGCCTTTTACGACACCCATGGGAGGACATGGGGTGGTCTATTCTAAGCCGGAAACCACACGGCATGAAACTCCGTAGTGTAAGTAAGAAATATTTGAGTTGATTATGAGATTTCTTTCTGGTTCTGGTTAGTTAAGGGACTATTTTCCGAACCTCGGAAAGTAAAGTAAACGTTAAGCCGTCGGTCCCGATTGTCCAAAAAAATCTATAACAGTCGTATACTAGGGACTATAACAGGCAGCAGCGTGTCCTTGAGTGATACAACATAATATTTTTTTACTGTTATTAAAATGATTACTAGTAGAGTTATTGCAGTCTACTAGTGTTCTTGTTGGTTAACCTCGTCCTAAGCTAAAATGCTACGAGTGGTCCTTCTTAACGATTTCAATCTTGGTGGCCCAGCTAAGCCTGGCACAGATAGTATTATAGTGCTTAAGTGAGTGTTTGTCCATATCCACATATGTGCGTTTCCGATTCCCAAACTCTCATTATCTAATAGAAAGATAGATATAAAGATAGATAAGATAGAGAAGATAAGTCCGCCGGTGCTGGACTATCTTTACGTTCTTACCGAAGCATGGATAACTACTAACTTCCTAGATCAGTTGCTACTAAGAATCATCGTCATCAACATTAGCCCGTATAACGTCCACTGCTGAACATGGGCCTCCTCCCGAGGGAGGGAGGCGGGTTGGTGACCGCAGTATTATGTTGTTATACACAAGGGCTACTGCTTGTTAACTAAGAATTGTCAAGTGAGAACATTTCCTTATAATAATAACTTGGATTCAAATCCACGACATTTTACAGCAATTAAGTAATTATTCTGCCGTGTGGTTTCCGGCTTAGAATAGACCACCCCGTGCGTATCCATGGGTGTCGTAAAAGGCGACTAAGGGACATAAAGCTGATGGATGGGCAGCAGCGTCTATTAGCCCAAGGTTAACATATTCGATCACCAATTCGTCTGCCAAGCGTGGTGATTATGGCAAAATCCCTCAACGATCCTGGCTTGCCAAGGTCTGTTAAGAGGAGGCCCATGTTCAGTAGTGGACGTAAACGGGCTGTTGATGATGATGGTGAAGTAATTATTAATTTGTATATAAAAAAAGACGATTACTTATAAGCCAGTGGTCTGTTAGTAGGACAGATTTCTTCTTGTCATACCTACATCACTCGTTCTAAACGCAACTAAGTTCAGAGCCCCTAAACGAGTCTACTCAGCTTTTCTCAGTCCCCCGGCTAGAACCGCTAATTTCGTGTACTAAATTGTTTTCCTACTTTAACTCAAACTTTCACCATTTATCAAAATGCTGTAAAGTTCACACATGTTTGCGTACATTCAAAATTTGCTGCACAATAGCGCACAGCAATTAAACAATCGTACGATGTTCCTACCACAGTGGAACTAACTTTGTTTTGTATTTACTTGTGCGTGGTTTTGATAACAAAATAATTTCCGAATGGTATTGACATAGTCTAGGCACCGCTTGGGGAGATGAGGTATTATGAAGATCTACATATATTTCTCGGTACCCGCACTCTTACCGTAGCGTAGCGGTATTTGGCTCGCTTTCAATCTGGTCGTGGATTCGATTCCCACTCCGGACAAGAAATCTTTGTGTAAATTCTAAGATTGCTTTCCGGTTCGGCTGGTTGAGGGACTACCCACCGTGCCTTGGAAAGCACGTTAAGCCGTGTTGGTCGCGATTGTCATAACATCATCTATAATAATCTTATATCATGGAACGGGCAGCAGCGTTTCCTTGTCTGGTACAACTTAATACTGCGGTGATCATCAAACGCCAAACGTGGTGACTATGGCAAATACCCTTCCTAGGGAGGAGGCCCTTGTTCAGCAGTGGACGTTATACGGGCTAATGATGATGATGACTCGCACTACTGGCGTTCGAAAACGCACCAGGTTTTAACATGAACCTCTTCCCGTCGTATTATTAGCATATTATCCCCCATTGCAAGGGATGCTCTAAATATTTATACTATTAATATTATACAGATAAAGAGTTTGTTTGTTTGCATGCTTGTACGTGTAAATATCAGAAATAATGATCAGATTTGAAGTAATCTACGTTATCTAGTTCCCACGAGAACGGGAGTTAAGCGGATAAAACCGCGTGCGAGAAGTTAGTCTCGCCTAATGGATGTGTATTCATTTTTACTGTGTATTTTTTTTTTATACACAACTCCCGCATTTGGGAAATAAATCCCTGTGTCGCGGGGGACTTTACAAACATTCATTTCACGGACAGACGGAACACCTAGACTTAGAACAACTATTTGTGGTTCACACAAATAATTGTCCCGGGTGGGAATCGAACCCAGAACACCAGGTCTCAGAGGCAACTATCGTAACCACTGAGTCACCGGTGCAGTCGTAGTATAGTTTATATTTATATTTTATGAACATATATACATAAAAAATATATATGTATAATAGATATATTATATCTACCTAAACGTTTTAATTTCTTCTATCTTCTGTCTTATTGTAGTTTGATATATTCTGTGTGCAAGTGTACATAATAAAAAAATAAATAGACCAAAAATTTTGGATCTGATTTTATAGGTAGGTATAGCCTTTTGCTGGAACAAGGTAATCCTGTGTTTCAGGCTAGTACTTAAATCTATATAACTACTTTCAGTCTTAAATAATTACTAAATTACATAGATTTATATTTTTTTAGGAAAATAAAATTAATTTTATACAAAATAATTTGAGTTGTAAACAATGTTTGTGTGCATTCTAATGAATATAAAGTCATAAAATTAGTATAATAAGAATAAATTGGTTACAAGTTCTTGCCCTGTTGTATTACTGCGAAATTGATGATATCATTTTATGCAATTATTTGTGTTGCGTCCTAGGTATAAAACCGTATAGGTTTTATACGTGAATAAATTCATGGGCAAGCAGCCATTTAAAAAAAAAAAAAAAACTTTGTACTCTCTTGTCTATGATTACACATTGTAAACTGCTAGTAAAAATCCGAGTTTTATTTAATTATCATTTGAGCATAATATGCAGCTCCAAATGACTAAAGAATCGTCAATTTGTGTTACTTAAATTTTGCTTAACCTGACTTATTGATAAAAACAGAGTCAGTTCTAATCCATATTTGCTATATTTATAAGGCATCGTAATCTATAGAGTTTATCCCTTAAACAGACAGACGTAATATGGAACCATATTTTGAACTTTATGTACTTGTAATAAAGTTCAAAACCAATCAATTTTAAACATACGGTAGGTATTTTATTCTGTCCGTTTAAGGGTTATATAACATTTTTGGGCCATAATTTTAGGACGACATTCCTCACTGCCTGTACTATGAAAGTACATAAATACTATAAACAAATATATTTCCTTACAAAATACTTTGGTAAAACCTTGCACATCTTGCACTAAGTGTCCCACATTCACACAGCCATGATTCAAGTCTAACATTACCACTCATAAATAGTTAACATGCCGGGCGCACTTCGCGAGCACATAGGTGATAAAACATTTCATATTATATTTTATTCCACCTGAATTGTGGTGGAACGAGGGATATTATTATATTTAACAGTACTTCTGTTTTCATCTCGGGCCGTCCCAATGCGGCTATCATTTGTCACCGGCGGACTTAAATGTCTGGAAATATAAAAAGTTAAATAAAACGTCAAATAAATGGCCCGATGCCACTTTGTGCGTATTTTCAGTACGTTTTTTGTTAATAATTACGGTCTTTTAGTTTTGGATTTAATTTTGGCCTTAGCTATGGCATATGTATAATTTGGTACCCTGGAGTTCCTCACCAAAGATAAAACCGTATTAATAGTTAAAATATTTATTTACACTGAACAATCTTCTGTAGAAAATGTTTTGTTTCAGAAGATGGCGGTAAAGGAAAACAATTGCCTGCCAACAACATTTAAACGTCATCTATAATAGTTTGAATTTAGAACGTTACATTACAATTTGTACAGCAAAGAATAAGAACTTTGAGTAGGAATTTTAATTATTTAGGCCATTTCTTTACAAATAAGACACATAGATAAATACTTAAATAAACATTTTGTAATTACTCCGTAAGTATTACATCAGAATAGCTCTAATATTGTGTCTTTTGTCGTAGACTTAAAAACTTTCACAAAAAAGTTAAATATTTCCGTATTCCTCTTTCTCATTGTTAATAACCCCCTTTGAAGTATTTTCACATATTTATTGATATCAAAACAACTGTCTTAAAAGTAAGTTTCACGCTTCTTCAGCTTAAAAAAATGTCGATACCTCCATATAATCTTCATTCATAGGCTTCTTTTTATAGTGAAAAAGAAGCCTATGTCCTTCCTCAGGTTCTGTCTACCAAATTTCATTTCAATCGGTTAAGTAGTCCTTGCGTGAAGGGGCGATATACAGACGGAGTTACTTTTGCATTTCTAATATAAGTAGGGATGTATGGTGGATTGGAAAGTACAACGAAAGGAATGGATGCAGTATATTCAGGATGCTTAGTATACAAACGCAGCATTCGAAATGAAAATCTGTATTTAACTGTACAACCTGAAGAGGAAACACAACGAAACTGAAACTATAATTAGAATTCCCTGTTTACTCGGAGTATGTGCTGAAAATAAATTGAAAATTATTCTATCGATAGCTTTAATGGAACCTTTAACTTAGACCTTCCAGATCTTAATATATAATATTGTATATTTAGTTCAATTCATTTATGCGCGACGCACTGTATGTGGCTAAACTTTGTGTACACTCACAGGCACAGTGTTAGCGCACACTGCTTACCCCGTGCGTCGGTCGTAAATCTGTATGTAAATTATCAGATTTCTTTCTGGGTCTGGTTGGTTGAGGGGCTACCCTCTGTGCCTCGGAAAGCACGTTAAGCTGTTGGTCCCGATCGTTATATATTATGTTGTACTACAATTTTCTAATGTGTTTACATTAGAAAACTGTAGTACCGGGCGAGGTGGTATGCTCGACTACCGACGGCCATTTGTTAAATCGACCTGTGAACTTGTATTGCTCGACACAGGTTGGTCGAGATAGTAAGTGCTGCATGACGCTGTGCGTTTTCTTGTAGGCTATACGGCTATTGTAGATATCGCTACAGTAGTATTCGACGTACACCAACCCGCCTGCCAAGCGTAGTGACTATGGTAAATACCCTCCCTCAGGAGGAGGTCCATATTCAGCAGTGGATGTTATACGGGCTGATAATTACTTCCCATAATGAAACCTAGAACATAATATTTCATGGCCCACATCGCCGTAATAATTAACACCGGAGCTGATGATATCAGATAATTTTCTATTAATCTGACTTCATATTCCCAATACAGACCCCGTACAAATTCGTTCATTTTGATCACAAAATCTCCGGTTACAAATTCCAGCCACACACGCGCCACGAAATTCACTTTGGTGCTAATTAAATTTTGATACCGTCCTGCAAAATTGAATTTTATCTTATACACTTGGCGCTGCACTCTACCAGTACAAACTGAAATTTGCTAGTGTTAAGATATTTGTTTGTTTAGATTTTGGAATTTATGGCTGATGATATTTTACCAATTTCGATTGGTACAGCAGTTTTAATATCAGGCTATGAATGTTTAATTTACGCTGTGTATACAGATCAGCGCAGACTAATGGTACACTAATTAAACTATGTTTGACTATCGACAGCTTTATCTAATCCTAATAATAGTTTATGTTTCTCGTAAAGATCGATTTTAATTTGACCTCTACGGTCTCAAGACGCGAACCATTTAGGTAGTATATTTTCCAATCACTTAATATATTTAATCCAATCAGTCCACTGCTGGACATAGGCCTCCCTTAATTTGCTATATAGCGCCAGACCCACCCACTTTCCGCATTCAGTCTAGTTCGGCTTTTATGGTACACAGCGTAATAAATACGACCGCCCCATATCCTCCTATGAGTGTCGTAAGAGGCGAGTAAGGAACATATAGCTGATGATTAAAGATACTCCCATCTTACTGCGATCAACAATCCGGCTGCCAAGCATGGGGGAATACAGTAATATCACTCAACTACCCTGGCTTGCAAAGGCCTGTAAAAGCTACTACACACAGTGCCGGCGGCAGGGCCGCCAGGCAAGCCGCCGTGCAACCGGCGGCATTCAAAGGAGCCGCCGGCATGGATACACATACAAAAATCGGCATGTGCCGCTCGGCATATACCTGGCGGCATTGCCGCCGGCATGTGTGTAGTAGCCTTAAAAGAGGAGGCCTATATTTAGTTATGGACGTAAGCGGGCTAATCAATTAAGTGAGCACAATACAGACACATCCCACAATATAATACGTCCTGACAACAAATGTGTCAAGTATAATAATATCAAAATAGTATAATATACCCTTATATCAAATAAAGATGGCCGGTGTGATTATCTCGCGGTGACGACTCATCTGTCACGCGAATATCGCGACCGCGACAAGTAGACCAATCATACAGACCAGGAAAATGTACTGAAATGTTAATAATATAAAAGTTTCAATGCTGATTATAGCTGAAGTACCTATGTTTCAATAAATTTATTACCATTTGTACACATAATTTTTAGTAGACGCGGGTCCCAATCGCGGTACAAATTTAAGGCAAATAATTACCTTTTTAATAATCCGACGTTTCGACATGGGTTACACCAGTCGTGGTCACGGATAGACTGATGAGTGTCAGCAACGGCGTCTTCGAACAGCGCGGGTTTCGGCAACTACCCCCACTTGGTCGTAATAATTTTTATTTTTGTTAACTCCGGAACTGTCGGTAGTTCGACACACCACACTCACAACGTCAGCACCCGTGGGAACTATATTGGTGTCGCGACGATGACATTTGGTGATTACAGGATTCCAAGCCGTTGATAACCGGTATCCATCTTCCCGGTTGAAATTGGAATATTTTTTTATTTCAACCGCTTCACGTACTATTCTCGAGTAATAGTGACGATCGGTGGAGAGGACTTGTGGTTGATGTAAATTGGCTATCCAATGCCTGGCCCCTGTATCAACGACATGCTCAGCGATGGCCGATTTGTTTAGCTGTCGGATTTTCACTGCCGCAATGTGTTCCTTCGTCCTTTCCGCGATGGATCTTTTCGTTTGACCAATATAGGACCTGCCACAATTGCATTCAAATCTATATACACCTGGTGTTTGAAGAGGAGTGATGTCCTTCGGTGTACGCAGGTGGTTAGTAATTTTAGAGGGCGGACTGTATACAGTCTTGATGGAGTATTTTCGTAGTACTGTTCCAACTTTATCCGTTACTCCTCTAACATACGGTAAGAAGGCTGGTGCTCTGCTTACATCCGATTTTCTTTCCCTCCTCTTTGTGTAATCTATAGTTCCTCTATATCCGTTTCGCTTAAGTACCTCCTGAACATGTTTCAGCTCACTATGCAAATGTTCAGGGTCACAAATGTCGTATGCTCTATTTGTAAGTGACGCTGCAACGGATAATAGGTGTCGCGGGTGATGATGCGATTCAGCATGTAGGTAAAAAAGGTAATTATTTGCCTTAAATTTGTACCGCGACTGAGACCCGCGTCTACTAACAATTAAATTTATTACCACTTTTCAAAGTAGTCGTAATTTTTTTTCTATACCTATTTAGTGAAAATACGATTGCGTCATCGGAATTACAACACTTTATTTATTAAAATCAGCGATATGTATGTATATTTAAGATGTTTAAGCAAATACACTCCCGTCACTGAAACTCCTGTAAGCCAGGATCAACAGAAGAGACCCTAAGCGAAGTTAGACTTAGGCTGGTCCCGGGACACCTAATTGTCTTGGATCCCGCATCGATTTTAATTAGTAAGTATATAGGAGGTGTTGGAAAGTATGTTCAACTTCCCTCCAACGGAAAGCTGTAGACATATATGAACGAATGAGATATTTAACCACTATTGCACTTGTCGAGTTTGACCGACAAACGTTCATAAACTAGTCTTTTATGTACACTTTACTTCTCGAGACCGAGACTTGAGAAACAATGGACTTAGAAAACTTTATCAACAAGTACGAAACAAAAATAAAACAACGTATTTATCCGTCAGTAGTATTTCGACTAAAGACAATCCTTGATCATTTGTAACTTCAACAAATCAAAGAGCAAACCGTGTATTTAAAATTCAAATTGATATTTAGCTAATGTCAACAGAATCCCAACAAATTTGTAACTGGATTATGTAAAAGTTCTTGACCTGGGGAACGACAAACAGTCAGTGGTGTCAAAGTCTTGTGTTGAACGTAGTTGAGTTGGAAATCAAGTTAGTCTTAGATAATGCGGTAGCCGCTTAAATTGTGTTTCAGTTTGAAAAGGTGGTCGTAGGATATATTGTTGTTACGAGAATTCCTTACTACGTGAATTGATTAACTAATTTGTTTACTGTACTCACGTTTACTGATTATTCACACAATTTTACTAACGTTAGCTTACATAATTACTAAGGAATCAATACTGATATATATCAACAGCTGCAATGGAAGGTCTGGCGCGATGCCAAGTCAATAAAGTTAGCTAATATTGTTAAAAGTTAGTTCCGGTTAGTCGATGGTTCAATATGTAAATATGGACTCTTAGGAAGACCTGGCTGCTAAGCGCGGTCATCATCATCAGCCCGTATAACTTCTACTGCTGAACATGGGCCTCCTACCGAGAGGGAGGGTATTTGCTATAGTCACCACGCTTGGCAGGCGGGTTGGTGACCGCAGTATTTATGTTGTACCTCACAAGAAAACGCTGCTGCCCGTTCCTTGATAAACGATTATTATAGATGATGTTATAACAATCGGGACCAACGGCTTAACGTGCTTTCCGAGGTACGAAGGGTAGTCCCTCACAAAGAATTTACACAAAGATTTTCTGTCCGGTGTGGGGATCGAACCCACGACCTCCGAGATTCAAGGCGAGCCAAATACCGCTACGCTACGGAGGTTGTCAAGCGCGGTGTCTAGAGTCTAAGCGCGGTGCCAATCGCAAATTCTTTTTCGGTGTTATAGCTGTAATAAATCAATTTATTGTATTACGCTGTGTCGCTAAGTATCAGAAAATATAAAATTAGAGAAAATATTCGTGGTCTCACGCACGTAGCTAAACTTATTACTATAGATACGTATCTAGACACAACAGCTAGTAGTAACTGTCTAGTGTCTAGGCACAGGTGCTGCAGACGTGATTATTATATTCCTACATTTATTTGATATTAAATATTGAATTACATCAAGTTCAACAAGTTATGATATGAAACTAAAACGTGTTTGTCTGAACAAGACAAATCAAATAAAAAGTGTCAGTTATATGACTACTTACACAGAATTATTTTATTGCTTCTAATAGATACATACCTACAGTTAAATAAGCAGTAGTTAGGCTGGTGTGTAGTATGGGCCGGATTGCTCATGCGTACCCGGCCTCCGCCAACGGCGGATCGAAGGAGTGTCCGGGAGGTTTTAGTGGTTGGTAGGGTCCTCTCCTCGTGGTATGAGTTTAGCATACCACGCTATGGAGAGGGCGAGTCCCACATATCCCACCGCCAGCGCGCAAATACGCTGCAGCGGCGGTGGGAATGAGTCAATGCATTTCCCCACGGACAAAAAAAAAAAAAAAAGGCTGGTTTGTAGTGTATTCCTCGTAAAGGAAAATTTATTGTGAAATTATACTTTTGCGGTTTTGTTTTATAAAAATCAAATACTCTTAAATCCATATTGCGCAAGGTGAGATCTCTATCACTGTGATGCGTGATTTATTCTTCACTAACGTAATTCACTACTTGTGACACTATCTTCTTAAAGGGATACCATATATTTTAAAAGTACCTTATAAACGAAATAAACGATTTTTATTCAGCACTTAGGTATCTTACACATACACTTGTACTTGTCAATAAAATTTACAATGCATATAAAATTAATTATAAATAGGTAACATTTACTATTAAATTATGTTTAATTTATTTCAGGTGTGCTAGAAGTCTGTCAGTCTTGTGTTAGTAAACAAGCTCTTAATATTAACGTTAATATCTATTTACTATATTTATTTTATTCAAACATTTTATGAATAAAAAAAAATAAATATAAAATATTATAACACATTTTAGAGTGCAATGACCGGTCAAGCTAGAAGTAAAGAGAAATATATATTATAAAATAATATAATTACAAAAGAATTTTAAAGAAAAATGGTTCATTATTTTAAAATAAAGTCTGCGCCGCCTTGGGAACACTACAAAAAAAAAACAATTTGAAATCATGCACTTTTTGGACTGCAGAAAATTGGTTATTATTACATTATATATGCACCGAGCGACCTTAGCCAAGATAGCCTTTCTTTTTGCGAAACACTGCAAAGATTTTTTAATTTAAAAATGTTTAATGATGTAAATTAAAAATAGCAATACAAGTGCTAGATAACTTCTCCATAGTTAAATCTTAAGCGTTTTATCTATATCTTATACCAATAAGTTGAAGAGTTTGTTTGTTTGCTTGTACCTACGTGTTAATCTCAGGAAATAATGGACCGATTTGAAAAATTCTTTCAGTGTTAGATATCCCATTTATTGAGGAAGGCTGAAGGCTAAAGTTAGTTATGAAGTTCTTACGGAAACTAGGCGGGTGAAACCTTAAAAGATCATATCTATCTCTTCCCGAGATTATCACACTATTTGAGTCCTCACAAATAAAACGCTATGTCCTGACTTACGGATCAACTCACAGCCTAAACTACTGATCATCGAGAACCGAAACTTACATATATTTTCAGTTTATTTTTATTCTACCAGTTAGAGAATGAAAATTGATAGCTTAGTTTGTATAGAAAAATCTAAATCTACGTGGATTAGATCGCGAGCATCAGCCAGTTATCATATAGAGGTATAGTTAGACCTTAAGTTGATTCCATGACGTAAACAACAAGAGGCATGAAGACTAAATAAATAAATTTAGTCCGTCAGTAAAAATATTGGCCAATATTGTTTTTATTTATCAAATCAATAAAAAATGACAAAGATACAGAGCAACAACAAACTATAAAGTTCAGGACAGACGGGCTTGTCACGTCACTACTATTTAAAATTGTGCCTAGAAGTGCCATCACATCAAATTTCAACGCGCTGTTTCTACGTCATTTTCTGTTTGAGGAACGAAAAAAAACGCGTCGAATAGTTTTTCGTAATCTACCTGACAGACTAAATAGATTTTTTAGTGTTCATATGCTTATTGCTTAGATTATTAATAATTTCAATTTTGATTTGTAGCAAGAAACATAACGTCATAGTAGACGTTACACACGTTACAACGTTAAATTTTACATAAATATTATATCTGAAATAATTTGTAGTCAAATAGTGACTAAATATATAAGCAGATATTCATAATTTATTTGGAGCCCGCCTTGAGAATGTTTCAAGATTGTCTCAGACTGAGTAATAAAATTAGGTTCTCTTCACACCTGTCTAGATATCGCAGTGCGGCTTAAATATTTAATGTGTTGTCTAAGTAACGTGATCCATAGTCCGAGACAACTAACTGAACTGACGTAGTGTAAAAAATATAGCTAGTAAAGACTTGCCTGACCTTACTGGACTTACGTTTCCGATCCTAACTCAGGCATCCGTCTATCGCGAAGCCAATCGGTGGTCGGTGGTTTCAAACTGCCAACATGAACACAGATAATGTTGATATAAGATAATACAAGTAAGCAAATGTACCAAGTTGGTAATGAGAGAAATAAATGCATAATTCTATTCCATACCATAAATATCACAGTTAATTTATATATATTTTTGTAACAATGTGAAACTGCAGTTGAAGATAAAATGGTAATTTGAACTTACAGAGTCAATATATTTTCTTCTTTGTTAATTTTGCTGGGAAAATACTCTTTTATATTTTTGTAAAATAGTGTCGAGGAACGGTCGGCGGTGTTCTTTCACAGAAAATTAAGATCTTTTTTGCCGGAAGATGTGGTTTTCCTCGCCATTGATACTACGGATACTGTAGATGTTGCTACTATAGTATTCAGTTTTCACAGTTACAATACAATATTTTGTGTGTCGTTGTGGAATCTAAAATAGATGTGTGTACTATGTAGTAATATTTTATTATTAAATTCCGTTCTTATTTATCATCTTGTTCTCAATACATTGAGAGAACTTTAATAAATAATAACTAGCCTATTTTATTGTTCTGAAACAAAAAGTCATCATCATCTCCCTCCCATAAATAAATAATCATATTATTATCTTTAAAAAAACAAAAACCTTATATATGTGTATTTATTCATGAAGTTGTTTATGTATTAGTATGTATGTTTTTTTTATTCATCTGTATATATTTTTTAATCTTCATAGTACGAGTCATGTTTCTCCATCTTAATTTCCTAAACCTACACACTATTCTAGTTCCCTTTTTGTTTTTTTCTATCGCGGGTCTGCTGGAAGTAATTTCTTTAGAAATAAGCAGTACCTTTGTGCTACTTTTCTTTCATTGTTATAAATTAATTTTTAATGTTATGTGTAAATAAATTAAATAAAAAACAACTAATGATTTTCCACTCAAATTAGTTTGCAACTACAATGCTCCTACTGATCTTATTACACTGTCTCATCTTGCTAAATTGCGAAATAAATAATGTACGCATCATCCTTAGGGAACCGTCCAAGCCTTTACACTCTGATCGTTTATCATTGGTAGCACCGCGTCGGCCGACATCCTCCAAATTACTAGCAAAAACTAAAATATTCATTTTATGAAACTTTATAATTTCACATAATAAATTTGAAGCTTAAAGCTCAAGGGCTTACCAGAGGCCATTAATTTGGCAGAGATAACAGTTGTAAGTAATTAATAAAAAAAATAAGTGACAGGTATATTTTTTACGGTGTTGATTTGACGAGGTTTGTAATAATGGTTTTTTAATGTAATAATAAGTTTTATTAACGTTAGTTTACTAGTAAACTAACGTAAATAAAATACTAGTGTAAGTAATTAAAATTTGATGTCTCTTTGTCTGTCTACCCACTGATTACTCAGATTATAATACTATTTTAAGCTCATTTATTTATACATTTTACTTATATATTATGTAAGTATATCTCCAAAGCATGACTTTGGTACAATAGTAAACATGTTTATTAGGCTTTTAGTTAAAGAAAATATTATTACGAAAAAACATCGGCAATTTTACGAAAAAATATTGCCATAAAGAATTTTATAGGCGTCGCGTTCGTATTAAGTTTTCGAGAGCTTAGAACAATATTGTTATATAAAGTGATGGCATACAGGACGAATACTTGCACCTTGTTATTCCTTTTCTGAAACATTAATTAAGAGAAACTGTTTGTACATCTAAATACATTAAATTTGAAATCTGAACAAATATAATATAATATCAGAGTAGCTAATCATGCTTTCGGGAACTTATTTGATACTTAACGACTTTAATTTAATTAAAGATTAATTTCATCTTAATCTACCCAGACATATACTATAATACAAAATATAGCTACAACAATTAAGGTCTAATCTAACTCAAGTGATATTACGAAGCGTTATTGATAGTTCAACCATCTGTGAGTGCGGCGTTATGTTAGTAAACCTTACCTAATTATACAGGCTTACTCACACATAGGGCATCTTGCATGGATGCGTTGAAATATCTGTACCAAGCTTCTATAAATATTAAAATATAAATTCCAAAAACTACACCAAGTCATAAAAAACTTTGAGCTTTGCTATCTGCAGTGCAAAACGTGGCCTGAGGCGTGACAGCTGTGTCATATTGAATGGCAGCGCTTATCGTACGGCTCGGTGCGAAGCGGTTGTTTAGATATTTCTCTAAGCTGTGGCTGTGACTGGCATGCAGTCCAGTCAGCTCGGCAAAAAGATCAGTGTCGAAAGACTTCCAGTGACTGCGGTTACAGTTCTATACTGTTGTTGTTTCTAAATTGATTTACTTTTGTTAGGATTAAGTCAATCAAATTGGAACAAAACCAGTATATTATAAATTATTACTAAAATTATAAAGAGGAAAGATTTCAAAAATTCTTTCACCATTGGAAAGCTCTGATTCACCCTGAGTGACAAAGGCTATATTTAATTATTAAGTTCCCACGGGAACGGGAGTTACGCGGGTGAAACCGCACGCGGGAAGCCAGTACTTAATGTGATAAAGACGTAACGTTTGTGAATGGTTTGTGTGGTTGTATCTTTGGATCTACTGAACTGATTTTATGGATGCTTTTTACCAATAGAAAGTCACATTATTTGTGAGTGTCATAGGCTTTATTTTAAGTCAAGGTGAAACTTGTGGGATAACTAGTATTATTTATAATGGTAACTCGTTTCTCGGACATGCTGTGTTCATTATTAGGTACGCTTGATACTTTATTTGATTGATTTTTACTTTTTTAATGTAAGAGTGATTATATAATAGGTACTGCTTGAATTTTGAGACATTAATTTAAAAAAAAACTAATAATAATTCTTCATCGTATACTATGAAGATGAAGATTATATCTTCTACAAGCCTACGCACATAATTTATTTAACGATTTTTTTCTAACATTAATCAACTAATTGGAACTGGTGAGAAACTAGAAGTAAATATGAGTTACTTTTTATTAACAAGTAACTTACACGGCAAACTATTACTTACCTATATAAATGATAAATTATGTCCAAAATTAATTTTTTTTTTTTACATTTTATTAATAAATCATGCTCGCCAAGTTTGATTTCGATTTGCGTACAAATGGTTTCGTATCTACAGAACATTAGATACTATATTATTTTAAGATAACGTCTACGTTTTAGTATCGAGCAAATACAAAAAAAAAAATACACGTTTTTTGTATCGGAACCCTAATTAAATATATATTTTATTCTGTTTATATAAGAGTTTATACAAGAAATACTTCTTGTTCAGAACAGCAGAAATACATCTGAAAACTGTTTATCAAGATTCATGAGATTCAGCGTAGTGACAGGCAGACCATAATCGTAGAGTCTAAAATACGTCTTGAGTAAAGACAAGCCTTTTTTAGGCTTGCTTTCCACGCGCGCTTTCTCCCGTGTACTCCACTTCCCGTCGCAACTTAAGTTCTTATACAAATATTTTTTGATCGGCATGGGATCAAACCCACAGCCTCCGAGTTTTAAAGCGATCTTTTCATCTCTATGGATGTAATCAGACGAGACAAGAACAAAAATGTAAAGTGTGTAAATATGGAGGTGAAGTGACGATGAAGCGTAAGTAGTCCGTAAGCCTCGCGAGTGACGGCGCGGCACGCCTCGCCGCAGCGGAGGAGCGACAGTGGGACCATAGAAAAAGCGGGAATATAATGTGACGAATTACACAGAGGACTGTGACGAACTTCAACTTTTAGGTGGGATATAATAAAAATAATAAATGGGATAATTCGACTTATATGATGTTTTTGTAATCAATTAACCATATACAGGGTTATTTGTAAAATATCAACAACCTCTTAAGAGGTCCTATTTAATGTATGTACCAAGTCTGTGTAATCAGCTGTAAGCTGCTAAGCTGATATTTGAAAAATATCACTTTTAGAAAGCCACGTGATCCAGGCAGTGTTGTAGCTAGGTGATTTAAGGCCTGGGAAAAAATACCCATCAAATTTTAATGTTTAGGTTTTATCAATATAAATTAAAAACGCTTTAATATTTTAAAAGGCTATAAGAGGATTGCTAATGAGGTTTTGGAGTCTCCCTGAGCTCGGTGCCCCGGGGCACTGCCCCGCCCAGCCCTTCGGTAATTACGCCAGTGGATACAGTATACACCTGGGCTATTTGTTCTGATAGTGTTTTCAAGGGAATAACAGTTATTCATGAGACACAGCTCCAGACAATTAAAAAAAAACAATAGATTTAAAAAGAAATTTCTCCAATACCACTCTTGGATAGTAGCTTCCTGTTGGCGATTTTTTTTAATTGCTATATTTTTAAGTTCACCATATATATTTTTTAAATTACATCATGACAACCTCTGTGACAAAGTGGTGAAGGGTCACTTTAAATATCGAATGTCGTGGGTTCGATGCCCAAGCCAGACAAAAAAAATATATTTAAATATTTAAAATCTGAACAAATGTTAATCGAAGATTAAATGACACGGAATTCAAATCAAAGTATTCTGTGTATATTAATACAGGTTCTTCTAGACCTCAAAAGCATAAGGAGGTATGTACTTCAGAAGTTCTTCAGCAGCATTTGGTCGTAAGTGTCCACGGCCGAGGGACACCTACGTTCCTTGTCCGTGGGTCATTACTTGAGTTGCGAACTGAAAACCAGCGCTAGGTATCGCCTAGCCTATGCTGAGCTGGCGACTTTTTCGACAGAAAATGGAAGGCGTCTAATTCTTTTGTACATTTAATGAAATGTTTACTGTATAATATCTTGTGTGTAGTGCTGAATTAAATATATTTTTTTTCTTTCTAAGTGCCACATTACGATAAAGGCACATACGACAAGACAAATGCTTCTGACGTATAATAACACTTCCGACGTTACTCTTCTGAGCTCTAGATTTAGTTACTGCTTACGACAATAGTACTATCACTACTAACACATCAGTTCACTAAATTTTCCCAATGTTGATTCACGTAACGGGCACCTTAACCGCAGCCATTAGTGCGAACCACACTTAATCGGCTTAGCCGTTTCGGAGATAAATGGCCGAGCGATAAGCATTTTGTTCTACCGCAGATGTAGTTAGGAGAGAGTGAAAACTTACAAGAAGGTTTGTGATTGGCGTAACGATTAATTGAGATTGAGATGTTTGAATCTTTTAGTTGTAATTTATTGTTTAAGTTGTGGCTTATATAGGCCTCATCGACCGATTTCAGTCATAGTGACTCTAAGAAAGAGAAAAGACTCTAAGGAAATAATTACTGTTTACATATAAGATTTATTGCCAGTAGTCAATCACTACATAGTATAAAACAACGCTCGCTTCCCGCTGTTTGTCTGTCCCTAATTCCCTATGTATGCTTAGATCTTTAAAACTACGCAACAGATTTTGATGCGGTTCAAGGTGAATGTTTATAGATATCTATAATACATCAGCATTGCAACGGCGTGGCGCGAAGCCAAGGTGGGTCGCTAGTATTTAATAAGATAAAAATGTGCGAGTGTTGTAAGGAACAGTTGGAACGGAGTATCTCCCTTTCTTGTGTTTTTTTGCTGATACTTTTTTTTCCACACTTCGTTCTAATGGTGCTTTAATCATTTAAAAACAAACTAGGTATAAAGTTGCCAAAGTATCTAATTTCGTTATTTGATAATAAAAAAAAATACAATTAATTCAAACTTAACTTAAACTTTCTTTATGTTATCCGCTATTTCTGTAGCCTCATATTTAATCGGGTGTCACACACGCGGATGTTGTATGAGATTAATATCTCGCGGCGGAGTGCACGTGACGTCATCGCTACGTGTACAGCTGACAGCCGACTGGAGGGGACAGGTGGGACAGCAGTGCGAGTCGGCTGCTAAGCATCTAGTTACATGACTGGAAATATCTAGTAGATAATAGTAAGTTGTGGGTTCTACCCGTGACTTACAGATAACGGTAGTAGCTTCTGAGACCTGGTAATCTGTGCTTAGGCCCGGTGAAGAAGCAAAAAAAAAAAATTGCTTAAATTTTGAAAAAAAATAAAATAAAATAAGTGTGAACCATTCTCAGTCTGCGTATTCTCTGTGACAGTGGATTGATTGTTTGTAAAGTTGCCTTTAAAAATTTGGTCCCGGTGAGTGAAATAATGAATATCTTATCACTCAACGGAAACCTTAATTTTGACTCCCAATAATGTCAAGATAATTTCTAGAAGGAAATTGGAGTGTGGTCACCAATGCGCCTTCGAAGTATGGAGTCGTGTTAATTTAATTGTAAATTTTAGAATGCTAGCGGCCCGTCTTTGTTAATTTCTAGTAAAGCCTATGTTACCCAGGGATAATGTAACTTCTAATGGTGAAAGAGTTATCGAAATCCGTCCAGTAGTTAATAAGTTTATTCGAAACATACAAAAATCCATTTCCATTTCCTTTTTATAATATTAGTATATAGATTATTATTTTGAAAGATATTCTACTGAGTTTTTAAACAGTGTTTCTTAGTAGTCAGCCTAGTTTCACACGTTAGAAGAAAAAATATGACGATTCCAAATAAACGAAGCCATTTTTACGAAATAAATGATTTTAAACTTTGAACATTCATCATCACGAATCACACGAAGAAGGTAAATGAATTAAACTGGCCCCTATATATTTTATTGATACTTATTTCCCACATGTAACCAATCTACCACGATTCTTACCCATTACAGTAATTGAATTGAGAACAATTTGTTTTCTGAAGAAATTGTTTATATACACATATAAATTACACCTCAAAAAAATACTTATCAACCTTGTAGCTTCAATCATAAGAGCTGTTATTGTGCAGCAAGAATGTTCACAACATCAATAATAAGTTGGTTATTGTATTCCTCGGAAGTATTCGTATTTTGATTTATACTCGATAACGGAATTCGCTTATACCCATGAATGCGTAACTTCGGGGAGAAGGGGATGGGGGGAGGCGGTTCGATGTTACTTCTTGTTTAGACTTATAGCGAGCGTTATCATGATAAAAGATAGTTGTGGGAACTATTGAAATAAATCATAAATGTTGAATTGATTCATTTCAACTGAAACTCACGCAAATCGAAGTGTTAAACCTTTGTTTATTTACAATTATATTTAAGCTTTACTGTAAAACTAATTAGATTAAAATTAAATAGTTCTTAGTTATTTATATATCAACACATATTAATCACAGAGTATATAAGTAGTTACCTATTAGTATATCTGAGTTATAGCTACTTGTGATTCTCTCTAACTTACGTCACAATGAATATTAGGTATTTTATGAGGCTAACTGATTCAATCTATTACCTAGTTTTAAGTTCTTTTTTGCATTGATTTGAGATTGCGCATAAAAACCTTGAATCTTTCTGCAATATTTTTGACTGCACCGGTGGCTCAGTGGTTACGATAGTTGCCTCTGAGACCTGGTGTTCTGGGTTCGATTCCCACCCGGGACGGTGTGTGAACCACAAATAGTTGTTCTGAGTCTGGGTGTTCTGTGTGTCCGTAAAATGAATGTTTGTAAGTCCCCCGCGACACAGGGATTTATTTCCCTAGTGCGGGAGTTGTCTTTTCTAAAAAAAATAAAAAATAAAATATAAAAAAAAGACCATAATTGACCTAAAAAGTTTAATTTTCTGTAACTTTTAGATTTCAGATGATTGACGCTGTCATGTAAACATTGTGATCCTGTATTTAATAATTTAAAAATAGTTAATTGAACTGTATGTGCTTAAATCTATTGTAAAAGTGATGAAAACCATCCAATACGCGTGTGTTAGTGTTATCTTAACAAACTACTTCATAAGAACAACGTAAATCCTAATTAATAAATTCGGACCTGATTAGAAAATAAAAACATTGTACGAGTTGATTTTTCAGTCCACTCAAAGCATTTTATGATAACTTTTCATTTTAATATATTTGTGAAGTGTAAAAATCTATAAAATAGTGAAAACATAACATAATTAATAAAAAGTGTTAACAAAGAACTCCAAACAATTTTTCATATTACCCCCGGCGTTGTAACGAACTTTTTGTTTACAAGTTTATACTAGTACACTAATTCGACTGGCAGAGCATCTGTGGTCGTGGCCCACGCGTCAAGCAACATACTTAATTACCTTGATGGTTCGAGTTCGATCCCAAGCAACTGTTTGAGTTTTTGTAATATATTTCTAAGTTTTGAATACAATTATAATTTTCAATATGAATTTCTTCGAGAATATCACACTACGAAAAAAACGAACACAGTCGCTATCGGAAACTACAATTGAGAGATCCAGTGAGAATAACTCGGCACTAGATGGCAGCACAAACAGTCTGCCTTACATATCGGATAGTGAAAGCGATGCTATTCAAGAATTAAAATCCCAAATAAAACAACTGAACTCAGAATTGTGTGCAGCCCATGAGGAAATAAATCAACTTTCTATTGAAAATTCAAGTTTAAAAACCAATGTAAATGACATCACATCTAAGTATGAGCTCCTAAAAAAAGCGACCAAAAAGTTGTCAAGTGACATTGGGACACCTAACTCAAGATTATCAAAGGTCTCGACACCTATAAAGACTCCGAAACAAAAAAGTTATACACGGAAAAATGCTGGTGATGAAAGAAACTCGTTACAAATTACGTCACCCAAGCAAAACCTTTCTTCGGAACCCACTAAAATGTTCACACCTACAAAGGATATTTCTAATAATAATATGTATATTAATAACCATTTTTCTCAAAAAACACTACTTAAAAATTGTGAGCGCTCTAAAGAACAACCCTCCGTATCTAATAGTAATAAAAAGCTTTGCATGATTACAAGTAATAAAATAAATAAAATATTAGATATATGTAAAAACACTTTTGTAGGGTATTCTTTTTGTCACTACGGTATCCCAAATGGAGGTATACAACAGTTGTTTGCACAGTTAGAAAAAAAGCTCATAAACTATACTGTTGAGGATTATTGTGTTATCTACATAGGAGAAAGTGATTTCGAAGTATCTAAAAACTATAGATTTTTAATCAGATATATGATAAATGAACTTAAAAATGTTACGAATACCAATGTTATAATATGTTCACCAAATTTCAAACTGAGTAATAAGTCTGTACTTTTTAATAAACGAATTGAAATATTTAACCATTTGATGTATATTGATATTGAGCTGTGTGAGTATGCGTATCTTTTTGATTCGAATTATTATATAAAATACAATAACGATATGTTCTGGGAACATAATACAAAGATAAATAACAAAGCAATAGCAATCATCCTAAAAAAAATTAAATATTATATCAAGTATTTGACACAAACGCAGAATAGTAATACCGTGATAAATACTTGCAACTTACAAGCCAACCATAATGTTTTACGTATAAATCAGAGTACTCAAACAGAAAGCACTTGTACTGAAACAAATCATACTTTTTTTCGTGTATAATTATATGTATATCCTACATCAAAATATTAACGGCCTTATAGGGAAATCAGACATATTAAGTATCCATCTAAATGAGCTGGCCTCTGAAGGTAGAATAGTCGATGTGATGTGTATAACGGAACACAATATGAAAGATGAAGATAACGTTCATCTCTATATACCAAATTATGAACTTGCTACACACTCATCAAGAAACTCAAGAGATGGCGGTACGTGTATTTTAATTAGACAAGGACACCAATATAGGGTCATAGACATTAAAGAGTATTGTATTCCCAGTATAATAGAGTGTTGTGCCATTGAATTGATAAAACACAAGCTTATTATAATTTGCATATACAGGCCCCCAAGGAACAATAAAAATCATATAATTAATTTCTTCAATAACATTGAAAATGTACTTAATCTTCATGGTCGAAATGTGGATAAAAAGGTCTTGATGTGTGGTGATTTCAACATTGACATACTTCAAGATACTAGATTATCAATTGAATTTAAACATTTACTCCTAAATTTTAACCTTAAGCTTAGTATAAATCAACCCACACGAATTGCAAGTGGCAGGTGTATCGACAACATTATACATAATGTCAAAGGTGGTAAAGGAGATATTTTAGAATTAGCTCTTTCTGACCACACTGCACAACTATTTAAATGCCCTGTAAAAAAGTCATGTTCAATGGATCACTGGTATGTTTTGAGTCGAGATTATTGTTCTGAGAATAAATTGAAGTTCATTGATGCTATTAGTAGCTTAAGCTTTGAAGAAGTATATAATAACTCGAACCCTGAAGAAGCGTTTAACTTGTTCTACGATTTATTAAAACTGTTTTACTATTTATGTTTCCCTAAAGTTAAAAAAAAGGTTACTACCTGTAAATCCCCCAAGTGGATCACTAAAGGTATTAGGAGCTGTAGTAAAAGAAAAAGGGAAATGTTATGGAAGTATAGATTGTCACCCATCGATGAAAATAAGCAGTCATTAAAGGGATATACAAAACGACTAAAAAAAATAGTTCACTTGACTCAAAAATCTCAAAATAATTATATAATAAATAATGCCGAAAACAAGACCAAAGCTACGTGGAAAATTATAAATAGATCTAAATTAAACTTTCCGTCAGAATCTGTGAGAAACATAAATGTTGGTGATGAATTGTTGACTGACCCTAAAGAAATAGCAAATGCAATTAACAATCATTTTGTAGATTCTGTACAGCCTAGTACAAATGTTGAAATTGGCGATGTTATATCCCGTGTAAATCACTATCACAAATCCCTTTTTATGCTACCAACTAATCCTAAAGAAATATTTACTATTATTTGCTCGTTAAAAAACACAAACAGCACGGGATATGATGAAATAATGACTAAGATTATTAAAAGTATCGCACATATAATTGCACCTGTTTTAAGCCATTTAATAAATTTATGTATAGAACATGGTCATTACCCACAATCGCTCAAAGTAACTATAATAAAACCTCTTCACAAGAAAGGTGATAAAACTATTATTTCAAATTACCGCCCTATCGCCTTAATACCGGTAATATCAAAGGTTTTTGAAAAAATAATCTATAAGTCCTTAAACTCATTTTTTGAAACCAATAATATACTAGCTAAAGAACAGTACGGCTTCCGGAAAAATAAAAATATTGATAAAGCTGTATATGAATTATTTTCACAAGTTATCAGTAATGTTGACGCAAATAATCCCATTGCAGCGATATTAATGGATATGTCGAAAGCCTTCGACCATGTAAATCATGAAATACTCCTTGGTAAACTAGAAAGATATGGCATCAGAGGAAATGTATTAAGATTATTAAAAACTTATCTTTATGGTAGAAAACAAATCACAGTTTTAAATAGGGTCTGTTCCACATCGAAGGTTGAAATTACTCATAAGTCAAACGTCAGAGATATAAGATGCGGTGTTCCCCAAGGAAGCGTTCTTGGGCCCCTTTTGTTCCTCATATATATAAACGATATGCCAAAATGTACTGATTATCAAACAGTTCTGTTTGCCGATGATAGCACGCTTATCGTTCCATGTGAAAATAAAAATACGTTTGAACATGATATAAATAAATCCATCCATAGCATTATAAATTGGTTACAGATGAATAAATTAATAATAAACCTTGAAAAAACGCAGTTTATGTCATTTTATCAAAGAACAGAAAAACTTGATTTAAATATAACACATGCGGGTCAAAAAATAGCAGAAACCAGCAATGCTAGATTTTTAGGACTACATTTAGATAATCATCTCACCTGGAAATATCATGTGGAATCTGTTTCCAAAAAATTAAACCAGTATTCATATGCACTTCACAATCTATCTAAAATAGTAAGTGAGTCTGTTGTCTTAACAGCCTACAAAGCTTATGTTACATCTACTTTACGCTTTGGAATTATTTATTGGGGAAACTCCAGTTATAAACAGATGGCATTTAAGGCCCAAAAGCAATGCTTACGCGCAGTTTTTAAATTAAAGCCGACGGATAGCTGTGTTCCTTATTTAAAAAAATCCAATCTGCTTACTTTTCCTTGCCTATATATATTGGATACAGCAGTATTTGTAAAGTCAAACTTGCATTTATTTAATACTTTACGATCTAAACGACGAAACAAAGAGATATCTGCAAATCGTCACAGCACTACTCTTTATACAAAAAGCTTCTTGGGAATGGCACCTAGGATCTATAATAAGATTCCCATCTCTATAAGAAACTTAATTTGTGTTAATGATTTCAAAAAAGCTTTAACTGACTTATTGATTAAAAAATCCTACTATACTGTTATTGAATATTTAGAAGATAGATTTGAATTGTAATTGAATATAACACAACAATGTATAATAATAATGATTATAAAAGATTCTATGTTATCTGTATATAATGTATTTATTGAGTTTGATTAACCTATTCCAAATAATTTAAAATATATGTATAATAATGTAATGTGCTTAATAAATATATTTGAATTTATAATAAATTTAATGCAAGTCAAGAGTTTATATTATGGAAATTTGAATGTAAATTTTGTCTAAGATATTTGTATGCCATTAATGGCTAGACATAGCGATCACATTATACTTATGTACAACATCTTGTTATTCACCTATGTTCTACAAATAAATTCTTTGTCTTTGTCTTTGTCTTTGTCTTTGTCATTGAGATTATCAGAATATTCCTTCCTCACAATGCTGGATCGATCGAATAAAGGCAAGTCTAATGCCACATAATCTTAATTATCGGTCTGTGTAAGGTAGAACGAAGAACAACTAATAAATGTCCTCGAAAAAGGTGTTGTCAAAGTCATAATGGTTTTCAGGGAGTTGTTGAGCTAAACCGCCGTAAAACGACTTAGAAATACGCGTGGTGAGACAGCTCCGTTCTTCTCTATATTATTTTTCCCGGACTTCAGATCTACGAGGGCAGCTAAGTCCCACAAGGGGCGCTTACTGCCGCTTTCTGAGTTTGTAGTTTTTAAACCATTTAAAGTTGGAACCCTGCTCGGCTTTAAGTCCGGTGAAGTAACCATAAGCCTCGTGGTTAATTACATATGTTCGTCCGAAAATTAAAAAAATCTATACTAATCTATACAAAGCTGAAGAGTGTATTTGTTGTTAGTTGGTTTGCTTGAACATGATAATCTCAGGAACTCCTGTTCCTATTTGAAAAATTCTTTCAGTGTTAGATAGGCTATTAAATTGATATAATGAGAGTTTATGGCCCTCAACTTACCGCGGTTTCCTAGGCGGTTGTATACCTAGTGGAAACTGACTAAACTACAGGTTAATAATGAAGAGGTATCCCATAATCCTAGTCTTAGATATTGAATAATAAAGCGAGTTGGACGCGCACGCATGGCGTACCATTGACTAGGTAAAAAAGGTGCCTATATGTTGTCGTTATGGATATCGAGCATAACATTTTTTTTATTGTATTGGAGCCCCCCTTAAATACTTATTTTATTTCGTTTTTCGCATGTTGTTACAGCGGCAAAAGAAATACATCATTTGTGAAAATTTCAACTGTCTATAGCTATCGTGGTTCTTGAGGTACAGCCTGTTGATAGACAGACGAAGCCTTAGAAATAGGGTCCCGTTTTAACCCTTCGGGTACGGAACCCTAGAAACACTGATTTTTTATTGGGCAATACCGTATAGTAATTTGTAAATAATTAAAACAACTGACCTCAATCATATCAAAATCTCAACATCTATTAGATAGAAGAAGCGGCTGTAGCGCAATAGCTAGGGCGTCGGACTAGCGATCATGTGGTCGCCGGTTCGATCCCCACCCATTGCACTACCGGCGTGAACCCACTCGTAACACAAGTATTATAGTTTAGCGCGAGGAGATAACAAGATTACTAGTAGTAGGCAAATACTCATCTTCTTCTTCTACTTCAACAGCCCGTTTACAACCACTGCTGAACATGGGCCTCCTCTTAAAATACCTTGGCAAGCCAGGATCGTTGAGGGATATTGCCATAATCACCACGCTTGGCAGACGGATTGGTGATTGCAGTAGGATGTAGACCTTGAGCTAATAGATGCTGCTGCCCATCCATCAGCCATGTGTTCCTTAGTCGCCTTTTACGACACCCATGGGAGGACATGGGGTGATCTATTCTAAGCCGGAAACCACACGGTACTAGATGAGTATTCCAAAAATACTCATCTAGTATTTTTTTTTTTAAATAATAAGTATATGAAACAATAATAAAAGTCGTTAAGATAATAGAAAAAGGTCCGTAACAATTTGAGTGACTATGTTATCACTTTCTGCACCTAGTCACAGTCAAGGAACCTTCCTTAATCCAACAAGGAAATCCAAGTTTATAACCGAAATAAGCATTTCTGTTTATTTATTAGTGGATATAATAGTATATGGTGACCGCAACGATCTCATACGGCCGCGCTTACTGTTACACGAACTGTAATGGCGTTCTTAATGCTTAAAGCGCTATTAACTGACTTCCATTGTTTATTTTACATGTCTCTCTACCTTACAATAGCTGGAATGTCAGGTTTGTTGTTATGAATATATTTTATTTGTAAATAAATGTTATTTATATTCATCATCATCATCATCATCAGCCCGTATAACGTCCACTGCTGAACATGGGCCTCCTCCCGAGGGAGGGTATTTGCCATAGTCACCACGCTTGGCAGGCGGGTTGGTGACCGCAGTATTATGTTGTACCACACAAGGAAACGCTGCTGCCCGTTCCTTGATATACGATTATTATAGATGATGTTATAACAATCGGGACCAACGGCTTAACGTGGTTTCCGAGGCACGGAGGGTAGTCCCTCAACCAACCAGACCCGGAAAGAAATCTTAGAATTTACACAAAGATATCTCGTCCGGAGTGGGGATCGAACCCACGACCTCCGAGATTTAAAGCGAGCCAAATACCGCTACGCTACGGATGTTATCATTGTATAAAACAAAATTCTTAAAATTCAAATTCAAATTTGAAAATGTTATTCATATTGGCACATCAATATACAGGGTTACTTTTAAAACACCAGCAACCGAAATATGAAAAAAAAAATCGGACCTCCCATACAAAATCAATAGTTAGCTGATCGATTTTGTATGGAAACACCGATTTTTTTTCATATTTTGCCCCATGTTTCTTGGCGAAAGTTGTTGATTATGCTGGTAGCTATCTAGTCCTGCGAGGTTGCTGGTGTTTTACAAGTAATCCTGTATAATGATAGATGAGATGATATATGAAGATTGGCCACCTCATTGCAAAGTTTATCTGTCAGGGAAACCCCTAGCAAAGCTTGCTCCCCGGCTCGTTGAGTGACGTTAAACTTATGGACAAGCTCTGTTGTAAGTGTCCATATCTCGGCACCTTAGGTCATGATATTCTCATCATCATATATTGTTTAGAACAGTGTGAAGGTCTCGAAGATGGTGGAGATAAATGAGTGGACTGTATAGTATAGTTATTATGTTACTTGAATGATTTTATTTTGTTTTTCTTTTGACATGTAATTGTAAATTTTAAAGATTGTACACCCCATGGGTATGTTACAGTGATACTTTGTTATAATACTAATTTTAAGAGCTGAATATCCACCTGTGACAAACAATAAATAAATCTTGAAATCTTGAAATAGTTTGCTCGTACAACTGAATTTAATGACTAAAAACCGTATACTGTGTGGCCCAAGGCGCAGTAAAATATTCGCTTGAAGGGCGAGTTTGTGAGGTCCGTCGTCCGCGCCGCCCGTCGCCCGCGCACCACACCGCGGTCACCCGGCCGCGCCGCCTGTCTCAGCGGCTCACACGCGCTGCTCCTGCCGCACCCGAAGATGTCGAGGTTCGGTTCTCGACATTTATTGATGTGCCAATATAAATAACATTTATTTTCAAATTAAACATTTTCATAACAACAAAAATATATTGATTGGCACATAAATATCTAATTCTAAAAAGCCGTGTGGTTTTCGGAGTTCTGTGGTTTACGGCTTAAAATAGACCTCCATGTCTTCCCATGAGTGTTGTAAGAGGTGACTAAGGGATATGTAGCTGATGGATGGGCAGCAGGATCTATCAGCTCAAGGTTACTTACTATCATACTGCGTTCACCAATCAAGCGTGGCGATTATGTCAATATCGCTCAATGAACCTGGTTTGCCGAGGTCTGACAAGAGGAGCCTTATGTTTAGCACAGGAAATGAATGGGCTGATGAAGAATTTAAAAAATCATGATCATCATCATCAGCCCGTATAACGTCACTGCTGAACATGGGCCTCCTCCCGAGGGAGGCTTTTTGCCATAGTCACCACGCTTGGCAGGCGGATTGGTGACCGCAGTGTTATGTTGTAATACACAGGGGAAACGCTGCTACCCGTTCCTTGGTTCGTTTGTTATAGATGATGTTAACGGCTTAACGTGCTTTCCGAGGCACGGAGGGTAGTCCCTCAACCAACCAGACCCGGAAAGAAATCTTAGAATTTACACAAAGATTTCTTGTCCGGTGTGGGGATCGAACCCACGACCTCCGAGATTTAAAGCGAGCCAATTACCGCTACGCTACGGAGGTTTAAAAAAATATAGTTTATTAATTTAGAGTGTTAACTATAAAATAACTAACGATATCGAGAAATAAGTGGATCAAAAATGTCAAAGCGAGCATAATATTAATTCCATTAACGCATTAAATATAAGATTGGGCACATTAGTCTATAATAATTCAAATCTAAATTGTCTATTTAGATTTGAAATATGGAGCAATTACTATTCAAGTCTAAAAGTAAGATATTTCTTTTTTTAATACAATTACTCTATGGATAAATTGCTCAATTTTATAAGTCTTCTTACATTGAATAATACAGTTATAACTCAGATGTGGTTATGATTTTCGTATTATCTAGCTTTAGGTACTTATATTCAATTTTGTTTTGGAAATTGATATGTGTAGTAAAATAACTTTCGTATTTATTATTACATGGGCAACTAACTTTTAAATAGAAATGGAGCCGATTTTTTATATTTTTTTGTTCTGAAATACTAAATATTTTCGGCAATACAATTTAGGATTTATATTCCTTATAATTTAGGACCATGTTCTAGAAAGTTTAAATAATTCAGAATGAGAATAATTTATAAGAGTTCAACGTGGTCCGTGCAAAATGTCAACTACGGTTTCTTCGAGAAAACCACGGAAAGGAATGGTTTAAACAGTATTAGACATTTGTTGCAGACTAGCTGTGCCCGCGTGGAATTCAACAAAAAATATTCAGATCATTTTATTATCGGTTTTGATTTTTTATTTAAATTATGATTTATTTTTCACTTTTTTATATTAACTTTATTGAAAAAATCTATATATATATATATATATATATATATATATATATATATACTAAAATAACAGTAGCCTAAGTTACTCCGTATTACATCAGCTATATGCCAGTGAAAGTCCTGTCAAAATCGGTCGAGCCGTTCCAGAGATTATCCGGAACAAACAGACAAAAAGACAAAAAAAAAATGGCATTATGTACCGTTACCGTATATACTTACATTCTTATGCAGGTAGTGAAGAGCGGTCATTTTAATATCACAAACAGATACTCCAATTTTATTTATTTGTATAACCTAAGTATTTTGTAATAATACCTAAAGTTAAAATACTCTCAGTACAGAGTATAAAAAAAGAATCAATATACACAAAAACAAAGCATTCTACTGCAAGGTGAAACAGTGAGCCGCACAAACCTCGGCGCGGTCACCGGTCGGCACAATAAAAACAAACTAGACTAAATGCCGACCGAGCGGCGTGGAACGGAATTCGCCCAGCTAATGCCCGGCTATCGTTTAGAGGCTTTACTAATCGCGGGTTACGTTCACAGCCGACTTGCCTTTGTTTGGGTAATTTAGTAAAATATACCTATATATTGGAGAACTACAATTTTGTAGACCAATAATATTAATGACAAAACTGGTTGTGAGTGAGTTGCTCTGAAACAATAGTGCTTTATTAATAATTGTATGAAATCCAATTACTTAAAAAAAGGATTCCTCTGAGTTTCTTGCCAGTTCTTCTCAAAGTTGTTACGTCCAGAATTGGTCGGTAGTAAAAAGAAGAACACATTATAAGAACATCATTTAAAATATTTGTAATATGAATAAAGGTATTCTGGACAGGAAATCTTTGTGTAAATTCTAAGATTTCTTTCCGGGTCTGGTTGGTTGAGGGACTACCCTCCGTGCCTCGGAAAGCACGTTAAGCCGTTGGTCTCGATTATTACAACATCATCTATTATAATCGTTTATCAAGGAACGGGCAGCAGCGTTGCCTTGTGTGGTACAACATAATACTGCAGTCACCAATCCGCCTGCTAAGCGTGTTGACTATGGCAAATACCCTCCCCAGGAGGAGGCCCATGTTCAGTAGTGGACATTATACGGGCTGATAATGATAATGATGATGAATAAAGATATTTTTGAGCTTTTGTTTGAGAAGGTGAATTAGAACTATGACCTCATAAAGGTGGCAGGGAGCCAGTGTGGATGCATTTCGCTAGCTATCGTTCCCGCTGGAAATCGATGGTTAAGGCCTCTGTTCATCAGTTGACGACTACAGACTGAGATGATGATAATGATGAGGTGAATTAGTTCTAAGCTGATTTGATAAGCCACTTGGAAACTACGTTCAGCTTATTATCAGAAGTAGATACAGAAGATGCTCCAGTCCCTAAGGGAATTCATAATTAAATCAAAGCGGCCATAGCCCAATGGCTAGGGCGTCGGACTTGTGATCTTGTGGTCGCTGGTTCGAACCCCATCCATTGCACTAACGACGTGAACCCACCCGTAACAGAAGCAGTTTAGCTTAGCACGACGGGTTAACAAGAATACTAGTAGACTGAAAATTCATGCTAGTAAATATTGTAAAAAAAAAATACAACTCTTGGATAACATAGCTTGTAATTGTCAAAGAATTTTTGAAATCGGTCTAGTTGGTTTTGAAGTCTATTCAAACAAGCAATCAAATTGGGTTCGATTCCCACTCTGGACAGATATTTGTTTGAAACAGGAATAGTTGTTCTATATCTGGGTGAGCTTTGTGTTCGTGGATTGAGTGTTTTTAGTCCCTTGCGACACAGGGATTTATTTAACTAGTGAAAGTGTGTGAGTGGTGTAGTTGTATCTATTTTATAAGAGAGAAAATAACAATAACGGGCAAGAGCGTTTCTATGTGTGGATTTTTACATAATGAAGCGGCCGTGTGGTTTCCGGCTTAGAATAGACCACCCCATATCCTCCCATGGGTGTCGTAAAAGGCGACTAAGGGCATATGGCTGATGGATGGGCAGCAACATCTATTAGCTCAAGGTTTACATCCTACTGCGATCACCAATCCGTCTGCCAAGCGTGGTGATTATGGCAATATCCCTGTACGATCCTGGCTTGCCAAGGTCTGTTAAGAGAAGGCCCATGTTCAGCAGTGGACGTAAACGGGCTGTTGATGATGAAGCGGCCGTAGCCCAATGGCTAGCACGTCGGACTTCGGAGATCTCGTGGTCGCCCGTTCATAACCACCCATTGCACTCCTGACGTAAACCCACTCGTAGAACAAGCATTTTCGCTTCGGACGAGGGGTTAACAAGAATACTAGTAGACTGCAATAACTCGGCTAATAAACTTCATCATCAGCCCGTACAACGTTCACTGCTGAACATGGGCCTCCTGCCGAAGGACGGTTTTTGCCATAGTCACCACGCTTGGCAGGTGGGTTGGTGACCACAGTATTATGTTGTTATACATAGGGAAACGCTGCTGCCCGTTCCCTGGTATACGCTTGTTATAGATGATGTTATAACAATCGGGACCAACGGCTTATCGTGCTTTCCGAGGCACGGAGGGTAGTCCCTCAACCAACCAGACCCGGAAGAAATCTTAGAATTTACACAAAGATTTTTTGTCGGGTGTGGGGATCGAACCCACGATCTCCGAGACTTAAAGTGAGCCAAATACCGTTGCGCTACGGAGTTTGTCAATAAACTTGTTTAAAAAAACTTGCTTAGTGTGTGGACCCAGCAATGGACGTTATAGGAGCTGACGATGATTATTATTTTTGAACAGTTAGTTAAAATACTTTGCTAACATCATCATCATCATCATCAACAGCCCGTTTACGTCCACTACTGAACATGGGCCTCCTCTTAACAGACCTTGGCAAGCCAGGATCGTTGAGGGATATTGCCATAATCACCACGCTTGGCAGACGGATTGGTGATCGCAGTAAGATGTTAACCTTGGGCTAATAGACGCTGCTGCCCATCCATCAGCAATATGTCCTTTAGTCACCTTTTACGACATCCATGGGTAGACACGGGGTGGTCTATTCTAAGCCGGAAACCACACGGCTTGCTAACATAAGGACAGCAATTCCTCTGACCGTAATTCGGGTCTTATTAATGTATTACGGGTCCTACTACTATAATAACAATGATAACTTTCAGTGTATTACGTCATACGCAGTTAGTTTCAATGTCCGTCATTGTCCGTGAGGGAGTGTTGGAGTGCGGTTATCCTAAACATTTAGTGACACCCTTATCAAGTTATTGTAACGATAATTGCTACCCCTTTGATAATAGGAACAGCGTCGTGGCGGTGGATGGCGGTAGCCCAGCATTTGAAGGAGTAACTGAAAATACAATGAAAACGTTTATTGATAACTAAATTTACTCCAGTTCCCTTAAGAACTTCATAATAAAATATAGCCTATAGCCTTCTTCGATAAATGGGCTATCGAACATAGCAATTTATCAAATCGGATTAGTAGTTCCTGAGATTAGCGCGTTCTAACAAATAAACAAAATCTTCAGCTTTATATCATCACTACATAGTATGAAACAAAGTCGCTTTCTCTGTCCCTATATCCCTATGTCCCTATGTATGCTTAAATCTTTAAAAGGCTTTTTTAGGGTTCCGTAGCCAAATGGCAAAAAAACGGAACCCTTATAGATTCGTCATGTCTGTCTGTCTGTCCGTCCGTATGTCACAGCCACTTTTTTTCCGAAACTATAAGAACTATAATGTTGAAACTTGGCAAGTAGATGTATGTTGTGAACCGCATTAAGATTTTCACACAAAAATAGAAAAAAAACAATAAATTTTGGGGTTCCCCATAGGTACATAGAACTGAAACTCAAAAAAATTTTTTTCATCTAACCCATACGTGTGGGGTATCTATGAATAGGTCTTCAAAATTGATGTTGAGGTTTCTAATGTCATTTTTTTCTAAACTGAATAGTTTGCGCGAGAGACACTTCTAAAATAAGAGAATGATAAATCTAAAAAAAATATATGATGTACATTACCATGCAAACTTCCACCGAAAATTGGTTTGAACGAGATCTTGTAAGTAGTTTTTTTTTAAATACGTCAAAAATCGTAAACCGCAATTTAGCTTTCATTCAATCAACTCGAATATAAAAATATAAAATAACATTTCATTTCATAAACATACGCTTTTTTATTTATTCTTGATATCAAAAATAGGTATGCACTTGTAACTGAAACGGAACCCTTCGTGCGCGAGTCCGACTCGCACTTGGCCGGTTTTTTAATAGATAGAGTGATTCAAGAGGAAGATTTATATGTATAATACATCAGCATTGTACCCGCGCGGAGCCGGGGCGGGTCGCTTGTATTAGTATAAGATGTAGACGACATCTGATAATATTTCTTAAATCACGAATAAGTATATATTTAAAATGTAATATTTTGATAGATATAGTGTCGTGTTTTATAATGAGTTATAATTTACTATAATCGTAGGCTGGGATCGTGTATGAAGCATAGACCGCGTCGCTCACCTGAGGACGACTGGACCCTATCCTACCTACTTTTACTTTCAATCGGGACCAACGTCAACGGCATGGAAGGTAGGCCAACCAACGAGACCAGGAAAAATATCTTAGATATTATACAAAGATTTCTTGTCCAGCTTGGGAACAGAACCCACGACTTCCGAGACTAACGCGTGACTTATACCACCACCCCAGAGAGGTTATAATAGTATAGATAAAGCATGGTTAGTATTAAGTAAATTATGGTATTCATCATCATCATCATCATCAGCCCGTATAACGTCCACTGCTGAACATGTCCCTCCTCTCAATGAAGGGTATTTGCCATAGTCACCACGCTTGGCAGGCGGGTTGGTGACCGCATTATTATGTTGTAACACACAAGGAAACGCTGCTGCCCGTTCCCTGGCATACGATTGTTTTAGATGATGTTATAACAATCGGGACCAACGGCTTAACGTGCTTTCCGAGACATGGAGGGTAGTCACTCAACCATCAAGACCCGGAAAGAAATTATATAATTTACACAAAGACTTCTTGTCCGGCGTGGGGATCGAACCCACGACCTCCCAGATTTAAAACGATACGGAGGTTGTCTTATGGTATTGTCCAACAGAAATAATCATCCCAATTTTTTTTACGAGTTAATCGAGCAGCTCGATTATCAGTAAATTACGCTCATCTAATTAATTTAGCGTTAATTTTGTTACAAAGGAAGTGTGATAAAATACATCTGACACGTAATATTGCGCGTTACAAAGCAGTTAATATGCCGTTATTATGTTATAATTTCAAACGGAGTGCGTATGAGTTTTAATTGGAGAATTAATTCGTGATTAAAGCGCTTTTAATTATATTTTAGCTATACTAGATATTTGGTTTCTTCTGGTAAAATGCTCGTGTTTTCAATAAAGAATTTACTAATAAAACCTACAAGTACAAGCTCCTCTCGACCCTTAGTTTGCTAAGAACCTTCCGAAACCCTCGTAGACTCGAAGTCCAAGAGGCCCTTTGCAGTCAACAGTTCGCACTGTAAAGTAGAGCGACAGTTGCACAAAACACCCCTAAAATAGCCATAATCCCTCAATCTTCCCGTCAGCGACCGCCCTGAGCCGAGGTCCAAGTCCCACAGGGGACGGCCTCTTGCACAGGTTGCTTAGTTTGTAGTGTTTAAACCATTTATCTAGGCTGGAGCTCTGCTCGCCTTTGAGCCCGGTGAAGTAGCAAAGCCTGGGCTAACTACATAACTACATAATTATGTCCGTCCGAAAAAAAAAAACCTACAAGTACATGTAAGACTAACGTGTGGCCGCGACTGCGTCCGCATGGAAACCTTTTATTTGTAAGTCATCATCATCATCATCATCAGCCCGTATAACGTCCACTGCTGAACATGGGCCTCCTCCCGAGGGAGGGTATTTTACCATAGTCACCACGCTTGGCAGGCGGGTTGGTGACCGCAGTATTATGTTGTACCACACAAGGAACGCTGCTGCCCGTTCATTGATATACGATTGTTATTGATGATGTTATAACAATCGGGACTTAGCGTGCTTTCCGACGCACGGAGGGTAGTCCCTTAACCAACCAGACCCGGAAAGAAATCTTAGAAATTACACAAAGATTTCATGTCCGGTGTGGGGATCGAACCCACGAGGTTGTGTTATTTGTAAGTATGTAAAGAATATTAATTACATATAAGATTTTACACGCGCAAGCATGGAACAAACTGCTATTCTTCAACCTATAGCTAAAACGAGCTTTTAGTTTAAAAAAATCACAATTTAAAATAACATCCCATCACAAAATGAGGACAACGAGAATAACATTTCAACAAATTTAATTATCTGTACGTATTAAAACTAAATTGAAATTATAAGCGGTTCATTAATTAATTTAGCAATTATATGTGTTAATTTGCCATGTGGTTTCCGGCCTACAGTAAACCTTTTTTTTTCTTTTTTTCCGGATGGGCTTACCTAGGTAGCCACGAGGCTTTTGCTACTTCACCGGGCATAAAGGCGAGCAGAGCTCCAGTCTCAATACATGGCTTAAAAAACGACAAACTAAGCAACCTGCGCAACAGGGCGCCCCCTGTGGGACTTGGACTCTGGGCGGTCGCTGGTGATGAGATTGAGGGATTATGACTTTAAGTATTTTAGGGGGTTTTGTGCAACTGTATTTCTACATTACAGTTCGCGGACCTCTCGGACTTCGGGTCTACGAGGGCATCGGAAGGTTCTTAGCAAACTAAGGGTCGGGAGGGACCCGAGGAGGGCCTCTAACCTAAGCTTTAAAAAGAGCGGGTGAGCCAACTCGCTAGCTCTTGAAGCTATGTACCGGGGCTCTTGCCCACCTAGCTACGCCACTGCTAGCATGGTGATTATGGCAATATCCCTCAACGACCCTGGCTTGCCAATAAGGCCTAAGAATAGGCACATTTTCAGTGTACGTAAGCCGGTTGATAAACTAAAAGTATAAAAGTATTGTGTTAATATTAATTTTCTATTAACATAACATGTGATTTACAAAGAGAAAATAGTCTTTTAATATAGGATTTAAAACGTATTTGGCTTAGTTGCCGGTCGGTGGAGTAAATCCCGGGAACCAGATGTCTTTAACAAAACAATACGGGTTATACCGACCCAATATTGGTTTCCGTTTTGCACTTACATTGCGGCTTTTTAACGATGTTTGCATAACAGTTTTGTGTGTGGCCAGCAATGGATAGTAAAGGGAGATTTGTTGACTTTTTGTGAGAGAACCATAGCCGTTTATTAGTGGAGAAAATAATAAAATCTTTTGTCTTTTTATTTTAGTTGCGGTTGAATGAATAAAATAGTTTTAAACTTTGAAACTACGTACTTTAACCAACAAACTTCACATCTGAATTCCAACTACGGAAATACTTAATAACCAAGGAAAGAATCCAGTGGTTCCGTGAATGGCTGACGCATTCATATACTAAAGTTATGTCTTTTTCAATATTATCAATTTAAATTCAAAGCAATACGAGGTGTTTCGGTGCCACAGTAAAAGACATTTAAATATATAATAATAATAATTTAGACTGTACCAGTGGCTCAGTGGTTACGGAAGTTGCTTCTGGGTTCGATTCCCACCCGGGACAATTATTTGTGTGAACCACAAATAGTTGTTCTGAGTCTGGGTGTTCCTTGTGTGCGTGAAATGAATGTTTGTAAAGTCCCCCGCGACACAGGGATTTATTTCCCAAGTGCGGGAGTATATTTCACAAATGTGTATATATATATTATAAGCTTACACACACTAATCAACAGTTTCGTTGCTTCTTTCAAGTGCGAAATTCAAATTCAAATATTTTTTATTCCTACATGACCTGACTTTTTTACCGTCTTGATAATAATACGGTGTGTTACTGTTGTACTTAGTCTATAAATAATATTCCTCTTAGGAATATTATTTATAGACTAAGTATATTTGCCGTGTGGTTTCCGGCTTAGAATAGATCACCCCATGTCCTCCCATGGGTGTCGTAAAAGGTGACTGAGGGACATATGGCTGGTGGATGGGCAGCAGCATCTATTAGCTCAAGGTTTACGTCCTACTGCGATCACCAATCCGTCTGCCAAGCATTGTGATTATGGCAATATCCCTCAACGATCCTGGCTTGCCAAGGTATTTTAAGAGGAGGCCCATGTTCGGTAGAATTTCGAAAATTTCATAAATTACATAAAATAAATACACCCTACATAGCGCTTACATAATAATAAAATAGGTGCATATAATATCTAGGCCACAATCATTCAGGAATGAAAAGAGTGAGAGAAATAGCGTAACTACCTACTTAGGTATGCATTTTTACCATTACAATTTTCACTCTATGTCAGTAAAAAAATAAAATGAAAAAATAACTATGCCTTAGACATCTATTTCTATTTAAAAAGCCACCCAGTAAGTATATTGAAAAATTATTTCACTGCACTACTTATTTATTATGGAAGGGTACATCGTCATGCGAACGACATCTTGGGGACCAACTAGTCTGTGAATAGATTTTAAGTCTTTGTCAAATCAATTCGAGTAAAAAGAAGTAGGTCTATTAGGTATAAAGTCGCTGATTATGTAAACGACAAACCGGCTGACATTATTTTATTAACTGCTTAACTTATTGTAATATCAAACATATTAAAAAAAAAAGATTCCGCTGAATTTCTTGCCAGTTCTTCTTAAAATTGCTAAGTTCTTCTCAGAGTTGCTATGTCAGGAACTTGTGGTAGGAAAAAAACACAGAGGACGCGTCATTAAATCATCATTCTGCTCAGGTTGCCTGGAAGAGATGGCTTTTAGCGATAAGGCCGCCAATTGCAAAATATAATTAGGTTATTCCTCATAGTTATTATGTTACCAAAGTTACTTGTATTGTTTTATATTTTGCAGTAAAGTGTACTTCTTCTTCTTCTTCATTCAAAAAATATTTTAATTATATTAAAAATTGATTGAAAAAGGGCCACAACATAGTTAATGACGAATTTCTCATGCTAATAACAGCACCATCAGTGAAACCGCTCAATTTTTTTTCTTATTTCTATAAAATGTTACGATTGAGAAAGTTTTGTTCCACCGTTTTTGAACTCATTCATGCGAATATTTAGTATAATAGGTATGCGGCAAGTTCTTATACTCGGCAGTAAGGCTAATCGTTCTTGGCACAGACGCTTAAGCTTTAACTATACACTTCACACTCCATGTGAGCCACTTATACTTAACTAGATAGTTTTAAAGAATCGGGTTGTAAGCAAAATGGTTTATAGAAATCGGGAAAAGGTGAATATCGGGAAGGTAGATATAATTCTTGTGTTATTTTTTAAGACAAATCCCACAATAGGTAAAAGATCTACACAAAAGTCAGCAATAGTATATGTCTATCTCTTAGGGATAACCCACAATAACCATTTTACATCCTTTATTTTTTACGAGAAAATTAAATAATGGCTTATTTAGGAAGCGATTTTAAGCAAGACGGTTTTCAATCCTTATCTAATTAGGTACCTTCAATACATTGTGCTTTTAATGTATATGCTTCTAATCAATATGGCCCTTTACAGAATGTAATTTCAATGAATATTTTCGAAGAGACAGATTTAAAATGCAGGGACATAGCGGTTGCGGAACCGGTACCGGCCCGGGGGACGGGGCCCGGCGGCGCGGCGCGTGCCTATAAATAGCATTGTACCCGTGCGAAGCTGGGACGGGTCGCTAGTATTGTATAAAGTGATTTCAATATTTGGTACCTGATAGTTAAAGTATAGATTAACACATAAACCATCACTGCGCTACTTAAAGAAGCAGATCAGACCTAGATATCAATGAAAATCTAATTAATATATTACTTTATTTATTCCCTTGATACATACAGTGTGATAAATGCACTACCAAAATTAATATTTCATATCGTACCTATAATTAATTTTAATTAAATAATCAGTAACAATGACAGACTAATTAGCAGGCGTTCATTAAAAACAGATGCTTTTTAAATGAATGTAATATAGTATTGCCTCGTGGAGTAGTTTTCTCTTCAGATCCGGAAATAATGGCACTTAGCAGAACAGTGCAACTAATTACCACTATTATAATAATTCTGGAATTGAGTTCTAAAAATCTATGAATAATAATTAGTTTCACGTACCTAAACGCGTTTTTACAATGTTTTTGATAGAGAAAAGATATTAAATAATCTGAAATATACTGGTCAAGTGACTAAGTGTATGCTTATTATTGAAACTACAATATTCAATTCAAGGGACTGCACTGCTGCTTAATGGTTCGATTCCCACTTGGAACAACTATTTGTGGAGTAACTTTGTGAGTTTTTTTAAGACAACATTCAAATCAAATCAAATAATTTATTTGCATAAATATGAGTTCAAAATGTATACTTGTAACTATGGAGTAATGAATAAATGATTGTATTTGTATCGTATTGTATTGTTAAAATTAACGAGGCACGAATGATACACTAACAACTATCTGACTTCGGGTCGGATACTTGCATTTTTCTCAAGAAATTTCTAGGAACACAATTGTTTCCGACAGCCTCGCGGTCGTGCATATTACGAGGGTTACTATTAATGCATCCGGAACTGGCCACTTATGAAAAAAATATTTAAAAAGTAATTTGAAAATAGAATTCTTCGGGTGAAGAGTACCTACAGTTTGTTTCATGTGACCGTCATTTGTTTATCCATTGAGGCGTCTCTTTGAGGCGATTTTTGGCGTGGGCTAACTCATTAACATCGATCAGTTCAATTTGACTTTTGAGAATGAAGCACCATCGAAAACCTCAGTGAAGGTATCAATGGTTCTGTGAGATTAATCGTAGTCGGTCTATGCTCATGGATGAATTTAAAAAAGGACGACCTAAATCGGTCGGTCTGCCGCAAAATATCTATGTTGCGGAAACTAATAATGCAAGATCGTCATGTTATACACCAACAGATAGAATCATCTATGGGCATAAGTATAACGAGCATTCATAAGAGATACGCGAACATTATACATGAATGACTACCTCCTTGGCATAGCGGTAATTGGCTCGCTTTAAATCTCGGAAGTCGTGGGTTCGATCCCCATGCCGGACAAGAAATCGTTGTGTAGATTTTAATATTTCTTTCCCGGTCTGCTTGGCTGAGGGACTACCCTCTGTGTCTCGGAAACAAGTCCCGACTGTTATGACATAATCTATAAAAATCTTTTCCAGGGAACGGGCAGCAGGGTTTCCTTGTGTGTTACATCATAATACTGCGGTCACCAAACCGCCTGCCTAGCGTGGTGACTATGGCGAATGCCCTCTCTCGGGAGAAAGTCTATGTTCAACAGTAGACGTTTTACGGGCTGATGATGATGGCACGAACATTTAGCTGTATACATTTTGAACATCCTTTGTACCGTTACACCAACGAAGTTTGCTAAAGTGAATATAATCTGTGTACAAACACAATTCAAACGCTGATCTACGTTGAGCCGCAGTGAGAGCGCTAAACACCGATAATCCCTGTAACAGGTTAGTCAACACAGCCCTTAATTAAACTTGCAACGTCTCAAGCGAACTATAAGCTCAGCTTCAATGACTCATTTGAATGTGAAAGGTGACTCAGTGCCCGGCCACTTGTGTTAATGCTATTGTTTGTACACAATCATTTATGTAGATGAATTTAATCGGTGGGAATAAACTATTTAAGGGTGGAAATGAAGAAGTGGACTTTTTATTGCTGGTCAATACAAAAAGTTGTATGCTGGGTGAATTTATTTACCGTCTTGATAATAAAATGGTGTATTTTGTAAGTGGAATAGAATATATAGACCACAATATATTAAATTTGAACTAGTATTTCGGTAATAAGAGTTTCAAAAATCTCATAAATTACTTAAAAGAAATACACCCTACATAGTGCGAGCATAATAATAAAATAGGTGCCTATTATACCTTGCTATTATTATTGCTACGCCTTTGGCATTAAGTCCGCCTCTGTATGCTTAGTTTTAACGTGCATAAAGATTAAATAAATAAATAATACTAAGGCCGCAATAACACATGAATGAAAATAGTGAGTGAAATAGCGTTACTACCTACTTTGGTACGCTTTTTTATCGTTACGATTTTCACTCTATGTCAGTAAAAAAAAGGATAAAATAACTATGCTTTAGACATCTATTTCATATACATATCACGCCCTATTTTTTTCATGACGGTAAAAAAAGTCACCCAGTATATTATGTTTGTTTCCTTTTTTATTTTGCATTTCTTTCAGTTTTACTACTTAATACTGTGTGGTTTCCTTAGAATAGACCATCCCATGCTTTTCTATAGGTGTCGTAAAAAGGTGACGAAGGGTCATACACCTGATGAATAGGCAGCAGTATCTATTAACTCAAGGATACTCTCCATCTTAGTTAGATGAGATTTCCACGGCAACGGAATATACGAGGGAGAGACTATCGACGTTCCACTTTCAAATCGGGGACGTTTTTAAGGAAAATCATGTTAAAAGTATCCCAAACTGAAGGACATGCATGAGGAGATCAATGAATGTAGAAGAGGCGAAAGCTGTATGTCAAAATTGTAGCAAGTGGAAGGAAGTGGTATTTGCCTTTCTCTATGAGAAAGAGCATATTATGTAATATGCGTTTCGCAATGTGCAAACCTATCACGTTCGTTGACTGTACCTAAACCAGGATTCCTATTACTAGAGCTGGCTAAATTTACGTTTGTTTACGGACGAGCAACACGCAGGCAGTCTCCTGGGATATTATTCCAGTTATCCTGTAGCTTTAGGCTATTGTTGTCCAGTGTAACAAGTGAACATATATGTATTTGATTGTATTCTGAATGTCGATGTGAATTCCAACCATGTACCTGAATATGTAGACTAACATTTTACTTGTTTTTGGTATCAAAATAGTTTACAGACGTGTGTTAGAGATAAAATTACAGGGGTGGTTTAATAAAATACATGTTTATAACTAAAATAATATAATTGAAACTAAAACCAACGTATTAAATACTAACTTCTAAATGTATCATAATTATCATCATCAGACCGTATAACGGCCACTGCTGAAAATGGGCCTCCTCCCGAGAGAGGGTAGTTGTCATAGTCACCACGCTTGGCAGATGGGTTGGTGATCGCAGTACTTTGTTGTACCACACAAAGAAACGCTGAATCCCGTTCCTTGATATACTATTATTATAGATGATGTTATAACAATCGGGACCAACGGCTTAACGTGCTTTCCGAGGCACGGAGGGTAGTCCCTCAACCAACCAGACCCGGAAAGAAATCTTAGAATTTACACTAACATTTTCTGTCGGGCGTTGGGATCGAACCCACGACTTCAGAGATTTAAAGCGAGCCAAATACCGCTACGCTACGGAGGTTGTCTAAATGTATGCTACTTGGTAACGTTTCCAGAATGCTGATAGCATTGCCCCGTTGTGTGGAAATGTTTATCTGCTTCTTTATTATTATTTTTAATAGATTACTCCCGCAGTAGGGACATAAATACCAGTGTCGAGTTTACAGACACATAAAGCACACACAGACTCGTAACAACTATTCGTGGATCACACAAATAGTTATCCCGGGTGAGAATCGAACTAAGAACACCAGGTCTCAGATGCCACTGCTGTAACCACTGAGCCATCGGTGCAGTCGCTTCTGAGACAATTATTTTTGTGAACTAGTGATAGTTGTTTTGAGTTTGGGTGTGTTTTGTATCTGTCAATTATGTGTTAGTTGAGTCCCTCGCGACATAAGCATTAATAATAAGAAAAAAAGTATGTAGGTCAACAAACTAAAATATCTATAGGTATTGCATGTGTTGGTATAACAATTTATTAAGGCTGGAGCTCTGCTCGCCTTTATGCCCGGTGAAGTAGCAAAAGCCTCGTGGCTAACTACGTAAGTCCTTCTGAAAAAAAAAAGGTTTCACACTATTTTTGTCAAGGGCCATATTAGGTTATTAGCTGATAGCTCTGCTCGCCTTTATGCCCGGTGAAGTAGCAAAAGCCTCGTGGCTAACTACGTAAGTCCTTCCGAAAAAAAAGGTATCACACTATTTTGGTCAAGGGCCATATTAGGTTATTAGCTGATAGCTCTGCTCACCTTTATGCCCGGTGAAGTAGCAAAAGCCTCGTGGCTAACTACGTACGTCCTTCCGAAAAAAAAGGTATCACACTATTTTGGTCAAGGGCCATATTAGGTTATTAGCTGATAGCTCTGCTCACCTTTATGCCCGGTGAAGTAGCAAAAGCCTCGTGGCTAACTACGTAAGTCCTTCCGAAAAAAAAGGTATCACACTATTTTGGTCAAGGGCCATATTAGGTTATTAGCTGATAGCTCTGCTCACCTTTATGCCCGGTGAAGTAGCAAAAGCCTCGTGGCTAACTACGTAAGTCCTTCCGAAAAAAAAGGTATCACACTATTTTGGTCAAGGGCCATATTAGGTTATTAGCTGATTCTATTAAAGCCTTATATGGGGTTTTTTTAATAAAATAAAATAAAAAAGTTTTATTTACGTAGATCTATTACAGGCATTTGCAAATAGTCAAAACATTTTTTGGTTTATAGCAGTGGGGTAATTCTACTGCCGGTTTCATCGCGGCCTCATTGAGACGATCCGGCGAAACATACTCAGATGGGAATGTCAAAATTATTTTGGTCCAGTTACTGTCATTATTTAGTTAATTGGCTTACACAATTTACCAATCGGCTGTCCTTATACAACTTTTATATTACATTGCTTGATATTATGCTTTGATATAACATTATATTGAGTTAGGGACAACCTCCGTAGCGGTATTTGGCTCGCCTTGAATCTCGGAGGTCGTGGGTTCGATCCCCACACCGGACATGAAATCTTTGTGTAATTTCTAAGATTTCTTTCCGGGTCTGGTTGGTTGAGGGACTACCCTCCGTGCCTCGGAAAGCACGTTAAGCCGTTGGTCCCGATTGTTATAACATCATCTATAACAATCGTATATCAAGGAACGGGCAGCAGCGTTTCCTTGTGTGGTACAACATAATACTGCGGTCACCAACCCGCCTGCCAAGCGTGGTGACTGTGGCAAATACCCTCCCTCGGGAGGAGGCCCATGTTCAGCAGTGGACGTTATACGGGCTGATGATGATGATGATGATTGAGTTAGGGACAGTAGAGCTATTATAGAGAGCGACAATAGCCTATGAAATTAGAAGCCAATTAATTGCCATTTCGTGCATTGTAATTAGTCAGTACAAACGCTACAAAGACACGTTCTGAATGGATTCACCTCATTGAATCGCAAGTGCTTGAGTAGGATTACGATCCACTAGGTCAAGTAATTAATTGAACCTACCTAGGCACTACTAGTTCCTTCACCTAAGTTATATCATGTACAAGCTTTCGCGGCTAAGTACCGGACTTAATTCCAACTTCTCGGTACAATCTTTGACTCCCCTTTCATACCCAGACACTTTCTAGACAAGCGTGTATCATCTTAGGCCTTATCTTCGCCTTCCATCAAGCGAGATTATAGTCAAACGTAAGCTCATAATTAATAAAAAAAAAATTAAAAAAAAAAAAAATAAGCCCCTAATGCCTTAACCAATTAGGCTACTGTGGAACCCTACCGGTCATCGAAATTTATTAATCTCTTTTATAACACGTCTCTAAGGGGGAAGTTAGTGGCATCTTACGGTAATGATCCGCATAATAGAATAGAATACATTTATTTGCCAGAAACACGGTACATGGTTGTTAAAATTATACAGGGTTATTTGTAAAACACCGGTAACCTCTCAGGACTACGTTACTAACATAATAATCAACGACTTTTGTTTTATGACTTTTAAAAATTCATCATATTTTAATTCATAAGATTTACACACAAAAATAAAAATATTTAAATTCAACGATCTAAATGTTACGAAGTCTATGCGAAGCAAAAGAAAGCGATAGTACCGACAATAGCGAGGGGAGCGGGGAATAAAGAGTTGAAATGTGTTAGCGACATCGAAATATTGAAGGTTTGTTTTTGATAAATGTATTATGTTTTGTAAAAAGTCGTAGAACAAAAGTTGTTGTTTATGACGTTAGTAATATAGTCCTGAGAGATTACCGGTGTTTTACAAATAACGCTGTATAGATCAACATGTTTCGCCGACACAGCGGCATGCAAAGGGTTTCATAATAACATAGGATATTAATAAATAAGTGCAATCGCATCACATCGTGAGAGATGGAAGGAGGGAAGGGAGGCCTTTGCCCTGCAGTGGGACAACGTAGGCTCTTAATAATAATAATAATTGGATTTTATTTTATCAATTAAATTATTAAATTATATAAATAAAACTGAGTCAACTCTTATTAATTAAATAGTAACATTATTATCTATTACAAAAAAACACTGTTTATATCTCAACTTCGATACTTCAGTTTTGATACAAAACCAAGACTAGAAACTTACATGGATATTTGGTGAAAAAATCATTTAGTTAGTAAAAACATTCCTGCAACAACCACTTATGCAATTCGATACAAAACTTTTTAAACGGTAGGTAATCGATTTAGGCAACACATTGTATATCAACGGAGCCATGTGAACGCAACTCCATCGAAAAAGTTCTAACTTTGGAGCAGGGATTTCAAGAGCCAAATGTGTGACTTTGACATCTCCAAAGTTGCATTTTCATTTTTATTAATCTCAATTTTTGAAAACAATTAAAATATTTTTTAACAGACTGCTGTCATAGCTCCATGCTAAACTCTAGCGTCAGCTGTTCACTGTGTTGATAGATCAATCAAAAACGGTTGCCTTTTATATTTTACAGAAAGCAAAAGAATATTAACACTTAATTAATGTAAAGTGTTAATTACTATAGCGCATATAAACACTGTAATAAGGGCATCAAGTTACATAGCCTCATCAATCACATTATAACAACCAATCAACACCTATTTTAACACAACAATATCGTTTTAATTCAATACAAATTGTACCTACCAGTACGCTAGTAATTCTTATGCTCTGGAAATAAATTCTTGTGTTACAGCAATGAAATATATTCTGAGTTTTTTAGCCTTCGGTAATAATTTGCAGTATGATTTTCCTATCGAAATCGAATCGAATTATTTTATCGAACCATAACATCACTACATAGTATAAAACAAATTCTATGTATAATTATGTACAAAACAAAGTCGCTTTCCGCTTGTCTGACTCCCCCTATGTAGGCTTAGGTTTTTAAAACTACGTAACGAATATTGATGCGGTTTTTTAAATAGATATAGTGATTCAAGAGGAAGAAACCTTCCTTTTGGCATGTATAATTGTTAATCCTTTTTAGTTAACAATGACAACACTGGTTGTACCAATATTAGTATTGTAAAAAGTAATAACTGACTTCTGTCACTCTTGTCATGTATGAAAAATATAATACTATCCACTGCGTTTATTTGCCTATTTTATTTAAATTCTAATTGGTTATGGGCCCAGAATAAACGTGAGTACTATATAATAAAAGATGACCAGCAACATGCAAGAAGCGAATCCAGCGAGTTCGTCAAGTTTCAAAAAATTGACGGGGAATAATTTTCCTAACTGGGCATTCAGTATTGAATGCATGCTGGTAGAGCAAGATCTTTGGGATGTCGTAAGAAACAAGGTCGACATAACTGATCCCGTCATTAAAAGGAAAGATGCAAAAGCAAGAGCAAAAATCTGCCTGTCGTGTGACGAGTCGGTATACCCAGTCATAAGATCTGCCAAAACTGCTTATGAAACATTTAATACCCTAAAAAAGGCGTATGCAGACAGCGGCTTAACAAGGAGACTTGCGCTGATGAAAAAACTCTTGGCCAACAGCTTTAGTGTGACAACGGGTATGCAGGAGTACGTTAATATTAGTATCGCTGTACAACAGGAGCTACAAGCAATTGGAGCCGACGTGGATGATGAATTCCTGGCCATAATTATGCTTGCTGGACTACCTGACAGGTATCATTCTCTAGTTATGGCACTAGAACATGCCAATGCGAAATTGACTACGGAGAATGTAGTAGCAGCATTATTGAAAGAGGACCTGCGTATATCTCCCCCAAAAGGACCTACTGGACCTGCCAATGCAGCGCTTTACGGCAAGAATGGGCAGAAGAAGATTTTTTGCTCGTATTGCAAAAAGCAAGGGCATTTAGTATCGAAGTGTAGAATCAAAAATAAAAAAGTTTCGGCAGTGAGCAATAAAAATATTGTTTCGGCCCAAAACTCTTCTAATTATACTTCACAATTTACACTTTCATCTTGTTTCACTAATGCTCTCCCCACAGGTTCACAGGATTGGTTCATAGATTCTGGCGCAAGTTGTCATATGAGTAATAGGAAAGATTGGTTTGCGAATATGAGCCCCCATGTATCACCTATTACAGTCGCAAACAGCGAAAAACTGCTTAGCCACGGAAAAGGTACTGTAAATATAAATGTTTCTGATAATGTTACTAAAATTAGTGACGTTCTTTATATTCCTGGTCTAGCAACTAACTTATTATCAGTAAGTAATCTTGTAGCAAAGGGCTTTGATGTTTTGTTTACATCTAGAGGTGCTCAAATATTTCAAAGTGGTAAATGTCAAGTGACAGGTAATGTCGTTGCCTCAGGTTCAAACCATAAAGGCATGTTCAAACTTGACATAAATAGTCCAAGCGCTCTGTATACTCCCACCAAAGAGTCTGCTATGCTTTGGCATAGACGTCTTGGCCATCTTAATCCAAAAAGTATGACTATATTAAAAAATAAATGTTCCGGTATTGATTTCAGTGGAACTTACACAGAACCTTGTGTTCCGTGTCTTCAAGGTAAACTTGCCAAAAAACCATTTGAAAAGTCAAAAAGTAGATCGAGTAAAGTCTTACAATTAATTCATACAGACTTATGCGGACCTATGAGTACGCACTCATGGGGCGGAGCTCTTTATTTACTAACTTTTACAGATGATTTTAGTCGCAAAACTTTTGGATATCTTTTAAAATCAAAGGCTGATGTTTTTATAAAGTTTGTAGAATTTAAGCATTTAGTAGAGAATCAAACTGGTGAGCGAATAAAGGTTCTACGTTCTGATAACGGTCGTGAATACGTTAATAAAGACATGGCTGCTTTTCTCCGAGAGAACGGCATAGTACATCAAACTACGATCCCGTATACTCCTCAGCAGAATGGTATTTCAGAACGTGCCAACAGGACCATTATCGAAAAAGCTAGGTCAATGCTCAAAGACTCCATGCTTCCTTTGGCATATTGGGGTGAAGCGGTTAATACTGCTATATATTTAAAGAATAACGTACCTACGCAATCTTTAAATAATAAGATTCCAGAAGAAGTGTGGTCTAAGCGAAAGATTAACCTTTCTCATTTAAGAGTTTTCGGATGCGAAGCCCACGTTCTAGTTCCTAAAGAAAAGCGAACAAAATTGGATTCTAAAACCCAATCATGTATTTTCGTTGGATACTCAACAGAAAGTAAAGGATATCGGCTGATAGATCCAAAAAATCCTAGAATCATCATAACAGCCAGAGATGTTGTTTTTACAGAGAACAAAATGTATGGTGACATTAAAAATTCAACTTGCCTTGAACAACAGTCTAACTTACAGCATGAAGAGGTAATTATACCTTTCGTCGATGAGGAGTTATTAATAAATAATCAAGTACCAGCTCAAGAGCAAGAGCTTCAACCACGACCTGATACTTCTGAAAACTCAGAGTCGACAACTACAGAATATTTAACTGCACCTGAGGATTCCGAATTACCAGAAGTTCCTTCAAACGTTCCCGATTTAGAGCCAAATGCAGAGCCAACACAAGAATCAGTTAAGAGATACCCAACCCGAGAGAGGAGGCCTCCTGCAAGATTAGGTGAAAATCTGTACATCACTTATGACTCGGAACCAGAATCCTACAGAGAAGTTGTATTACATCCTAAAAAGGAAAAATGGTTAGAAGCAATGCAGGCTGAATATGATTCGTTATCGAAACATGGAACTTGGCTTCTCGTAGACAGACCTGCTGGTAGAAAAACTACCAAGTGTAAGTGGGTGTTTAAAGTTAAAAAAGATACGAGTGGACACGTGACAAAATACAAAGCTAGATTAGTAGCTAAAGGTTTTACACAAGTAGCAGGAGTAGACTACGGCGAAACTTTTTCGCCAGTTGCTAGACTGTCTTCAGTTCGTCTTTTAATGGCATTTGCTGCACATCGTGGACTACAAGTTGACCATCTTGATGTAGAAACAGCTTTCCTGAACGGCGATCTTGAGGAAGAGATTTATATGGAGCAACCCGAAGGATTCTCTGATGATCCAAAAGGCAAAGTATGTCTGCTTAAAAAAGCTATTTACGGCCTTAAACAGGCTCCACGTCAGTGGAATATAAAAGTGTGTGAAGTTATGCGTAAGTTGTCTCTCACACAAACAGCAAATGAACATTGCCTGTATTATAAGCGTGACGGTAATGATTTACTTGTGGTAGCTGTATTTGTAGACGACTTTTACATTGTTAGTACTAACGACAGTTTGAAGGATAGTTTTAAAATTGCGCTTAAAAATGAGTTTCTTGTTAAAGATCTCGGAGCTCTAAGAGACTGTCTCGGAATGAGAGTCATACAAAATGATGACTGTATTACTCTGGATCAAACTCATTATATCGAAAAATTATTGGACAAGTATAATATGTCAGATGCAATAACTGTCAGCACTCCACTTGAACCTGGAATAAAGCTTACTATTCCGGAAAAAGACGACGAAAACGTAGAAGTACCCTATCAGGAGCTTATCGGCTCTTTAATGTACATTGCTATATGCACGAGACCTGATATAGCTCACTCGGTCTCCTATCTGTCACAGTTCAATGCGCATTACGGGGGGGTACACTGGAAGGCCGCTAAGCGCGTTCTTCGTTATTTAAAGGGCACAAAAGGACTGAAACTTAGTTTCAAAAAGACGGACCAATTCTTTCCTATTTGCTATGTGGACGCAGACTATGGGAACAATCTTGTGGACCGCAAGTCATTCACTGGCTATATTTTTCTAATGAGTAGTGGTCCAATTTCTTGGGAGGCTCGCAAGCAAAGAACAATCGCGCTCTCTACCACAGAAGCCGAGTATATGGCTCTTGCCGAAGCTTGCAAAGAAGCCATCTACCTCCAGACTCTCATTAGAGAAATATTTGCCGTCCCTTTTCAACCCATTGTCATTCATTCCGACAGTCAAAGTTCCATAAAATTAGCCCATAATAACACCTATCATGCACGCACAAAACACATCGACATTAAACACCACTTCATACGAGACACACTATCACATCATGACATCGACCTCAAGTTCATACCGACACAGTCCATGATTTCTGATGTGCTAACCAAGCCACTGCCAAAACTTAAGCATATAAAATGCACTAACGGATTAGGCTTAGGTTAGGTTTCTTTATTTTTAATATTTTAGTTTGTTGTCGCGTGTCAGTGTTTGTATTGTGTATTTTGTGTGTATTTTTTTTTTTTTACCTTTCTACAATTATAAAATATTATTTACAGGGTGTTGCCATTACGGGGGGGTGTTAATCCTTTTTGGTTAACAATGACAACACTGGTTGTACCAATATTAGTATTGTAAAAAGTAATAACTGACTTCTGTCACTCTTGTCATGTATGAAAAATATAATACTATCCACTGCGTTTATTTGCCTATTTTATTTAAATTCTAATTATAATATTAGAAGAGTTTGCTTTCCTTTGCCTTTAACATAGGCTCCGGATCCTTTTTTTTTTTTTTTTTTTTTTAGAAAGACAACTCCCGCACTAGGGAAGTAAATCCCTGTGTCGCGGGGGACTTTACAAACATTAATTTCACGGACACAAGAACACCCAGACTCAGAACAACTATTTAAAATATTGATTGTATAACCAAAAAGAAGTAGTAAGAATTTAGCTGAACATTATCACCGACACAATTCACAATGTATATATTGAGACACAAATCATACGCCGATTCAGAGCAAACATCTCAGATTCACAAAAAAGCAGCCGACCCCACTATATATAACAGCACCCAATTTCTCTGTAGAATGGTGTAGTCTCATTGTGGCAAAGATAAAATAAATGATCCTGGTCTTTGGTATTGAAAAATAAAACTATGTTAATAATTTGTAAATTAAAAAACTACTGACCTAAAGGAGCGGACGTAGCTTAATGGCTAGGGCGGCGTCAGACTTGCGATCATGATGTGGTCGCCGCACCGGTACGATCCCCACCCATTGCACTACCGACGTGAACGCACGAGTAACACAAGAATTTTAGCTTAGCACGAGGGGTTAACAAGAATACTAGTAGAGTGCAAAATAGTACGCTTGCAATTGATATTCTATCGTCGCACTCGAAACTTAGTATTTATTTCAAATAAAACCTAGCAAACTCCATAAAGTGAAAATAAATCAGCTTGTCTAGATTACACAGATATTTTACTAAGTAACACTCACAAAAGGGCAGACAAAAAGGGCATTCTTATTTGCTAAGTTTTTGAAAACTTTCAGATGGTTACTTAGGTATGCTAAATAGATGAGAAAAAAGTGTATTGCTATGATTAGAAGATTTTGTTTTTCATGAAGAATTTATTTTAGATACTTTGAAAATGTTGTGTAAATTCTTAAGTTTATTTATTTATTGAATGGATTTATACTAGTGTTATAACGACCTCTAACTAAAACAGGGCCGGATTTAGAAGTCTGGAGGCCCCGGGGCAATAAGGGAGAAGAGGCGCCCTTGCCACAAATTAGTTTCCCTCTAAATGTATAGAAAATTTGAAGCAGGTACCTACTTTTTAGGAAGATTTGAATTCTGATAGTTTATTGCTTGTCTAATTTAAGTGAACAAGTATAGATGAATAACCGTGATTACAATATTGAAGAACTATTACATTAATCATGATTCTATAAAGTACTGTGTGTAAAATTTCAGAATTTGAAAGATTTGAATTCATCATTCATTATAGGGGCCCCTCTATTGTCGAGGCCCCGGGGCAGTTGCCCTGGATGCCCTCCCTTAAATCCGGCCTTGGACTAAACCTCGGTGGCGTAGCTCGAAGGTCGTGGGTTCAACAGCAAGAAATATTTTAATTAAAAGTATAAATTCTAAGATTTCCTTTAAAGTCTAGTTGGTTGAGAGACTAGCCTCCGTGCTTCGGAAATCACGTGCAGCAGTGGATACCAATAGCTATAGCATCGTCTATAACAATCGTATTCCAGGAGCTAGCAGCAGCGTCTCCTTGTGTTACAACATAATACTTCGGTGACCAACCGTCCATCGGGAGGAGGTCCATGTACATTCAAAGTCACTCTGCTCTTTCCTTTTCAGGGGAAATGCATATAAAAATGTTTTACAACTTTTCTGTAACATTAAACTATCTTACATAGTATAACATTATTCAACAAATATAAGTACTCCACAAAAGAATAACGGCGTCATACCACGAGTCCGCAACGTTTAAACAGCACAGTTGGGCCCCGCGTATGCTTACCGCAGTGTACGCAAAATAGAAGCTTTTACTGGTGTATCGGCGATTAGCTGGCTAAGCTCACGCGGATGTACAACGAGAAATACAGAGTTTCATAGTTAGAGTATATTATGTAAATGCAAGTGAAACGAAAATCTGACAAAAAAGTAAAATGAAAGAAAATTCTCTAATGTAGAACGATTTTAAGCATACAATAGTAGAGTTTATATTTTTTACAGCATCATTTATGTAAAGTTATTTCCGACCGTTTTTGGGCGCTGCGGCCAATCTATAAGGAGAATAGCCATCTGTGCAAGACATATTATAGTTAACCTTTTATTTTATTTTGTTTTCGGATGTACTTACTTTGGTAGCCACAAGGCTTTTGCTACTTCACCGGGCATAAAGGCGAGCAGAGCTCCAGTCTTAATAAATGGTTTAAAAACTACAATCAAAACAACCTGCACAAGAGGGCGCCCCCTATAGGGCTTGGACCTCGGTTCAGGGCGGTCGGTGGCGATGAGATTGAGGGATTATTACTTTTAGTATTTTTGGGGAGTTTTGTGAAATTGTCGCTCTACTTTACATTTCGCGGGCCTCTCGGACTATGGGTGTATTTACAAGCATACGTAAATACAGATGGACTTATGAGTCCATCCGTTTACGGATACTATTATACATACATATATGCTACTATTATGTTACTCTTAAAATATGGCAGGACCATTATACCGACATGACCGGTGAAATTTGAGATGTAGGACCGACAGCTTAACGTGCTCTCTGAGGAACGGGTAAAGATGTCAGAACTCGTATACGTTCGAATTGGCTTTCGAATTTATATTTCGCGATACAGGTTAGTTGCGATGCTAGGCGCTTGATGGCGCTGCTCGTTTTCGTGTAGTTTGTGCGGCCACTGTAGATGTCACTACATAACATTAGTCATGTATCGCTTAATTCTAAGTTTTCCATGTAACTCTATATCTTTGTTCGTAGCTAACAAAGTAGACATATTGCTTGGTTATTATGTAATTATACACTACGAGGTCTACTGCGTCCCAGGTTCGTTTCCCGGCCAACAATGTAACCAGTTGTGTAAAGTTTTTATTATTCAAACCCTAGTAAAGCCATACAACTGTTGTAAAATGTCTTTAACCCTAGAAAGATAATCTACGTCTTTGAGACGCACGGCCGACACAAATATTGCTATCTCTTTTTTATTTCGCATCGTAGCGCTCTGTCCTCCTAGGTTATCCCAGTGGCCGGGCAGACCTTACGCGAGACGGCTGTGTCGCCCTGGTAAGTACAATAATTACGTAGATACAGGGATGGCGTACGTTCGAGAGACGTATGATTATCCTTTGTGTAACTTTTGAACCTCATTCCCTGTAGTAATAGTTCGTTTTATTTATTGTTGTTTGTGAATTCTTATGTCATATACTGTCATAATATGATAGCTAACAATGATAAGCCTCTAAGTCGCAGAAATTATATGAAAAAGCTGAGCACAGAACTTATATCACCTTGGATGGAGAAAAGGTTAGAAGCTCCTACTCTTAAAAGACATGTCCGTGTAAATATCCAAGAGTTGCTACCAAAAGCTAATACTTTAGATAATAATGAAGAACCAGTAAACAAAAAGAAGAGATATTGTGCGTATTGACCGTCAAAAATAAGAAGGATGTCGAAAATTACATGTTATAAATGCCATAAAAGCATTTGTGGTGAACACAAAACTGATATATGTAAAGGCTGTATCTAAATGTGATTTAAACTTAAAACTTGTTAATTTTTTATATAAAGCTCTTAATTAGTCCTTATTCTATAATTTTAAGTAAAAAAAAATGTGATTTTAAACTTAAGATTAACATAATTACTCAACAAAGGAAGACTTAATATTTTTTTAGTTATTTTGTAAGAGGTTTACACAATTTCGTTATGTTTTTAAATTATATTCATTTTCTAATAGTAATTATGTTTTTATTTGTCATAGAAAACCCTAAACTAATGATACAATAACTTTTTAAAAGGTTATTTATGGAAACTTGTCCCATATGCACTTATAAATGCGAATACGTCTCAAAGACGTATGATTATCTTTATCGTAGGTCAAAATAAGATTATCTTTCTAGGGTTAAGCCATGCCTTGTTAAGGCGTAGGTTAAAAGTACTATATTAAGTGAAGAGGTTTCTAGGTTTACTACTAGTTATAAAAGTAGAAATTAAGCAATCTAGGTTTCAGAAAGGGTATAAGGCTTAATGACTCGTTTAAATTGTATACTGAATAACAATTTTAAATTAATTTCTTATTAGACTAGTTGACTTTTTTTTTATTATTTTTATATGGTTAAGTATGGCTTTACTACATCAATAAAAAAATTGATATGTACTGATATCTAGAAATCGCTAATATAAATATTTTAAAATTAACGTGATATATATATATATATATATGACGAGGAAGGACGAACATCGTTGTTTTTAATAAGGTGTGACGTCATCATTGCTGACGTCACATTCATCAGGATGGTTCTCTATCGAGGGTTGTTGATCCATAGTAACAGCAAAACTCCATAATATGGTTTTCAAGTTTTATTCCAGTAAATTGAGGAGCTCCGTACAGTCCGGCAGCTCGAGCGAGACTGAATTGCAATCGGTCCGCCGGCCGTATTTATACTAAACGAGCGGCTCACAAACAGTAAACAATTTAGTTTGATAATTTTCAAACTATGTGAACAAATAATTATTTCTACAAATATTTCAACGATTTACAAATCATAATTTGATCCTGAATACTTATTTATTAGTCTAGTATTTTATGAACATATTTGTGTTTCTATCAAATCATGCATTGATTCACAATTTATTTATTTTGATGAGACGAGTAATTGTATTTATGTGTTTATCATTAATGAAGTGTTGTTGCTATGCTTATTTTATGTGGTTGCGCCGATACGGCCATTCTGACAGGCGGTGCGCGCTCTGCACCAGCCTCGTTGATTCTCGTCGCGTAATTGTACAATTTTATTTATTTTATTTTATTATTTTGCATCTATGATTAAATCTAAGTTCTGTCCTTTGAGTATGTTATTATTTAGACGGACCATAAGTATCTCAACGAACGCGCTTTAGTGCTACCACCGGATCCAATACGCCCCAACTGAGAAGATCCGGCGAAACAAACTCAGTGGAGTTATTCTACTGCCGGTTTCAACGCGGCCTCATCGAGACGATCCGGCGAAACATACTCAGATAGGCATGTCCAAGAAGTTTTGGTCCAGTTACTTTTATTATTTAGTTGGCATTCACAATTTACCAATCGGTTGTCTTTATACGAATTTTATTTACGTTTATTTTTTTAATTTTATTTTTATTTTATTGCTTTAGAAAACTTACAGCTAGAGTACATATAAAACATGAAATAGTAAATGAAGGCCAATTAAAAGTTTTCACTGATAAAACTGTTTTCATTAAAAAACAGATTAAATAATTTATTTAAAGACAGAACTGAATAAATATTTGGGAGTATTATTTTTATTATTACAGATAGTAATTTCTGTGTAAGTCTAGGAATATCAATGCTAATAAGGTGTTGGAAGTTCTCGACGAGTTCTCGGAGGTTCTCGTAGAGTTCTCGGAGGTTCTCGTAGGGTTCTCGTAGGGTTCTCGGAGGTTCTCGTAGGGTTCTTCGCGAAATCTGCAATAATAGAAATAACTTTCTCTGAGTTGGGTATCTGTGAGCAACTTGCGTTGCTTTATATTTAGTTGTTATGCAAAAACATGCATTTCTATGTTAGTCTAGGAATATCAATGCTAATAAGGTGTGTAAGATGTTGGAAGTTCTCGACGAGTTCTCGGAGGTTCTCGTAGAGTTCTCGGAGGTTCTCGTAGGGTTCTCGGAGGTTCTCGGAGGTTCTCGTAGGGTTCTCGGAGGTTCTCGTAGGGTTCTCGGAGATTCTCGTAGGGGATGTAATGATGCTGTGCTCTGGGCGGTCCTGTTCGCCGTGGTACACAGAGGCTCTACTGGGAGTATGGAACTAGGTTGAAGGTGTTTATACACAGGTTCTAAAAGAGTTAAATTCAAGGTAATATTTTGTAAATATGTTCAACTCACAGTTTATTGTGGCAATGAATCGTCTTCACTTTGATCTCGTAGTTTTTGCTGAGGCAACCCGTCACTTGATGTGCTTGGTACGGGGCTCTATTTCTATTTCAGGTGATGGTAGTGGCTCATCTTCTGCCGATACGGTTACCTGATCACCAGGTTGTGGTGCACGACGAAGTTTAAATTTAGGCTTACCTCCAGAACATAGCGCTCCGGAAAAACTGACCCCGGCAGGAGAACTCCACTCCTCAGCCGTCCGCACCACGAAAGAGGAAGTAAATCGCCTCGTGCGTATCGAAGGAATGTCAACAACAAAAGGGTGAAACCGCTCGCCGCACCCAGTCGTCCGGTGATGGAAGGGTGAAGGGGGCATCAGGTTATGTAGAACCTCCGCACACTCCCTGAAATGTAACCGATAAAAAACCGATAGGCAGGCCACTCGAGGCTCCGAAGACTTGCCTCCACAAGTGAGCCATTGCCTATGACTCTTCGCTCGACGCCCCAATGCATCCAGAGCATCCAGCTAATATCTGAAGATAGATAGAAAGATGTGAAGTACCGCCCCACCCTGGAGAGGAATGCCGTCAGGACCACCAGCCTTATTCACATCCAGAGTGCAAAGAATGTTTAAGTACCACTTTTTGCCGAATGTAGAAGTCCAATGAGGTAACCTGGGTGGACTTTTACCAGCAGCATCTAGTTGTGAATTCTTAGTAAATAGAGATGCAAATAAGTCTGCTTTCTCCTTGGCGGTGTGAGCTAATGAACCGTTCGGCTCCTGCAGTGGCGGAAAAGAGGACCGACAGAAATAGGCTTCGACCGATTTGGCAAGAAACCAAAAAGCTTTACTCCCAGATGGGTAAGATGCTAGTGTGGCTCCAATGCGTCCAATATGGTCAAAGCGGGCCCTGCGTAGCGCACGTTTGCAAGACTTGGCAGCACCATTGAAGGCTCTCTTCAGCCCCCGAACATTTCGCGCTTTGCGGGCTCGAGCATCCGCCCACGCTCGGCAAGCAGAGTGCTTATGTGCTTCAGTACTATCACACTCAGCGCCGAACCATGAACGGGCCTTGTCTCGGAGTGAGACATCAGAAAATGGAACGAAATATTCCATAGTCTGGCATATCACCCCAGAAACAGCCTCCGCGCAGCAAGTTGGGTCGTCTGAAGAGAAGCATAAGCGCAGCCAAGGGTAAGACGCGAAGAAATACCGCATCCCATCCCAATCTGCTGACTTGTATCGCCATACTCGCCTAGTCCCCTTGAGATCGGGATCGGGTGGCGAGCAGACAGACACAGATTTCACCAGACAGTGGTCGGAGCCACCCAACGGCGAGGAAACCGCGACTTGACATGGGTCTGGATCAGTTGTCAGCAGAAGGTCCAAGCAACCGGCCGCATGGCCATCAATGTCGGGCACCCGTGTCAGTCCAGTCACCAGTTGGGAGGGACCAAGCGTCAGTGCGAATGCACACGCCAATCCCCCAGCATGGCCGGTGCTCCGGCATGGGCACAGCCACTCCTGGTGGTGGGCATTGAAGTCCCCCAGAACAACAAGCTGCGCCGATGGGCACCTGAGCTGAGCCAGTTCAGCCGAGTCCGAAAGATAGTGAAACAACCTGGTTGTCCCCATGTTGTCGGTGTGCGACCGATAGACACCAGCATAGAGTATCTGCTCCAAGCCAGTGTCCACCAGAACCCACAATACAGAGAAACTGGAATCCTCAATGTTACGGAGACGCCGACAGCAGATGTCATCGCGAGCACACACGCAGGCGCCAGCGCGTGGCTTAAAACTGTGCTCCAGGGTGTACCCCGGGCGGCGCAAGCATGCTGCGTCAGCCGGACATCTGATTTGCGTCTCCATGAGGAACAGCAGATGTGGTTTTTCGGTCTCATGGTGGTGATGGACCGGTATGAGATCGGAGTGCAGACCTCGGATGTTAGAGAGGTGCATTTTTTTTTTTTGATCATGAGCGACTTTTCGTGTTCGCCCTCTTCCCACAACTCTTGCATAAACGCTCGAACATTTGCAGATTCATTTGCATCATGTGCATGAAGAATTAAGGTGGTACCCCACCCATGGACGTATTCGGCATAGGTACATTGATCATCGGCTGTTGCCCCTGTTGCGTAGACCCCATTGCTTGAAGCCAAGGTTGAGTCGCAACAGGTCGTGATGAAGCAGTTCCAAGGATCACTTCGAGTCCCACTTCTGATGACGAAGAAGGACGAACATCGTTGTTTTTAATAAGGTGTGACGTCATCATTGCTGACGTCACATTCATCAGGATGGTTCTCTATCGAGGGTTGTTGATCCATAGTAACAGCAAAACTCCATAATATGGTTTTCAAGTTTTATTCCAGTAAATTGAGGAGCTCCGTACAGTCCGGCAGCTCGAGCGAGACTGAATTGCAATCGGTCCGCCGGCCGTATTTATACTAAACGAGCGGCTCACAAACAGTAAACAATTTAGTTTGATAATTTTCAAACTATGTGAACAAATAATTATTTCTACAAATATTTCAACGATTTACAAATCATAATTTGATCCTGAATACTTATTTATTAGTCTAGTATTTTATGAACATATTTGTGTTTCTATCAAATCATGCATTGATTCACAATTTATTTATTTTGATGAGACGAGTAATTGTATTTATGTGTTTATCATTAATGAAGTGTTGTTGCTATGCTTATTTTATGTGGTTGCGCCGATATATATATATATATATATATAGATGAAATGATGTCTGTCATTTTGGTCACTTTATTTATGTCATGAATCATTTTATTACAAACAGATACTCAAATTTTGCATGCTTAAGTTTAGGGCTCTTTTTAATTATTTCATTAGTGCATTTATTTGAGTATATTGCATTAAGAATTAAAATACATCTATAAATAAATTAAATGCTTAGTTAACGGGACCTTTTTTAATGAATATTTAATTTTTGTAACACAGTACATTTATTTATTTATTTAAAAAAATCTGCACAAAAGAAGTACATTGGCGGAATTAACGCCCGAGGAATTTTCTACCAGTCCACCAGAGGGTGGTGCAGAGACAACGGTGCAAAAAAGAAGAGTTAAAAACTAATTAATCATCAATACATACCAAAATACTATACTACAACAATAATACAATATTTAATAATATTATACTATATACAACCTCCGTAGCGTAGCGGTAATTGGCTCGCTTTAAATATCGTGGGTTCGATCCCCACACCGGACATGAAATCTTTGTGTAAATTCTAAGATTTCTTTCCGGGTCTTGTTGGTTGAGGGACTACCTTCCGTGCCTCGGAAAGCACTTTAAGCCGTTGGTCCCGATTGTTATAACATCATCTATAATAATCGTATATCAAGGAACGGGCAGCAGCGTTTTCTTGTGTGTTACAACAGTGATGGGCAAAAAGTAATTAGATTAATAATTACAAATTACAGTTACATTGTAATTTGTAATTGAAATACTTTCGAACAGATTACTTAAGTAACTAATTACAATGAGTACTTACTGTAATTAAATACAAAGTAATTTAATTGCAACTTAATCTAATTACATTATAACAGATTACATTATAACAGATTACCTACATATTATAAATAAGATGATAAAACGTAATTACACATTTATATTAGTAATGGCCGTGATGGGAAACCTGCATCTTATAAAAAAACTTAATGGTGTCGTGGGACACCAGGTAGGAACGAAGTTCCTTCGGCTAATGTAGAATCGACACAATTTGCAAAAGAAAAATCGTGCTCAATTTTATGTAGGTTTTCTTGATATTTCTCTTAAATTTTTCTGATTAGTTTTTATTTAAGTACAGGAAAGTAGTTAGGAAATTCAGTATTTTAGGAAATAATAAATTAAGTAAAATAACCCCCCCCCCCCCCGCGACCCCGCACATATCCTTACTACTTCCCGATGACGCCGCGCCGTACGGTTCTAACTTGCAGTACCTACCTACATCGCAGCCATGCGATGCAAGCATGCGACATTTCAAATTCAACGTTTTTACAATTACAATATAATTGAATACTATGTAATTAGGTTACATTGTAATTAAATTATTTTGTAATTAAATACATTGCAATTAATTTCATAGAACATCCAAAGTAATTGAATTACAATGTAATTGAATTATTATGTAATTAGATTACATTTTAATCAAATTATTATGTAATTCAATTATTAATCAGATTACTTAAGTAACTAGTTACGCCCATCACTGGTTACAACATAATACTGCGGTCGACAACCCGCCTGCCAAGCGTGGTGACTATTGCAATACCCTCCCTGGGGAGGAGGCCCATGTTCAGCAGTGGACGTTATACGGGCTGATGATGATGATAAACAATAATACTATAATTATAAATACTATGTATGCATAATTATGTTAAATTACCGCTGTAGTGATACTGCCAACTTAGTTGGGGTATGCACACGTACTTTTGTTTTGAGTTAAACGATTATTAGCCTTATTTATTCATTCATTTCAGTATCTATTTTACAGTCATATTAATATAAATTGAATTATTAATTTACCACACAATCAATCAATTAATTGAACCTGAATGCTTCGCGTGAAATGTACAAACACCGCAAATAAAATATTCATGACCCGTTAACGTACTGATTACAACGAATGAAATTTGATACAAATATAATATGAATTGGAAAATTACGATTCCAGTTTCCACTAATTTATTTTAAAATAAATATTGTTCATTTATCGTTTTAATTAATTGTTACCAAACGAGAAATACATTGTAGTTATAGTACATATTTATCGTTAGGAAACAATATAATAAAAAAATACAATTTTTTAACTGTTATATAAAGTCAAAATTAGCCACTGCCACTGCTGAACATAGGCCTTATGGCGGGTTTTGTAATAGTCACCGCAGTTTTATGTATATGCTTGTAATAGATAATGTTATAACAATCGAGAACAACGGTTTGCCGTCCAACTATAACTGGAAATAAATCTTGTATCCGATTGGATTGAATCCGATTTCCGAGGAAGTCTTTGATCATGAAACACATTTTTTTAAACCAGCTTTTCACATTACCATACTGAACATGAATGCAACAGTTTAGCTCGATCGGTGGAAGATACCTGCTTCAAAATGCAGTTACAAGATTTCTCGAACTTCGAAATCGCAATAAGTGCGGATACATGCGGAAAGCGTAGTCTAATGACACAAAATATATATAAAACGGCCGTAGCCCAATGCCTAGGGCGTCGGACTTGCGGTCATGTGGTCGCCGCTTCGATCCACCCGATGCACTACCGACGTATCATTTTAGCTTAGCACGCAGGGTTAACAAGAAATAGCGTGCAAAAATTGAGGAATTTGCAACATGCTGCTCAGCTTCGACATCTTACGTCAGCTGCTGGCAGTAGACTGACATAAGCTGATTTATTAATTAAATTCCGTCTAATTTAATTAAAGTTTTACATTTTAATAAACTAGTAGGTGGGTACGTAGGTAATATGTTAGAGGGTAAGCAAGTGAACAAGTATAAACGTAGGTATATCGATGAGTATGTAGTATGTAGGTAGGTAGAACACAAAACAAACGAGACCTAACTCGACGATGTTAGCACTTTCCATCAGGGAGTTCCAGTGGCATTCTTCCTGCTCCTTCTCAGACCCTCGTCACCATGTGCAATGGAAAGTATTCACGAGCATACATCGAACAAACCCAAACTCGACTATCTTAGCACTTTCCTTCAGGGCCTTCCAGCGGCAATCTTCATGCTCGTCCTCAGACCTTCATCATCATGAGCAGTGAAAAGGACTCATGGACACAAAACAAACGAGCCTGGGCTCGTTTGTTTAGTGTTAGTGGTAAGAGAGTCGAGGTTGGCCTCGACTCTCTTAGCACTTTCCATCAGCGAGTTCTAGTGGCAATTTTCCTGCTCTTCATCAGACCCTTGTTTATTATCTGCAACGGAAAGTACTCATAAACATAAAAAAAACCAAAACTCGACTAACTTAGTGCTTTTTATCAAGGATTTTCAGTCCCTACCTCAGGAGCTCTTGGTTCAGATCAGCACACTTGTGAACTTGAAAAAGCAAGTGGTTGAAAAATGGACTACAAATTTTGAAGGACTATTCACACATTTAGTTACATACGAACATTGCAAGTAAATTAAATAAAAATAAATAAATAAAAGCCTGTAATAACATGCAAGCCATACCATGGTTAACAAGTATACCGAAATTTACCAATTTAATGTAATTTCTGACATACAATATTGAAATTCATCAAAATTATACCAGAACGGAATTCGGAATATTGCGAATTGCAGAGTAACATTGATGTAACTAGTAACAGCGGATTAATTCTGAAATATTTGCATAATAAATGCATGATTGCATCATCTAATTTATTCAAATGAAACCATATTACAATTTAAACTTTTGAGTGAATTAAGATCCCATAAGAAACATTACATGTAAAAATCTCACACAAGTGTCGCAAAACAATAATGCAGCTTTATGATTTTATGCCGAACTAGCTGTCCCGTTGCCATGGGAATATCGTGTTAAAATGCAGTCTTTGACACACACAAATCATGTGGCTTTCTATCGATCGTTGACAGTTATTTCAAACAACTGACAGTAATGTCTATTCATTAAAAAATAAAATTGCAGTTAATTTTTATTAAATTTTCTAATTTTTCGAGCAATTTTATTATTTTTTTCTTTCGTAACAACCTTCTTCTGACAATAACATTCACAACAAAGAAACTTAGCGAAATCAGTCCAACCGGGACAAGGGAAGGGAAATAGTGAATCATTTTTTTATACATAATATATAGACAAATAAACAAAGTCGGTAATGAATTAACCGACTTTGTTTACTGTTGCAGCAATAAATCTTGTTTTAGATAAACGAGATGAATTGCAGCAACAGATATGTTGAAACACTTAATGTGTTCGATCTCCAGGGCATGCAAAAGAATTACTAGAAAATCAAATCTTAGTACCAACACAAAGTTTGATGGTTCGTGGTGTTTCACTCGTGCCTTAGAGAGCACCTTAAGCAGCCGGTTTTACTACTGATACGTCGCATCGGTCGTATCGTTAGAATCGTCCCACCTCCTTTTGAGAGTAAAGGAATAGTGCAAAGTGTGGGCGCAAACATAGGTGCACCTTACAATATAATATATCCTGCAATTGGCTGGCGCCGTGGCCAAAAATGGTCAAGATAACTACAGTATACATAGTACTATAATATTATATCTACGAACACTTAGTTTTAATAAGTCACACACAATTTCTTATCAGCTAAAAAGTCATGAGAGTTGTCCCAAGATGGCAAATCGCATTTTGATGGAGCCTATTTTGACGGTTGGTTGTTAGTGAATATGTCTATTAAAGCATTAGTTGTATTTAAACCATTAAACTTATCATTCAGAACAGCCATCGAAATAGTTTATTGTTATGTCTTTGTTGTAAGGTCAGAAGATACAGAAGGGAGGGAGGGAGAGGGTTTTGTACTGATCTCCCGATTCCCTCAGGAATGGTATTGTACTACTACAGACTTGTACCGAGAATTAAATGGAAACTTCCCGGCGATTACATGATTTGAGTTGTGTAATTTGTATTCAATTTGAAATGTCCCCGTTTAGTGCTGAAGTTAACTAGAGGGTTTCGACAAATCGATATTACTGTGGAGCGATCGATTACCTATCGAAAACGCTTTGGAGGCCGAATGGTTTTTGGTCTAGCCAAAATGACTTTTACTTTGCCGTTTTTGCTATTCGTTCCATAACAATACAGAATTACTTAATAATGATCACTTCCAGGTCGCTGACATAGCTCAAAGGATTAAATTAGCAAGCTGAAATCGCTATGGGCATACCACATAACTCGAAGAACTAATGGCATGGAGGAAAAAGGTTCTCGAGTGGAGACTATAAACCAGCAAGCTCAGCGGACGACCACCTTGCACGATGGAATGACAACACCTAATAGAAGTCGTTGGTCAGTGCTTGCAGGCTTGCTTGTAAATCGATAAGGAAGACCTATGTCTAAATAGACCTATGTGACGATAATAATTTTAAAACCAGAACAAACCAAATTAAACATATTATGGTTAATTTTGTTTGTCATGGTTGGCTGCTCCTGGCTGCCACACTTCTGAAGCACCACCTTACATATTAATACACCTGAATGAAAATGATTATCGAATTATTATTTGATGAGTTTCCCGGCCAGTGCTCATTTGGTATGTTCGCATTTGGACTCTCCGGTCACTTAACATTAGGTAGACTCAGGGATTTTGTCCATACACATAATTATGTTATACTTTATTGTATCATTTTCATTATTTATTGCACACATAGAAACACGTTAAATACATATATTATGCAGAAATACAATCAGAACAAAGGCTATAATTCACATTTTTATTTACCTAATCGTAAACTTTTCACATAAGTAAATTGATTCTTAAAAAAAAAAAGAATTCTTCTGAGTTTCCTGCCAGTTCATTTCAGAGTTGCCACGTCCTGAACTGGTGGTAGGAAAGAAAAATGGACGCACATTAGACTATGATTCAAAACATTTGAATTGTGTCTCTATGAATAAAGAAATTATGACTACTATGTCCATCCACAAAAAAATGTTCCGCGTCGTGTTTTCACTTTTTCCTTTCTCGTTTTTTTTTCAATGTGTGCCAAAAGTTGTTTACTAAAGAATTAACCTCAGAGATATTAAAAAATGACTTTAACGTTTTCAAAATATTTAAGTTCAATAACGTTCTGTTATGTCAAAAACTATTATGTTGGACTTCGGTTTAAATTTGTGTGTATGTGAACATTTGACATACAAAAGTACTGGCAGTGTTCCAGCAAGGTAGGCCAATATCTTAAATGTTATTACAATTTCTCAAGCGACTCGATTCCCTCTATTCATAAAGTGAACATTCTCAAGTTGAGCCACTTCCCCACTATAGGATCAAGTGCTGCTTTATGAACTTGATTACGAGATCATAGTATAATCTATACCTTGATTAAAATAAGAAACTGATTGCACGTTGATTGACGATAATTGTAATTAATGTAACATAGGTATTTGGTTAAGCATTCACTGCAAAATTTACTGGGGCAGAGTCCGTTCGCGTGGAAACCTCGTCTTAAAATATAGCCTATGACACTAATGTGAGTTTCTATTGGTAAAAGAATAATTCAGTAAATCTAGATATTCCCACCATAGACTAATAAATTTTGCCTCTTTATAATATAGTTGTTTATTTATAATATTTCTTTAATTTTTTTGCACTAGATCTTTCACAGATGATATCGCGTTTTGATTCCATTTGCTATACTAATTATTAACTATAAGGAGCAAATATTTGATTGTTTGTTTGTTTGCATCGAAAAGGCAGAAGAGCTTTTTGATGCGATAAATAGTTTAACTAACACTGAAAGAATTTTCTAATCAGACCAGTAGTTTCTGAAATTCAAGCAAATAAACTTACAAACTCTTAAGTTTTATGTATTAGTATAGATAGATAATCAAACTTGTGATCAAGACAATTTATGACAACTCTTTAACTTATATAGAAAGATGCAACATGCATAGAGAAAGAGAAATATATTTAAATAAATCAGGTACACATTTGTTTATGAGACCAACTCACCAATATTTACCATACCTTAAACATTAATATAGAAATGCAAAATCACAATACTTATGATCGCGTAATCTCAAAGCGTTAGTCCGCGTCGCCTCCGAGGAGCCGGTTTATGATTCACGCCTCCGTCTCGGCGCGGTTTATGGAGCCATCGCTTTATTGCTTTGCAACTGTCTCGTTCTTTGTTAACGCTTCTAACTTGTAACAAATAGCTTTTTTGTACTTTGTTCCTCTTAGTTGTACAAACATAACGTTAAAGATCTTCTGTTCGTCCCAAAAGCGTATTTTTGTACAAATCACCGAAAATTCTAAACAAAAATGACACAAAAGTATTCTAGATTTTTGTCGTGGATTTGACAATGGTACAAGTATATATATAGTAGGTACAAGATATCTTTGTGTAAAATTTGAAATTTATTTCTGGTCCTAGTTGGTTGGGGGACTACCCTCCGTGCCTCGAAAAGCACGTTAAGTTGTTGGTTCCGATTGATAAAACAATTGTATAACAGGGAACAGGCAGCTGTGTTTCCTTGTGTGTTACATCATAATACCAAGAGAGGTTACCAATCATACCAAGAGAGGTAGAGGCTTCATATTAGCTGTGAATTATAAAGGTTGATGATAATGATAGTTATATCATAAATAACGCAAATAATAGTTATTTGTTATACAAGAGTGCAAAGTTGCTTTTTAACCACGTGTTCAAATTGAATCACGAGCGCAGCGAGTGATTCAAAATTAGAATCCTGAGCGTTAGTGAGGGAATCAAAAGAGCACGAGGTGAAAAATCTTTGCACTCGAGTGCAACACGTAACTTTTCATTCCACCTCAGCGAGGAAATGCGCATTATTAACAGTTTCAGTCAATTCTGTTGGCGTCAAACAAACTTCCTCGTCGCTAGAATCACTCATTTTAGTTTTTTCACTTGTTTTCAAGTTTCTTGTTTTTAATATAAGGTTTCACAATGACGTGAAAAAATGCCGCGTAAAGAACCGCGTACAAAGCAAATTGAAAAAAGAACACCAAGAAGGTTCCGAGTCTGAGTTATTAACAAATTAAAAAAAAGTTGTATGATATATTCGGCACCATAGAGGTAGCAGTAAATAGGTTTAATGTTTTTTTTAATTCACAAACTTAGTGCACACGATGTTCTAAATTCAATTTACTTTATCCTCTAGAGAATAAAAACGGCTTTTCCACTCAGATATTGAAGATTAAAAGTACTCTTTCCGAGATGGTGGGATGAAAATATTATTTATCACACATCCGTAGTATTCGGTCTTTATTGCTACAAAAGGTATTAACGAAGCCGCGCGTTTAAACCAACAAAAAATATTTTTAACTGCATTCACAGACTATAATAATTACTCAAGCAATGTGTTATTAACATCAGGGGAAATTAACTGTTTGAGGGTAACCTTCTGTTAAATAAATGATTAGATATAGATGGTTATGTTTGTACAACTTTGATTGAACTATCGGCGAGTTTATCTTACATTGTGTGCACATTGCTATTTTATATAAACATGTGTACTATATTTTGTTAGATTTACACATCGGAAATATTAGGTACATGTGTACATAAGTAGTATTTATTATTAAACCATATGACCTCTCCCTCGAATGGCGTTTGCTATAGTCACCGTGCTTGCAGGCGGTTTGGTCGATTATCATTTTTTTTGTATATAGGGGGACTTTATGATATACAAACCATATTCAGACCCAGAAATACTATCCAGTGGTAAATAGTAGCATCAGCAATATGTGTGAGAGTCGAAATCGATCCCAGATCTCAGAAGCAACTACCCTAACCACTGAGCCACCAGTGCAGTATATTATGGCCTGCATAAATTGACCAACCGACTCAAATTTGCTTGGTTGAAAAGCATTCTTCTCCAAAATACGAGCACTGTTTTTTTAATAATTTTATTATACATCTCAAATCAACTGCGTGTTCCAATAATAACCCAGTAATAAACTAATTAGCTCTCAACACCTTGACTATAGAACAGACTACTCAGCGTCGTAGCTGAACCTAGTTCACACTGACAAGTGGGTGTGAAAGTGTCGCCGTAACGATGTGCTATAATTATGCACCGCGCGAATGGGACCAGCCAGCAAAGTAGGTTAAATGTCTTGTCATTGCATGTCTTGTTTCATGGAATATATTTTTATTCGGTTCTATGGATTTGAAAGGCATAGTATTCTAGTGTGTAATTTTGATGAGGAAATAAAAATACACTGTATGGTTAGGCGTTGGAAATGAAATGATGATGAGACGAAAGGAAAGTCGAATCAATATTACAATTTATTGTCATAATTCAGACTATATATGGATGACAATTGTTTCCAATATAGAGTAGCATATATGTAATTTAACCTCCGTAGAGTAGCGGTATTGGGCTCGCTTTAAATCTCGGAGGTCGTGGTTTCGATCCCCACACCGGACAAGAAATCTTTTGTGTAAATTCTAAGATTTCTTTCCGGGTCTGGTTGGTTGAGGGACTACCCTCCGTGCCTCGGAAAGCACGTTAAGCCGTTGGTCCCGATTGTTATAACATCATCTATAACAAGCGCATACCATGGAACGGGCAGCAGCGTTTCCCTGTGTATTACAAACATAATACTGCGGTCACCAATCCGCCTGCCAAGCGTGGTGACTATGGCAAAACCCTCTCTCGGAACTCCTTCCGAGGGAGGGTTTTGCCATAGTCACCACCCATGTTCAGCAGTAGACGTTGTACGGGCTGATGATGATGACAGTGTGTGAGATTGTTTGAATTTAATTGATTCCGTTATTACTGGACCCATTTCATAAATTCTTTCACCTTAAGACAGCTATGTTATCCAGAAGTCATATAGGCTTTATTTAGTTATGAAGTTTTTACGGGAAAAACAAATATACTGCACTGGTAGTTCAGATACGTTGCGTGGTTGTTTCTGAAATGTTGTGTTTGGGTTTGATTCGCAACCGGGACAACTATTTGTGCGAACCACAGATAGTTGGTCGTGCTTTGCGTCCTTGAGTTCACTTATTTAGTCGTACAAAGCTAGTCCTCGTTACAACGAACATAACAAAAAACTGAATACATGCGAATACATAATTGTGGCAATTTGTATTTTTATTTATAATTATGAAACGGAATTACACAAAAGTATAATTTGAAATGTTCGGTAACGCAGCTATGGTAACTGAATAGTATAAATTTGATAACCAAATTCACTTAATGAGCTTAAGCCCGTTTGTGTTAAGCAAAGCTTTTAAATGTACGTACTGTGTAACCCGTTTTCTGGGAATGCATTAATTAAATCGTAGCATTTTCGTAGTACTACGGCGTAGCTGCTACGCCTGTCGTAGACATCTTCAACGAGAAATTGTTTTACAAAATTATGTTGAATTATTGTAGTGTTAATTTAGATTAAAAACTGGCTTTTAGCTGTTCTCAGTTTGCTCTGTGAAGTTGATTCGTTTAGTTATTAAATGTCGGACTCGAGTCGTTGGGTAGGAAACAGCACTATTTAAATAATTAAGACTGGCGGGTAATAAAATGCATTCGCTTCCTTTTAAGATGATTAAAATCATTTCTCTTACAAAATTCTTATTATAACTCCTATTAAGCCCGCTTGGTTTAAAAAAAGACCATATAACAATATTATGAAACGAAAATGTGATATACCAATTAAGTCAAATTCCAATTTTTGTAGCGAGTCTGTGCTAAAAGTATTATGTTATTTATCTTAAAATGTAACGTGATCATTTTCGTCGTGATATTTTTTTACATTTAAATATCTGCGCCCTTCGGTTTTACCCGTGTTGGATTGCTACTTTACTTCAGTTGGTTATATTGCGATATTTTGTAGAGTATATTATAATCTTGCCTATAAACTATCCCTGTGCTAGTTCAACCAAATCCATTCGGTCGGTTTTGCAGTTAACGTACTGTATAGTACAGTTACTGTACTGTATAGTACAGTGTGTATAGTACAGTTACTGTACTGTATAGTATAGTGTGTATAGTACAGTGTGTATAGTACAGTGTTACTTAGACCAGTTACTGTACTGTATAGTACAAAGTGTATAGTACAGTTACTGTACTGTATACATGGGCCTTCCTCTTAACAGACATTGGCAAGCGTGGTGATTATGGCAATATGGCGATATTGCCATAATCATCACGCTTGGCAGGCAGATTGAAAGTCACCTTTAGCTGATAGATGCTACTGCCCATCTACCAGCTGTATGACCTTAGTCGCCCATTATGACACACATGTGAAGAAATACTGGTATATTCAAATACCACACAGCTTTAACAGTTATATAAGTAGGTTTCAAGAATAATTTATATAAAATACATTAAAAGTTTTACTGATTCTAAACTTTATGCAAAGAACCCTATTAACAAGGAATTATTCATTCAGTACTAAGCTTCTTATAAACTCATTACGTTCATAATAAATTATATCTAAAATGAATAGAAATAATACTAATATAAGGACTAACTGAGCCCGTCTGTCACTCGTCAGCTAGCATGGGTTAATGCGAAAGTAGTACTATTAAAATATATGGAGATACTTTGCAACAGTTGAAAAGACGACTATATTTTTCCTATTATATTTCCCGCGAAGATCAATTTTTTTATATACTTGATACCCTGTTTGATCTATTTAGGGGCTCAATTTTGCTAAATTCGATATTTACCTTATACAACGTATATTTTAAACTTGTTAATTTTGTTGTGTTTCATTTTAATTGGCAGTACAATTTTGCATTACTACTTTTTAATTTTTTATTTCTCTCAGAGTTTTTCAGTCTACTAGTACTCTTATTAACCCCTTGTGCTAAGCTAAAATGCTTGTGTTACAAGTGGGTACACGTCGTTAGCGCAATGGGCGGGGATCGAACCGGCGACCACAATATCACAAGTCCGACGGTCTAGGCATTAGGCTACCGCCGCTTTCTAACTATAACACCTAAGATTAAAAATAATGAAAATCATAACTCAGAAACTGCAATTTATAAATACATAGCATATGGCAAGCGGTTACCGTTTGAAGTTATATATTTTAGTGCTATTAATAATTTATGTTATCATCATCATCATCAACAGCCCGTTGACGTCCACTGCTGAACATGGGCCTCCTCTTAACATACCTTGGCAAGCCAGGGTCGTTGAGGGATATTGCCATAATCACCACGCTTGGCAGACGGATTGGTGATCGCAGTAAGATGTAAACCTTGAGCTAATAGATGCTGCTACCCATCTGCTTACGACACCCATGGGAGGACATGGGGTAGTCTATTCTAAGCCGGAAACCACACGGGTTATGTTATAGGTAATCCATATATGTAAGATGGATTTTAGTGCAACGAATAAATAATATCGCTAACGAATTCACCGAGTGTCATCATCATCACCATATAACGTCCACTGCTGAACATGGGCCGTCTTCCGTGAGACGGTTTTTGCCATAGTCACCACGCTTGGTAAGCGGGTTAGTGACCGCCGTATTATGCTATAACACATATGGAAACGTTACTGCCCATTCCGTGGTATACAACTGTTATAGATGATGTTACAACGATCGGGACTAATGACTTAACGTGCTTTCCGAAGCACGGAGGGTAGTAAGCTGGACACTTAGCAACACTTCCGATGCCCTCGTAGACCCGAAGTCCGAGAGGCGCGCGAACTGTAAAGTAGAGCGACATTTGCACAAAACTCCCCTAAACTAAAAGCCATAATCCCTCAATCTCCCCGTCAGCGACTGCCCTGAGCCGAGGTCCAAGTCCCACAGGGTCCCCTGTGGGACTTGGACCTCGGCTCAGGGCCCTCTTGCGCAGGTTGCTTAGTTTGTAGTGTTTAAACCATTTATCTAGGCTGGAGCTCTGCTCGCCTTATGCCCGGTGAAGTAACAAAAGCCTCCTGGCTAACTACATATGTCCGTACGAAAAAAAAAAACTTAGCAACTTTAAAAAAAATTACGGTGCATTAATCTTATTTCAGCTTTAGCTACTGTACTAATAAAATTAGCTGTAAAGAACTAAAATCTGAATAAAATTAACAGATACATTTAGGAGGTATAATGTCACAGACGGTCAAAGCCTTGAACACTCTCATCTTTAAATTTAAAAAACTTATCAACATAAAGTAATTGCTATTCACGGCTCGAATAGAATCGTGTGCTGAATAACTCGGTTTTTACCTACAAATATTTAAACACCAGCTGCTCCCCCCGGTTTTACTGGCGCTACTCTGCCCCAGTGGGTCGGAGCGTGACATTTTGTAGCCTATATGTTAATCCAGCTTATTAACTATCCCCGTGCAAAGTTTCAGCCAAATAAATTTAGTGGTTTTTTCCTGAATGAGTAATAAACATCCATCCATCCATACAAACAAATTTTCGCCTTTATAATATTAGTAAGGATATTACTTACTTTGCCTTGTAGTTTTACCTATATGAGGTGTACTTAATGTCTATATTCTTTGACAACCTCCTCCGTAGCGTAGCGGTATTGGACTTGCTTTAAGTCTCGGAGGTCGTGGGTTCGATCTCCACAACGGAAAAGAAATCTTTGTGTAAATTCTAAGATTTCTTTCCGGGTCTGGTTGGTTAAGCCGTTGGTCCCGATTGTTAGCGGTCACCAACCCGCCTGCCAAGCGTGGTGACTATGGCAAATACCCTCCCTCGGGAGGAGGCCCATGTTCAGCAGTGGACTTTATACGGGCTGATGATGATGATGATGATGATATACAATAATAATATGTTAGTGACTTATATAGTTTTTAAAGTATATAGAAATAACATAAGTATTATTTTAATGCTAAGTGCATTACTAAGTGCAGAAAGGCAGCGTTGCTTTGACAAACGATCATTAGACGCAGGCAGGCGACGTCATTAGCTAGACACTCGACACCCCCCCCCGCCCCCCACTTCTCGGGCGTCATTATAAAATATCGTGTGTTCACGTCATAAAGTTAGGAAGACGTGTTTCTGAAATTACTCGTCCTGAGATACAAATTTGAATAAATTGTAGTGTTTTTGTTACATTTTAGTTATTCATCATCATCATCAGCCCGTATAACGTCCATTGATGAACATGGGCCTCCTCCCGGGGGAGGGTATTTGACATAGTCATCACGCTTGGCAGGCGCATGGGCGACCGCAGTATTATGTTGTGCCACACAAGGAAACGCTGCTGCCCGTTCCTTGATATACGATTATTATTGATGAAGTTATAACAATCGGGACCAACGGCTTAACGTGCTTTCCAAGGCACGGAGGGCAGTCCCTCAATCAACCAGACCCGGAAACAAAGATTTCCTTTCCAGCGTGGAAATCGAACCCACGACCTCCGAGATTTAAAGCGAGCCAAATACCGCTACGCTACGGAGGTTGAGTTATTAAGATCAGGAAAATTTTTGAAGCCAACTGTGTGGTTTCCAGCTTATAATAGAACACGCAATTACTTCTCATGGCTGTCTTAAGAGCTAAGGGATATGCACCTGATGGACGGGCAGCAGCGGCTTTCAACTCAAGGTTTCTTAACATCTTACTGTGATCACCAAGCCGCCTGCCAAGCGTGGTGATTACGGAAATATCCCTTAACGAATTTAGCTTGTCAAAGTTTATAATGAGAAGGCTCATGTTCAGCTGTGGACATAAACGGGCTGTTGGAGTATTGATCTTGTTTAGTTTTCATTTCATACTTGGGCCTATAAATATATTTTAGGCCCAAGTATGCTTCTAAAAAAGTAGAGGGTCCTAGAAAAGTGTTCTGATTTTAAAGAGGACTCCCGCAAGAGGGAAATTAATCGATGTTTTGGGGGTAAATCAACTAACACTCAATTCACGGACTGTGGTTCGCAAAAATAATTGTTCCGGGTGGAGATTGAACCCAGAACACCATGATTCAAAAGCAACTACCGTAACCATTGAGCCACGGGTACGATCTAAGAAGCTTCTTAAATATTTTCGAACAAATACAATCGATTAACCTTGAGTTCAATTTTTTGTGTAAAAATTATGGAAACGATCATTTTATTTCGTAGTTTTTAATTATATATCGCATTAAATAGCGACGGTTTAATAGAAGCCATTTTGGTTAGCTTAAAAATGATAAGTTTTCTAGAACAATTGCTAAAATAATTTTTTTTTTTCAAGATATCAAGCAAAGTTTTTGCACACGACTATTATTCTTGTTAGCCCCTCACACTAAGCTAAAATGCCTGTGTTACGAATGGGTTCACGTCGGTAGCGCAACGAGTAATGATCGAAACGGCGACCACATGATCGCAAGTCCGATGCCGAACGCCAAGTTTCGTAATTTTGAGTATATTTATTGTAAACAAATACTATAAAACTAATTTTGTCTCACTTTATAATATTGATAAGTTGGCAGTATCGACACTATTATTAGAAGTCCGTCAGTCCATACCTTATCATAATTTCTAGTCTATATTCATATACGCGCATATTGTATTATTTTCTATTCCGAGGGACCGCCGTCAATGCCGCAAATACGTTCTGATAAATCACGAAATATTGGGACATACACCTTCCATATTCAATTTCTTTACCACCACAAACCGTTCAAAATTCAACTGTATGTTATTGAAATAGAGTAGGTTTTGGTTTGTTCGTTATGTATCATGTATTGTCTCATAGGAAGTGCCACGCACTATGAATATGTTAGGTGTTAGGTTGTATCGGCGTATAGACACGACATGTGTCGTCAATAGAGTTGCCCAACTATCGATAGTTTCGCTATCGATAGATGACCGCGAAAAATAGTAACAATATCGATAGTGCTATCAATAGTATCGATAGTATCAATACTATCGATATCACAAATTAACTAATACTTTACTTTGATTGGAAGCAATAGTATCGATAGTATCGATTTAAACTATCAATACTATCGAAGACCAACCCATGTTTAGGAGCAATACTATCGATACTATTGATAGTATTGCTCCTAAACACAAATTGGTCATCGATAGTATCGATACTATTGATATGACGTCAACTATCGATAGACTATCGATAGTCTATCGATAGTCGACTATCGATAGGCAACACTAGTCGTCAAGTTTTATCCCGTAATCCAGTTTGTATGTAGTGATTTTATGTTTGATTTCCACTTGTTACCTTGACTTTAAGACTATTGTATACAAATGCACATACATAGTTTAAAGACTGACAGCCGATGGGACAAAAAGGTTTTCGAGGGGCGCTCTCTTCGCTGACTAGTTCGCTGCAACCATATTTTAGGAGAGTTAGCTATTCCTACATGACCTCTGCTGACGAGGTTAACATACATTTAATGTTGCCTGTAAGACCGTATTAATGCGTAACGCATTTTACTGTGGTCATAAAAGAAGGTTCTTGAGTTGAGACAAGAAAATGTCAAGCACAGCGTGGGACGATCGCCTACGTAAGGGACGTGACGCCATTCAAATATTAATTATACAGTGATCATACCTATGCTTTAAATGTATAAATGTTCCTTCAATAATTGTATGAAGTTAAAATTATTTGATGGTACTTCTTTGGATTCTTATAGCTTATATATGGTGCCGTGTGGTTTCCGGCTTAGAATAGACCACTCCATGTCTTCCCATGGGTGTCGTATAAGGCGACTAAGGGATATATGGCTGATGGATGGGCAGCAGCATCTATTAGCTCAACGTTTGCATCTTACTGCGATCACCAATCCCTCTACTTATGGCAATATCCCTCTACGATCCTGGCTTGCTAAGGTCTGTTAAGAGGATGCCCATGTTCAGCAGTGGACGTCAACGGGCTGTTGATGATGATGACATCTTTGGATTAAACACTTCTTAAGAAAATGGCACGTTTATTAGTAGGTACATCTTTTTCTTATTTTACGAAGACAGTTAGTTCTTAATATGTTTCCTTAAATGAGTAGTACATTGAGCGGTTTGTTCGTTGCGGAGTTGGTCATTAAGGTGACGCAAATAAAGAATTAAGTGATAGTGGTAGGGTATTACTACCACTATCACTTAACTCTTTATTTGCGTCACCTTAATGACCAACTATCTACGATGCACAGATGCAAATAACATTTTCAAATCTGCATGAGCTTTGTGACCAGAATTCCGAGCTCGTAAAGTTACACTCAGCCCCGAATTTCATTTCCCCAGTGCTAGGGTTGTCCAAGATAAATGTACTAGGTTCCGGTCGCATGGAGAGAGTACGCTTATTCGTTCTGGCTTTAATTTTTTCCCGGTCATGTTAGGAAGTTCTTCCCGGAGATAATGCGCACTCACTTGTGCACTATATCTCGCGTAGTTGATTGTGCTTAACTAATCTCTTTTAAGTATACAATCCGTGGCCAAAATTCCTCATATAATTACAGTTAACAATGTTTAAAATATGCAGTAAGGGAAATATTATTAACTTAAAAAGATTATTCACAAGCATAGAGGCATCTGTCTAACGCTAGTAAACTGGCCACTTCTAGTCTATTTTTGAAACCTTCTGCCGTCTCTTCGCTTATTACTTCAGTAAGTAAAACATTCGTACCCGCTACAAAAAAAAAGTGCCCTTATGATGATGAGATTGATGAGATGATGAGATAAGAGATGAGATGAGATTTTTATTTTTGAGGTAATTAAGATGGAAATTGTAATGAGTACTTGCGCCAACGTCCTAAGGCGTCTACACTTAATCCTTGTTCATGAATCACATTCGAACGACTATCAATTGTTTTCACAAACATTTTTTCCAGGTGTGTATTAAAATAACAAAAGCATAGTTGTGTTTCAGAACTGGTGGCAGGAAATGCATTTCTTTCCTGCCACCAGTTTTGGACGCAACTTTCTCATAAGAACATTATTTAAAATATTTTAAAAGAGATTCTGTTTTTTTAAGAATCACTTCCAAAACCTTGACAAAGAAAATAAATCGCAAATATAATCGATTTTATTTAAGAAGCCACTTATGTATACGCTCTGGTCTTAAAGTAAGTAGTTTACCGTTGAGTCATCAGAGCTGTCGACACATGACCCGTTAAAATGTCAAGGATTAGTTGATCCAAATATATGTGAAGAGGCTCAAGGAAACAGTAGTGGAACACCGATGATTTCCCCAGAGGTTAAGCGGTTATTTTTCTTCGGTTATTTAGTAAAACTTGGTGGCATTTTGTTCTTATTCATCTATGTTTTAGTAAGTTTTTTTTTGTTAAAAAAGATTACTAGCAGAATTTAGCAGTCTACTGGTATTCTTGTTAACCCTTCGTGCTAAGCTAAAACGAGTGGGTTCACGTCGGTAGCGCAATGGGTGGAGATCGAACCCGCGATCACAAGATCACAAGTCCGACGCCCTAGCTATTGGGCTACGGCCGCTTGTTATCAAAATATTGCAGTTACGTTTATCCTAGCTTCCCCATTCATCAAACTCAAACTTGGTAACGCAGCTCATATAAGAAGTGGACGTCTCAAAGTATATAGTTTTAAAATTAACTTCCGTGCGTTTCACCCTCGTAACTCCAATTCCTCAGCCTTCCTCGATAAATGGGCTTAAACTGGAATAATTTTACATTTGAAAATTGCTGAGATTAACGCGTTCAAGCAAACAAAAAGTCTTTTCAGTTTTATATATTAGTATAGATAGATACACTATGATATTGCGAAGTATGTATATCATACTAGTTTTATCGTTCTACCCAAATATGTAGCTTCCGCTCTAGCAGGAATCGAATGATAACTTAGTTTTCTAATAGCAAAATTAATTTTAAAATCTGTCCAATAGGCCATAGTTTTATTACAATTAAACATGTTAAGGAATGGTTCGACAAATGCTTCGTGTGAGTGAGACAGTAAATAAAGTCTCTGCGTCCAAGTTGCAGTCATCTCTGCAACATAAAACTGAACACTTAATCTTATAGCACTGTCGACGTTCTATACAGTTGTTCTAACTCTGCTCTGCATTGATATAACATCATGTATTCTGATTTTATACTAGGGAAGCATCGTTTCCCTGATTGTTACAACATAATACTATGGTCACCAAACTTACCATGTGTGGTGACTATGACAGAAACCTTCACTCAGGAGGAAGTCCATATTTAGATGTGGTCACTAAGGGCTATACGGGCTGATGACAGATTTTTTATTTTTTATTATTGTACTCGTTGCTTTAATTAACATTGAGATTGAACAGTAGCGGAGCAAGTACCATAGACAAACTAAATTCGTCATAATAATATCATCATCCGATGATGATCAGTGGACGTTATACGAGCTGATGATGACGATTTACCATCAACCCGTCCACTGAACATGGGCTTAATCTCGAGGTAGGGTTTTTGCCATAGTCACCACGCCACGCTTGGTAAGCGGGTTGGAGCCGCAGTATGAAGTTGTAATATACAGGATAATGCTGCTTGCCCGTTCACTGGTATACGATTGTTATAGATGATGTTAAATCAATCGGGAACAACGGCTTAACGTGCTTTCCGAGGCACGGAAGGTAGCTCAACCATCTAAAAATCTTAGAACTTACACAACGAATTCTTGTCCACCGTGGCGATCGAACTCACGACCACCGAGATTTAAAGAGAGCCAAACACTACGCTACGGTTGTCATAAATGTTGAGTTTAATATACTACCTAATTTACTAACTTTACTCAATTCCTGACAACATCCGTAGCGTAGCGGTATTTGGCTCGCTTTATCTCTCTCTCAATCTCGGAGGTCGTGGGTTCTATCCCCACGCCGAAAATGAAATCATTGTGTAAATTCTAAGATTTATTTCCGGGTCTGGTTGGCTGAGGGACTACCCTCCGTGTCTCGGAATGCACGTTAAGCCGTTGGTCCCCATTGTTATAACATCATCTATTATAATCGTGTATCAAGGGACGGGCAGTAGCGTTTCCTTGTGTGGTACAACATAATACTGCGGTTACCAATCCGCCTACCAAGCGTGGTGACTATGGCAGATACCCTTCCCCGGTAGGAGGCCCATGTTCAGCAGTGGGGGTTATACGGGCTGATAATGATGATGACTCAATTCCCATGAATATTACCATTATCGAAGACTACTTTGTTCTAAACTATTACGGTATTGAGAAACATACAAACCAACAAAAGCAAAACTTGTCCCAATTCTTTTCTAATAGCGCCCCCACACTTCTCATAAAGATTTATGTGTTGTTCATGAAACTTGAAATTTGTCGTGTTAGGACGCGTACACAAAGCGATACGTTGAACAGGTCCGTTATTTTCTAATGTATTTAGTTGTATGAGACTAGTACTACTATTATAGGTGTGTGATGTCCGGCTTAGAAGACCACCCCATGTCTGAATACACCTGAAAACAAGTGATAGATGGGCAGCAGTGTCTATTAGCTCCGGAATACTCACTATCTTACTGCGATAACATATTGCCATAATCACCAAGAGTGATCATAATCACTAAGCGTGATCATAATCACTAAGCGTGATCATAATCACTAAGCGTGATCATAATCACTAAGCGTGATCATAATCACCAAGCGTGATTATGGCAATATGTTTTGATGGCAGTATCCTTCTATTACCCTGGTTTGCCAAGGTCTGCTTAGAAGAGGCCCATGTTCAGCAGTAGAAGTAAACGGGCTGATACAGTGTAGTACAGTAGTTATATCAACTAGGTATAATAACAAGTAAGTTAAATTTTTTTTAAATCCCCATCGAAATGAACGAATATGTTTCGAGTTTTTAGATTCTATTTCGTTAGTTAATACAACTTATTCCAGTGTAGTGTACATTATTCTACTATTCAAGACCTTTCATTTAACATCCATATTGAGGGAGTTGTTAAAATATATATTCCGCTATTTTGTGGTGGCGGTCATCTTGGACTGATTTTCATCAAACGTAGCTAAGAACACTACCGACTAATTCATCTATCAAACAAATAAACCAAATCAAAATCAGTTCATCCGTTCGGGAGCTACGAAGCCACAGACAGACACACACACAAACTTATAACACCTCGTCGTTTTTGCGTCGGGGGTTAAAAATGTAATTTACTGGATTTATTTATTAATTTGATATGATTTATTTCTACAATAAAAATTGATCCGATAATAAAGATTCTGTAAAAGTGATGTATGTATCTATGTGTATGTGCCCTTAGTATCCAAACAAGTGTGCGGACACCTTAAGTGACATTATGCAGGAAAGATAACTAAATCACACCTCTTGACATTCGAACTAAACTTTACAAAACTTCTAAAACAGCGCAGTGTAAGAGTTTTAGTAGGTTTCTTGTTCTTTTTAACAGAAAATAAATCTTCGAGAAAAATAAGAAGCGGATTTGTACTAAGAATTTCAACTTTTGTAGACGCTGATTTCCTGTTAGAATTATTTATTTACGCATAATATCAAAACTTGAATCAATATTATTATGTTGGCATTATCTACGTGTTAACACATAAGACTTTGCAGAAACGAAGCAAAAGAGACGAAAAAATACCTGGTAGTTTCTTTCTTCCTTTATTCTCCGGGTCGTCCACTTAGGTAGCGAGTGAAAGGTTGCAGGTTAGCTAGGGTAAGATCGTCGACGGAATGACCAAGGACCGCATTTTTACCATTCCCCTGATCTGAGACTTCGCGTCTGTCGCCCGTGCTCGTATCGCTATAAATTTACATAATTCGACTTTTGATTCCAGTGGCACCTCAGGTGGATTTCGCTGAGATCTTGGCCGAATTCTTAGATAGAAATTAATTTTGTATCTTATGATGATTTAAACATTTGTCACACATGGCATGAATTACGGACCGACACATTATGCAATCGGTAAAGATAAAATAATGTAAACACAACTTTAAGCTACTTAAGTAATCATTTTGTTAGTTTTAGACCTAAACATTGTGATTATGACAAGTGTTAAAGTTCCGTGCTTAATTATCGGATGCTTTAGTATTCTATGTTATGGCATGTATTTAACATTACAAAATACTATTAGGTAAGCAAATAAACGTTGTTGTATTAATTTAAGACGCGCGACATTTTTTTTTTTTTTTAAACACAACTCCCGCACTATGGAAATAAATCCCTGTGTCGCGGGGGACTTTACAAACATTCACTTCACGGACACACAGAACACCCAGACTCAGAACAACTATTTGTGGTTCACACAAATAATTGTCCCGGGTGGGAATCGAACCCAGAACACCAGATCTCAGAGGCAACTATCGTAACCACTGAGCCACCGGGGCAGAGTGATCATCATCAGCATGTTGTAGTCAACTGCTGAACATAGGCCTCCCCCATCGATTTCCAGCAGGAACGATCGCTAGCGGCCTGCATCCCCCGACAATGACCGACACCCACAGTAAGAGACCACGTCTGCTAAAATGACTGTTATGTTTATTTATATTTGTACATCAATTAAAAAAATAGATTGAGATCGTTGATTCGATTTCTTGAGATTTAGAGAGAGAGAGAGAATAGGATACACGTGCATCTATACCTACTAATTTATAAAACTTAAGTTTCTTTGTTTGCTTTAACGAGCTAATCTCAGCAACTACTGATCCGATTTCAAAAAATCTTTCAGCATTAGATAGCCTATTTATCGAGAAATACTGTAGATTCTATTTAATGTGGAAGTTCCTACGGCAACTAGAGTTACGCCGGTAAAATCGCGCGCTGGAATCGAGGAATTCATATATTGAAGACGTAGTACCCAAAAATCTTATTAACCACACATTTCCGTTATACCAAATCAATGGTCAGTCAACATTAATAACGAACTAATAAATGTATACTTGGACCCGGCGTTACGTCACACCTTCGCACTCGTCCCCCTGAGGGACCGTGAAATATTGTTTCTCTTTGGTACACAATCGCCTCTTACACTCAATAATTTTGTGAAAGATCGATGCGGCTATTTGTATGGAATAATGTTATTTGTTATTCTGGAATGTAGGTCATTTTGTTTGGGTTGCAGGAGATCAGTTGGCACACTGTTAAATCTATTCAATACATTGGGAACATTCAATATTACCGGTACACTTTGTATTGTTATCGAGTGGACTATGAGATATTACATTTTCTAGACTATTTGGAGCATGAAGACTAATACGAGTAGATTAATTACTAAGTATGAAAAACACTTTTTACCTTAAAATTTGCATAAAACGATCAATAACTAGCTACGCCCCGCGGTTTTACCCGTGTTACTCAGATTCAGTGGGTCGAAGCGTGATTTTTTGTAGTTTATATGTTAATTGAGCTTATTAACTATCCCCGTGCAAAGTTTCAGTCACATTAATTCAGTAGTTTTTGTGTAAAACAGTAACAAACATCCATCCATCCATGCATCTATCCAACCATACTTACAAACTTTCGCGTTTATAATATTAGTAAGGATTTATAACTGCGTAACATTTTTCAACTGTAGACATACAGTACAACAACCTCCGCGGAGGATAACCTTCGTGGCGTAACGGTATAAGTTTCGGAGGTCGTGGGTTCGATCCCCACGCCGGAAAAGTAATCTTTCTGTAAATTCTAGATTAAGAAGATTTATTTCCGGGTCTGGCTGATTGAGGGACTACCCTCTATGCCTCGCCAAGTACGTTAAGCCGATTGTTATAACACTATCTATAACAAGTGTATACCAGGGAACGGACAGCAGCGATTCCCTGATGTTACAACATAATACTGCGATCACTATGACGTTATGGCAAAACATTCCTCGGAAGGGGGCCCATGTTCAGCAGTGGAAGTTATATAGGCTGATGATGATGATGAGACTTTAGGTATCCATCATGATTAACTTTATGAGGTCCCTAGCTGACATATTCGTTGTTCATACAACGAATATGTCAGCTAGGGACCTCATAAAGCTCATGCTTGCTTGTGTCGTGTGTCAGCGGACACTTAAAAAGTTTATATTTTATGTTTTTAATGAATTTTTATTTTGGTATATAGTCTAAACCAAACCAAAATAAATTATTCCAAAAAAGAGCACTTAAAAAATGTCGCCATATATTACAAAGGTCGTATAAAAGAACAACTAACCCTCCATCTATTATGTAAAGTAGTTGTGAAGTGGGCAGTCCCGGGTTACGAGGCGAAATCTTTTTATATGCCCATTCGCCATTTGATATTCGTGATAGCCATCATTACGTAGGGCTGCCTAAAAATGGTTCAACATATATTATTTAAAAAAAAATATACACAACAGTCTTCTTTGCTGCTATTTCTTAAGTTTATCGATCCTAAGTTAAGGTCACGAAGCTCCCTCCCTAAACATAAACATGGGCCCCGCTCCCCTACAGTACGACCCGTGAGGAGTAGGGACGCTCTTGTACTACGGGCATCCCTTTTACTGGCTATACCGGTCCAGGAGAGCCCACCGCACTAATCTGGCCGAGGGCTCCGCCGGGGGGTGTCCAGAAAGCTATCCACCTGCTGGTGAGGGTCCCAGCCTAACCTGGGCGTCTCACTAACGGTGAACGGAGGAGTATAAAATGTTATCATATTTTACATTTAGTCAAAATTACATGAATATGATTAAGTAAGCAGTACTTATGTTAATTTCTTGTGCCGCGGCACGGTCGCTTCGCTCGCTCGTCTCGTGCGTTGTGGTCACAAACCTAACCTAACCTAACCTATCCGAGTTGCGATGCCCCAAGTCACGAGTTAGCTTCGCTCGCTCTTGCATCCTAAATTCTCCTGATACTTTCGCCTTTGACATCGTTTTTACGACAAACGGAAGTACACTTCAACCCAGAATTCCAACTTCCAACATTTAGATGAGTTATTATTAGTCGAATTGTTTTTTAGTCGATTTGTTTTAGTTAAATTGTTAATAGTCGAATTGTTTTAGACGAATTTTCGGTAGACGCAACAATACACAATGTCCATAGCATTCAAAGACTATATACATTGACTTAATTCAGTAAAACGTGGCATTTTCTAATAGATATCTCTGACAACCCTATATATAAGATACGTTCGTCGGTCACAACGTTGTTGTTAAAAAAAGGCAAAAAACACAGTACATATTTTTTAAATTAGGAAGAAACTCCGATTGTAACGGTGATTTAGTTTTGTGAACCCTAACCATATGCGACATGGTGCCTAGCACGCCCCCGCGCGGTGATCGTAAACATTACATTATACAAATGTGTGTTAGAGGGTTGCGGGATGAAAAAGCGAAGATATTTGAAGCTATTGTTTCACCCATGGGAAACTATTCAACCCGATGTTTACATAAAATGTTACGTGTATAAGTGATTCTATTGATAAGATCTTTAAAAAGCATACTATGACTCAAATTAATTTTTAAATGATAAACATCTATAACGATAAAACTTAAGAATTTTGATTTAGGTATGTCCTTTAATTATATTTTTTTTTCACATTTCATGACTATCATCATCATCATCAACAGCCCGTTTACGTCCACTGCTGAACATGGGCCTCCTCTTAACAGACCTTGGCAAGCCAGTATCGTTGAGGGATATTACCATAATCACTACGCTTGGCCAACGGATTGGTGATCGCAGTAAGATGTAATAGATATCTTGGATAATAGATGCTGCTGCCCATCCATCAGCCCTATGTCCCTTAGTCGCCTTTTACGACACCCATGGAAGGACATGGGGTGGTCTATTCTACGCCGGAAACCACACGGAGCACGACTATCATGGACATCTCATTTTATTTTTGTAATATATACACGTTTTATTGTGTAATATTGTAATGAATAAAATTAACCTATTAAACTTTATGTTCATACGCCTAAAGATAAGACATGGCGCATCTCGATATCATTGTAACAACTGTACCTGTATCCACCCGTGTTTATGGACAATAAATCAATTATGAATTACATCTGATACTTACTAATATATAAAGCTAAAAGTTTTTGAGATTAACGCGCTAATCTCAGGAACTACTGGTTCAATTTGAAAAAATCTTTCAGTGTTCGATAGCCCATTTATCGAGGAAGGCAATAGGCTATATTTAAGCATGAAGTTCTTACGGGAACGGGAATAACGTGGGTAAAACCGCGCACGGGAAGTTAGCTGTAAAATAAATTCCTTAAACTACTGAACGAATTTTCATATAATTCATGAGGAAGGTTTAGGTTTAGCAAGTATAATGATTAAGAGATACTTTGCTACGTGCTACGTGGGAAACCTCGAGAGATGCGAGGACAGAGCATATGGAAATACACCCAACGGTTAAACGTGCTTATGTTACGTCTAGACCCAAAAATAAATAAAAAAACAATGTACAAGTTTTTTATATCACGTAACTCTAGACTTGTAAAAAAGTGTATATGTAAATAAGACTGATTCTGAAACATTTCTATGACAAACGTTACGCCCAAATGAACCGCAGACAGATAATATCAAAGAATGAACTTTTTAATTCCATACACTGTTTTTTTGATTTCCATACAAAATAATTCACCACAATCGCGATTGTTATACATATAACCTTTACGGTTTTAAGGGAATCTATAAGAATTAGTTCGAAGGAAAATAAATTGTCGTATTTAGCAACGAAACCATAGTTCCGATACATACATCGAAAATGATGATAATATCTTCGAAACTAAGTATTTTCTGACCACATATTCTAAGACATTTCATTTCGTTTGTCTAACGTGTCGCAGACGGTTTGTACGATTTTTTTTATTATAATAACTGTAGGGTCCTTACCTTAGGGTAATGACCCTAGAGTCTACCCTAGAGACAAATGTCTGCGACACGTTACAAATTCAGCTACTTGCGGCCACATGCATCTGTAATTCCTAGTATTCCCATGATTGGCGTTTGGAGCCGCGTTGTAGACCCTTTCTCGTCGTATGATAAGAATATTATTACCGCTGAAAAGGGCTAAACCTAGGTCTAGCCGACCTCATGCGGTTAAACTTAGATCAACCTGAATAAGTCCCTGTTCAACTCCATTGGTTTAGGTTTATTTTTTATTTATTTTTTAACCCCACCAACACCTTTTTGTGCCGTGCATAGGTATTGTTTAATTTAATTAAAACCTAGAATATCACGACGCAAACTAACATGTTATCGAACTTTAGCTGCTTCTCGAAGATAAAACTAGGTTTAGCCGGCTAATGTTAAGTTTATGTTCACACCTACCTTTAGCCGTAACATATACATTAATACGTGAAACATAAACATTGTACCCCTTATCACGAAAATAGCACAAACGGAGCAGTATGAAATGTTGCATACTTATTGTTTATATAGAAAATTGTGAGTGCAGAGTACTATTATTTTTTAATTATTGTCGAATTCCAATTCCAATGCAGTACATACAGAAAATAAATTAAAAAAATATATAAAAACTGAGTAACTCGCAACATGTTGACGTTAGTCGAAGCGGAATTGAAACAAAAATATTTTTTATTTTTCAAGAAGATTCCAAGCTTCTTGACAAATAAGAAATATTTTTGTTTATATATTTCACAGCTAATTTACTCTCATTAATAAAATATGAAGAATCTTTCTGAGTTTCAATACAGTATAACAATAATATCTCATAAACATAGTTATTATTTTTGCTTAAATTAACAACATTTGAAATAGGTCGCCTTCATATTTTATGTTAAAACATTCGCCATTCTTTATGTGTATATTGTTTATTTATTTATATATTCTTTATTGTACACATGAAATTTGAGTAAAAACAAGATTTAAAGATGATGTACAATGGCGAGCTGAACTCATTAATGAGTTTTCTTCCAGCAAACCATTTTCAGAGTGTAAATTAAGGTAATATGGGAAAGAACAGTGTACACGACATACTTTAGATAAAACAATAATAATAAGTTGAGTAGATTATTATATATATCCGATTAATACATATACGCATACTAATAAAAAATAATATATACATACATACATCCAAAATATGTATAACATTATAAACAATAAACTAATACATATTATAAAAACTACAAATGTGATAGATAATGTTCTTTTATGCTTTTTTAAATAAGTCAATAGATGAACTTGCACGAATAGCATGTGGAAGAGAGTCACAAAGGCGTACAGCACGAATGGTGAAAGAGCATTGTTCATATACTCATTAATATTTTTATTTTCCCAAAACAGCTCTGTTTTATTCATACGAAGTTTTCAATACATTCTAATATTTAGCATGTAATGACTGTTCGTGTGTGTTGCTGTAATCTTGGAAAACACTTTACCACCGCGTTGCGTGAATCTTTACTGCTTTATGGTACTAATTTCTGTTTATTACTTTGTGTGGATTCAGGTACCAATATATACCGTGATATATAAGTTGTTACAGAACGATTTGATATTAGCATTACCCATGTTCAGCAGTGGACGTTTTTCGGGCTGATGATGATGATGATGATGACACATCATAACAAATCTGGGTTTTTGAACTATTCGTATGATTGATTTCTTCTTTCATCTGTCTGTGTTTGTCGGGACTAATCCCGAGTAACGCGGGAAAATCCGCGGGGCGCAGCTAGTTCAATTCTAAAATTGAACTAGCTGCGCCCCGCGGATTTTCCCGCGTTACTCTGCTCCATAGGGTCGGAGCGTGATGTGTTGTAGCTTATATTTAATCCAGCTTATCTACTATCCGCGTGCAAACTTTCGGCCAAATCCGTTCAGTAGTTTTTGCTTAAATCAGTAACAAACATACATACATCCATACATACAAACTTTCGCATTTATAATATTAGTAAGAATAATAAATATATTGAGATCAAAACTAAATCAGTATTGAACTACGAATTTCAAAATGGCATACACAGAACTACATAAAATGCTCGCCGTACATTTAAATACCCCAAAGAAAAAGATTCAAAGTTACTGCGATAGTATTTTCTAAGACACTTAAATAAATAGCAAAACTCATTACCTTCACTATTAATTCACTTAACTAAAGCGATTTACATAAGTACCTTAGTAGAGTAGCTTTCTTTTTCTTTCTTTGTGTAAGTAGTCGTAGCCTTTGTTCAACGTGTAGCGATATCTAAAGTAGCCGCACACACTACACGGAGGCGAGCAACACTACCAAGGGCTTTTATTGCTTTTACGCATTCCCACCGCCGCTGCAGCGTATCCGCGCGCTGGCGGCAGGATATCTGGGACTCGCCCTCTCCATAGCAGTATTATGCTTTACACATACCACGAGGAAAGGATCCTACACCACTAAAAACCCCCAAACACTCCTTCGATCCGTCGTTGGCGGGGGCCGGGTACGCACGAAGCAATCGGCCCCCCCGACGGCACCCGTGGCCAATATGGAACCGTGGGATCGCTGGGCCACACTGACCCATTTGACCAGTTATAGGGACGCCCTGAGTGTGGAGGCATCGCTACTCTTCATGGGTCGGCCTTGAAGGTCACTACCCACGGGAACACCATCTAGCACCTAGCATCACAACTAACACAAGCGAATTCGAACCTACAAAAGTTCTGGAAACAGTAATAAATGGTCGTAGCCGCAAGGCAAAGAAGACCTTCATTTTCTGTCAAGGAACCAACTGTTCCTTTACAAGCGCTTCACGTAAACTTCGTGGCGCAATATTTACGAATTGGTAGAATCGAGTATAAAATGCAATCATAGCTTAAGCTCCGCCACCAAATAGCACAGTTTTCCATTTGTGTATTGCTTTTGTATTGGGGTGAAGTTTTCACTTTTCAATTCGTTTACATTTTAAACTGAGATACAGCTGCTAAGAATAGTAACTTACGCCATAACACTATAACACAAATATTACCACTAAAAACATTGTTTAATAAGGATCAACGTATGAGATTCAGCAAATTCAAAGCACTCAATTGTTTTATTTTTGTGAATAATAATTAAAGACGTGAGTGGATGAAGGTGATATACCTATCGCATTTTCGAGTTTTTGTGTTTTTTTGCATAGATGAAGGTGATATGTCAATACAATACGACTAAAGATCTTAAACCGTCCATTTAAGGCTTTACGAGACAACTACATTCATTTTCAATATCTAAACTTGCAGAAAAGTTTACTTTTGTTTAAGAAAAAAGGAGTTATATCTAGATTTTTTTCAAATTAAATCATACAAAATATAAATTTGTTTGGTTGCTTTCATACCATTAATATTTCAGGTTATTTACACAACTTGGCATCATTGTTTAATACAAAAATTAGTTTTGTAGCGACTTATCTCAAAAAATAAAAGTGAAACTTTAACTTCGATTTACTTCAAATTTAAATTATGTGACGTCATCATCCACTCACTCCTTCAATTATTTTTATTCAACAGTTTATTCTGAGATTAATAAAATGATCAATATTAAGATAAAATTATCTATTGTACATTCACTCATTAAAAAACTACAAATATGATGATTGTCTTCGATCCGAATACTAACATCTATAGCTGTCTAGATTTACATTATAATCTCTTGCCGCTTCAAAATAAACCAGCGCAATATTAACAGTCCCGGTGACGATGGAAGTTTCTCGACTTATATAGCTGTTTGCCAGAACTTTCTTTTTACAACCCCCGCGAGACGCGCTAGGTGCTAGCCGATGCGCTAACTGAGAATATTTGGAGCTAAAAGCAAACTTAATGAAAGTCATATTTTCTGAGTAACGCGAAGGATTCCATAAAACTTGTCTAGGTAATGTGCGAAGGCAATGAAATACCTCTTAAGTTCCTGTTGCGATCTAGAGTAAATATTTTTGTTAAGAAAATATTACATACTCTTAGGAAGTAACACTATCATTACTAAAGTCAACGTGTTTTTGCTCATAAACTTTCTTTCATGAAATCAAAATTCTTAGATTTTTTTATTATTTAACAATTTCGTAAAGGTTATTCTAAAGTTTAAGAATATAAACTGAAACTCATGCAAAAACAACGTCTGACGTTAGACGAAAAATAAAAAAACTGGTCAAGTGCGAGTCGGACTCGCGCACGAAGGGTTTACCCGTACAATTTTCAAGCGTCTACCTGTTGCCGTTATTGATATCGAGCAAAACAGGGCAAAAAAAAAGTTTTTGTTAACCTAACGCTACGACGGAATTACAGTCGTCACATGTCAGTCGGATATAATAAAAAACGTCATTGTAAACCAAAATCCCCAATTGTGTCATGAAATGGTGTCAAAATCAAAGTTACCAATATTTTTATAAAATTGGGGCACTTTGAAAAATCATACCTACAATTTTACCACTACTTCGCAAATGGCTAAAGTGCATTGTTTGAAAGCGAATACTTTTTGTAGGGCCGATAATCGGGCAGATTTTTCTTCCTGGCAAGTGCAAGTGGCCGACTGTCGGTGAGCAGTGTGCGGACGGTCCATTTACATCGGATCGGTCGGGGTGCACCGATTTTATTTCTGAACGACTTTTAGTAGGACGAGTGCTTTATACTATTGCTATCAGTACGTTCTATTTACTCCTACAAAATGTCGGTCACCGATTGTCGGAAGTGGGCCTTAAGAGCGGTTTCGCACCATGTCCGATCCGAATCCGATCCGAACCCGTGAAAATATTGGTCTAGAAATTTGGAAAGAAATCGGATAACGGATCTCGGATCAAGTGCGTAAATTACCATAGAAATAGTTCTACGGCTACTATGGACCATATTTTCACGGGTTCGGATCGGACGTAGTGCGAAACCGCTCTTACTGTTCATTCGATCTGAGGTTTTGTAGAAGTTATGTGTCATGTTTTGTTTAAACTCGATTGGTAAGCGTTTGGACAAAATCGTTAGCAGCAAGCAGAACGTGGTGGTTAATCTACTTTTAGCAGAACAAAAGTCAAGCATCAGAAGATTGCGTGTTCAAATCACGTCGCGGTCACCAATTGTAGCGGATCGGTTGGTGGTGTTTCTCCACAAAAAATGAAGATCTTCTTTGCCGGGCGAGGTGGTGTGCCCGGCGGTCGACGGCCATTTGTTACTGTTCTGAACTTGTACATGTTCGAATTGGCTTGCGAACTTGAATTGCGCGATACAGGTTAGTTACAATACTAGGTGGTAGATGGCGCTGCTTGTCTTCTTGTAGTTTTTGTGCGGCTATTGTAGATGTCGCTACAAATATATTACCTAGATTATTTATAATTATTCTATATTCAGAAAGGTCAGGTGCTTAGTACACGCAACCGACGTGCGTGTATGACCAGATGTATGAACGTGGACGAGGCAAAGGGAGTGTGTAAGGATCGTAGCAGGTGGCGTTCTATAGTTTCTGCCTACCCCTATGGGAGAAAGGCGTGATTATGTGTATGTATGTATGTATGTATTCTATATAGAACAATGTTAAAAAAAATGTTTTTAAATAAATTTCACATCTACGGTTCTACGTCATGATAAAAGTTCGTGTATACAAAGTCATAAGCAACAACTAGTCAAAGTTAAGAAAACAGATTAAGATACTTGAGTCTCAAAGAAACCTAAATAAAACAAGTTAACAAGTTTTTCGCTGAGTCATTACTGTTGCTCAGTTACAAAAACTATCGAATGACAGCTGAGAGAAAGTTTTTCAACGAGTTGTTATCAAAAGAAATGACGTACTCTGTCGTTAATGTTCGCGATAATGTAGTAATGTGTGTTTTATTCTTCTATTTATATTATATAATATATTTATGGGGGGGGAGGGGAGGGGTAGTTAGTTTTGGCTAGGGTGTCTCTTTTATTTTCATTTCACATTCACTTATTGGATCGACACACGACACACCAGCTACACAGAGTTCGTGTGACACTGCTTAGTTCAATGCAACACCATTGGTTTGGATTTAGGTTTAGGTATGTTTTTTTTTTTAACCCCCAATCACCTTTTGCGCCTTTCATATAAAATACGCGCAATTATTATATTAGTAACCTAACCGACACCTACCTAAACGATACATAAGAACAAATTATACTTCAACTTCAACCAACTCAAGTCAACTCCATTGGTTTAGGTTTAGGTTATTTTTTTTTTTTTAACCACCCCAACACCATTTTGTGCCGTTCATATGTATTGTTTATAATTTATATAATTATCACACTCGACCTAACCGATACATTTATATAATATCATGAATATTTTATTATTCTACTAATAATATATTTCAAGAATCACGGAGGGATGACACATAGATTTATAGCGTGGGTTTCGAACCTTGTACCTTTGAGACTTAAAGCGATACTCATACCCCTTCGCCACAGAAATTGTCATCATTGGTATTTTATAATAGACTCGTCTATAACATGAAGAGTTTATTTATTTGTTTGTTTGCTTGAACGCGCTAATCCCAAGAACTACTAGTCAGATTTTATGTTTTTTTAGTGTTCAATAGCCAATTTATCGAGAAAGGCTCATGTTAAGGCTATATTAATAATGAAATTCCTACGGAAAGGGGAGTGACGCAAGTGAGGGTAGTTTTAAATATTACAAATAATAACAATAAACTTAAAGACATACAACAATTCATAAGACATAAAACTGTATACAAATAACTACGTTCAATCTGTCTGTCAATAAGCTTACTAAGTATGTTTAGACATACTCATGCTATAATCAATTTAATTATCTTTAATCAGGTCCGTTGTATAGTTCAGATTAACAGATTAATTACTAATTATGCTGCAAATTAACTACTTAATCAATTAAATACTCAAATGGCCCATATTTTACACCCATACAGCTTAGTATATAGAGGTATTAGAGGTTGCAGATTCGTCTATTCGTCAGATCTATGCGGCTATTCTGTAATAAAAATAAATAAATAAAAAAATAAAAAAAGTATCTAAACACCTGTTTGAATTAAAAACAATCGTTAATGACTGATCCATCAATTTACAGTTAAAACTATAGAATGGATATTTAATTTAAAATTTGGTTGGAATATCATAGATATAAGGAAAATGGCGGAAGATATGCCACGTCCTTATATTTGTCAACTGAAAACGGGCATGATGCACAAATATGCACACCGCTGTGATTCTTTATATCGTTGTACGGTATTAAAAGACAGAGACAAACCGATTAGTTTTGACGATAGTGTGAGCGTGACAATGACATATGTCAAATTGACATCAGGCTGAAAGAGCGGGAATATTTTTGACGTACGCGTTTTCTAATAATTCACCGGCCCCTGTAATGGGTGTCCTGAATTCGTATGAAGAAAAATATGAAATAAAAAAATATAAAACGGATTACGTTACTCCATTTTTAACGTAACTAAAACTGTGATTTATGTTAATAAGAGGCAAACCTTCAATTCTCATAAAGTACATTATGACAATGGGCATGAAGAATAAAAAAATCTATTTAGTCTGACATGTCAGTTAGATTACCAAAAAATATTGGACACGTTTTTTTTCCTTAAACAACAAATGCCGAAGATACAGCTCGTTGAAATTTCGTGTGACGTCACTTCTAGGTATAATTTAACCTAAAAAGTGACGTCACAAGCCACCATCTCCTGAACTTTATAGTTTGTTTTTGATCTGTATCTTTGTACATTTCTATCATAAAAAATACATGTCCAAAACATTTTAGTAATCTAATTGACCGACTAAATTGATTTTTTTTCGTCTTTATGCATTGTTTACCAAGACGAGCTTCCTGCGTACGGTTTTACCCATGCAACTTCCATTTCTGTAGGTTAGGTACCTCATAATTGAATATAACATATAGCATGTCCCGATAAACGGGATATGTAACATTGAAATCATTTTTGAAATCAGTCCAGTATTTCCTGAGTTTAACGCGTTCAAGCAAACAGACTCTACAGTTTAATATTTTAGTATAGAAGTATAGATAAATTGATAATTGTTAACAATTATTGTTACACAAAGTAGCGCGACATCAAAGCAACATAATACACCTTTCTAGTAAAAATATGTAAATTATTATATATTTAACCTCAATCCAACGTCTCTGTCTAAATAAGCTTATCTATACTATAACATGTTATTGATATATATAGAAATAACTAGATTAAATGTCTGCGGTCCTAGTATATAAGGAGCTGCTAAAATATATACCGTCCCTTTAACTGTCTGCTAGTAATAATAAAAAAATAAAAAAATGAACAGTGGAGCCTTATGTGTAGTGTAAAGTAAATTTATAATAATTGGGACATTATGTATAGCTGTGTCGTTTTCGGCTTAGAATAGGCCATCCCATGTTTTTCCATGGGTGTCGTAAGACTAAGGTATATACAGCTGATGTATGGGAAGCGGCATCGATTAACTCGAGGTTAGTTACCATCTTACTACGACCACCACGAAATAAATAAATAAACGGGCTGATCAAGAAGATAAATACTATTTTACGATATTTTTAAAATAAAATACATTATACAAGCGCGAGGGACAACCTCCGTAGCGTAGCGGTATTTGGCTCGCTTTAAATCTCGGAGGTCATGGGTTCGATCCCTACGCCGGACAGGAAATTTTTGTGTAAATTCTAAGATTTCTTTCCAGATCTGGTTGGTTGGAGGTCTATCCTCCGTGCCTCGGAAAGGCGAGTTAAGACGTTGGTCCCGATTGTTATAACATAATCTATAATAATCGTATATCAAGGAACGGACAGCAGCGTTTCCTTGCGTGGTACAACATTATACTGCGGTCACCAACCCGCCTGCCATGCGTGGTGACTATGGCAAATACCTATCCTCTCCCATCCCCATCGGGAGGCGGCCCACATTCAGCAGTGGACGTAATACGAATAATGAAGCGCGAGGTTAGGTCTCGCCCACTTGGACAGCAAACAAACCACAGGAGGTACAGCCACCATACCTAGTATTCGGGGACTAATTTATTCAAAGGAACACGTATGTAAATACAAGCTTACTGCGTGTTCACCAGCGTTTCTCCTGTTTCCGTAAGAACTTCATAATTAAATATATCTTTCCTTCTACATAAATAGCGTTAGATACCCTATTTATACACTGAAATAATTTTTCAAATAAGACTATTAGTTCCTGAGATTAGCCCGTACAAACAAACAAAATTTTCAGCTTCATATATTAGTATAGATTATTAAAAAAAAAATAACGTTATTACTATACATGGATGGCATATATTTTGGAAGCACCTTATAAATGTTCTTCGTTTGATAAATTAGATTTGTCAATTGGAAGGCATTAGTCTACTGAAATAACCTAGACTTATTTAATAATTAGATATCTGTCTGAAAGATGTGGGTTTCGAAGTGGGATATATAATAATTATGTATACACACATAACCACGAAACTAATGAACAGACTCAGAGCCGCTCAACGAGCTATGGAGAGGGCAATGCTCGGGGTTTCTCTACGAGATCAAATCAGAAATGAGGAGATGCGTAAAAGAACACAGATTACCGACATAGCCCAACGGATTAGTTCGTTGAAGTGGCAATGGGAAGGCCATATAGCCTGAACAGATGGCAGTTGGGGCCGAAAAGTTCGCGAATGGAGACCACGGATCGGCAAGCGTAGCGTAGGACGTCCACCTACTAGATGGACGGATGATCGGGTTAAGGCCGCGGGATCACGGTGGATGCAGGCCGCTTCTAACCGCTACAACTGGAGCTCTATGAGGGAGGCCTATGTCCAGCAGTGGACGTCCTACGCCTATGATGATGATGACATAACTATTATTAGTGGGCTCTACTTATGCCTTTCTTCTATGAAGACATTCACACAAAAGTCGTAAGTAGGACTAATAAATGAATATGACAGACAAAAATGCCATGCCATCTCAACAAGAGTTTTGACAACTCAGGACCTAGACAAAATGACACAACTGTGAAGTGATCGCTTATTTATCACTAACGCTTTGGCAGCCGAATCGTTTTTGTGCTAGTTAACAGGACTGATACTAAACGACCAATACGATATTTATCCAATCAATAGCTCCTACTTGACCAAAGAAGAGTCCGTCTATGGTATATGGTCACGGAGGAGGTCGCTACAGTTAAATTTGGTGGTGGTTTGGAAGTGATCATTATTAAGTTATTATCATAATTTAAACAACCAAACCAATAATTTCCCTACATAATGATGATGATGCAGCAACAATGGCTAAGTACATGACGACTTTTGAAAACGTTTACAATAATAATATTAAAAAAATATCATCTGAATAATGTGGGGAAAAAGAAATATTTGTCCAAATAAAATCGATTTAAAAATATTTAAAACGTCATTTGTCTAGATCCTCTGTTTATTTTATTTCATTATCACCCTTTCAGAATCTGTAAGTTAGTAATAAAATCCTGTTAACGCTCTTTTGGTACGTACGTCACCCTAAACAGTATATAATCACGGTATTTTAACTGTTGAAAAACGAAAACAAAAGTGACAACTCCAACCAGCTTACCACCTCAATGAAACCGTTGAAATATGAAAAAGCAATCCTTACTTACAAAAGCAAAAATCATTGTTTCACTCGGTTTTATTTTTCTATCGAGAGCATGCCTCGTGCCACTTGGTTTACGCTCCTTGTAATATGTACCTTAAGTAAGAACAAAAGAGTTGTTTTTTCAGCAGCAGTGTGGCAACTTACGTAGCCGACATAGCAACAAAGAAGCCTCGCTGCACAATGCAGTTGACGGTTGCTGCGCTGTGACAGCGTGACAATGGTGGACGGGACGGTATCGCCGATAGACGCCCGTGGACGGACTGACTACCGATATGTTCAGGATTACACTGTGTTGTTCTGTTTATTGCTCAATTCTACACGATAGTGTGGGATGTGTACAGTTCTTGATCTTGGCTTTGAAAAACAGTTGTTCATTTGTTAATCTTCCGACATCTCCACATAATATATATAACAATAACATCTCCGATCTATTTTTTAAAATTTTAGCGTTGTATTGAGACTTTAGAGTATTTTACAATTAACTTTTTTTGTTTTGTATTAACATTTTTTTTTATCTCCTCCTAAATCTCTGTTGGTCAATTAGACTATTTCAGAGGTACTTCATAAACAAATATTTCGTTCAAATTCTATGGGCATATCTTTACTTAATATAAAAAGGAAAAGTTTCTACTCTTGCATTTTTGTATTTATGTGTTTTTGTAATTTTGTATTTTTGTAATTTTGTAATTTTGTATTTTATTTTTAACCCAAAAACTACTGAACGGATTTCGATAATTCTTTCACCATTATCTATACTAAATATTAAATATAATAGAAAGCTATATTATCCCTGTGTAACATAAGCTATAAAAGTCCACCCGTGTGAAGCCGGGGCGCGCCGCTAGTACAATATAAATTCTATATTAATAAATAACTATGTACCTACTATTTACATTAATGTTTTATTTGTACTCAATACAAAACGCAATTCTAGAAAGTACAGGTCGTTATCTGTACCTGAATATTAAAAAAAAAAAATGAACTGATGGCTAGATTTTTTTGTACGAATAGCGAATATTTATTGATCAACGTAAATTAAATTCCCGAGAAAAACTGAATATTTCTAACTTACAATAAAGTGGTTCGAGAAAACTTCTCCAAAGATTTATGTAGAGAAAGTGGTTCTACTTAAATAAACGGAGATTGTTTTCCTTGAAACTGAAAGAGTTAAGTAATAATTATCCTTTTTTTTATCTTAACCCTTTTAACCAGACAAGACGCCGCCCTTTTCTGTTGGACCCAATTATTATAACATCATCGATTACTATTGACTGCCAGAGAACGGGCAGCAGCGTTTCTCTGAGTGTTACAACATAATACATAATCATAACTGTGGTCACCGTTCTACTTGCCATGCAATTATGGTAAGACCTCCCTTTGGAGAGGCCGCAGAGGCGTTATGCGGACTGATGATAATGATGATGCTGATTTAAGAATTAAACCAGCTGTCACAAGACAGCCTAGTTTAAACAGACAAATGGAGGCTTAATACAGATTAAGATTCCATTTGCCTGGTTAGGTATAAAAATATTTAAAGAACACCTTCAAGCAAAACTGGTTCCATATTTCCCATAACAAAGCTGAAGAATAAAGGTAAATGCGAATCGTTAAAGTGCGAAAATGAACATCTAGATTTAAGAGGGTAACGTTTCCTGAGAGTTTCCTTTCGTTTTACATCATTTATTAAAAATAAGTGTGTGTTTCCTTTAATAAGAGCCGTTTGCTCCTACGTTTTGGAGGAAATCACTTTAATTAAGTCAAGTTTTGTTTCCCTGTAAAATGTTTTAAGTCTTTGACTATTATGAGTTGGATTGATTGCCAAAGTTTTAAGCTGAAAGTAAGTTAGTGAATTGTTATTGAGGAAATATATTTCTGATTTATTTATAACGTGCGGCGCCATGTCTTAATTAAGGCTTAAAAGCTATGGGTGTAGATTTTGAAATGTAAGAAAATAAAATGAAAACGGCTGGTCAGTGTTTAGGCATAAGACCGACAGTTTCGAGCCACGGGTAATTCACCACCAACTTGTTGACTTCGGGTTGGCATCACATTTTTCACTAAAAATTTTTTTACCCAAACCACGACCTCGTGTATTACTGTTAAACCTCCGTAATATTCATGCTTTAAGTCTTAGAGATCCTCGATCGAACCCCACGCTGGATAAGAAATCTGTGAATACTTTTTTTATTCTTTTTATTTAACACGGGGTTTCCACATAGACACGCCAACCCCATCTTACCCTCTTAATTCTAATTACACTAACTAATTTGAGTGTGGGTAAAATCTAAGATTTCTTTCAGGGTCTGGTTTGTTGAAAGGCTACCCGTGCCTCGTAGAGGACGTTAAGCCGTTGATCTCCATTGTTATAACATCATCTATAATAATCGTAAACTAGGTAACGGGCAGCAGTGCTTACTTGTGCTGTACATTACACTGCAATCACCAACCGACTATGGCACAATGCAACGCTGACTATGTCAAGAAACGCTCTTTCGGGAGGAGGCGTATGATCAGCAGTGGACGTTATACGCGCTGATGATGACGATATTTTCGCTTGACCAATGAGGCAGTTATATACGCATACATCTCAACAATTTAATGCATTTATACCATTAGTAGATATCGCTTAAATAAAAAGCATCCTTGCGTAAAAGTTATTCTAAGTATTACCTTTGCGATAGGTGTATTTGCTTTGAGCTCGGGATGCGTTCAGATTATTAAATAGGAAAGTAGGACTTGGATATGTAAATGGACTTATAATATTTTACTATTGTATAACATGTTATGTGAGTGGAATATTAATGCAGACAGCACTAGAAAAATCAACTTATCATTTTAAATAGTATCACGTTAATGTAAATGTTTTTAAACCTTTGTGTTTGTACACATAACTTAGTTTACCAACCCACCTGCCACACGTGATGACTATGCCAAAACATTTTTTTCAGAACGAGGCCCATGTTAAGTAGTTGTAATGGATCTCATTCGCGAATTATTACCTTCTTTCACAAGTCGTGGTTATGGATATACTGATCAGTGTCAACAAAGAGTTGATTTGAGTAGTTGTCTAGCAAATACCAACACTTGATTCTGTTTTTTTTAGTTTTTGGTATGTCTTTTTAATGTTTTATTAACTCAACGAGCTATGGAGAGGGCTATGTTCGGCGTTTCTATACGAGATCGAATCGCAAATAGCATAGCCGGCTAGCATAGGCAGCGTGACTCGAGTCTACTCTACGGAGGCCGACCACACATTGCAGAAACACACTGTTACGTGACACTTTCTGCAATGTGATGTGTCGGCCTCCGTAGAGTAGACTCGAGTTGCGCTGCCTTAGCATAGGCCGGGCTGGGTCAAAATATAAGATTTTCAAGATTTTAATCTCATTTAACAAAGTTTATTAGCACTGGAATTAATAAGTTTACAAGTAATTATGCCAGTGCTATTTAGAATTTTGATTCTATTAATCAATAGAATCAGGCGTAACTTTGTTTTATCCATACTAATCTAAATAAATAAACATAATATCTAGAGCCCGCTTAAAAATGTGACTAAATACTGGGATGCGCATTTTTCAGTGCGATTAACACAAGTTATTTTGTTTTAAGGGTTTCATATCCCAAGAGTAAAAACCGAACCCTATGACTAGGACTCCGAACCGAACCCTATTACTGTCTTGATGTGACAGACAGACGGACAGACCGTATGTCTGGCAGATCTAGACAGTTAACATTTTTTAACAGACGATGTGTTTCTTTTGCCGCTATACAGGGTTACTTCGGAGACAGTGCGCATATTTTTTCCATGTAATCAGTATCGTTAATAGAACACATTTCACGAAAAAAAATCATATATAATTTTTTTGCTAACTATTTATTAGTTATCGTTTATCCACCGAAATTTTCAAATACCACGCTCACCCTATGCACGGGAGTGAAAGGGGTAATAGCGCGGGAAAGGGCGGGGGAGAGAGAGCGCGGGCGCAAGGACGCGCGCGCGTGTATCAGTCAGCTCAGCGCTACCGTTCGCCGTGGGTGTGCGCACTTTAATTATTTTGTTCGAAGCATGGTAAAACAAAAAAACACGGGTATTTTTATTTTTAAAAACCTTTCTGTAGGTAAAATTTGCGCACTGTCTCCGAGGTAACCCTGTATATTGTTATATACAGGGTAACCTCGGAGACAGTGTTGTTACAACAGAAACAAAAAGACAATAAAATAAATATTTAATAATGTTGCCGTTTTTCGCTCATCTTTAAATTGTATAGATAATAGTGCAGAACCCTTCGTCCAGGTCGCAAATTGTTAGTTAATTTAAATTGTTTTTTTCTTTCCTGCCCTGAGGGGCGGGAGGTACAAATGTCTGCCTTGTATAATGAAAACACTTTCTTCGATAATATTACTTTTGTAATATAACATTAATACAGTATTTAATATTCAACTCATAATCAATATTCTTATAAAGACAACCTTTCGGTTCCAACGCTCCAATCGAAGTAACTTAAAATCTAAACTGATACCTCGAACATCATGTTTCCGTTACATAAAAAAATAACAACAACTATTTCGTAAAGTCACATTCAATACTTTTAATTTAATCAATTTAAAGCGGCCGTAGCCCAATGGCTAGGGCGTCGGACTTACGATCATGTGGTCGTCGGTTCAATCGCTCACCCATAGACGTGGACCCCCTATCGACGTGGACCCACTCGTAACACAAAAATTTTAGCTTAGCACGAGGGGTAAACCAAAAACTAGTAGACTTCAAAAAATTTGCTAGTTATATTTACAAAAAAAAAACTTTTTTAGAAATCATGACACATGCCACGATCTATTAATATTTTTTATATTTCAGCTGGTTCGTATTAAACGAATTAAAAGACATTTATTCAGCACTTCCACAACCTCCGTAGCGTAGCGGTATTTGGCTCGCTTTAAGTCTCGGAGGTCGTGGGTTCGATTCCCACGCCGGACAGGGAATCCTTGTGTAAATTCTAAGATTTCTTTCCGGGCCTGGTTGGTTGAGGGACTACCCTCCGTGCCTCGGAAAGCACGTTAAACCGTTGGTCCCGATTGTTATAACATCATCTATAATAATCGTATATCAAGGAACGGGCAGCAGCGTTTCCTTGTGTGGTACAACATAATACTGCGGTCCCAACCCGCCTGCCAAGCGTGGTGACTATGGCAAATACCCTCCCTCGGGAGGAGGCCCATGTTCAGCAGTGGACGTTATACGGGCTGATGATGATGATGATTCAGCACTTAGGTATTTACATACACTTGTACTTGTCAGTTATACACAATTAAATATGATTAATATAATTAAATACAAAATATCGCAACTGAAATCTATTGCAGATCAGCTAATGATCTGTCTGTCAGTCTAGTATCACGTCATATGTATAGTAATAACAATAATTATTTATATATACTCATGGTCCACTTAAATAATGACAATTGTTCTAACCTACTATAGACAGAACAAGCTATTTGACACAATATAGTTAAATAATAAACTAAGACGTTAAGACTAAAATATTATTAAAATAATAACTTAAATACTTGTTTAATTTGAAAATTTAAAAAATATGATAATTATATATTATAATTATATTACTAAATACTAAATTATTGTTTTGACTATTTGCAAGTGCCTGTAATAGGTTTACGTAAATAAAAATGATTTTTATTTTTATTTTTTATTTTTATAATTAAAATCTTAATATAATTTAGCTCTGTAGAAGGAGGCACGTCTTTAAACAATAGTTTCGTATAAGCGACACACGCGTACATAGCCAGTTTTTAATTAGTTTACATGTTCTCACTTTATCCCAAAGTCCCTGAATACTATCATATGCCACAGAAACCAATTCCCATCTAAATCCTATCAAAGGGCAAATCCGTCGTTGGGTATTATCGTGCGGTGGACGTGAGTCGGCACTTGTCGTCAAATCACCCATTTGAATTCATAATGGCGACGCTCCAATCCACCAGATTACAGCGCAGAATAATAGGACATCGGTCGATCAGTGTGTGCACGGAATACCGTTGTCACATTCGGGAGCACTCATAGGCTGTGGGTCATTTCAATCAATTTGTCTAGTCAAAATATCAAATACAATAGGACATTTGATGTTATGTTTCTATAGTATAATAGTCTAACCGTCTGTTGAGGGGTACGTAGCAATAATAGGGCAAAACAAAACATTTAAGGCTATACCCTTAAATGTTTTGTTACGTTACGTTCATTAAATGAACGTATACGTTCATTTAATGTATTGGGTGACCGTCTTGATAATAATATGTTGTGTTTTGTTAGTGGAATAGAATCTAAAGGCCACAAAATACCTATTTGTAGTTTCGAAAATCTCATAATTTACTTAAAATAAATGCATCCTACATAACGCGTGCATAATAATAAAATAGGTGCCTCTAATACCTAGGCCGCAATCACAGATGAGTGGAAAAAAATCAGCTAAGTGCGAGTCGGACTCACCCATGAAAGGATCCGTAGCAGCAAGTAACATAATTAACAGACAGACTGACATATAAACATACAGTCCGTCTTGTCTTTATTTAATGGTAATGGAGAAATCGAAATTGATGGAGTTGACAACTAGTTATCGATATTATTACCATTAAAAACAACAAAAATATCACCATAGTATTTATAGTAATTCATTAAATATATCCTACTCCTGAGCTCCTGATCTGGCCTTGTCATGTTATTATGCTCAAGTGTGTCCGTAAATACAACTGCACTCTTGATTCCTTTACAACCAACACGTGTGTAATGTTCACCACGTAGTAAATACTAATAAAACACAGGACTGATCCTGTCCTGAGACACTGATATGACAGTGCTACTCGCTCGGCGGTCAGACTGAGGTAACGTCACAGTGAAAAAATCACTGCTATCGCTGACTAAAGTGGTCACTGTGATCTTTCAAGAAGGAACTACGTTCCAAAGTAACGTATGTCGTTCCGTGTCACAGCAATTCTGAGATAAGTCTCTCTCCCTCTTGTATATTGACTCTCTATTTAGACTTTTAAGAACAATAGAAAGGCGCAAACAATTGCCGAATGACAACCTCTAAATGAATCGTGTACCAAATCGTGATCGGAGTGACAACTGTGACGATAAGTACCTAAATGAAAGGAGCTCGTAACCTGTGTATTTGTGAGAAGAGTGATTTACGTGACAAAGTCACGATTATTTGTAACCGTTACTTTCGAGTCACTGGAACGGTGGTCACGGTGACCGGTGACCACGTCGTTTGTGGGGGATAATGCTGTTCGCGTCCGTGGGCTTTAGCTCTAGTCACCCACACGTGTCCCCTGGGTAGCGCCAAATGAACAGCACATCTGGTGGTAGGTTTCGACCGCGGTTTGTCACCACCCTCAAGGCAAAGCCATGCCGCCAAGTGATTTTTGTCGCGTTCCGGCATGTTGCCTTGAGTAGCCATCGTGGAAGGGGAGTCTGGGCAGTTGTGTGGTATTGCGAACCGGTTCCGGTGCTGCGTGGTGTCTGTGCTGGGTGACTGTTCGCGGAGGGTAGCGGGATCCTAAGCACGGTCTTCCGCTGGCCGACCGCAGGTAGTAGGGGGCCCAATTAGTGGGAAAGCCACCTATGAAAGGCTGCCCCGCCAACTAGCGAAAAATCCCAGGATGCGTCACCGTGCCGGTTGGCGACCGGATGCGAGGGCCCGGTGAACATCTCTGGGGGGGTTAGGGCGTCCCCGCGCGCTCCAGATCAGTCTCCCGTCGGTGCAGCATCATGTGTGTATTGCGTGGTACTCGTTTATGTTACGCCTCGCCCAACTGTCCCTTTTCTACTTGTTTGTTCGTCATCAAAAATAAATGAAAATAAAAAACAATAGGAAACTGGTAAAACAGCGGTTGCACTCCCTCGCACTAAAAGTGCACCTCTCTAACATCCGAGGTCTGCACTCCAATCTCATCCCGGTCCATCACCACCTTGAGACCGAAAAACCACATCTGCTGTTCCTCACGGAGACGCAAATCAGATGTCCAGCTGACGCAGCATACTTGCGCTACCCAGGGTACACCCTGGAGCACAATTTTAAGTCACGCGCTGGCACCTGCGTGTATGCTCGCGATGACATCTGTTTTCGACGTTTCCGTAACATTGAGGATTCCAGTTTCTCCGTATTATGGGTTCTGGTGGACACTGGCTTGGAGCAGATACTCTATGCCAGTGTCTATCGGTCGCACACCGACAACATGGAGACAACCAGGTTGTTTCAGTACCTTTCGGACTCGGCTGAATTAGCTCAGCTCAGGTACCCATCGGCGCAGCTAGTTTTTCTGGGGGACTTCAATGCCCACCACCAGGAGTGGCTGTACCCATACCAGAACACCGACCATGCTGGGAGATTAGCGTATGCATCTGCAGTGACGCTTGGTCTCTCCCAACTGGTGACTGGGCCGACACGGGTGCCTGACATTGATGGCCATACGGCCAATTGCTTAGACCTTCTGCTGACAACCGATCCAGACCGATATCAAGTCGCGGTTTCCTCACCGTTGGGTAGCTCCGACCACTGTCTGGTGAAATCTGTGTCTGTCTACTCGCCACCCGATCCCGATCTCAAGGGGACTAGGCGAGTATGGCGATACAAGTCAGCAGATTGGGATGAGATGCGGCATTTTTTCGCGTCTTACCCTTGGCTGCGCTTATGCTTCTCTTCAGACGACCCGACTCGCTGCGCGGAGGCTGTTTCTGAGGTGATATGTCAGGCTATGGAATATTTCATTCCATTTTCTGACATCTCACTCCAAGACAAAGCCCGTCCATGGTTCAACGCTGAGTGTGATAGTGCTGAAGCACATAAGCACTCTGCTTACCAAGCGTGGGCGGATGCTCGAGCCCGCAAAGCGCCAAATATTCGAAAACTGAAGAAAGCTTACAATAGTGCTGCCAAGTCTTGCAAACGTGCCCTACGCAAGGCCCGCTTTGACCATATTGGCCGTATTGGAGCCAGACTAGCATCTTACCCATCAGGGAGTAAAGCTTTTTGGTCTCTTGCCAAATCGGTTGAAGCCAATTTCTGTCGGTCCTCTTTGCCGCCACTGCAGAAGCCGAACGGTTCATTAGCTCACACCGCCAAAGAGAAAGCAGACTTGTTTGCGTCTCTATTTGCGAAGAATTCACAACTAGATGCTGCTGGTAAAAGTCCACCCAGGCTACCACATTGCACTTCCACTATGCCTGAGGTGCACATTCGGCAAAAAGTGGTACTTAAAATTCTCAGCACTCTAGATGTGAATAAGGCTAGTGGGCCTGACGGCATTCCTGCCATTGTCTTGCGGTCATGTGCACCTGAGTTGTCTCCTGTTTTGACTCGCCTCTATCGTTTATCCCTGAAGACTGGTCTAGTTCCAGCATCCTGGAAGATTGCCAATATTCAACCGATCCCCAAGAAAGGTAGTCGTGCCGACCCTGCCAACTACCGACCAATCGCAATCCTCCATACTCTGTAAGGTTATGGAGCGTGTTTTAAACAACCGTCTCCTGGCATACCTGGAAGACAACGACCTCCTCAGTGACCGTCAATTCGGATTCCGTCGAGGCCGGTCTACTGGGGATCTTCTTGTATATTATGCTACTCACTTCTGGAGCGAAGCCATTGAGAGACACGGTGAGGCTCTTGCCGTGTCTCTTGATATCTCTAAGGCTTTTGACAGGGTTTGGCACGCAAGTCTCATTGGTAAGATTCTGGTTTACGGTATTGCTCCCGTACTTTGTACCTGGATTCAGGAATTCTTGAGGGGAAGGTCGATTCGAGTTGTCATTGATGGCGCCTCGTCTGATCTTCTTGGTATTAATGCCGGTGTCCCTCAGGGATCTGTTCTCTCCGCGTCTCTTTTTTTTGCTGCACATAAACGACCTGCTAGTTACTCCCGGTACCTTTGGGTATGCAGACGACAGCACAGTCTCGGTGAGATACTTGTCTGATGCGAAGTCGGGGTCAATTGTCCAGTCGTTCAGGGAGTCGATGATTGAGGGGGTGAACTCGATCTTGGAGGCTGTTTCCTTGTGGGGTGATGCCAACCTGGTTGGGTTTAACCCCTCAAAAACACAGGCGTGTCTTTTTTCGGCGAAACGGAGTCCATTCCAACTGACTCCGACTTTCCGGAATGTCTCCGTTCGGATCAGCGACCATCTTGAGCTCCTAGGGCTTGACCTCTCTTCTAATCTAAACTTCGGTCACTACATCGAGTCCATTGCAAACACTGCAGCCAAAAAACTTGGCATTATCTCCAAGGTGAGGCGGTACTTCACATCGGAGCAGCTCTTAAGTCTTTACAGAGCTCAAGTTCGCTCCTCAATGGAATACTGTTCTCATCTTTGGGATGGGTCTGCTGGATATCAGCTGGATGCTCTGGACTCATTGGAGCGCCGAGCGAAGAGAGTCATAGGCAATAACTCACTGGTGGAGGCAAGTCTTCAGAGCCTCGAACACCGTAGACGAGTGGCCTGCCTATCAGTTTTTTATCGGTTGCATTTCGGGGAGTGTGCGGAGGTTCTACATAACCTGATACCCCCTTCACCCTTCCATCACCGGACGACTAGGCGCGGCGAGCGGTTTCACCCTTTTGTTGTAGACATTCCTTCAATACGCACGAAGCGATTTGCTTCTTCTTTCATAATGCGGACGGCTAAGGAGTGGAATTCTCTGCCGGCGTCAGTTTTTCCGGAACGCTATAATCTGGAAATCTTTAAGGCTAAAGTGAACAGACACTTTCTAGGCAAGCGTGTATCATCTTAGGCCTTATCTTCGCCTTCCATCAAGCGAGATTATGGTCAAACGTAAGCCTATATGAAGTAAAAAAAAAAAAAAAAAAAACCTCGCCGCGCCCCCACCACTGCACACTATTTGTAATAAATATAATACACACACATTTAAAGTATATAAGTACAGTAGATATATCCAAAACCGGTTACCGGTAAATATGGTCGTAAATATTTTCGCTAGTCCACTGAGGCAGTCTGTTAGAATGTACGAGTAACGAACAAGAAAACTAATTATTTGGCCCAAATTTTGAGTAAAACTTCGTTTGAAACTTAGAATCGACTCAATTTCAGATCAGACTTTGTCATACGACTTGATCCTTTAGAAACGAATATTTTTCGATGACAACTAAATTTAAAGTTTGGCTAGAATCTGATATCAATTTGTAAGAGAGACGATTGAGCTAAAGGTTTGTGCGCAAAGTTTATGCGTCCAACTTAGAATTAGTAACTATGTATAAGTATACTAACTTCATTTACTTTGTTACTAACCTCTTCTCTGACAACCTCGGTGGCCTAGTGGCTAGTCTTGGCAGTCGTAGGTTCGATCCCCATGCCGAATAAGAAATAGACTTGCCTTGCCATATGATGTAACGATTTAATATAGTTAAAACATGAACGAATTTTCGATAAAAACAGGTTGAAACATGAAATATTATACATTACCTTATAGATATAGATTTATGAACCTACATTCTATGCAAATAAAATTTTGATTTGATTAGATTTCATTTGATAATATCTAATTAAAAAAGGGAGGTAGAGCTAGGCGTTTGTACTTTCAATGAGCGGTCGATTGGGCAAGTACTTCTACCTCGTGGATAGTGTAGCCAAATAACATTATTGATTAATGCTGATTTTTTGTGCATGAGTAAGGTCACTAGAGTTCACAAGCGATAATAGAATAAGTTTGTGTTTCAAGCTTTCATAGGCTACGGTAACGATTTAATATTAGGTGAACCGTTTGCTTGTTTATCCATTTTGGGAGATTTGATTATTTATAAAATACTGCTTATTTTATATTTCTTGACGTTAATTTTTAAAATAGTTTGGTGTCCCTTTAGTCCTATGTATAAATAGCCTAGCTTTTAATCATTATTCTTTTGTACTAGCCCAAAAGCACGTTATAGTTGCTAAAATAAATAATTTGAAAATACAATTGTATTTTACTGTACCTTTAAAGTTAGAGTGAATACATAATTAAATAAAGTTTCATCTTGAAATATCATAGAAGTTAATTAAGAATTTCTAGATATTTAAATTCATACTAATATGACTAATGCAAAAGTTTTTTCTTTTGATTTGACTGAAATATTTCACGTGGTTTTACTCTGTCCAATTGCAAAACTACAACGCAGAAAGGAGGAAAGAAATTCCGTTACTATTCTTTTTGTCATGCTTTTTGTCTGGTCAAAATAATAATAAGATGTCGTATGAAAATATAATGTTTTGACATAATCATAATCATAAGACAGCAGTTTAAATTCAAAATTATTATTTCAGCCGTAGGACATCACGGATCCCCAGTTATTACGGTTGGACGCGGCCTGAATCTACCGTGATTTCGGGGCGTTTACCAGATCATCCGTCCATCTAGTTGGTGGACGATCTGTACGCTACGCTTGCCGATCCACAGTCTTTCGCTATATGGCCGCTATATTTATGTTAACATTTATTTACTATTTTTTATAATATTACTGCTCCCTTCTACTTTAATATCACTTTGGTTTACAAATTTCATTTAAAATTATCCAATGATCTATTCACTTATTAGTGATACACAATTCACATGTCATACTTAAGAGTTAACGAGTTAAGTATATATTTTCAGATTTAACATCACAAAAAACAACACCAGTATATTTCATAGCCAACTAGTATCTTCCCGAGTTTCAAACTAATATTTTAAAGTGACCGCGATTAATAATGTCTGACATCTACTAATGTTATTTGTGTGAAACTTTTCGTTTGCCGAACTTGGCCCGCTTTATGATTCCACCATTGCCAAAAAGAGTACGTATACTATTGTGGAGTGATTCAATATGTTGGGGAATTCGTGCGGATGTATGAACATGTATGGTTGAGTGTGAGTGTGTTTCACTTATATTTAAAATGAGAAATTAATAGAAATGTGTCGCAGGGGACTTTAAAAACATTCATTTCATGGACACAGAGCAACTATTTGTGTGATTTGCACAAATAATTGTCTCCGGTAGTACTTAAGCTAGAACACCAGGTTTCAAAAGCAACTACCTTAACCACTGAGCCACCTACTTTTTAATTTGGCGGCTTTTGCTACTTCAACGGGCATAAAAGCAGTAACTTCAGCCTAAGTCAGTGGTTAACGAACTACAAACCAATAATTATGTTGCTAGATGGCGTCTCCTGTGTGGCTTAGAGTTAGGTTCAGAACGGTCGCTGGCGGAAGGAATGCGGGATGAATGTTTTGAGGATTTTTAGAGGAATTTCTGTGTAACTTTACAGTTAAATGGCCTCTCAGCCGTGGAATCTATGAGGGCATTGAAAGAAACAACGCCTTCGTGGGTCGGCTACAGCGTATACTTAAACGTCACCCCATAATTAACTATTGGAACACCGAGGTACAGCTAGTGTATAAAACGATCACTAAAAAATATAATTATATTGTATTTACCGTTCCGTTGAATAAACGTCATTTGCCTTATAATTAACGCAGCTTTTATAGTAGAAGATCCGACCCTACATCGACCTTCACCTAGCTGATAATAGAATGAAACATGTTTTATAATGAATTTAGTATCTTAGAAAATACACTAAAAATGGGTTGGCTAAAGTAATCCTGGACAGACTATTTTATGATTAGAATTAAATGTTTGCAACAATTAATTTTAAATCATTTAAAAAAAGATAAGATAATAAGTAAATTTTATTATTACTAAAATTATTAAACGTATAGAACGTTCAGCTGTTAGGTTGGACCTGGACGAACTACTGGGTTACTAGGTACAAAAAGGTGTGTAGATGACAGTTACTTTCACTTGATTGGATAATTACAAAATTATAATAAAAAACAAGCGCTGTTTTGCGTTAATTTAATTTAATCTTTTTAAAATTTCATTAAAATATTTTTTTAAATAAAATTAAAAATAATCTGCCCAGGATTTTTTTAGCCAACCCATTTTTAATATATTTTCTAATATACTGAATGTATTATAAAACATGTTTCATTCTATTATCAGCTCGGTGAAGGTCGATGTAGGTTCGGATCTTAGACTATTAAGGGTAACAATATGTTCAAAGTTGTTCAGTCTAATTAATTCAACGATTGATCGTTTTTATGTATAATCTTGTAATCGATTAGGAATTATTTCATTGTTCATAGCATCATGTACTTATAATTAAGTTCTACAGCTTCTTTCCATATAATACTTAAAATAAATTTTAATAAAATTAACAAGAGGTGACCCAATTAACGCTTAAAGTATCAAGTTAATCACATCCCATGGGGCTCGTGTTTCAGGATGAAGAATTGAAAATTAGTTTGGGGAGTCTCCTTGTTAAGTAACTGTACACTATTTTTTGTTGGTTGAATAAAATGTCTATCTAAATGATTATTCTCGCGTTAAGTCTCGGAGATCGTGATTTCGATTCCCGCATCGGTCAAGGAGTCTTTGTGTAAAATTTTAGATTTCTTATTGGGTCTGGTTGGTTAAGGTGCCGTGCCACGGAAAATACGTTAATCCGTATCCCGATTTTATAACATTTTCAATAACGAGCGTATACCAGGGAACGGACAGTGGCGCTTGCCTGTTTGTTATTACGTAATACTGCGGACATCAACCCATCTGCCAAGCGTGGTGATTATCGAAAAACCATCCCTTGGAAGGAGGTAGCCCGTCATGTTCAGCAGTGGACGTCATACAGGCTGTAAGTAATTGAAACAAAACATTCTTGTCAAAAACACTTCAAGGAGTTTTCAAAAATCTAGCTAGCTAGCTATCAAAAACCGGCGCATTCTTTAATTCGATATCAAAAGATGGCACGTTTTGATTAGCCAGAACTTTTCCCATTTTACTCGAGTAATAGAACTGAGGCGATAGCGGATCTAATCTATAATTTCTTAATAATAGGAAAGACGCGGCGGTGAAGCAGAAAATTAGTTCCGCTTCATACTTGGAGCCAGCGGTTCTTAACGTTTTAACAAGCTTTTATAACGTTCACTCAGTATGTAAATAAGACGATTTGAAATTAATAGTTCGTTTGATGCAAGTTTTATTGGCAGTTTTCATTAATACTTTATCTCACTTTTTTTTAGTTTCAAAACTCCTGCACTAGGAATATTAACTTCTGTGTTAAGGGTTTTTAAAAACACTAAATCGGACTCAGAAAATGTTTGTGTGGTTCACATAAATAATTTTCCAGAGGGGGGAAATCGAACCCAGATCACCAGGTCTGAGAAACAACTACCGTAACTACTGAGCTACTGTTGCAGTAATTTGTTTTATAAACGTACAATCAATTTTTCATTCGGCTGATGCGAGAATAGTCACGCTTACACAAATCTTTTGAAACAATTATGAAATTTATTGAAATCTATTAGTATTAAATTATTTAATACATCTATATATATAAAAGAAAGTCGTGTTTGTTACAACACTTATAACTCGAGAACGGCTAGACCGATTGCCATGGTTTTTGATTTGTTGGATTTGTTTCCGTCCCGAATAGCAGAATACATTTGAAAAACAAAAGAAAGTCGTGTTAGTTACACTATTTATAACTCAAGAACGGCTGAACCGATTTAGCTGAAAATTGGTAGGGAGGTAGCTAAGAACTGGGAGAAGGACATAGGACACTTTTGGGTAGGGGTAGGGTAGGGTAGGGTAGGGTAGGGTAGGGTAGGGTAGGGGTAGGGTAGGGTAGGGGTAGGGTAGGGGTAGGGTAGGGGTAGGGTAGGGGTAGGGTAGGGGTAGGGTAGGGGTAGGGTAGGGGTAGGGTAGGGGTAGGGTAGGGGTAGGGTAGGGGTAGGGTAGGGGTAGGGTAGGGGTAGGGTAGGGGTAGGGTAGGGGTAGGGTAGGGGTAGGGTAGGGGTAGGGTAGGGGTAGGGTAGGGGTAGGGTAGGGGTAGGGTAGGGGTAGGGTAGGGGTAGGGTAGGGGTAGGGTAGGGGTAGGGTAGGGGTAGGGTAGGGGTAGGGTAGGGGTAGGGTAGGGGTAGGGTAGGGGTAGGGTAGGGGTAGGGTAGGGGTAGGGTAGGGGTAGGGTAGGGGTAGGGTAGGGGTAGGGTAGGGGTAGGGTAGGGGTAGGGTAGGGGTAGGGTAGGGGTAGGGTAGGGGTAGGGTAGGGGTAGGGTAGGGGTAGGGTAGGGGTAGGGTAGGGGTAGGGTAGGGGTAGGGTAGGGGTAGGGTAGGGGTAGGGTAGGGGTAGGGTAGGGGTAGGGTAGGGGTAGGGTAGGGGTAGGGTAGGGGTAGGGTAGGGGTAGGGTAGGGGTAGGGTAGGGGTAGGGTAGGGGTAGGGTAGGGGTAGGGTAGGGGTAGGGTAGGGGTAGGGTAGGGGTAGGGTAGGGGTAGGGTAGGGGTAGGGTAGGGGTAGGGTAGGGGTAGGGTAGGGGTAGGGTAGGGGTAGGGTAGGGGTAGGGTAGGGGTAGGGTAGGGGTAGGGTAGGGGTAGGGTAGGGGTAGGGTAGGGGTAGGGTAGGGGTAGGGTAGGGGTAGGGTAGGGGTAGGGTAGGGGTAGGGTAGGGGTAGGGTAGGGGTAGGGTAGGGGTAGGGTAGGGGTAGGGTAGGGGTAGGGTAGGGGTAGGGTAGGGGTAGGGTAGGGGTAGGGTAGGGGTAGGGTAGGGGTAGGGTAGGGGTAGGGTAGGGGTAGGGTAGGGGTAGGGTAGGGGTAGGGTAGGGGTAGGGTAGGGGTAGGGTAGGGGTAGGGTAGGGGTAGGGTAGGGGTAGGGTAGGGGTATGGTAGGGGTAGGGTAGGGGTAGGGTAGGGGTAGGGTAGGGGTAGGGTAGGGGTAGGGTAGGGGTAGGGTAGGGGTAGGGTAGGGGTAGAGTAGGGGTAGGGTAGGGGTAGGGGTAGGGTATGGGTAGGGTAGGGCAGGGGTAGGGTATAAAAGTCCACCCGTGCGAAGCCGGGGCGGGCCGCTAGTAAATTAATAAAATAGAATTATACCTACATTATTCTAAAACTATACCTAAAACATAAAAATAACCTATAATTAAAGCAAATTGATCTCTAATTTTATGTATCTAAAACTCAATATCGTAAACTTGCAAATTGGGTTTTGTGTAACTATCTCATTAAAGCACTGAGTGACTGTGTCTGAATTAATATAATTTCGAATCGTATGCATTGAAATAAAAATACTTGTACTGTGGTAGATCCCTACTAATATTATAAATGGAAATGTAAGTGTGTTTGCTACGCTTTCACGCGAAAACGACATAACCGATCATCATTAAACTTTGTACATATATTTTGGAGGTATTAGAAGTAAACTAGGATAGGTGTTATTAAAAAAAAAAAAACAGTGTCAGCCGCTGGTAAAAGCTAGTATTAGATAAATTAAACGCCCACTTAGCGTTTCTACTGCATTATTTTGTTTTATGTCAACAGGAAAAAATGTCTTACGTACGATTACATTACAAGTGCCTATGTATTCTCTCTGTTACGAATAAATACAAAAAGGCATTCCTTTCCTCTGCCATTGATCACAAAAAGACAATCATGCCCAGGCTATGAGTCCCTATTGTCAAAGGCTGATATCTCAATAAAATAATATTTAAGAATATTTGCTTATTGTTCTTAGGGTGTATAATATTAGTCTTATTGGTCTCCTTTATATTTTTAATATTTACCTATTTGAGTAATCTACGTGAGCCGCACAAAAGAAGGAGTGGAAGGTTATGGGGGAGACCTTTGCCCAGTAGTGGGATAATAAAGGTAAAAAAATAAATAAATATATGTGCAGTTAAGCGTAGCTCCTGTTCCCGTGGAAACTTCTAATTTAATATAGCCTATGTTACTAAGTGATAATTTAGCATTCTAATTGTGAAAGGATGACTGAAATCTGTTGAGATTTTGAGTTCATTCATTAAAAATATACATACAAATATACAAATAATTCCTCTTTCATTATCATCATCATCAGCCCGTACAACGTCCACTGCTGAACGTGGGCCTCCTCCCGAGGGAGGGTATTTTCCATAGTCACCACGCTTGGCAGGCGGGTTGGTGACCGCAGTATTATGTTGTAACACACAAGATGTTATATATGATGTTAAAACAAACGGGACCAACGGCTTTACGTGCTTTCCGAGGCACGGTAGGTAGTCCGTCAACCAACCAGACCCGGAAAGAAATCTTAGAATTTACACAAATATTTACTGTCCGGCGTAGGGATCTAATCCACGACCTCCGACATATAAAGCGAGGTTGTCTTACTACGAGTATACGTATACTTTAAATATCGGACGGGACGGTTGTACTGACAATTTTACTTGTGCACTTCTAATATGTGTGCGTGGATGGCTTGCGTGAATTACTTAGACGTTATGTCGGCCATAACGTCGGTAGTCGGTCGGGAGGAATAAAATTATATACAAGTAGCGACCCGCCCCGGCTCCGCACGGGTACAATGCTGATGTATTATACATATAAATCTCTTGAATCCCTCTATCTATTAAAAAAAACCGCATCAAAATCCGTTGCGTAGTTTTAAAGATTTAAGCATACATAGGGATATAGGGACAGAGAAAGCGACTTTGTTTTATACTATGTAGTGATAATATAGAGAAACAAGCCGATGTTTTAGTTACACCTTATTGAGGCTGGATTAATATCATAATTATTCAAAACTCAATAGTTTATTCAATTCCCTAATGTTGGTAAAATTAAAAAACAGATAAGAGAACTGAATGAAACTGGGCTCAACAACGTTATTCCATAAAGAGAAACATGCGTTTGTTGTATTTATACCGTAATATCAAAGCCACGTGGGTTATTGGGAAACCGATAGCATTCTACTGCATTCAATGCCTTCAGGTGTACTCAACCATACCTAATACTATTAGATGCTATGCTTCACTATTATTTGAAATTAATACTCCATTGTTCAGTAGTTTCGTATCTATGTATATCCTCTCTCCCCATTTTACAACAGAGGTAGAATTTCAACATAGTCGTTCCTGTTTGTTGGTTTAGCTATAGTTGCTATATCGATACCTCGAACCTCAAATAGCGTAGACACCAAACCGTGATTTTAGTGGATCCAAAAAACAAACAAAAAACAACGTGATCACCCGTATGTCTATTGCTGAACGTTGGACGTTTTTGCTATAGTCATATTCTCACTTGGCAGGCGGATTGGTGACCGCAGAGTATAACACATATGGAGTAGTTGCTAAAATAACGATCAGGATCAACGGGTTAGGTAATATGGGTTCCGAGGCACGGATGGTAGCCCATTAATCAACCAGACCTGGAAAGAACTCTTAGATTTTAAACAAATATTTATTGTGCGGCGAGATAATAGAACCCATTAACTCTAAGATTCGCAGATTTGCCTACTTGTCGTGTGGTTTCCGGCTTAGAATAGACCATCCCATATCATCCTATGAGTGTCTTAAGAGGCAACTAAGGGATATAAACCTGCGGTATGAGCAGCAACATCTATAAGGTCAAAGATACACCTATCTTACTGCGATAAGCAATCCGTCTACCAAGCGTGGTGATTAAGACAATATCCTTCAACGACCCTTGCCCAGGTTTAATAAAGAGGAGGCCTATGACGTTAAAGGGTTGATAAAGTAGCAGTAAATATTTAAAACGAGTATTTACCACCATGTCAAGAAAGTTTCATACGCCACGGAGGTTGTTTTTGACACATTTTACCTTTTTGATATTAAAATTTGGTGTCAATAATTACAAGAACAGAAATCCTAATCATACTAAAAAGTAATGTAATTTTACAGTATTAAAATGCAAAACACTGTAAAATTATATAACTAATCAATTGTAATTTGGATTTTTGGCTCTCCTGTAAAATCCAAATTACAATTGATTAGTTATATAATTCCTCCAGTTTTTGTGCTTACGCCATGTGAATACCGAGGTATGGATATAGTGTAGGTAGTAGTCAGGCTGTACGTCATCGAGAATATCGTAACTTTAACGGTCAACAGAGGAGCCATGAATGGTCTCTAGACAGAACTGTCAAAATTACATTTAGGAGGTCCTTCACTATATTGGATAGCGATTTGAGCAAAGAAAATCTTTTATTAAATTTATTTGGTAAAGACAATAGAATAAAATAAGTTATTATAACTAACCTCTGCGTTGCGGAAAGTACGTCAAACTGATCCAGGTTCTTAAAACATTACTTATTGCAGTCTTATAGCAGAGAACGGTAGCAGTCGTCTTACTCACCGGTCATTTGTCTACTTCCACATAAAAAAAGTTAACGGGTTGGTAATGAAGATAACTAGGATTTTTTTTACTAATCCCTTCCAAACTCCCGCCACTGTAACTCATGTAAGCCAGAATCAATAGCGGCACACACGAAAGAGGCTCTCAGCTGTTAGGCTTAGGCTGGTCCCGGGACACCTAAATGTCTTGGATCCCGCATCGAACTAGAAGATAACTAGGAATGTCAAATTTAGAGGCTAAAGTATACTAGCTTCTCAATCTTCTATACTTTATGTTTTATGACAAACTAGCTGTATTATTGACTTCGTCCGCGTGGATTAGTGACTTAGAGAAGCACTTTTATTTATTAAGGTTTATTCGCTTTTATAATATTAGTTAGGAAAATAATATCTAATCAACAGTCTAAATAATGAGTTTCAAAGTTCTAGCTGGAAAAATTACGATACTTGAATACAGACTTCATCCCCCCTGCAACCATTTTTCGCTATAAAATGTAGGTGTGTCTATGTCCTTTCTCAGGGTCTACACTATCTGTGTACCAAATTTCCAAATTTCATTTAAATCAGTTCAGTAGTTTTGGCGTGAAAGGCAAACAGACAAACACAGACAAACAGAGTAACTTTTGCATTTATAATATAAGTAAGGATAAATAATCTTTCCCAGTGTATTCACACACTTTTAATTAACATTTTCGGAAACCTTCGTCCTCCTTCTAGAAAAGGCGTGGTTTAAGTTCATTTGATTCTGTGCTATTGTTTTATCATCAAATATAGTTTAGGTAGATTTAATCGAACTTCTAATTTAATCTGAACACTGCAACAACAAAAACTATACAATTTATATCCAGAGTCAACAATAAACTAGAACACAATATGTAGAACAAAAACCCTTACAAAACTCGTCGAGTTAACCGGCGGGTGTAAGTATTTCCTCTAATGTCTACATTTACTCGCTGCAAGGTTTAAGTGCTGCCACCTATTAAGGGTTTTTATTTACTCAGACCTTTTGTTGTGCCACCAATTTTACGTCATGCATTGTTTGTACAAGTTTCCTTATGTTTTGTGGCAAAGTTGATCAAATATTCGTTTGTTTCGAGGATTGGTGGGTTGGGTTGTTGCCCCCTCGATAAACATGTTAAGGTTTATTCAGACTGACCGGCTTGCATCACATTGCTCGCGGGACTATACTATGCGGTTGAAGAAATGTAAACGTGAAAAGAAGAATTACAGTTGATATTTATGTCACATTCATATTTTATTATGGTTGTACTATATACGCGCAATGTGGTTTCCGGCTTAGAATAGACCACCCCATGTCTTCCTATGGATGTCGTAACAGTCGACTAAGGGACATACAGCACATGGATGGGCAGCAGCATCTATTAGCTCCAGGTTTACATCTTACTGCGATCACCAATCCGTCTGCCAAGCGTGGTGATTACGGCAATATCCCTCTACGATCCTGGCTTGCCAAGGTCTGTTAAGAGGAGGCCCATGTTCAGCAGTGGACGTCAACGGGCTGTTGATGATGATGATGATGTACTATATACGGTCCCGACGGACTCCGCGATAGATATAATAATATGAACTATTCTTGTTTATCAATCTATTTAACCGAATCGCAGTAATCATAAAATACTATCCTTTTATTATAGTTACGGTCGTAGCCCAATGACTAGAACGTCGGTCTTGCGATCATGTAGCCGCCATTACGATCCCCATCCATTGCACTACCGACGGGTTCCCAATCGTAGCACTATTATGAGTAGGTACTATTATTATTATATGTCTTTACCATTATCTCGGAGCTATGGAGCTCCGGACCTTTGGAAGGCATGCGGGGGGCCGAAGCCAACTCGCAGTGGCCCTTTAGACAAGTTTAATCTAAATGTTGTGTGACACCAACCGACGATTATCTCTATAAACACTATGAAAATGCATCCAAGGATAATCCCCGGTTAGTATAATGCTATTGCATAATATGGATCAAAACAAAATGTTGGTCTATGGGTATGGGTGCTAGTGGATGAAGAAAACTGGGTCTATGGAAGGACTATGGCCCCTGCCTAAACAATGATAATATCATGTAAAAATGGCAGGGGGCTATTATTATTATTATTATTATGAGCCTACGTTGTCCCACTGCAGGCCAAAGGCCTCCCTTCCCTCCTTCCATCTCTCGCGATGTAATGTGATTGTAGACATGTGTACTAGCAGTGAGCAAAAAATCTGCTAGTAATCTTTAAACAATATGTACGTGGACAAAGTCGCGGGTAAATGTGGCCGCGTAACGATTGTTTTCTCACTTTTTTACACAAAAAAAATGAATGAAATCCAACTAAGCGCTCAGGAGTTATAGCTACGAAAACATTTATCCGCTTCTCCAAAGAGACTGTGCAACTATGTGAGATAAAATGCGTGTAAAATCCTACTCCATACTATGCAATATAATCACTAAGCAATCTACGACATATGATTCACAGTTCACATCACGATTATCGTTGTATTTAAGCATCATTCCATTGCTGACGGCTGGCACATACTACAAAAGACATACACTATCTAAAAACTAAAACTGAAAATTTAGCTGTCGTGAAGTTATAAGTTCATAGTTATTAACGTTTTTTTAAAGATAATTGCCGCACTAGGGAAATAAATCCCTGTGTCGCGGGGGACTTTACAAACCTTCATTTCACGGACACAAAGCACACCCAGACTCAGTACAACTCTTGTGGATCACACAAATAATTGTCCCCGGTGGGAATCGAACACAGAACACCAAGTCTCAGAAGTAACTACCGTAATTACTGAGCCATCGGTGCAGTTAGGCACAATGTATTTTATTAATAAACAAGTAGATAACTTATAAGAAATTTTTCTTTCATCATTTTTCCTGTAATTTCCAATAGGATTGTAAATAATATTATTTATTTCTATTAAATGTATTAATTAACTTTTCTCGTTAGCGTTAAACGTCGCTTTGATGAAGTTAGTGATATTTAATATTTTCAAAGTAAACAAAGAAAGATATGAACAAAATAAATATTAATTAACAATGAACCGGGAACTTCATGAAACTGTATTATTATATTTGAAACAGAAATTCTTTGGAGGTATTATTTTCTGTAAAGTTAGAATTTTTTTCTCAAAATGTATTTTTAAGTGAATGTAGCATTTCGGTTTATTTTGATAAATAGTGGTTCATTGTGTATGATATTATTATATTTCAGTAGGTATAATATTTGTTGAAATTCATGCGAAGTTCGTTTTGCTCATGATAATCCAGTTTGTAAAATATTTGACTGCAAAAATTACATTTGACGACATCGGTGAACTAGCGGTATAAAAACTAATATTAATTTTAAGTCTCTGCACTGCAGAGAATTAAATTATGATAAATAAATCTACACTAATATTATAAAGAGGAAAGATTTGTACCTATTTTTGTATGTTTGTATGTTTGTAATGAATAGGTTCAAAAAGTACTGGGCCGATTTAAAAAATTCTTTCACCATTCGAAAGCTACATTATCCACGAGTAACATAGGCTAAATTTTATTTTGGAAAAAAAATAGGGTTCCGTAAGATATTTGGGTTTTTCTGACACAAGGTGTAAAAAATCAACTAGAAAAGTTACTTATTTTGCGTACGCTGCCTAAACTATAAAAGATAGAACCATAAAATATTCTAATTAATTATAGATCTTATAAATATCTACAAAAAAGTCCGCGACACACTATACCTATCTATGTCGAGTGAGGCACAACGACCATTTTTATATTTAGAAATCTTGAATTTTTTTTGGACTACATTTAAACGCGTTTATTTTACTCATGCTATTAATCCTTATCAAAATAAATTATTTCATCACTAAGTACAGTTTATGTAGATAATATTTGGTCTTTGAATGATTAAAATTGGACGTTTGGTTTTGAAGTTATGGCGAAATTAAAATATTACGATTTCTGCTGCACGGCCCGTTGCGAAGTCTAATAATTTTCGTGCGATTTTTTTAGATTTCGTTCTTAAAACTACACCTACGCAAAAGTTCTTCTCAGAGCTAATCAACAGTTCTTCTCAGAGCTAAACAACAGTTCTTTTCAGAGCTTTGAAAATGCCTAAAATGCCTAATCCCTAAAATGCCTATTAATTACATCATTAATTATATTTTCATCATTAACAACTTTAACATCCACAGAAAGACAATCAGTGCAGCCTGCGGATAATGACTGCGTTGTCGATGTTTATGTCGGTGTCTGTGAATTGACCTGGGAATCATTTTGCTGACCGTGTCTTTCCTGGGTAGGCTTTTTGCAGCGGTAACCGACATCCGCACGGAGCCGCGAGCGACCGCTATCACTACATCACTACATATTATAAACAAAGTCCCCTCGCCGCGTCTGTCTGTCTGTTCGCGATAAACTCAAAAACTACTACATCGATTTTCATGCGGATGTTACCAATCGATAGAACGATTCTTCCGGAAGGTTTACGTATATGATTTGTTTAGTTTATGTGTACATCTGACTAATATATATTGATATTTGTCAGAGGTGTCGGAAAAAATTAAGCCATTTGGGAGCTTTCAACGAAAACGCTGCCTAAACCCTATGAGATATAACAAAACAATGTATGGTGGCAAATATTCTTCTCTTTTAGATCTACAAAAAAGTCTGCGATAGCATAATATGTTTATCTTTCAAGGTTAACTTGCTATATCCCTTATATCTTAGAAAAATGATAATTTCTAATGCGGTAATTGTAAAGCTAATCAGACGGATTCAGTATTTATCCTTATCATTTTAAATGAGTTAATATTCTTAAGCATTTCATGCAGATTATTTTACCCCTACACTATATACTTTTAATGAATAACTTAGAAGTTATCGCAAAATAACAGCGCATGTTTTAGGTAGGCCTAATGCGATTATGCGCGCTCGATCCTTAAGAATTATAGGGCAAATTTTTTGTTTTGTGTTCGTTGTAACTATGATGGATAGATACTTGAATACCTATTTATTTAGTGTTTGTTGTATTGATAGTCCTGAAGAGTATAGGTATTTCATACGATAAAAGTATACCCACCTACTTATTTCACTGAGTTTTAGTAGGTCATCATCATCATCAGCACGTATATCGTCCACTGCTGAACATGGGCCTCCTCCCGAGGGAGGGTATTGCCATAATCACCACGTTTGGCAGGCGGGTTGGTGACCGCAGAATTATGTTGTAACACACAAGGAAACGCTGCTGCCCCTTCCTTGATATACGATTATAATAGATGATGTTATAAAAATCGGGACCAACGGCTTAACGTGCTTTCCGAGGCACGGAGGGTAGTCCCTCAACCAACCAGACCCGGAAAGAAATCTTAGAATTTACACAAAGATTTGATGTCCGGTGTGGGGATCAAACCCACGACCTCCGAGATTTAAAGCGAGCCAATTACCGCCACGCTACGGAGGTAGGCCGAATGCGATTATGCGCGCTCGATCCTTAAGAATTATAGGGCAAATTTTTTGTTTTGTGTTCGTTGTAACTATGATGGATAGACACTTGAATACCTATTTATTTAGTGTTTGTTGTATTGTTAGTCCTGAAGAGTATAGGTATTTCATACGATAAAAGTATACCCACCTACTTATTTCACTGAGTTTTAGTAGGTACCTATATTAATTTGTTTCTGTTTGTTTTGACCAAATTTCGCCCGTTTGTTAGAGGTTTAAAGACATTATGTAGTATAATTATCAGTATTGTACCCGTGCGAAGCCGGGGCGGGTCGCTAGTATATGATAAAATGATGATGATTTTGTATGACGTAAGTATCGAACAGACTACTGAGTTTGTTCGATACTTACGCCATAAACAATCATCATCAATCAGTTCGTATGACGTCCAAGGTTGAACATGGGCCTTCTCCCGAGGGAGACCACGTTTGGCAGGCGGGCCTGTGACCGCAGCATTATGTTGTAATACACAAGAAAACATTCCTGCCCGTTCCCTGGTAGGTATACACTTGTTATATTTGATTTTATAACAATCAGGAGCAACATCTCAAACTACTTAACGAGGCACAGAGAGCAGTTTCTCAGCCAGCCAAAGATTTCTTGTCCGGCGTGAGGATCAAACCCACGAACTCTGTGATTTAAAGTAAGTATTATACAACAAGGCTACGAAGTAAATAATGTTTGTATTATAGCTACTAATGTTCTCTCATGAAAACTAATTTCTACATAACGATATAATATAATAACGAGATTGTTAGCTTATTAAAGGATAATTAATATTGTTTGTATAGACGATTCTTCGAAAAAATTACAGCCGATATACACAATACACAAAGCTTTGTGTTTATCAGCTTTACTAAATTGTGGAAAAAATGAATAAAAACCAACGAATTATCTCAATAGAATTTACTTTAGGTCAATGATGTTAGTTTAGTTGAGGGACGGCTGGTGGTGTTCCTCCACAGATAATGAAGATCTTCTTTGCCGGGGAGGTGGTGTGCCCGGCGACCGACGGCCATTTGTTACTGTTCTGAACTTGTATATGTTCGAATTGGCTTGCGAAATTGTATTGCGCGATAAAGGTTAGTTCGGATGCTCGGTGGTAGATGGCGCTGCTAGTCTTGTAATAGTTTGTGAAGCTTGATTACCTTCTTACAATTTGTAGTTCAATTATGCCTCAATTTAATAGATATTTTGTTTTAGTAAAAGACCTCGCTCGAGAGATCGTACAAGCACTTTACCTTACAGTTCATACTGCTAGACGACATGCTTCAAATACACGGAAAAATTGTCCTTCCATTAAGGTTGTGTTGTGTCGGTCGCCGAGGTTTTTCGGCTTACAATTGATTACCCCATGTCTTCCTAACGGAGGCGTAAGAGGTGATTAAGGGACATATTGCTAAAGGATGGGCAGCGTCTGTGCATCAAGTGATTTTGAGCAGCATCTATCTGCTCAAGATCACTTACCGTCTTACTGCGATCACCAAACCGCCTGCTAGGCATCGTGATGATGATCAACAATTCTGACTTGCAAGGTTTGTAAGAGGAGGCCTATGTTCAGCAATGGACAAGTGGCTGTTAAAGTAAGAAAGTTAAGTATTAAATAAATTAATAATCATCATCATCATCATTATCATCAGCCCGTATAACGTCCACACTGCCTCCTCCCGGGGGAGGGTATTTGCCATAGTCACCACGCTTGGCACCAACCAGATCCGGAAAGAAATCTTTGAATTTACACAAAGATTTAGTCCGGCATGGGAATCGAACCCACGACCTTAGAGATTTAAAGAGATTTAAGAATTTTAATAAATTAATGTACGGTAGATATGTTTTCTTTTTAAAAGACAATCCCCACATTAGAAAAATAAAGGACACACATTGTATCTACTATACAGGGTGTCCCAAAAGATTACGTAGCTGGGAAGGGGGGTGATAGGGATGGTCACAAGGGTCACCAGAAAAATATAAAAAATTCCCTCTGGGTGTTTAAAAAAATAAATGGCATTTTTTAAAAGACTAAAAATTTTACACCTTGTGCTAACTGTACCTACAAATATGGCTGTATTTAAAAAAAATGCTGTTATGTAATCTTCAATAACAACAAGGTCATCAACATCAACATCAAAAATAACAAGGTGTAAAATTTTAAGTTTTTAAAAAAATGCCATTTTTTTTAAATACCCAGAGCGGATTTTTTTTTTATTTTTCTAGTGACCATTGTGTCCACCCCTGTCACCCCCTTTCCCAGCTACTTAACCTTCTGGGACACCCTGTATAGAATAACAACAACTAAATGTGGTTCGCACAAAAAGATGCACCGGGTCCGGGACCGATGGCTAACATCTAAGAAGAATAGCCATCTGTGCAGAAACATTAAAGCGCACAAGACTGCGCAAGTAAAGGTATATTGGAGATGGAAGTAAGACGTTGAGTGACCTTGAGCTGATAGGTGCTGCTGCCCATCTATCAGCTGTACCTATGTCCCTTAGTCTTCTCTTACGACGACCTTAGAAAGACATCGGGTGGTCAATTCTAAGCTGGAAGCCAAACGGCACTCCTCCTCTCATAGGTATATCTTATGTGGTCTTAAACGTCAACGAATTAATACCACTATCCTAACAGAAGCAGCAAGCACATGGTCAGTGTGCCCAGGGCCCAGGCCCCCGCGATGGTTTGGGGCCCCCTAGTCCCTTCTCCAAACGATAACTGATAGCCTGATTAGTCGTAGATCCTTAGATTATCTAAGGACTACTCGTAGATTAGATGCTTAGTATAGATTACGTTATGTTATCATCATGTCTAATGTAAAGTAAAAATAAAGCATAAGCTTTTCATATCTGCATTCTTTGTAAAAAAATATTCTAATTTACTATGGTCCCCATAGGGGCCCCATTATTCTAATGTACCCAGGGCCTCAAATAGGTGAAAGATGGCCCTGAACAGAAGTCAATTCGGTCCTAATTTATCCCGTCCAACCAATATTTATCAATAACACTATACATAACGTTATGGCTCCATTAATTATCACTTGCCCCTACTTCATGAGCTCTCTGCCCCATAAATAAACAGGTAGTAACTCTCTCGGTATTGTGATCTGTGTGTTGCGTGTCGATTGAGGCGTCGAGAGAACATAATCACATCAATATTCAACGACGAACCGGAATGGCAATGCAGGTGCTATATTTTACTGAGTAAATGGAGTACAGCCACGGAGAGAGCGGGAATTTGATGATATGATCAACAGATGTCTAGAGTAGCAGATGTCTCAACCTGGTTTTACCCACGTACATTCAATTACCGGGGGTTTTAAAATATAGCCTATAATAGTCCTGGGGAAACGTTGCTATCTTATGGTGAAAGAATTTTCAAAATCAGATTATTATGCGTCCGTTAAATTTTAAACATTGACAAGGCATTTATTTTTATTATAATCATAATGTTTGTTTATCTTAATAATTGTTTTAGTCTCTTCTTCTTATAGTTGGATAATGAAATAATGAATGTTGTACTTGTCAAAATCACAATGAAAAAGAACTGTAATTTATTCTATGAACAATGTACTCCGTCTGTCCGTTTGTCATTAGTTCCTCTACTTATAATAAGTTTATATTTACATTAATTTTTATAGGTGTATATTTATAAAAGCATACAATGATAATTTTATGAAAATTAAGTTTTAAGTTTGGACGGTTTGCTACATCTTGATTTTTTGACAAATACAATAACAATACTGTACCATCTTATTCAGCATATAATAAAAATTTAATATAATAAGTACACCTCATTCTAAGAGGCCAAGTGGATATTTTTACATTCACTGTAATCAACAAAAATCGAGCATAAAAGCTGATATGAACGTTCACGAATTCCAGAAGTTAGTAAAGTAAAGTAATCACAAGATGATTCACATTCAAAAATATGTGTAATATTGAGGAAAACATCTGAAAAGGAATAAATTAAAGACATAATAGATCATTCTTGGAGCGGATATTGGAATTTGTTCCACAAAACCTAAGTGAAATATGGCAATGGACGGTGCGCAATATTTGTGTCAAACTGAATCTTTTACTTCTAGCTGATCACTTATACAAATAAAGTTATTTTTATTTCATTCATTTCGTTAATTAAACGAGGTATTTTGGCTGACTGACCAATTAACGCACATTTTAAACCACTTATCGTAGTTATCCGAAAAGAAAAGAAATAAAAAATGCCCTCTTCTTCCATACTCCTCTATTAGCCGCCATCTCGACAATCATCTCTTTTTTTTTTAAAGATTACTAGCAGAGTTGTTAAGCCTACTAGTATTCTCGTTAACCCCTCGTGCTAAGCTAAAATGCTTGTGTTACGAGTGGGTTCACGTCGGTAGTGCAATGGGTGGGGTTCGAACCGGCGACCTCGAGATCACAAGTCCGACGCCCTTAGCCATTGGGCTACGGCCGCTGCAACACCTTCCTTTCTAACCACATATCATCTTTTACACAGTCCATCCATCGTTTCTTCGGTCTTCCCCTTCCCTTAAAGCCATCCACATTCATACTCAAAACTTTCCTTATCATAACTCAACATCTATTATAATATTATTATATTAAACCGATAGTTTTCAAAATTCAAATTTAAAACCCTTAGCACTCTATATCTTCGCGAAGCGCCTATGCTTCAGACTCGATCACAGCCCGCGCTGGTTGATTTTAATTTATACTTATATTATAAAAAAGTAAAGATTGTGAGGTAGTAGAGGGTAGGGCTCTCGATCTGCTGAAAGGATTTTGCAAATTATTGCTATATTTTAAGTCAAGGTTTCCACGGGGACGGGATCTACGCGGGTAAAACCGTGCGGGACAGTTAATTCTTAATAAAACGCGTCATTATATTTATCTAATGACTGACATGAATATTGGTGAATTATAATTTATAATATGTAATTGTTGAAATGTAAACTATTTTTTTTAATTCATTGTGTTTCACTTGTAATTAGTAGATAGGATCGATTCGCCTACATTATTGATTATCAACGCTTTTTTTTAATTTTAATTCTATTTAAATAGTAACTTTATATTGCTGTTTTCATAGCCCTCTGCGAGGCTCGTTGCGATGTATGACGTATTTTACATTTAAATGTTATAGTTACTCGCCCTTGTGTCGAGCACAACTCTCGCTGCCTCTTCACGTAGCCAGGCTGTGTTGTTTGTAACTCAATTAGTTATTGTTCTGGCTCGTTTTTGTTCATTTTCAGAGTAGTATACTATACTATAATATTAAGGCTATGATTCTCTTTGTTTCGATCTGATTATAAGCTAGACAGTATGTTTGTAGTTACCTTTTTTCATCATCATCATCATCATCAGCCCGTATAACATCCACTGCTGAACATGGGGCTCCTCCCGAGGGAGGGTATTTGCCATAGTCACCACGCTTGGCAGACGGGTTAGTGACTGCAGTATTATGTTGTACCATACAAGGAACCGCTACTGCCCGTACCTTGATATAAGATTATTTTGATGATTTTATAAGAATCGGGACCAACGGCTTAACGTGCTTACCGAGGTACGGAGGGTAGTCCCTCAACCAACCAGACCCGGAGATAAATCTTAGAATTTACACAAAAAATCTGTCTGCCGTGAGGATCGAACCTACGACCTCGGAAATTTAAAGCGAGCCTTATTTATAAAGAAACTTATTTTGAATATGGTGTTAAATGAACCTATGGCTCCGTGCTTACGCGGTAGTTGCTCCTGAATTCTGATAAGATTATTATTAGTGAGAACCACAGATAGTTGTACTGAGTCTGGGTGTGCTTTGTGACCGTGAATTGGTTGTCTATTGATTAACTTGCCTAGTGCGGGAGACGTGTTACCAAAAAAACAAAAGCTAAAACAAAACAGTTAATTTTTATCAGGCATTTTTGTTTCCGAATACAACATTATCCTTATTTTTTATTAACTCATGGGCAGCAGCTGTACTAGCATATCATATCAATTTTTATAGTACACTAGCTTCCCGCGCGCGGTTTCACCCGCTTAACTCCTGTTCCCGTGGGAGCTTCATAATTAAATATAGCCTATAACACTCAAGGTGAAGGTAGCTTTCTAGTGGTGAAAGAATTTTTGAAATCGGCACAATTGTTTTTGAGTTTATTCATTACAAACATACACACAAAAATACAAATCTTTCCACTTTATAATATTTCTCCCGCACGCGCACCCCCGCCTTGGTGACGCCCACTTCGCAACGGGCCGTGCAGCAGAAATCGTAATATTTTAATTTCGCCATAACTTTAAAACCAAACGTCCGATTTTAATAATTCAAAGACCAAATATTATCTACATAAACTGTACTTAGTGATGAAATAATTTATTTTGATAAGGATTAATAGCATGAGTAAAATAAACGCGTTTAAATGTAGTCCAAAAAAAATTCAAGATTTCTAAATAAAAAAAATGGTTGTTGTGCCTCACTCGACATAGATAGGTATAGTGTGTCGCGGACTTTTTTGTAGATATTTATAAGATCTACAATTAATTACATCATTTTATGGTTCTATCTTTTAGTTTTAGTTTAGGCAGCGTACGTAAAATAAGTAACTTTTCTGGTTGATTTTTTACACCTTGTGTCCGAAAAACCCAAATATCTTACGGAACCCTATTTTTTTCCAAAATAAAATTTAGCCTATGTTAATTGTGGATAATGTAGTTTTCGAATGGTGAAGGAATTTTTGAAATCGGTCCTGTACTTTTTGAGCCTATTCATTACAAACAAACATACAAACAAAGTTTTCCTCTTTATAATATTAGTGTAGATAAAGATTTCCATTTAATTTATTAATATAAAAATATACTGCACTAAAATGTTAATAATGCAACTTCTATAAAAAAGCAATTTAATCCACTCATGTCTTAAATTTCGTTTACATGCCATAAAAGTTATACTTGCTACGGCCGCGGCGTGGATGCTACGTAAGTGCTACGCGATTTCGTAGTAGTCATAGAAACAGTGAGGTAGCCAGCACGTACCAGGCGCCGAGCGTCTCGTTGAGGTTAGTTTAGTCCATAGTTAGCAAGGTTCTTAATGATTGAAATTTGACTGTAGCCCTAAATCTTTGTTTTACTAATCCTCACTTCTAGGCTAATATTTTAAAGAGCACAAATTTGTTACATTGTTAAACTAAAAGTTTATAAAAGTCATTGCTTGCCGTGACAATGCTGGTCGGGCCGTCTCCTTTTTTTAATGTGGCGAAGGAGGCGATGGCTATGTGATCACTTGTTGTGGGATCAAACTACGCCACCCTGTAAAATCAATACGACAGGTTGCCCATTACGAGCGGTTTAAAAATGTGATTCAAGATAGTGATTTTGTAACATATATTTATAGCACAGTGTGACCTAAACCCGCATTTTACGCACGCTTTTCCGTGACCTAAGTTGCCTATTTCTGCACTATTGGTGCGTAAATTAATCGACTAACTTCACAGCGAACAATTGACATAGAAAAAGTGACAGCGGAATCAAAGAGAAACGCTGACATATAGTTCGTTTCGCGGAAATCGTAACTTTTGATCTGAAATGGAGACTTCGGGCAGTGAATTTAGCGAAGATGAGAACAATGAAATTGTTCCAGACGCGATAAAAGAGATGGCGAAATCGGTGACGGTTGTTAAATGAATAATAAAATGATGACATTAAAAATTGCAATGATTTGAATGTGACTTTTAAATTAATAAATATAAAATAGTATACGATACTCACTCAGACCTAAGTAGCCTATTATTGAACGGCGTGAAGTTAGCGCCCGAGCGTATCGAGGGTGCTAAACGCCGTGCATGTACTATTTCAATTGTTTCTTCGATTTTTGTACAGAACAAGCATATGCCATCAAAAACATACTTGTAAAAAAACCCAAGTCTCGTAACGCAGTTCTTTTACCGTTAAAAGTTGTGAGATCTATGTAATACCAAGTCGGTTAATTTATTCAGTTCCTACTTAAGGGACCTTCTGTCTTAAGCTATTACGTAACTATCTCACCTAACAGACTCTTAAAATGATCTTTTGAAAATTCGAAACTTTTAAGTTTTAAATAATAAATTAACTTGGCCATCGGATACTATTAGAATGTGTCTCACAAGTGTTTATTGCGATGGCCAAGTCAATCTAATATTCATAACATAAAAGTTTTGAATTTTGATAAGATCATTTTAAGAGTCTGTTAGGTGAGATAGTTACGTAAAAGCTTAAGACAGAAGGTCCCTTAAGTAGGAACTGAATAAATTAACCGACTTGGTATTACATAGATCTCACAACTTTTAACGGTAAAAGAACTGCGTTACGAGACTTGGGTTTTTTTACAAGTATGTTTTTGATGGCATCTCATTTCTTTTTGTAGATAGTTGTACCTTTTTTCCTTTGCTTTACAATTTACATAATTTTTTTGAATACCTACAACGGATTTAGGCTGTATCTCAAGAACCGCGATAGCTAAACAGTTGACATTTTCACAAATTATGTATTTCTGTTGCTATATTAACAAACTAAACATAAATTAAATAATTAAGGGGGGCTCCAATACAACAAACTTTTTTGCGGCCTTTTTTGCTCGATATCTATAACGGCAATAGGTAGGCACTTGAAAATGGTACGGAAACCTTAGTGCGCGAGTCCAACTCGCACTTGGCCGGTTTTAGTCTATTGTATGCACAAATGGAGGATTCCTGCGCTTTAATCGTTCCAAAGTAGACTTAAATTAAATGTAAACCGTCCAGACTCGTAACTCGGTGCCTTTATTTACAAAATAACTTAACTTACGAATATATGAATACCCACGTACCTAGCTGGCATGGCAACACTCACCATACGTAACAAGAGCAGCTGCGTCGTGTACTTTTTTATGGTTTATTGATATTCGTCGCACTCGTCAAACGTCATTTAAAATTTATCCTTATTTAAAATTGTTATCTCTCATTCATTATAAATATTGTCAATGTACCTAATCGAAAACTACAACATCAAGCTTAACAGAGGATTAACATGAACTTATGTATGGCACTCACGGCCTCACTGTCAAAGGTTTTTAAATAAAGAAATTACTAAACTGTTTTTAATGGAACTTTGGCACATGTCCGATTTTGGCTTTTTTTGAGACAGCTCCCGCACTAGGGAAATTATTATCTATGTCGCGGGTCAAAGTAACTTTTCCACAGAGACAAAGTCGCGGCCACAAGCTAATATGTACATAAGTAAATTTAAAGCTACCTAGTTAACATCAAACTGTGTAAAAACTATTTGATAAAATGAATATGCAAATACAGTTTGTGTCAGATAAATAAAACGTGGTGTGTGTGTATACCTGCGATATCGCAGTAAGACTTGTTAATTACTTGAAAGAAAGTGACCGTCTTTCTGTGACGAACGGGAAGCGTGGAAGCCGTAGTGTTTGTCCGGGGGGAATGCAAGAATTTTACGCATCTCCTCCGACACTGCGGCGTTCCCGCACGAGCGGTGGGGTATGTGGGACTCGCCCTCTCCATAGCAGTGGAATGCAAATCATACCTTGAGAGAAAAACAATTAAACCCCCGGTTACTCCTCTGACCACAATTGGTGAGGGGCCCAGGAACTGTTGCCTATCTGGGATACCCTATGGCAGCGTCCGCGACTCAAATGGTGTTGCGGGCTCTCCTGGGTCCAAATAACCAGTTTCAGGGATGCCAGAGTACACAGGGCCCCTACTTCTCAAGGGGCCGCGGCCTGTTAGTATACTATCGTTCATAGCACAGTTGCTTTTACATTCCATTGAGTTTTTTTTTTTCCTTCGATTTTGTTTTTATTTGTTAAATTAATCCCTGTGTCGCGAAGGTCGCACCGCTCGATAGATTAACGAAAACAAAGCACCCCCTGACTCAATACAACTGTTTTAATTTCAGACGAATAATTGTCCCGGGTGGGAATCGAACGCAGAAAACTAGGTCTCTGGAGCAACTAACGTAACCACTTAGCCACCACCTTTCAACATAATCGCATCTAGGTCCCTATCTACACCTATTCTTCCATTAAATCATACATATTCATTTACACTGATTCACTGACTGCAAATGTAACTTTGTAATCCTATACATTTATAAGAAATAACAAAGTTATTAATGCAGTTGATGAAACTTAACAACTGGACCGAAATTGCAAAATTTTGGAATTTTCCCATGAGTTTTACACTAAACTCTACGTCTGCTAGTAGTGCCTAAACATTTTGATGATCGGTCATTCACGTGTGAGCGAGTGACAAAATTACCGAAATTACCGAACTTTGAGTAGTTATAATTCTTAAAGTACTGGTTCAAATTGAATGAAATTTGAAATATGCTGTAGTTTTACAAAGCCTGCTTAGGTTCTGAAATTTCAGGCTCCTATCTTCATCCACAACGAAGTTATAGAGGGTCGAAAATCGGCTGAGTTGCTTCGAGAAAAGATAGGTACGGCCGTGCACCTTTTTTTTTTTTTTTTTTTTCTTACTCGACTTGGGTTGGCACTGCCGTGCCCCCAGATAACCAATATATTTTGTTAATTTATACTATCTTTATAGAGCTAAAAAGATTTTTTTAACACACTAATTTTACGACTACTGCTACGATTTGAAAAAGTCTTTATTTAATTACTAGCTGCGCCCCGCGCTTTTACCCGCGTTACTCTGCTCCAGTGGATCGGAGCGTGATTTTTTGTAGTTTATATGTCAACCGAGCTGATTAACTAACTATCCCCGTGCAAAGTCAGCTAAATCCATTCAGTAGTTTTAACGTGAAGGAGTAACAAACATCCCTCCATCCATCTATCCATACTTTCGCGTTTATTATATTATATTTAAATAAGTAGCAAGTGGGATGAAGATGTTACGGGAACGATAGTTACGCGGGTGAAATCGCGCGCAGACAGCTGTTATTTTACATGACTTTAATCAGAATTAGAATCAATATCGCTTACTTTCATTCTCCAAAACAAGATACACCAAAATGTACCGTATTCGTTATAGCAATATATACGCAAACATTCAATATTAATAACCAGTGAATATTGCTGTGAACTAACCCGGCAGTCTAATAGGTAAGCTTATATTGAGGATGTGGTATAATGATCAACAAGTTCCTCTCACTAATAACTCTCGGGTGTTTCCAATAAACCCTTAGGCTCAGTGTTTGCATATTGAATTAGGACTAGTTATAGGATTGGGGAGTTCAATAATAATAAGTGATGAGTTAAATTACGAGCATGGTGAACTGAAAAAACGATCATCTATTTTCAGTCTTCGTCACTTTTGTGATATCTTTAATGGCTGAGGCCTAGCGGTATAAGTTCCGCTTTAAGTCAAGGAGGTCGTAGGTTCTATCGTCATACCGGACTCCTCTGGTTGTCCCCATAATGGCCACGGGCACTTTGATGCTAACAATGCCAAACCAAATGGCAGAATTTTAACATATTTAAAAATAGGTAATTGAGTTATAATAATATATAAAATATATATACAAGTTTTCATAAATTAAAACAGTTTTACGTTATTGGAAAATTTATTCATCCTCCATTTTACCTAATTAATGCAACAAATCGCTCCAATTCAATGCAAGAAATCTCTATAACTCCCTCCTCTTTAATTTCAAAAACATATTTATCGATATTAAAGTACACCATATTATTATGTATTATTTTCTTTGATGAATGAGTTTGCAATCTGGTGATTACTGAAGCTGAGAATTACTTAGATGACTTCCAATAATTTCGTCATCATCATCATCAACAGCCCGTTTACATCCACTGCTGAACATGGGCCACCTCTTAACAGACCTTGGCAAGCCAGGATCGTAGAGAGATATTGCCATAATCACCACGCTTGGCAGACGGATTGGTGATCGCAGTAAGATGTAAACCTTAAGCTAATAGATGCTGCTGCCCATCCATCAGCCATATGTCCCTTAGTCGCCTTTTACGACACCTATGGGAAGACATGGGGTGGTCTATTCTAAGCCGGAAACCACACGGCCTATTCCAATAATTTACTTGATAACAAAATTTTATCTTTTCTCAACAGTATGGACTTGACAACAGAGGAAAAGGTAGTTCATTGTAACAATACACGATCGTTTAAGTTGGCAGCACCTCATTACGGCGCTGCCTCTATGCGGGCGAGGAGCGGGCCAATCGACGTTCGGTATCTGCTTCGAGTGTAACTCACCTGAGATGACATGCCAAAACATCAACTACTATTATGATAACAGAGTCAGCTGTTAGCAGCGTATTTTATAAAGTAATGTTGCTTATTTTTGGTGTTTATTATAAAGAACTTCTTTAAGGGGCCTTTTTGATATTTAAATGAAAGTGGACTAGAAATTCTTCTAAAACTTTCATACAACATCAATTTTTTGACTTTTTTCCTCCGATTTGGTGGATGTTTTATAATATAATGGTGAACCTGAAAATCTGTCAAAATTACTTGTATAATATTTTTGTCATCTCAATTTAAAAAATATATTTTTATAAATTGAGTGCTTAATAAATATCACTTTTTTATTAATTTGATTTCTTATTTTTATTAAAACCATAGCATGCTCACCTCTGTTAATAACTACTCTAGGGCGAGCTTCGATCTTTGAATTAAACATTTAATACTTTCGAGCAAGGGACAGTTGAAAATGTTCTGGATTTTTGAATTTTAAAATGTTTTAGATTTGGTTTTCTAAGTTCATTTTATAGAATGGGTTTTGTGTGACAGTGCCTTATTTGAACTGTTTGTAGTAGATAAGTATCTGGTAATAACTAATGAATATTTTATTAAATGTTACATGCTAAAGCCATATAACCTTTAAGTATATTTGCTGGACCACGATATTATATTATAGAATACATTAATAATCATTACTGGTTTCTCATAAATTATAAATCTTTACAAGCCGGTTACGTAACCTGTTGAAATCTGGCATCTTATGAACAGACCTTATATTAATTTCAAAATTGTGATTAATAAATTTTGACCACCACCAGGATTCAAACTTGCATGTTAGGTATAGCCAAAGCCAAAGCCTTAACCAAATTGGCTACGGTGGAACCCAACCAATCATTGAAGTCTATCAATCTCTTTTTATAACACATCTAAAATGTTAACCGGGGATGTAAGGTACCACCATGCAGAATTTAATTTAAATACAGATCGATAAACAAAAAATAAGAACTCGTAGTGTTCAATTTTACTTCTAACCTCCCCTTGAATCGATTTTTAACGTTTTTTTTCTGTGTTTAGACATTACACCTTTACTGTTTAAATATATATAGATTAAAACGTAAATTGTAACGTTTCAACGGTCTCAAAAACACCTCAGCCTCACGCTAAAATTATTAAATTGAATGTGATTGCAATACATGAAACAATAATTATATTTCATTCATTATGATGCGTAGTTAATTAATACGAAGATGCCATTACTCCGTTGAGTGCTTCGGTAAATTTGTTATATTTCGAGACTGCCTTTGTACGAGATGAGCTTTAATTAATGCCCCTTAATATAACGTCTTCATATTTTCGAATACTTAGTTACTCGTGTTTATTCTCTTTCTGACAACCTCCGTAGCGTAGCGGTATTAGGCTCGCTTTAAATCTCGGAGGTCGTGGGTTCGATCCCCACGACGGACAAAAATTCTGTGTAAATTCTAAGATTTCTTTCCGGGTTGAGGGACTACCCTCCGTGCCTCGGAAAGCACGTTAAGCCGTTGGTCCCGATTGTTATAACATCATCTATAATTATCGTATATCAAGGAACGGGCAGCAGTGTTTCCTTGTGTGGTAAAACATAATACTGCGGTCACCAATCCGCCTGCCAAGCGTGGTGACTATGGCAAATACCCTCCCTCGGGAGGAGGCCCATGTTCAGCAGTGGACGTTATACGGGCTGATGATGACTTTCTGCTTACATAAAATCTGCCATCCACTTAAAATAAGGAATTAGCTATCTAAGAATGAAAGTCTCCTTCTTCTTCTTCTTAGTCGTACACTCTTGACAGAGTGGTCGTGGTCATGTCAAAGTCGATGCTTGCCACACAGCAGCTCTTGCGACCCGTCGCCATGTGTCTTTGTTTCTGGTGGAGTCTTCTATATCGGTACTATGGTTATGGAGATTAGCGGAATATACGGACAAATAAATAGATAAAAAAATAAAAATAAAAGCCTACACATTGCCTTATAAAACTAGCTATGTACCGGTGAAAATCGGTTCAACTGTTATTGCGATTAGCCGGAAACAAACACAAAGACGGTCGTAAAAGGCGACTAAGGGACATATGGCTGACGGATGGGCAGCAGCATCTATTAGCTCAAGGTTTACATCTTACTGCGATCACCAATCCGTCTGCCAAGCGTGGTGATTATGGCAATATCTCTCAACGATCCTGGCTTGCCAAGGTCTGTTAAGAGAAGGCCCATGTTCAGCAGTGGACGTAAACGGGCTGTTGATGATGATGACTTCAATTTAATTTATTTTTATTGAAAAACACATATGCAACAAAACGTAGCTTATCTATACTAATATATAAAGCTGATGAGTTTGTGAGTTTGTTTGCTTGAACAAGCTTAACTCGGGAAGTACTGGTCCGATTAAAAAAATCTTCCTGTGTAAGCCTATTTATCGAGAAGGAATAAGCTACAATAGCTATTTATAAATGTTTTTACGGAAACGGGATTTACGCGGGTGAAACCGCGTGCGGTAGCTAGTCTAAGCTAAACCTAAAACTAACTTATGTTTACTACTTAAGTTAAACTAACCAGAATGCTAGTTACTAATGTTGATTCTACCGAATCCCAAGGCTCTATAGCATCTTGTTTTAACAGTTTATTAGTTAACTTACCTCCCACTCGCGGTTTGAGACACATTACTCCCATTACTGTGGGAAATTTATTATTAAATATAGCCTATGTTACATCTGGATTAAGTAGGTTCCTAATGGTTAAGGATTTTTGAAATCGGTCCAGTAATTACGGAGCCTGTTCAATGCAAACAAATTCATCATAAAGCCGTATAACACCACGCTTGGCAGGCGGATTGGTGACCGCAGTGTTATGTTTTGATACACAGGGGAAACGCTACTGCCCGTTCGATGGTTCTCTTGTTACAGATGGTGTTATAACAATCGTTAAGCCGTTGGTCTCGGTGTTATAACACTATCTATAGTAATATATAAACCTGAAGAGTTTGTTTGTTTGCATTAACGCGCTAATCTTAGAATCTACTGGTCCGGTTTGAAAAATTATTTCAGTGTTAGTTACCCTATTTATCCAAGAAGGCTATATTTAATTATGATTTTCTACGGGAACGGGATTACCGTGAGTGAAACCGTGCGCGGGAAGCTAGTCTATTATAATTGCCTTGTCAAGGATAGGGCAGCACTGTTTACATGTGAGTTACGATAAAATACCGCGGTCACCAACTCGCTTGCCCTTCCCCGGGAGGCGACTAAAGGATATAGATACCTACAGCAATGGGCATAAGAACTAAAAAAATCTATTTAGTCCGTCAGTTAGATTACAAAAAAATATTGGACACGTATTTTTTTATTTATCAAATAAATAAAAATTGACAAAGATACAGAGCAAAAACAAACTATAAAGTTCAGGAGAGGGGGGCTTGTGACGTCACTATTAGGTAAAATCGTACCTAATAGTGACGTCACACAAAATTTCAACGCGCTGCATCTTCGTCATTATTTGTTTGAGGAACGAAAAAAAAATACGTGTCCTATATTTTTTCGTAATCTAACTGACGGACTAAATAGATTTTTTTAGTCCTCACGCCTATTGGATGGGAAGCAGCATCTATCAGCTCAAGGCTACTAAACATATGATGAATTAAGTAAAAAAAAATGTAGGTAACGATGCTTTTAGAAAAACTTCGTTTTATTATCAAAGAAAAATATTTACACACTCTATACAGACGCGTTGTTGTCGCGCTTGACAATCAAGAGTGTTGTGGTGATAAAAGAGTTATTTAATGTATTATAACACTGCGATTTTCAATCCGCAAAGCGTTATGATTATGCCAATAAGGATCAACGACCCTGGATAGCCATTGTCTGTAAGTGGCCCATGTTAAAGTTTAAAAAAAAAAAATTCCGCCAGTAAATGTCATCGTGGTAGCTATGTGGTTTTCTGCATAGAATATCCGAATGAAGAAATTGGGTGTTCTAAGTTCTTCCTGTGGATTTGCAAGCATGATGATAATAATGATGATGAATATCAGACGGTCTCAATAATATAAATATAATATAATAATGACTATGTCGGTGTGGTTCGATTTCCATTCGGTTCGTGATTGACTGATATAACAATTGAAAAGTTATATGTATATTTTCTTTTATCAAAGCGACCGCGTAAAATTGATTTTGATTATGAAATGATTTACTAATGTTTTAGTATTTATTTATCTTAAAACGTAATTCGCCTTTAAATGTATTCCGATACTCTCGTAGACCCGCAGTCTGAGATGCTCGTGAACTGTAAAGTAGAGCATCGGTTGCACAAATCTCCCCTACAAAACTAAAAGTCATAATTCCACAGTCCTCTCACCAGCGACCGCCTTGACTCATGGTCTAAGTTCCGCAGCGGCGTCCACTTGCGGTTGTAAGCAACCGCAAGTGGACGCCCCTGCACAAACAAACATTTTTAATTCATTTCATTTAGTAGCAAAAGCCTCGTGACTAATTACATAATGTCAGTCTGAAAATGTGTCGAAATTATCGTACTAGATCTCCATTACATATAAAGCTTTGAAATGGATTTGTGAAAGATTATTCGACTCGGTTCCATTTATTTTTTTGGACGAACTTGTGTAGCCGTGATGCTTTTGCTATTCCACCGGGTATAAAAGCATACAATGCTCTAGAATTGCTTGCTTTTATGCCTGGTAGTTCCAATTATTATTTAATTTGTAATTTGATTTACAAATAAATCAATTTGCCCAAGCAAGGGTGTTCACTGACGGTTTAAGGAATCATTACTTAATTATTATTTTGGCAATTTTGTGCATGAATTAAGTAAATAAAAAATACGGAATATTTACATTCCGTTTTTCAAAAAGGATGTGTGTATGTTTATGTGTGTGTGTGTACGTGTGTGTGAATTTTGTGGCGTGAATAAAATTAGTTAAGGCATTGGGGGCTTTACCCAAAGATGCAGGTTCGAATCCTGCCGGTGGTCGAATTTTATTAATCTCAATTTTGAAATACTACAAAAGGTCTTTAAAGATTACTAGCAGAGTTTTTGAACATTACTGGTATTCTTTTTAAACCCTCGTGCCAAGCTAAAATGCTTGTGTAACGAGTGGGTTCACGTCGGTAGTACAATGAGTGGGGTTCAAACCGGCGACCTCAAGATCACAAGTTTGACGCCCTAGCCATTGGTCTACATCATCATCATCATCAACAGCCCATTTAGGTCCACTGCTGAACATGGGCCTCCTCTTTACAGACCTTGGCAAGCCAGGATCGTTGAGGGATATTGCCATAATCACCACGCTTGGCAGACGGATTGGTGATCGCAGTAAGATGTAAACCTTGAGCTAATAGATGCTGCTGCCCATCCATCAGCCATATGTCCCTTAGTCGCCTTTTACGACACCCATGGGAGGACATGGGGTGGTCTATTCTAAGCCGGAAACCACACACAATATCCACCCCATTTATTATAACTATCTAAATATTGCATCTGAACCATCTAATATCGCATGCAAGTTACTGAGACTACGTTGGACTTGGTTCAACTTGATCCCGGCACAAGTTATGGCAAATATTCCAAGTTATGACATCGGTAATGGAGACTAACTGACAAATAGCTTTCACGCTTATGTTCGATCCACGTGGCAAGTATCGTATCTGGACCAATAATAGAAAGTTTCTGCGATACTCATGATGTTTCTGTTTCTTTCTTTGTGTAGCTTTTTTAGGCAGCAGCGTTTACTTGGGTGATACAACATAATACTGCCGTCACCAAACTGCCTGCCATGCGTGGTGACTATGAAAAATACCCTCCGTCGGGAGAAGGCCCATGTTCAGCCGTGGACGTTATACGGGCTGATGATGATGATGCCGATTTCAGATTAATTAACTTATTTTTGAAAAACGGAATGTAAATATTCCGTATTCTTAATTTACTTAATTCATGCACAAAATTGCCAAAATAATGAATTAGTAATAATTCCTTAATCCATCAGTGAACACCATGAGTTGAGATCGAAGTCCCGCAGGGGGCGCTCTCTTGGGCAGGTTACTTTATTTGTAGTTTTAAAATTATAATTAAGGCTACAACCTTAACAATAATTGGAACTAAGAGGCATAAAAGCAAGAAATGCTACAGCATTGCTTGCTTTTATACCCGGTGGAATAGCAAGAGTATCATGGCTACGTCATGTTCGTCCAAAAAAGTAAATGGAACCGAATCGAATAATCTTTCACAAATCCATTTCAAAGTTTTATATGTAATTGAGATCTAGTAGGGGAGCGAGGGGCTTGTTGTTACAGGGGTAAGTAGTAACAGGCTCTTTTCACTAGGATCTTAAACGCTATTAACGTATTTCTTTGACTCGATTTGACCTATAAACCGCGCCGCATCATGATGCCATAGCCAGTGTCCCGCCGGCCGGCGCAGTGAGCAGAAGTTTGCATGTGCTTCATTTTTGCCAGGCAATATAAAATTGTATTGACGTAAAATTTCGGTTTGCGTTTTTAATAACGAATAATTTTAAATTTACTATATCTTAGTCCCATTCAAATGTATCTATCTCTGATAATGTGTAACAGTTTTTATGATTGCTAAATTTTTTAAATAGTTATCTTGATAAATGTTAAAAATCATACCGTAGGGTTAGTTGTAACAAAATCCCGGGGCTTGTTGTAACGTGTTACATCATGCTCCAAGTTATGATGTAGATACCTACTTTTTTTCCTTTGTTTAAGAATGAGTGACTTTCTTTTATACGCCATTAAAGAAAGTCAGAGCGGGCAACACAAAGCCAAGAAGTGTAAAAGTTAGCAGCAGCTGAAGTTTTAGAAAAAAAAAATGCAGTATTCGGAAAGCTAGTCAGACTTTCGGATTATGTCACGTCTCTCTTTATAGATACACAAAGAAGAATAAGAATAATGAAACATTAAGAGTTGGTTATGTTATAATTATTAGCGTCATAAAACTGCAAACGAACCAACTCCGAGTTGCTCCCGTCTACAAAAAAAGTTTTTCGCCATCGAAGATTGGACCTCTACCAAAGGCGCCACCAAGAAAAACTAATACAAATAGCAGAAGCAAAAGAAAATCTACTGTATGGCCGGACATTCCTGAAAATAAAGCTTTACAAAAGGAATATGAGGAAAAGATGAAGAAAAAACAGAAAAAAGTTGTCAAAATTAAAGGAAAAAGGAAAGGGAAGGGGAAAGCCAAAGGTAAATCAACAAATAATAAAACCGGAGTGGGCAGAGAAGTGTATTTGAGTCGATTTTTGATAAAAATTACATAATACTTACTTTAGAAAGATGTCAATTTTGTTAAAAATAAACAAAGAATAAATGATTAGAGGGATTATTGTCGTTTTTTTTTGTCGTTACTACTTGCCCCGGTAGACGTTACAACTTGCCCCAAGCACGAGGTAAGTTGTAACACCGCACTTCTTCTAGAAAATAATTAATTATAAAATAATGACCAATGGTTATGGTATTATTTTTACTTGATTTGGTAGAGGAAGAGTTACAGTATCCATCCATCTCTATTTAGTAGAAATGTAATAAATAGATCTCAAGATATATTGGTTTTAATGAAAACTGTTACAACAAGCCCCTCGCTCCCCTACTATAATTTCGACACTTTTTTCAGACTGTCATTTTGTAATTAGTCACGAGGCTTTTGCTACTAAATTAAATGGCTTAAAAACATAAACTAAGCAACCGCAGGATGCCCCTGCGAAACTTGGATCTCGACTCAATGCGGTCGCTGGTTGGGGAATGACCTTTATTTTTGTAGCTTTGTACAACTGATGCTCTACTTTACAGTTCACGAGCATCTCAGACTGCGGGTCTACGAGAGTATCGGAATACATTTAAAGGCGAATTACGTTTTAAGATAAATAAATACTAAAACATTAGTAAATCATTTCATAATCAAAATCAATTTTACGCGGTCGCTTTGATAAAAGAAATTATACATATAACTTTTCAATTGTTATATCAGTCAATCACGAACCGAATGGAAATCGAACCACACCGACATAGTCATTATTATATTATATTTATTTTATTGAGACCGTCTGATATTCATCATCATTATTATCATCATGCTTGCAAATCCACAGGAAGAACTTAGAACACCCAATTTCTTCATTCGGATATTCTATGCAGAAAACCACATAGCTACCACGATGACATTTACTGGCGGAAAAAATAACAAAATTTATCGTAAAATTTTTATGTATTAACTTTTATTTTAAATCCACAAAAATATTAAATGCAACCATATTTGTAATCTGCATTTCATATTTTAAAATAACAATTTTTGCAATTTAATAGCAATTACTAATTCATAAAGCACCATAAACTATTCTGTTTGTAATCGGCATATTTTAAAATGGCGATTGAAGTGAATGCGCCTCGACACTTAGCAGTTCAAACACTAGATGTACAGTCAACCAAGGAGATAGGTTTACACCCTAAGTATCAAATAATGTTAATAAATATGATTATGTACGACAACCGGTAATGGGTGAGGAGTTCGCAGCTAGTTATGCACAAAACGTGTCCATATAAATTGACAACCTCCGGAGCGTTGTGGTATTTGGCTCGCTTTAAATCTCGGAGGTCGTGGGTTCGATCCCCACGCCAGATAAGAAATTATTTGTGTAATTTCTAAAATTTCTTTCCGAGTCTGTATGATTGTGGAACTACCCTCCGTGCCTCAGTAAGTACGTTAAGCCGCTGGTCCCGATTGTTATAATACGATATATCATATTATTATATAATAATCGTAAACCAGGGAACATGTGTTACAACATAATACTGCAGTCACCAACCCGCATGCCAAGCGTGGTGACTATGGCAAAAACCCTACTTCATTACCATTTTCAGGAGTGGACGTTACACAGGCTGATGATGATGATATAAATTTAAAATGCGTTTTACAATGTGAAAACCTATCTCTCGTGTTGACTGTACCTAAGGCCGATGGACTCGAACTCGCTAAATACCTCGCAAACATAGTTAACTTGCTTCTGTTATTGTTGCTTTAATGTGAACGAACTTTGTCTACGTAGTGTGCCACAAGTCAGGCTCTCTGCTTGCTTTAACCGTTGTAAACTGCAACTTGATTCGTGTTAGCTCGAAATTGGTGGAGCTATCGGGAATACTCTTGTGTATGGGTTTAAAATAACTCAATCGAATAGCTAGTCAAACGATGTAAAGTAAACGAAACAGACTTTTTTTTGTATAATTTGAATATTAGGCTCTGTTTACATTGTTTAAAATGTACGAACTAAATAGTGCTGTATCGTTTTCTTTGGATCGTTTGAATAGATATTTGATCGAGTATTTTTTTAAAGATTACTAGAAGAGTTTTGCAGTTTACTAGTACTGTTAACCCCTCATCATCATCATAATCAACAGCCCGTTTACGTCCACTGCTGAACATGGGCCTCCTCTTAACAGACCTTGGGAAGCCAGGATCGTAGAGGGATATTGCATTAATCACCACGCTTGGCAAACGGATTGGTGATCGCAGTAAGATGTTAACCTTGAGCTAATAGATGCTGCTGCCCATCCATCAGCCATACGTCCCTTAGTCGCCTTTTACGACACCCATGGGAAGACATGGGGTGGTCTATTCTAAGCCGGAGACCGCACGGCAACCCCTCATGCTAAGGTAAAATGCTTGTGTTACGAGTAGGTTCACGTCGGTAGTGCAGTAGGTGGGGATCGAACCGGCGACCACAAGATCACAAGACTGACGCCCTAGCCATTGGTCTACGGCCGCTTCATGAAACTCATACACAAAGTTATTCCATATTGCTCCACCAATTTCGATCTTTTACACCTATCTATACTAATTTTAGTGTTGTTTGTATGTTTGTTTGTTTGCTTTCAGAGTTAGATACCCATGCCATGCCCATTTAGCGAGGAACATTATACTTAATTATGAATTTTTTACGGGAACGGGAGGTAAGCGGGTGGAAACGCGCGCGGGGAACTAGTTGCTAAATAAAATGAGAATTTGATATTGAGTTCATAAAGAATAGATTTCATGTTGTTACTAGTTTCTACCTCATTGTTACCATCATAATAGGCGTAAAGACTAAAAAAATATAATTAGTCTGTCAGTTAGATTACTAAAAAATATTGGACACATATTTTTTTATTTCATCATCATCATCACCAGCCTGTTGTAGTCCACTGCTGAACATAGGCCTCCCCCATCGATTTCCGGGAACGATCGCTAGCGGCCTGCATCCACCGACTTCCTGCGACCTTTATGAGGTCGTCGGTCCATCGTGCAGGCGGTCGTCCTACGCTGCGCTTGCCAGTACGTGGTCTCCACTCGAGAACCTCTTTGCTCCATCGGCCGTCAGTTCTTCGAGCTATGCTTCAGTTACCTTCGTTCTCCTGCGGATCTCTTCATTTCTGATTCGATCACGCAGGGAAACACCGGGCATAGCTTTCTCTCTTTCTCTTTCCATAGCTCGCTGAGCGACAAGTTTTATTTATCAAATCAATAAAAATTTACAAAAAGCAAAATAACAAAAACTGTATAGTTTAAGAGAGGGAGCTTGAGACGTCACTACTAGGTAAAATTGTACCTAGAAGTGACGTCACATGAAATTTCAACGCGCTGTATCTTCGTATTTCTTTGTTTGAGGAACGAAAAAAAAATACTTTTCCAATATTTTTTGGTAATCTAACTGACGGACTAAATAGATTTTTTTTTATTCTTTATGCCTATTATCCCGTACAAAGTTTACCGCTGAACATGCATCAATATCGATCCAACACCTTCCAAGACAATGTTGCCATAGTTAATATATAGGTAGACGCTCCTATATAAGCTTGTAAACGATTATGATAGATGTCGTTATAACTATCATTACTTAACATGGCATGGAGTTGTCCCTCAAACAAACTGACAAACATGACACCATCCAATTTTCAAAATTAAAAAAAAAAAAATGTCACCGTTTTGGCTCCGAGACTATCAGTAGTCTTGGTAACCCCTCGTGATAAGCTAAAATACGAGTATATGTGTTACGAGTGGGTTCACTTCAGTAGTGCTATGGGTGGAGATCGTACCGGCAACCACATGGTCGCAAGTCCAACGCCCTATTCCAAACCTTTTCAAGTTTCCTTTGTATCTACTGTTTTCTATTTAACGTAGCGTTTTGAAGTTAAGCATCAACTAGTTATTATTCAAAGCATAAAAATGTCCTGAATATACCTTTTTATTCTGTTCACTGATGGTAATATTAGATAAAACAATATTAATTTAAAATCTCGTGATCGAATTCTCCAATCTTCACACTTGAGCATTTTATTGGCTTATAACGAGCCCTCAGAGGCACGTGCGGTGAATATCGTGGATGTGTTATGTTGTACCGTGAATTGTAAATAAGTGTAGTCAAAAGAAGTATTCTTTTTGAGCAAAGTGTTTATAGATGCGTGTAGGGTACGCCCTTATTAAGTTTGCTTTATTTTCGGTGATTTATTAAAGAAGAGCCTCTTATTTATTTTCATGTAGGTGTATTACGTTACTTTTTATTTATTAAGAGAATTGAGTTATTTTTGAGCACTTCGAACGCAAGAGCGAAAATGGGGATTATTATTGTTGTCTGGGTAGCTATCTATGAATACCGATCAATTTGGAATTGTAGATGTATAGTGGTCGTTCAGTGGTCAAAATTAAATCATTATTGAAGAAAAAATCAAGCACTCCTTCTCTATCCTTATCCTACTATAATATTATAAACGCGACAGTTTGTAAGTATGGATGGATGGATGGATATTTGTTACTCTCTCACACCAGAACTACTGAAGGGAATTGGCTGAACTTTTGCACCGGGATAGGTAATACGCTGGATTAACATATAGGCTTTAACATCACGCTCCGACCCACTGGAGCAAAGTAACGCGGGAGAAACCGCAGGGCGCAGCTTGTATAAACTATAAACTGTTTTCGTTAAAAGGGGGTATAAAGTTTTTCCTTCATGTATAAAGATCAACATAGATCAAATTATTTAAGCTCACTCAAAACTAAAACTCACTTATGAAAAACTAACTACTCTATATCGATGCAATTTGATAACGTTTCAAATATGTTCAGCATTGCCCTATATAATGGAAATGCTTATCTGAAATCATTGTTACCAAATACCACTATTAAATTTTGTATTGTGAATAGGAAGTAAATATATTTTTTTTTTGTCTGCGGTGAAATGCATTGACGCTTTCCCACCGCCGCTGCAGCGTATTTGCGCGCTGGCGGTGGGATATGTGGCACTCGCCCTCTCCATAGCGTGGTATGCTTAACTCATACCACGAGGAGAGGAACTTATACCACTAAAACCCCCCGGACACTCCTTCGATCCGCTATCGGCGGGGGCCGGGTACGCATAAGCAATCCGGCCCTACGAAATAGGACGTACCTACGGTTATTTTAAAGAAAAAAATATAATATGTTTATAAAGGTAAGCAAGCCATATTCCCCATCAACTTTCTTAAAGTCACCGCCAATGAAAATCACTGACACGTTCTTTCACGTTTCATTAGTCCTCGCTAATAAAAATCCTATCAACTCATGGTTATATAATATCAAGAAAAAACACAAGCCTCATTGCACCGTCTGACAAAGAAAATAAAATACGTTTTCCAATAAGCTCATTTTGTATTTGTTTCTGATCTTCTTGAGCTAGTATCCATTATCGACTTTTCTCAATTTTATAATGAAAGAAAACCTTTGTTTTTGTACCGCTACAAAAAAAATATGCCACAAAAATAGTAAATCATGTTTATGTGATGTTATTCCAATACTTTTAAGTGCCTTAGAGATAAAACAAATGAGAAAATCAATATACGAGTATTTCACATTATTTAAATGTATTAAACTCTTTATGGAAAAGATTACCTTATACTATATTTCAAAATTGAGATTAATAAAATTCGACCACCGGCAGGATTCGAACCTGCATCATTGGGTGAAGCCCCAATGCTTTAACCAATTAGGCTACGGTGGAACCCTACCGATCATCGAAATTTATTAATCTCTTTGTAACACGTCTCTAAGGGGGACAATAGTGCCATCTTTAACGGTCCTACATGGCCCGCTGTATACTCTGTTGCGGACCGTGGTATGGCTATGGTTTCAGAGTGGCTAGAGCAAAACCTCCTAACCTTAAATTCCAAAAAAACACAGTACTTATGTTTCCACAAGACCCTAGCCTCGGCTCCTGATGAAGACGCAAATATTAGGATCCATACCGGTGCATGCCTTGGTGCAAATTGTTTGTGTGATCTGATTACTCGTACAAAGTCTTTAAAGTACCTTGGAGTCCATGTTGATGAAAATCTGTCATTCAAAACACATATTCAGTTTCTTTCGGCCCGAATCACAAAGGTTATTGGTGTTATGCGGAACCTGAGGTATGTTGCAAGCACTGAAACCATTACATCGGTTTATTATGCACTATGTCAATCGTTGATAGTTTACTGCATAACGTGCTGGGGCAGTGCCATTAAAACCTCAATGATTCGGGTTGAGAGAGCTCAGCGCTCAGTATTAAAAGTCATGCTTCGGAAACGCTTCAGATACCCCACGGCAGATCTCTATAGAGATGCTGGGGTTCTTAGTGTGCGTCGACTCTTTATTCTCAAAACCTGTCTTGCCATGCACAAATCTGTTATCTCCTCCCCTGTGTTCGAGACTTTACTAAATCGCCGAGTTTTCAAAATTCCCTCTCCAGTTGTTAACACTTCCTTTGCACGACGAATAAGTAGCTTTATGAGAATTCATGTGTATAACGTTGCGGTAAAATGTTGCGATAATAAAACCAAAACAATCAATGAAGCTAAGCGCACGGTAATAAATTGGTTATTGACGTTAGATTATGACCAAACTGAGAAAATCCTAGAATTCATAGCCTAATTTAGATATATTATTATGTCATGTCCACTATATTTAAGTATATATGTATTATATTTAAGTACATATTATTATTATTTAACAACCCCTACTAAATTATATTTATTTATCCACTAAAATTCATTTAAGTTAAGTTCAGCAGACCTAGCAATATACATATCTACCTGAACAATCCCGTATCAAAGTTTCCTCGATACAGGCTATGCCTCGTGAGGAAACTGTTGGAAAACTATTTGTCCATCGCTGTCTGTAAAATTAAGTTAACCTATAAGTGTGTTGTAATGACTATAATGTAAACTGTTTTCACTGTTACTTGTTTTTACAGTAAATAAATAAATTATAAATTAAATTATAAATTATAAAAAAAATTATAAATCTATCGGTAATGATCCGCATTACTTATTAAACGATGACACTGCCCGTTTTGTGAAAAACGAAGCCTTCCGGTGGTCGAATTTTATTAATCTCAATTTTGAAATACGAGTATTTATTGTGTATAACAGTGGCGGCGGGCGAAAGACGGTCTCAAACTACTCCTAAGGTCGCGTCCTGCCTGACTAGCATAGGCAGCGCGACTCGAGTCTACTCTACGGAGGCCGAACAATCACATTGCAGAGAGCGTCACGTGACAGTGCGTTTCTGCAAAGTGATTGGTCGGCCTCCGTAGAGTAGACTCGAGTCGCGCTGCCTATGCTAGCCGAGCTGGACGCCAGCGGGCGGAGCGGGCGGCTCGGGTGGTGCCTAAGGAAAACCTGCCGCCCGCACCGCTGTCGTCGAGAACAGCTTCATACAAATCTATGAACTTTGATAAAGACGCGCGTGCCGTCGCCCGCGCCGCCCGCTCCGCCCGCTGGTGTCCAGGACGCGGCCTAATTGTGATTCCACTTAGTTTTAGGCCGTTATATGACCTGGCTTGGCTTACATCATCATCACCAACCCGTGTAAAAACAAACCAGAACCGGAAAAAAAGTCTTAGAATAAACTCAAAGATTTGTTGTCAGGCGTGGGGATCTTACCTACGATCTCCAAGACCCATATCGCGATGCCACGGAGATCTAGACACGAGGTAGTGTGTTGAGCCAAGTTCAAGTCACAGAACTGGCGAGCAGCACCGAGTGTAATATTACACGATACATTTGGAGCCACTTTTGACCCCCTCATAACTCAAAAACTATTTCACATAAACGTGTCAAATTTGGCTGTCATCTTTATCTATGCCAATGTACACTTCTCGTCAGAAAAATCGAAACACCTTGCAAGTTTATGTTTTGTAAGGATTATCAGAAAAAGGAGTATATTTACGAATATAATATGCCAAATGTCGTTTAATAGTGAATAATATGAGGTTTTCAAATCCATATGTTAATTTTCTAAATTTCAATAGGTTTCCAATTTTGTTTAACAAGTAATTTTTACCCTGTATGAAGTATGAAGGACGTTGATAAAACAACACACGTAAATGAAAGAAAAAGCTAAGAAACGTTCTCTTATTACTTATTCCATACGGTTCTTCATCGATCGGATGAGAGTCACGATGAAATGTTGTGGCATTCCATTCCATTCCTCTTGGATTGCATCTTGCAGCTGGCTTAGTGTTTCTGGGGCAGAATCTCTTGCATGAATTCGTCTCTTTAATGCATCCCATAGATGGCCATTCCTTAATGGAGATTTTTTTTGTTGTCCGGGGGGAAATGCATTGACGCATTCCCACCGCTGCTGCAGCGTATTCGCGCGGTGGCGGTGGGATATGTGGGGCTCGCCCTTTCCATAGCGTGGTATGCTAAACTCATGCCACGAGGAGAGGACCCTACACCACTAAAACCCCCCGGACACTCCTTCGATCCGCCGTTGGCGGGGGCCGGGTACGCATAAGCAATCCGGCCCTCTTACGGCACCCGCGGCCAGTATGTCACCGCGGGATCTCCTGGGCCACACTTACAGTGGCCCATTTTCCCAGTTATAGGGACGCCTGGAGTGTAGAGGCGACCCTACTCCTCATATGTCAGCCTCGAAGGGAGCGGGGCCCATGTGCCCCACTCCCCGAAGCCGAGCCTAGGGCGGTAGGCGGCGGGTTTCGGCCCGCCGCCGACGGCCAACACGCCGTCTGCGGAGTGGGTGGGCGGAGGGATCTTCTTGCCTCTCCCGCTCCGCGGCCTCCTTCTGTGACATAACTTGTTTACAGAAGGAGGCAACCGCCTCCCACGACCTCTCACTTTGGACCATCTTTGAAATGATGGTCGGCAGCGAGAGGTCGTCTCCCACCACGAGCTCCTCCCGCTCGTTGGCCCACGCCGGACATTCCACCACCGTGTGCTGCGCCGTATTTAATGGAGCTACCTACTTCGGTAACATGATCTCGTACGACACTCGCGATGGGAGCCCTAGCATTGTCGTCCATGAATATGAAACCGTTGCCAGTAAAATGTGCTTAGGGCATCACGTGAGGCTCAAGACACCGTTCGATGTACCGATGACTGTTTAGTACACGCAGTTTAAAGCTGAAGAGTTTTTTTGTTTGCTTTAACGCGGTAATCTCAGGAACTACAAGTCCGATTAGAAAAAGTCTTTCAGTGTCAGACAGCCCATTTATCGACGTATTACGCAAGTGAAACCGCGTAAAAATGATTCTAAAATATTTTTCACGCATAGAAAAATCACTAATCGATCGGTATGGTTGAAGACCTTGCACATTCACATCGTTCCACAAAGTTTCCGCACGACTGAGAGGTTCTAATATAATCACTGGTTACACAAATGATCGCACATCTCCTTCACTCAATTATGTCAAAGTAAACACGCTTATTTAATGAGTTACTACTGAGTTTTAGGGTTTCCTTGTTTCAACAAGAATGTATAAATATGATTATAAAAATGTATGTTGTTGTGTATTTATTTACATTATTATGATTTTCATAAATATACGCACGCTTAGAAATATAGTGACCTAATTAAAAAAAAGCAAATGTTAGGTAAATGGCGAAAAAATACTGTCCATATTGTATCCATACATTTTGTAGAAAATATAAAATATTCGGCTGTTTTAAAAAGATGTGTAGGTATTTTATTAGTTTCATATCAAACTTATTAATATTGGTCCATGAAAATGTTGAATTTAGGTCATATTCTGAATAAAAGTCACACATACGAATTTTTGAATTGGGTCCCTATATTTCTGAGCGTGCGATATTTGATAACTATCATGAAATATCTACTTCAGAAACACACACATTCACACACACACCCACTCAATGAATTGTAAACCGGTGGTCAGTGTCTTGGAGTCCTGAAATTCAGGGTTTCCATAGTTTAGGCTGTAGTCCACCACTATTTCATTTATTTTTTAATTTACCTGTAGATGTCGTCTTTATAAGCTCGGCAAATATAACAGACGTTTTAGAACCTAATGGCTTCATGTGACCCCATCATCATCATCATCGTCAGCCCGTTTAACGTCTACTGCTGACCATGGGCCTCCTCCAAGTTGTTGCCATAGTCACCACGCGTGGCCGCAGTGTTGTGTTGTAACACACAAGGTAACGCCGCTTCCCGTTCTCTGGTATACGCCTATTGGGACCAACGGCTTAACATGCTTTCCTAGGCACGGAGAGTAGCCCCTCAACCTCTCGAAAGATATCATAGGATTTACATAAGAATCTGTGTCGCTGTAAGTCTTGAAGGTCATGGGGACCTCTGAGACTAACAGCGACACAGATGCCGCTAAGCCACGGGAACGTCACCTATTGAGGTCCGACGGAAGGAATCTGTTGTTCTCAAGGGTGGGACGGCCTTCACCCTTGCTTTGGAGTATATGCAAAGCTAACCGTCATGTGTCTAATGGTTTTAGTATTTTTAGGGTAAATTAAACAAGAGTGTACCTGTGTTTGTTGTGAACTATAATATGCTCTGTACATCCGCTAATCTTTATTGAACTTAGCCGCGAAAGTCAGAATCGATCAAGATGCCATTAGATACAGAAGAGCATAGGAAACTCAATGGTGTTAAATAAAAGCACCTTTTTTATTCGTTACTAGCTTTCCACGTGCGGTTTCACTCGCGTATGTCCCGTTCCCGTGGGAACGTCTTTTAAAATGCAGCCTATGACATTCACACGTAATGTGGAATCGTGTCTATCACTGACGGTTATTTTAAACAACGGACAATAACATCAATTTCTTTAGAAAAATAATATTGCTGTTAAGCTCGCTTAATATTTTTAATGTTTCGCTCAACTTCTATATTTTTTTCTTTCATACAAACCTTCTCCTGACCATAACGAATACAACAAAAAAAGAGTTAGTGAAATTGGTCCATCCGTTCATGCGTAATGCGATGACCAAGGGAAACAGGGTTTCATTTTTATGTGTATATAACATCGGTTATCTGCCAAACTCAAACTCAAATATTAAAAAGTTAAAACCCAGAATGGCCGCAAGCAAACCGGTTAAAACAAATTGGTTTAAACATTGTGTTCTGATGTAAGTTCAACAAAATGGATCTGAAGTTAGAAAGAGTTGTTATTTTTATGAAAACTGGCATTAATTAATTGTGGATTTACTAGATTTGACTGCTATTTTGTTCCAGTGAGTCACAGCGGGATGATTTGTAGCTTATATATTAATCCAGATAATAATCTATCCCGGTGCAAAGATTCAGCCAATTCCGTTAGGTAGTTTTTGCGTAATAAACATCCATAAAAACTTTTGCGTTTATAATATTAGAAGGATTTTATTTCGTTTTAATTAGAGGGAACTTGAGCAAATGCGAGCTTTCATCATCATTCCGTATAACTTCCACTGCTGAATATGGGCCTCCTCCCGGGCAGGCGGCAGGCGGCCGGCGGCAGTATTACAATGTACCACACAAGGAAACGCTGCTGCCCGTTCCTTGATATACGATTATTATAGATGATGTTATAACAATCGGGACCAACGGCTTAACGTCCTTTCCGAGGCACGGAGGGTTGTCCCTCAACCAACCAGACCCGGATAGAATTTACAGAAAGAATTCCTTTCCGGCGTGGGGATCGAACCCTCGACCTCTGGGATTTAAAGCGAGCAAAATACAGATACGCTACGGAGGTTGTTGTTGGTTGTTGTGTGTGTTTGCTGGTACTATTTTTTTTTAAATCAATGACTGAATGTGAAAGCTAACATTAAAATATTTTTATCAACATTAAGTACGTTCTAAATACTTATTATAAAATAAACCATAACTCTTACTTATGAATAAATCAAAAGGCAATACTGATAGTTTTCCACTGAAGTAATTAAATCATTTAGTTGAAGAATAATCTAAAAGTGTAATGAAAACAATAACTGGAGTAGCATATGAACATTGGTTAGTAACGTCACACATGCATGTTTCAATCTAGAACAATGACTCTTATTACTAATACCATACGAGTTAATTTTGAATATAGCAGGAGTGATTCTTAAATCTTTATAGATTGTGGTGTTCAGAAGGGATCTGTAAGTCAACAAACGTTGTTAGTTGAATTGGTTTAGAGTAAGTTACATTTAAAATTAAAAGTGAGTCTTGTATGTGGTAGCTCCAGTTAATTTTGTACCCGTTAACACTGAGGCATCTTACAATAATGTGTACTTTGTCATATATCGCAGGACAAACGGACGGACAGATTATAGAAATCTGTCCGTAAGATCTAATCATGTGAAGTTTAGCTACTTTAGTGATACTTTTGTTAGATTTAGTCTTACACATTCTTATTCTGACAAGTGTGTACCATACCTAAGTGCCTTATAAATTTAATTTTATTAATTAGCTTCACTCGCTCCACAGTTTAAATTACTTTACTACTATACTTTAGACAACTTTTAACTTTGACTCAATAACGTTATTTATTAAAAACTGAAAAGTTAAAGCGCCTTATAGGTATCGTACAATATAATACTGCCGCTTATCAAACGTGATAACTATGGCAAATATCGTCTAGAACAGGGATCCCCAAACTATTTTGGACAAGTGACCCCCTTTTCCAAAATGAACTGTTACCTCAGACCCCCATGGCCAAATTACCTACTTTTAAGATCAACCCCCTTATTCATAATGGTCCGCTAACTTAATACAGCTGTTACAGTGTGTTATTTTTCATTCTGACTTAGGTCAATGGAACTTACTTTGGGAATCCCTGGTCTAGAAGGAAGTATATGTCCAGCAACGGACTTTATACAGGCTGATAATGATGAAGAAGTAATAGAGGGTGTTGAAATATTTGGATCGATTATTTTTTTGAGGTTTTCTACTCCATATTTTATTTATTTACTGTTTTAATTATATTTATTTACATACCACTAATAAACAAGACGAAACATGTAAAAAATAAAGCTAAAGAGTTTGTTTGTTTGCTTACGTGCTAATCTCAATACTGGTCCGATTTAAAAACATATTTTAATATTAGATAGCCCATTAATTTTATTATTTCTCACGGAAACGATAGTTATATTATAAAAATGAATCAGTTCTAATTTGCCAAATGTGTAAACTCTAATCAATTGATGTTAATATCTTCCCTTCAGAAATATAATTACTGTAAAATAATGCAATTTTGTTAATTTAATTCAATTAGTACAACAATTTGCCGTGTGGTTTCCCGCTTAGAATAGATCACCCCATGTCCTCCCATGGGTGTCGTAAAAGGCGACTGAGGGATACATGGCTGATGGATGGGCAGCAGCATCTATTAGCTCAAGGTTTACATCCTACTGCGATCACCAATCCGTCTGCCAAGCGTGGTGATTATGGCAATATCCCTCAACGATCCTGGCTTGCCAAGGTATTTTAAGGGGAGGCCCATGTTCAGCACTTGACATAAACGGGCTGTTGAAGAAGTATAACAATAAATTATATGAAATCTATCTTGCAATTAAACAATATTGAAGCTTTAAAACGCAGGTTCCTAAACATTTTTTTTCTCATAGAGCCCTTTACAAACTTTACTGGCTTTGACGGACCCCCTGTTGCTCAATTTCTATTACATTACACACTTATAACTTGTGGATTCGATCTTTTTTACGCCAACGTAGACCCCAGTTCAGTCTCCTGTGGACCCCTGGGGGTGCACCAAGACCACTTTGGGAATCACTTCCTTAAAATATGCATATATCAATCAATAGATCAACGTCGATTATAAGCAGGTGTAATGTATGAAGTTTTCATAAGAACCACTATTGCTACTTAGTGCTGTATGTTTTATCATAATTATCTTAAAACATATAAAATATATGTCGCCGACTTAAAATAACAATTGTTTACATCATTTTTAGACACCACGGTGATGTTTATACTCGTGCTTACAGTTCATACTTTAAGCACGAGCATAAACACCAAAAATAAAGAAATTGAGCGAAACATTAGAAATTTTAAGCGAGCTTAACAGCAGTATTATTTTTCTAATGAAATTGATGTTACTATCCGTTGTTTGAAATAACCGTCAGTGATTGAGCCAAAACCACATTATGTATGAGTGTAATAGGCTTCATTTTAAAAGGGGCTCCCACGGGAAGGGGTGTGAGTATGATCTGTAAGCACGAGTATAAACATCATTTAACATACAAGCATTTCTATATAATCTGAGATCGAAGATCTTCTACTAATAGTTTGACTGCGTTCCTAAATTGATTAAAATGTTTATTACGTTACTTTGTTTCAAAAGAGCGACTTGGCAAGCTTTCAAGTTTTGCGGTGTGTAAAGTCACGTTAATAACTAATGATATTATAACATCACGCTTGTGTAGATTAACTTTGCTAAGTAATTTAACAAATAACTCCTAGTGTAAAGTCTTAAGCCTAATTTATACTAACCTAAAGATTTTTTTTATTCGGTCGGATATATTATGTAGTTGTGAACAACCTCCGTAGTGTATCGGTATTTGGCTTGATTTAAATCTTGGTGGACAGAAAATCTTCATGTAAATTCTAAGATTTATTTCCGGGTCTGGTTGGTTGAGGGACTCCGTGCCTCGGAAATCACTTTAAGCCGCTGTTATAAGCCGCTTTCCCGATTGTTATAATATCATCTATAATAATCGTATATCAAGGAACGGGCAGCAGCGTTACCTTGTGTGTTACAACATAATACTGCGGTCACCAACCCGCCTGCCAAGCGTGGTGACTATGGCAATGCCCTCCCTCGGGAGGAGGCCCATGTTCAGCAGTGGACGTTATACGGGCTGATGATGATGATGAAATCTCGGTGGACAGAAAATCTTCATGTAAATTCTAAGATTTCTTTCCGGGTCTGGTTGGTTGAGGGACTACCGTCCTTGCCTCGGAAATCACTTTAAGCCGCTGTTATAAGCCGCTTTTCCGATTGTTATAGTATCATATATAATAATCGTATATCAAGGAACGGGCAGCAGCATTTCCTTGTGTGTTACAACATAATACTGCGATCTATAGCAAAAACCCTCACTCGTGAGGAGGCCCATGTTCAGCAGTGAACGTTGTACGGGCTGATGATGATGATATATGTAGTTAGCCACGAGACTTTTGCTACTTCACCGGACGAGCAGAGTTCCAGCCTTATCAAAACTATAAACTAAGCCTCAAGCACTCTAGAGCAATAAAAAAAGGTTTTAAAAACCGAAAGTCAAATTACTTAGTATGATACATTCACGGAATAATAACAAAGGAAAACTTAACTAAACTTTATACAACATAAAAGCTCAATATATTCAATATATATAACATAATATAGTAAAACACGTATTTATTATAGCCCAAGGTCAACTTCAAAGTTCCAGTGGGCCACTTGCGGCCCGCGGGCCGTGAGTTGAGTAGGTATAATTGCACTCTGTGACCCTTGGACTCAGGGCGGGGGGATTGAGGCGTGGTAACTTTTAGTTTCGAATAGTTTTGTGCGATTGTCGCTCTGCTAAAATCACGTCGTACTTTGCTAATTATTCTAAAGAAAATCACCTGCTTTTTTCCAAATCACACGGATCGCTGAACTCCCAATCTATATCAAATGCACTTGTAACCCTGATTGCATAAAAACAGAGAAAGCCCCACGATTATTATTCCACTCGCATCTACCCAATACATCTCCTGCTATTTGAACTCCAATAACTTTATTGACATAAAAATATACTCTCTTTGATGATATAACAAATATATTTTCCTATGTTTACTGTGGAATAATATTTTGTAATAACTAGACGAGTGTGCCAGATTCTGATTCATGTAATATTTATAAGTGCTTCCCTGAATTTATTGTAACTTAGATGGTTGGAATGCGTATGTGTGCCCGGCCCCCGCCAACGGTGGATCGAAGGATTGTCCGGGGAGTTTTAGTGGTGTAGGGTCCTTTCCTCGTGGGATGAGTTAGCATACCACGCTATGGAGAGGGCGAGTCCCGCATATCCCACCGCCAGCGCGCGAATATTTTGATAGAACAAATATAGATTTAATTATTTAATGTATTCGTTAAAACGCAGGGCGTGGTCAATCGCTAAGTACAGAGACATCACCCGCGTAGCTCCCGTTACGCCATTACGAAATATAGCCTTCCTCGATAAATGTGATAAGACAGAACAAGCATTTTGCGTCGCTAAGAACAATATAAATAAATAAATTATAATAATAACATATAAATATATAATATATGATATAAATAAATAACAAATATAATTTATTTATTTTTTTCTAATTAATGTTTGACTATTTACAAGTGCCTGTAATTAGTGTACGTAAATAAAAATGATTTTTATTTATTTATTTATTATTATTTATAAAAAAGCACTGAAATAATTATTAAAATCGGAATAGTAATTCCTGAATTTAACGCGTTCAAGTAAACAAACAAACTCTGCTGTTTTATAATTTGTTAAGATTATTCATCATCATCAGCCCGTATAACGTACACTCCTGAACATGGGCCGCCTCGCTTTGCAAGCGGGTTGGTGACCGCAGTCATATGTTGTACCACAAAAGGAAACGCTGCTGCCTGTTCCTGGATATACGATTATTATAGATGGTGTTATAACAATCGGGACCAACGGCTTAACGTGCTTTCCGAGGCACGGAGGTTATTCCCTCAACCAAGCAGACCCGGAAAGATATCTCAGAATTTACACAAAGATATCCTGTGTGGGAATCGAACCCACGACCTCCGAGATTTAAAGCGAGCCAAATACCGCTATGCTACGGAGGTTGTTGTACGTTAAGATTATTGTTGCTATGTAAAAATTAGTATATAGGGTGACTGGTAATTAGTGACCGATACCTAAACACATGATTGTGCTCATGATAACAAATAACTTTTACTAAGGCACTAAACATGAAATCGCAAAAAAAAAATCAGCTGCTCCCTACCATGTGGACGGGTTATGTGAACATGAATGTATGGAACAGCTGATTTCTTTTCGCGATTTCAGGTTTGGTTCCATAGTAAACGTTGTTTGTTATCATGAGCACAATCATGTGTTTAGGTATCGGTCACTTATTACCAGTCACCCTATATAAACAACACTATTCTCACAAGTGGTGTGATAAATTAATTCTGAAATCAAGAACACATTGACTACCACTGAATATCAATGGCAGTTCGCGAAGCATAATGAATTCTTAAGATGTGTGTAATAGTAATTAATTACAACGTTTTACCAAGCAATTAGGAGATCAATCTTACTTTATCAAGACATTTCCTGGTTTATTTATCTTGTATAGATACGTACAATGATAATTTGTTACTATGGTTTTGTATTTCTTTTAAATAAACTACTATCTTCCCGCGCGCGGTTTCACCCGCGTAACTCCTGTTCCCGTGGGAACTTCATAATTAAATATAGCCTATGTCATCCGGGGATAGTGTAGCTTTCCAACGGTAAAAGAAGTTTTCAATTCGGTCCAATAGTTTCGGAGCCTATTCATTACAAACATACGCACAAAAATATAAATCTTTCCTCTATACAGTATTACTAGCTTCCCGCGTGCGGTTTCGCCCGCGTAACTCCCGTTCCCGTGGGAACTTCATAATTAAATATAGCCTATGTTACTCAGAGTGAATTTAGCTTTCCAATGGTGAAAGAATTTTTGAAATTGGCATAGTAGTTTTTGAGTTGATTCATTACAAACATACACTCAAAAATACAAATCATTACTCTTTCTAATATTAGTATAAGATATATGTATATAAACTATGTGCTTACAGCCCCGATTGGTAAAACATCTTCTATATAGCAATTATACTACCTATACGGTGCTTTGGAAACGGGCAGCATGGATTCCCTGTGTGTGTCATTACATAATACTGCGGTCACCAACCCGCCTGCCAAGCGTGGTGACTATGACAAAAAGTCCTTCTAGGGAGGTCTAATTTCAGCTTTACGCTTGACAGGTGGATTGGTGACCACAGTATTATGTTGGAACACACAAGGAAAAGCTGCAGCCCGTTCTTTGGGTATACGCTAGTTATAAGTGATATACTAACAATCGGGAACAACGGCTTAACGTGTTTTCCAAGTCCTTCAACCAGACCGACCCGATAAAAAATCCTAGAATGTACTGAAAGATTAATTTTCCGGCGTGGGGATTGAACCCACCACCGAGACCGAGACTTCAAGCTAAACTTATGAAACTGAAGGAAGGTGTTCTAATAAATAAATGTAATAATTAACAATAATGGTCTGATTCTGATGATGATGATAAAATAAAATCTGAAGGACATATTAAGAATTAGCGGTGCTGTGATATTTTGTAGCCTATATGTTTATCCAGCTTATAAACTAACCGCGTGCAAACTTTCAGCTAAATCCATTAAGTAGTTTTTGCGTGAAAGAGTAACAAACATACATATATCCACACATACAAACGTTCGCATTTATAACATTAGTAGGATATAATAACAGTTCATAAACTGTTAGAATATTAAACAAGATTCAAATCTCGATAGCTTTTAATGATCCAATAGAAGTGAGGTAAGCCGCAACAGGTGATATTCAAGCGTTTATTTTAACATCTATGAAACGGACTAATATTACCACGTGTTCCTTGAGGTCAATGTGGGGTCAGCTTAAAAGTAAATTAAAGAAAGATTAAGATCCGTAGGGGATCTTATTGCATTAATCTTTCTTAAGGTGAAATGTTCGCACAACACGCTTGCCCAGCGTGGTGACTATAGCAAATCCCCCCCCCCCCTCGGGAGGTGGCCCATGTTCAGCAGTGGACGTTATACGGGCTGATGATGATGATGACATTTTATTTTATCAATTTTTTTTTGCAAAATAAAATTTACATTAAAGTATATCGAACGGCGAGGCAACTTATCTCTGCTGTTGGGTGAAGATGGAGAATTATTCAAAAGAAACAACAAGGATTGTTAAATTAAAAAATATATTATTTTTAATAAATCTCTACGGAATCGTTAGCATTTTAAATAATTTGCCATAATCAGGCCGCATAGCTTCCGATATGAACAAGGATCTCCCTGGACGCCGCGCCGCAGTCACTTTACTAGGTCGCCTACCTATTAAAGTGATTGCGGCGTCCAGGGGCCAGGTCCAGGGTTTTTGACCCTGTTACTATGCATTGTATATTAATATAACAGGTAAACTTTATTTTTTTTTCGGTCGGACATATGTATTTAGCCAGGAGGCTTTTGCTACTTCACCGGGACAGGTAAACCTGGTATAATAAATAATATAATACTTGGTTTCAACAGCAAAATTACGCCCACTGCTGAACGTGAGTCCGTTTCCGAGGTACGGAGACACGAAATCCCCCAACCAAGACATGGATAGAATTAATTTTACACATAAATTTGATGTCTGGCGCGGATTGAAATACTCGATCTGCGAGACTTTGAACCCGAGATACCGTTAGGCCATGATGTTTTTGTATTTGCTCTTATCTAAAGCTCTAATATATGTATCACATCCACAATATCATTGACTAACCGGCGATCTGATATAACAATGACTGCACCCCTGGCTCAGTGGTTACGAAAGTGGCTTTAGTAGACCTGGTGTTCTGGGTTCGTTTCCCATCCGAAACAATTATTTATGTGAACCACGAATGAAACTGAGTTTGGGTGTGCTTTGTGTGTGTGAATGATGTGTTTGTTAAGTTCCCCACGATGCAGGGATTTAATTCCCTAGTGAGGGAGCTGTCTCCACAACAGAAAAAAGCAGAACACACCACTTAAGCGTCCGCATGAGACATGCCCAATGTGTTGTCACCCTAAGTTCAAAATTGTGTTGCAAAGGTGACAGGTAAATGTTAGTCTCACTTCCTAAACGCTAGCGGTCATTTATCAACATTCCAATTATTGTCCTTCAGCACAATTTTCGCACAAAACATAGCCAACGTAAGGTAGGGGAAAGAGGGTAAAATGAGCCATATGAGAGATGTAAAATATTCATGAGTTGGTAAGTGATGCCATCGATTATTATAATGTACGCCCCGGGCACTTGTTCGCGGATATTCGAGCTCACAAGTGTTCGTGTGAATACCGACTGTCTTGAATACTATGATAGATGATTGATCAACTAGTCTTTTGTAAGGTCTTAGGATGAGCTTCTGTCAATTTGTTATAGATTAAGTGTTATTTTAGGACCGCTGCCGCCTTTAAAATGACAAGCAACTTCAGGATATATTTAGAATGATATTCTTGCGCATGTGAGCGCTTTCTTGAGTCTCGTTCCCGCTGCCTTTACTTTTCTTTATTTTTTTGTTTTCTATCTTTTTGTGTCGTGCATAGGTATTGTTTATTTAATTAAAACCTAGTTCTAACCGAAGATAAGTAGGATAGGTACATCTAAGTTTAACCGCATGTGGTCGGCTGCACCTAGTTGTAGCCGGCTAAACCTGTGTAGCCGCACTTCGGCTAATGCCGTAACATACAAATTCCTGAAGATCAATGCAATTTTAGGTTAATATTTTGTTTTGTTGTGATTGACGATGTAAGTTAAGTTTTATTATATACATATCTAGATTAAATACTTGACTACTAATGTATTACTCCATCATCAGCTCGTACAACGTCCACTGCTGAACATGAGCCTCCTCCCGAGGAAGGGTATTTGCCATAGTCACCAGGTCACCACGCAAGGCTGGCGGGTTGGTGACCGCAGCATTATGCTGTATCACACAATGGAACTTGATATTCGATTATTATAGATCATCATCAAATGCTTAACGTGCTTTCCGAGGCACAGAGGGAAGTCCCTCAACCAACCAGACCGGGAAAGAGAGTTTATAATTTACACAAAGATTTCCTGCCCGGCGTGGGGATCGAACCCACGACCTCCGAGATTTGAAGCGAGCCAAATACCGTTGCGGAGGTTATTGTACTACCTAACAACGTCAAATAAACATTTAAAAAAAAGTTTATTTGTCTCCAGCATAGGACAAAGACGTCACACAAGAGCAAAGAAGTTAGCAAGGTCATGATTTCATCTTAAAGTATAATCTTACGTCAAAATATATTACCTACAAAAAAGTAAGATGGCTGACAATAAAAGCTTCATACTCCATACAAGAGGCTTTGTCGATCCGGAGATTACAGAAAGTAATTGTAATTTCACGACTGAACGGAAACTCAAAGGAGATCAAATAACTTATACGTTTATAACTCCCTAAATCTCCAAAAAGGGTCAAAGTTTGTGTGTACATTGAACAAAAAACAACTTGACATCGAAGACGAAAATTAAATGAGACTGAATGAGATACACGAAAAAAATGGGGGACATAACCTCTGGGTTTTTTAAAGAATATCTTGTGTTCAAATAAAAATATATAACGCTGCGTATAGACTGGTGAAAAGTAAAATGAAATGTATTATTCAACATTTCATTGCATTCTACTTTTCACAAATCACAGGTCGCTCCGCACGCGGCTTGTAATGCTCGTTGCATGTGACCGAAATGCACATTACGCACGCACAAGAGTTCCATCATCATCATATCAGCCTGTTGCCGTCCACTGCTGCAAAGGAGTCCACTGGGGGAGCCCCCCATCGATTTTCAGATCGATTTTCAGAGGGAACAATTGCTAGTGGCCTGCATCCACTGACTCCCTGCAACATTTATAAGTTCGTCGGTCTATCGTGCAGGCGGCCGTCCTACGCTGCGCTTGCCAGTTCGTGGTCTCCACTTGAGAACCTTTCTGCTTCATCAGGCCGTCAGTTCTTCTTGTCCTACCCATTGCCTCTCCAGTTTGCTAAGCCGTTGATCCGTCAGAGACCTTCGTTCTCCTGTGGATCTCTTCATTTCTAATGCGATCACGTAGGAAAATGCCGAGCATAGGTCCTTCCATGAATCACACAATGAGAGACCACGTCTCACATCCATATGTCATCACTGTCAATACACATTGATTGAAGACTGAGGCGTCCTAACTATGAATAATTGTTACAAAACCTTTCATGAAACCTTGCAGCAATGTGTACGTTGAATTCTTTCATTACTTTATACATTCCATGTTATGTTTCACCAGTCTGTACGCACCATAAGGTACGGAAATCACTAAGTACAGCCTCTGGAGGAACAATTTAGGCGAAACAACACAAGGGACAGTAAAGTGTAAAACCGGAGGGGAACAGGCTCCGGCCTCAGACCGGAACGACGTAAAACGATAAATATGACGTAATATGTTGTGCTGACCACTTGAAAATTTGCCTTATTCGTGAAGCTTATAATATAATTTATAAATCGTTTAAGAAATGCTTAGTTTTTTTTATACCTCCTTACGTAGAGTGCTATGCTTGTGTTACGAGTAGGTTTACGTCACTAGTGCAATGGGTGGGAATCGAACCGGCGACAACATGATCGAAAGTCCGACGCCCTAGCCATAGTGCTACGGCCGCTTAAACTGTGTTGGATAACACTTTTAGTTATTGTTCATTTTTGCCGTTTGGTCTCCAGCTGAGAATGAGAAACGTCTTCTAATGGGTGTCGCAAAAGGCGACTAATGGCATGTCACTTACGTCACACCTAATGGAGTCATGGTAAATGGGAGGAGCGTCTATCGACTCAAGATTACTTCACATCTTACTCAATTAAAAGGCCCAAGTTCAGCAGTAGATGTCAAAGGGCTGGCCGCACCGATAACAAATATCTTTGTATTAAAATTGATATGTTCTTGTCGTTCCTGAAGTCAGCCACTGACATGTATCAGTATTTTGTGTTTAGAAGTGCGACCTGGGCAAGTACTGCGACCTTGCATGATAGTAATCGACGCCGAGTAAACCTGCAAGTCGTAAGTATATTTACTCTTGAGCTATGTAAATACCTAAAATTAACATATTGTTTCATATTAAAAACCTTTTACTTCATGTTCTGCTCTCAATTTTATCTGAAAATATTGAATTTTTTTGGCAATATTCCATGTTCCACGCATATTTACTTATATTACAACAGCTCTCATGCATAAAACCTTGCCAAAAATATTGTTTTTATTTTACTGCAGATATGAGGAAACGTATGTAGCAGTCGGTAAACAGGTGTGCTTTGTGTTTGTGAGTTATACGATGTAAAGACCCCCGGGACCCAGGGATTTATTTCCCCCGAGAGGGTGTCTTTGCTAAAAATGAAATGAGACCTTAAATTTACGTTTGATTAAACAAATTTATATTTATAATATGCCGTGTGGTTTCCGGCTTAGAAAAGACCACCCCATGTCCTCCCATGGGTGTCGTAAAAGGCGACTAAGGTACATATGGCTGATGGATGTTTGAAGGTTTACATCTTACTGCGATCACCAATCCGTCTGCCAAGCGTGGTGATTATGGCAAAATCCCTCTACGATCCTGGCTTGCCAAGGTCTTAAGAGGAGGCCCATGGGACTATATAGTTAATTTTAGCCTATGTAACTTTTGGATAATAGAGCTTTCAGATGGTAAAAGAATTTATGAAATCGGTCCAGTAGTTTAAGAGCCTATTAAATGCAAAAAAAAACAATAAAATATTTCATGTATATAGATGCGAGATAAAAAAAAATATTTCAGATAAAACTCATTATTATTATTATTAACCTGTACTAATATAGCTTAACTTAAACGGCTGGAAATTACGTAAAATTTGCGACGTGCAGACGCCAATCTATTGCAAAATGAATAAAATTGTCTGACATAAAAAAAGGCTCTACTACTGTTTTGTTTAGAAAACCAGTTTCTACCTACTATGTAAACATGTTTTATTACTAAATACTATATTAAGTAAGCAAAATACTATGTAAACGTCTACCTACTAAACAAAGTCACCGAATAGCATACCCACACGTCGCCAACACCGCCCCGTACTAACAACGTTATTGGAACCGTTAAAATTTATGCTTTCTTTCGCATCGTAAAGTCCGAAAATAACAGTTCACTGAAATGGGACTCGAACCTGTCACCACGTGCAACCATTCATCATATTATAAGTATTCGGAAGATGGAACTTTATAATAGATCGCTATGGTATTAAGTATGGTGAATATGACATCAGCCTAAATTATTGCTTTCAGAAAATTTGAGGAAAATGCTTGAGATTCAAATTTGGTCGTGAATTTTATGTCTTTATTGTGTTACAATGTAAGAGAGCTAAGGTAAGCACCCAGGAGAGTAAATGCTACTAAAATTTGGGAAAGAAAACAAGTTTACTGTTTGCTGTAAAAGGTTTAAGAAAAAAATAAAATACATCTTGCCTGAACCGACCTCCGCAGGCCTCAGTAGAATGTGAAAAATATCACATCAATAATTTTGCAGATGAATCGCAAAACGCGACTTTTTGCGTTGCCATGGCAACGAAAAACATAAATTATAGCTGTTAGCTGCAATTTTTTTTTTCTTAATTGACAACTTGTCACTGATTGCATTGGCAACGCAGTTGTATTGCAATGTCGCTGTCGAATTGTTTACGTAATAGGTCTGCCAACCATACAGGTATGTTTCCAATCTATAGCTAATATGCAAAGTCATATCCCAACACGAGACAATTTTGTTCTTTTATTGTAGACATAAAAGAACAAAATTGTCTATACTATATATAACTATATTCAAATAAAAAATCAAAATGACACATGAAAGTATTGTTTTTTCAGCTGTAATATTGATTTTATGTGTAAATAAAAAATATTTTATTATATCCTACTCATAAAAGCTTTAAAAAAAGTTCTGTTTCAACACTTTTGTACTCGCTTGTCCTACGATGTTCATTTGCATACTCTTTAAACCAGATAGAGACATCTCTATCACTTATAGAAATGACAAGCTTTTCTATGTACTTAGTTAAATTGCCCGTAGAGAGTAGTAGATGCTGTAAATAGACTGTAAATATGAATACTACATTTGTTAGAGTTAAGTAGCAATTAAGAACCAAGAAAAATTACTGGTCGTTTACTGAGTCGTATGTTATTGATGCGACCCTCAGTTTGCAAAGAACCTTTTGATGATTTTATTTTATCGTATACCACAGCCAAATTACGTGTCCCTATTAATAATGTTGGATACACAAATCACAAATTGTACAGGACAGCGTTTCAAACTATTTATTTATTTTAAAATAAACCAGTTTAGGGAGATAAGTTTTCGTGCTCGGCGTGGGGATCGAACCCACGACCTCCGAGATTTTAAAGCGAGCCAAATACCGCAACGCTACGGAGGTTGTAATTTATCAAGAGACATGTAATCTGCTCAAGTTAAGCAAGTGAAACTACTCGGTAGTGGTAGCAAAAATACAAAAAAGACCCATCATAAGAACATTATTTTAAAACTTAATTTGAAATGTGTCTATGTGATACAGATATTTTATATTGTCTTTGACTTTGACTGTAGAAATCCTACTCCTATCCTTATATCCTGTAACCCTACTATAAACGCGAAAGTTTGTAAGTATTGATGGATCGATGGATGGATGTTTGTTACTCTTTCACGCCAAAACTACTGAACGTAATTGTCTGAAATTTTGCACCGGGATAAGTTGTACACTGGATTAACATACAGGCTACAAAGCATTACGCTCCGACCCACTGGAGTAGAGTAAAACCGCGGTGCGCAGTTAACAATAAATATTTAACTATTCATTAGTAAACTCCAAGAAATAATACTCTCAGTTCCCTTCACCTGGTCAAAGGAGGAGACGTAATTGGTTGTGTGTTTATTTTCACTGTAATGTTACGTGTGATTACGAGTACAACGGCGCTTTGTCAAGGTATACGGCGATTCTGGGGGCTTTGCGGTCCTCACTCTAAGGACCCTAGTTAACTTGCAGCTTATACTAGACTTAATGTTTAAATACTAAACCAGCTGTACTCCTCGACTTTACCTACGTTAGACTGCTGCTCTTTATATGGGTTTTATAGCACTGGTGGTTTTTTTGGTTACGGTGGTTGCTTTTGAGACCTGGTGCTCTAGGTTTGATTTTCATCTAGGGCAACTATAAATGAATTTATACATGACTAAATTTTACCGCAACACATTCCACTAATGCGGAACTTCTTTGAATCCGTATTTTCAGAGATAAGTAACCTTGATCACATAAAAAAGAAACCTAAATCTAATATTCCCATCGGTCGTATTGACATTTGCCGTGGATTTTTCAAAATTTTGTTGTATACCAACATTTATTTGTCAACTAATGTTTCGATTTGAAAAAATCTTTCAGCGTTAAATAGCCCATTTATTGAAGAAGGTATAAAATATAGCCTATAGGCTAAATTTTATTAGGCCGTGATAACTTCCTTCCTTCGTGATATTAGGAAGTTATCACATGATACAATATATCACATGAAACATACAATGTTCTAAAATAATTTACTTCCTCAATTACTTTCCGGCTTCGTTTATAAAACATATCTAGTTCCCACAAAGCCTTTGCTACTATCAGAAGCTCTGAATATTCAGCAAAGACTGTTAGCTTCGCTGTACTGATCCATTAATATCTTTGATATAGGTACCTTCTACCGCTGCCTTTTTTCAAATGTTTGCTTTGTTTCTTTAGGGATCCATTGTTCGTAGCACAGAAAAAAAATAGAACTGGATGAGGTTTTTCTATAGGGAAGACTACTTGCGAATGTAATTTTAAATGCTTAGAGTTATGATCAAATGTAAGCCTTAAAGGTCAAATAGTAGCATTTAAGTTAAGATAAAATTACTTAGGGTAGGTTAGCTTGCTTCGTGAAGTATAACTTAGGACACGGTAGAAGATTCTAGTATCAAGATCTCTTAACTTCAATTTTAACAGCTTATTTACGTCCACTTCTGATTAAGGACCTCTTCTCTTCAAACCTTGACCTGCCACAGTATGAGATATTGCAAAAATTGACCCGCTCGGCAGGCGAATTGGCGAATTAGTGTGGTCGCAGTAAGATGGTAAGAAACCTTGAGCAAATAAATGGTTATGCCCATCCATTAGCCCATCAGGTGTATGCCCCTTGGTCATCTCTATGACACAAATGGAAATGCATAGGGTGGTAAATTTTAAGCCGAAAACTACACGGAAAACAAATCTATATAAAAAACAGCATAAATCTATTACAGGCACTCCAAATAGTCAAAACAATTTAGTAGTTATTCTTATTAAACTACAATGATTACATTTTATCATCATCAACATTTCAGCCGTAAGACGTCCACTGCTGGACATAGGCCTCCCTCATAGATCTCCAGTTGTTGCGGTTAGAAGCGGCCTGCATCCACCGTGATCCCGCGGCCTTAACCAGATCATCCGTCCATCTAGTAGGTGGACGTCCACCGCTACGCTTGCCGATCCGCGGTCTCCATTCGAGAACTTTTCGGCCCCAACTGCCATCTGTTCTCCGTGTTATATGGCCTGCCCATTGCCAGTATATCGAACTAATCCGTTTTCCGAAGTGAGGAGATACGTAGAAGAATGCGGGTTATCGACATAGCCCAACGGATAACATTTTATAGATTAGCAAAATAAGCAAGTATTTAATTTATTATGTTTAATAATATTTTAGTCTTAACGTCTTAGTTCATTATTTTACTTTAATTTATGTATTATTTCATTCTATTATAAATACCATTATTTACAGAAGAGAAGCAATTTATTCCAATACCACGTAAATTTATACTTTGAAACCTTAAATTGTAAAAACGAAAAATATTCCCATACACTTTTACGGCTTTCAGCTCGTAAACGACCCAACACATATGTAACCATTAATTTCTTTGATACAGCCAACCTTTTAACTGTAGCTATCTTTGAACGAATGTGCACTTGTTATTAGTGCTATTTGAGAGTAGGATACTCGATATATTTATTGCAGGAAGAGAAACAGGTATAAATAACGGTAAATAAAAATTTGTGTCTTGCGGTAGAATTTACAGACATAAAATTGAATATAAAAACAAGGCAACCTCCGTAGCGTAGCGGTATTTGGTTCGCTTTCAATCTCGGACGTCGTGGGTTCGATCCCCACACCGGACAAGAAATCTTTGTGTTCATTTTAAGATTTCTTTCCGGATCTGGATAGTTGAGGGACTATCCTCCGTGCCTCGGAAAGTATGTCAAGTCGTTGGTCCCGATTGTTATGACATCTTCTATAATAATCGTATATCAAGGAATGGGCAGCAGCGTTTTATTGTGACTATGGCAAATACCCTGCCCCGGGAGGAGGCCCATGTTCAGCAGTGGACGTTATACGGGATGATGATGATAAAAACAAGACCAGAGGACTACGGAATAATGATTGTACAATACAATAGTAGTTTTTTTTCTCGGATGGACATAACTAGTCCGAGAGGCTTTTGCCACTTCACCGGGCATAAAGGTGATCAGAGCTCCAGCTTTAATAAATGGTTAAAAAACTACAAACTAAGCAACCTGCGCAAGAGGGCGCCCCCTGTGCGGCGTGGACCTCGGCTCAGGGTGGTCGCTGGCGATAAGATTGACGGATTATGACTTTTTGTATTTTAGGGGGGTTTTGTGCAACTGTCGCTCCAATTCGCCGGCCTATCGGACTTCGGGTCTACGAGGGCATCGGAGGGAACAGTATGCGATTCTCTCGGATTTCTACGAGGGCATCGGGTGTTAGTTGAAAATACAAAAAGATTACGGAATTACAAAAAAGGTGTTAATATGTTTTTTAATTTAATGATCAATATCACCTTTGGACATTGACTCAGCACTCGGCCTGAATGAAATGAATATTTCATGAATAAATCAGATCTGAATTTATATTCTTGTCTCAATCCACTCACTGTGGCCAAGACACCTTTAGCCATCTCTGATCAGCCTCGTGAGTCTGCGTGACTGGCAGTGAGTTTACCCTTCCCGAACCTGGTATTCCCGTCTACTATCCTAGGTCGCATGGTGCAGACGTCCCGAACATATTTATATATTTATTTATCACGTACTTGGTATATGATAGGTTAGGGCTGTAGGGCTTATAGGGCATAGGGTCGTAGGTTTTGTAGGTTCCTTTAACTTATCATATATTTTCATGTACCGTCACACCCTTGACAATATTGGGGCCTAACGTGACGTTTGTTAGGGGTGGATGTACAATAAGGGAACTGTAACTTATTGCAAAATGTATGATAGATTGCAGCCATTTTTTATATAAATTATAATTATCTTAAACAGATAAAGTATTGTTATAATACTCGGCTACTGTCTGCAATTGCTTATGCGTACCCGGCCCCCACCAACGGCGGATCAAAGGAGTGTCCGAGGGGTATGAGTTTAGTATACCACGCTATGGAGAGGGCGAGTCCCACATATCCCACCGCCAGCGCGCGAATACGCTGCAGCGGCGGTGGGAATGCGTAAATGCATTTGCCCTGGACAAAAAAAAAGGCTAGAGTCCGCAACTTCTTCTGCATTAAATATACTTTATATAAGCTATCTAACAATGATAGTTTTGGAGATTAAGCTGAATACTTGGACAAAACAAAACAGACAAATAAATATTTTTTTTATTATGTTTTTATTATTAAGTACCCTATATACATTAACATATTATATGCATTTAGTACAAACTTTGTATTTTTCCCTTACAAACAGACACTTCAGATTTATTTATTTGTTTATATTTTATTATTTTTAAACGATGTCGATTAGACTAAACGTGATTCAGTTTATCTTGTGAGAACCTACGGAGCAGTTAGTACAAATATAGGCCGTTGGTTTTATTTACCGAAACTATACAGTTGATGGGAATTATTTATTCATTAGGGCTACACTTACGCTGTCCGGGAATTGATCGTGGCGGCAAAGGCGGCGGTTAACAGAGTGCAGATCACGAACTACTTCTTAATATATTTAACGGTTAAAGTAGTAGTTCCAGAACGTTAACCGTTATTTTTTTTGTCGGGGGGTAATGCATTTACGCATTCCTCACCTCTCCTCTCCTTGTGATATGCTAGTTATACCACAAGGAGAAGACCCTACTCCACTGAAACCCCCTGGACACTCCTCCGTCCGCCGTTGGTGAGGGCCGGGTACGCATGGCAATCCGGCCCTCTGGCGGAACCCGCGGCCAATATGGCACCGCGGGCTCTCCTGGGCCACACTAATGGGGCCCATTTGCCCAAATTATAGGGACGCCTGGAGTGTGAAGGCGTCCCTACTCCTCATGGGTCGGCCTCGAAGGGAGCGGGGCCCATGTGCCCCACATCCCTAGGCCGAGAAAAGGGTGGTAGGCGGCGGGTTTCAGCCCGCCGTCGACGGCCAACACGCCGTCTGCGAAGCGGGTAGGCTGAGGAATCTTTCTCCCACTCCCGCTCCGTGGCCTCCTTCTGGGACATGAGTCGCCCACAGAAGGAGGCCATCGCCCTAACGGACCTGTCGCTTTACACCATCTTTGAAATTATGGTCATACTTAAATTCCTCCTGGTTTTTTTCTTACTTTTTGTGTGTTATAAAATGTTCCTATCTGCCAAATTTCTAAATTCTAGGTCTGGACTGGAAGTACCTTTTAGGCTTTATTCCGTTACGTGTGTCGAAAATTTAATATTTTGATTGCGATAGCTTAGAACTTTGATTTGTTCACAGCACCGAGGAACAGTAGACTTAAGTATTTGATATTTTCAGCTTGATACCTCCACGTGTTTTTGAGTAAAAGGATATTAACAGACAGACGGACTGACGGACAATAAAGTGATCCGATAAGGGTTCCGGTTTTTTTATTTTTGAGTTACACATTAGATAATTGTAATGTCCATAACATTGCAATGATCAAATAAGTTTTTAGATAGTATTACTGATGGCAAATCGTCCTACCAAATAATAGCAAAAACTTAAAAAATCCTGGGTGTATAGACGAAAAACAGCGCCACAATCACCTATCAGTATAAACATAACCTTATGTCGTTAACGCACCGTCAATAGTAGAACAAAGCTTGCTATCCTTGACCATGTAACCTCTGGACATTGATTACTTTAATAATAGCCATTGTATCACCACCCCTCCCTTGGCCATTGAACGTCACTCACCCTTTGTTTGCTAAGTAACATCTTTCAGGTTTTCATCGTAATGCGTCGACTTAAGAGTAAAATCCGATACTTACAAAAGTGTTTATTATCGTCTTATTGTACTTTTATTAGCCGATGCCGCAGAAATATGAAAGCAAACATTTTAACAATACATTTCTTTTTTTTAAGAATGTTGAATAGTTTTGTAAGCTGATATAGTTGATCGACTTATATGCAGTGTCTCAAACGTCAGTTAAAGAAAAAAACTCTATTAATATACCTGTTAACTTTCATTCGCAGTCCTATCAGTTTCAGTTTCTGAAACCGGAATTGGTAAAAATCCCATTACAGTCAGATCCATCATCATTATCATCAGCCCGTATAACGTCTACTGCTGAACATGGGCCTCCTCCCGAGGAAGGGTATCTGCCATAGTCATCATCACATGTTGTAACACATAACGGAGACGCTGCTGCCCGTTCCGTGATTTACGATTATTATAGATGATGTTATAACAATCGGGACTAACGGCTTAACGTGTTTTCCGAGGCACGGAGGGTAGTCCCTCAACGAACCAGACCCGGAACGAAATCTTAGAAGTTACACAAAGACTTATTGTCGAGCGCGGCGTGGGGATCGAAGCCACGACACCCGAGATTTAAAGCGAAAAGCAAATACCGCTACGCTACGGAGGTTTTCAGATCCAAAAAGATAATATCTATTGCTATCTTTCGGCGTGTGGTTTCAACTCCCGGTCCAATAGGAACTTAATAATTAAATATAAACTATAACCTTCTTTGATATATGATATATCGTCGGTAGTGTAATGGGTGTGGAGCGAACCGGTGACCACAAGATCACAAGTCCGAAGCCCCAGCCATTGGGCTACGGCCGCATCTATACTAATATATAAAGCTGAAGACTGAGTTTGTTTGCTGCGTTCAAGCAGACAAACTTCTTTGCTTTTGACTCAGTCTAATCTCAGGTACTACTGGTTCGATTTGAAAAAATCTTTCACCGTTGGAAGGCTACACTATCCCTGGATGCCATAGGTTATATTTAACTATGAAGTTCCCATGGGAACGGGAGCTACGTGGGTGAAACCGCGCGCGGGAATAAAGGGCGCTTGGTCAACCCCGTGACGAGGCTCGTTACTCTTGCCCTGATTGAATTAAATGGTGGCTTAAGGTTCGGTGGCGACGCGATGTTATAAACTTAGTTCGTCAATCACTGTTAGTGCCAAGAAGAGCTTTTGCTTAGCGCGTGTGTTGTACTACGATTATTACTACGATTTCTTATTGGTGTTGTTGAATGGCAGTTTCATTTCTTTTTCTTTTAGATGGACACAATGCCAGTATGATTTTGATCCTCACCGGACATATAGCAATTTCATTGCACTATGACGTTATAAACGAGAATCGAGGAATTGAAATGTTATCACGTATTTCCAGATAGTGTACTTTAAAATTATGTTAAAATCTGCTAGCGAAATAAACGAAATAAAAGATTTTTATTCAGCACTTAGGTATTTACATACACTTGTACTTGTCAAGAAAATTAACAATGCATATAACATTAATTATAAATAGGTAACATTTACTATTAAATTATGTTTAAATTTATTTCAGGTGTGCTAGAAGTCTGTCAGTTCTGTGTTAGTAAATAAGCTCATAATATCAACTTTAATATCTATTTACTATATTTATCTCATTCAAACATATCTAATGCTGAGTCATATTAACTAGGTAAAGTTTCATCATCATCAGCCCGTTTAGCATCCACTGCTGAACATAGGCCTCCATCGATTTCGACTGACCCACACACTCACTGACTGCCTGCGACCTTTATGAAGTCGTCGGTTCATCGTGCAGGCGGTCGTCCCACGTTGCGCTTGCGCGACGGATCTCTATTCCTCCATTTACAAAAAAAATAAGTTCAATGTATTCACCGATAACGTTTATGTTATATTTACCAGTCGGTATAATAAAACCAATTGCCCATCAACAATATACTCAAACAATAAAAAAATGATTTTAGTGAAACGTTAACAATATAATCCAATAGCGTATGGAGTCATAAATCTTTGTTAGGCATTCAGTATTGATAGAGAACACAAAAACCGTGTGGTGTGTGAGTAACAGTATACCAAAGATCGTTTCACAAGGCGGTTCGTAAACTAACCCGCATGACGCAGCGTAGAGCAGGAGCGCATGTTCGGTTCATTCCACTTTGAGCACCTAGGTGACATCACCATTCTGACGCCTTAACTGTGTGTATATTGTACATGATACTGCATTTCATGTGTAATTACATGACATTGGCTTTAATCAACCCGCCTTTCAAGCGTGGTGAAGGCAGCACCCCTTTTGATGTTTTTTTTTTATATAACAGCAGAGTTTTGGCACTAGTATTCTTGTTAAGCCTTCGTGCTAAGCTAAGATGCTTATGTTACGAGTGGGTTCAGGACGGCAGTGCAATCGGTTGGGATCGAACCGGCGACCACATATGCATTGGCATTAGCTACGGTCGTTTATTTAATAACTGTCTAGCGCACGGATGTTGTCATAACGAGATTCGAACCTAAATATGAGCGTGTTTATAATGGTGGCTGCCAATGATGCCGGTGGTCTAAATTTAATTTTGAATTTTGGAAATCGGTAAACTTTTCCTTAAAGTATTAAAAAATACGGGTGACGTAAATATACCTATTTAAATATTTAATTCCAAATGCAACTTTCGACTCCTATGCCAGTAACAGTAACCATCAAGTAATAAGGGTTATAATTTGCCTGATCAGAAATAATAAAGAAATCTTCATTAAATTTTGACCTTTCCTTCCAAACTACTTTCATTCATTATCGCGTAGACAAAGCAAATTTTAATAGAATTACGCATGCGAAAATACAAATTACAATTTAGCGTTGTTTACAACAAGTTCTTACTTCTAAAGGCTTTCTTCTCCTTGGAAAGCTTGTATACAATAAAAAAAAAAAAAAACAATAAATACAAAATAATTTTTGGTTTAAAACTGATTCTATTTTGAATAAAGTCAGTCTGTAAACTTTTAATTGAATAATCACGTACAGCTAATGAAAACTTATTTTGATAGTATTTTTAATTTATTACGCATCTATAAGGATTTTTGGGAATCTCTCGCAATCATTATTAATACTAGCCCGACTTGTAGTTGCAGAACTAATGCTTTCTTCTTTCCATTTTTCGCTATCACAGGAGCAATCCTTCCCCAAGAAGTCGAGTTCGTCTCGCCATTTCCTTCTGGGACTACTGGGTCGCTGGTTCCTTTTAAAATTAAACACTGTAAATACTATTAAATTTACAACTGTGTTGATGCAGTTTTTTAATCCTGAGCGTAACGACCCGTTGGACTGGAGAAACAGCATTTTACTGTGTGTAACCGTTGGTTTTACTATTTTTTTTCCTCTAATATAAAGTGAAACATTGAACTAGTATGTGATTTTCGGCTGTAAATGAACTCTACCTCTAAATATCTCATACTGGGATCAACAACTTTGGATTTCGCTCGGCTGGTAACTTTAGGTACTTTGTGGACTGGTGGCTGATTATTTTTAATTCAGAATAACTTTGTTTAAAACATGGTCGGATTTTAAATCAGCAACTTGGGATTTGGGTTTATGTTTTTATTTACAGTTAGCAAACTTTAAGACTATTTTAGCTTTTGGCCATTTCAATGAATTATTTGGTGAGTTTTTAATTGTTTGTTTAAAGCTTGGGTTTTTTTCACTATAAACAACTAACGTATTTCTATATTAAACCTAATTCAACAAACTGCATTAGAACTCAAATAACTCTTATACTTTATTTTTAATATAACGTTTTCAGGCTGTTGCATATCCGCTGAAGAACACTAAGAGGAGCTATGAGTATTTCTTACTTTCGCTAAAAAATGTAGTTATTTTCATTCCATGAACTAAACAACTTAAGCTCGCCATTGTACATCATCTTTATTTGTTGAACTTTCATAACTTGTTTTCATGTGTACAATAAAGAATAAATAAATAAATAAATAAACATATAGATTATGCAGCCACTTGAGAATAGACCAATTTTAGAGGATCGATGGCTTCTGTCTTCTTTATTTTAGTACGTTTATATTATTTATGTAATCGCAGATTAGACAAGTACTTTCTTTTATGTAGCCACGAGGCTTTTGATACTTCATCGGGCATGTAAGCAACAAACAACACTCAGAATACAAACTAGCAACCTTCGACTCAGGGCAAGCACTGGCAAGAGAATTGAGGAATTTATGACATTCAATTTTTAATGGGAGTTTTGTGCAACTGTCATCTTACGTTACAGCTTGGGGTACTTTGGACTTCGGGTCTACGAGGAATTTGGTCGGGTTCGATCCCCGCGCTATATAAGAAATTTAACATTTCTTTCCAGATCTGTTTTTGTGACTCTCCGTATCCTGGAAAGCCAGTTTAGCCGTTGGTCTCGATTCTTATAACATCATCTATAACAATTGTATACCAGGAAACCGGCAACAGCGTTTACCTGTGTGTTGATATATATTACTGCGGTCACCAACCCGACTACCAAGCGTAGTGACTGAGCGTAGTTGCAGCTGATGATGATGATATTACATAATACTATAACGTTAAATTCCCCCAAATCCAATTAAAGTAGCATGAGGTTGTATTCAGTCCAAAGCGTTATTATATTTGTCAAACCACACGTTGTGGAGGTCATAACTGGTGTTAAATGTTAGAGCTGAAATCTATTCAAATTCAAATTCATTTATTCCGTCAAAATACATAACTTTCATGCAGCGCTCTTATTTTTTTTACCGTGCTATATGTGGCGTGGCTGTTACTGAAACTAGGGCAAACATTCAATAGTAATGCTTAAATTTGGGAAGATTTAATAATGATGTAATATTTTTTTCATGAGATGAGAGAGGAAAGATATATCTACCGTCAGGTATGCATCATTATCATCATCAATTCGTATAATGTCCACTACTGAAATTGTCCCCCTCTCAAGAGGGGGCTTGTCCTTAGTCACCACTGTATTATATCGTAGCACACAGGGACGCGGAGGAGGAACACTGCTGCCCGGTCGTTCCCTGGTGTATGAATGGTAAAACTGATGTTATAACAATCGGGACCATCGCTTAACGTGCTTTTCGAGGCACAGAGGGGATTCTCTTAGAGAAAGCTTAGATTATACACAAATTTCTGGTGCGGGGTGGGGATCGAGCGTTAGATTCACCTCTCCGAGACTTAAAATGAATCTTACACCGCTACGCCACGAAGGTTGTTAAGTGTACAGTATCTAATATTGTCACTATGCCTCGATGGCGGATTCATAATCAGCTTGTGTAACTACTACTGCTGAACCCAGGCCTTCCATGAAAGGGAGTTTGCCATAAACACCATAATTTAGTATACGACCGCAGTATCATGCTTTGATAAACAAATAAACGCTGCTGCTAGTTCCTTTAGTAAATGAATGAATGAACTTTTATTTGCAGAAGTGCCAACCAATGACTTAAAGAACTTTTTAGGCAGAGATTCTAGACTCTAAACCAACAGATTCAAATTCTTGGTTTTAGACACAGATTTTTTGCCCGTGCAAGAATCGAGTTTTCGGATCGGTGGACCATATGGTGATCTGCAATGAAATTTTTCTCGTTCCTAGGTGAAAAAAAGAGCTTGCGACCCGTGCACCCACCGGGTCTACCCACCAGTGGGTGCACGGGGAATTCCTTTTTACCCATGCATCCACTGCATTTTGGCAGGAATCAAAGTTATAATATATGTCGATACATCGCATCTATATAGTTTTATTATATGAGAAATATACGTGATCACTTTAACTTCAATAAGTCCTGTTAAACTCCATGGGTTTAGGTTTAGGTAATTCTTTTTTTTAACCACCCCAAACCTCGAATTTGATTCCTGGCAAAATGCAGTGGGTGCATAGGTAAAAAGGAATTCCCCGTGCACCCACTGGTAGGTGTACCCGGTGGGCGACAAATAACCATCTTCAGTAAAAATTAAAAATAATGAAAATTCGTATGTTATAAAATGTGAAATATTAAATTACAATTATCACTTTACTGATTGCGGACTGTCCATTAGCGTTATTATATACATTAGGTTCTTCCAAAATGCGTACCTTGTAAAGTAATTACCTTCATTAATCACCAAAAACTGGTAATTATAATCAGAGACAGAACTCGTAATTTCTCCATTACCTTCTCTCGTTATAAATGACAATTTACGGTTTGCGGTAAGTACCTATTCGTTTCTTGTCTGATTTTACAATGTACGTAAGAAATGTTCAAAGAAAATGGATTTACGATTACTTTTCAAAACTGCCCAGGATAATATATTCTAGTTAACATTTGTAAATTACATTTATTACTCGCCTGGGTATACACTTTAAAATCAAAAGATTACAAGGATAAAATAAAATAAAGTATACTAGAGTATCAAAGAAAACCTCCGTAGCGTAGCGGTATTTGGCTCGCTTTAAGTCTCGGAGGTCGTGGGTTCGATCCCCACACCGGACAAGAAATGTTTGTGTAAATTCTAAGATTTCTTTCCGGGTCTGGTTGGTTGAGGGACTACCCTCCGTGCCTCGGAAAGTACGTTAAGCCGTTGGTCCCGATTGTTATAAAGTCATCTTTAACAAGCGTATACCAGGGAACGGGCAGCAGCGTTGCCCTGTGTATTACAACATTATACTGCGGTCACCAATTCACCTGCCAAGCGTGGTGACTATGGCAAAAACCCTCCCTCGGGGGGAGGCCCATGTTCAGCACGGAGTTCAGTGGACGTTGTACGGGCTGATGATGAGAGTATCAAAATATATAGTGGATAGACTCAAATAACCTGGACAGATATACTTTAAACAATTTCAGTTCAACAGCCTGTTTGCGTCCACTGCTGGACTGCTGGACATACTCTTAACAGAACTTGTCAAGCCAGGGTGGCTGAGGGATATTGCCATAATCACCACGCTTGACATGGGGTAGTAAATTCTAAGCCAGAAAAAACACAGCACAAACTTATTAAGAAGGAAATCTTGATAGTCGTAGATTTTTATTAGGGATATAACGGAAGTGGTTAATATATCGTAACCGAAGTCGGAGTCGGATTTTTAAAATTCGAGCCGTCGGAACCGGAACCGGAATCAGAATCGAAGTCGGAGGCGGAGTCAGAGGTGGAAGGGGATGCAGATGAGACATACCAATAACCACTATTTTAGATTTTTCAACAACGCGTCTGTGAGAGTTATTTGTTTTGGCTTTTTGAAGAGACGTCGAAGTCAAAGGCTGTACTGTACTTTTCAGTTTCTTAAATTCTTCGTATTCTGTAGGATGAATAGACTTTAAATAATATAGTCGTAACTCCTTTGAATTAATCTTATTACAAAGTTTATACTTTGCCGTATTCGCAGACACGTCATAGAAGTTAAATTTAATTAGAATATTACACTTTAAATACAACCTAATATCACTCATTAGAAACTTAAATAAGTTTCTTAAAGCACAAGCGTAAAAAGCAAAACAAATGATCCGCTGACGGGGTAGAAAGGATCATCGAATGGAGACCAAGAACTGGCAAGCCCAATGAGGAACAACTACTTACTTGACGGACGACGATCTTATAAAAGTCGCAGTGAGCAGTTGCAGGCCTCTAGCAATCATTCCCGCTGGATATCAAACAGTAGACAACAAAAGGCTTAATCTACTCTTAACTCTACTGCTAATTTATTTGTATATGATTTTCATAAATGTAAATCTGGACCGATGGCCAAACATGCTACGTGAAACACAAAAAAGTGGTATCTGCGTCAATGAGGAAAATAATTACCTACCTTGAAATAATTAAATAGTTTTCTATTGTCACCAAACTATTTGTAGAAACTTCACATATAAACTTTGAAGAGGCAAAATCATCTTAGAGTATGTGAACATAGTATAAATGAATTTCATAATACCATGAAAGTCTCCCGCGACACATAATAATTTATTTCCTTAGTTGGGAGGGAAAGATATAAAGAGACATACAAGAATAATGCCTTTTTATGGAGGGTATTCACAGCATATAAATCAACATTATAGAACTCCATTACATAAATTAACCTCTAAATCATAGCTTAGCGGTGTATGATTTGCCTGAAGTGTCAGAGGTCGTGGGTTTGATAAAAATCTAAATGGAAATAGGTTTCAAGTTTTGTTGGTCTCAATTGTCGTAAAATCATCAAAAAAAAATGAAATTGAAGAAGCCCTACATCCAGTTGTTGACCTTATATTGGCTAATTGTGATAGTAAAGATAATAGTAATAAATATTTTCAGCCGACATTAATGATGCGGCATTGATTGATTAATCATCTTCACCGGTGATAGATTTAATCATCTTCTTCAAGTAAAGTCACTCATGTACAATAAGATAACACATAACTGATCGCTTTTATGCATTAATTCAAAGTTAAAGCAACCCCGACTCCCCAATAGCAATAAAGATAGCGATCGCAATTCAAACAATTACTTATAATTTACATAGAAACTACATTCCGTAAATAATTCAATCATTATCATGCGAACAACTTGTAATATTGAGAATTCTAATGTTTTTAACTTTTACTTGAGGAAAACTCAACTTGTATTCGAAATGAATTTGGCTATAGATATTTCAACAATGATTAAAAGTTACTCAAGGATGCCTCCCTACCACGGATAACAATCGACTGTTCGTACACATTCATCATCCATAACTTGCTATCTATGAAATAGCTCAGAAGCTTGTAAAACATAACCAACAGTGGATTAAATACTTACATTTGATATATTGTTTGTCATGTTTTAGCAAAGGTTCATTTCGGTACTTTTGACGGACATTTGTAATATTAAAGTTGGACGCAAGAACAAAGCAGATCTTAAAGAGGTCATAAACTTTGCCACTAAGTTACACGATGACTTAGGTAAATAAATATTAAAAGTTGAAGATAAATAGAAAACAACAGATATTACAGAAAATTTATTGACTTTTTTGGAAGATTGAAAAAATGAGCGCCCTTGTTCAAATTCAGAAGTATGCTTAACCAAAAAATACCTACGTCCTCTACAACCTACATTCAATAGATAATCAATTAAAAAAAAGTGGCTTATGTTTAACTTACCACCAAAAAAATTGAAAATGATCACCAAAATTAAACCCGCATTTTAATGTAAAATTGTAACCAAAGTTTTAACATTCCGCTATCGTATTTAAGCAAAATGACTCCAAATAAATCATTTTTAACCCAAAAGTAGTAAATGATCACCAAAAGTACCTAAATGTTTTACTAATTTACTATTCGGTATGGCCGCAGCTCTAACCTAACCTAACCGATTGTCATTTTTCATTGATTTTATTAAGGTAGAAATAGCGCAATAATTTGCTCGCTAAGATTTGGTGATCATTTACTACATTTGGTGTTCGAATACAATTTGAAGTGCAGTCGTGACTAAAATAGCTAGTACTATTATAATTTTAGACTTTATTTTTCTGGTGTCAAGTATATATTTTTGGTGGTCATTATATTTTATCCCAAAAAAAGTCTGATAATTGGACGGACAATGGAGGACACATGCATATAAAATACCTTGCTTTGTATGTAGTTAGGATTCTAAATTCAAAATTTACGTAGGTAGGTACTTGAATTTTAAATATAATCCAAATTTTATACTTCATTAAAACACACTTAATTGAATCGTGATATTCGTGAATTTTCAAAGGTTTATAAAAGTAGCGAACTAAGTAATTAAATTTGCAGTTGTTTTGTTAATGAAATTATCATATCTGAGGTCAGATGTATTTGTTTTTTTTTTACGAAATACAAGTATATTTTACATGCCCTTATGAAATAATGAAATAATGAATTTATTCAGCACTTAGGTATTTACATACACTTGTACTTGTCAAAATCACAATAACAAAGAAATATAATTAATAGGTTATTATTCTTATTCTATGAATAGAACTACTTAGGTAACTATAACTAACAAATGCAACCTGTGAGTGCTGCTAATTGTAGGACATTACAGACAATTTACTCCGTCTGTCCGTGTGTCATTAATTCCTCTACTCATAATTAGTTAATATTTACATTAAAAAAATTTGAAAGCATACAATTAAGTGACACACACTTGGGGGCACCCTTATGGGGTTAGGACCACAACCCAGAGGTGCCACTGATATTAAAGTCAGATTTGTGGATATAAGAGGAAGTGATCGCTGGCACGGCCTACAGGCGCTGGATCACAGGGCAGGGGTAGGGGTACAACGCGGTCCTCGCCGGCGAGAATCCTACCCTAGCTAACCTGCAACCTTTCACTAGCTACCTAGGTGGACGACCCTAGCTTAGCTTGTCCTATCACATTTATAGCTACTTATTAACTGAGAAACTTCTATAGCACTTATATCTGTACATATACACAAAATCCCTAAGACTATTAATATTTTATGGCTTTCATCGCTCCCTCAACCTTGGGCTGTATATCATCATACAAGCATTATGTAAATTTAATAGAGGCAATATACTCGGAGAGAATTCACGGTTATTTTTTCTTTACACCCAACGTAGACATATATATCATCTGAATGGGTAAATAATGTTCTACTTCAGATCATAGTAGTGAGATTTAAAGGTTGAGGAACACTAGTTGAAGGTTATTTAGTCGTAGGTATAATAAAAAAATAATAAAAAAAAGTAAGGTTAAGTGTTTAAACAGATGGGCTTATTACGGCTCGGTTTCAGATATGCCAGAGAAACATTTTATTTAAGTTCTATGACTATATTTTACGCAAGTCAAAAGTTCGTAATATTTAAATTATCATAAGGTATTTAAAATTGAATAGGCTGTTCGTGTCTGAAAATCCTGGAATAATTTGATTAATATGATTCCAGGATATATTCTCCAAATTTCATAAATACTCAGTTTTATAAAAAAAAACACAAACGATACTTTTAATCAACAAAGAAACACAAAAACACACTTATGTCCAAGTACACGGCGACAACAAACCCTTTTTTCAAACACTCATAACAAAACTTCACTCGCGTTCCAAGTATCCCAGTTTTGTATTCCAATGTTGTTATGCTAAACCATGGAATCATTCCAGTTCCTTCTCTGGCATGTAAATAGTAGATAATGTCGTTCCGCTTCGCTTTTCACCCGGGTTCCCTCGACAGTAGCGAGCTACGAATGTCACCGTAACTCCCAACTCACCGACACCTGTGGCTTTTCTATGCAAAATGTTGAATAATCTGCGACAACCTAGTTTTGGATATGGTAATCTTTACCCAGTATTCGCTTTCCTAAAAATTGTAATGTGGGAAAATAATTCGTGTTGAAGTGGTTGTGATTCGGATATAAAAGGAAGTTTGAGATTATAAGGGACATTATTACATTTAGGTTGTAATGTAAACCATTTTGAAAAATCAAATAATTTCTATAACTAAGCGGTATAAGTCTGAGTGGTAGATCGATCCACGATAAAAACCTTTGTGTCAAATCTTTATGGGTCTTGTTGGTTAAGTAGTTGCCCTTCGGCCTTCAAAGCATTTAAAGCCGTTGGTTGATTGTAATAACCTGCTGTTGGTCCCGATTGTTTTGGACAAGAGTATACCAGGTAACGGGCAGCAGCAATAGCTGTCAATATGCCATGATGCTGATGATGTCATGATGCTGCGGTCATTAATCTGTCTACTCTCTCCTCCAACCTGCATGTTCAATACTCAATCATTTATTGCATTTCGCAGTGTTTTTAGGTGGTATATTACAAATTCAGTTCAATGTGGACCTTGTCGGCCACAGCAGAATGAAAGTAGGAGATTTTTTTTATTATTAAATGAATATGACATCAAATCTATTGGGATTAATAAACATGTTAACAATATTATTAGTGTATGCATATTTATTTTATATTTATACACTAATAATATTTTATAATTTATTATTTTTATTAAAATAGATAAAAAATATAAGTGAAATAATAATGTTCTCTCTTTTAATCGTCCTAATGGCCTATGCACACCACGTTTTTTAAACGCGCCGTCGATGCGCGTTTGTAGCGATACAGACGCGATATGCACGCAAGTCAGACGCAGCCTGTAGACCTTTGCAAACCTGTATAAATACAGACGCGCGTGTGTAGCGATACAGACGCGATGCAAACGCGCGTGTGTAGCGATACAGACGCGATGCAAACGCGCGTGTGTATCGATGAATTTCAGTTATGAAGTTTTCTATGTCGAAAGGCGCGTTGTTCCAAAGACGTGCGGTGCACCAAATCGCTCGATTGCTACTAGCGTAGATTCACACTTCCCTTTCCCTCGTTGCGGGGGAAACCCCGTCCGTAGGGAGGGCGCGCGCGCTAGACGCGCCGGTGCCGCGCGTTTGTATCGATACAGACGCGCCGGTGCCGCGAGTTTGTATCGATACACACGCGCCGGTGCCGCGCGTTTGTATCAATACAAACGACAACAAACTGCTCTGCAGGATAAAAACGCGCCGGCGACACGCGTTTCCAAAACGCGCGTCGACGGCGCGTTTAAAAAACGTGGTGCGCATAGGCCCTAAGCTTTATTTGTTTGTCTGAATGATTTAAGTTTTGGAATATTTCATTAATATGCCGATTTCATGTATTCTAGTAATTATCGTAGTAATGATCTGAATCAGGAGGCCTAAGACAACATCGGCATAAGTTTCGCTTTGAGTCTCGGAGGTCGTGGGTTCGATCCCCACACCGGAGAAGAAATCTTTGTGTAAAAGAAAAATATAAAAGAAAAAAAAATTTTTTTTCAGTGTCTGGTTGATTAAAGTACTGCATTTCGTGCCTCGGAAAGCCTCGTTTAGCCGTTTGTCCCGATTGTTATAACATCATCTATAACAAGCGTATCCCAGGAAATGGGCAGCACCGTTTTTTGATACTGCGTTGACCTGCCAAGCGTGGTGACTATGGTAAAACCCTCTCGTACAATGTGAAATCCCTAGGGAGGAGGCCCATTTCACGTTGCACGGGCTGATGATGTTGATGATAAAGACTGCGGCAAATTGCTATATAATAAAATGGAAAAGTTATTTTTCAATACCTACTAAAAAAATGAAATGAAAAAAGAAAATCTTAATCTAATTCTTATATCTATTACCACAGTTGTGTCATTGGTTTATGGGACACGCGGTGCGACAGTTACCCAAACTTGCGTAAACGTGATAAATATATTGGCATGTAATAAGGAGATTGGTTATGGGTGATCTTTTCCCATGAAATGTGGAGGTCAGCGGGAAAATGAATCGATAAATTGTGGAGCAGTATGAGGGTTAGTCAAATTCGACCGTATTATAAAGTATATTTGCCGTTATTGTATTATTTAATAGATTAATTAAGTTACGTTGTGTAAGAACGACGTTGACAAACTCCGTAGCGTCGCGGTATTTGGCTCGCTTCAAATCTCGGAGGTCGTGGGAGCGATCCCCATGCCGGACAGGAAACCTTTGTGTAACAGAATTCTAAGATTTCTTTCCGGGTCTGGTTGGTTGAGAGTTGAGACGACAATGATAAATCTAGAGCTGAAAAGCATAAGATCGGATGTCCCATTATAAGTCAGAAATATTCGTCGTATGTGCCTTTATCGTAAACTGGCACTTACGACCTTATGCCTCAAAGGTCTAGAAATGTACATGGAAAATGAAACTCAAGGGCTAACTACGGGCGCCCCTAATACAAGTTCGAAGTCATTTTAGTCTAGAATTTGTAATGTTATTAAAAAAATCTAAACCTACATATTTAAGTTGATTGTAGGTACTACTAAAAATAAATCATTTTGCTAGTTTTAGCATCGTCTAAAAGTCGCGGAGTATATTCTGAAGAAATTCTCACGTAAACAGAAGTACGGTTCATACCACGTGGTTTAACTCCCGGGGAGGGTATTTGCCATAGTCACCACGCTTGGCAGGCGGGTTGGTGATCGCAGTATTATGTTGTACCACACAAGGAAACGCTGCTGCCCGTTCTTTGATAGGTATACGATTATTATAGATGATGATATAACAATCAGAACCAACGGCTTAACGTGCTTTCCGAGGCACGGAGGGCGAAGCCAAATACTGCTACGGTACGGAGGCTTAACTAATAGCCCAATACATCTGATAATTTGGTAAATATATTTACAATCTCCCATTCTTTATTCCAATTCAAAGAACCTTCATTGCGATCCGGGCTCTAATATCACAAAATAAACTCCCTGTGCTACGTTTATAATTCAAATTTCATTCTCGTTGCTATCAAAAGCGAGGTAACTTCCAAATTAAATCTGTGAATGTACTACAGCCTTTAGCTCAGTAGCAAACCTGTTTTATATTTATATAAGTTTTGGTTCTCTATGAATCTTTTATGAGTTAACTTAACACTGTTTGACTTAATAAGATACTTGTTAAAGGTTCATAATTTATATATCCCCTACCTCCGTGGCGTAGCGGTATTTGGCTCGCTTTAAATCTCGGAGGTCGTGGGTTGAATCCTTACTTCGGGCAAGAAGTATTTGTGTAAATTCTAAGATTTCTTTTCGGGTCTGAGGGCCCCAGCCAATCACGTTGAGCCGTTTATTTATTGTTATAACATCATCTATATATAAATCGTATAAAAGGTAACGGGCAGCAGCGTTTCCTTGTGTGTTACAACATATTATTGCGGTCACCAAACCGCCTGCCAAGCGTGGTGACTAAGGTAATAACTTACTTCCAAGGAGGAGGAGGCCCCTGTTCAGCAGTGGACGTTATAAAAGCTGATGATGATGATGAATTGATAAATTCACCAAGTGTCGGTAGTGTAATACAGGTTTAGTTACTCGCTACATCTTACTAAATAGAGAATCATCTTACCTCCATCCGTTGGAAATTGCATAAGAATGGTTGTACTATTGTACTTCAGAAGCATTTGGTCGTAAGTTGGTACAATAAAAACGCATACTTTTGAGCTTTAGTAAAACATTTAGCTGAGTATTGCCAACGAATAAAAAAACTTGGTATATATTTTAGCGGGAGTGTAGAGAAGGAGTAAACAGCAATAAAATATTTTGATTCAAACACACAATCGGAAAATATATTTTTCGTTTTTACATCACCATGACAACAACAATTTTTTTTTATTCGAAATCTGACATGAGCCAACCAAAGATAAAAATAATATATTTTTTAAACTATGTAGTTCCACTACATCACCCCCCTCCAGAGACCGTCCCACGGGCGATAATAGTCTGGAAACCTGATTCTGCGCCCCGACTTGGTTCGTCTGATGACATTATCTTCAGTGCTTATATGATCATCTGGTATGGGTGTTTGTGGATTTGTATGTGAGAATGACGAGTTTGTAGTATTTGTTTTATTGTGTTGTGAGTCTGATTTGAGTGATTTTTGTGGTGTCTCTGAGGTGTGTTGTGTGTTTTGTGAATGAGTATTTTTTGGGTCCAGCAGTATGTAGGCTGGTTTAAGTCGATCTACAGATACTGTTACCTTATTCCCTTTGTATAAGATCTTAAACACCTTTTCACCTCGTTCCAACACCTCGTGAGGACCGGAATAGGGTGGTTTCAGAGATCCAGCAGTACTATCGTCTCGGAGGAATACGTGAGACGATGTGGCGAGCTGCTTGTGAACGAAACACGAACGTTGACGGCTGTGCTGACTGGTAGGTGATGGTTGGAGATCCTTCACAAACCTGCGTAGCCGGGACACATAATCACTTACATCGCAGATACCGTCTTCTGTGGGTTCAAACATATCACCTGGAAGTCGACGAGGTTCCCCATACATCAGTTCAGCTGAAGAGGTGCTAAGGTCCTCTTTGATGGCACTGCGAATGCCTAACAAAACGAGTGGCAGTACGTCCACCCAAGAGGTGCTGCTGTGGCACATTATTGCTGCTTTCAACTGTCTGTGGAACCTCTCGACCAATCCGTTACATTGCGGATGATATGCCGTGGTTCTGCGATGCTGAAAGCCGATAAGCTGAGACAGGCTTTTAAATAAGGCGGACTCAAATTGTCTCCCGCGGTCGGTAATTATGTCCATTGGACAACCGAAACGTGAGATCCAACCATGAAGAAGTGCCTTAGCCACAGATTCAGCTGTTATTTCGGCTAACGGTATAACCTCTGGCCATCGCGTAAAGCGATCTACGGCTGTAAGACAATACCGATAGCCTTGCGATACGGGAAGTGGTCCGATGAGGTCTATGTGGACGAAAGAAAACCTAGCTTTAGGCAGTTTGAAGGAGCTTAAAGGAGCGGAGACGTGCCTTATGACCTTAGAGCGCTGGCACTCTAGGCAACTGCGCACCCACTCACGACAATCTCGCTTCACGCCTGGCCATACATATCGATCCGACACAAGCGTTGCAGTTGCGTTTGCACCTGGATGACTCAATGAGTGCAAACTGCTGATAATTTGACGTCTCAGCTGTGTCGGAACGAATGGTCTCAACTTACCATCCCTATCGTCGCAACATAATTCTCCCTGAAGACCAGACAGTCTCACCATTTTAAGGCATAGCGATGTGCTACCGTTCAAAAGGGTCTGCATTTCGCAGTCTGCGTTCTGAGCTTCGGCTAACATCTGCAGGTCAACGGGCTGTCCTACTGCCTCGATACGAGACAGTGTGTCGGCTACAACGTTATCCTTACCTGAGATGTGTCTGATGTCAGTGGTGAACTGCGAAATGAAGTCCAGGTGACGAAACTGCCTGGGAGAACAATTCGTCTTATGAGTGTTGAAGGCAAAAGTCAGGGGTTTGTGATCTGTGTAGATCGTAAATACTCTCACCTCCAGCATGTGACGGAAATGCTTCACGCTCTCATAAATAGCAAGTAGCTCTCGATCGTAAGGAGAGTACTTCTGTTGAGAAGGACTCAACTTACGAGAAAAGAACGCTAAAGGTTCCCACGATGTCTCTCTCAGCTGCTGGACGACACTCCCCATTGAGGTGTCCGACGCGTCAGTCACTAGGGCTAGCTTTGCGCCGCAAACGGGGTGCGCTAACAAAGCTGCCTTACATAAACTGTCTTTGCACGCGTTGAAGGCCTCCAGATCATCAGCTGTAAGATTGACTGGGTGGGAGCCCTTCACGGAGCCTGTGAGGAGAGCATTAAGCTGAGCTTGATGAATTGCTGCGCCTGGAATGAACCTACGGTAGAAATTTATCATTCCGAGGAATCGTCGCAGCTCCTTAACAGTCTTCGGGGTAGGGAAGTTGTGTATGGCTTCAACTTTGGCTGGCAGAGGTTTGGTACCCTGGGCTGAGATACTGTAACCTAAAAATGCTATCTCAGGAACACCAAAAACACACTTACCAACGTTGATCACCATACCGTACTCCTGAAGCCTGGTAAAAAGCTGATGCAAATGCTTCTTGTGAGATTGCTCGTCCTGTGAAAACACGAGGAAATCGTCGATGTATGCGTACACAAAATCCAGTCCACGAAGCATTTCATCCACGAATCGCTGAAACGTCTGTCCGGCGTTACGAAGTCCAAATGTCATATATGGAAACTCGTAAAGACCGAACGGCGTTGTGATCGCGGTCTTCGGGATGTCAGCCTCATGGACTGGGATCTGATTGTAACCTTTCACCAGGTCTATTGCTGAGAAAATCGTACATCCCGCAAGGCTGTGGGCGAAATCATGGATGTGCCGGATAGGGTATTTATCAGGCACAGTGCGAGCGTTCTGAACCTAAACCAATGGAGTTGAACAGGGACTTACAGAGGTTGATCTAAGTTTAACCGCATGTGGTCGGCTAGACCTAGGTTTAGCCGGCTAATCTTATGTTTATGTTCACACCTACCTTTAGCCGTAACATATATACATATTTTATATCGTATCCTAGTTCGAAACTAAATGTAATTCGATCCTTGATATACGATTATTATAGATGATGTTATAATAATCGGGACCAACGGCTTAACGTGCTTTCTGATTCACGTAAGGTAGTCCCTCAACCAACCAGACCCGGAAAGAAATCGTAGAATTTACATAAAGATTTCTTGTCCGGCGTGGGGATCGAACCCACGACCTCCGAGATTTAAAGCGAGCCAAATACCGCTACGCTACGGTGGTTGTCTATATATATAAAGATAGCAATACTGACTGATTTTGTATAGAACTGAAACCGTTAACGTTCTATATTTCAATTTAGGCATTTTTTTCCCCCTTTTTTTAAAGACAACTCCCGCACTAGGGAAATAAATCCCTGTGTCACGGGGGACTTTACAAACATTCATTTCACGGACACAAAGAACACCCAGACTCAGAACAACTATTTGTGGTTCACACAAATAATTGTCCCGGATGGGAATCGAACCCAGAACACCAGGTCTCAGAACCACTGAGCCACCGGTGCAGTCCATTATAACTATAGTGCGTGAATTGAAAGTAGAAATAGAGATAAAAGGCATAGCGCTTCCAATGGCTTCAAATTGTAAATCTATCTGTTATCAATTCTTGTCATGTACAACAAATCGACGATTCCACAAATTGATGCATCATTCAGTCATTTTTGTTAGGAAAATGGCTCTCATATATCGATGAAAATATTCTATGGAACTACATTCAAAAACACCCAGTTTTTGAAAGGCAGAATCTGTAAAAACTTTCGGATTATCAAATGATCGGGAAGCAAAATTAGCTTATTTGATTTGATTAACGTTTGAGTTATAATTAATCTAGTACAAGCATTTTAGCTTAGAACAAAGGATTCACAAGAATATTAGTAGCATGCACAAACTTTGCTAGTAATCTTAAAAAAAAGAAAGTAAAATAGTGATTGAAAATTGATAGAGATGGGCCGACTAGCCGCCGACTAGTCGGGAAAGCCGACTTTTCGGCATCGTTTGTAGTCGGCGACTATTCGGCAAAATATGCCGATTATGATCGGTGCATAACAAATGAAACAAACCAAATGATTTGTACTTGTTTTATAATTTTTAAACATTACTTAGAGTAGTTATCTAATGTTACAGTCTATACAACATAGGAACGTATTAATCAGTCAGAAATTAAGCTCAGCGGCCGCGCGATGACTAATCCAAATGATGACGAAAAAGCCCAAACACCTGCGACAAGCAGGTATAAGAATGATCGGCATTGCCGATTAGTCGGCCGACTAATCGGCATTTCGAAAACCGATTAGGTAGTCGGCTAGTCGGTTAGTCGGCAAATACTATAGTCGGCCCATCTCTAAAAATTGAATAAAATTCCCGCTCCAGATTGCAGCAATGTTAACAGAATCAAGGAGCAATTTAGATGAAATTATTTTCAAGATATTACTAATTGTGAACTTTAATCTACACTAATATTATAAAGAGGAAAGATTTGTACCTATTTTTGTATGTTTGTAATAAATAGGCTCAAAAAGTACTGGGCCGATTTAAAAAATTCTTTCACCAATAGAATGCTACATTTTTCCAATTTGACATAGACTACATTTCATTTTGAAAAAAAATAGGGATCCTTGGTAAAATTTGAACAATGTAACCGAAGGTGTAGAAAAATGAGTCTTAAAATGTCTTTCGTCGAATGCGCTGCCGAAACTATTAGCGATAGAACAAAATAATGTACAACAATATTGAAGAACATCATAATGTCTACAAAAAACTCCGCGGTAGCATATGTCCAACTATTGTAGTTATGTCACTACAACAACTTTTTTCATTTTAAACATTAATGAAAATGCTAACCAAATTCAAACCATGCTATTTATGTGTTTATATTAATCCTTATCCAAATAAATTATTTTATGGTCAAGACCATTTAACTACCTATAAAATTGTTTTTAAATTATTTAAATTGGACTTTCCATTCAAAAGATACAATGTTCTAATTAATTGTAGATCTTATAAATATCTACAAAAAAGTCCGCGACACACTATACCTATCTATGTCGAGTGAGGCACAACGACCATTTTTTTATTTAGAAATCTTGATTTTTTTTTGGACTACATTTAAACGCGTTTATTTAACTCATGCTATTAATCCTTATCAAAATAAATTATTTCATCACTAAGTACAGTTTATGTAGATAATATTTGGTATTTGAATGATTAAAATTGGACGTTTGGTTTTGAAGTTATGGCTAAATTAAAATATTACGATTTCTGCTGCACGGCCCGTTGCGAAGTCATAATAAATTTCATGCGATTTTTTTTTTATTTCGTTCTTAAAACTACACCTACGCAAAAGTTCTTCTCAGAGCTAATCAACAGTTCTTCTCAGTGCTAAACAACAGTTCTTTTCAGAGCTAGAATATTACACGCTATTAATATTTTCTTGAACATTTGAAAATGCCTAAAATGCCTATTTAAATATTTTCATCATTAACAACTTTAACATCCACAGAAAGACAATCTGTGCAGCCTGCGGATAATGACTGCGTCGTCGATGTTTATGTCGGTGTCTGTGAATTGACCTGGGAATCATTTTGCTGACCGTGTCTTTCCTGGGTAGGCTTTTTGCAGCGGTAACCGACATCCGCACGGAGCCGCGGGCGACCGCTATCACTACATCACTACATATTATAAACAAAGTCCCCGGCCGCGTCTGTCCGTCTGTCTGTCTGTTCGCGATAAACTCAAAAACTACTACATGGATTTTCATGCGGTTGTTACTAATCGATAGAACGATTCTTCCGGAAGGTTTACGTATATGATTTGTTTAGTTTATGTGTACATTTGACTAATATATATTGATATTTGTCAGAGGTGTCGGAAAAAAGTAAGCCATTTGGGAGCTTTCAACGAAAACGCTACCTAAACCCTATGATATATAACAAAACAATGTATGGCGGAAATATTCTTCTCTTTTAGATCTACAAAAAAGTCAACGATAGCATATGTCTATCTTTCAAGGTTAACGATGATCATTTTTCTAAAAGATATAATGGATATAGCAATATCCATTATATCTGCGATATATGCGATATATGCGATTATGCGCGCTCGATCCTTAAGAATCATAGGGCAATTTTTTTATTTTGTGTTCGTTGTAACTATGATGGATAGATACTTGAATACCTATTTATTTAGTGTTTGTTGTATTGTTAGTGCTGAAGAGTATAGGTATTTCATACGATAAAAGTATACCCACCTACTTATTTCACTGAGTTTTAGTAGGTACCTACCTATATTAATTTGTTTCTGATTGTTTTGACCAAATTTCGCCCGTTTGTTAGAGGTTTAAAGACATTCTGTAGTATAAGTATCAGTATTGTTCCCGTGCGAAGCCGGGGCGGGCCGCTAGTTATCAATAAATTATTTTTATCATATACCTAGCTTGTACTCACTAATACTCGTCCACGTGAAAGTTACTTCAGGCTATCAGGCACCCCAATGTTGAAATATTCTTTTGAAGAGTTTGTTTGTGTGATAGCCCATTTCTCGAGGAAGGCTATAGACTATATTTAGTTATGAAGTTCGTATGGGAACTAGAGTTACGCGGGTGAAACCGTGCGTTGAAGAATTTTCGTCTACCCAGTATAATAATACTTCTGAATATGTTTCCATCGTATAAACTTATTTAGTTACCATAATAAATTCGTTGGGGCGTTTTCCACTTCCGAAACCAAAATCAAGCTTCACGACTCCACATGAAAAATTTATATTATTTATTCGACCTAATTTATCTTGAGATAAGTAACTAAATATGAGAAACGTATGCGTACAGGAAAATGAATTCCTCAACTTTGCTAAGCTATTTATTTTGCATGGTTGGGTTTCGTTACATTAGGCCTGTAGTAATGCAAGCCTCAAGGTTCTTTGAGGACATGGCGACAGGCACAAGAGAGCGGACCGACAATAAATTACTTATAATATGATGTGTAAGGGCTCGGATGTACTGCAATTGTGATTGCCCTGAGTGCTTAGTGATAACAAAAGTTGCTTCTGAAACTTATGTAAACTATTATATAAAAGCTGCGTTACTCTGCTCCAGTGGGTCGGAGCATGATGTTTTGTAGCCTATATGTTAATCCAGCGTATAACCTATCCCGATGCAATATTTCGGCTAATTCCGTTTTGGCGTGAAAGAGTAACAAACATCCATCCATCCATACTTACAAACATTCACGTTTATATTATTAGTAGGTTTATTTACGTGAACCACAGGTACTGAGTCTGAGTGTACTTTGTGTCCGTAAATCGAATGTTTGTAAGGTCCCACGCGGGGATTAATTTCCCTAGTACGGAAGTTGTCTTTTAAAATATTGATGGATAGTACTACTGGCAGGTTATCTAGTGTAGGATCCTCGACGGCATGACTGCGTTGTTGCTTATTCCCCGAACTGTGATCTCGTGCCAGCGATCATCACCACTGTTCGTAAATCTACTCTACTCCAGTGGTAGCCTGAGCGTTGGTCCTAACCCCTTAAGGGTGCCCTCAGGTGGATGTAGCTTAGACTTTGACCGGATTATTGGAAGTTAATTTTAGACCTGTCACGTTTAAGGCATCTTACTATAATGTGTACATTTGTCATTTATTGCACGACAGACATTTTAACAATGTTTTTAGCTACTTAAGTGATATTTTTGTTAGATTTAGTCTTTTACAGTGTAATTTTGACAAGAATAAGTGTATGTAATTACCTAAATGCTGAATAAAGTTCATTATTTCATTATTATAGCGGTCAACCCTGTCGCGTCAGTACTATTTTTCATTCATTTCCCACGGATATAACGCCACAACACATGATCATAATATTGATACAACAGAACGGCAATAGACGTAAACGTCGTCTGGCGTCGTCTGGCGTCGTCTGGAGTGTCCGGGAGGTTTTAGTGGTGAAGGGTCCTCTCCTCGTGGTATGACTTTAGCATACCACGCTATGGAGAGGGCGAGTCCCACATATCCCACCGCTAGCGCGCGAATACGCTGCAGCGGTGGTGGGAATGCGTCAATGCATTTACCCCCGGACAAAAAAAAAAAAAAAACACCGGCCATGTGCGAGTCGGACTCGCGCACGAAGGATTCCGTTTCAGTTACTATTCCTATTTTTGATATCAAGAATAAATAAAAAAGCGTATGTTTATGAAATGAAATGTTATTTTATATTCGAGTTGATTGAATGAAAGCTAAATTGCGGTTTACGATTTTTGACGTATTAAAAAAAAACTACTTACAATATCTCGTTCAAACCAATTTTCGGTGGAAGTTTGCATGGTAATGTACATCATATATTATTTTTAGATTTATCATTCTCTTATTTTAGAAGTTACAGGGGGGGGGGGGACACACATTTTACCACTTTGGAAGTGTCTCTCGCGCAAACTTAGTTTAGAAAAAAAATACATTAGAAACCTCAACATCATTTTTGAAGACCTATTCATAGATCACACGTATGGGTTCGATGAAAAAAATTTTTTTGAGTTTCAGTTCTATGTATGGGGAACCCCAAAATTTATTGCTTTTTTTCTATTTTTGTGTGAAAATCTTAATGCGGTTCACAACATACATCTACTTGCCAAGTTTCAACATTATAGTTCTTATAGTTTCGGAAAAAAGTGCCTGTGACATACGGACGGACAGACAGACAGACAGACAGAAATGACGAATCTATAAGGGTTCCGTTTTTTGCTATTTGGCTACGGAACCCTAAAAAGGCTCACATAGTTCTCAGAAAAAAACGTTGACGTCGACGGGCGTACAGTCGTATCACTTTTGACTACCGTAAGGTCGATGAGCGTTAGTGTCCATCAACGTGTTAAAAATAAAAATTATTCGCGTGAACCACGGAGAATAGTATCTTAAAGTTCCATTTCACCCTTAGGTTATGGACTCCTAAACAGTAAATTTAAATGACTTACTATTTTAGAACCAAAACCTAAGGAAAGCTTATTCCAAACAGTAGAAATAGGTACAAAAGCGAAGATTAAAACGTCATTAAGGGTAATCCAATAGATTCAATTATCTCTGGTAATTATTTAAATTTTATTAAACCCTCTTGTATCGTTTGCTCATACAAATCCTCGATTTATTTTTAATTAATCTGTATTCGGGTCAGATTTTTTTATACGAAGAATGAGTTATTAATTTTGTCATCAAATACGAATCGTGTTATGGATATATTTTGTCTACAAAAAGGTCTTTTATACATTTTTCTGTAGTTTTTGTGATTCACAAAACGGGTACAACGTCAAAAATATTTATAGTATTTTTCAGATATATGCGACTACATAATTATATATCAATGGACAATCATCATCATCAGCCTGTTGTAGTCCACTGCTGAACATAGGCCTTCCCATTTCCAGCGGGAACGATCGCTAGCGGCCTGCATCCACCGACTCCCCGAGACCTTTATGAGGTCGTCGGTCATCATCAAAAATAAAAAAAGTTCTGGACACGATGAAGTTTCTACGGCGGCCGTGAAACTTGTTTCGGAAAACATAGCCAAACCGTTGACCCATATAATAAATGTTAGTATAACCTCAGGTATATTTCCAGATCAATTGAAAACTGTAGTCATAAAACCACTGCATAAGAAAAATACCAAGGAAGACATGTCAAACTATAGACCCATAGCTCTAATATCAGTATTTTCTAAGATAATTGAGAAAATAATTTATGAAACTATTTACACATTTTTAAGTAAAAACAATATATTATGCGAAGAACAAAAGGGCTTTAGGAAAAATAAAAATATTAACATGGCGATATTTGATCTATTAAAAGTCATCATGGAAAATGTAGACAAGAAAAACCCTATGTGTGCAATTTTCACAGATATGACCAAAGCTTTCGATCGTGTAAAACATGATATCCTCTTAAATAAACTGGAAAACTATGGGATAAGAGGTAACGTACTAAACCTAATCAAGTCTTACCTCACTGATCGAAAACAATACACAGAAATTTCAAGCGTATGTACTAAAACTAAGCGTGAATACAAATATTTATCTTCCAGTAGAATACCTAAAATTGGGGTTCCGCAGGGTAGTGTACTCGGGCCATTATTATTCCTGCTCTATATTAACGATCTACCTCGGCAAATTCATCACCCAATGACATTATTTGCGGATGATAGTACAGTTATAATTGAATGCTTAAATAAAACGGAATACAGAAAAGATATAAACAACACGCTTAAAACTATAATAGACTGGCTTAATAAAAATAATCTAGAGATAAATTTAAATAAGACACAAGTCATGCATTTCTACCAAAGACTCGAGCCAGTTAATATAACAATTGAATACAATGAACAATGTGTAGATTCAACTACAGTAGCAAAATTCCTAGGAGTTCACATAGACAATAAACTGACATGGAAACATCATGCTGTAATGGTATGCAATAAACTAAGTAAAACGGCATATGTACTCTATAGCCTTTCAAAAAAAGTTAATATTAACACATTGGTGACAGCATATCATGGCTTAGTAGCTTCCTCACTTAGGTTCGGTGTTATATTTTGGGGAAACTGTAGTGAGAGAGAAAGAATATTTAGAGCCCAAAAACGCTGCCTTCGATCAATGACAGGCCTTAAATCTACAGAAAGCTGTCAACCTGTTTTTAAATCACTTAGGATACTCACATTGCCATCGTTATATCTACTAGAAGTTGCCCTATTTGTAAGGACTAACAAGCGCCTGTTCCCATCAGTAGTGGATAAAAGACAACGTTCAGGACCGATTAGGTCTCAATATAAAAATCAACTACACACAGGTGGTTACCAAACGTCTTTACTAAAAAATAATATTTTAACCATGGGCCCTCTTGTATACAATAAACTACCTTTGCATTTAAAAGAATTACCCATCAAAGCATTTAAAAAATTGTTAACAAAATTACTATTGGATAAGTGTTACTACTCAATTAAGGATTTTTTTAGTGACAAAGCTTTCTGCTAATGGACTGTATGGCGCTTCTCTGTGATTTAATTTACTAATAATTCTACCTAATGTTATATCGTATTCTTTAATTTTGTTCTGTTTATTTTTTTTTGTAGTTGAATTTATTGACATAATTATGTGATTGAATTTATAGTCATTCTAAAGATAATTTGTTGACATTTGTATTGGAATGAATTGATTTAATTTTGAAACTTGTAGTTTAATTATAAATTACAATTATTATACAATTTTCTGCCATGTAAGTAATTGACATTAGTTGTTTAATTTATTGACATTGTGCCATGTAATTTTTATTTTTTTATTTTTTAAACGAGCAATTTTGTGTGTTTTAATTTTATTGTACCTTAAATAATTTTGCATGCCGTAAGGCAAAATGTATCGGGACTGTTAACAAAATATTATTACCATCATATCTGTACTGTATACCTACATTATTGGCAAATAAATGATTCTGATTCTGATTCTAAATGATTCTGATCGTGCAGGCTGTCGTCCTACGCTGCGCTTGCCAGTTCGTGGTCTCCACTCAAGAACCTTTCTGCTTCATCGGCCGTCAGTTCTTCGAGGTATATGTCTTGCCCATTGCCACTTCAGCTTGCTAATCCGTTGAGATATGTCAGGGACCTTCGTTCTCCTGCGGATCTCTTCATTTCTGATTCGATCACGCAGGGAAACGCCGAGCATAGCTCTTTCCATAGCTCGCTTAGCGACTTTGAGCTTTCTTATGAGGCACACAGTAAGAGACCACGTCTCAGATGTCATCACTGGTAACACACATTGATTGAAGCCTTTGGTCTTCAGGAACTTAGATATTTTGGACGAGAAGATCTTCCGAAGGACAATAATCAATGGACAATAACCAATTAATATTTTATGTAATCTTTACTAATATATTAAGCTGAAGCGTTTGTTTGTTTGCTTGCGATATAATTATAACGCGATTATCTCAGAAACTACTGACTGGTCCAATTTAACACTTCTTTTAGTGTTAGATAGCCCATTTATCGAGAAAGGCTTGAATATAATTAGTTTTGAAGTTCTTTCGGGGACAGGACTTACTTGGGTGAAACTGCGCGTCATTTTATTACCTTTATAAAAAAAACAGACATAAAAGTCCATAGGCAAGGCAAGGTTGTTAGTAACAAGAATTTTGCTTATAACTAATGTTAGTAATTCAAAAGTAAAAATAACAAAACTAAACACACCGTCTCCCTGCACAGTAGGCTCATCGCTTTCGCAACACATGGAGTTCAGTGAACCTACTGAGCAGAACAGTATCAGATCTGTTCTCTCGCCAATCATCAATTTATACAAGACGTTGTAAAACAAACCTTTAGTTCAATTTAGTATTATTATTGTCACCTTAAACATGCAGCTCCTGTTTTATTTTTCCTAAAGAATTGTTTTTCATCACGTGCAGGACAATTTAACAAAGTATGTTGCTCCGAAGTTCGGGCCTTCCTTCCAACTTATCAACAAGTGTCCTTTGACGTAACTTTATAATAGCATTACTTTAACTTGCGATGTTAGTAGAATGTCATGTAAGTCTGTCGTTTTTGAAACATGGCTTTCAGTTAACCCCTGTTTTTGGTGTATGTAAAATTAAGAGGAAATTGACTGTTTGTTGATTTTTAAAAAGCGTTTTATTTATTACCTTTGGCTATTGGCAATCAATTTTATGGTAAACTTACTTTTAGTTGCAAAGTCGTCTGCATAGATTTGTAGGAGAGGTACAACATAGGTAACTTAAAGAAAAACATCTTAAAGAGAACCATGATCAGCTGAAGGCACTTCCTCATAATTCCACCTTACAAAATACTACAGCTAAATGTTGTGTTCCTGCGTAAGTAAGATTGCCAAAACATATGGGGGAATATATTCTGTTAAAAGGAGAGGGGGATGGCAGGACAAGAATGGCAAGTACAGTGCTAGTGCCACTAGCTGTCCTCAGGACCCCTATTTCACTTAAAATCAGGTGGATAGGTAATTTGCCTGTTTAGAAATAAGAAAAATAAAATCTAAATCTAGGCAGACAACGTTGAGTTTAATACAAACTTTGATTCCCCGTAGTACCTACTATTTTAGGGCATTAATTTAGAATTATCCTGCCTTAGTATATAAGAAATATATTCTGCAAATTTTTAGCAGCAAGTCTTTCGATCTAGTATACAGTGTCAATTAATCAGTCAGTTAGCCAAATATGACGGTAGTTTCTTATTTACAAAGATTAACTGTTGTTAATATGACGATTAATATTAAATATTCCTCTATCAATTAGTGAAAACCGTAGGATCTAATACCGTTAGGCGCGTTAGACGTGAATGAAACAGAGATAACGTAAGGCGAAGACGAAGAATAGAGATAACACGGACGGCTGTAACACACTCTACATTTTGTATTTTGAACGTTTTAAAGTGACATCATGTTTGCGCTGCGTCTGTGTCACGTCTTCGCCTCACATAATTTCTGTATAATTAAGGCCTTAGAATACACTGATTGTGCTCCCAAAATAAATGATATATTTTTAATAGCATTAAAAATTACAGATTAAAATTACATCGAGTCTGTTTTAGGTGAGCCCGTTTGTACAAGAACATTTTAAATAGCACTAAACCTCATTTTAACTTGCACATTTATTATTTCCATGTTCTTAAAGGATTTTTTTTGGTAAAAAAACATATGTTAATTTTAAACTTTAATTATACGTTTCGATAGTAGGTAGAAAAAAACGGGACGCATCATAAGAACATGGTCCCTACTTAAAATTATAAAAGTGAATGTATGTTCGTTTGTTACGCTTTCACGCGAAATCTACTTCACTGATCATCATGAAATTTTGTACATAATATATTCTTGGAGGTATTAGGAGTAACATAGGAACTTTTTATAAAAAAAAAACAATGCGAGTGAAACCGCGGGTAAACGCTAGTATAAAATATTTTGAATTTTATTTAGATAGCAGATTGAGTTGCAAATTTTTAGCAACGACTTATAATGAAATAATGAAATTTATTCAGCACTTGGGTCTTAACATACACTTGTACTTGTAAAAATTGCAATGTGCAAGAGTGCAAGACTAAATCTAACAAAAGTATCACTTAAGTATAGCTACTTTATTATTATTGTAAAACATTGTTAAAATTATTTGATCTTAGTCAAATGTACACTTTATAGTATGGTCACAGCTCATTAGAGCCACCCGGCACCCACTCCGCACCGCCTCGCCTCCTGTGGCTGGTATTATTTATATGGACTTGCATGGCTATGCGCTCACTATATCAACTCCGTAGCGTCACCGGATCGCTTCGGTCGTAATCCCTCCACGCGCAGACGGCGGGTGGACCACTCGGTGACAGCTCGCTGCTCACATGCTTGCCTTGCGTAGACTGGTCGCGAGTGGACCACGCGCTGTCCGCGAATGATTCACGCGAGGACGATACTAGGCGATGCGCCGACTGTCAACAGACTACTCGAAAATTCGAGGACCAAGCCACGTTCTCTCGTTGACCTCGCGGCGTTCACTCGTTGACCGCGCGGGGTCCACTGGTTGACCGCGCGACGTTTATTGGTGATAACGCGACGTCCACCCGTGGACCACCTGCCGACACCGAGTGGACGCCGTGCGCCGGCGGTGCGGGGTGGGTGCCGGGTGGCTGTAATGAGCTTTAACCTTTAAGATGTCAAAGTCTAAGCGACATCCTCCTGGGGCACCCTTAATTGTTAGGACCAACGCTCAGGGTACCACTAACTACTTACGCTAACTTATATAACAAAAATCACTGCAAATAAACTGCGATGGTTCTGCTCTACACTTACAAATCGATATTAACAATTCACCAACTAGGTTACCAGTTAGTGATTTAACGCTCCGTTGAATACCTAAAGATCAAACTACTCCAATTTCACCTGAAGGCTTTAGCGTAGTGTTCTGAATCACGCTATGTCCTCGCCTTAATCCGGAACGTATTCTAGTAGCTAATCCTATGTTATTTAAGTTACAAGGCACTGCCGGGTGCTAGCTATTTCTGTTGCCTAACTTTATTATTAGATTTATACTAATATTATGAAGAGGAAAGATTTGTATTTTTGTGTGTGTGTGTATGTTTGTAATGAATAAACTCAAAAACTGCTATGCCGATTTCATAAATTCTTTCTCCATTGGAAAGCTTCATTCACCCTGAGTGACATAGGCTATATTTAGTTATGAAGTTCCCACGGGAACGGGAGTTACGCGGGTGAAACCGCGCGTGGGAAGCTAGTACTGTTGATCAGATACGTGCGTTTGTGTGTAAGTGTTATATATATATAGATATTATCTTTAGGAGGTAAATCTATCTAAAAATACATAGATTCCCGCGCGCGGTTTAAGTCGCGTAACTCCCTTCCTCCCCGCTTCATCTTATATTACTAATATATAAAGCCTAATTTGAATATATTTTAATGTTAGATAGCCCAATTATCGAGTAAAACTATATGTTATTATGAAGATCCATATACCACGGGAACAGGAGTTGGGCGAATGAAACCGCACGCGGAAAGCTGGTCATTAAATATAGCTCCTGTTTAACGTAGCATTCTAATGGTAAAAAAGTCCAAAAGGTTTTGAGTTTATTCGTAACAAACATTTGTAGAGGAACGGTTGGTGGTGTTCCTCCACAGAAAATGAAGATCTTCTTTGCCGAGCGAGGTGGTGTGCCCGGCGACCGACGGCCATTTGTTACTGTTCGGAACTTGTATATGTTCGAATTGGCTTGCGAACTTGTATTGCGCGATACAGGTTAGTTAGGATGCTAGGTGGTAGATGGCGCTACTCGTCTACTAGTACTTTTGTGTGCGGCTACTGTAGATGTCGGTACACATTCATACAAAAATACAAATCTTTCTTCTTTATAATATTAGTACACATTAAAGGTATTTCTCTATATTAATACAACACTTCGTCCTTACTGACAAACAAATCAACGCACTGCCTAAGCTGCCGGTCAGAGACCTGAAATAGAAAGGACTTTTCTTATATTCACACACACACACACACATAAACATACACCACACACACACACAACCAAACATTAATAGCCAGTATGACAATAGATCACTGCATGTTTAATTTTTATTATTATTATATTCCTAATTAATTTCAATTTTAAAAACTTAATTGTATCATGTATTATAATATAAGGTGTAATATACTAATAGAACAATAAATGGGACGAGCACTGTGACCTGTAACACAAGCTTTGCTTAGCTCAGGCGCAGTAGCCCAAACATATTGAACTATTGCACATGAATTGTACTTCTTTATATTCTATTGTATGTATATTGATGTTTATGGGAATAAATTTAATTTAATAAATTTAATTCCTCCCCGGAAATTATGAAAGGGAGGAAAATTTGTTCTAGTGGGTAGGCCAGATCGAGAAGAGAGAGGATGCAACGCGTTCTCGCTTTGACATGTCGCAGGCAATGTGTAAAGCATTTCCCAGAGAGTAAAAAGGCGTTTGTGTGCTAAAACACTAGTTGTTGACCTATGACCGTCGATTATGTAATTACGCTTCTACTTTTAAATGGAACTAGGGATAAATATTAATATGCGAATAGAATTAGGCACGTTTATACTTAAATGATTTAATAAAATCAACTCGATTAATAGTTCCGGAAAGTTTTCCTCCGGGGAACCTTTCCAAAATTTTGGTAAATTCACTTAAAACAAGTTAAAATTATATTTTAATCTTTTAATTAAACTAGGTAGCTTAGTTCCCGCCATTAAATTTCTGTGTTGACCTTGTTGACATTTCACGTAGACTTTTTTACATTTTTCTGTTTTATAAATCTTTTCCTCTTAAATACTAATACAATATAAAGATAATCATCCAATTTAGGCAAGCCGATCTCAAGTAATGCACTTTGTTCACGTACGTGTGATTTTAGTTCATATTGGTATCAGTAGATGGCGTTGTTCTAAATGACTTAAAAGACGCTTTGAGTTTCTGCGCCAGTTAATGATCTTCCGTACCTGAGTTTTTTTATCATTTAATATTTTATATCTGCAGAGTTTGTTTGTTTGTTTGAATGCGCTAACCTCAGGAACGATTGGTTCGATTTCAAAAACATATTTCAGTGTTGGATAGTATTTTATTACGAAGTTACCACGGGCACGGGAGCTACGCGGGTGAAACCGCGCGCGGGAAGCTAGTTTGAGATAATACAGTAAGAGTTTTGAGAGTAAACTACTCCTTATTAATTAGAGTTCATTTATATTCTACGTGTTTTTTTAGGAACTCAGTAATTATATAACCACTGCTCCCAAACTTCCCGATTAGACTTCGTCCATGCACACGCTCAAAAAATTGAAACTTACAACATACCATATGTAATATCCATTTAAAAGTTGGCTAGTAACTTATTCAAATGTAAATATAACAATTTGGCACCACTGAACTAATCTGCTGATGGAAGGTGGAAGACAGTAAAATATTCCGATGAGAAACGTCTCAACTTTTGTCTAATGTAATTCGCCACCATAAAGTTCAACGATATTTTTATCCATGTGTAAAATCAAGTACTCAGTATAAAATCGAAGTGACATACTTTTTTCTTTTTCTTTCCAACTAGAAATATGGCTGAGTAGCCGAAATCAGTCGGGATGGTTATAAATTAGTAGTGGCTAGTCAGCCGTGAGGTGACATTTTTAACTACATAAGGGATAAAATGAAACGTGTAGCTATATTCGACTCGCCGAAGAAGAGTGCGTCCGCGGACGCGACGCGTCCTCCTTTGCCCTCTCGTCCTCTAATTACCAATTAATTCCAATGCCCACCCAAAGCCTGCCAAGTGTAAAGTAAAGTGGTAATTGCACAAAACTCTTTAATAAAACTAACAGTTATGATAATTATTCAATCCCCCGCCAGTGACCTGCTCAAATTCCCACAGAGGGCGCAGGTTGCTTAGTTTATAGTTTAGAAACCAGTTAATAAGTCCGACGCCATCTTTTATGTCCAGTGTCGTAGCAAATGCCTCGTGACTAACATAACACATGTCGCGTATTGTAATCGAAAAAGTAAATGATTAAAAACACTACTGTACTATTAGAATTTCGTATTTTCTTTATTAAGTACGTCTGTGAGGTTATTGGGTTTTTGGATGTACTAATCCGATTATGAAACTGAATTTACCAATCGAAAAGCAGATTATTTGTAAGTGTCATAGGCTGAAATCGTGCGGTACATCATCGTTATCATCATCATCGCGTATAACGTCCACTGCTGAACGTGGGCCTCCACCCGAGGAGGGGTTTTGCCACGCTTGGCAGGCGGGTTGGTTAGTTTTATGTTGTAAAACACAAGGAAACGCTGCTGCCCGTCCCCTTGTATACGATTGAAATATAAGATGTTATATCAATCGGGGCCAACGGCTTAACGTGCTTTCAACCAGACCCGGAAAGAAATCCTAGAATCTACACAAAAATTTTCGTGTCCGGCATTGGGATCGAACCCACGACCTCCATGATTTAAAGCGAGCCAAATACCGCTACGACACGGAGGTTGTCAAAATAAAATGGCGTGCAAAACACAACGCGCAACGTTAATATAAAACATTTGCTAGGTACATTATACCATAAAAAATTATAACCCAACATTTCTTAGGTAATGTAGGTACAGGCAAGTATAATCGTATAATGACTACGTCTGGAAAATTCTAGCTTTACGCCGTAACCTATAATGTAGCTCAATTGGAGTGCTAACATTAGGTTGAAATTTATAATGGCTTAATCTGCACTTAAGCTACAGTCGACGAAAAAGTATTCTTAGACTATAGTTACAGTGGAATCCTCTTGGTTCTTAATTGAACAAATATTAAAATATGCATTAAGTTTTATAATCAAATTCCTCCCTTTTTCACTGCCTTAGGGGGTGAATTTTACAAAATCCTTTCTTAGTGGACCTATACGTCACACAAAGAAGCCACGCAGTGCAGTAGTTTTGCATTGGCGTTGATCAGAATCAATCAGTCAGTCAGGACATGTTACTTTATGTATTTAGATAGATTATAATGTAAGAATATTGTATGTAAGAATATTTGTAGTATCTATCTTCTATATATATAAAAGCAAGAACTGACTGACTGATCAACGCACAGCTTAAACCAATGGGCCAAGAACCATGAAATTTTACACAAAAATTCTTTAAGTGCCGTAGGTGTGCACTAAAAAGGGTAACAAAGTTTGTATAGGCCATCGTGATTCCTTGGTCCGATCTTCATCAAATTTTTCGAACAAAAAGTTTGTCAGCTCAGTTCTAATAAACTGTGACGCTACGAAAGACGCTGGCACCAGTGATACAATGTTTAACATTTTACAGGTGACAACGTATTGCTCTCTTTACACTGTATTTTTGGTAGTAGTGACGTGCCACCATCAACTTAGGCGTTTGTTGTGACAGGCGACAAGTAGATTGTAATGCACCAGAAAGTCAACTCCAATAATTGGCTTCGTCACATCTGCTACCACGAACCACCATTCAAAAGCACGACGTAGACCAAGATTGAGGTGGAGCCATATGTAGATATAATTGACCCATTTGCGGCGTACAACTGGTACTTTGATTTCTCCCTTGGCGCAATTAAATATTACAGTATGTTATAAAGGTTTACTGTACCAAAAAACCAGTGAATTTCGCAATTGTTTTATAGTGCAAATTTAGTATTATTATTATACTGCCCGCAACTTTGTCCTCGTAAAATGAAAAGTTTTATAATCAGCTAACAATGAAAGTCCGATCTACATCGGTACTACAATTTTGAAGATTAGATGTATAGACAAATAAACATACAGATGTCAATAAACAGTAGCCTTTTTTATAATTTATAGCACACAGGTATTAACGCGATAAAAATTACCTTTTTATATTACCCAAAGTTTCGATCAATGTAACCTAAGACCTGTGTGCTATAAATTATAATAATGATACATACGCGAAGGTTTAAAAGTTTATATAAGCCTTTATTATCTATACTTATATATACTTTTAAAGAGTTTGTTTGTATTTTTCAATAAATGTGCTATGTAACACTGAACGAATATTTCAAATCCGACCGTTCCTTCCTTAGATTAGGACGTTGAAGGCAGCAAACAGAAGAAATTTCATAATGTAAGGTTATCTAACACTTAAAAAAAAATCAAATGAAACCAGTAGTTCCTGAGATTAGCGTGTTCATGCCAACAAATTAATAAACGATAGATATGTAGATTGTAATCTATTATGTCATCATCATCATCATCATCAACAGCCCGTTTACGTCCACTGATGAAGATGGACCTCCTCTTAACAGACCTCGGCAAGCCAGGATCGTTGAGGGATTTTGGCATAATCACCACGCTTGGCAGGCGGATTGGTGATCGCAGTAAGGTGTAAACCTTGAGCTAAAAGATGCTGCTGCTAATCTGTCAGCCAAATGTCCCTTAGTCGCCTTTTACGACACCCATGGGAGGACATATGGTATATACCCAGGTGGTATTTTCTTAGCCGGATATCTGTTATGTGAAAAGAAAAATTAATACATAGTAAATTTCTTTTATTTATAATCCGTTGTATAAGTATCCTTTTCATTCTACTTCGAAGAGAATACAACACAAAAAGTTTGCACGGCTTCAAATTCAAAACTTACGCAAGCAAAGTACCGGAGCGAAAACTAGTTTTGTATAATGAGAACGTATTTCAATGACACATTGAGGTGTACAACACCCCCGCCATCCCTTTCACAGCCAACGAGAAAGTTTATATATTCCGTTTTCATTATTTAATATGTAAGTACATGAATATTACATAATACTAGCTTTCACCCACGTATATACCGTTCCCTTGGAAACTTTATAATAAAAGATAGTCTAGAGCCTTCTACAATAAATGGGCTATGTAACACTGAAAGATTTTTTCAAATCGGAAAAGCAGCTTCTGAGATTAGCGCGTTCAATCAAACAAACTCTTCAGCTTTATATCTTCTAAGTCGTGCACTCTTGACAGAGTGGTCGTGGTCATGTCAAAGTCGATGCTTGCGACACAGCAGCTCTTGCGATCCGTCGCAAGTTTCTGGTGGAGTGGGACCAGTTCTCTGTGACGGACTTAATGAGGACTGTCCATCGTGTTGGGGAGCGGCCACGAGATTTTTTGCCTCAACTTTCCCTTGCACCACCAAACGTTCCATGGAGTCCCCGTTGCAGTGATCTGCCCAAAGAATTTGAGGATAGCTTTATAAAATAAAAGTCAAAAGTACGCTTCTCATGATAAGTACAGAAACTGAGTGTTTCACAAAATACAACATAAATTATTACACTTCAAAACCTAAAATTTTAAGAAAATATTATTAAGGTATAAAAACCGACTAAAATTCTTACTAATGATGTTGCAAAATTGTTTTTTGATAGCATAGAGAATGTCAATCGTCTCAAAATATGGCAAATACTTGACATAGATCAACCAAACTAGCCCATGGAATGATAATAATAGCAATAAATGGCACCCATTTATTCTACAACTCCCGTAAGAACTTCTTCATCACCAGCCTGTTGTGGACTACAACTGCTGAACATAGGCCTCCCCCATCGATTTCCAGCGGGAACGATCGCTAGCGGCCTGCATCCACCGACTTCCTGCGACCTTTATGAGGTCGTCGGTCCATCGTGCAGGCGGTCGTCCTACGCTGCGCTTGCCAGTACGTGGTCTCCACTCGAGAACCTTTTTGCTCCATCGGCCGTCAGTTCTTCGAGCTATGTGTCCTGCCCATTGCCACTTCAGCTTGCTTATCCGTTGAGCTATGTCAGTGACCTTCGTTCTCTTGCGGATCTCTTCATTTCTGATTCGATCACGCAGAGAAACGCCGAGCATAGCTCTTTCCATAGCTCGCTGAGCGACTTTGAGCTTTCTTATGAGGCGAACTTCTTAATTAATTGAAACCTTTCTCGATAAATGGGCTATTTAACACTGAAAGATTTTTTGAAATTGGACCAGTAGTTCCAACAAACAAACTCTTTAATTTTACCTATAAGTATAGATATAAGTTAATATCATGGATGGACGAATGATCTGGTTAAGGCCGCGGGCTCACGGTGGATGCAGGCCGCTTCTAACCGTAACAACTGGAGATCTATGAGGGAGGCCAAGTCCAGCCATGGATGTCCTACGGCTGAAATGATTATGATGAAGTTAATATCAGATTATAACTATTCAAGCATACAGCAGATAAAACGAAAAAGAAACTTAAGGTAGCCAAGACAAGCACAGCAGATTTTACAAATTTCAACTTTCAAAAGTGACGATCAAGATGAGATAGGAAAAAACAAGTGGTAAAACTTACGATAAAAGTTTGTATGAAAACATTCAATCCGACTATACACGGACCAAGTCGCAGACACAAAATAGTTATGCATGAAGATATAAGATATACATACATATACTATGTTAAAAGCCTCGCCCTGCCCAAAGTTCTACTTACATTGATAGCAAGTTATTAACTCAAGACTTGTCAGAACGATCTTAATATGAGTTTGCATTCAACTCAGTACAATGAACTTTTCATAAATGTAGCAAAATTTTCTGAGTCTCTTAATATTAGGATGAATTTGAACTCGTTATTATTTTTATGAGTTTTTAAGTTAGGTTTAAACAATATTTGTTTTTGAACCTATGTAAGTAACTCGCCGTCTCGACCCTTAGTTAGCAAAGAACCCTTCAATGCAAAAATCCTACTATATTTCAGTTTCATAAACCTACAAGGTTTATGAAACTGAAATCCATTCGATCGAATCGCTAGTTTCAAAGAAGAATCAACCAATGAATACTTGTCATTTTTGCTTTTTTTTGTTGTTCAGATGGAAATGCATGAACGCATTCCAACCACCGCTGCAGCGTATTCGCGCGTTGGCGATGCGAGCGTGGTATGCTAAACTCATCCCACGAGGAGAGGACCCTACACCACTAAAACACCCTAAACCACTACATTTGCGTTAGCGATTTTCTACTAGCGATCGCTCCGCTGTAGTGGCTTTTTGTCTAGGCTCTGTGAACCGAGGTCTGAGTCTCACGGAAGCCTGAATCTCTGTTCACCTTTATGCCCGGTGAAGTATCAAAAGCCTCTTGTTTAACAATGTATGTCCGCAAATAAAAATGTTTTTAGGTAGGTAACTGTTTTTCTATCGTTTATCGAATGCTAGTGAAATGGGAGATTTCCGTAGCGTGGTTGCATAAAAACCCGTATAAACCTTCAGATTTTTAGATTGTACTATCCCAGCCTACCAGTAAAGCTAGTATTAATACGGTAAAAGTAAGTATGAAAATACAAAGTGTATTTTGAATGACTTCAATTTTTTTTTTAAGATTACTAACAAAGATTTTTTCACACTACTAGTCAAAGTCCAAATTTCTTTATTCATATAGACACAATTCATAAAATTAAATCATTTTCTTATGATGCGTCCATTTCTTTTCCTACCAGCAGTTAAAGACGTGGCAACTCTGAAAAAGAACAGGCAATATATTCAGAGGAATTCTTTAAAAAAAAAAACAATTTATCTTTGCTTTTACAATATTGTTTAGCAGCAGCGCCATTCCAGAGCAAGTTACTCCCATGCCATTCTGTCATTTACATAATCTGATATTTTATAATATGCCTTTTTACATAATTTAGCTTTAACAATGGCTATAAATTTATTAACAGGTAGTTTTCTAATATTATTTGGGAGTTTGTTATAAAAGCGAATATATCGGCCCATAAAAGAGTTTGTGGTGATATTTATAACAATAATGTTCTGCGCACGCATGTGGATATGGTTGCCTAGTAACCGGGACTTCATTCTAATAATTTTCTCTGCTTGTTCATTTGTAAAATATCTTCTTTGTTTTTAATTATAAACTCGTTGTAAATACTTAAACTAAATATTTTTATTATACACACCGGTTGTCTGAACACCTCTACATTGGTGACCCCGTAAAACAACACGTAACGTATTCACTACCATGTCGGAATCGGATGGTTACACCGATTGTAAAGACGCACCATCTACTATGGCACCGACTATCTCCGGGGAAGTATCTCGAGTTGGGATGCCGCTACGCTGTCCACCGTTTTGCCCAGAAGAGCCTGCTTTGTTGTTTGCGCAACTGGAAGGCCAATTTATACTGTCAAGAATTACAAGTGCCGCAACAAAATTTTATTTCGTCACCGCCCAGTTAGAAACTACTTATGCCATTCAGGTAAAGGACATTATTACTAAGCCTCCCGAGACAGAAAAATATGAAAAATTAAAATCGGAGCTAATAAAACGCCTATCCGCATCGCATGAAAAACGAATACAACAACTTTTAATTCATGAAGAGCTTGGAAATCGTAAACCGTCCCAATTTTTACGACATCTTCAAAATTTAGCCGGATCATCAGGTACGTCAGATTTTATTAAAAGTATTTGGACCAGCCGTTTGCCACAGAATATTCAGACAGTGATAGCTTCACAAATCACGAGAGGTCGAGAAACTGGCCGAAATTGCTGACAGGGTGGACGAAATAGCTCCGGTCACGCCTCAAGTAGCTTCTACCACAGCTGCCGCTAATAATCAAGTGGAAATCACTGAACTGTCCAAGCAAGTTGCCGAGCTGACAAAGCAAGTGAGCTTACTTACTTCGCATGTAAATAACAATGATCAAAGGTCACGCTCACGTTCACGTTTCTCTAACTATCGAAGAAATCGATCCCATTCGAGACCAAGACAGCCACCCGTTAATCATCCACATTGTTTTTACCACTATACATACGGAGATAAAGCCCAGAAATGTAAGCAGCCCTGCACTTATACTTCGGTAAACAAGAAGGGCGGTCGCATGTAGCGGCCAACGACTGCCCCACTTTTACAGGCCGTATTTTTGTTACCGACCTTACTTCAAAGATGCAGTTTCTTGTTGATACAGGATCAGACTTATGCGTTTTTCCAAGATCCATCATCAAAACGCGCTGTGTCAAATCCAATTACCATCTAATTGCTGCAAACAATACCGAAATACATACATACGGGCCACTACAGTTGCAATTGAACTTGGGACTCCGTAGAATCTACAGCTGGAACTTTACAATTGCAGACGTATCAAAGCCCATCATAGGAGTCGATTTTTTAAGTTATTACAATCTTTTAGTTGATTGTAGAAATCATCGCTTGATTGACAACTTAACGTCATTATCAGTTTCAGCCGCACGCTGTAACTCGGTAAATTTCTCATCAATCAAAGCTGTCGTTGGAGATTCAGACTACCATCAAATACTACGTGAATACCCAGAGATTACAAGACCGCCAGGCATACAACTACCAGGAAAACATAATACCTTACATTTTATACGAACTACAACTGGACCTCCTGTAGCAAGCAAACCAAGACGCCTAGATCCATTAAGACTGCAAGCAGCTAAGAAAGAGTTCGAGGCAATGCTTCAAAGTGGAGTTGCTCGCCGTTCTGAAAGTTCTTGGTCAGCCCCACTGCATATGGTAAGGAAGAAGGACGATGGGTGGAGACCATGTGGCGACTATAGAACACTGAATGCAAGAACGATATCTGACAGGTATCCCATCCGCCACATTCACGACTTTACACATCAACTATCTGGTTGCACAATTTTTTCTACTATTGACCTTGTCAAAGCATATAATCAAATAGCGGTAAATCCTGATGATATTCAAAAGACAGCAATAACCACTCCTTTTGGTCTTTTTGAGTTCCCTTTCATGACATTTGGCTTGAGGAACGCGGCCCAAACCTTTCAAAGGTTTATTGACGAAGTGTTACTTGGCTTTGACTTCTGTTATGGGTACATTGACGACATTTTAGTATTTTCCCCCTCACCAGAAGCTCATAAAATCCATCTTCGACTGCTTTTTGACAGACTCAAGCAATTTGGAGTCGTTATCAATACGGGGAAATGTAATATTGGACAACCAGAGGTCGTTTTCCTAGGTTATCATGTTTCCGCTGAAGGAACAAAACCACTAGACCTGAAAATTGATGCTATCAAGGACTTTCCAGTTCCCAAAACGATAAAGGAGTTACGTCGATTCTTGGGTATGGTAAACTTCTATCGTCGTTTTTTGCCAAACGCTGCTCAATTTCAAGCCCCCTTGACTGCCTTACTTGCCGGTCCAAAAGTTAAAGGTTCGCACCCAGTAATTATAACCACTGAAATTTTAAAAGCTTTTGATGACTGCAAGTCCTCATTAAGTAAAGCGACACTTTTGGCGCATCCAGATAATTCAGCGGAGTTGGCGATTGTGACAGATGCATCTGAAACGTCTTTAGGAGCCGTTCTCCAACAGCGAAAAGATGACTGCTGGCAACCACTTGGCTTCTATTCTCACAAATTAAGCGCAGCTCAAAAGAAATACAGCCCTTATGATCGTGAGTTGTTAGCAGTATATGAAGTTATCAAATATTTCCGACACATGGTCGAAGCTAGAACATTCAGCATTTTCACAGACCATAAGCCACTGACTTTCGCCTTCAAAACCAACAGAGATAGTTGTTCGCCCAGACAATTTCGTTACCTTGATTTCATCGGACAATTTACTACTGACATAAGATATTTACCTGGTCAAGAGAACGTTGTGGCTGATGCATTGTCACGCGTTGAAGAAATCTCTGCAGCCATTAACTTTGAAGAACTTGCACGACTTCAGGACAATGATTCAGAACTGCAAGATCTCCTTTTAAAAGGCTCTACTCTCAAACTACAGACAACTTACCTGTATTCTGTGACACTTCGACCCAAGAACCTCGTCCATATGTTACTCCAACTTTACGACGAGTAGCATTCGACTCTCTTCATAATCTTCATCATCCTAGGAATACAGCTACAGTGCGACTGGTCACTCAACACTTCATTTGGCCAGGGATACGCAAAGATGGTAGAGAGTGGGCAAGGCAATGTTTAAAATGCCAGTCATGCAAAGTTTCACGTCATACTAAATCACCTCTTTCACCATTTCAAATTCCATCATCTCGGTTTTCACACATTCATATAGACATTGTAGGACCTTTAACCCCTTCTTTAGATTTCAGGTACTGTCTCACTGTCATTGATAGATACACTCGCTGGCCTGAGGCATACCCACTTAAAGAAATCACCGCTGAAGCTTGCGCTGCTGCTTTAGTTTCTGGGTGGATTGCTAGATTTGGCTGTCCTACTCGAGTGACTACAGACCGTGGTCGACAGTTTGAAAGCCATCTTTTCAATGCCCTCACAAATTTGGTTGGTGCTCATCATTTTAAAACCACTGCCTATCATCCTGCTACTAACGGTATCGTCGAGCGACTACATCGACAACTTAAAGCCGCCATCATGTGTCATTCCACTTCTCAATGGACTGAAGCTCTTCCTATAGTGCTCCTCGGCATGCGTAATTCTTGGAAGCAAGATATCCAAGCTACGCCTGCGGATCTTGTGTATGGCGAATCTTTACGACTGCCAGGTCAATTTATATCACCAACAGATCAGTTCACCGCAGCCTACGTTACACAATACGCCATTCGCCTTCGTAATCACATGGCTAAACTTACTCCGAGACCTACTTCCTGGCACACTTCTTCTCCATTCTACATCCCTCAAGATCTACACACAGCTTCACACGTCTTTCTACGTCGTGACTACGTTAGAAGTTCCCTTGAACCACCCTATGCTGGACCTTACAAAGTTATTAAAAGACAACCAAAGTATTTTACTATTGAAGTCAAAGGAAAAGGGACGAATGTTTCGATTGACAGACTTAAACCTGCTTTCATGATGCGAGAGGGCGAGAACAGTTCTCCATCATCAACTATTACCACTACAAAAACTAGTGACGAAGAGAAAAGAACGAGGAGCGGAAGATTAGTAAGATTCCCCAATATTTATCGACCGTAGTTACGATCTGGCAGGGGGGAATTGTGGTGATATTTATAACAATAATGTTCTGCGCACGCATGTGGATATGGTTGCCTAGTAACCGGGACTTCATTCTAATAATTTTCACTGCTTGTTCATTTGTAAAATATCTTCTTTGTTTTTAATTATAAACTCGTTGTAAATACTTAAACTAAATATTTTTATTATACACACCGGTAGTCTGAACACCTCTACAAGTTGTTTATTATATGGAGACAAGTCGCAAGTACAACTAAGTCATGCTTATGTCTAGTATTCATATTATGTATATAGTATTCTTGTTAACCCCTTGTGCTGAGCTAAAATGCTTGTGTAACGAGTGGGTTCACGTCGGTAGTGCAATGGGATATGTATATTCAGTGAAATTATTTATTCTTGGTAGTAAAATAAATCCCTTTCTTTATATTGATTTTTAATAAACCCTACGACGGGTGTTAGGGGTTCCCTTTCGTACTTAGATTATCTTGTACTGTGCCTTACAGAACAAGATAAGGTTATACTTACTTGTAAAATATCATATGTTTATTTAAATATTGTAAGTGATACCAGTCGTAGATTGTCTTGAAAAGTACACCATTTAAATATCACAGCGAAGGCATATAGTTAAATTTCTTTGACTCCTTCACGCAAAAATCAAAATAGCAAAAACGAAAGAACATATTTTATGATATGATATTTTATGATAAATGGGCAGTAGCATCTATCAGCTAAAGGATAGTCACGATCTTAGGGCTCCCGCACACGGGCCACCGGCCACAACCACAACACGCCGCCATCGGCATATTTCCTGTAGTTTTCATACATTTTATATGGACTCGCCGCACACGGTTGACGCCGGTGGCCGCCACACGCTACAATCGTCGCTGTTCGCTTCTTGTGGCCCGCACCTGCCACTAAACGCCGCCACACGCCACACGCGCGATTTCGCACCCCTCTCTCCCTTATCTCAGTAAACCAACAGCTGCCAACGGCCGTAAGTGTCGACCACCACAAGTGGCTGGCGCGTGCTTCAGCTACCTCTGTAGCCGCTTCTAGCTTCTCGTGGCAGCGTTTGTAACTGTCGCGAGTGGCTCGTGTGCGGCGACACTTACTGCAATCACCGATCCGTCTGCCAAGCATGGCGATTACGGAAGTATCCCTTAACGACCCTGTCTTGCAAAGGTACTGTTCAAAGATCTAGCAGTCACTTTGTAAAATTATTCGACATTTCAAGCAAAATCTGTAAATATTATCCATTTTGCTCCAACACCTTTTAAAGCACAATGACTTTGTAAACACACGGAGCCACTTGTAAATAGCCAAATTATACAATTCCCTGTCATATCCCTTTTTCCGCCATTCCGTGGTTACCATTAAATGCACAATGGCGGACAAATTGAGACGTTCTCATAACAATATTATTTATTTTACGCTATTCTTCTCGTTAGTGGTGTTTTTGAGTATATTATGTTAGCCTTTTGTGTGTGATTCAATTGATTTTCCCTCCGAAGCAACGTGGTGGGTTGCTTACTTAAATAAAAATCCATTATTGATGGATGGTATTTTGCTGATGTAATTACTATTGTGTGAAAGGTTTGGGTAACTGCTACTGAACCAAGTTAGTTTATTTTTAATACATATAATATACAAACTTTACAAAAATTCATTTCACAGACACAAAGTACACCCAGACTCAGAACAACTATAATTGTCCGGGCTGGGAATAGAACTCATAACACCAGGTCTTAGAAGCAACTGCCATAACCACTGAGTCATCGCCATCGGTGCAGTCAAAAAGTTGTGCCTGACATGGCTCTATTAACTTTAAAAATCTATCGACGTTTCAAATAAAATAAGTATAGACCATAAAAGTACGAACATGACAATCTCCGCGGCGTAAAGGTATATTTTTGTTAAAGCAGCAGCAGAAATACCTACATAATCTGTGAAAATTTCAACTGCTTATTGCGGTTCTTGAGATACAGCCTGGTGACAGACAGACAGACAGCGAAGTCCTAGTAATAGGGTCCCGTTTTTACCCTACGGATACGGTACCCTAAAAATGTGTCTCATACAAAAGTTTATGAATGGAATTTTAAATTGAGTTACTACTCTAATAAGTAACTTATTTTAACATATTCTTTATATATTATATTGTACATCCTTACTCATATTATAAATGTGAAAGTAACTCTGTCTGTCTGTCTGTCTGTTACGCAATCACGTCTTAACTACTGAAGCGATTTAAATGAAATTTGGTACAGATATAGTCTAGAGCCTGAGAAAGAACATAGACTATATTTTATTATGAATTTCCCACGGGAACGGGAGTTACGCGGGTGAAACCGCGCGCGGGAAGCTAGTGTAATATAAATTTGAAAGCTGAAAGCTTTGCTGTAGCTGCTCAAAGATAAATTCAGTAATCCAAATGCAGGTTTAATAATAAATTCCATTTCTACAAAACAGTATTGAATCCTGAATCTGAAAATGGAGATGATAAATTATGATCTGCATTTGTGAATACATAAGTCGTTATTGTATTTTTAATAACTATCCGGTTGTACTCACGATTTGTCATGATCGGATATGTCCGACTAGTTTTGACAGTCAGTTGCCCGGCGACGCGCCGTCGATACGACTACTCCTTGAGAATGTACCGGGATGGTCTCGAAAATAGTCGGACATATCCGATGATAACAAACCGTGAGTATAACCGGATAGTCATTATAATATGTGTACCACTTAAAGTTTTGATTCTAAAAAGTCGTTATTGGCTTATTATGATGTAGAGATATGAATGATATGAATGATTGAGCTAACCACCATAATACCATTTAATTATGAATTTTCTACGGGATCGAGAGCTAGTAAATCTATATATATAAAAGAAAGTCGTGTTTGTTACAACACTTATAACTCGAGAACGGCTGGACCGATTGCCATGGTTTTTGATTTGTTGGATTTGTTTCCGTCCCGAATAGCAGAATACATTTTAAAAACAAAAGAAAGTCGTGTTAGTTACACTATTTATAACTCAAGAACGGCTGAACCGATTTGGCTGAAAATTGGTAGGGAGGTAGCTAAGAACTGGGAGAAGGTCATAGGATACTTTTGGGTAGGGGTAGGGTAGGGTAGGGTAGGGTAGGGTAGGGTAGGGTAGGGTAGGGTAGGGTAGGGTAGGGTAGGGTAGGGTAGGGTAGGGTAGGGGTAGGGGTAGGGTAGGGGTAGGGTAGGGGTATGGTAGGGGTAGGGTAGGGGTAGGGTAGGGTAGGTGTAGGGTAGGGGTAGGGTAGGGGTAGGGGTAGGGTAGGGGTAGGGGTAGGGTAGGGGTAGGGTAGGAGAAGGGTAGGGTTAGGGTAGGGGTAGGGTAGGGCAGGGGTAGGGTATAAAAGTCCACCCGTGCGAAGCCGGGGCGGGCCGCTAGTTTAATATAAAAGAACATAACATCAATCGATAAATTATAATTTGACTACGGTATTCTGTAAGTAGATACTTCCCAAGTCGGTCACTAAAAATATTGAAGATAGACATCAGACCAGTAGTTCCTGAGATAAGCTCATTCTACTAAACAAATAAATAAACAAACTCTTCAGCTTTATAAATTAAAGTAAAGATTATTTCGTTAATATAAATTAGGTTACTGGTTAATTGGTTTGCCGTCGTTACACATTGTGTAGGAGTAAATAACATGATGTATTTCGTTGAGTTTAGGGATTGTATTTAGGGTTTGTACCTTCTAATCCATCACTCTTCAAGTTGACAGTTGACAGGAAAAAGTCCGCTGTACCTGATTGGTTTTTGGACAAGCTTTATATAAATGGAAAAGTTAGTCGTATTTTCGTTTCGTGGATTTTACGTGCGGACAATGAAAATAAATTTCATGTTCTAGTCATCGGATTAAATTGTAAATACATATTGAATATTCTTCTTCCTTGTTTCAATATATTAGTTATTATCTGTTCCTTGTGTCAGTATTCTTGTGCCTTGTTTCAATATATAAAGTGTCGTTGTTTCAATATATTAGTTTTTATCTACCTCCATCATGCAGCTGCTAACAGCTGCATGATCTGATGGCGGGAACCACAGAAGCCATTGGAGTGGCGACTTACTGATAAAAATGGCTTTAAATAAAGAAAAAAACGAATATATTGAACTAATTCATGCCCTAAGGCATGAAGGCCAGGCCAACGTGTTTGACATAGACTGTGGTTGGGTAGCACAGTGACATTGTATGTCGTTGTCATAAATCATGCCCCATTTGTGCAGATTGAGCCTGCAGCGGCCAACATGTATTCTTAGCCTGTTTAGCGTTTGCGATATTGGCCACGGTAGGTCACGACCAGTGGTAAGTTCTTCTGTAGGCTCAATGTAATTTGGAGGAGGAGGAAACTTTCGGGACCACACTTAGTCTAGCGTCTCCTGGGGTAACATTTTTTTTTCGGCTATACTTACATAGTTTACCACTAGGCTTTTGCTACTTCACGGGGCATAAAGGCTAGCAGAGCTCCAGCCTTAATAAACTACAAACTAAGCAACCTGCGCAAGAGGGCCCCCCATGTGGGTAACCAAATAAGGGGTGTAAATTTGTATAACAAATCCTTTATTTTTTAGCTATTGACTCCAAACCCACATAAAATACTCTTAAATAAAATTAATGAGGGATTATTTTTAAAATTTAGAAACTACTATTATTAAGTGTGAAAATATGAATTGGACGTTTATGTAAAACTTCGTCAGTTTTAGTGATAACGATTCCAAAACTACGGTTAATTAGGTCCGCATCAACTAGATTCCTACGGGAACGGGAGTTAGGCGGGTGTAATATAACCTACTGTTCCAAGGAGACAATAGAACTGATATGATCTTAAATAAACCTTCGATCCTTGGTAGTAACCTTGCTCTATTGAATCCCTAAGGATAACAAAGGTCAAATGGCAATTGCTCTTGCAATCATGGTAAACTAGTTAAGTAGATAAACTGAGTAAATATCTCTAGAGGATGGCTAAGAATAGGAATTTACCTGGTATTTGTTTATATACTGCTGGCCGTAACTTCGTCCGCGTAAAATAAGGTAAAATTAAAGCAGACGAAATAAAAGAAGTCTTTCTTACAAACTTTATGATAAAATATAGCTTATAACCTGCCTCGATAAATGGGCTATCTAACATAGAAAGAATTTTTCAAATCGGACCAGTAGTTACTGAGATTAGCGCGTTCAAGCAAACAAACTCTTCAGCTTTATCTATTATGGCAAATAACTAATTATTAGGTACCAATTCTTAGCGTTTTTATACTCGTGATAATTTCTCAACGAAATGTCCGATTGGAATAAAACAAAAAGTATTTTACTTCTTTAGAAATACCCTTGATAACATAATGCTTAATTTAGATAAGGATTAATATTACGATATACATTTAACGTAGTTTCTTTCTTCAGACGATTTAATATTTTTTTATGAACATAAAAGCGGTTATTGTGACTAAACTATGATAGTTAGATATATGCTTTCTTGGACTTTTTTGTAGACCTTAATAAGACCTACAAACCCGTAGTACGTCATATTGTTCTATTGTCAGAAGTTTTTGCAGCGCACGCATAAATAGGTTTTCCCTTTTACATCTTGGGTTACAAAATCGCAATTTTCTTACGGATCCCTAATGTTTGAATTTTTTTTTTTGAAAATGAAATATAGCCTATAACCTTCCTCTATAAACGGACTATCCAACACTGAAAGAATTTTTGAAATCGGACCTGTAGTTCCTGAGATTAGCGCGTTCAAACAAACAAACAAACAAACTCTACAGCTTTATAATATTAGTATATATAAGAACTTTAAATTAGTTTATCGGATAAGTTTCAGGATAATAAGTGAAAGAAAATTATAGTTAAAAGTTACATATTCAAGTAATGTGAATTTTAATGTTACTTTTTAAAATACTGCAGTAAATTGATATTATGGCTTGATAAGAAAGCGAGTCAAAAATGTTATTCGTGTATTATCTTGCCATCAACAAAGGTTGTGTTTCAATATCATGATTTTCATGACTAATGGTAGATTTTATTTCAATTATTTTTTTGTCAAATCATAATTTTTAATCAACAATCTGCCGTGTGGTTACCGGCTTAGAATAGACCACCCCATGTCCTCCCATGGGTGTCGTAAAAGGCGACTAAGGGACATATGGCTGATGGATGGGCAGCAGCATCTATTAGCTCAAGGTTTACATCTTACTGCGATCACCAATCCGTCTGCCAAGCGTGGTGATTATGGCAAAATCCCTCTACGATCCTGGCTTGCCAAGGTCTGATAAGAGGAGGCCCATGTTCAGCAGTGGACGTCAACGAGCTGTTGATGTTGATATTGATGAATCAACAATCTATGCCATATCAAAATATCTATATAAGTAGGTAGGAGCTGTATTAAGTAAAATAATGTTATTTTAAAGTTACTTATTTTATATTTATACTAAACTAGCGGCCCGCCCCGGCTTCGCACGGGTGGACTTTTATACCCTACCCCTGCCCTACCCTACGCCTACCCCTATCCTACCCTACCCCTACCCTACCCCTACCCCTACCCTACACCTACCCTACCCTTCCCCTACCCTACCCTACCCCTACCCTACCCCTACCATACCCCTACCCTACCCCTACCCTACCCTACCCCTACCCTACCCCTACCCTACCCTACCCTACCCTACCCTACCCCTACCCAAAAGTATCCTATGTCCTTCTCCCAGTTCTTAGCTACCTCCCTACCAATTTTCAGCCAAATCGGTTCAGCCGTTCTTGAGTTATAAATAGTGTAACTAACACGACTTTCTTTTGTTTTCAAAATGTATTCTGCTATTCGGGACGGAAACAAATCCAACAAATCAAAAACCATGGCAATCGGTCCAGCCGTTCTCGAGTTATAAGTGTTGTAACAAACACGACTTTCTTTTATATATATAGAAGATTACCGCGCGCTGTTTCATCCACGTTACTCCCGCTAACGTGGGAACTTCATAATTAATTATAGTCTTTAGCATTTCTCAATAAACGAGCTATTTAACACTCAAAATATTGTTTCAAATCGGATTCTAAGATAAGTGCATTTAAGCAAACAATCAATCTGTCCAGCTTGATATAGATGTCATCAGATCAGTGGAACATGCTACAATAACGCTCCAACATCTTGACACCACGTTTCATAAAAATAAATTATTCTATTCCACAACCCTATCTAAACAAGAACTTAGACAAAATCATCGCACAAACAATAAGTAGTTTTAATAAATGATGAGACGTGAAATACAAATTCTGAGACGCTCCATACAAACGCTTTGGAGCGGGTTATGCAGTATGAAAACGACGCCCGACTAGAGATGCTAGCCGAGCGTGAAACGTGCAGTCGTGTATGGGAGCGGGAGTTGCCTGCGCTTTGTTCGGAAAACTCTAGGATATCGTGTGTTCTCAAGGGTGATGTTTAGCTACGTAATGTATGTTAATTTGTGTAGAAATTGTTAGATAGAATATATTGTGAACCAGCTGCCTTTGATCGGCATTGGCCGCTACAAAATCATGACATTGATTCTGAATTTTTCTAATTTATCATGTTTTATAAACTTTGTCTCATTTCTTGTAACATTATTTTTGCACAACCCAGGACTCAGTCTCACTAGTAGTTACGCTTGTACAGTCGGCCAAAGAGAAAGATTTACCTTACTTTATAAAATCAGCTGTTCCATACATTTTGTCGAGGTAAGTGAACATAAATGTATGGAACAGCTGATTTTATTTTTGCGATTTCAGTGTTGGTCCCATAGTAAAAGTTGTTCATAATCATGAATACTTCTATTCCCCAAAAGGTTGTTGGTGTTTTAAAAATAACCCTGTATATATATATAGGTACAACAGTCCATTTACTTTCCTATCACCAGTTCAAGGCGTGGCAACTCTAAGAAAAACTGGCAAAAACTCAGAGGAATCCTTTTTTAAATAAATTACGGGCATTAATTGGTTGATTCTTCTTTGATACTAGCAATTCGATCAGTTTCATAAACCTTTCAGATAGCATAGCGATTTTAATGGTAAACTATATTTTTATACCGATTTGAATGGTAAACTTGTCTTAAAACATAAATTTTCGTCTATTTGAAAGAAAAGAAAGAAAGAAAATACATTTAATTCAGCACAACACACAAGATATTATTATTACATATAATATAATATAACAAAACAATGAGACGCCTTGCATGTTCTGCCGAAAAAGTCGCCACCTCAGCATAGGCTAGGCGATACCTAGCGCTGGTTTTCAGTTGGCAACTCGAGTAGTGACCCACGGACAAGGGATGGTACACTTAAACAGTATAGGTACAATTCGTGCATATTTATAGGGCAAACTAAATAAAAAAAAGTAATAAATGAATGGAATACGTATTAAGTATATATATATATATATATATACATAGCTTAACGTCAAACGAAAATAAATATATACTAAGTATTTGTCCTTATTAAACATAAATACATATTTGGTAAAAAATATATATATTTTAAATAAACAAATAAACTTTAACTAATGCTATAATGATACTGCATATTCCAAAATTACACAATAAAAATGACGGCTACTTCCGGTGCAACTGTCAGCTGTGACATATGGGTGAACTGCCGATTAATTTTATTGTCAACTCAGCATGTTTAAACGTGTGGCTCTTTACTTATTGTTAAAGCTAAACCTAAGTAATCCTAAAGGTAAGTAATTCAAGACTTGCAAGTTAATTATTATATTAAAATTCGAATCAAATAACAATTATTACAACTACCTACCCTAACCAACTACAACTACATATATTCTGCCGTGATATATCTATAATGCCGTTATCTACCAAAACCGTATTTTTGGATAACGAGCAAAAACCGCGGAAAAAATTAAAATTGATGTAACTTTTCAATGACAACACTTATTTGAGAATTGGTGGTACCAAAAAATAGGTCAAGTTTAATACTTTCGAATGACTCCCCTGTCATATCGTAAATATTATTTAATTTCATGAAAAAACGTTTTTTGCATTTTAGTTTATCATCGGTGTTGCCAAAATCTTATCGGTCATCGACTAAAATGCCGTCACGCATAGCGCAACGGCATTTTAGTGTATCTATTTCATAGCAAACTATTGTCTGTTAAAATGCTAAAAAAAATCTCTTTGGTGAATAACTAAAACGTCGCTAAAGCACATAACGTCTATTTAGCTTAATAATATGTAGGTAATATTGAACTGACTCATGTTAGACTTAAGTGTGTTTAACGGTACTTTACTGCTTTTAAGTCTGGTAACCTATTAATGTATTTAAATTTAAGTGAAAAACTTGAATCATTGTTAAGCTTAATCGTGGTTAAAGTAAAAACCTTATAGTTTAACGGCATTAAAGCGCAACAGAGGGTATAAACAAAAAGTGAACCAATAATATTTAACAACATGAAGTTACTAGAAATAAAGACATTTTTTTAATAAAGGTCATTATTTTATCAATCACTTAGTCAATATATTTTTTTAAAGCTTTTAAAATAGGGTTTATTTTTGCTCAAAGTTTTAACCTTGACAAAATTTCACTTAAAACTTGATTTATTAGGAACTTTTAGTTTTCACAAATACAAATATCACATCAGTTATTTATTCATATTAATGAGGTACAACTTGTGTACTTTCAAAATAATATTATATAAAATAAATTTTCAATCAAATGAAATTTACATACAGAATACTTAATGAAACCTGAGATACTTTATAAACAATCAAGACTAAGTGGACTCTTCTCCTTGAACATAAAACTGTAAATTTCTATTATCAATAAAAAACAATCATCCTCTACTAAAAACAAAAAAAAACCTGCCTTATTAAAATTTTAGTTTTAACTTTTTATCTACATTTATAGCCTTCTTGATAATATTTACGTATTCTTAAAAATATGGTATTCAAATCTTAACACAGTCACTTTACCAAATAACTTAAAATAATATGAAAATGTTTAAAATTGAAATTATTAGGTATTTAGTTAAAATAGTTAATCAGTCTCAATAAACTTACATCAGTCTATATTATTATTCCTATAATCAGAACTTGTACCGGATTTTTTTAAGTATGTCACCTTTTCTTTTAGATTCGATACATTTCGGTTCAGTCTTAAATTCAAATACAATAATTTACAAGTAGTGTTTGGTGAAACTGTAACGATAAGAAAGACATTTAATAGACAACTACATGATTATGACAAACTTAACAATGCACTCTCTAAAGTTGTTCATTGGTTGCATGTTAATAATCTCTGTTTAAATTATAAGAAAACTAAAGTAATCAAGTTTTCAACACCCAATGTTAGACAGGTTTCCACTAATGTAAATGGCTTGGACCCTGTGGAAACTCTGTGTTCTTAGGTATCACCATTGTTTCCAAATTACAATGGGGACCATACATTGAGAAAATGTCAGCAAAATTAAGTTCTGCAGTAAATGCAGTAAAAACAATTAGACGGCTTACGGGTATTTGATGTTGATACGGCTAGAATCGTTTATTTCAGTTACTTTCACAGCATAATTTCGTACGGGATTCTTCTTTGGGGTAACTGCGCGGATATCAATAGCATTACTATATTGAAAAAAAGAGTCGTAAGGGCTGGGTCGCCAAGCAAAGTTTGAGAAATTTATAGAAATAAATATTGTAACCGTTGCATCATAATATATAATAATATATGATAATGTGTTATATGTAGATAAAAATCAGTTTGTAAAAAAAAGCGACACACATAAGTGTATGTACTAGATATAAGCATAGGTAATCTTGTGGTTGCTAGCCGTCGCCGCAAAATAAGTAACTCTTTTATGGGGCAATGTATACGGTTCTATAACAAACTTCCCAAAAGTATAAGAGAATTTGTCTATAAATAAGTTTAAAATGTCTATTAAAGCCAAATTTCAAAATTTTCCGAATTCTCAGAAAAAAATCTGATTATCTTTGTGACAAAAATGCTTGGAATTAAATCGCTCCAATCTCATTGGCAGTGTTCTCTCAAAAATATGACGATTCCAAACAAATTTTTACGGAATAAATAAATTTTGAATTTGAATCATACAAACATTGACACCCCTTCTTACTTCCTTAGGGGTTGAATTTAGCAATATCCCGTCTCAGTTAGCACCTATGTCCTAAATGAACCCACAAAATTTGAGGCCTTTGTAGTTTCTGAGATTTCGAGATGAGTGAATGAATGACCTTTCGCTTTTATATTTGAGTTGATAAATATCAAACGTCAGTATGTCCATGATAAGTGAAAAAAGTAGACCAATATATTTGTTTGCAGATGCATACGACGTTATTTCGTAGATTTTAAGGTTTAATATAGCTTATTTTGAAATATAACTAACTAAGTTCAAAATTCATCAAAATCGTTAAAACCGGTTTGGACTTATTGTATTTTGGACATATTATGTAAATAGATATATAGATTATGACACTCTATGTCATAATCTATATATCTATTTACATAATATGTCCAAAATATAATAAGTCCAAAGTACGTATCCTACAAATATTATAAATGCGAAAGTTTGTATGTGTGGATGTATGTATGTTTGTTACTCTTTCACGCAAAAGCTCTTGATTGGAGTCCTCGAGTCCTCACCCAAAAAGTGCCTGCTGTGCGATGCTCTAGTTTCACCCCCGACCCTTCTGATCTCGGAACTGGATCGTTACATAGCCGCTGCCCCCCGACCCGCGCGAGATCAGTTAACGGCTTTATTGTGTATTAGTGTGAGATAACGTCATTTTAGTCTAATAATGACGGACAATTAATTTTTGTTTAGTTTTGGAAATGCCGCCACTGGCTTATAACATACGTAAAGTCAAAATACAAGTATGTCAAATATTAACCTATAATGCCGTTAAACATCTTTAATCACATGAAAGTCTAGCATTTTCAATTAACGGCGTTATAACTTAACAAAAGTAAACTTCTATAATAAAAAAGATTAACAATAAAACAGTTAAAGTACCTTTACCGCTTTATAGTGTACAAAAGACTGTTAACGGCAACCAAGAGAAGCAGACATATGAAAAACTTGTAATAAAAATATGAGTTAATGAACTATAGCGGCTGTATAGACTCACAAAGTTACTTAAAGGCATTTTTGCTTATTTCACAAGAGGAAAATATGTACGTAACGGCTTTCTTAAAATTATTATTTCCAAAACTATTCAAGGTATTGAAAATTCGAAAATACAGATCGGTAGATTTTTCTTTTCTCGTTATAATAGCACTAAAAGTTAAAAATCGACCAGATGTCGGATAACGGCATTTTAGTTATGCCACGGCAGTATTTAATTAGTTAATAATTACAGGATCAGGATCAATTCAGGATCACGGTTAAATATTTAACCGTGATCCTGAATTTTTCATATAATTTATGACATAAACTTGAACAGCTGTGCCAACTCTACAAGGTTTACGAAACCGAAATCTGAAGGGACGATCGCTCCGCTGAAGCATTTTGTCTAGGTCATTAGATCTCGCTATACGTAAGTATCAAAACCCAAAAAATGTTGCTAAGTGATTCCACGCGAACAGTTTCCAAAACAAAAACTGTATAACTGCGCAAGCTGACTTGGAAATAAACTGTTTCTTTGTTCACGAAGAGCCTTCCAAAGTCAGAACAAAATTCGAAAAGAAGTAAATACAATACCATTTATACCTGAACAAATTACAAGTATCTAATAAAATAGGTATTATTTCTGGAGAGAAAATAATAGAGGAGATTTCCCTGTTTGGGAAACATTTGTAACGGTTTTGTTAATTAGTGAAAAAGGAGTAAGGGTATTTTGTGTTTAATTTACTATAGCCATCTAAACTTTACTCGAGAAATAAGTTACGTTTCCAATACATTTTTCATATTTCTGCAGTACAAAATTAAATTTTAATTGTGTCATGTAAAATTACACTTATTGATTATTGGACCCGCCTTGTGGTTTTGCCAAGCTATCGGACTTACGTTTTGCTCTAATGGATCTTTTCAAATTATTTTATGGCCATATCTTTGGTTTATTGTATATCAACAATTAACTAACGAAAGCACAAATGGACATGTGCCACCATCTACTAGAAGCTGTCATAAACTGAAATATGATGAACGTCACGAATCCTACATCGCACAATAAAAGTTCGCAAGCCACATGAGGCCACAAAGCTATATACAAATTTTCTACATGAACGTTGGAACCGCAGTATGTTAAGCATGGATTGCCTCGTTCAGCCAGGAAGATTTTCCTTTTTTGTGAAAGTACACCAACATCCGTTCCTCTTAATTGTCAATAAACTATCTCTCTGCAAAGCCACGGAGTAGGAAACAGAACAGACACTCAGCTCCATAGAACCGTGCTACTCGGTTGCACTTCTGCAAGCATGCGGCGCATGTGTGCGTGACCACTGGCCGCCTGTTACGTACACGGCGAGCGAAGCTAGTTTCCAACGCACAGAGGGTAGTTTCTGAAACAACTGCACCCAAACATACACCCGTGTATCCCTCTTCTCTTCTAACTTGCCGAGTCCAACAGGGTCCATACTTTGTTCTGGTTTTATCTTTGCAACAACTTATTGTAAATATGGTGTGCAATATATGAATATGAATACCTACATAATCAGAGATTTTATGTTCTGGGTTCGATTACCACCCGGGACAATTTTTTGTGCAAACCACAGATAATTGTTCTGACTCTAGATGTGCTTAGTGTCCGTGAATTGAGTGTTTGTAAAGTCTTCAATAAATGTGGTTATAAACCCACTGGTAACACATATTTATTGAAGACTGACTATCTGAGACCACATCTCGGATCCATACGACAACCCTATGTCATATGGATCTGAGATGTGGTCTCCTACTGTGTGCCTCATAAGAAAGCCGCTACCAATCGTTCCCACTGGAAATGGATGGGGGAGGCCTATGTTCAGCAGTGGACGATAACAAGCTGATATGGTGATAATGATGAACCTATGACCTGCGAGAGTTGTCAAAACATAATTACACCGTCCACCTCTGATAAATGGAGGATGTCTAATATTACTTCATTAAGTCAGCCGCCGTAGCCCAATGGGTAGGGCGTTGGAATTGTGATCTTGAGGCCGCTGGTTCGAACCCCACCCATAGCACTACCGATGTGAACCCACTCGAAACACAAGCATTTTATCTGAGCACGAGGGGTTAACAAGAATACTAGTAGACTGCTAAACTCTGGTAATAGTAATCTTTTATAAAGAAAAATTATATTCAAAAAGATTACGTCCACAAATAAAACTTGAAGTAGATACTTCTTTCGTTCTTTAACGAATTTGAACTGTCCCTTACAACTTAGTTATTCCTACTGTCCTTAGACCTAATACTTAGTTCGTTCAAGTTCGTAAGTTCTTCGTCTAACTCGTTAAGCAAACGTCTTCGATCAAACTTCAGATAGGTTTCTTTAACTGTTTGCAAGTGTAAGTTTTTTACTTATACTATCCTGTAGATGGATGGTGTGTTTGAATATTAAAAACTTGGTTTACTTCTCTCTCTAGGAAAAATATCTGTAACTAGATGTCGCGCTCGGTTTTACTCGCATAGATCGTGTCCCCGTGGAAACTTTAACTTAAAATATAGCCTATAACACTCACAAATGACCTAACTTTCTATTGGTACAAGAACTTTCAAAATCGGTACCGTAGGTCCAGAGAATACGCCTTATTACAACGGCACAAACTTCACTCATAAACTCTTTAGAATATTAGTATAAATATACTTGAAAAGTTAGTGTAAGCATGAAATACGACTGAAAAGAATAAAAAACAATGAAAATAATCTAATTTTTAATTAAATTTTATTTTAATTTAAACTAGCTACCCGCGCTCGGTTTCACCCGCGTTACTCTGCTCCAGTGGGTTGGAGCGTGATGTTTTGTAGCCTATATGTTAATCCAGCGTATAACCTATCCCAGTGAAAAATTTCAGCCCATTCCGTTTAGTAGTTTTGGCGTGAAAGTTTAACAAACATCCATCTATCCATACTTACAAACTTTATTTATTAGTATGATATAAAGCTACCCCTTGAATCGCCCTTATTTATTACAAAAATCGCAACAAAATCAGTTGCGTAGTCTTAAAGATCTAAGCATACTTACGACTCAAGCAGCATTATGTATCAGCATTACAAATTCTAACTAAAGCCAACGAAATAAGGATTCAAACGAACCATACCTACTCACATACAAAGTTTCGTATCAAATCGTATTACATCTACTCTAATATACATATATTCCAAAATGGTATACCGAAGCGCTTGTAGGAAACTTTCACTTAAGGAAAAAGATGCAAATGTTTACTAAAGGTAATATTTGTTGTACACGAATGTTAGCTACAGGCAATTTTCATATTTTCGTCCCAGTGGGATATGCTCGTTCCTTGTGTAGTTGTAAGTAATTACTTCTATGGCGTACCGGTATAATAATATGCTTAATTCTCGGAGATTAATAGTAAGATTTCTTGTCCGGGGACAAGAAATATTTGTAATACATTTTATATTTCTTGCTGGTCATGGTTGTTTTAAAAACCCAGACCAGACCTACATAACATCCTCTATGTTTACCAAGTATCTGGTCGCAGTATATAACTGTGTATACTTTATATACATTATCCACGGTCACCAAACCGCAAGCCATGATGGCAACACTCCCTTCGAGGGAAGCCCATAAGAACTTTAGAGGAATCCTTTTTAAGTAAATGTTTTTAGACAAACTTTATACTTACTAATTCCTTACTAATATTTAATGCGAAAGCAATGCTAGGTATATCTATGTCTGTAGGTCCTTTACGCCAAAACTACTGAACCGATTTTGGTTAAATTTGGTAAATAGAAAAGACTACTCTATTTTTTTAGTGAAAAAGGGATTGTAAGGGGATGAAAGGAAAAAAAAAATTTAAGTGGGTAAATAACAATAGGTGATGAAAAAATCTTTGGAAACATGTAAAATTTACGTTTATGTTTTAAAAGCGTCAAGAGACAAAATATTAGATCTATTCGGATATAATATTTTTATGGAGTCAGAACAAAACGTACAATTTATATGTATGTCTTATTTAAAAACATGTCCAAATAATCAAAATGCTACTTAAAGTCATTATTCCACGAGGACAGAATCGCGAGCACAGCAATTTTTTAATAACATAGTATTTTTTAAGAGCAACTGACTTTAGACACATCTAAATATAAATTAGCGCGTCATTAGGTGAAAGTCTAAAGCAACGCTATGTTTTAATGGAAACTGCCTTTGAGGAAGACAACTCCTGCACTAATGAAATTAATTCCTGTGTCACGGAGGTCTTTACAAACACTCAATCCACGGACTGAAAGCACAACCAGACTCAGTTAAACTATCTGCGGGTAATTTGACATTATAAAGGAAAGAAAGAAGGAAAAGAAAGAAAAAGATTTTTTTTTTAACATTACTATCAGTGTTTTGCAGACTACTAGTATTCTTGTTAACCCCTCGTGCTAAGCTAAAATGCTTGTGTTTCGAGTGGGTTCACGTCGGTAGTGCAATGGGTGGGGTTCGAACCGGCGACCACAAGATCACAAGTCTGACGCCCTAGCCATTGGGCTACGGCCGCTTCAATTAATTCCATGTGCACCATAAATAGGCACGAACTTCAGCTTTATGCTACATCCACACATTTGCGTATGAATGTAGCGCTGGTATTCTAGTTGGCCCCATTGATGACGCCACGTTTATAAGCAAACAAAAAATAAATAAAAAAAAACAATTAATTACATTCGAAATAATAATATGAAATAACACATAAAATTAAAATAATAATAGAATATTATTTTTAATAAAACTACAATTTAAAAATATAAAAAAAATTAAATAAATAAATAAGATTTTAAATTTGATACTTATTCAATAAAATTATAATAAAAAAATAATCAATTTTAATCGAGTAACAAAAGGTATTTACAAGGCAGATGTGAGTGGAAACGCCGGGAGAGGACGTCCTAGAAGGACATACACTGACCTCATAGGTGATGTTCTTCAGAAAGGTCAGGTGCGTAGTACTCGCAACCGGCGTGCGTGTATGACCAGATGTATGAACGTGAACGAGGCAAAGGGAGTGTGTAAGGATCGTAGCAGGTGGCGTTCTGTAGTTTCTGCCTACCCCCATGGGAGAAAGGCGTGATTATATGTATATAAGTATGTAATCAAATTTAGCAATTTCATAACCAATTTAACACTATACGTAATATAAATTAAATGAAAATTAATTTGCTATCTAACGTCAAAAAAACAAGCTAAGGACTCTAGCTGCGCCCCGCGACACTCTGCTCCAGTGGGTCTGAGCGTGATGTTTTGTAGCCTATATGTTAATCCAGCGTACCTATCCCGGTGCCATTTCAGCCAATTTCGTTGAGTAGTTTTGGTGTGAAAGAGTAACAAACATCCATCCAACCATGCCTACAAACTTTCGCGTTTATAATATTAGTAGAATTGTTTATTGCCAACATATACAATATCTGATAAAGAAAACCAATCAACTCGTAGACCTTTAAGATACAGCTAAGGAAATCGTGCGCTGAATAGTTGGCATGATGGAATGTATAAAGTTAGCCAAACTAGCACTAAAAGGTAAAAAATTATACTGGGTTATATTTAAAACATTAACAACCTTTCAAAGGGTGAAAGTACTGATGATTATAAGCAACTTTTACTATGGAATAACCCAGAAATAGCAAAAAAAAAATATGCTGTTCCATACATTTATGTTCACTTACCTCGACAAAAAGAAAGGTAGGTACAGCAGATTTTTTAATAATTAATTATTAAGCACACAATTTGGGAATTTATACCTTAAGAATAATATTGTAGACCCACGCGTTCGCGGCACTCATTTAATTGAACAGTAAAATTGTTTATGACGACTCGGCAGGTGGACTCAGTGACGCCTGCCATTTCATGATGGATATTTTCTTTTAAATGCGCCAGGAAAATTTATTGGCGTAAACTTCAGATTTAAGATACCCCCATAGAAAAAAGTCCATACGGATTATATTATTATCAGGCCTGCGTGGATACCCTCATAGAAAAAAGTTCATAGGGGTTATATCAGGCCTGCGTGGAGATCAATTTGCCTGAGAAAATTTCACGAACTCGTGGCAGAGACGTATTGTATATCCATTCACCTATACTAATATTATAATTGATAGAATTAGGCGTTACTTTGCGGATATCCATATTAATCCAATTTAAAATACAAAATATCTAGTGTTAATTCCGCTAAAAATGTGTCTATATGCTGTAATGCTATTTTGCACCGCCCTCCCGCATGCAGGAAGGAAAAATAAAACGTGCAAAAACACAATCACCAGCCGAAGACCCGACACGTGTTTCGCTCCTCCACGGAGCATCATCAAGGTGATGATAACTACTCGAACGCTACTACTGCGCAAAAGCGTTTTTGCGCATTACAGCATATAGACACATTTTTAGCGGAATTAACACTAGATATTTTGTATTTTAAATTGGATGATACTAATATTATAAAGAGGAAATCATTTATTGTTTAAGTTAAATAAGCTCTGAAACTACTGAACTGATTTCAGAAATTCTTTCAACATTAGACAGCTCCGTTATTCAGAAGTAATATGCTTACTAATATAATAAACGCGAAAGTTTGTGAGTATGGATGTTTCTTACTCTTTTACGCAAAAACTACTAAATGGATTTGGCTGAAACTTTGCAAGAGGATAGTTAATAAGCTCGATTAACATATAGGCACCAAAAAATCACGCTGCGACCCACTGGAGTATAGTAACGCGGGTAAAACCGCGGGGCGCAACTAGAGGTTGATTGAAAGTGCCAGTTAATGATAAGGGCACATACGACAAATGTTTGTGGCGTATAATGGTACTTCGGACCTTATGCTTCTGAGCTCTAGATTTAATTAGAAAGTGTTTGCAGGAACGGTAGCTACGCGAGTAAAACCACACGCGGGACGCTAGTACTTATAAATTATGGTGCTTATGATTTGATACTTGTCTTAAAATCTAGGGCTTCGGACTTGTTATCTTGAGGTCACCGGTTTGAACTACACCCATTGCACTACCGACGTGAACCCACTCGTAACACAAGCAGCTTAGCTCGAGGGGTTAACAATAATACTAGTAAATTGCCAAAAATATGTGAGTAATGTTAAAAAAAAAAAAGACGGTATTATAAGTAGATGAACATATAATATTTAAGAACATGTATTTAATCCAAACATATCACGTGCCTTCATCATTTGAAAATCTCAACCGGGACTCATATTCCTTGCACTAGCGAATAATATCGCCATGATTTTTATTCATTTACTAGCGGCCCGCCCCGGCTTCGCACGGGTGGACTTTTATACCCTACCCCTGCCCTACCCTAGCCCTACCCTACCCCTACCCTTCCCCTACCCCTACCCCTACCCTACCCTACCTCTACCCTACCCTACCCTACCCCTACCATACCCCTACCCTACCCCTACCCTACCCTACCCCTACCCTACCCCTACCCTACCCTACCCCTACCCTACTCTACCCTACCCTACCCTATCCCTACCCAAAAGTATCCTATGTCCTTCTCCCAGTTCTTAGCTACCTCCCTACCAATTTTCAGCCAAATCGGTTCAGCCGTTCTTGAGTTATAAATAGTGTAACTAACACGACTTTCTTTTGTTTTTAAAATGTATTCTGCTATTCGGGACGGAAACAAATCCAACAAATCAAAAACCATGGCAATCGGTCCAGCCGTTCTCGAGTTATAAGTGTTGTAACAAACACGACTTTCTTTTATATATATAGATTTATAGGAACATAAATAAAAGCTCTATTATTTTCACCTCGAACTATAAAAGTAGCTGTCAGTACATAAGAGAGTTACTGAACACAGTAGGGGATGGTACGTACAATTTGCATACATGTATATTTTTTGACAAATAGTAGCATAGTAGCTGTCGCGACGGTGCAGATATTTTGTATATTTAAGTATGGACGTCCGCGTTGTGAGGGAAATTTGAGTAGATATCAGTGTTGTAGTTTTATAAAATTTTCTTCATGCTTTTTCGGCTTGTTTCTGGATATGTTTTGGGTACAATTGCCAAGTCTATGAATTATATGGAACCTGTTAAAAGGATTTATTTAGTAAGACATTTTGCGCCCTAAATAAATAAAGTTTAAGTTTAAAACAAATGATTAACGGACATAAAGTACAAACGCTGAACGATTATCCGTGGTTCACACAAAAAAATGTCCCAGCTCAAAACTGAACGCACGTTAAGGCAAGCTAAATCACTATTTTCAATTCAAATTCATGTTAAATCTATAAGCAAAAACTGACTGACTGATCGATCAACGCACTGCTAAAACCGCTCGGTACAGATCCATGAAAGTTTGCACAAATATTCATTAAAAGACGTAGGTGTGCACTGTGCACTAAGAAAAGATTTATGAAAATTTTATCCCTAAAGGGCTTTTTACCCTTTTAGGGTTCAAATTTTCATAAATCCTTTGGGTGGCAAAGTTTGTATAAAGAAATCGAAATCTACGCGAACAAAGTAGCCGGAAAATGCTCGTAAAACATAAACCGTCAAATATCTCAAAAGTGGTTTTCATAGTGATTTGATAGGTAGCGCATTCAACGCCCCACAAACCGAGGTGCAGTCGAAGCTTATTGTTAAAGCCACGTTTCGAGGCAACTATTTTAAACTAGTTTTTTTTTTTGCCCAATCTGATATTAAGCAATGAGTCTTTTCCTACATCACCGGGCATAAAGGAGCTCGAGCCTTGATAAATGGTTTCAATACAAACTATGCAACCTGCGCAAGAGGGCGCCCCCTGTGGGACTTGGATGTCGGCTCAGGGCGGTCGCTGGCGATGAGGTTGAGGGATTTAGACTTTTTGTATTTTAGGGAAGTTTTGTGCAACTGTCGCGCTACTTTACAGTTCGCGGGCCTCTCGGACTTTGGGTCTACGAAGGCATCGAAAGGTTCTTAGCAAACTAAGGGTCGGAAGGGTAAACTAGCTGATGCCCGCGACTTCGTCCGCGTGGTGCTTATTATACCTTCGATAAACATTTTTTCATCCCACCATCTCGGAAAGAGTATTTTTAATCTTCAATATCTGAGTGGAAAAGCCGTTTTTATTCTCTAGAGGATAAAGTAAATTGAATTTAGAACATCGTGTGCACTAAGTTTGTAAATTAAAAAAAACATTAAAACTATTTACTGCTACCTCTATGGTGCCGAATATATCATACAACTTTTTTTTAATTTGTTAAAAACTCAGACTCGGAACCTTCTTGGTGTTCTTTTTTCAATTTGCTTTGTACGCGGTTCTTTACGCGGCATGTTTTCACGTCATTGTTAAACCTTATATTAAAAACAAGAAACTTGAAAACAAGTGAAAAAACTAAAATGAGTGATTCTAGCGACGAGGAAGTTTGTTTGATGCCAACAGAATTGACTGAAACTGTTAATAATGCGCATTTCCTCGCTGAGGTGGAATGAAAAGTTACGTGTTGCACTCGAGTGCAAAGATTTTTCACCTCGTGCTCTTTTGATTCCCTCGCTAACGCTCAGGATTCTAATTTTGAATCACTGACTGCGCTCGTGATTCAATTTTAGAATACTTCGCTTGCTCGGTCATCAAAATTGAACACGCGGTTAAAAAGCAACTTTGCACTCTTGTATAACTAATAACTATTAACGTGTAGGTACGAACATAAATTCTATGATTGAAACTATTTAAAATGTTGACCGGGGATGTAAGGTACCACCATGCAAAATTTCATTTAAATCGGTACATCAGTTTCGGAGATAGAGAAACAAAAAAAAAGAAAAATCTGGATGTGTTCTATTTTAATTCTAACTTCCCTCTGATTCGTTTTTTTCTATGCACAGCAATCGATCTCTACAGTTTTATATATGTTTTGTTAAGGTTATCAAAGAGCTTACCGAATTAGCTGAGTATTATTCAGAAAATGTACCAATAAATCTAAATAGCATCACAAATAATACTTACTACCAAATACAAACATCAAGTATTGATATAACAAAACATAAAACACATAACTATTATATTTATTTATTAGTCCAATAAAAGATTGACATTAATAAAACAAATTTTATTACAACTGTCGCAGTCGTATCGAAAATTCAAGATATATTTTAAAGGTTTATTTTTATGTTTGTTTGTTGAACAATAAACGTCGACTATTCGCTTATTCTGCTATATGACGTTTGTTTTAGCTGAACAAATACATCGATGGTATCGCCATATTTCGGTTAGATAGTTGAAAATGGAGCAAATTTAACTGAAATATATGTATGTTTATTTATCTGAAATAGAGGCTATGAAATTGACCTATGATTTAAATAATAAGAGTTAGTATGAGCCCTACTGTACACATCGGGTATACTGGTTCATATAGTCTCTATATTAACCAACTAGCTGTCTGCTGTCGTCGACATGGAATAGTGACTTTGACAATCATCCCCCTTTTTTTTGTTGTGCGGGGATATGCATTTACGCATTCCCGTCGCTGAAACGTTACCGCGCTGGCGGTGAGATATGAGGGAATCGCCCTCTCCATAGCGGTGGTATGCTACTCAAACTATGAGGAGAGGATCCTACACCACTAAAACGATCTTCATCCCCATCTTTCAACCTTTTTTTCGATATAAAAATAGGTTAGACGATTTGAAGAAATTGGATCAAATTAATAACCCAATGGATACGAATCATGGTGGCCTAAAAATAAAAGGTCGTTGAGCGACTCTGGCTACGGGCCCCTTAATCCGGCGCTGGTCCTTTCTCAGGTTCTACACTATACCTATCATTTTAATCAGTTCTGTAGTTTTGACTTGAAAGGGCGACAGACAGACAGAGTTACTTTCGCATATATGATATTAGTAAGGATTTGCCAAATTTGATGCCCTAGTAGACCCGAAGTTTGAGTAGCCTGTGAACTGTAAAAGCAGAGCGATAATTTCACTAAACTCAAGGCATCATCCCGCCTATACTTCCGCCGCGACCGCATTGAGCCGAGGTCCAAGTCTAATAGAGTATGCTCTTGCGGTTTACAAGCTACATAATATTAATTTCATACATCATTTTAAGAATAAAGTTACGGTTGCTCAGTTTGCTGCTATTTCATATGGCTGGAGCCCTGCTCGTTTTTATGTCCAGTTACTTTGTGAAAGCCTTGTCACTAACTTCATTATGTCCGTCATAAAAAATATTTTCACATTCTATTATGATTACTACTTACTTTCTTCTTGTCCATTTGATTATGTTTCGCCGGAATGTCTCATGTGGGCCGTGCTGAAACCGGTAGTAAGGTATAGTGATGAGCGTTGAATGAACGAACTAGTTAATTCGACAGTCGACGTACTGTGAACGTATCGACGGTTCACCGTTATACGATGGACTAGTCGAATCCGTAGACGCCTCAGAGGGCTAAACTGAAACTCGCAACGCTACGACCGACGACGCGCGACGGCTTCGACGGCGAGACGAGACGAGAACGTAGTCGGGTGATAGAAATTCATTCGTCCGTTGAAATATCGTGCAAACAAATTTGAACTCTAAATCTAGTAGAAGGGTGTTGATATTTGTTCGGGTCGAATGATATTATTGTTGTGCTATGTGAAGAAAGGATGCCGAAGGAAAGGTCTATTTAATAAAAATAAGGTAGATATATAAAACCATTTGATGATCTAAATACCTACGCCAGAATAGTGAATAAAACTTTATAATTAATTCTATTCAGTATTCAGCCAGACCTAAGCATACGAGAGACTAGTCTAAGTCTACCGCCTACGTCGCCGTCGCCGCCGTAGACTTCGTCCGTTCGTCGTAATGTGTACCAAGTGAACGCGTAAACTAGTCGACGAATTCAACTAGTTGATCGCCTAGTCGATGAACGAAATTGGACGGTCTAGTTTCGTTGACGACCCATCACTAGTAAGGTAACCCACTGAGTTTGTTTCGCCGGATGTTCTCAGTTGGGGCGCATTGGATCCGGTGGTAGCATTAAGGCGCGTCCGTTGTTATATGCTCATGCCCACGAAATGCCAATGAAAACTGTTTTGGCGTATTATAGATAGAACAAGCATTTTGCGTCGCTAAGAACAATATAAATAAATTATAACAATTAATTTTATAGATATTTCTAATTCATGTTTGACTATTTACCAGTGCCTGTAATTGGTTTATGTAATGTTTATTTTTTATATTTTTATTAGCGTCATAAAAATATACGCTACTCGGTATTCATGGCGAATGGAAAACATATTATGATATAAGTGTATTGTGATTAGTTAAATACAGTATATATAAAACCCATATTAACTGCACCGGTGGCTCAGTGGTTACGGTAGTTGCTTCTGGGACCTGGTGTTCTGGGTTCGATTCCCACCCGGGACAATTATTTGTGTGAACCACAAATAATTGTTCTGAATCTGGGTGTACTTTGTCCGTGAAATGTATGTTTGTAAAGTCCCCCGAGACACAGTGAATTATTTCCCAAGTGCGGGAGTTGTTAAAAAAAAAAAAAAAAATGTCTATACTTCTATATACTCATATTATTAAGAGGAAAAGTTTGTATTTTTGTATGTTTGTTTCGAATAAACTCAAAAACTACTGAACGATTTAGATACCTAATTCTTTCACCATTAGAATGCTAAATTATCCCTGAGTAACATAAGCTATAAAAGTGTACCCGTGCGAAGCCGGGACGGGTCGCTAGTATTAGATAAATTGACAACGTATTTCAAAGCAAAGAAAAATGAATGTCTGTACGAAACAAGTTATTTTTCATTTTTACATGGTTACGTTGTTGCTACATTTAAACACGAAAACTTGACGGTTCTCTTGTATTATTTCCTTGAAATTTTACTTTTGAAAAATATGGTAATACTTTGTTTGATAAAACTTGAATACGAATGGAAAAATACATTTAAAAAATTCATATATTAAAAATAAATAGCATTGTTAATGGCAAACGATGCACATTTTTAATAATATATAATTTTAACTATTATATCCAATGTGCCGTGTGGTTTCCTGCTTAGAATAGACCACCCCATGTCCTCCCATGGGTGTCGTAAAAGGCGACTAAGGGACATATGGCTGATGGATGGGCAGCAGCATCTATTAGCTCAAGGTTTACATCTTACTGCGATCACCAATCCGTCTGCCAAGCGTGGTGATTATGGCAATATACCTCAACGATCCTGGCTTGCCAAGGTCTGTTAAGAAGAGGCCCATGTTCAGCAGTGGTCGTAAACGGTCAACAGCCCGTTTACGTCCACTGCTGAACATGGGCCTGGGATGATGATTATATCCAAAGTAAATGTTTATTTCAGACAGTTAAATAAATTGTTTTACTTCATCAACACCTACTACACATATGATGCTTAAAGTTTATTTTGAAATTCGTTCGTAATAATTAATGTCCTTCTATAGGGTGAAATATATAAACTAGTCACTAGTTTTAAAACAATTTTTTTATTTATTTTTTATAGATCACTAGCAGTGTTTTGCAGTCTACTAGTATTCTCGTTAACCCCTCGTGCTAAGTTAAAATGCTTGTGTTACGAGTGGGTCCACGTCGGTAATGCAATGGGTGGGGTTCAAACCTGCGACCTTAAGATCACAAGTCCGACGCCCTAGCCATTAGGCTACGGCCGCTTCTGAAAAATTATTAATGATATATGTATAATGCTTTACTTTTATATTAGAGAATAACAATTGGAGAATTGTTAAAACTGCCCCCTTTAGTGCGGCACGTTCTCCGAGCGCTGGTTTTTACTTTGCACAGCAGGTAAGCATTGCCATTCAACGGGGTAATGCTGCCAGCATTCTGGGAACCTTGCCAAGTAGAATAGATTTAGAATAGTATAGTATTTTACAAGTTAGTTTTATTTTAAATAAGCTACTTTGAGTCGTATATATGCATTTTATTGTCATATGATTTAGTAAAATGTAGAAATGAATTTTTTTAAAATTTATTAAATAATATGTATCCATTTTAATTAAACAAAATACGTTAATTTTGTTTTATTAAAATGGATAGAAAAATACAACTTAAAAATCAATTTACACTAAATCTATAAAACCATTAATAATGAAATAAGATATAAATGTAAATGTTAATCAAAATTTTATTAATTAAGTTAATATGTACATATTTTAGCGCTACAAAAACAAAGCTCGTACATACCATGCAAATGTCTGACACAGATGGATACACAATTATGAAAATACTGTAACGCATTCAGTTTTACAATACCAGTACATACCATTGTCAGTAAATCCGGATAAAAATTTTGTAGTAAAATCCGTATTTGTATCGACAGTGCTGTCATTCGATTTCCGACCGTGCTCTTAATCTTTGACTTTATGACCGAGCTGAAAAAAAAATAGCTAAAATCCGACCGAGTGCGATTCGGACTCGTGCATGAAGGACTCCGAAGGATATAACATTATAAAAGTGAATATATGTATTATTATTATTATTATGGTGGTACATTTTAATGCCACGGGCTCATAGGGACCCGGTAATTTGAAAGGCATTCATGGGGCCGAAGCCAACATTGAAGAGGCCTTTGGTACCTTTTAATATAAAAGTGAGATGGCTGCATCTATGAAAGTTTATCCACTGATATACCATTGAGATATACCAATGGACAGTCCTCCACGGATACGGAACTATTGCCGGAAAGGAAGAAACTTGGTTTGGGCTATACGGATGAGATGTTAAATGTACTGGAATACTGGGCTATGGTGTGAGATCGGACATCTGCCTCGAAAACTCTCACATATTTTATATTGGCAGACGGTGACTCGCTGTCTTAATATTATTTGTGATCAGGCAAGCAGTTGATTCAACTGGTAAGTGCCTGTATCCTGCTCTTCTCCACTAGTTTCTATTTCAGCTGATTCTATACACCTAAATATTCTGTGAATATTTCAAGCATTTGCCTGTTACCATTATATCGAGCAAAACCAACAGAAAAAAAAAGTTTGTTGTATGGGAGCTCCCTTTAAATATTTATTTTATTTTGTTTTTTATTGTATGAATACATCATATTCTGTGAACTTATTTTAACTATTTAACTTTAAATATCACGGTATCACAGACGGAGAGACAGATGGACAGCGGAGTCTTAGAAATAAGGTCCCGCTTTTCAGTTCAACAGCCCGTTTACGTCCACTGCTGAACATGGGCCTCCTCTTACCAGAACTTGACAGGCAAGCCATGATCATTGAGGGATATTTATCACCACGCATGGCAGGCAGATTGATGATCGTAATAAGATGATAACTAACTTTGAGCTGATAAATGCTGCTGCCCATCCATATATTCTAAGCCGGGTACACATTTCCGTTTTTACCGTTTAGTTAAAAAGTAAATGCAACAAACAAAAATACCTTCCCGATTGCTAAAATCAATGAAATCAACACAAAATAGCTGTTAAAATCAGTTGGAATTGAGTTATATCGTAGTCGCTTCCCGCTGTCTGTCTGTACCTATGTATGTAGATCTTTAAAACTACGCAACGGATTTTGATGCGGTTTTTTTAATAGTTAGAGTATTTCAAGAAGACGCTTTATATGTATTTTATTAATATTTTATAACGAATTGATTGACATTATAATTATCATATATAAATTAATTAGATAATTAGTTTCGGCATTACGGAGGTTATTCGCACACTGCGTGATTTTATACTCGTTGCTAATTAATAAGCAAAATAATTTATTTTTGGTACCTAGCACAATCGATACTTCCATTATTACAATTACAGATTAAAATGTCTTCGAACATAATATGCTAGAAGTGCCGATTCGTGCAACCTAACTAGCCTTGTATTACAAGGCGCTAGAGCTAATTTTCCAATGTATATTTTATCTATACTGTCTTTATTATACGGACAAAAAAAATGCTTCTATTTTTAAATGTTAATGTTACATTTAGATAGTAATATTGATGGAAAATATTATTCATCATCATCATCAGCCTGTTGTAGTCCACTGCTGAACATAGGCCTCTCCCGTCGATTTCCAGCGGGAACTATCGCTAGCGACTCCCCGCGACCTTTATGAGGTCGTCGGTCCATTGTCATAGTCGGAGACCACGAACTGGCAAGCGCAGCGTAGGACGCAGGCGGTCGTCCTACGCTGCGCTTGCCAGTTCGTGGTCTCCACTCGAGAACCTTTCTGCTCCATCGGCCGTCAGTTCGTCGAGCTATGTGTCTTGCCCATTGCCACTTCAGCTTGCTAATCCGTTGTGATATGTCAATTGCCAATGCCAATTATTAACGATTTAAAATCACGACTAATCCATCATTTTTGGTTTGTCGTCTGAGTTTTCTTCACTATACTAGTCTAAACCATAATGTTATTAGGTCACGTAGTCACAGTTAACATATCGAGGGTTGAAAGGCTATTTGTTTGAAGCGACATTTTGGACGATATGGAGTTATATACATATTCGGATTCAGCGAATTTTTCTGCGTCGTCTGAGCCGGGTTTCGTACAATTCTGAGCACTTTTATGGCGCTTAAAACAATGCCATTTTAGTGCATAATTCTCAAACATGATGTATGATCCGACTTCAAATTTGCCATATTTTTTTAGTATATCATTTAAGCTGTATACAAAAACAGAGAATCGGATCATAAGCCGTTATTCCCTTCCTAAAATTTTAGTTCGATGGCAGATAAATCGTTTTTCGATGTAGCTATCTTTAGATGAAAAGTCCCTTCAAACATTTTGCTTACGACTACTTACTCTGTGCAATGTCGCTTCAACCAATTTGCCGTCAGCCAAATTTATTAAGACATGTCGTCGGTTCAACCCTTTTCGCTACAACTGTTTTTCACTGTTTAGAACAACCAAGTTATATAACTCCTTTCAAAATCTGGGACATCAAACAACTCTTTAAGAATGTTCATCGTTGCTTAAGGCAACCTTCCTGTATCGTTAACAAAACCCAAAACCCAAACCCAAATTGGTAGTTAAACAAAATAGCCTATTCCTATTATTATAGAGTAACGTCGATTCAATCATTTTGCTTTCTCCTGCATAAGTACTGTAAAATCACTTAAACCATTTTGCCTGCTGCTGATTAGTGACAACGTTGGAAGTTGAATCATTTTTCTTTACTCTAAAAATAAGGCGATACAGATCATTTTGTATTAAGCGACAATTTATCTTATACTCATAACTGTTTTTTAATTGAAAATTATACCAAAACATTCAGGGATTTTTTTTCAATAACAATTTGCGATCACCATTATAGAAAGAGCACTAGTTTTTTCATAACGATTTTTTTTCCAAATTTTGAATCTTTAAATGGCTCTCCTGTAAAGTTCGTAAAATGTCGCTTCAAACAAATAGCCTTTCACCCCTCGATATTATTATATTTCCGAGAAAATTTAATTTTTTTTCGCAGTAACAACCGTTTATTTACCAACTAAATCATTTCATTGCTATAGCAGTGAATATTACAAATTATGACCCAATTTATAGAATGGAAAATAAAAGCAAACTAATGGAAAAAAATCATATTCATATTAATTTATTGCACACCATACTGGTTTTGTCTTTGTAAGTTGTTACAAAGAAAAAACCAGTACAAAGTATGGCCCCTGTCGGGCACGGCAAGTTAGAAGAGAGGAGGAAGCGATAAACATAAACAAAATATTTAAAATCGTACGTGTTCACTTACTTACTTTTGTATGTATGACCCTTTAAAGTCCTTTCAGATATTAAAAATAAATAGAATTGTTTGAATTTACTCTCTTTAGTCTTTACTCATTAATTATACCATTCGATAACGTAAAATAAATTAGGTATAAGACTTAAATTTACCCTGAAATATTAACGTTTAAACTTTACATTCGCCATTGCAAAGCGTGTTTGTAAAATGAAATGTCCTTTACTTGCCTTTTAAAATATGTGAAGCTAACTATGAGTTAAACATTTTCGAATTTCGAATTTCAGTGAAAATATATTTTTTCAAGCGATTGTAGCAACTCTCCTATCGGTTTTCGATCAGTGTTGCCTCTGGCGCCGAGACGCACGCACGTACACGCGTAGCGAGCTCTTCCATCGTACCGCGATTTGTTTACCGTAGTGCACACGTGTCGTGCCGCTGTGTTTATGTTAATAATAAATTATTTATTTATAGTCAGAAATAAATAAATAAAAGCTCATTTATAACCAATGAAAAGTGTTGGGAACTAATTAAAAGGTACAATCAACGAGGTCGGAAGTTTATGCTGTTTTATTTTAATTAGACTAAAGAACTGTAAATTGGGCAGGGGGCATGTTTAAAAATATTATTTTAATTAACTGTTGTTGTCTTTGATAATGAAGTTTGCTATGAGTGTCGATATGTCTGTGGTAGTGTTGATTTTATTAGTGTTAGCAACAAGGATACAAGGATATGTGGAGACGGAGGAGTTTATCAGTGACCTGGACAAGCCAAGTAAGTTAAATTTATAAATTTTTCATGACAAAGCCTAAAACGGATTTGGGATGATAAATGGTTCTTGCTGTCACAGTTTTCAGGTAGAGCGTTGCAGTCATTTTTTAAAGAAGGTTAGGACAACGTCGCAAGCAAACCCGTTTTAATGATTATTAAAAACTAAATTGTAATAATATATACATATAAATGTAAACTAAATTGAAATAATACAAATGTATATATTATTTCAATTGAGTTTTTAACCATATTACCGACTTGCTTAATGTAGGTATTTATGAACAGACACATAAATAGATTTTGTTGCGTTAAGAATAATGTAGGTACAAATAATATTTTTTTTTTAAATTTAAAATTAGTACCTACAATAAAGATACTTTTTAAATGTAGAAAACTGAAAATATCTAAAGCTTTGTTAGTTTCATTTGTCAATAACGATCTTTTTATATTCAATTTTTCTATTATCTTGTACGTATTAAAACGAAATTTTCCGAATATTTATTTTAATATTATCTTGATAACTTCTAAAAGTTCAATTTCTTAACGTTATTTTTCATAATACCCATCTATTTATATTTTGTTGTTGCGATTTAGATTAAATTTTGAGGATTAAAAATAAATTTCCGGGCCGGTTGTTGAGATGAATTGTAATTATTTGTTGTTCAAACGAAACGGAAAGTCCCTCGGCTCCATGGCAACTGTCCTTTATTCGGATTTTTGACCCGGGAGACATTAACCCTGTATATTTAAAGTCAACATTTCATTATTAGATGGCGGTAAATCTCGGTGTGTCCTAGCTCAGGAGACTAATCAAATCACTTTACGATATTACCATAATTTTGATACAAAAATAATAATAATAATATCTAGGGACAATCGTCCTAGCCCCAAACTAAGCAAAGCTTGTACTATGGGTACCAGGCGACGATATACATACTTATATAGATAGATAAATACTTAAATACATAGAAAACATCCATGACTCAGAAACATATATTCGTGCTCATCACACAAATATTTGCACTTACCGGGATTCGAACCCAGGACCACCAGCTTCGTAGGCAGGAACACTACCAACTAGGCTACGGTGACCGCCGAAATGTCTCTATGCTATACTCATTGTATACTATGCATGCCAAAAATGTTTTAAATATGTCAATTTAGTAAGTTATGAACCTTCAAGTCGCTCTAATTACAATGTGAAATAGAAAATTATGTATAAATTTAATAAAATATTATTATAAAAAAGAGGGTTCTACTGAGTTTTTTGGCAGTGTTTCTCAGTAGTCTCCACGTCACTCACTGCACGGTAGGGGAAAAAATATGACGATTCCAAATAAATGTAACCATTTTTACGGAATAAATGATATTTGACTTTGACTTCAATAATGTTATAGCAATATCATAGGATATTTGTTACAATAACTCCACTACTACTACTTGAAGATATTTTTATCGAAGTCATACCTAGTTAGTTATATATCGTTGCGTGTTAAACCTCCTTATTTACTTATTCTACCTGCTCGTATCTTTGGTCAGTAGTTTTTAATTAAATGTCGGTGGAGATTGTTCTTTAAAGTTTGACAATTACTTCCAGTAGGTACTGAATTAAACTATGCAATTTTCTTATTTTTATGTCTTCAACGAAAAACTAAAAACGTGAAACAATTATTGTTCTGAATAAATTCAATGAGATATGTTTAAAAGTATATTATTATTTTCATCGGAAGTTCCTACCTCTTATATTAGTTCGCGGCGAATAATGCTTTACTTCCTTTTAGTTAGGTATTTAGTTTTACAAACTATTTTTGCCCAGGAACTATTTTCTTTAAAAACCAGTATTTAGCTAGGTATAATACAAATTTGGCTTGTGTGTTGTGTCATTTGTACAAATAAGGGAAAATATAATGGTCAGAATTTTAAAATACAAAATAACATTTTTAATGCTAAAAGCCGTGAGCTTTTTGGCAAGACACTGAGATACAATAATTACGACGAAAGAGTGCATGCTGTTTTTATGTAAAATTCTTACTAATTCACTATATATATATATTATAAAACCAATCCTTGTGCTGCGTCTGTCGGTCTGTTCATGAGCAACTCAAGAACGACAGCACAGATTATTACTTAACTAACTAACTGACGGATCAACACACATCCTAAACTACTGATCTGATCTGAGTTCTAAAACTAGATGAATTTATTCTCAATATATCGAAGGAATTCTAAAAGAAATAATAAATAATAATTTTCTTAAAAATTTCTCTACAAACAGGATGACAAAGACTGGCAAAGTTCGTATGGAGAAATCAAAATAATCGCGGACAAAGTCGCAAGCAAGAGCTCGTAAATATATATATTTTAGAGTCATCATCATCAGCCCATATAACGTCCACTGCTGAACATGGGCCTCCTCCCGGGGAGGGTATCTGCCATAGTCACCACGCATTTGGCAGGCGGGTTGGTGACCGCAGTATTATGTTGTCAATATTTTTCCTGTTTTCAGCGCCAACAATTTTATTATTATTGTTGTTAATATCTTTACTAAAAAAAATGGGAAAGTTTGTTAGTATGGATGGATGGATGTTTGTCACTCTTTCGCGCAGAAACTACTGAACAGATTTGACTGAAAGTTTGCACGGTTATAGTTTTTAAGTGGCATTAACATATAGGCTACAAAACATTACGCTCTGACGCTCTGGAGCAGAGTAACGTGGTAAGACCTCATGATGCTGCTAGTATGTCTTAGGCCTCATTTACGAAGACGCGGGGCGTCGCGCGTCTCGTGCGGCGTGGCGTCTACGCCATATGTTTAAATTCAGTGTGGTCGCACGACGTGTCTTCGTAAATGAGGCCTTATACTTGTGCTCTTCTATGACAGACTGACTGGCTCTGACAGACTGACTGGCTGACTTCTATATTCTGTAGTTATTCATCGTTCATATTAAATACGGCCTTATCATAGCTGCCTTTTAACTTTAGTTAGGTCGTACTTTACGGTGTACTTTAGTAGGTACTTTGTTTACAAGTTACAAGCACTCAGGTTTATAATTAAAGATATAAAGTGTAAACAAAATGGGTAGGCTCTCACCACCCTCTTTCCAATTAGGCATCTCTTTTGTGTGTAGTTTACCGATCGCGTTATAATTATGGACGAAATAATAGGAATATATTTTCGTTAGGCATTAATATATTAGGTTTAGGTGAAGCGGAATAAGTTTGGCTTTCAGTCTCAGAGATCGTGGGTTCAATTCAATTCGTTTATTGCAAATCATGTGTGACAATGGTGTTACAAAAATATAAGTTTCAACATGACACCCTGTTAGAGCACAACAACATTAAATACAATATTATTATAATTAGTTACATTACATTCTAGGATAATTCATATTGTTCATTAAATTATAATTGACAAAAGGTATTAATATTTTAAATAAATTATAGGCACTCATACAATAAATTACAATTTGCATGCATAATAATAGAAAATAATAAACTTTAAAATTAATAAATTTTGTTTGATCGTGGGTCATTACATTGGAGAAGAAATTTCTGTGCATTTTCTTAGACTACGTCCTTTCCGAGGCACGGAGGGTAGTCCCTCGACCAACCAGACCCGGAGAGAAATCTTAGAATTTACACAAAGATTTCCTGTCCGGCTTGGGGATCGACCCACGACTTCCGAGATAAAGCGAGCCAAATACCGCTACGCTACGTAGGTTGTCCGTACAGATGTGTTCTTACATTAAATTTATGGAAAAATTCACGGATTACTTAGACTATTAGTTGCTTTTATGTATCTTAACATTATCTTTAACAATCAAACAACATAGCAGTTGTAATCCAATAATTGAAAATAATCCATGCGATAGGCTGATGTCCATCAATCGACCAGCAAGTTTCAGAATCATCATCATCAGCCCGCATAACAAGGGCCTCCTTTTTGCCGCATACTTACACTCTGTTACCTGTTATCTAGTATGTAAGTGTCATATGATAGTGTTGCCAGGTGTCCCGATTTGCGCGGGATGTCCCGATTTTCAGGGGTCGCGTCCCGATTTGTACCTGATCGGGACGCTAAATGTCCCGATTAATAAAAAGATTAAATACACATATTTAATTTAGGTAATTAATATAATACTATACTTGCACTATTAGTTTAAAACGCAATAAATTAAACCCAGACTTAAAAACCCCTTGTTTTTTGTTTACTGTCCCGATCTGCAACCCTAAATCCCGATTTTTTTGACCTCATGTACCGATTTATAACAAATCGGACCTGGCAACACTAGTAATAGATGATGTTAAGACTATCGGGACCGTTGGCTTAATATGCTTTCAGCACAGAGATTAGTCCTTCAACCAGCAAGTCCCAGCAAGAAATTCTCACGAATTTTACAGCCCAATCACCTCCACCGCAAAACATGGGTCTCCTCTTTATAGACCTTGGCTAGTCAGTGTCATTGAGGTATATTGCTATAATCACCAGACTTTGTAAGCAAATCGCAAAAAGATGGTAAGCAACTTTTAGCTGATAGATGCTGCTACCCATCCATCTCATATCCACCTCATTGAAATGTCAGTCAGGTATAGCAAGCTTGTCCGGACCACGCAAATGGCGGATCGAAGGAGTGTCCAGGGGGTTTTAGTGTTGGAGGATCCTCTCCTCGTGGTATGAGTTTAGCATACCACGCTATGGAGATGGCGAGTCCCACATATCCCACCGCCAGCGCGCGAATACGCTGCAGCGGCGGTGGGAATGCGTAAATGCATTTTCCCCCGGACAACAAAGAAATGAAAAATAAGCTTTAGCAAGCTTCAAGTTAAGATTCTTCTGACACACAATAGTAGAAGATCGGACCCTACATCGACCTTCACCTAGCTGATAATAGAATGAAACATGTTTTATAATGAATTTAGTATCTTAGCAAATACACTAAAGAGGGTTTGCTAACAAAATCCTGGACCGACTATTTTAACATTTTTTTAATGATTTTTAATTAAATGTTTGCAACAATTAATTAAAAATTATTTAAAAATAGATAAGATAATAAGTAAATTTATTCTGACTAAAGTTATAAAACGTACAGAACGTTCAGCTGTTGGGATGGACCTGGACGAACTACTGGGTTGCCAGGTACAAAAATGTGTGTAGATGATAGTTACTTTCACTTGATTGGATAATTACAAAATTATAATAACAAACAAGCGCGGTTTTTGCGTTAATTTAATTTAATCTTTTTAACATTCCATAAAAATATTTTTTTAAATAATAATTAAAAATAGTCTGCCCAGGATTTTTTTAGCCAACCCATTTTTAATATATTGTCTAATATACTAAATATATTATAAAACATGTTTCATTCTATTATCAGCTCGGTGAAGGTCGATGTAGATTCGGATCTTAGACTACAAGCAAGGAAGGTTGTATGAAGGTTGTTTTCAAAAACCCAATCAAGTGATAATCTTAATAAGGTGCCGATAAGTAAAATACGATACTTTAAACAGAACCGCTACAGTATTAACATCCTAATACAAGCCAAAGGGAGTTTCTGAGATGGCAGTCAAAACACCACCCCTTAAAACGATCTCGTTTTAATGTCACGTTAACTTTTGTCTCGCTCTTTTTGTTGTTGAGAGAATGAGACAATGGTAGTGTTTTTGAATAGTATTATTTTTGGGAGTGTGGTGGCACCGACTTTTAATGGTAAGAGGAAATATGATTGTAAATATTTAATAGACAAAGTAAATGAGACTGGACCTTGGCTGAACAAAAACTCCGATTTGATTTCATCATCAGCCCGTAAAACGTCTACAGAACATATCGAACATGGGCGTCCTCCCGGGGAGGGTATTTGCCATAGTCACCACGCTTGGCAGGAGGGTTGGTGACCACAGTATAATGTTGTACCACACAAGGAAACGCTGCTGCCCGTTCCTTGATATACGATTATTATAGATGATATTATAACAATCGGGACCAACGGCTTAACGTGCTTTCCGAGGCAGGGAGGTAGTCCCTCAACCAACCAGACCCGAAAAGAAATCTTAGAATTTACACAAAGATTTCATATCCGGGGTGGGAATCGAACCCTCGATCTCTAAGATTTAAAGAGAGCCAAATTCCGCTACTTTACGAAGGCTGTCCTGTCGATTTGATTAGGTTGAGTTCAATGCGAAAAATCCGTCCAAATGCGATTTCTTGCGCACAAGGGATTCTGTACAATTATATTTTTAACAAAATAAGAAACCATATTATTTTAAGATTTTGAAATATAGAGTCACTTCGAGCCTCTTGTTGCCGTTATTAGGTTAAAATTGGCAAAAAAAATGGTATTCATATGGGAACCCAACTTAATTTTTTATTTTATTTTTTTAGGGTTCCGTAGCCAAATGGCAAAAAACGGAACCCTTATATCTATAAGGGTCGTCATGTCTGTCTGTCTGTCTGTCTGTCCGTCCGTATGTCACAGCCACTTTTTTCCGAAACTATAAGAACTATAATGTTGAAACTTGGCAAGTAGATGTATGTTGTGAACCGCATTAAGATTTTCACACAAAAAAAGAAAAAAAAAACAATAAATTTTGGGGTACCCCATACATAGAACTGAAACTCAAAAAAAAATTTTTCATCGTGCCCATACGTGTGGAGTATCTATGAATAGGTCTTCAAAAATGATGTTGAGGTTTCTAATGTATTTTTTTTCTAAACTGAATAGTTTGCGCGAGAGACACTTCCAAAGTGGTAAAATGTGTGTCCCCCCCCCTGTAACTTCTAAAATAAGAGAATGATAAATCTAAAAAAAATATATGATGTACATTACCATGCAAACTTCCACCGAAAATTGGTTTGAACGAGATCTTGTAAGTAGTTTTTTTTTAATACGTCATAAATCGTAAACCGCAATTTACCTTTCATTCAATCAACTCGAATATAAAAAAAATATAAAATAACATTTCATTTCATAAACATACGCTTTTTTATTCTTGATGCGCGAGTTCTTCGTCCGCGAGTCCGACTCGCACTTGGCCGGTTTTTCTAGTATTTTTTGTTATAGCGGCAATATATATAAATTATCTGTGAAAATTAAAAATGCAATCACGGTTAACTATCCGGTGAATGACAGGAGAGCCTTAGTAACAGGGTTCAGTTTTCACCCTTTTGGTACGGAACCCTACAAGACCCAGGTGCGTTTACTACTTCACCATTTTATTACGCTTGACCCATAAACCTGTATCCACCTGATAGTAAGTGGCATAGAAGTCCAAATACAAAGAAAACTGTTGCCAGTGAATTATATGTACAGTCAACAAAGGAGATAGGTTTACACCATTTTTTTTTTGTCCTTGGGGATATGCATTGACGCATTCCCACCGCCACTGCAGCTTATTCGCGCGCTGGCAGTGGGATATGTGGGACTCGCCCTCTCCATAGCGCGGTATGCTAAAATAATACCATGAGGAGAGAACCCTGCACCACTAAAACCCCCCGGACACTCCTTCGACACCCTCAGTATCAAATAATGTAAATAAATATGTAAGTGTCACTACGACAGTCGGTAATTCTTTATTCGCTGATAGCTGTGTACAAAAGCACGTAATAGTAAATTCTTCTCATAAATTTAAAATGAGTGTCAAAATATGTAAACCTATCTCTTTTGTTGAATGTACCTCCGTAGCGTAGCGGTGTTTATCTCGCTTTAAATTTCGGAGGTCGTGGGCTGGATCCCTACACAGTAAATCTTTGTGTAAATTCTAAGATTTCTTTCCGGGTCTGGTTTTTTGAGGGGCTACCCTCCGTGCCTCGGAAAGCACGTTAAACCATTGGTCCCGATTGTTCATGACCATCTATAATAATCGTATAACAAGTAACGGGCAGCAGCGTTTCTTTGTGTGGTACAACATAATACTGCGGTCACCAAACCGCTTACTTAATTTCAAAATTGAGATTAATAAATTTAGACCACCGGCAGGACTCGAACCCGCATCTTAGGTGTAGCCCATAAAGCCTTAACCAATTAGACTACAGTGGAACCCTACCGATCATCCAAATTTATCAATCCCTTTTATAACACGTCTCTAATTACCGATAGATGGCACTAACCTTCCCCATCTATCGGTAATGAACAAAATTTTTTCGACATATATCTCAAAATAAACGTTACTTCGTTTACTTCTTTTTGTCTGACTTGAGTATCTTATCCACCTTTGAATGTTATGGAGAATATCTAAAAATAAAACCAAGTTTTTTTTAATATTTATATTTCTACTTTATTGATAGCATACAGGGTTATTTTTAAAACACCAACAACCTTTTGGGGAATAGAAGTACTCATGATTATGAACAACTTTTACAATGGGACCAACACTGAAAACGCGAAAAAAAATTCAGCTGTTCCATACATTTATGTTTACTTACCTCTACAAAATGTATGGAACATCTGATTTTATTTTCGCGATTTCGGGGTTGGTCCCATAGTAAAAGTTGTTTACAATCATCAGTACTTTCACCCGCTAAAAGGTTATTGGTGTTTTAAAAATAACCCTGTATATACATTTCTCAGAATATGCTTTATTAATGTATGTCTAAAATATACCATATTTGAGAAAATATTAATTTGATTGATCGGAAATACGTAAACAGAATCTTGCACTTAAAAAAGTAATTTGCCTAAAGCTTTTTCCGGAACAAGCTTATATTCGTTCATTTGAAAGAAATTATTTCATATTTATATAAATTCTATACTTTAAGATTGAAACGCATTAAGGGGAAACGTCCGCTCTTAAGGTATTCAATGGACAATTATGCGGAACACGGATTTTATGATTGGTTAAATAAATTCATTTTGCAAACATTGTAGTAGTATACCAAGAAATATCAATATGATTCCAAAATTATCAAATTTAGATGGGAGATATACACAAGACATTGTGCATGATTTTGACATTACGGTAACTGAAAATCTATTATGCGAATGGAAATAGCATGTCCGTTCGCAAATTAGATTTTATTAATTTACCAGATGCAGAATGGAAGATTTCACTTATAGAAAGAAACTTTAATTACTGTTAAATTACCTGTGCAAGCATTATTGTGAACTACAGAAGGAATAAAAAGAAATGAAAAAAAATGAAAATTAATATGTTCATGAGATTCAATAATCTCATGAACATATTAAAGGTTTTCATTTTTTTATCGTTTCTTTTCTTAAAACTATCAATATAGTTTAAAAAAAAGAAACGATACTAATAATGTAAATACTAGAACTATGCATAATCTTGTTTTACATGCTACCCGTCTCACTCTCCATATTAAACTTCGTTATAATGTGAGAGATATTTTTATAATGAAGTTGATTATGTAAAATTTCTTATTATGTCTATGACAAATCTGCTTGGGAGTGAGTTTCTCTGAAACAATACTGCGTTTTTTTATAATTGTAACATAACATTAAATTTATTAAAAAAAAGAAGAAACTCTGATACCTAGGCAGTTCTTCTCAGAGTTGCTACGTCCAGAGAAGAAAAAAGAGACGCATCATAAGAACATGATTTAAAGTATTAAAAAAATGTTTATATGAATAGATAATATTTTGATTTGATTTGAAATACAAGTACCTGCGTTTAATACCACAATAATTGTATCGTAAACTATATTTTTTACTTTCATAATAATATATCATGAAGATAATATGTTTCAGTGTAGATACTTCTAGCAACTCAATTTTAAATTCTTGAAAGGATTCTAAAACTTTGATCTTCTCATAATCTTCAAACTTTCAATAGGTTGTATTACTTTGAAAATCTCGTTGCTCGTATTTGTTAAAGTTGTAGTCATTTGATATATTGCTAATTAATGCGAAGAGCAAACTTTTAAGTTTAAATGTTATAATGTTAACAAGGCTATTAATGTCAAAATAGATTTTTTGGGATTATACTTATTTATTTTATATCCAAACTAACAACTACTTTTACAGGATCGTACCCCAATGTGTTGAAATTTTTTCAATTAGTTTCTAGATATTTTACTTTAAGTTTCTCCTTTAATTCTTTATTAAAACTAAATATATCGTTTGCCCGACTGACTGGACCACGGAGGCCAATTTTTAAAAGGGTTATTTTTTTTTCTTTATGCGACTAATCCCACCCACACTCCCTCCTCTGCAACTCCTGCAAGCCAGGATCAACAATGGCACACACCGGTAAAGTCCCGGGAAAAAGTTAAACTGCCTTGGGACCCGCAACGAATTTAATCAGGAAGAGATTAGGAGGAGTAAGAAATACTTATGTTTTCACTTCCCTCCATAGCAAAGCGGGACACAGCAAAAAGGACGATAAAATAATAAGACTTAAGGGGTAATTTACAACTAGAAGCCAGTTGTAAAGTACCACGGACGAGTAATAAATTACGGGGCCTACACGTCAGTTGTTATTTTGGATTCGAAATTCAAAAATACAAATTGAAGGGGGTTAGCCCAATGCAGTAATTTGTGCTGAAATTCGGGTGCATTCTCTTCTTTTTGCTTTTAGTTTGTCGAACAATCCAACTCATTCTCTTACTCTTTTTCTCTTATTCTATTTCTCTTCTCTTCTCTATTTCTCTTATTCTTTTTCTCTTTTTCTCTTATTACTCTTATTCTCACTCAATCCAACATTCTCCTACAGGTGATATAACTTGCAAGATCATCAACAATGTAGACGAAATCCATCCAAATTATTAATGTAATAAATCTAAGGAGGTTATTTATTGCCACACTGAATTCAGTGTGGCTGATTTGAGAAAGTCTTTTGCATTAGGTAAGATATTTATTCAAGAAGGTATTCCCTTATGGAATTAGCTTGGATAGCACAACGCACTCTCAGGACGACTAGTTATAATGTATTCTATAAGTTAGAGGTAGTTCGCTAGTCTTCATGCGGAATGATGTAACGTTTGAGTGTACTCTTTAGTTTGATATTATAATTTCCCTGAAATGTACTTGGAATATTCTATTTTGTATATACGGTTTTCATCCATCCATAGAAAAGGTGGATGGATTGTGTGAGAAGTAATATGACGGAAAAGGGAGTGATAGCGTGACGGCTGACAGGAGAGAATGTACAAAGAAAACGTGTTGCGCTGACCCTAAATAAATTGGGACAATAACAGGGAGATGCTGATGATATTTTTCATAGCTTTAGTGATGCCCTGAGCCGTGGTCATAGCCCATTAAGGGTGCCTTCAAGCATGTGTCGCTAATATGTAAAAATATTGTTTAAAAACGTACTTCCTTTCTATAGAGGTAAATTAAATTAAACTTTATTTATAGAATTAATTATTGTTATTACTATACCTATGATGTGATACTAGACAGACAAACAGATCATAAGCTAATCCGCAATAGATTTTAGTTGCGATATTTTGTATTTAATTATATTAATCATATTTCCTTGTGTATACTTGGACAAGTGGACAAGTACCTACAGGTGTATGTTAATACCTAAGTGCTGAATAAATATCGTTTTATTCGTTTGATGTTGGGTAACAGACATGTGTCGTGATTTGTACACACAAAAAGGGCGAGTTGACGAAATACTCTGTTTTTGAAAATTTAATGTCCTTTTGCAACACTGGTCACTACAGTTGAATAAATATTTTTTCAAATTTTATGATAATGTAGAACTAATTTAATTTAATTATTATTGACAGACAATTCTGTAGAATCCTTTGTTTTGTTCTTTTAGTCCCAGTAAGGGGATTGTGCCGTGCCGTGTGGTCTCCGGCTTAGAATTGACCGCCCATGTCTTCCCATGGGTGTCGTTAAAGGCGACTAAGGGACATATGGCTGATGGATGGGCAGCAGCATCTATTAGCTCAAGGTTTACATCTTACTGCGATCACCAATCCGTCTGCCAAGCCTGGTGATTATGGCAATATCCCTCTACGATCCTGGCTTGCCAAGGTCTGTTAAGAGGAGGCCCATGTTCAGCAGTGGACGTAAACGGGCTGTTGATGAAGGGGATTGTGGGTTGTAACCCTATTATAAAGTAGTTGCATTGACCATCAAGTTATTCACAGATAGTGACAAATCGAATTTAACAAGTAATATTTCGGACATCCTAAGGGAGATGTTTTGCGCCATCTACCGGTCTTATTTGCAAAATTGCTGACATTGAAATCCTACGGGATTGAATTCCTATTATATCCTGTATCAAATTTATATAGTGTGATTTGTAAATAGTGAAAATGTTGTAGACTGGAGCCCTGCTTGTCTTTCATCATTATCATCTTCAGCCCGTATAACGTCCACTGCTGAACATATGCCTCCTCCCGAGTGTGAGTTTTGCTATAATCACCACGCTGATGACTGCAGTATTATGTTGTAACATACAAGAAAACTCTGCTGCCGTTTCCTTAGTCAAACCCTTATTTAGGTTAGTAAACCCTTATTATAGATGATGTATTCACAATTGGGACTAACGGCTTAACATGCTTTTTTAAAGAACGGAGAGTAGTCTCTATCAACCAGACCCAGAAATGAGTCTTAGATTTCACATACCTAATGATTTCATGTCCGGCGTGGGGATCGAACTCACTACCTCTGAGTCTTATAAGTACTGCTACGTAATGGTATGTTTGTTTTGGTTTGAATCCTTAGCTCTTAGTCCATTTTTATATACACGTTCGTGTTATATTCACTGCCTAACTGCAAGAGAATCCGTGATGGTACATTAAGTCAAGAATAATGATGAAAGTGCTCCATCCTTCATACATAAACTAGAGTTTTATGCTTTATTTTCGTGCCCTTAACGCTTGAAGGATTAGCTTTAGCGTACAACTTCGCAGAGTATTTTTACCAGGAAGGTAAATGATGTACTAAATCACTTAAGCAGAGAAAAGAAGGATTTATAAATGTGGCTTATTCACTTAGTTTACCGTGTTTTATTGAATGCGTAATTCGTTTTAGGTCATTAAACGATTTTCCTACCATATATTGTAATTCTTGGGGTTTATCTTTGTTATTTAAGAGTATCTTTACTTTATCTTTTGTGTTAGATTATTTTTCGTGATATGTTTAAGTATTATACATACATACATTCACCTTTTTTTAGACTACTTCCTTCCACTTGCTACGATGTTGAAAAACCACTTTTTCGTACTTCAAATTCATTAATCTCCTATCACTTGTTGGTATCATTCATTTATTCTCTACATGTGCAAACCATTTAAATAAATATTTTATTTTTATTTATGTATGCTTAAATACCAATTTAAACGCGCCGTCGACGCGCGTTTGAGAAACGAAGTACTGACTTGCGTGCGTATCGCGCCTGTATGGGTACAAAAGTCAATACTTTGTTTCTAAAACGCGCGTCGACGACGCGTTAAAAAAACGTGGTGTGCTAAGGCCCTAAGGGAGCAGCTTTTCACTTTTGTGAGACGTATGCAATATGATATCAAAAACAACGTCCGATATTAAAGTCAAAGAGCGCAATGGCGCATGGCGGTCGGCGCGTGACACAAAGCGCTAACGCAAAGCGATTACGCCAACAAAACAATTGAAATGGCAATCAAATAATACTACAGAAAGCGGGACAACCCCATAAAATACTTCGGTTTTAGTTCCTATCAACCAAAAACAAAAAAAACATCGGAGAGTGTGAATTACTTTATTCTTACACACAAAATAAAATGTATTCAAATATTGGTATTATTTTACAGAAGTCAATGTAGTACCTATATAATAATGAGCAATACGTTTATACCTAGGTATAAATGATTAGCAAATATTTCCTGTGTACGGATCGAGCCCACGACTTCCGAGATTTAAAGCGAGCCAAATACCGCTACGCTTCGGAGGTTGTACAATAGCTATGCACTTTAAATCAAATGTCTCTTCCATAAAGGTTTGCTGGATGAGAATTCGTTGTTGAATCCTTTGTACATGTTATTTCCGTTGTCTAAACTTTGTGTTATGTATTTACTGTGTGCAATCTGTTCTATTTACTATTACTATACTATTGCCGTGTGGTTTCCGGCTTAGAATAGACCAATCCATGTCTTCCCATGGGTGTCGTAAAAGGCGACTAAGGGACATATGGCTGATGGATGAGCAGCAGCATCTATTAGCTCAAGGTTTACATCTCACTGCGATCACCAATCCATCTGCCAAACGTGGTGATTATGGCAATATCCCTCTACGATCCTGGCTTGCCAAGGTCTGTAAAGAGGAGGCCCATGTTCAGCAGTGGACGTAAACGGGCTGTTGATGATGTTGATGAATCTGTTCTATACTGTTTGTTTGTTTGCTTGAACAGTCTGTTATGTCAGAAATTACTGGTCCGATTTTAAAAATTCCGTTAGTGTAAGATAGCCCATTTATTGAGGAAGGCTAAAGGTTATATTTAATAATGAAGTTCCCACGGGAATGGGAGTTTGTTATAATACAGTTAGTTACTTCTGTTGTCAACCTATCGATATGTTCTAGTATCAAATGTTTTATTTTTAACTATCTGATAGTGATTCCATCACCTGTTAAAAGATCTGACATTTCCCGTGGATTGCTCCAAATTTTGCTTTCATCCAAAACTTTTTTATGAAGAATCAGATACATTGCTCGATTCACATTTAATGTACACCCTAAACTATAACAAAAGTAACTTAAGAACAAGTTATTGTTGTTACATACATTTTGGTGATTCATTTTTAGGGTTCCATTCCCGAAGGGTAAAAACGGGACCCTATTACTAAGACTTCACTATCTGTCTGTCATCAGAACCGCGATAGCTATACAGTTAAAACTTTCACAAATTATGTATTTCTGTTGCCACTATAACAAAAAAATACTAAAACAAAAATAAAATGAATATATTCACTGGGGGTTCCCATACAACCAACTTGTTTTTTTGCCCTCTTTTGCTGGATATCAATAGCAGTAACAAGTACGCACTTGAAAATGTTACGGAACCTTTTGTGCGCGATGCCGACTCGTACTTGGCCGGTATTTTTATTATTAATATAGTTTACAATCCTTTCTAAAACAGTAATATTCGTTTTTCTAATAATATTAATAAGTTTTTATTGCAAACCCGTCAGGTGTGGTTAGCACGTGTCAACATTTTACCGGGCACCTCACCGTCATAGTAGTAATTTAACCAAAGTAAATATTTTTCCTCCGCCACTACTACGCAGTATTCATGAACTTGGGTCTCCTAAATCCCATTATCTTTATGAAAAGGGTTAAAAATATCTCTGTTGGTTGGATTCAGTGGTACGGGTTTAGTTCAACGCTAGAGAACCAATTACGTGGCTGTCCGACTTCTGTATTCTTGCTAATAAGATATGTCCATGTAATTTTCTCCCTTCCTCGCGTACCTACTGTGTATTTAAATTATGTATGGGTTGAATAAGAGACAGATATATATAATTAAGTTGGATTTAAAGCTTTAGGAGTTTCATGATGAATTATTTGAAGCCTTGATGAGAATGGCGTGTTCAGTATTATACCTAGCAACTCATAGTGATTGAAATTACACTGTATAAGTCTCACAGATCGTATCTAGACCGGACAAGAAATGTTAGTGTAAAAATATTTCCGGATCTAGATGGCTAAGGGAAGACCCTCCGTGCCGCAGACACCACGTTAAGCCGTTGGTCCCGATTGTTATTCGTTGTGGATAAAACTAAGTATCAAAAAAATGTACTTAAGTGTGTTATGCTTTATAAATGACGTATAACAAGCGCGAATTATTCGTCTACGTTACTAATAAACTATTTCATTTCATTTCATTTCACTAAAAACGTAATTTTTTAGTAAGCTAGCAGTCATTGCATAAACACGGAAGGTACGTTTTAAATATCATTAAATCACACAACTTTTAACGGTAAAAGAACTACGTTACGAGACTTGGTATTTTTTACAGGTTATGTTTTAATGCCATCAATTTGTCAGCGATAATTTAACGGGATATATGAAGAACAAGTCGACGGGAAAATACTCCACGAAATCTACAACAAGAAATATTTTTTTTCAAGTAAAACTGTTTTGCATATAAATTCAGAATGCAATATCAGTAAGAGCGCTGGAGTGTATGCTATCTTTCACCGGTGAAAAACGTTATATTTTAGTTCATAAAATATTTATGTAACTTTTAAAATAGGTGAAAGTATGATCACTGCATAGTATAAAATAAAGTCGCTTACCGCTCTGTCCCTACGTATGCTTAGATATTTAAAACTAAGCAACGCATTTTGATGCGGTTTATTTTAAAAGATACCCTGAGTGATTAATTTGCAATTCACAAAACGTGCGTTTAACATTTATTTTTTAACCATTTAATGTGCAATGTAACTCGTCAAAACATTCGGTGACAGTTGCGTCCGCTGATTAAGGAGCCCATTTTATAAATCTACAGCTCAGAAGCATATGGTCGGATATGCCAATATACGTCAGACACAGTCGTATCGTATGTATGTGCCTTTATAGTAAACTGGCACTTACGACCGAATGCTTCTGAAGTAGAATAGTACATTCGTCCTTATGCTTCTGACGTCTAGAACTGACTGTACTCCCCTCTTTACTTTAGTGCCCCCAAAATTGTAATTTTTTAATGCAAAATATCTTTTGAATGGAATATCCGATTTGAATAATTTAAAAAGTCATCTACAGTGGTCTATTCTAAGCCGGACACCACTTATTTAGATCTCTATCAACTTTAAAATGTAAACTACATAGAAATTATTATGCAATTAATACTGTAGCTGGACTTTTACTTTTTTGGAGATTACGAAATATTCCTGATTTAGAACATTGTATTGTTAATAATAAATTTCTTTATTGGCACAAAAATACAAGTAGGTACATAGTAGTAGAAAGCTTAATATAGGTACAGAAAATGTTCTATCGTCTATAATTTCTGCAACGCATGTGATAAAACATTAGTTATGGCATTTTTATCACTATGGGTATGGGCGTGAGCTTATGTATGTATGTATGGGTATGGGTCACTATGTCATGGTTTTTGTATGAATCGTTTTTTTTTTGTTATCAGTATTGCATTTGTTACGGTCCAGTAGTTTTTTAAATGTATTCATCATAAAATATAAAAATAAATTATTACAAATAATTGTCCCGGGTGGAAATCAAATGCAAAACATTGAATCTAGAAGCAACTATGGTAACCACTGAGCAACCGGTGCGATCAAGTAATTTTAGCCAAGTTATCTTCCCGGTCTTGTTGACCTCTTTGCCTTTAATGTTATTAAATATGTTTCATTTAATAATCTTAGAAAAATAAAATGAAACTGGGAAATACAATAGCACATAAATGTGTTCAAAGAATAAAAGCTGAATGGTATAAAGAATATATAAACAGTAGTTTGGTTAGTATTTAGCTTTGTTCGATGTAAAAGCTTATTTACTCCACTAAGGGAATTGTAAAACTTAATTAAATAATAACTGTTTAATTTAAAATTATTTTTGAAACAATTTCATTAAAAAACCTATACAGAATACCTAACTTCCACTCTTGAGCATGGGCCTACCCTGAGGGGAGCCGAAGTCCAAATGACACTGGAACCCGCACTAGGATACCCTGTGTTGCAGGATCCAGTCTCTTCCGTCGAGGAATGTGCTTAAAATATTCTTCAGGTTACAAAATTTAACTAAATAAAATTAAATGTTGGTACATTACATCTAAATTCTGAATTCTGTACTGACATAACTGTTTCATAATTCAAGATTCATCAACAGCCCGTTTACGTCCACTGCTGAACATGGGCCTCCTCTTAACAGACCTTGGCAAGCCAGGATCGTAGAGGGATATTGCCATAATCACTACGCTTGGCAGACGGATTGGTGATCGCAGTAAGATGTTAACCTTGAGCTAATAGATGCTGCTGCCCATCCATCAGCCATATGTCCCTTAGTCGCCTTCTACGACACCCATGGGAAGACATGGGGTGGTCTATTCTAAGCCGGAGACCACACGGCTCATTCATTCAAGATTAAATTAAAAGAATATTGTCTTTCGTAACATTATACAGGGTGTCCCAAAAGATTACGTAGCTGGGAAGGGGGGTGATAGAGATGGTCACAAGGGTCACCAGAAAAATATAAAAAATTCCCTCTGGGTGTTTAAAAAAATAAATGGCATTTTTTTAAAAGACATAAATTTTACACCTTGTGCTAACTGTACCTACAAATATGGCTATATTTAAAAAAATGCTGTTATGTAATCTTCAATAACAACAAGGTCATCAACATCAACATCAAAAATAACAAGGTGTAAAATTTTAAGTTTAAAAAAAAATGCCATTTTTTTTTAAATCCCCAGAGCGGATTTTTTTTTTATTTTTCTAGTGACCATTGTGTCCACCCCTGTCACCCCCTTTCCCAGCTACTTAACCTTTTGGGACACCCTGTATATTCGAATATAATTATGTATTCATATAGGTACCTATAGTATGTAGTTTATGATTATATTGTATGTATGTATTTATGTATATATATAGTTATTGTATGTATGTGTATCTACCTACACGCTTTTAATTTTTTCTACTTCTGACTACTCTCGCAGGTCTACTGGAAGAGAGTTCTTAAGAAATAAGTTGTACCTTTGTACATTGCTGTTTGTCTATCTTTTTGTATTTATATCTTCTGTGTGTATGTGTTTAAAATAAATAAACTTTTATGATTTATAGGCCAGTATCTAACAATACGAAACACAACCAAAACATTTCGTGATAAAAATATTAAGAATATTCGCAGAAATATTGAGGGTGTTTAATTTGATTTTAAACAACTGGGCTACAAAAAGAGCTGCTAGCTATAAGCGTTTTAGTGGCTTTATTTTGCTACTGTTCGGCTAATGTGGCTTTGTATTAGTAAAACTTAAACTAGGAATATACAAAAAAATAAATATATACATACATATACTGGAAAAAAGAAAACCCTTACAAAAATTGAAAATCTAATCTCTAATGTTTGGTAACGTGCCAAAAATGCTGGCCGCATTGCCCCGCTGGATTGTAAGACTCACCTTTTGTCCGAAGTACAGGCCAGCCTTCTGGTCATGCGTGCATTCTTTTAACCTCCCCGACAAATCTTTAAAAATTTCAAGTGCACCAGGTCCCCAAGGGCCAAAAGTTTCCACCCCAAACGGCATTAGTAAAATAATTTTCAAATTGGGGTCAGTAGCTCCATGGATAACCCCCATCATCTATACAAGGTGTAACGGAAAGGGTATACACAAAGAAAGAGCAAGGCTTCTTTGGATCATAACAAACGATAAGGCAAGGGTTTCAACTCAAAATAAAATAAAAAAAAGTCAGTATTATTTTGCAAACAAAAAATAAAAATGCGGAACCCTTTATTCAGAAATACCAGGAGTAAGAGGAGGTTTATTTTAACTTGCAAATAGTTCGTTGACATCGATCAGCAGATTGAGTGCTAGTTATGTATTTATTTCAATTTGAAAATTTTGGTTTCTGGTATCTATGAATTTAAAAAAATCATTACTTCCGGACTTGTAGAGATAGGATTAAATAACCCTTGCCATATCGTTTGTTTTCATCCAAAGAAGCCTTGTTCTTTCTATGTATATACCCTTTCCGTTACACCTGGTATATACAATCTCAAAAGAACTTATTTAACCTCTTTAGACTATTATTATAGGTGTTAAGTAGAATTCATTTATATCCATTATAACCCGAAAAGAAAATAACGTAAAAATAATCACTTCTTATTTTTTTTGTTTTTAACCGTCCACCGCAACGTTAAGCTAAGTACCGTATTATGAAGACGTGCCAATTTCCTATCTGCCCCAATGCCGGTTCTTTTCAAATCGATTTTTATTCGACCATTAACTGTTATTGGCCGCAATACTTCGAATAACTTTGATAGAGATACGGTTACAGCTTGCTGTAACCGATACAATGCTGGTCGTTTTAAAGACAATCTAGAAGATATAGTTTTAGTGTTGAATGCCGCCCTTCTACGTTTATCGCAAAATTTTATTTTGAAATAAGATTTTTCAGCACATTTGAACTATCTACGAAGTCTTACTCTTATAATAGACCACTATATGTCATAGTCATACTAATGGTTGACTGAGTATTGATTACTTGTAACAGATGTCAAATGTCAGATGACGTCACGAAGCCTACATCACGCAATAGAAGTTTCGCGCCGCTTTACCCTAAATACAAGTTAAAAACCCGAACAATTGGGCTGGGGTCATCGGGCATATCAACTCGCCCGGCCAGCGTTCCTTTACACAATAGAAAGATCTTTATCTTCCTTTTGTGTAAAGGAACAGGTTAGCTAGGGTAGGATCCTCGATGGAATGACCGAGGACCGCGTTGTTGCCCCTCGCCCGACCTGTGATCCCGCGCCTTTAGCCCGTGCTAGCTCACCACCACTATTCGTAAATCTACTCGTAACTCCAGCGTAAGGAGTTAAGCCCAACTCTGAGCGTTGGTCTTAACTCCTTAAGGGTGCCCTTTGGTGAATGTCGCTTAGACCTCGGCCAGATTCTTGGAATTTAATTTTGTACCTGTTACCCCTAAGGCATCTTACAATAATGTGTACATTTATCATATATCGCAGGACAGACTGACGGACGGTTTATGAAATATGTAAGATCTAATAATGTTAACATGTTTTTAGCTACTTAGTAATACTTATGTTAGTTTTAGTCTTACACATTGTAATTGTGACAAGTACTTGTGTATGTAAATACCTGAGTGCATTTTATTATTTAATTACTTCGAACGCTAACACCCGTCCCTCTACAGCAGTGACCCTCTACAGAACATCCAACTTTCTAGATCATCATGATAACACTTCCTCCACAGCCAATCCCTTCACACCCATACCCCAACTAACAGAAGAATGGTCCATGTCATCTTAAATGAAAAAGAGATGCACAGGTTATGCAGTGTGATTGGAGAATTAAAGCAACTTAGGTTAACTTCACTCATTTTCTGTTTAATTTTCAGTGTAGACAGGAGCTACGCTACAGCATCCGTTGTTAAATATTCATCAGACAACTGGATTTCACCGATGGATGCGCCCCAATTATCCGGCCAGTTGGTCTTTTTGCGAATTTCAATATTGCAAAGAGAAAAACATCGACCTTTTTTCGTGTTAATGAATGAATAAAAGAGAGAAAATTGATAACAAGAACATAACTTGGAAACTCGAATCTCAGTATGATATCTGCTACTTCCGCGTAGTATAATTTGTAAACATACTGTTGTGTAATTTTCTACAATTTTTTATGACATCGTCAATATGAACTAAATTTTCATTTGGATTATTTTCAATGCTGGTTTGATATTCTATCTACCTCAACTCATTTCATATTTTACTCATCGATAAAAAATATTATTATTAAGAAAAGTCTAGTCTTTGTATTTGATTATTTTCATGTACACACAACCTCCGTAGCGTAGCGGTATTTGGCTCGCCTTGAATCTCGGAGGTCGTGGGTTCGATCCCCACACCGGACAGAAAATCTTTGTGTAAATTCTAAGATTCTGGTCGGGTCTGATTGGTTGAGGGACTACCCTCCGTGCCTCGGAAAGCACGTTAAGCCGTTGGTCCCGATTGTTATAACATAATCTATAATAATCATGTGTCAAGGAACGGGCAGCAGCGTTTCCTTGTGTGGTACAACATAATACTGCGGTCACCAACCCGCCTGCCAAGCGTGGTGACTATGGCAAAATACGCTCCCTCTCAGGAGGAGGCCCATGTTCAGCAGTGGACGTTATACGGGCTGATGATGATGATGATGATTTTCATGTAAAAGATTACATAATTATCAGTAACAGGTAGGGTTCCCGCCTATAGGCTTTAGGCCTATTAGTTCTTTTTTATGGCTATGATAAAATAGTAGGCTTTTAATCACTTTAAAAAGCCTTTAGGTTTAAAAAAGCCTATAGGCCTAAAAAAACCTATAGGCCTAAAAATCCTCTTGGACTTTTTTTGCGACTAGTCTTTTTCAAGTAGTGGGCTTATTATCAGACTTCTATCTATAGCCATTATTCAGATATTTATTTTTGTACTGTATTTATCTTCAAATTTAATGAAAACGAATATTATTTGAAATTGGAAACACTTATTATATGTAATTTCCAAAAAAAAAAAAACTCCCAGCACGCCCACAAAAGATTAAACAGTCATGCAATTTGAAACTAATATTTAAAATCGTATAATTAAGTTGACGATCATTATTCTCGAACAATAAATAAAATAGAACTAGCCTAAAGGACTAAAAATCTTTATAGGCTTTTGGCCTTTCAAGCCTTTTAAATATGCGCCTAGCCTACAAAAAGGCTAAAAGCCTGTAGTCCTCGGGTAGACAAAAAAAGGCCTGTAGCCCCTTAATTCATAGGCTAGCCTTAAAAAATGCCTAAAAGCCTATAGGCCTCTGGAACACTAGTAGCAAGTAGTTCTTTGATAGATATTTACATAATATAACAACATCATCAATACAGATTGGATAATTTCATTAATTATTCCGTTCAATTGTAACTAGGTAGGACAACCGACTAGGTATACAAACTGTTTAAATAATTCACGATACTTGGTTCCTTTCTTACAATACTATCGTTAAAGGGTCAGGCTAAAGCTCAATTTAATTCTCCTCAAATCTTTACTTAAGCCTAATTGGAGTTAATAACCTGTGAAAATAGGCTTCGTTTTCGATCCACATTGATGAATGGTCACCTTAACTATTTAAGTGATTTAAGCGAGGACATCAAGGTAAAAGCAGCTTTATCGGCAAACAATTAAGTATTAGTTTTAATCGTGCATATGCTCTCGTATGGCTTGGTATTGTAAGGAACGTTGCAACCAACACGAAATCAGGTCAATCTGTTTAAACTTGTTTGTACTTGATGAAACAAAACGTGGGTATTGGTATAACTGGTATAACTAATATTGGTTTTAATAAACTTCGATGTGATGTCAGCGTTTCCACGGTGTACCTCCTGTTAGGAATACACATTATATTTGAAGGACTTAATGCGTTAAGTTTGAGGTTCAAAACTGATAATGTATTTGGGTTCTGATCCGGATAATGCTGGCTTATAATCCACATGAGTTTGCGAGTAAAATTGTCGGTCTCGTCTTAAAATTATGAATTAATTAACTGGGTAAGGTAAACTCTTCTGCTAAATTGTTAATTCGGTGTGAGGGATATTGTTTGAATACAATTTTCGCTTGCAACCGTAATTGTCGGAAACCTCCGTGGCGGAGCAATATAAATCTCAATTTAAGTCTTGGTGGTCATGCGTTTGGTCCCCATGCTGGACAAGATATCTTTTTGTGTAAAATATAAGATTTTCTTCTGGGTCAGGTTGATTGAGGTATTATCCTCCGTGCCTCGAATAGCACGATAAGCCGTTGCTGCCGATTGTAATAACAATCCTCTGCCGGGGAAGACGCAGCGGAGTTCTCCTGTCTGTTACGATTTAATACTGAGGTCACCCCACCTACAAAGTGTGGTGACTATTGCAAAAAACTTCCCTTAGAAGGACGCCCATGTTTAGCAGTAGACAGTTATACGGGTTGATAGAGATGATCAAAACTTTAAAAAATAAATTATTAATCAAGAATAGCAATCTTTATGCCAACAACTGCTTTGCCGTTTTGTGGATGGTGTCTGTTTATGTATGTAGATTGTAATTATGAAATAAGTTCTTGTTTTTTATTGTTTCCGGCTGAAATACTTTTTGGTTTCTGTTATTTTCTATTGATTTATAAACCTGACAGCCAAGGAAGGGTTTTTTTTTTTGTTTGTTTATTGTTTTTTTCTTTATTACCATTGGATCTTGTAAAATATATATTAAAAATATCATCATTAGTCAGGCCGTTCCATTTTTATTAAATATTATAGAAACCCGGGGCAACAGCCTGTCCTTCATTCCTTAATATTGGCCTATTCGATATCTTAAATTGGCAGATATTTGAAGTACTAATATCAATAACTCAACTCTTATATTTAAATTGTTTACCAAGACGGTACAATAACCTACAAACACCCCACTCATCATTCTTGCTAACCTGCCAAAAAACAAGCCCCAAAAGAAGCAAAGACGATAAACTGAACATGAACAGAGTACAATGACACATAAATCAGAGGTAATCGCCTTGCCAGGTAGCTCGGTACACCACCCGCCCAAAGAAAACCCAATAAAAAGACAGAAACAGGGAATTGGCTTACATTCTTGAGCCAGAACAAGTTTAAACACTATTTGAGAACTAGTTAAGAATTGTATTTCTACGTGCACTCCGTACAGATGGTAAATCGGAAAACAATACCTTTGAGAGTTAAGTGCTTGTAATTTTTAACGTACTTTTATTGGTATCACGTCATTAAGAAGGGATCCCTTTTTTTCGCATAATATAAGTACTTTGGCATAACGATATTGGTATAATTTGTTTTGCCATAACAAATTATACCAATATCGTTAATGAATTGGCATGCAGTTTATATTGGCATAATTATCTTCAAGGCTAATTTGTTTTGGCATATATTTAATTTGTATTACTTTTATTAGCATAACAATACTGCTGCATTATAATACTTTGGTATAATACAAAGGTTAGCATAATTATCATGTTATATGTTTAATTATATGTTTTGGCTTAAGTTGGAGTCGCGTAAATTTTAAAGGCGTAATATTTATTCGTCTAATAATAATGAGCCTTGTGGGTAAATGACAATCGGTTGGGTAAGGTTAAAACTGCGGCCATACAACGCCAGAACCGAATTGTGAGCAAATGACAATCGGTTAGGTTAGGTTAGAAATTACGTAATGTATGCTTTACAATGTTATGCTTAGTAAAGTTATGCTTAAGAATGTTATGCTTAATAATTTATGCTATAGAATTTTATGCTCAAATGTATGCTTTGGAATTTTAAGCAAATGGATAGAGAACCCATTAAGAAACCTATCTAAATAAATGTAAAGCCTTGGTCAAAAAAAAAAACTATGAAAAATTGCTGATTTTGTAAATGACAAGACGGCTTGGGAGTGACTTGCTTTGATGAAGTACTGCTAAACTCAAATAATATCAAAACATGTTTTAAAAAAAGGATTCCTCTGAGTTTCTTGCAAGTTTTTCTCAGAGTTGCCACGTCCCGAACTAGTAGGAGAAAAAATCAAAGAGGACGCATCATAAGAACAATCATTTTAAATGTGTCTATGTCACAAAATATATATATATACGGTTTTTTGTTTTTAAAAAGATTACTAGCAGAGTTTTGCAATCTACTAATATTCTTGTCAACCCCTCCACCCTACGGATTCAAATCGGCAGTGCAATGGCTGGGGATCGAGCTGGCGACCACATGATCGCGAGTCCGACGTCCTAGCCATTGGGCTTCGGCAACTTATTATTATTATTTAACTAGCTGACCCGGCAGACTTCGTACTGCCTCAATCGATACATAAAAGACCTAAACATTTGTATAAAATAAACTGGGCCGTAGAGACTTCGTTTATGCGGTACTCCTACCCCTACCCTACACTACCCCTACCCTACACTACCCCTACCCTACACTACCCCTACCCTACACTACCCCTACCCTACACTACCCCTACCCTACACTACCCCTACCCTACACTACCCCTACCCTACACTACCCCTACCCTACACTACCCCTACCCTAAAAAATCTTGGCAAAAAAATTCAAGTTTTTAATTAACAAAATAAAGCTCAAATTGACTCTACATTTTAGTTAGAAAACGTTTGTATGGGAAAAAGAAAAAGGCTGTTTTAAGGGGTTTTCAGGCAATTATTCGAATTTTTCTCGCCGTAAAAACCATTCTTGAACTTCCACGAACATTAAAAAAAAAGAATTAGCGAAATCGGTTCAGCTGTTCCCGAGATTTGCGCTTAGCAACACATTCAGCGATTCATTTTTATATTATAGATCTATGCATATTTTAAGTTTTAAGTATACATGTAGATGGATGAAGAGGGAGAGGAAGGCCAAAGAAAAGATGGATGGATTGTGTGAAGAGTGATATGAAAGAAATGGGAGTAAGTGATAGTGTGACGGGTGACAGGACAGAATGGTAGAAAGAAACGTGTTGCGCCGACCAGGAAGAAGAAGAATCTATGCATATTTCAGAAAGTTTATTTGTGAATATAACATAATTTTCTTACTTTAAAGAATGTCTTGAAACCAACCTTAGCGTTTAAAATTTACTGTAACACAACTCTACAACTAATCTGGTTCTAGTTAGATCTAGTTTCATCTAAATTCTAGGAAAATCCAACTTCTAACAACGTATGATGTATTATCTCTCTAATTAAAACCGCTTTATAACTGTGGCATCAAACGATAGGGGTATTAAGTCGTATAGTCAAAGAGCTGGACTCCTATTGTTAAAGAGCCAACGATAAATTCTCTCCCTCATTAATGCAATAAACGTTTTAATGTGAATTGAGCTCTTACATGCTGAATACCGCTAGATAAACTTTACTGTATATGAAGCAATGTCTTGCCGTCAGGATTCCGGCATAGAATAGGCCATGCCATGTCATTTTTTTTTGTACTCCTGCAAGCCAGGATCAACATTGGCACACACTGGTAATGGCTATGAGCACTGAGGCTCACCAAGTCCCGGGAAAAAGTTAAACTGCCTTGGGACCCGCAACGAATTTAATCAGAAAGAGATTAGGAGGAGTAAGAATTCTATGTCTTCCCATGATTGTCGTAAAAACCAACTAAGGGATGAAGACATACACGGGTGTACCTACTTTGTATCCGTAAATTGAATGTTTGTAAAGTCCCCCGCGTCACAGAGATTCATTTCGCTAGTGCGACAGTTGCCTGTAAAAAAAATTCCGAACCGAGGACCTTGCTTATCTATTACTTACCTAAGAGGCATATATAGGTTTATAGTATCTACGTGTACACCCAAAAATGTTTGTAGATAGAATAAAAGTTGTAATGGGTATCGTCCATAAATCACATAAGGAAGGCTATTTTTCCTCTTTTCCTCCATGTTACATGGGTACCATAAGTATTAGGCTCATATCTATTTTATATGGTGTTCAAGTGATTACTTCTGTACAAATAAACATACATAGTTATATTATACACGTTTCTCTATATCGTTGTGCTAGTGATTACCAAAATTGGTCCAGATAGACCCCACAATACTGGTCTACGTAGGCGTAAAATCGGGGTCACAAGTTGTAAGTGTGTAATATGATAGTAATGGAGCAAGGGGTCCTCCGAAACCAGTTAAGTTTTTAAAGGGGTCTATAAAAAAAAACGTTGAAATGCTCTGGTCTCGATATTCGCCTATAACTATGCCTGATTATGGTATCTTAGGTACCGGAATCAGGCATATTCCAAATCATTTATTAAAATAATTTCTGAATCCTATTAGGTTTACTCTTTCAGCAGTTTGCTGGTCAGGTGATCCTTGGATATAGATTTCTCCTCACAAGTTTTTGTTCCAAGCTATTTATCGCCACCCTTTTTGAAGGCCATCCCATATGTCCTTTATATCCGGTGAAGTAGCAAAAGTTCCTCTATGCCTGTTGAAGTAGCAAAAGCCTCGTGGCTAAACTACATAAACAACGACCATCCAAAAAAAAAGGTTTTTTTTGGCATAAAGACGTTCTTGTTGTCTCTTTCCATTGCCAGCCTACTATGGAACAGTAGGTTGTTACATATTCCGTCCATTCTTCACTGTTGGAACTCATGACCAATTTCTTGCTGTGTTGTTGAAGTACCTTTCAATTATAATGCATGAGGAGATAAATGAATGTGGAGGACACGATAGTGGTATGTCAAGACCGCTATCGCGTATCACCACGGAGAGGCGCCATCAGTACATGGTCGATATTCCCAAAATACGTACGAAGCGCTTCGAGTCCACGTTTTTTGTACGTACTGCGAAGATGTGGAACTCCTTGCCGGGGTCTATATTTCCCTATAAGTACAATATGGGTCTCTTCAAATCAAGAGTAAACCGGTTCCTTTTAGGTAAGTGTGCTCCATCCTAGGCTATGCCGATGCTTAACATCTGGCAGGGTGTAATCAAACGCTAACCTATTTTAACTTAAAAAAATTAAAAAAGACCGTAGCAAGTAGAAGGAAGTGGTTTCTGCCTTCCCCTATGGGAAAGAGACGTAAATGTGTGTATATATGTATGCACCTTGAAATATATCGACAAATGAGCCTTTATACAGGGTTATTTGTAAAACACTGTAACCTCTCAGGACTATATTACTAACATCATAAACAACAACTTTTGTTCTACGACTTTTCACAAAACATAATACATTTACCAAAAACAAACCTACAATATTTCGTTGACCTATCTAACACATTTCAACTCTGTGTTCCCCGCTCCCCTCGCTATTGTCGGTACTATCGCTTTCTTTTGCTTCGCATAGACTTCGTAACATTTAGAGCGTTGAATTTAAATATTTTTATTTTTGTGTGTAAATCTGATAAACTAAAATATGATGAATTTTTAAAAGTCTTAGAACAAAAGTTGTTGATTATGATGTAAGTAACGTAGTCCTGAGAGGTTACCGGAGTTTTACAAATAACCCTGTTTAAACGGTACCTATATTATATATAATACCATTTCATTTTATTGTCGTTAACACCTCAATATTTAATCAAAGCGTTCATACATAAAATATAATTACTTATTATTGTTACTATTCCGATATTAATTTGTGCTTTTGTTTTAAACAATCGTCTTACTCCCTACAAATCTAACTAGGAAATTGTTGAACTAAAATATTAAATTTGTAACTTTGAAATACAATTTCAAACTAATTTTATCTCGGTATTATTGTGGAACAAACATCAGGATTATGATTTAGTTTCTATATACGGATTTATAATTACATATACCTACATATATATTTTGCGTATGTCGTGTTGTATGTAAGTTGTGTCTTTTGTTCAAAATGTTCGTATACCTACTTTTGCGACATTTTACATAATGTAACCGGGAATTAATGAAATTGTGTATATTGAAAACGAGTTTCTAGCAAATTATTTATATTAATTAATCCTCTTGACTTTGACATCACTGTACCTATTTAATTTATTAGCGCTGTAATGCCTTTAAATTCGTGTATGTGAATGTTTGTCGTATTTATTACAGACCTTATAAACTTGACTGTAGACATGGTCACCATGCTAATTGCTAATTAAGTCATAGGGCATATTATTATGTTGATAGCCACAAGACTATTGCCACTTCACTTCAGTTTGTTATTTCTCTACATAGTATAAAACAAAGTCGCTTTCTCTGTCCCTATATCCCTATGTATGCTTAAATCTTTAAAACTACGCAACGGATTTTGATGCGGTTTTTTTTTAAAGATACAGTGATTCAAGAGGAAGGTTTATATGTATGATACATCGGCATTGCACCCGCGCGAAGCCGGGGCGTGTCGCTAGTATTTGTATAAAAAGGTATCGTGGGACACACTTATGAATGCATGCACGTTAAAAATGTAAATTGTGTCTGCCAAAAGCTTGAATATGTAAGTACATTTAAGTATCTTGGTCTGTGGGTGGAACGCAATATGAATTGGAAAACACAGGTTGACACAGTGTGTACAAAGCTTAGAGCAGTATTGAGTAAGTTTTATATCCTGAAGGCGCCGTTGAGTAGAAAAACGCTGCGCGTCATTTATTTTGCTCTTGCCGAGTCACTGCTGACCTATGGACTAAATACGTATGGCCGTACATTTAAAACCTATCTAAACAGCATTAAATCGCTGCAAATTCGCTTTATGAAATACCTGATTAACCCACAAACGAAACGTGCATGTAAAGATAATTATGAAAAGCTTTTTATTATATGTAAGGTGCTGCCTGTACACGAGAAGGTCAAGTACCTGCTGGTTCTAGAACAGTTCTACAGCGAACAATTCAAAGTACATGTGCAAAATAGGTACAATACTAGAAGCGTTAGAGAGCGGAAACTCGTGCGACCACAAGTAAAAAATTACTATGGAAAAAGAACCAACAAGTATTTGACCCCTACACTTTTCAATAATCTCGATTGGATAAGAAAAGAGAACGATAAAATAAGTAAACGAACACTAAAAAATAAATTAAAAACTGTTTTCCTTAACGATATTGTCGCAAGATGTGAGAATAACCACTAACTTGTTGTTGTTTAATATAAAAATGGTTATTTTAAGCATTGTAATATTACACTCATTAGTAATACTGAGCTAGTGTTGAGTCAGAAGTAGTGTGCACGCACCTAAGGTGCGACGGCTAAATGTTTGTTAGTGTGAATGATTGTGACGGCGCGGCCCGCCGACCGGCGCGTGAGTCGGCGGCGGCTCGCGCTGCCACAATACTTGCTGGCCGTTTAGAAACTAATTTATAATATTATTATAGCTTTTACTTTTGAGTTTTGAACCAAATTAATAAAAACAAGACGAGCGCTAATCCCACCGACAAACTGTTACGCAGTTTGGTGGGTTTATAAAATTGTACAAAATGTTTGGTCCAGAATAAATGATTTATTTATTTATTATTTATTATTTATAAAATTGTAAGTAGACCTGCCAGTATACTTCATCCACTGCTGAACCTCGATAGGAATATTATTTTAAAGGGTATTGATTTGACAACTGCAGTATTAAGTATAGTAGGTATATCCCATCAAAATAACAATTAAAAAAAATCTAGTCTTGCAGCGTAATAATTCTGCCGTAAAAAGATTTTGTAAGATATTTTTTTGTAATGAATAAAATAAAAAAGAATGCAGACTGGTTTAAAAAATTGTTTTTACGATTAAGCTGACATGATATACACTATGTTCGAACGTGCGTACCACTTACTAGCGGGTCCCCTATGTTGTTTCGAATGCCGCTGTTGCGACACACGCTGTTGCGAATTATTTTTCCAATGCCTCACAGGTTCGAAAGCTCATGGAATCGAATGGTGGACAATAATGTTTGTGGCAATGAAATATATCCGATCTCCAACTACCTTCCATCAAGCAGTGGATGAAAGAAGTGTCGGAATGCTTCTGTGAATCCGCGGCTCAACATCTGTCTTTTGGTGGTTGCAGCATCCGTCTTCAGGACTTAACGCACAAAGCGTTGTAAGCAGCGGCCGGCGCCGCGGCGGTCTCAGGGTGTTCTAGACGACCTCCTCCGAGTTTCTTGCCAGTTCTTCACAGAGTCCCCACTCTGTGCATCATAAAAACATGCTTTTAAATGTTAAAATGTATGCAAATAAAAGTATAGACTTCAATATGACGCAATAGAGTTACTGTACTTGCAGCATATTAGTATCTTGCGTGTTTACATGCAATATGTGCAGTTTTCGTGAACGACTGAAACAAATAGCCCGTCTGACGGTCATAATAATGTTAGTAGTCATAATTTATTTAACTTTACCTTTATTTTAAAAAGAAATTAAATAACAATTAAGCTCCTAACATTATTTTATACTAAGAAAGTTCCAAATGTCATCGCGTGAGAACATGTAAAAAATAAATATATTTTGTTTCAATTTTTTTTCTAACCGTTAAATTAGGCATGGGTCGCAGCAACTTACCAAGTAAATAATTAATGTGTAAGTAAATTTCAAATAAAATACAAAGATAGAATAACAAATAAATTATAAAACATTTAATTAAACCCACTACGGGCAGCGTTCTTAGAATGGCAGCATTTCCCCATTGGATGGAAATGTTTATTAATATATCTCTATAATCTATCAAATTTACTTTATTTGGCGTTTGCTTATGGCATGTATTTAACGCGTCGACCAACTTATCTGATATAGGGTTTTAAAAATTCAAATGGGTAGAAAAATAATAAGTTGGCAGCTACAATGAAGTAGCGTTTTAAGTATAAAGTGGCAGTTTTATTTAGAATTGTAATGTTTATTTAAATTTAAATTGGCAGTGATTTTTTGGTGTGGCAATTCAATTTATTGTTAGGTGACCATTTGACGGCGGATAGAAAGTAAAAACCTAACCTAACCTGTTACCAATAATTCAATGTTTGATATCCCACTGTTAATATTAGCCGCCAAGTCATTATTTTTAGTACCTAACTTTTTATTTCAGCGGCCCATATTTTCTATCTTATAGCAGCTGCCTTTTGTAGGTCATATAATATAATTGTGCCACCCCATGTCTTCCATGGGTGTCGTAAAAGGCGACTAAGGGACATATGGCTGATGGATAGGCAGCAGCATCTATTAGATCAACGTTTAAATCTTACTGCGATCACCAATGCGTCTGCCAAGCGTGGTGATTATGGCAATATCCCTCTACGATCCTGGCTTGCCAAGATCTGTTAAGAGGAGGCCCATGTTTAGCAGTGGACGTAAATGGGCTGTTGATGATGATAATATAATTGTGCTAAAAATATTTCATCGCTACAAATTACTTTTGTTTTGTAACCAAGTAGTTAGTCGGCTAAGTTGTTATTCGCCTCAAAAACAGTTTGTCTTTGCTAATGCATTATGTTAATGCGCGAACAAAAAAACTTCCATGTCTAAATGATCTCCAATTTACATAGAGGCAACTCGTCATACACGTGATATGACGTGATAACAACTAGCGCTACTTCTACTATCTCGTTTCATTTACCATTGTAAAATGACTAAAAGAAAAATTCCGGAGTTTCTTATAGTCTTTCTTCTACGGATGTCACACCGTAGGTAGATAGAGAAAGACTCGTAGGAAGCTAGGACAGGGACGGTGGTCCTCGCGAGGCGGGGTTCGCGACGCGTTCTTGGCTTTAGACCAGATCCCAGCCCGCGCTGTTTGATCTAATTTCTCAAACTACGCGACTTATTATTATTATTGTTATTATTGTGTGTACTCGTTTCGCTCGCGACATTTTTCATTTTATATAATTTATCTAATCTTTATATATTTTATTGAATTTTAAAATAAGATTATTATAGAAGTTTAACATAAGTGACCATACAGTTAAGTTATACCATTTACTAGACCTGTATATAATGTTAAAAATATTGTTCTTAATTAAGTTTATCAAAAAAAAATACTTAAATGTGTTATGCATTGTAAATGACGTATAACAAGCGCGAATTATTCGTCTACGTTACTAATAAACTATTTCATTGTACAACTAAGCAAAAAAATATATTTTTACCTCTAAATATTATGCACCTGACAGTACATTCAAGTACTCATTGTTCAACACGTATGTACATTAATTATAGCCGGTACAGTTAACAACAAAACCCGCGCATACATTTTTAGTTCCGTATAATAAGTGTGTGTTAAGTTTATAAATGCACCAACGCTATGAAAACCACGAGTGTGTTTCCAAAACAAAAGCGAGATAGAAGCAAACACTCGGGGAAAAACAAACTTTTCGCAAAGGCGGGATTTATGAGACAAACATTTTTGAATTGTGATATCGTTTGAGCAACAAAAGGCGCCCGTGGCTTGGATAAAAATAAAACTGCGATGGATTTCTTGTATAAAAGTGCCGTTCTAAACCTAGGATTTCCGATATCTTCCTAAAAAACAAAAGAAACTAAGAAAAAAGGTTCTAAATAGCAAGAGGTATTTTTTAAATTTGTTTTTGTTGTTTTATCGTAAATTGTGAATAAATCTTTAAGTTTCTCATAAAATCCATCATCAACAATGGGTTTTATTATATTAAAAAACTTTACTACAGAATATAAATAAACAGTTAACAGTTGGTTTATAAATATATTTATATTATTCAACCGGTTGTACTCACGGTTTTTAATCATCGGATATGTCCGACACAACAATGACACTGCGGGCCGAAGATGCACCTCCCTTGCAAATTGCCAACTACCCTCCGAATAACATATCGGATCGTGCCCAACGACATGCAGCGCGGTTGGCGGCCTCAGTTAGTCGCCCGGCACCGCACCGCGTCGCGTCGAGTTGACTACTCCTTGAGAATGGACCTCGGGATGGTCTCGAAACTAGTCGGACATAGCCGATGATTAAAAACCGTGAGTACAACCGGTTGAATAATATAAATAGGTTTATCCGGTTCGATCTCCACCCGTTGCACTACCAACGTGAAACCTCTCGTATCACAGGCATTTTAGCTTAGCACGAGGGGTTAACAAGAATACTAGTAAACTGTTCTAGTAAACTTTAAAAAAAAAAGGTAACAAAATATATATTGTTGTACAACTGAAAAGGTATTAAAATAATAATTAATATTATTGTTTTAAAATAGCTCAAATGATCCATTTACAAGATCTTAAGATCTTGTAACGTTCAAAATATATAAATATAGTTCTGCAAATAAACACTCTTCGGCCAAAATGCCTCATAAAATCAAGTAAAGAGAAAAAAAAAAATCATTTTCTCGGAAATAGGAAAAATATAACGCGAATTTACACAATTATGCGTCCCAGTTTGTCAAGCGTATCCAACTGTAGCCCTACTAAGGAACCCTATTCCCTAAGGACAACCCTCCGCATGCAATTTCAACAAGTATGTGATCGGTATATTGACTGAAGTAAATATTTATTTCTCAGCTCATGGGGTTTGTAGGTTTCATCTTATTTATTTGATTTCTTACATATTAGCTTTGATTTGTTTTTCTTGCGTTAGTATACACCTCTCTGTAACGTAGCGATATTCGGCTCACTTTAAATCTCGGATCGGTCGTGGGTTCAATCCCCAAGCCGTACAGAAAATCTTTGTGTTCTAAGATTTCTTTGCGGGTGTGGTTGCTTGAAGGACTACCTTGCCTCGGAAAGCACGTTAAGCCGTTGGTCCCGATTGTTACAACAACATCATCTATAATAATCGTATATCAAGGAACGGGCAGCAGCGTTTCCTTGTATAGTTCAACATAATACTGCGGTGATTATGGCAAATACCCTCACCGGGAGGTGGCCCATGTTCAGCAGTGGACGTCATACGGGCTAATGATGATGATGATGAAGCCAACAAACAAACTCTGTAGCTTTATATATTAGTAGTAATTATATTATTAGCATTAGTAATAATTAATTATATTATTAGCATCAGCCAAGCAAGTGTGTACACAATGATAGAAAAATGCCAATTCTTCTGTTTGTGTGTATGTTTTTTTATGATTACTTGAATGTTGGCTTGATTTTTTATAAATCAATTATAATAAAATTCGTATACACGGAAAATACTTTATATTTTTACTCAGGAGACAAAAAACTAGAGGGACTATCTGTAATGACACAGTTTATTAAAAAAAATGATAGGTAGATACGCACTTTATTGTGCACTAATAAAAACAGAACACAGAAAAGGACTTAAAAACGAAACTTAGTAGTTGGGTAAAACTGGTGGGGTTTATTCAAAAAAACGGGTTAAGAGCGAGTCAGACTCGCGCACCCGGGGTACGGCAATAGGTAGATGCTTGAAAATAATACGGAATTATTTTCAAGCGTCTACCTGTTGCCGTCATTGATATCGGGCAAAAAAGGAAAAAAAAGTGAGTTGCAAAGGAGCCCCCCTTAAATATCTCATCACCATCATCATCATCATCAGCCGTAGGACGTCCACTGTTGTACATAGGCCTCCCTCATAGATCTCCAGTTGTTTCGGTTAGAAGCGACCTGCGTCCACCGTGATCCTGAAACCTTAACCAGATCGTCCGTCTATCGAGTAGGTGGACATCCTACGCTACACTTGCCGATCCGCGGTCTCCATCCGAGAACTTTTCGGCCCCAACGGCCATCTGTTCTCCGTGGTATATGGCCTGCCCATTGCAACTTCAACGAACTACTCCAAAGTGGTCGTAAACAGTTTCGGAGAAATAACGTCTCCCTGTCTTACGCCTCTTTTTAGTGCAATCGCCTTCGTACTCTGTTCTTGCACTCGGACCGACATTATGGCGTTTCTATACAAACATTTCAACACTTCGATATACCGGTAGGCATCGCTGGAGAGACTCAAGTACGGCCTTTGTCGTAGTCCACAAACGCTTAACAAAGCGGCAAGTTATACTCTTCGGTCTTCTGTATAACTTGCCGTAGCGTATGTATGTGGTCCACGGTACTATAGCCTTTTCGGAACCCGGCTTTTTCGAGAGGTTGGAAGTCATCAAACCGTCGTTCGAGGCGATTTGCAAATTAAATATCTATTTTATTTTTAATATCTGTTATTATAGCGGCAATAGAAATACATCATCTGTGAAAATTTCAACTGTCTAGCTATCGCAGTTCTTTTGGTACAGCCTGGTGACAGATAGACAGACAGCGAAGTCTTAATAACGTCCCGTTTCTACCCTTCGGGTACGGAACCCTAAAATAGGCCTGAAATAAAAGCTAGAATCTTAATATTTTTGAACATCGCAATACCTACTTACCACAAGTCTGTATCCAAGCAGCTGTAAAGGTAACACAAATATTTAAGCAGTTTGCAGCTGAACTTTGGAACGAATGATACATTAGTGTTAGTCGTACTCGTACAACTCGTGAACACGTAATATCGTGGACAGAATGCCACTTCTAAATGTCAATCACGATGAATTAAGGCTGCAAATTGCTTAGATTTTCGTAATTCGTATTTTCATCATCGTTCCTTATAACGTCCACTGCTGAACATGCAACTCCCCTTAAGGCGCAACGTTCGCACTTTAAGTATTTATCTATGAATATATCGGAATATGACATTTTTAATTGTTATAATTAAATAGGAAAGTTTAACCTTAACAGACTTTTGCAAACCAGAAAGCCTAGACAAAATGCCACGATAGCGGAGCAATCGCTAGCATAAAATCGCTAACGCAAATGTATATTACTTGAAATCTATCCCGTAATAAAGCGGGCGCGCGACAAAATGAGGGGCATTCATTGATTGATTCGATTATTTCGGATTTCAGTATCATAAACTTTATGGGAAGCCATATTTTTATATATTTACTAGCTGACCCGGCAGACTTCGTACTGCCTCAATCGATACATACCCTACACTACCCTCACCCTACACTACCCCTACCCTACACTACCCCTACCCTACACTACCCCTACCCTACACTACCCCTACCCTACACTACCCCTACGCTACACTACCCCTACCCTACACTACCCCTACCCTACACTACCCCTACCCTACACTACCCCTATCCTACACTACCCCTACCCTACACTACCCCTACCCTACACTACCCCTACCCTACACTACCCCTACCCTACACTACCCCTACCCTACACTACCCCTACCCTACCTCTACCCTACCCCTACCCTACACCTACCTCTAATCTACCCCTAACTTTGTCTGAAAAATAAAAATAAAAATTTAGGGGTGGACTACCCCTAACATTTAGGGGGATGACAAATAGATGTTGGCCGATTCTCATAGATACCGGATAAGCACAAAAAATTTCATCAAAATCGGTTAAGCCGTTTCGGAGGAGTATGGCAACGAAAACTGTGACACGAGAATTTTATATATTAGACTAGCTGACCCGGCAGACTTCGTACTGCCTCAATCGATACATAAAAGACCTAAACATTTGTATAAAATAAACTGGGCCGTAGAGACTTCGTTTATGCGGTACTCCTACCCCTACCCTATACTACCCCTACCCTACACTACCCCTACCCTACACTACCCCTACCCTACACTACCCCTACCCTACACTACCCCTACCCTACACTACAACTACCCTACACTACAACTACCCTACACTACCCCTACCCTACACTACCCCTACCCTACACTACCCCTACCCTACACTACCCCTACCCTACACTACCCCTACCCTACACTACCCCTACCCTACACTACCCCTACCCTACACTACCCCTACCCTACACTACCCCTACCCTACACTACCCCTACCCTACACTACCCCTACCCTACACTACCCCTACCCTACACTACCCCTACCCTACACTACCCCTACCCTACCCCTACCCTACACTACCCCTACCCTACACTACCCCTACCCTACACTACCCCTACCCTACACTACCCCTACCCTACACTACCCCTACCCTACACTACCCCTACCCTACACTACCCCTACCCTACACTACCCCTACCCTACACTACCCCTACCCTACACTACAACTACCCTACACTACAACTACCCTACACTACCCCTACCCTACACTACCCCTACCCTACACTACCCCTACCCTACACTACCCCTACCCTACACTACACCTACCCCTAATCATCCCCTACCCTACCCTACACCTACCCTAAAAAATCTTGGCAAAAAAATTCAAGTTTTTAATTAACAAAATAAAGCTCAAATTGACTCTACATTTTAGTTAGAAAACGTTTGTATGGGAAAAAGAAAAAGGCTGTTTTAAGGGGTTTTCAGGCAATTGTTCGATTTTTTCTCGCCGTAAAAACCATCCTTGAACTTCCACGAACATAAAAAAAAAAGAATTGGCCAAATTGATCCAGGCTTTGTAGAGTTATGCGCTTACCAACACATTTTGCGATTCATTTTTAGGGTTCCGTAGCCAAATGGCAAAAAACGGAACCCTTATAGATTCGTCATGTCTGTCTGTCTGTCTGTCTGTCTGTCTGTCTGTCTGTCTGTCCGTCCGTATGTCACAGCCACTTTTTTCCGAAACTATATGAACTATAATGGTGAAATTTGGTTAGTAGATGTATTTTGTAAACCGCATTAAGATTTTCACACAAAAATAGAAAAAAATAAATAAATTTTAGGGTTCCCCATAAATAGAACTGAAACTTAAAAAAAATTTTTTCATCGAACCCATACGTGTGGGGTATCTATGAATAGGTCTTTACAAATGATGTTGAGGTTTCTAATGTCATTTTTTTCTAAACTGAATAGTTTGCGCGAGAGACACTTCCAAAGTGGTAAAATGTGTGTCCCCCCCCCTGTATATTCTAAAATAAGCGAATGATAAAACTAAAAAAAATATATGATGTACATAACCATGTAAACTTCCACCGAAAATTGGTTTGAACGAGATTAAGTAAGTAGTTTTTTTTTAATACGTCATAAACCGTAAACCGCAATTTACCTTTCATTCAATCAACTATTATTAACATCGATCAGAGTTACAACGAACTACAAGAACGTTTATATTATGTTACTTATTGTATTCTTGATATCAAAAATAGGTAGGCACTTGCAACTAGTAGGTACGGAACCCTTCGTGCGAGAGTCCGACTCGCACTTGGCCGGTTTTATATTATAGATTTAAATGGTAAACTCGTCTTAAAATATAGTTTTCCGTTCATTTTACTGTCCCTGTATTTTACATAAAATTAATTACAAAAAAATTTGAACAGCTAAATAAAAATAGCTATTCTATCTGCAAGGTTTCATCAACAGCCCGTTTACGTCCACTGCTGATCATGGGCCTCCTCTTAACAGACCTTGGCAAGCCAGGATCGTTGAGGGATATTGCCATAATCTCCACGCTTGGCAGACGGATTGGTGATCGCAGTAAGATGTTAACCTTGGGCTAATAGATGCTGCTGCCCATCCATCAGCCATATGTCCCTTAGTCGTCGCTTACGACACCCATGGGAGGACAAGGGGTGGTGTGTACTAAGCTGGAAACCACACGGTAGACTAACACTACAAGGTATGAAACCGAAATCCGAAAGAACGAATCGCTTGTTTCAAAGAAGAATAAACTAAAGAATGCCCATCATTTTTTTAATAGAATTGCTTATTATCGTGATAAATGTCAGGTAAAATACATTTGCGTAAGAGATTTTAAGCTAACGACTACTCCGTTGTAGTGGCATTTTGTCAAGGCCCTAAGGGATATTGCGTTAATCCCCATACTAGGCAGGCGAATTGTTGATCGTTGAAAGATCGTAGTATTCTGGAGCTGATAGAGGCATCTCCCCATAGAGGTGCGGCTAATATATTATTAGAAATTACTGTCCCATCCCATTTCTTTTATGTTATGCGGGGGGAAATGCTTTTACGCATCCCCTCCGCCTCAGAAGCGTTCCCGCGCCGGCGAAGGGGTATGTGGGACTCGCCCTCTCCATATCGTGGTATGCCAGTCATACCACGAGGAAAGGACCCTACACCACTAAAACCCCCCGGACACTCCTCCGTCCGCCGCTGGTGAGGGCCGGGTACGCTGGGCAATCCGGCCCTCCGGCAGTATCCGCGGCCAAATTGGCGCGGCGGGATCTCCTGGGACAAAGGCCTTCCTCCATTCCTTTCACTCCTCTCGTTCTTGTGCCTCCTCTTGGCTGTTTCTGAGGAAGCCATCTAAAGCGTCGCACCGCGACCCCGTCGGACTGAATGAGGGCTCCAGTCCTGTGATATGCGATCCCATCCGTCAGCCGGCATCCGGTAGACATAATATTAAAGGAAAATGAGAACATACATAAACTTATATCGACGTTTTCAAACTTCTTAAACCTTCGATATGTTTACACGATAAGAATAGCGTTAGTGCAGTCACGGCATCGCCTCCATCAATCTATCGGCAAATTGAAGCGAATTCGCAAGGAAATCTCTCACTCGCACGACTTGTTCTGTAGCTAATAAATATGCATGTGTGTTTGTTCGCCGCATTTGTATGTGTCATGTTGTTATGGAGGCACGTTGTTGTTGAGTTTTCGTTTTTATTTTGTGACAGTACTGCTATTCTTAAAGGGGTAGGTAATCATGGGCGTGGTTCGTGGATTCGTTTCAAACAAACAATCTGCAAATTATAATGTAATAATTTATTTATTTAGCTCTTACGTATTTGTATATGCATTTGTATTTGTCAGAATCACAATGTGTGTAGCTATAATAATAGGTGATTATAATTCTTATTCTATGAATTAAAGTACTTAGGTATGATTAATTATTTTGCGTGCGCTTTGTGTAGGCGACTTGTGTTGTTAGAATCTTACACAAAACAAATATTCCTTTCTATATTAAAGTAAGTTAAAGGTACGCAAGTTTCTTTTCAAATGAAATAACGGAGCTGAAGCCATAATCTCGAAATATTAATAATATTACAAATAAATGCCCTGCAACCAGACAAATTTTCTCGGTATTTATAAGTAAATATCATATTTTTATATCTCAGCACCCCATATCTTCTGGTGGGTGTTGTGAGAGGCGACAATGGGACATTCAACTGATAGAAGGGCAACAGTATCTATCCGCTCTAAGATACTCCCATCAATAATAATATGGAAATTACCGCAATATCCCTAAAAGACCATGGCTTGCGAAGGTCTGTTACAGAGGAGGTCCATGTATGTTATATCCATGTATGTGTAGTTAGCGATCTTTCATTTGTAAGTTTATTTTATTGAGACTGGCGACTTGGTAGCTATACGCTAATGTAACGTGAAATTTATCATAAATTATGGTATCAAATCGCTTAGCATACTATGGGCACGTTATACGTAGGGATGACCATGCATGTGACGAAAATAATAATGAATATGAAGATGGAGGGATAGATTAGAATAGGAAGACCATAAAAAAATGGATGGAAAGTGTAAAAGATGACATGTGTAAGAAAGGTGTGAGTATGGCAGATACGTCTATTAGGGAAAAATGGAAGATGGTGATTCTGGCTTCTGTCCCGAGCCACTCAAAGTAGTCCCGAATGAACAAAATAACCATTGCTATTACACACAGATTACCCAAAGCGGAACCTGACAATATCCAATGTTAGGTTCGCAATAACGTATAATTTACCAATTCAATTCAATAGTTGGAACATTAGAAACCACAGTTGGTACATCTGTTGGAATAATAATTTTAGAACTAGGTACCCTCTACCCTAAGTTTAGATGAAATGCTAGGGTGCATAACAAACGGTAAACTAACTTGATTATGCAGCCCGCTTGAGCTCACAGATGTGACATCTTAATATTTAGAGCTTGATGAATATAAATTACGTGTTCAGAATCTATGAGTTAGACAAAAACGGTGAGAATCCGCTCTTTGATGCTGACAGGATCTTGTCAAAGTAAAGCTTCAAGCACACGGAAAACAGATAACCTGATTACTACGAGTCTTTTCTAGCGATCAGTAGTAGATGACGTTATATGGAGTGACGAACAAAAGAATTTGGAGCATTGGTAGCGGTGTTTACAAGGGAAATAGGGTACGGAAAGAACTGTAGGTAGGTGAGTGTGGTCGAGATAGAAAAGCAACACTAATATACGTGATCGCAATAATTAAAAATATAAATATAACGTACAAATATGACCGCTGCTTTAAAGAACTCGCTCTGTATCTTGCTGTGTATCTGTCGATGCCTCGGTCTTCTGAAATGAAATTTAAGTGTTAAAACGTCTGTAAAATGTGTACAGTCGACTACATTATTGAAGAAGATACAAAGAAAGGGCTTCATCATCAGCCCGTATCACGTCCACTGCTAAACATGGGCCTCCTCCCGAGGGAGGGTATTGCCATAGTCACCACGCTGGGCAGGTGGGTTGGTGACCGCAGTATTATGTTGAACATGCAAACGCTGCTGCCTGTTCCTTGATATACGATTATTATAGATGATGTTATAACAATCGGGACCAACGGCTTAACTTGCTTTCCGAGGCACGGAGGGTAGTCCCTCAACCAACCAGACCCGGAAAGAAATCTTAGAACTTACACAAAGATTTCTTGTCCGGTGTGGGGATCGAACCCACGACCTCCGAGATTTAAAGCGAGCCAATTACCGCTACGCTACGGAGTTTGTCACAAAGAAGGGCTTAAACTGTATTTAAAGCACGCGTTATTCTGTCTTTTTGCGAAAATATACCTATATTTGTGTCCATGTTAGATAAAATTTAAGAATTCCAAAACTTTAAACCGATAAATCGGGGTATGGGAGGGATCCTAAATCTCTTCGGATGCTTCGTCTGGTGCTGTTGCGGTCAGGCTTGGCTGCGGGAGTTTGTTTAACCATTAATTGTAGAACAACGTAGCATCCTCGAGATTAAAAAAAAATATCTTGGATAAATCACCCTTGGAATATTACTTGAAGCTACAATACTATGGATGGGTAGATTCAAAAGAGGAATAAATTTGAATTAAGATTTAAAAGAACTGCTACTACTGTCGTCAAGTCATTAGTAACGAAAACCTAACTTTAAATTGGAACAGATAAACTAAGTACTGTAAATTTTTTAGTAGGATATTGTACTCTGGTATCAAGAATAACGTATGACCAATATAAAGTTAAACTAGCTACGGAATTATATCTAGTTAACTGTTAGCTTTTATAAAATTTTCAATATATATCTATAATATAATAATTAATGTAAATTGAAACTTGAACTTGAATAGAGAGGAATTAATGACAAACGGACGGACGGATTACATTGTTTTTAGAATCCTTCAATTACCTAATTTAACTCATATAATAAGAATAATAACCTATTAATTATATTTATTTTACATAGTGATATTGACAAGTACATAATTATCTAATTCTGCTAAGTAATATTTATTTAATTCTGCGGCTCTAGTTCAAATATATTGACAATTTTAATAATTAAACTCTAAATCTACACATTGCTTTTGACATTTTTAGTATTAAGTATCTGACATTGTTTAATCCGCACTTCAATTCTTAATTTCTGTTTTTATATGATATAAAAAAAAAAAAAAAAAAAAAATGGCTTTTATTGGCAATTGGAATAATATTAGTGTTACCTTTTTAATATGATTGTTACAATTAATTTAATAATTTCTATATGTTTGTGTAACTCATGATACCGAATGTAAACTTTTGCATGCCTAATATGAGGTAGATTGTACATGGTCTACTAACATCACAATGTAAGATCTCAATGTATTCTACCTACAATCTTACCAAATAAAACTTTTCTTTCATTTCATTCATTTCTATCATCAGCCTGTTGTAGTCCACTGCTGAACATAGGCCTATCCCCCATCGATTTCATTATTACATTATTTAAAAAACTAAAGTAATATCATAAGTTAAGGTACTTAATAATATAAAAATAAATATTTGACATTGCAACTATAAAAAACGGGTAATCTTTACCAGAATATATTGTACCATATAAAATACTGGATTTCAGTAACATTTCCTCCAGTTTTTATAACAGTTGCGAAGCTCATTCGTCTCAGTAGCATTGAGATCGTGACAAATGGATGCCTTGTCTGTCACAGCCTATAATGATTTATAATGGTTTTTGGTCCGCTGATTTAATAGACATTCGTTGAAGTACTTACATACATGCTTCCTTGTTTGTAGACTGTATTTTGCCAACGTTTATATTTCGTCTCACTAACGCAGATTTAAATTTCTTCATTGGACCCCTGTTTGCATCCTAAGAGGAGTTTGAAAAATCGAGTAAAAAGTAACCGTCACTGACTAATTTTTTTCTTGTCTTATTGAACTCCTGGTCGGTATAAATTGACCAGGTAATAAATGGTACTGTGCGTGCATTCGCTTACGTCATATATACATTGTACAATATTACATGATTGTGATAAAAGACTTGACATAAAAAAAAGAAACAGAGCAAATGAGACAAAAAAATAATCTCAGAGTTTATTTCTTCCTTTCTTATCCGGGTCGTCCACTTAGGTAGCTAGTGAAAGGTTGCAGGTTAGCTAGGGTAGGATCCTCGACGGCATGGCCGAGTACCGCGTTGTTGCTTATTCCCCGAACTGTGATCTCGTGCCAGCGATCATCACCACTGTTCGTAAATCTACTCTTTACTCCAGTGGCACCCTGCGCGTTGGTCCTAACCCCTTAAGGGTGCCCTCAGGTGGATGTCGCTTAAACTTTGGTCGGATTCTTGGAAGTTAATTTAAATTTTAGAGCTTACTAATGTGTACATTTGTCATTTATCGCTCGACAGACGTACAGACTGATTAAAAATTCTGTAAGATCAAATAATTATAACAATGTTTTTAGCTACTTAAGTGATACTTTAGTGATTTAGTCTTATACAGTGTAATTTTGACAATTAAAGTGTATGTAAATACCTAAGTGCTGAATAAATTTCATTAATTCATTATTTCATTATTAATGTCAATAACGGTTACTTTTTACATATTTATAAATGATGCACTTACTAGCCGTGATTTTGTTTCTAGATAATTTGGAAGTAGTCCTAATGATTTTATATTTGGGATAATTTAATTCGTTTAATAGTTTCTATGTTAAATAATTATAATTCTTTCAGACCGTATAAGCAGCGTTATAAATTAAAATGGCATAAATTTATTAAAACAATACACTCGGGACTCACATATATATTTTTAAATTGTGTGCCCCAGAAACTAATGTACTAAATCGGTAATCCAAGATTATGAATTGAGTAGAGTTAACTCACTTTTTATTTCATCATCATCATCATCAATAGCCCGTTTACGTCCACTGCTGAACATGGGCCTCCTCTTAACAGACCTTGGCAAGCCAGGATCGTAGAGGGATATTGCCATAATTACCACGCTTGGCAGACGGATTGGTGATCGCAGTAAGATGTAAACCTTGAGCTAATAGATGCTGCTGCTCATCCATCAGCCATATGTCCCTTAGTCGCCTTTTACGACACCCATGGGAAGACATGGGGTGGTCTATTCTAAGCCGGAGACCACACGGTCGAGCCTGAGACCACACTTTTACTTTTATTCTAATCTAATTTATGCTAGTTTTAATTTTTCAACTCAGGGTGAGAATTTATGTTCAAATTAAGACAATCCGTATAAAATATAGTCATGTTTACGCGTTAGCTTAAAACATTAGTCGGACAAAGCCTTAATATTTCACGTGAAGTCGGGACAGATAAGCATTCCTCCAGTGTTAGTAGTAATAGTACAGTTGGATGGGAGCCAGTTGCAGGCCATACTCACTTTGGAGTTAAGGCATGAACATTGAACATGTATGTATTTAAGGTGACCTTTTTCGGGAGACTGAGACAGTTTGGTAACTTAGGATACGACAGGTATCAATGTAATGCCTTACAATGTTAAAAAATGTCCAACTGGTAAAAATTCGATGTATTTACATCACCTTTTATTATTTTTTTTGTCTGGGGAAATGCTTTACGCATCCCATCCACTGCTTCAGGATTATATGCTTATGTTCGCCTCGGCCACTGTCCAGTGTCCCCAATCTGCTCAAGGGCATGGCCTCAGAGAGCAGGACGAATATGCCCTACGCGACCACGTCTTTGAAGGTAGACGGTGGGTTTTCGCTGCCACCTACGACCAAGACGACGTCTGTGAAGTTTGAAAGCGTTGGAATCATTTTCTCCCAACCGCTCCACAACTTCCTTCTGTTAGATAACCCTCTTACAAAAGGAGGACAATCTTTTTATAAGACCAATGACCATGTAAATTGTAAACAAAAATGTTGGATCCAGACGGATCCAAAAGCTGTCCAAATCAATATTTAGTAGATATTCTATGATATAAAAATATAAAACAAGAGATATATCGTACTTAAGCTCGCCATTGTATATGCTGTTTCTTTGTATAAATGACTAATAACTTATTTTCTGTGTGTGCAATAAAGCATAATAATATATTATCGTTCTTTTGGGTAAATATTTATGTAAGGTTTATAACACATTTTCGAGAAATTAACAAGTAGGTACGCCGCGCTAAGCTTACCTACTTCTGTAGTAGTCGTTTAGTACTAGATATAATTCATAATGCGAAAATTGTGTTCTATTTTACAATTCTAGATATCAGAAGTATAAGGTCGGAATATACACGTCAGAAACATTCGTCGAATGTGCCTTTATCGTAATCTGGCACTTACTGGACTAAATTCTTCTAGTATAGTATTAGTTACATCCTTATAATTCTTAGGTCTGGAATTATTAATATAATCGAGCGTTACTTTACGGAAATCCAAACTTATCTAGTGTTTAAATAGACAAAGCTATATCAATAAAATATTTCCAGATTAATAAGATCTGAGTACTATTGTATTGATAGGCAGGTTTAAAACAATGAATGTTTCATTTTATGCCGTATATTTCAAGAGGTGTACATACTTTAAGTACACTCGTTGTTTGTGGAAAATGAAACAATGGCTCCCCTTATAAATATTTTGTGTAATTTGTACTACTGTTTATTCTGTGGTATAAAATTCAAAGTTGATACAACATCATTTTCGCTTAAGTTGCATTAGTTTAATGTTATGAAAATAATTCGGTTTAACTTTCTAAGCAGTTGAAAATGGAAACAATATTTTCGTAATTGCATTCCAGCTTAGCTATTTATGAGCGGCAAAATTTAACAAATATTAAATTATTATATTGCATTATTGAGTTAAAAACATCCAAATATTTATATAAGAAGAACTTTGAAATTAAACTTTGTTAGAAACAAAATAGTAAGTATATTATGTTATTAGCTTGTATCTTGTATCGTCCGCTAGGAATAGTTAATATGGTCCTGATTTTGAAACATTTTTCAATAGTGGTCCACTGCTATTGATCTTAGGCCTCGTTTACGGAGACGCGTGGCGTCGCGCGGCGCGATTTGCGGCGCGGCCCGCACTGAAATCAAACATAATTATGGCGTTGAATGAGTGCGAGTGAGATGCCAGACGGGACGACGCACGCGACGCCCAACGCCCTGTGTCTCTAACTCCAACGAGGCCTTAACGTGATGACATAGCTTGAAGCCTTCTTCGAAAAATGGGCTAACATTGAATTTTTTTTCAATCGGACCGTTGCTTAGTTCCTTCATCTTTATAATATAAGTAAAGATTTTTGGGTAAGGCATATTTAAAACGAATTGACTAGTTTCTTAACGATTAAGAATTCTCATATCATTTTTTTAAAAGACAACTACCGCTCTACGTCAATATCACGGGGACTTTACATACATTATTCCTGAACCCAAAGCACTCCCGAACTTATTCTCGGAACGACTAACTATGAATCACATAAAAAATTATCTCGGTTGAGAATCAAATCCTGAACGCCATGTCTCAGAAGTTACTCCTGTAACCAACCAACGGCACAGTTAAAAGTCTTTAAAAATAAAACTTAATCCTCTTTATACCTGCTTTAGTATTATTGCTCTATAATCTGTGGTCGAGTATCAAAGGAGGGGTCAGTTACGTTCATTGCTTTGCACTTATACGAGACTTGGGTTGGCGATGTCGTTTAGATGTTTTGGAGATATAAAGTTAAGTGATTTTTCGAAAAGAATACCTCTTTTGAGCGTTTTCTGCAAGTACTAAAACGTTTAGTTTGTAGAACTAGCAGTTATGCACGCAGTTGAAGATGGTTATAAATTAACTAAGGGCAATTTAAAAGTATGCTTACGTTTAAACAAAGGGTTTACTGTACTGTGATTTTGTTCTCTTGAATAATCAATACTTTAGTACTTCATCTGAAATTGTTCTTTGTTAATGTTATGTTCATTTGTAATGATTAGTTAAATAATTTTCTTAAAGGTTTTATTTACAATTAAATTATTACTACGAATTATGTTCTAAATTTCAGTATGTAATATTCAAATATATAAGATATAATACTTATATATAAGAAGAGAAAACAAAGAACTCAACATCATGCTGGTATCAAATAGGATTAGCTATAAATATATAGAAAAGCCGATTTATTATTGTTTTATTTTTTACTAGCGGCGCCCCGCGGTTTTACCCGCGTTACTTTGCTCCAGTGGGTCGGAGCGTGATGTTTTGTAGCCTATATGTTAATCCAGCTTATAAACAATCGGCGTGCAAACGTTCAGCCAAATCCATTCAGTAGTTTTTACGTGAAAGAGTAACAAACATCCATCCATCCATACTTACAAACTTTCGGTTTTATAATATTAGTCGGATTATGTTCGCTAGAGAAAATACGAATCAAGCAGCATCGCTTATCAAGTTTTCCGTACTTTTAACATTATTAGAACCTTTTAAATAGAAAAAAATATAATATTAAACTAAGAGATACTCAAACACCATAAAACTCTTTACATCCAACCAATATTCTGAGTGCGTTTGAAACATTTTTATAATATGATTTGATAAAGATATAAAAATTCATCGTCTGTATTCCGTTCACAGGCAATATTTTTTTACGATTATCACTCTTAATACTAAAAAACGCCGGAACAAATGTACCAGTTGAAATACACGTTAAAATTTAATGATAAACTTAAGTTGGTATTACATTCCCTCTTATATTAGCGTGTGGTTTGCGGATTTTGCACCGGGATAGGTTAAACGCTGGATTAACTCCAGCGTTTAACCTATCCCGGTGCAAAATTTCAGTCAATTCCGTTCAGTAGTTTTGGCGTGAAAGAGTAACAAACATCCATCCATACTTACAAACTTTTGCGTTTATAATATTAGTAGGATACAAACATTTTTCTGGAAGTTTATTAATCACTAGACGTAAGCGTACGTCAAACATCATAGTTAATCATCATACATTTTGCAACACAATACCTATACATTCTGTAAGTAAATTTCTGCACAAAATAAAATTTTCGAACAAAGAAGTAGTATAATAATCTATAATAATAATAATAATCTTTAATACACAAGAGAGTGGTTACAAAAAAAGTGTGAAGTCCCTGACTCCTGCGCTAGGTGATAGACCTGTGTTACAAGAGCCAGTGCCTTCTCCCAGTAGGAGATAGTACAGAATCTTATGCAAAAGGATTAACAAAATAAAAATTATATGGTAACAACAAAAAAGTAAGATAAACTAAATTAATACGGTTAAAAGAAGCCACCACCACCTCCTCTTAAAGAAGCTCGCACAGTTGAAACATTCAAGAAGCGCTTACGAAATTTCCTTACCATTGAACAACAGAAACTTCCTAATTATAATATTTACAATATTTCAATTCTATGATTAATTTATTACTACATATCCCGTTTTTAATTATTCTGTACTTATTTCTATTTGATTTTTATATTTGCATTAAATTAAAATATATCAAACTTAAATTATTATTATTATTTATTTACTAGCTGACCCGGCAGACTTCGTACTGCCTCAATCGATACATAAAAGACCTAAACATTTGTATAAAATAAACTGGGCCGTAGAGACTTCGTTTATGCGGTACTCCTACCCCTACCCTACACTACCCCTACCCTACACTACCCCTACCCTACACTACCCCTACCCTACACTACCCCTACCCTACACTACCCCTACCCTACACTACCCCTACCCTACACTACCCCTACCCTACACTACCCCTACACTACCCCTACCCTACACTACCCCTACCCTACACTACCCCTACCCTACACTACCCCTACCATACACTACCCCTACCCTACACTTCCCCCTACCCTACACTACCCCTACCCTACACTACCCCTACCCTAAAAAATCTTGGCAAAAAAATTCAAGTTTTTAATTAACAAAATAAAGCTCAAATTGACTCTACATTTTAGTTAGAAAACGTTTGTATGGGAAAAAGAAAAAGGCTGTTTTAAGGGGTTTTCAGGCAATTATTCGAATTTTTCTCGCCGTAAAAACCATCCTTGAACTTCCACGAACATTAAAAAAAAAGAATTGGCCAAATTGGTCCAGGCGTTGTAGAGTTATGCGCTTACCAACACATTTTGCGATTCATTTTTATATTATAGATTTTGTTTTACTACTAAGTACTTTATGGTATAACAAACTTTAATTTATTTTCGTTGTCTCTGAGCGGTAACGCTAATCGAAAAACAGTGAAATATCTTGCTAATCCCTTACGTACGATGGTTGCAACAGTGGTTACGATGTCAGGTTATATTAAATTGTGTATATAAATGTTCAATTTGAACTTTAGTGATAGTATTTTATCTTTGTGATAAATGTATATGTATTGTACTATAAAAGTGTTATCCTATTTGTTATTTCTCTAGTTAAGCTTAATCGTGTATCCTTATTTACCAATCTGTGACTCACTTTGGCAGGCAGCTGAAAATCAGCGTTACGTTCACCTCGCGACTGTAACAATATGCTGAGCTGCTAGCCATATGAACACACTACATGTTCACATCGCCGACTGTAAATTATTTTCGTTACTAATAAGCTTTTTTTAATTACTGTAATGCCTATTTTGTATTCGTTTTGTGTGTTCATTAAATGTTTTTCTTTCTTTCTTTATTTAGTGTGTGTGTGTGTGTGTTTGTGTGTGTAATGATGCGATCCCAGTGTCAACCCTGTACAAATCCTCAAACACTCGGAACATAATTTATACTCTCAGAATGATACAATGTTTATGTTACAACATAAACGAATTAACAACATTTGTATTTGACACTAATCGTTTTTATTGGGTTTTTGTGTGCGAGTGAACTGAAAAACGATAGTGCTATAGCCAATAAAATGCAGAGAGTTAGGGTTACAATCAATGTGTGTACATTGCATAGAGTAGCCTGCGAAATCTCTGACGGACATGTGCAGCAATGAGGCTTTAGCTATTTAGACGGGCATAAAAATGAGTGGTACTCAAGCCTTAATAAATAATTTTAAAACTATATTAGGCTACCTGCGAGGTCCTTGTGGAGCTTGGACCATATTTACGGCAGAGGTCTCTTAAGATTTATGACAGAATTTTGTGAACAAAGGGAGTTAACTATCGCTTTCTCGGACATCAAGTTTGCGATTACATCGGAAGTTGATGGGTTTTTTTCGGACAAACATTTATGTAGGCTTTTGCTACTTCACCAAGCATGGAGGTAAGCAGAGCTCCAGCCTTATTAAATGGTTTATAAACTACAAACTAAGCAATCTGCGCCAGATTGCGTCCCATGTGGCACTTGGACCTCGGCTGAGGGCGGTCGCTGACAGAGGTACCTATAGAGGAATTATGAATGTTAGTTGCTTAGAGGAGTTTTGTGCAAGTTACAAGTCTCTCGGACTTCAGGTGTTCGTGGAAATCGAGAAGTGAAGGAAGTCAATGCAGCAATATAAAAAAAGGAAAACTACAATAATAGATTAAAAAAACGAATATAATAACTATAAAATAATAATATAATACACGTATATAATAACTATAAAAAGTACATCTACACTAATATTATAAAGAGAAAAGCTTTGATTGTTTGTTTGTCTATATTGAAAAGGCTCAGAAACGACTTGATCGATTTGAAAAATTCTTTCACGGATGTGTAGCTGCATTATGCCCGGATGACATAGTCTATATTTAATTATGAAGTTCCGACGGGAACGGTAGCTACGCGGGTGAAACCGCGCGCGGGAGTTAGTTTCAAATAAAATTAATCCAACTATTTGATATTCAATGTGTTTTGATTTATTTCAAACGTATTTTTTTCGATAAATATTTTACGATCAGAGGAACCGAATGAATTATTAAAAAGATATAATGCAATATTAAATAATAATAATAAATGCAGATCGTATATCATCATTTTGTAGTATAATAAAAAACCATTGGTCTATTTTAAATTCATAATTATATTTGTGTATATTTATGTATAGTATATTTTTATTATGATATATATTATGTACCTACTGTAATTTATACTATTCAAATACGTACTAATATTTAGGTAAAGGCGTAAATACAAGGTGTAACGGAAAGGGTATATATGTTACGGCTAATAGCCGAAGTGCGGCTACACCTAGGTTTAGCCGGCTACAACTAGGTGCAGCCGACAACTTGCGGTTAAACTTAAGTCAACCTTAATAAGTTCCTCTAAGTTAACTCTAAATTAAACAATACCTATGCAAGTGACAAAAAGGTGTTGGGGTGGTTAAAAAAAATAAATAACCTAAACCTAAACCAATGGAGTCGAACAGGGACTTATAAACGCATATGGCCGACTGCACCTAGTTGTAGCCGGCTAAAACTAGGTGTAGCCGCACTTCGGCTATTAGCCGTAACATATACATAGAAAGAGCAAGGCTTGTTTGGATCATTACAAACGATATGGCAAGGGTTATATAATCCTATCTCTACAAGTCCGGAAGTAATGATTTTTTTAAATTCATATATAACAGAAACCAAACTTTTCAAATTGAAATAAATACATCACTAGCACTCAATCAGCTGATCGATGTCAACGAACTATTTGCAAGTAAAAATAAACCTCTTACTCCTGGCATTTTTATTTTTTGTTTTAAAATAATACTGATTTTTTTATTTTATTTTGAGTTGTAACCCTTGCCATTTCGTTTGTTATGATCCAAAGAAGCCTTGCTCTTTCTATGTATATACCCTTTCCGTTACACCTTGTATAACCGGCTCCGCTCACCTATAGGTATTTCTACTTTACAACAAGCTTTAGGCCGACAGTTTTTACCTTCAGGGGCTCAATTTCGTAAAATCTTTCACTAGCGGATACTTTGTCATAGTACTATCTGCGTACCAAATTTAAGCACAATCCGAGCACTTGTTTAAACCGTGTATTGATAAATCAGCCAGTAACAGTTGCCTTTTACATACTACACAAGATAAAAATGGATTCATACTTGAATATTATTCGTTAAAGTTACGTCTAAAGTCTGCTTTCAGTAAATATGATAATTTCTAGGTCCACAAACAATACGCCAACCAAATATATAAAGGCTCCAAGCATGTGACAAGGTAAAGGGATATTCCTTTGGTGTCAAGTATGAATTACCCGCTAGAGCGCACTGTGAGGGCAAACGACTCGGATGTGAGTCCCGTAGCCACCGTAAAGCTTGGGGTGATCAGACGTAATATCGCACCAGCATAGTTGGACTGTTTTTGAATTAATGAGTTGGTGATATGGCGGGAGATTAATTAAACTGACAATAAATTCTACTAATATTATTAAACTAGCTGTTCCCCGCTGTTTTACCCGCGTTACTGTTCTCCAGTGGGTCGGAGCGTGATGTTTTGTAGCCTATGTTTCATTTCGACATAATAGTGACATGAAATATTAATTATCTATAGGTAGTACTATAGAAAATAAATATTTATTATAATATAAATATAGCTAAAGAATTTCTTAGTTTGTTTGCTTGAACGCGTAAATCTCAGGAAAAAGAGGTCCGATTTAAAAAAATCTTTCAGTTTTAGATAGCTTATTTATGGAGGAAGGCTATAGGTTATCTGAATCAGGAAGCTTTAACAGGAACGGGAGTTATGCGGGTGAATCCACGCGCAGGAATCTAATAATTGACCATCGTTAGAATGTAAACTAATTTATAACTCAAGAATTTTTGGTCGTTATCATTGAATTTGGGTTATAATAAGTACGATCGATTCGTCTACATTATCAACTAGATTCCGCAAGCAGTTTCACCTGCGTAACTCCCGTTCACGTAAAAACACCATTATTAAAAATAGCCTATAGCCTTCTTCGATAAATAGGCTGTATAACATAGAAAGGATTTTTCAAGTCGGACCAGTTGTTTTAAAAAAAATCATCATCATCAACAGCCCATTTACGTCCACTGCTGAACATGGGCCTCCTCTTAACAGACCTTGGCCAGCCAGTATCGTAGAGGGATATTGCCATAATCACCACGCTTGGCAGACGGATTGGTGATCGCAGTAAGATTTAAACGTTAAGCTAATAGATGCTGCTGCCCATCCATCAGCCGTATGTCCCTTAGTCGCCTTTTACGACACCCATGGGTAGACATGGGGTGGACTATTCTAAGCCGGAAACCACACGGCACCTGCACGGCATTAAAAAATATACAAACAAACAAAAAAAAATGGTTTAATGTTCATCGGCTATCAAATAACTTACAGTAGACGTAACGTACAGTTTAATCTCTGCCTTTATATTTCTCTGTTGTGACCAAAGATATCACGTTCTAAGTATCGGAAACTGCCATCTGTATCGACTTTCATCTGTGAACTACCGACCCCCCACTCACACCCCCTCCCCTTACTCCAGGTGATGCATGCGAGAGATACCGTTTAATGTTCGCAATTTATTACGTTTATCTTAGTTTTTTTTGTAAGAAACTCATTGGGTCTCTAGGTTTTAAGGATAGTATTTATTTTGCACTCGTGTGAATTAGTTTACTTTTTTGTATCTATACAAATAAATAAAATTGAAATGTCTTGTTTGTAATGGAAAAATAAAAGGTGTTAACGTACTAGATGCATGTGAATATCTATACTATACTAATATTATAAAACTTCAAAGTTTGTTTGTATGTTTGAACGCGCTAACCTCAGGAACTAATGATCCGATTTCAAAAAAATATGTCAGTGTTTGATAGTACATTTATTGAGGAAGGATTTTATTACGATGTTCGCACGGGCACGGGAGCTACGCGGGTGAAACCGCGCGGGAAGCCAGTACCTACCTACATATATGTATAGGGTACCTACTTATTAAAAATACAGAATCTAATGAAATGTTTTCTGTATGTTACGGCTAATTTCAGCGACAGCTGGTCTGATTTTGTAGGGACTTTCATTGATAGCTATTCTATAAGATACTAGCTGCTCCCCGCGGTTTACCCGCATTACTCTGCTCCAGTGGGTCGTAGCGTGATTTTTGTAGCCTATATGTTAATCGAGCTTATAAACTATCCCAGTGCAAAGTTTCAGCCAAATCCAATCAGTAGTTTCCATCCATACTCACAAATTTTCACGTTTATAATATTAGTAGGATATCTGGGGGCACGGCAGTGCCCCCCAAGTCGAGTAAGAAAAAAAAAAAAAAAAAAAAAAAGGTGCACGGCCGTACCTATCTTTTCTCGAAGCAACTCAGCCGATTTTCGACCCCCTATAACTTCGTTGTGGATAAAGATAGGAGCCTGAATTTTCAGTAACTAAACAAGCTTTATAAAACTACAGTATATTACAAATTTCATTCAATTTGAACCAGTACTTTACGAATTATAACTAGTCAAAGTTTGGTATTTTCGGTAATTTTGTCACTCGCTCACTGCTGACTGACCGATCATCAAAATGTTTAGGCACTTCTAGCAGACGTAGAAGCTTCAAATTTTGAGTATTAGGAGAGTTTAGTGTTAAACTCATGGGAAAATTCCAACATTTTGCAATTTCGGTCCAGTTGTTCAGTTTCATCAACTGCATTAATAACTTTGTTATTTCTTATAAATGTATAGGATTACAAAGTTACATTTGCAGTCATTGAATACGTGTACATGAATATGTTTGATTTAATGGAGGAATAGGTGTAGATAGGGACCTAGATGGAATTATGTTGAAAGGTGGTGTCTAAGTGGTTAGGTTAGTTGTTTCAGAGACCTGGTTTTCTGCGTTCGATTCCCACCCGGGACAATTATTCGTCTGAAATTCAAACAGTTGTACTGAGTCAGGGGGTGCTTTGTTTTCGTGAATCTATTGAGCGGTGAGACCTTGGCGACACAGGGATTAATTTACCAAGTAGTAAAAAAAAAAAAAAAAGTCATAGGAAAAAAAAAAAACAATGGATTGTAAAAGTAAGATAGTACATAAGTTGTGCTATGAACGATAGGATACTAACAATCATAACACCGTCTGATGGAGGTGGCTTGCCCGCTTGAGCCATGTCTCAGCAGGAGGCTGCGGTCCCTTGAGAAGTAGGGACCCCGTGTAATCTGGGCGTCCCTGAAACTGGTTATTTGGGCGCAGGAGAGCCCGCAACACCAATTGAGTCGCGGACGCTGCCAGAGGGTATCCCAGATAGGCAACAGTACCTGGGCCCCTCACCAATTGTGGTCGGAGGAGTAACCAGGGGTTTTACTCTCATGTTATGATTATCATTCCACTGCTATGAAGAGGGCGAGTCTCACATACCCCACTGCCCGTGCCGGGACACCGCAGTGGCGGAGGCGATGCGTAACATTCTTGCATTCCCCTGGACAAACTTACACCACGGCTTTCACGCTTCCCGCTCGAAACACAGAAAGACGGTCACTTTCTTCCAAGCAACTAACAAATCTTACTGTGATATCGAAGGTATACACACAAACCACGTTTTATTAATCTGACACAAACTATATTTAAATAATCATTTTATCAAATATTTTTATACACAGTTTGATGTTAACTAGGTAGCTTTAAATTTACTTATGTACATATTAGCTTGTTCCCTAGTGCGGGAGCTGTCTTAAAAAAAGGCCATAATCGGACATGTATTATGTAGTTGTACCAAAATTCCATCAAAAACAGTTCATCAATTTCGTAATTTTAAAAACCTTTGACAGGCCGGAAGCCAGAAGGCCGTGAGTGCCATACATAAGTTCATGTTAATCCTCTGTTAAGCTTGATGTTGTAGTTTTCGATTAGGTACATTGACAATATTTATAACCAATGAGAGATAACAATTTTACATACGGATTAATTTTAAATGACGTTTGACGAGTGCGACGAATATCAATAAAGCATAAAAAAAGTATACGACGCATCTGTTCTTGTTTCATATGGTGAGTGTTGCCATGCCAGCTAGGTACGTGGATATTCATATGTGCGTAAGTTAAGTTATTTTGTAAATAAGGGCACAGAGTTACTAGTCTGGATGGTTTACATCAAATTTAAGTCTACTTTGGAACTATTAAAGCGCAGGAATAATCCATTTGTGAATACAATAGACTAAAACCGGCCAAGTGCGAGTCGGACTCGCGTACTAAGGGTTCCGTACCATTTTCAAGTGCCTACCTGTTGCCGTTATAGATATCGAGCAAAAAAGGCCAAAAAATAGTTGTTGTATGGGAGCCCCCCCTTAATACTTATTTTATGTTTAGTTTGTTATTATAGCAACAGAAATACATAATTTGTGAATTTTTCAACTGTTTAGGTATCGCGGTTCTTGAGATAGAGCCTGGTGATAGACAGACAGACAGCTAAGTCTTAGTAATAGGGTCCCGTTTTTACCCTTTGGGTACGGAACCCAAGCATTTAATGTCTAGACATGCTTAATATTGTTGCATCAAAGATATCGAGAAAACCCCATAGAGAAATGGAGTGGGCTTTGAGAAAAACTGTAGCTGAAGTTCAAGAAGTAGTACCGGTAAAGAAAAAGAGGAACACAACCTACAAAAATTGGAAAGCTCATCATCAAGTGACAGAGTGGTAAAATCCATTGTTGGTATTTTAAAAAATAATGTAAATTGTAAAGCAAAGGAAAAAAGTACAACTATCTACAAAAAGAAATGAGATGCCATCAAAAACATACTTGTAAAAAAACCCAAGTCTCGTAACGCAGTTCTTTTACCGTAAAACGTTGTGAGATCTATGTAATACCAAGTCGGTTAATTTATTCAGTCCCTACTTAAGGGACCTTCTATCTTAAGCTATTACGTAATTATCTCACCTTACAGAATCTTATTTTGACCTTATAAAAGTTCAAAACTTTTATGTTATGAATATTAGATTGACTTGGCCATCGCAATAAACACTTGTGAGATACATTCTAATTATATCCGATGGCCAAGTTAATCTAATATTCATAACATAAAAGTTTTGAACTTTTATAAGGTCAAAATAAGATTCTGTAAGGTGAGATAATTACGTAATAGCTTAAGATAGAAGGTCCCTTAAGTAGGGACTGAATAAATTAACCGACTTGGTATTACATAGATCTCACAACGTTTTACGGTAAAAGAACTGCGTTACGAGACTTGGGTTTTTTTACAAGTATGTTTTTGATGGCATTATATTTTTATTAGAAACATTTATAATGAATAAGTCTCCTGTTTCAGGAATAAATATCTTATCTTAAAATCGGTCCTGTATTTTTTATGTGTTGAAGTATTAGTGAAAACCGCATTTTTCCTAATTTACAAAGAAATGTGCAACAAGCAATTAATGGCTTCAATTTTACGATATTAACCTCAATTCAACCTCATATTTCTTCTTACTTGACAAAATATAAAATTTGAAAGTTCGTCATCTGGAGCAGAATTTACGGTTACCGAAAAAAAAATATTCGCGGCATCGTCCCGACCCTTCGGCCGCATAAATCATTAATAAATCAAATAAGCCGATTCACCAAATATCGCCCAAATAAGATCTCGACTTTTTGCTTAGAGCGGTAATAGGATAAGTTCTTTACTTAGGTCCACCATTCGAGCGTATTACGAAGAAAATTGAAAATTCCTAAAAGGATGTAGGCAACAACCTATCGACGGGTAAACGGATATATTATTTTGAATTCCAGAGGAGCGTAGTATTAGAATTTTTACGTGAATATCACTTTGAATGGATACAAAGTCTCCTATTTTAGAATTTTATTCCCAGAATTGGATTTAGGTAGGTAAATGGTGTCGAATACAAAATAAGCTTAATAGGGGATATGATAGGAATTTTTAAAGTGTTTCTGTAAATTAGGTTAGATGTTATCTGGAAATGTATTATTACAGAAACCAATTTAGGTAGGCTTATTACATTTTTGTTTGTTATTCATATTATTAAAATTGGATTGGATAATGTATTTCTTAAGACACTTACACCTTTCCAAAACTTGTATTCATCATCATCATCATTTCAGCCGTAGGACGTCCACTGTTGGACATAGGCCTCCCTCATAGATCTCCAGTTGTTGCGGTTAGAAGCGGCCTGCATCCACCGTGATCCTGCGGCCTTAACCAGATCGTCCGTCCATCTAGTAGGTGGACGTCCTACGCTACGCTTGCCGATCCGCGGTCCCCATTCGAGAACTTTTCGGCTCCAACAGCCATCTGTTCTCCGTGCTATATGGCCTGCCCATTGCCACTTCAACGAACTAATCCGTTGGGCTATGTCGGTAACCCGCGTTCTTTTACTTGTAGCTTGTATTGAACTATTAATATTCCTTTGAAATTAGTCATCAATTATTATTTGTAAGTAAGCTTTTGATCGCATGTTGTTTAGTAGTTAAGATAAAAGGAAATATAAATTTGTTTCATTATTTATTTCAGCGTGAAATAATGTCAGTAACATAGTCAAAAAGTAACATCATTTTAATGTATTCGTAACCTCCGTAGCGTAGCTGTATTTGGTTCGCTTTAAATTTCTGAGGTCGTAGGTTCGATCCCCACTCCGGACAGGAATTCTTTGTACAAATTCTAAGATTTCTTTCCGGGTCTGGTTGGTTGATGGACTACCTTCCGTGCCTCGGAATGCAAGTTAAGCCGTTGGTCCCGATTATTATAACATCATCTATAATAATCGCGTATCAAAGAACGGGCACCAGCATTTCCTTGTACACAACATAATATTGCGGTCACTGTCGACTGCCAAGCGTGGTGACAATGCAAATACCCTCCCTTGGAAGGAGTTCCATGTTCAGCAGTGGAGGTTGTACGGGCTGATGATGATGATGATGAAAATTACGTCGTGTGGTTTCCGGCTGAGAAAAGACCACACCATATCTTCCTATGGGTGTCGTAAGGGTCGACTATGGGACATACACCTCATAGATGGGCAGCAGCATCTTTCTGCTCAAAGATACTCTTATCTTACTTCTATCACCGCCTGCCAAGCGTGGTAATTATGGCAATATCCTCACCGACCCAGGCTTACCAAGGTTTGTTATAAGGAGGCTGTTGAAGTGAAGTGGATTATACAAAAAGTTTAAACAGAGCTATCACAACCAGCAACATATAGGGTACAAATCAATTCATGGCGTACGTAAGGTATAAAATAAACTGATATTTTACATACATAAAATAAATAACAAGACCGTTTGAGCAATAAATGTGTAAGTATGCCTACTAAAAATAAATGAAAATAATTGGAACGGAACCCCGCGTATATGTCTATTGGAGTATGTTTCGCCGGACCGTCTCATTTAGGCCGTATTGAAACCGGTGTTAAAGCAACCCACTGAGTTTGTTTCGCCGGATCTTCTCAGTTGGGGCGCATTGGATCCGGTGGAAGCATAATGATGGTTCCGTCGTTATATGCTCATGGTCCACCCAAATAATGACAATTGTTTTGGCATAATAAAGACAGAACAAGCATTTTGCGTCGATAAGAACAATATAAATAAATTATAACGATTAATTTAATAGATATAAATAAATAACAAATATAATTAATGCATTTTCTAACTAATTTTTGACAAGTGCCTGTTATTGGTTTACGTAAATAACAATGATTTTTATTTTTTATTATATTTTATAGTTTTACCAGCCAAGCAGTGCAATTACCTAAGTGAAAAAGTGCGAGAAATTAACTAGGAACTAACAATCAATCAAGAATTATTTTGCTTAAAAAATTACATTTCTTGTCGCTCTGGTGGTCAATTATGTTCTAAACATGTCGCAAATTTTCACGTAGCTTATTAGCTGGTCTGTAATTCCTGTGGCCTTCTTACGTAATCTTGTTTCGATATTGATTGACCTTCTTTGTATTCTAGCATAATAAAACCCAAACATATAGTCCGGATTGCTTTTTAGGGTTCCGTAGCCAAATGGCAAAAAACGCGAGTGACACTTCCAAAGTGGTAAAATGTGTGTCCCCCCCCCCTGTAACTTCTAAAATAAGATAATGATAAACCTAAAAAAAAAATATGATGTACATAACCATGCAAACTTCCACCGAAAATTGGTTTGAACGAGATCAAGTAAGTAGTTTTTTTTTAATACGTCATAAACCGTAAACCGCAGTTTACCTTTCATTCATTCAACATCGATCAAAGTTACAACGAACTACAAGAACTTTTATACTATGTTACTTGTTGTATTCTTGATATCAAAAATAGGTACGCACTTGTACGGAACCCTTCGTGCGAGAGTCCGACTCGCACTTGGCCGGTTTTTTATTGACTTACTTATTCATAAACCTCCACATTTCATATCAACGCGTAGCACAAATTATTTTCACATCTCTATTTTAACATATGGAGTTGAAATCCTACTAATATTATAAACGCGAAAGCTTGTAAATATAGATGTATGGATGGATGGATGTTTGTTACTCTTTCACGCCAAAACTACTGAAAGGAATTGGCTGAAATTTTGCACCGGGATAGGTAATACGCTGGATTAACATATAGGCTACAAAACATCACGCTCCGACCCACTGGAGCAGATTAACGCGGGTAAAACCGCCGGGTGCAGCTAGTCTTCTCAATATATTGATATCGCATTCTTACATTTATATAAATTCAATATTAGCGGTAATATTATATACCGTAAAACCTTACAAGATTGCCCAACTAATCTGACTTTGCCCAGCATGGTACTTTTCACAAATATTTAAAAAACCGTCAACATTGTTTAGTTACGTTTAATACTTAATCGATGGAAGAAATTTGAATATATTTCTGGCAACACTACGTAACTGATTTTTCCTTACGTCACTTCAGGCGGCTGTTGAACTGTGTTGAAGTTGGTGGTGTATTTTGCGGGCCAAAATTCGTGTAAAAAACTTTTTCGGAAACTCTATTTGTAATAACAGCAGGTAAGTAAGTTTTTAACCACTGTAACATTGTAAAATATACAGATAAATCATCGAATATCTAACGAGAAATCTCGCTTAAATTCGAAAATATGACGGTGGGCAATGTCAAATTAGTTTTTCTAAACCAGTTGTTACGACTTTGCCCACCAATCTTTTATCGTTAGGGTTGTCACTTTAATATTAAAAATGATCTGAGATAAGTAGGTACTTTGTTTGACATTAATTTCGGAACTATGTTAGTAATGCTGATAGAATGAGAGTATACATGTGGTATAAAATAAAATTTTGTTACAAAATAAGATAGTTCGCTTATCGTGAACTTTTAAAAGTAGTGAGTAGTATACTAAGTCCTAAAAATTGTTTTTTTAGGACGTAAGTTACGTGTGAGAAAAAAACGATTTTTATAGTGGTTTCTTAGCAGTTCAATAACCTTATTTTCATTCAATTAAAGTCATTTTTTTGTCATTTATTTCAGGATGAATAATATTAACACAAGAAAAAACAGCAGAATTTTAGGATCGAGAGCATACCGAAATTATTCTAAGTAAATGTTAGAGTTAGCGATTGACATGGTGGAAAATAACAAGATGTCAAGTCGAGAAGCAAAAAAAGAGGTTCGGGATCCCTCGACGGACGATATTAAACAAAGTTAAAAAAAAACACATGAAACCGGCTGAAGGACAAAAGAAATTCACTGACGAAGAAGAAGAAAAACTGGTAAACGTGTTGTTAGCTTCAGCAGATTACGGCAGCCCCTTGCAAGTCCGGCAGTCTATAAAGTCAATGTTCCTATTACGTTTATTAAGATTTGATATTAATCTTTTTTATATTGTTTGTTTTAAAGCTAGTAAGCATTTGCTTAAATATTGTAAATTTTATAATTGTTGAAATATTTTTATATTAATGTTTAAAAGCGAGCTACGTGATCCTAACGTAACTGCGTACACCGTACTGACTAACAATTAAAAAGTGACAACCCTAGTTCATCGTTTTATTTGAATGAAAAATTACAAAAAAATTGTTGCAACTTTGCCCACTCAAATTTGACAGGTAATATAAACGCTTAAACGTTTGCAGTTAAGGTCCGATGATAGAATGACTATTTTTCTAAAATGACCCTTAAAGATTATGTTCTTAAAGTAGAAAATACTGTAGTTACGGAGGTTTTTGCAAAATGGGCAAAATTGGAAAAAGTTCTATATATTTGGCCCGTTCTCCAAATTGAGGTTTTTATCACATAAACATTCATTGTGTTGATGTTATCATATATTCTATGCAAAGAACACTACATTTATCAATGATGTAGCACAATCATAAATTTATAGAAATATTATTGAAAAAAATATTTAAGGTGGAATAAAAAATCGCAAGAAATCTGGGCAAAGCTGTACGGTTTTACGGTAGTGGTTATGTATTTGTGCCTTTTGGTGTCGAAACATTGGAGCCGTGGAAACCGGGAGCCAAATTAATTTATATCAAAAAAAAAAAAAATATATTCATGTAATAAAAAGAAAAGAAAAATTGCGATAAACAAACAGTCATAAAGTTTGCAAGTCCGTTGGAGTAGTAGGTAGTTATACCTATCGGAAACTTTCTAAGTTGAAAGTAAAACTAAAAACCTGAGCGAATCAAGTGGAATCTCGGCATTTAATGCAATTGAGAACTTCACAACAAACGTCTAAGAAAAATATGGAAAGTTTTAAAACTTAGTTAAGAACTCATATATTTCAATCGAGTTTTATATTAAAAGAAGAGTAGGTCATAGGTAGTAGCCCGCCGCCTACCGCCCTAGGCTCGGCCTCGGGGAGTGGGGGACATGGGCCCCGCTCCCTTCGAGGCTGACCCATGAGGAGTAGGGACGCCTCTACACTCCGGGCGTCCCTATAATTGGGCAAATGGGCCACTGTAAGTGTGGCCCTGGAGATCCCGCGGTACCATATTGGCCGCTGGTGCCGTCGGGGGGCCGGATTGCTCATGCGTACCCGGCCCCCGTCAACGGCGGATCGAAGGAGTGTCCGGGAGGTTTTAGTGGTTGTAGGGTCCTCTCCTCGTGGTATGAGTTTAGCATACCACGCTATGGAGAGGGCGAGTCCCACATATCCCACCGCCAGCGCGCGCATACGCTGCAGCGACGGTGGTCCTAGGTAGTAGGACCTGGGTGAGTCAGTGTAGTTGAGGATATTGCCATAATAATCACTTGGTAGGCAGATTGGCGATCGTAATAAGATGGTAACTGACCTGACCTGAACTGAAAGATGCCATTCATCAGCTGTATATCCCTTAGTAACAACCTCCGTAGCGTATCGGTATTTGGCTCGCTTTATATCTCGAAGGTCGTGGGTTCAATCCCCACGCCGGACAGGATTTTTTTCTAAGATTTCTGTCCGGGTCTCCGTGCCCCGGAAAGCACGTTAAGCCGTTGGTGCCGTTTGTTATAACATCATCTAAAATAATCGTATATCAAGGAACGGGCAGCAACATTTTCTTGAGTATTACAACATAATACTGCGGTCACCAATCCGCCAGCCAAGCGTGGTGACTATGGAAAATACCCTCCCTCCGAAGGAGGCCTATGTTCAGCAGTGGACGTTATACGGGCTGATGATGATGATATATATGCCTTAGTCGTCTCGTGCGACACCCATGCAAAAACATTGTGTGATCTTTTCTAAGCTGGAAATTATACGGCTTCGAATATTCTTTGTTTAATCAAAGTTACCGTAGCCCAATGGCTAGGGCGTCGGACTTGTGATCTTGTGGTCGCCGGTTCGATCCCCAATCATTGCACTACCGACGTGAACCCACTTGTAACACAAGCATTTTAGCTTAGCACAATTGGTTAACAAGAATACTAGTAAAATGCGAAAATCTGCTAGTGGCACAGTCTAATACAGTAAACCTGTATAGCATAGATTGCATTAAACAGAAACTAGATCTATTTCCTGAATAGGTTGTAGAGATCGTCATGTACAGCATCATTTCCAAAGTTTGACGAGCGTATGTACAGGACAGATTGAGTATTATCCGGAGTATATAAACTAGGAAAGCTGATAAATTACCTTGTTAACTTGAATACTCCATTTCACATCAGATTCATATCTAGATGATAGCCGTTATTGCATAAATGATTTACTTTAGGTTTTAGGCTCACGAACTGGCAGCTTTCAAGATGTCGCCTTATTTATTTACCAATAAGAATTATTTTCTGTTGATTAGCTACATTTTTTTTTTAATACAGGAGGCTTTTGCTACTTCACCGGGCATAAAGGCGAGCAGAGCTCCAGCCTAGATAAATGGTTTAAACACTTTGACTGCACCGGTGGCTCAGTGGTTACGGTAGTTGCCTCTGAGACCTGGTGTTCTGGGTTCGATTCCCACCCGGGACAATTATTTGTGTGAACCACAAATAGTTGTTCTGAGTCTGGGTGTTCTGTGTGTCCGTGAAATGTATGTTTGTAAAGTCCCCCGCGACACAGGGATTTATTTCCCTAGTGCGGGAGTTGTCTTTGAAAAAAAAAAGAAAAGAAAAAAAGACTTCACCGGGCATAAAGGCGAGCAGAGCTCCAGCCTAGATAAATGATTCAAACACTACAAACTAAGCAACCTGCGTAAGAGGGCGTCCCCTGTGGAACTTGGACCTCGGCTTAGGGCGGTCGCTGACGGGGAGATTGAGGGATTATGGCTGTTAGTTTCTTTAGGGGAGTTTTGTGCAACTGTCGCTCTACTTTGCAGTTCGCGGGCCTCTCGGACTTGGGTCTACGAGGGCATCGGAAGGTTCTTAGCAAACTAAGGGTCGGGAGGGCAAAGAGTATGGCAGTTACGGATATTAGCGGGTAGCGAATTCCACAATCTGACTGCTGACTTACAGTCCATGTAAACGAGTAGGAATAGAAGTCGGTTTTGTGGGAGGGGAATCAAAGGATACATTAGGATTCTGATCTTAAGATAATATACGAAAGACAAGCAAAACTAAAATTTTGCGAACGACCCATAGAGTCTATCTGTGTATAAGACTAAGTATTTTGCGTCACATTTAATAAATAAACTAGCTTCCCGCTTACTCAAATAGCTCCGGTTACCGTGGAAACTTCAAAATTATATTTATGTTGCTTCTGTATAACGTAGCTTAATAATAGTGAAATATATTTTTAAATCGGTCCAGTAGTTTCGGAGCCTATTTAAAACAAAAAACCGGCCAAGTGCAAGTCCGACTCGCGCACGAAGGGATCCGCACCACTTTTTGTGCCTAACTGATGCCGTTATTGACATTTAGCAAAAAAGGGCAAAAAAAGCTTGGTTGCATGGGAGCCCCACTAAAATATTTATTTTATTTTATGTTAGTTAGTATTTGTTGTTATAGTGGCAACAGAAATACATGATTTGTGAAAATTTCACCTGTCTAGCTATCGCAGTTTTTGAGATACAGCCTGGTGACTACCAGACAGCGAAGTCTTAGTAATACGGTCCCGTTTTTACCCTTCAGCTACGGAACCCTAAAATAACAAACAATCAAATCATTGATCCCCTTTATAATATTTGTGTAGATTATACGGAACAGCTAGTGTAAAATACATACGAGTTTATCCACCAATTTCAAAAGATAACAATAATACAGAAGTGTCAAACCCTCACAAAGCCCTATGGAAAAATTGATGATCTACATAAGCCTCAACTACTTTGCGAGGACTGTCACCTTTACTATCAGATTATGCACGGTAACCAACTATTCTAAGACTTTGAGAATTTGCACTTACAGGGTGTCTGTGTGGTCTTACCGAAAGTTTTGAACACGCTGTACAATGCTAGCATGTCTACTTAGGTCGTATTATTTATTTATCCCCTCCTTGCTCTAGCGGCGACTGGGAAATTCGGCCATCATAATGACAAGAAGAAAATTAAGTTCTTTTTAAAGTGGTAGAATAATGCCAGGCTAATGCCTTAACCGTTCAGCCACGATGGAACCCAATGGGTCGTCGAAATTTATCAATCTCATTTATAACGAACGGTAGTCAGGAAGTTAGTGGTTGGTGGTATTTTTATCTAAAATCCCAAATGCTGAACCTGTTATGATCATGACCAGTATTTATTTTATAGTTTCATGCTATATTTTCATATAACAAACCTTGTCTTAATAATTACAAACAAAAACAAGGATAATCAATAAAATCGGTAGAGTTGTTCTTGTTTTATTAAGTCTGACTCTCTAACTCTAATCAAGTAAGTGGCCATAGCCCAATGGCTAGGGCGTCGGACTTGTGATCTTGTAGTCGCCGGTTAGAACCCCACCCATTGTACTATCGACGTGAACCCACTCGTAACACAAGCATTTAGCTTAGTACGAGGGGTTAACAAGAATACTAGTAGTCTGAAAAAGTCGGCTAATAATCTTAAAAAAAAAAACTATACAGAGGATGGATGGTCAGCAGCATCTATCAGCTCAAGGTTAGTTACCATCTTATTATGGCAATATCCCTCAACGACCACTGCTTGCCAATGTGCGTTAAGTGGAGGCCCACTGCCACTGACTTTAGGTTGTATGTAAATATTTAATCCACACCCTATCTTATCGATTTTTCTATCTTCTCTATATAATACTGGGTGAATGGGTCTTGAAAATTATAGGGCGTGATATGTATATGATATAGATGTCTAATGTAATTTTATCTTTTTTTTTCTGATATAAAAAAAAATCGTAACCGTAAAAATGCGTATATAAGTAGGTAGTTATACTATTTCACTTACTCTTTTCATTAATATGTGATTGCGGTAGGTATTATAGGCACCTATTTTATTATTATGTACGCGCTATGTAGGGTGTATTTCTTTTAAGTAACTAATGTGGTTTTTGAAACTCTAATTACCGATTATTATACGTACGGATATACAGTGGCCTATAGATTCTATTCCACATAACACACCATATTATTATTAAGACGGTAAAAAAAGTCACCCAGTTTTTAAAGTAACATTTCCTGACTGATTGCTGACTCATCAATACTGAGACAAAGCTACTGAAGCCTAGCACACGAGATGTTTTGACCGTGGCTTCCTTTCGTGATGTATAGCTCCACTAAGCAAATATTTTGGAAATTTCAACCCCTAAGGGGATGAAAAGGGGTCAATTAATTTAATCATAAAGTTTCTACGGGAACGGGAGTTACGCGGGTGAAACCGAGCGCGGATATCTAGTATCACATAGTTATTTACCGCAAGAAAATTCATCCTATATGGATATTCACCCCCTAACCAAACACCACCTGTTTAAGTGTTTAACTTATCGTAGGGTTGTCCTTCAGCGACCCTTTGGATTTTTTGTCGACCTTCGCCAGCTGTGAAACCCTACTTTACTGTCGCTAAGGGATTGTATGTAATCTTTGGGGTTTTTGTTTTTTGCAGTTGCTTATGGTATTGTGGGCTCGTTAGTAAATAATTTTATTGTTGTGATATTTTTTTATACATTTAGGTAGGCAGTTAAATGAATATATCTGATGTTATATGATGAAGCAGTCTAAAGGCAACAAGTGCTTGAGCAGAACATTCACATTGAATATAATGAAGTTAATTCAGCACTTGGGTATTAACATATACTTGTACTTGTCATAATCACATTGTTTAAGACTAAAACTAACAGAGCATAACTTAAGTAGCTAATCGCAATGTATAAATAAAATTTTTGCGTATTTATGATTTGTCCATCCGTTGGATGTCTTTCAACCTTCATTTGTTGAAACAATACAAACACTGTCAATAAAACTTTTAGCGACCATTTTGTAACCATAAATGTCTATTTTGTATCATATTCCTCTTTAAAAAGTCAACTCTTCTATGGAAAGACAACTTTTTCATTAGAGAAATTAATCCATGTATCGTGGGGGACTTCATAAACACTCAATTCATGAACACAAAGCACACCCACTCAGAGAGTCTACATGTGGTTCACACAAATAATTGTCCCGAGTGGGAATTGAACCCAGACGACCACAGAAGCAAAGGCCGTAACCACGGAGCCACCGGTGTAGTTAAACACTCAATTCACGGACACAAAGCATACCCAGACTCTAAACAACTATATGTAGTTGACACCAATATTTGTCTCGAGTGGGAATCCAAGAGCACCAGATCTCAGAAGCAACTGCCGTAACCACGGAGTCAACAGTGCCATCAGCATAGTAGCTAAACTATGAAATACAAAGCCGAGAGTCCGAAAAGATTGTTTTTGTTTCACAGACAGTAATGAGTACTGTGTAATCGAATCCGGTTTCAACAGCTATCGCCTGATTGAAAGCGAAAAACGAAATATCCTTTCGTTGTATAGAATAGAAACACATTGTTTTGATATTTCTAGTTAATAAGCTACTGTAGAGTATAATTTAATAGCGGCCGTAGAACAATGGCTTGGGTGTTGGACTTGTGATGTTGTGGTCGCTGGATCGATCCTCACCCATTGCACTACCGACGTGAACCCACTCGTAACACAAGCATTTTAGCTTAGCACGAGGGGTTTACAAGAATACTAGTAGATTGCAAAAAATCTGCTAGGATTAAAAAAAAATTAGCTAGGTTTATTTATTCTTTTTGCCAAAAAGTGTTATTTGTAAGTATGAAAAATGTTACTCTCTTACTTAACTAAACTTTAATTTTCTGCATTTATAATTTTGCATGCAGTCTTTGCCTTTTGATCCGACGAAGATTTGCTAATTTGTACTGTACGATAAAAAAATAAGAACAATATTTCCTTTTCCACATGTGACGAATACAAATACAGGAAATAACAAAACAAAATAACGAATGAATCACTTTATCGGTCAGTTGGTATAACTTTTATTACCCAACTTGCTCATTTATTACACAGAGGACATAAAACGTGAACTACAACTAAAGTATCTGAACTATTTCCTACACTCTACCTCAAATACTACATTTATTTAAAACTCATATAGCTTTTTAATTAGTTTGGTATCCAGAATACTTATCTATCTATATATATAAAACAAAGACGGGTTTGTTACAACACTTATAACTCGAGATCGGCTGGATCAATTTTCATGGTTTTTGTTTCGTTGGATTTGTCTACGCCCTGAATAGTAGTTGTTAAAAACAAAATAAAGTCGTGTTAGTTACACTATTTATAACTCAAGAACGGCTGAACCGATTTGGCTGAAAATTGGTAGGGAGGTAGCTAAGAACTGGGAGAAGGACATAGGATACTTTTGGGTAGGGGTAGTGTAGGGTAGGGTAGGGTAGGGGTAGGGTAGGGGTAGGGTAGGGTAGGGGTAGGGTCGGGGTAGGATAGGGGTATGGTAGGGGTAGGGTAGGGGTAGGGTAGGGGTAGGGTAGGGGTAGGGTAGGGGTAGGGTAGGGGTAGGGTAGGGTAGGGGTAGGGTAGGGGTAGGGTAGGGTAGGGGTAGGGGTAGGGTAGGGGTAGGGTTGGGTTAGGGTAGGGCAGGGGTAGGGTATAAAAGTCCACCCGTGCGAAGCCGGGGCGGGCCGCTAGTAGTAAATAATAAGTCCCGTTCGCGCCCCGCCCCGCACCTCGCTGCCTACTGTTGTTTTTGTTTATTGTGTATGTATTATTGTATTTTTTTTCTCCCTTAATCCATGTTTTGTGTTTTATTTTTACGGCGTCCGAGCCTCAAGTGTTGTCCTTGCCTATGTACTTCTTTTTATTTTTTAATTACTGTAATTACTATTTTGCATTCGTTTTTGTGTGTTCATTAAATGTTTTTCTTTCTTTCTTATAGTTTTATAAGTAAAAGCTTGTACCCACTTGCCAGAAATTCCTGACACAACAAGTTTAAGACCTACTGACTAATATTACAAAGCTGAAAGTTTCGTATCTTGTTTCGTTATAAAGCTTAATTCGAAAATACGTGACAGAAAACCATGATAATACAACATTATTTGCGGGTAGCACATGCATACATACAGACACGTCTCGTTAACCGCAATATAATTTTAACATTATATCTTTAGACGACTATGTCAAGGATAAATTATGTAAAAAGGCTTATTATAAAATTTCTGATTATGTCAGTGACAAAACAGCTTGGGAGTGAGCTGCAAAATAATTAAAAAAAAAATATTAAAAAAAAAGGATTCCTCTGAGTTTCTTGCCAGTTCTTCTCAGAGTTGCCACGTTCAGAATGAATGGTAGTAAAAGAAAGGGACGCATCATAAGAACATGATTTAAAATATTTTAAATGTGTCTATATGAAAAAAAGAATTTTTGACTTTGACTGTTGGTCATTTGTCAAGTCGTAGGTATTTATTATAAATTTTACAAACTGTATTTACTTATACTATAAATCAGCAAAAGCAAAAAAAGCAAACTAAATATATTCTAATAAAATAGTCTACATCCAATCTAAGATGATAAGCAGCCGAAGCCCAATGGCTAGGGGCGAAGGATTTGTGTTCGCCGCGCCGCCGGTTTGATCCCCACCCATTGCACTACCGACAAGCATTTTAGCTTAGCATGAGGTGTTAACAAGAATACTAGTAAACTGCAAAACTGCTAGTAATCTTTCTAGAAAAAATACTGACTCCGGGTTAATTTCAAGATCAGAGGAAAAGTATTTATTTCACATCGCTGAAGATAAAAAAAAATTAAACGTGATACAAACATGGATACAGGCACTGCCCTACAGCATAGGCGCAAGGCTTCAAGGCAGTCCTCAGTCTATTCAGCGAAAATTGTATCCTATCTAATCTGAGTTATTACTCGAGTAAGAAGCTTCTAGAATTCCTTTTCACCATACTCAAGTAACATACCCAAGAACTGCACAGCTGATAAGCATTGCCATACAACGGCGCAATACTGCTAGCATTCTGGGAACCTTGCCAAGTAGTATAGAATTACAATAGTAAATAGTATTTTATAAGTTAGTTTTAATTTGTATTCGCGCGCTGGCGGCGGGATATGTGGGATTCGCCCTCTCCATAGCGTGGTATGCTAAACTCATACCACGAGGCGAGGAAACTACTACCACTTAAACCTCCCGGACACTCCTTCGATCCGCCGTTGGCGGGGGCCGGGTACGCATGAGCCATCCGGCCCCCAGACGGCACCCGCGGCCAACATGGTACCGCGGGATCTCCGGGGCCACACTTACAGTGGCCCATTTACCCAATTATAGGGACACTCGGAGTGTAGAGGCGTCCCTACTCCTTATGGGTCAGCCTCGAAGGGAGCGGGACCCATGTCCCCCACTCCCCGAGACCGAGCCTAGGCAATAGATAGAGTGATTCAAGAGGATGGTTTATATGTATGATAAATCAGCATTGCACCCGTGCAAAGCCAGGGCGGGTCGCTAGTATTATTTAAAGTCAAGATAATGCACTCGCATATTTAATAGTACGTGCTCTTATTACTGTATGTATATATAACTTATATTAAATTCCGAGTGAACACAGCAGTACCTAAACGCGGTGTATTTATTTCCTCGGCGTGTTGTGTTGAAACTTGTTGAGAACAAAATTACCGTATATCGTGTGCGTTGAGTCAGTGACAAGTGCCAGTATATGTTAGCTAGCTTCAGCAAATGTGAGTTGATGAAATTACCTAACTTGTTAGTTGTGTATTTTTTTTCAAAGATTACTAGCAGTTTTGCAGTTTACTGGTATTCTCGTTAACAACTCGTGCTAAGCTAAAATGCTTGTGTTACGAGTGGGTTCACGTCGGTAGTGCAATGGGTGCAGATCGAACCGGCGACAACAAGATAACCAGTCCGACGCTCCTAGCTAACTAGGTACGACCGCTTGTTACTGCTATTTTTCTATTCTAATATAATAAAGAGTAAAGAATTGGTTCCCTGAAATAGCGAGGCGGGGTCGCGGCGGACCACGTAGGAGATGGCGGGACGAACTGGATAGGTTCCAACAAAACTGGAAGGAGGACGCGCGGGCTCGCGAACGATACAAGGAGTAGAGGGAGGCCTTTGCCCAGGAGTGGGACAGCGTAAAAAAATAAAAAAAGATTATTCGTTTGCATTGCTTGAAAAAAATCTTCCACCATTCGAAAGCTATTTTTTAACACCGTTGCTCGTAAAGCTGTATTTCCACCGGTTTTAAATATGTAAAGCGGGTCATAAAAAACGCGTGTGTTACCAAAGCAAATAGTTAAGTTATAGTCCATACAAATTCCATAACAGTATTATTTGCCATTTCGCGCACTGTTGCTATTCAAATTTCAGTGCATTCACAGATTCAGTTTATTTAAAATAAAAAAAAAACAGTTTATTCGGTAATTTAAAAACTTGGCTGCATGCTCTAAGGTCTTTGCCAACATTTTCACGCAGCTACGGCAGAAAATAATCCTCGCGCCATTTTTCTCAAATTTTCTTTTCTTTGTACTTGTATTGTGAAAAATGTTTTTTTTTCTGTTTCCTCGCAAATGTGTTAAAAAACGTCGTACGATATACGTGCGTATTGGTTATAACATGCTCGGCTCAATTACGCCCTCGCCTCCGGCTCGGGCTGAAATTCCGCCTCGCATGTTATAACCATCATAACGCACTAATATCGTAATGTACTATTATCCAGGAGTAACATAGGTTTATAGCCGCGGGCACCGGCTTAAGAATGTTGCCCCCATCTCCTCCCGTGGGCGCCGTAGGACCCGGCCAAGGGAAATTCAGAAGATGGACAGCAGCGTCTTCTTGGACTAAAACACCGAATACTGCGCTCGCCAACCCGCCCGCCAAACGTGGCGAGTATTGGCAAACCCCCCTTGAGGGAGGCCATTGTCCAACAGTGGACGTCCTAGGGCTGAAATGATGAACATAGGTTTTATTACACTATGAAGTTAAAACCGCGCGTGCGCAACTATAAAGAATATTTTTACCATTCAGTTATGTTCACTCATAATAAAATAATATGATTATTGACTAAATATAAGGTATTTAACACTTTTTTTTTATTTATTTCTAAATACTTTCTGTACTTACGCTTAAATAATGTTTTTATTTGTTAAAAAATGTTTTCTCACTAAGTGAAATATTGTTAATTCTTTATGACGAAAATAAAGTTCTTAAACCATACTGCGAAAGTATAATTACGTTAGTTCGGAATTTGCGGTCAAATAGTACATTTTATTTAACTTAAGTGGTAATGACCGCGGATCGGCAACCGTAGCGTAGCGTCGTAACTAGATAGCCGGATGATCTAGTAAAGGCTGCGGGATCACGGTGCATGCAGGCATACAGCCGAATAACGTGTCGCTGCTAGCGCCGGTGCTCTGTGTGACAGCTTAATACAGATATTACAACATGATTCGGCGCTATACCGCGGCGCTATATAGCGCGTTAAGTACGTGTCCTATTTTAGCGCGCTAAGTACGTGGCGTATTTGTCCATTTGAGTATGTTTCTCATGTGGGCCGTGTTGAAACCGGTAGTAAAGTAACCCACTGAGTTTGTTTCGCCGGATCTTCTCAGTTGGGGCGCATTGGATCCGGTGGTAGCATTAAAGCGCGTCCCTCGTTATATGCTCATGGTCCACCCAAATAATGACGATTGTTTTGACATAATATAGACAGAACAAGCATTTTGCGTCGCTAAGAACAATATAAATAAATAAATTATAATAATAACATATAAATATATGATAATATAAAAATAATTAATTTTAAAGATATAAATAAATAACAAATATAATGAACAATTTTTTCTAATTAATGTTTGACTATTTACAAACCAATTACTGGTTTACGTAAATAAAAATGATTTTTATTTTATTTTTTTATTTTATTTACCTATTTGTCTAAGCCTTTGGAAACTTCATATTTCTAAGAAAACAAAGAACGGCATGTTTTTCTCCGCAACAAAACACGTTACAACCGCAGCAAGGTTCAGAAGCCGCACAAACGTAATTGCACATGTTTTCAGATTAAAGATTGTGCGAGCCGTTAATAGCATCAGGTATGAAGATTACTGCGTATGTCATGGATGCTTGGTTTTTTCCTTTGTTTACTGTATGGATGTATGTAGATTTGCCGTGTGGTTTTCGGCTTAGAATAAACCACCCCATGTCCTCCCATGGGTGTCGTAAAAGGCGACTAAGGGACATAATAGCTGATGGATGGGCAGCAGCATCTATTAGCTCAACGTTTACATCTTACTGCGATCACCAATCCGCCTGCCAAGCGTGGTAATTATGGCAATATCCCTCAACGATCCTGGCTTGCCAAGGTCTGTTAACAGGAGGCCCAAGTTCAGCAGTGGACGTAAACGGGCTGTTGATGATGACTGTATGTAGATAAATTGACATAATGGACATATATTTGTGTATAAGCACATATTTAAAACTAGCTAATTTTATAAGCTTTCTTAACTACCGTTTTGGAGATTGCATGCATGTATTCCGGGCATGTATATATATGTTATGTATTTCGGGCAAAAAACAAACAGACTAATTTCATGTGTGTCAAAATATATAATAAAATACCGGAAAGCATAAAAAATATAAAACTGGAAAACATATTTAAAAAAGAACTGCAAAATAAAATATTTAAAACAGAAATGTTACTATAATTTAAATGACTTTTTTGAAAAAAAGTGACAAACAATTACGATCTTTTGACTCCCAACGATTATATTATAATCGGAATGCCATAAATTATCGGCAAATTGTTAAGTATTTTAGTTGAATGTCTTGTTTGAATTTATATAATTGTATTTTATTTTATTTTTTCTTGTTAAAATGATAATTTACCTATTGCTGACATAACTCAAAATTGAATTAGGATTAGAAATAAGAAAATGACGATATCTATAAAATAATGTAACGTTTTAAATTGAATGTAACTTTGTAACCCCTATTGTAATTTTATTATCTACTGTTGCTGTGCCCTAACAGGGTTCATATTGGTAACATTAAATAGGGTGACTGGTAATTAGTGACCGATACCTAAATACATGATTGTGCTCACGATAACAAACAACTTTTACTATAGCACCAACCCTGAAATCGCGAAAAAAAAATCAGCTGTTCCAAACATTCATGTTCACATAACTAGTCAACATGGTAGGGAGCAGCTGATTTTTTTTCTAATTACCAGTCACCCTACATATTCTACCTATAACACCTATTGTAAACCCATGAAGAAAGAAATTAATGAATTGAATTTAATTGTGTCATTAGAGCATTTAGTAAAAAACTTTATTTTCACTTCAAACAGACACCGATTTTATTTAGTTGTATAGAAGAGATTTGTGAGTTTGATTATTAGTAAAACCGCGCTAGGAAGCTCTTCTTTCATTATCCAAAGAGATAGACTATACCCATATACCCGAAACTGATAACTTACCGTTATTTCTAACAGCCTAAGATAAAAACCTCAACCACAATAGGGTACAAAATTATTGCTATTGTCTCACTACTACTGCGATATTATCTCAATATTAAATTGTCACATATCACGAAGAAGAATAACATCGCAAAGGTATGACTAGCAGAAATCATTCAGTCGTAAAAATTGCCGCGCTGAGTTGTGGTGGAAAGTAATAGGCAATTTTCCGGAGATGGTTCCCGCTATCAATACTTATGCTTATTAACATAAGGGGCTTGTCACAACGTGTTGGGGTGCGGGGGCTGTTTGTGTAGGGTTGTTTTACGAATCTGGTGAATGGAATGACCGGACGAGATTATAATCGGATGTTGTAAAGCAGGAAGGACTACTGCGTGGAGTAGCGGTATAATAAGAAATCTTTGTGTAAATTTTAAGATTTACTACCTTATTTACTACCCTACTCATAAAATAAGGTAAAACGTGTTTTTTTACACACTACGCTTTAATTACCCGGTCTAAAAATAATAGCCTTAAACTATATATACAAAGCCTTGGGAGTATATTTCCATTACGTTTTTTTTTGTCTGGAACTAAAATAAATTTGTAGAAAATATTTGCGCTGTGATTAAATACCTACATAACTGTTATAAATCAAGTAACGTAATTTTTTATAGTTTTAAATCTTTGTTGTCGACTTGATAAATAAAAGTGTTTGCAAAGATCCAAAGATCTTGACTATTGAGAACGTTTCTGAAAGGATCAAAAGTTTTCCAACTCCAGAATATCACTGAAATTCAAGCCAAGCCAATTTAACGTGTAAACACTTACTCGACATGTCGCATCCTCTAAGCTTTCGGATGAAGACCAGTTCCTTCCATGTACGAAACTGTACGGTACAACGTTTGTTAAAGAAACGCTCGTGTCCGATGCCCTCGTAGACCAGAAAGTTCGAGAGGCAGTGGCACCTCTGGGTTGTGGTTCTAACTCCATAAGGATGCCCCCAGGTGTGTGTCACTTAATTGTATGCTTTTAAAAATGTTCAATATACAGGGTGTCCCGAAAGATTACGTAGCTGGGAAGGGGGGGTGATAGGGATGGTCACAAGGGTCACCAGAAAAATATAAAAAATTCCCTCTGGGTGTTTAAAAAAATAAATGGCATTTTTTAAAAGACTAAAAATTTTACACCTTGTGCTAACTGTACCTACAAATATGGCTGTATTTAAAAAAAATGCTGTTATGTAATCTTCAATAACAACAAGGTCATCAACATCAAAAATAACAAGGTGTAAAATTTTAAGTTTTTAAAAAAATGCCATTTTTTTTTTAAATACCCATAGCGGATTTTTTTTTTATTTTTCTAGTGACCATTGTGTCCACCCCTGTCACCCCCTTTCCCAGCTACTTAACCTTTTGGGACACCCTGTATACCTATAATAATTAATGTAAATATGAACTTATTATGAGTAGAGGAATTAATGACAAACGGACAGACGGAGTACATTGTCTGTGATGTCCTACAATTAGCAGCACTCACAGGTTGCACTTGCTAGTCATAGTTACCTAAGTAGTTTTATTCATAGAATAAGAATAATAACCTATTAATTACAGTTCTTTTTCATTGTGATTTTGACAAGTACAAGTGTATGTAAATACCTAAGTAGTACCTGAATAAATTCATTATTTCATTATTATTAGGCCCGCAAACTGTAACGTTGAGCGACAGTTGAACAAAACTCCTTTAAAAAACCCAAACGTCATCATCCCGCAATCCCCCCGCCAGCGACCGCCCTGAGCCGTCGCTGGCGGGGGGTGCCTGAGGACCTCTGAGGCTCTGGCGCAGGTTGCTTAGTTTGTAGTTTTTAAACAATTTAAAGAGTAACAAACATACATACATCTGAACATATACAAACTGTCACATTTATAATATTAGTATGATTTTAAGACGCGGTTCCCACGGAATCCGAACGAGACAGCCGTATGTTTCTAAAAGCATGTTTAATTTTCTTTAATTTGTTAACATGATAAGCTATTATTAAACCGTATAGTTTAGAGGGAAAATAAATATTTGGCAACTGTTTCTTCAGGTTAGTCTTACATTGGGGAAGGTCGAAAAACAATAGCTTTAAAATATCCAAAGCCTTGCAAGTATTTATTCATTAAGTTTTTTTTGTCTGGAACTAGAATATTTAGGCTTAATTTAGCCACTACAATGTTGTTACGGATTGACCAATCCTGTTAAATATATTTTTGATTTTACTAGCGACCCGCCCCGGCTTCGCACGGGTGCAATGCTGATGCATCATACATATAAATCTTCGTTATGATTCACTCTATCTATTAACCACATCAAAATCTGTTGCGTAATTTTAAATATCTAAGCATACATAGGGGCGGACACACAGCGGCAAGCGACTTTGTTTTATACAATGTAGTGATGTATGGGCTGGTTTTATTTATACTTTATACAGGGTGTCCCAAAAGGTTAAGTAGCTGGGAAAGGGGGTGACAGGGGTGGACACAATGGTCACTAGAAAAATAAAAAATAAATCCGCTCTGGGTATTTAAAATAAAAATGGCATTTTTTTAAAAACTTAAAATTTTACATTTTTTTATTTTTGATGTTGATGTTGATGTTGATGACCTTGTTGTTATTGAAGATTACATAACAGCATTTTTTTTAAATACAGCCATATTTGTAGGTACAGTTAGCACAAGGTGTAAAATTTTTAGTCTTTTAAAAAATGCCATTTATTTTTTTAAACACCCAGAGGGAATTTTTTATATTTTTCTGGTGACCCTTGTGACCATCCCTATCACCCCCCTTCCCAGCTACGTAATCTTTTGGGACACCCTGTATATATACTACTTTTATGTTGTAGTTTAAAATTCTAAAGGTATAGATTTGGAACACCTATAAACGCTGTTTGTACCAATGAAAGAGGCTTGTTTTGTTTCCGATGCTCATATGTACTTAGCCACGAGGCTTTTGCTACTTCACCGGGCATAAAGGCTTTATTAATAAGGAGCTCTGCGAGCTGCTACAGTCTTATTAAGAAATCGCCGCTTAAAATAAAATTGTGTTATTTGAGTGACTTTTCAGAGAAGTCGTTTAGTATTTCAGCCATTTTGTGTTAAATTTATATTTGTTCGTAATAATCTTAACGTCGAAAGAACTGTAGCTTCGTCTTCATGTTTCGCAATTAATTTTGTAGCTAGTGGTTTAATGAAAATCACTATAGTAGATTTAACTCCGGTATCTTCTTCAACAGCCCGTTTACGTCCTCTGCTGAACATGGGCCTCTTAAACTACCTTGGCAAGCCAGGATCGTTGAAGGATATTGCCATAATCACCACGCTTGGCAGACGGATTGGTGATCGCAGTAGGGTGTAAACCTTGAGCTAATAGATGCTGCTGCCCATCCATCAGCCATATGTGCCTTAGTCGCCTTTTACGACACCCATGGGAGGACATGGGGTGATCTATTCTAAGCCGGAAACCACACGGCAAGTGCACGGCTCCGGTATCTTATTGGCGAGGAAACAAGAATTTAGTAGGTATATCTGATTTTTTATGTTAAATTTTCTCCTACATAATCTAAACGAATATGATATTCTTCTCATAAAAGTCGTTATTCTTATTATTCTGTATCAGTATATCAATTCAATAAAGTTCAATTTAAACTTGATGTCTAGTAAAACACGAATTGGTAATGGTCGAATGCCTAGACTGATATTTATGATAACTAAGCACCATCTCGATTACCTCAAATTTGGAATAAAGAATGCGCATCAAAATCAGTCGATTCCTTTAGCAGGTCAAACTTATTACGTAATTTTTTGTCGAGGGTTAAAAACATATATTTTTTCTTATCAACATTTTAATCTTAGCTGTCGATACTACCTGAAGTTAAAATGTAATGTGTTTACTCGGAATTCATTAAAATTTCAGTTCGTATATTTACTTCGTAAAATATACTTGTGTAAATACTTAAATCCTGCGGTATTTTGCCTTTTCACAACAGTAAAATACACTTGATGTTCCGATCATTACGCTTACGAATATATATATATAACATTCTGTTATTCCGCTTTAAGTTTACACAATTAAGGGTTTAACGAAATTTCACGAAACTTGATATTGATTACTACTTATTAATTAAGCGAGTTAATAAACTTTATTTATAATATAATTAGCGACTATCACATGCCATAACAACATTGGTAAATTTTATTTAATAACATTATTTTTGAAATTTACTAGTCAATATTAGTTTTTTTTTTTCGTTATTATTGTATTTGACTTATAATAAGTACGATCGATTCGACTACATTATCAATTAACGTTTTCATTTCATTTGATTAGCTTTATTGTAATTGGCTGGTTTTTCGCAGTATTATGTGTTTTAATCATCAGTACCACGTCCACTGCCAAACATAGATTTCCTCCCGAGGAAGGCTTTTGCCATAGTCAACATGCTTGGCAGGCAAGTTGATGACTGCAATAATATGTTGAACACAAGGAAACACTGCCGCCCAGATAAATGCTTTTTATTGATGTTATAACAATCAGGACTAACGGCTTAACGTGCTTTCCGTGGCACGCAGGGTAGTCCCTCATATATCTACCTCATATAATATAAGACATGTAAAGAAATTTTAGAATTTACACACGTACTATGACGATATAAATTAATATCGCCAGAGCACCGGTGCTAACACCGCGACTGAGCGTGGCGTATGCTAAGTGCCAACGCTTCGCTCTGTCGCGACGTAAGAACGCATTGACGCCAGGCGTTGTATTGCTTTGCGCTAGTCAGATAAAAGAGCGCGACGTTAAAACGCATAGCTATTGACGCTACAACGCGGCGCTAAGAACGCGTTCTGTTTGGCGAAGCCTTTAGAAGTTTAGACGAAGACTGCATTAAATAAATACTGAACCGCATTTAGCCTCTCGGCTAAGAGTGGTTCTTAATGCAGTCTCCGCCCAAGCTCCACTAAGGGCAGCTCTCTTGGGCAGGCTGCTAAAGATGTTGTTTTCACCATTATTAAAGATATTATGATTAAGTGGTAGCCAGCCATAAATAAGCAGGACTCCCCACTCAGCTCTATGCTTTTTGAGGTAGCTCGTGGCTAACTACAAATGCTTGTGAAACAACAGAGAATTTTTAATACTAAATCATACTCAGAAACTAAAGAATAATTCACTTATTACTAATAATATTCTACGCTCTGATGAAGATCTGCGTCTCGAACTAGGCACTCAGCTATGTCTCAGCACATAATACCTCCTCTATTTCCTTACAATTTTGTTACAAGTAGGTATGTATTTACTTACTACTTACTTTATAAACTTATATGGGGTATACAAATACCTACTGGTTGACATTTTTTACCGTCTTGAAAATAATAGGTCGTGATATGTATTTTATTATTTTTTTATTGACATAGAGTAAAAATCGTAACGATAACAATACGTACCTAATAAGGTAGTTACGTTACGTTACTTAAAAGATGTGCCTATAGTACGTAGGCCGCAATCAAATATAAATGAAAAGAGTGACCGGAATAGCGTAACTACCTACTTAGGTATGTATTTTGACGGTTACGATTTTCACTGTATGCCAGTTAAAAAAAAATGGTGAAGTAACTATGCCTTAGACATCTATTTCATAATATATCACGCCCTATTATTTTCAAGACGGTAAAAAAGTCACCCATTATAATTAAGGGAACAGGATAAAATTGTAAAACATTTCAAAGATTATATTCTCAACGTAAAATCCATGGTGTTATAAACAACTTAATTAGATACATTATTTAAAACAGTCAGCCCAACTGCTAAATTTATGAACAAAACGTTGTAATAACTTATTTACACAAGGAAGTTTAATTGAAACATAAAACGGCTAAGCTTCTCAATAAATCAGAATATAAATTTAACTGGAAATGCCTGTTCAAACATTCAATAATATTCTATCATTAAACATTTCACCCTATTGTTGGGAAATAAATATTAGACTGAGGACCGGGTAGATTAGTCAAAGCGACGTAATAAGTTACATCTTGCTAGACTATTTATTCTTTCTAAGTATCTATTTTAAATTATATTTGACTAAAACTACTAACTCTTTTAAATACTTGGCAAGGGTCTCAAAATGCTGGCAACATTGCCAAGTTAAATTAATGCTGTTACATCGCCCAAACGTCCTTGAGATTTGACCTTCTAATACAAATATTTTATTGGAACCAAAAACAGATAATTGTGCATAAATGTTAATTTTATGTACGATGCGTCGCCATTGGTCTCAATTGTAACCTTCCGATGCCCTCGTAGACCCGAAGTCCGAGAGGCCCGCGAACTGTAAAGTAGAGCGACAGTTGCACAAAACTCCCCTAAAGAAACTAAAAGCCATAATCCCTCAATCTCTCCGTCAGCGACCGCCCTGAGCCAAGGTCCAAGTCCCACAGGCGACGCCCTCTTGCGCAGGTTGATTAGTTTGTAGTGTTTAAACCATTTATCTAGGCTGGAGCTATGCTCGCCTTTATGCCCGGTGAAGTAGCAAAAGCCTTCTGGCTAACTACATATGTCCTATTCATATTCTATTTTTTTTTCAAAACACAAAGAATGTTTTCCGTTTCATGCATGTATGGCGCACCCGCTCTTGATATTGACTCGTATGTTTCCTATCAACTTCTAACGTATCACGTTCGTGCAATAAAAATGCTTAGAAACTTTTGTGAATACAAACGTTTATGCGATATTTGTCGTTCCAAGCGCCTCTACACCTTCACCCTTTACAGGATTACAAAAGATATGACTGCCTTTTGGCACAGACTTTTTGTGCGAACGCGTGCGGATCCGTGCGAATTTACATATTATTCGCGCGAATAATCATTTACAAAGTTTTGGGTCAGTTAATAAAGTGGTACTGACATTTGAGTTATGAGAGTTTTGTCATTTTAGCACTTCAGTAAGTTTGATTTATTTTTCAAATAGAGTAGGTACCTAAATTCTAAGAACCCCATCAAAACGTCAAACAAATTTTAAAATTGTGAACAGTAGGTATGCTCGGCGTTTCCCTGAGTGATCGAATCAGAAATGTAGAGATCCGCAGGAGAACAAAGCTGACATCGGATTAGTAAGCTTAAGTGGCAATGGGCAGGACACATAACTCGAAGAACTGACGGCCGATGGAGCAGAAAGGTTCTCAAATTGAGACCACGAACTGGCAAGCGCAGCGTAGGACGACCGCCTGCACGATGGACTGATGACCTCATGAAGGTTGCAGTCAGTGGTTGCAGGCCGCTAGCGATCGTTCGCGATGGAAATCGATGGGGGAGGCCTATGTTCTGCAGTGGACTACCACAGACTGAAGATAATGAAGATGAGGAAATAATAGTTCAAAATTGGAACGTTTTTATTTTTTTACTTTTTTAAAAGCTTTTAGAAGCTAGTTAAAATTATATTCCGAATTGGATGAAAGGTACATAATAAGTTGTAGGTGTTTAATGATAAGTCGCAGTTTTATTACCCTTTAATGGGCAGTGGTAATACAGTTGCCACCATATTTTGAACTATATGTTCTAGCAATAGAGATCAAAATCAATCGACTTTTTCACTTTAAGCGGCCATAGCCATGGCTAGGGGCGTCGGACTTATGATCTTGTGGTCGCTGGTTGGATCCCCACCCATTGCATTGGCAAGTGGGTTGGTGACCGCAGTTGTAATAATGTTTTATGATATAGGGAATCGCTGTTGCCTGTTCCCTGGTATATACATAATTTTACGGCCAACCAACGGCTTTAAGTGCTTTTCTTACACACGTAGGTAAGTCCCTCAAAAAACCAGGCCCGGAAAAATATCTAAGATTTAATATAAAGATATTTTGTCCGAATTTTGAATCGAACCCACGACCTCCATCTATAAGCAAGACTTACCGTTACTCCACAGACGTAGCTGCAATTATAATACTGGAACGTTTCATTTCTTTGAAGTTGTGTAATTTCTGCAAACATTATTTGCTACAGACACGAAGCTTTAGTACTGGGACTGTACAAGCTTGAACAGAAGGTCCATTGGTACAAGTTTCCTATAAAAGGTTTGCTTCAAAGCCCACGTGACTGGTATAAAATTGTCGAGATGTATTTCTTCGCTAACTTCTCTTTTCAAAGTTTTACGCTTCATTGAGGCGAATGAAAAGTTTTGTTTTTAAACGCTTTTTGATTTCAATAAGAAATGCAACGAGAAATTGTAGATGTATATTGTGCGTTATAGGTACCTAATATATATTTAAATATTACTGAACACTTAAGGAATCAAACTACTTAAATAATTAATATAGTAATTGTGTTACAATCACTTTTCATTATTAATATGTGGGTACCTACTACACATGACTATTCTTCTTTCTTTGACCTGTAAAATAGCATGGTTATTCTTCATAATCAGGCTTAACGTGGTTTCCGAGGCACGGAGGGTAGTCCCTAAACCACCCAGACCCGGAAAGAAATCTTAGAATTTACAGAACGATTTCCTTTCCGGCGTGGGGATCGAATCCACGATATCCGACATTTGAAGCTAGCCAATTACCGCTACGTTACGGAGGTTTGTAAATTAAATGAAAACAATTAGCCTCCTTCTGGGGAGGTGGTTTGCTATAGATTTGCTCGTTTTTGATATACGATTATTAAACATGTTGTTATAACAATCGGGATCAACGGCTTAACGTGCTTTACAAAGCACGGAGGCTAATCCCTCAACCAACTAAACCCGGAATGAAATCTAAGAATTTACATAAAGATTTCCTGACCGGCGTGTGGACCGAACTCACGACCTTTGAGATTTGAAGGCGAGCCAAATACCGCTACGCTACGGAGGTTGTCAATCTTAGCCAACTTAAAATTTATTTTTCATTATCATCATCATAAATACGTATCATATAATAACACACACAGAGTAACGTATCTGCCTATGCCATGGTATATCATTTCTTTTGGTGATATCACAACAATCGGAACCTACAACTTAAAGTGCTTTCCAAGGCACGTAGGGTACCAACCACACTCGGAAAGAAATCTTGGATATTACACAAATAATTCTCGTCCGCCATGAGAATCGAACTGCCGCTATGCCGCGAATGTAAACTATATTTGTAGACTATCTTAATTACATATATATTATTATTTTTGTGATCAGGAGAGCAATTGATTCAACTGGTAAGTGCCATATATGCTTTAAAAAAGCAACCTATAGCTAATTACCCACTGGTTCGGGGAAGCTTTTCTTATTTCTAGTTAATGAATTCATCTAGCGATACCATCAAACCCTTTTAAATAAACCAAACTTGATATAATTACTTAAATCTTACGAACATTAAAACACCGACATCTTTATAGCATCCATTATCTTAGAAAGGGTTTCTATGAAATGGTAAGAGCTTTCTGGCGCAGTTCATTGTTCTTACTCCATAATTTTACACTACGATGCCCAAATTATCGTCTAGTATACGTATAAATATAAAAAAAGACAGAATTTACTTGGGAGTGAGTTACTCTGATCATCATCATCATCATTAGCCCGTATAACGTTCACTGCTGAACATGGGCCTCCTCCTAAGGGAGGGTATTTCCATGCAATGCCATATCCACCATGCTTGGCAGGCGGGTTGGTGACCGCAGTATTAAGTCGTAACACACAAGGAAATGCCGCTGCTCGCTCCTTGATATACGATTATTACAGATGATGTTATAACAATCGGGACCAACGGCTTAAGGCTAGACTAAGGCTTCCGAGGCACGGAGGGTAATCCCTCAAACAACCAGACCAGGAAAGAAATCTAAGAATTTACACAAAGATTTCCTGTCAATCTCCGAGATTTAAAACGAGCCAAATACCGCTTCGCTACAGAGGTCGTTACACTGATAATCATCATCATCATCAACAGCCCGTTTACGTCCACTGCTGAACATGGGCCTCCTCTTAACAGACCTTGCAAACCAGGATCGTTGAGGGTTATTGCCATAATCACCACGCATGGCAGACGGATTGGTGATCGCAGTAAGATGTAAACCTTGAGCTAATAGATGCTGCTGCCCATCCATCAGCTATATGTCCCTTAGTCGCCTTTTACGACACCCATGGGAGGACATGGGGTGGTCTATTCTAAGCCGGAAACCATACGGCAATATTGCATTGACTTAACTCTGATAATATTGCTTTATTAATACCGCCGCCGAGAGAAAAGAAGAGAGTCTTTTAAAGAACCCTCCTTATGTCTCTAGTTAATATGACCACTCTTTTACCGTCCGTGCCGTGCGGTTATGAAATTCCCTTCCACACCCCATTGGCGCTTGTTCTTCTCTTAACACATTTAAAAGAAGAACAAAAGAGTACTTTTTGACTTAGTAATCATATTACATAATTTGGAAATATATGTTAGTATATGTAGCATATTATAATTATTAACAATATGTATGTAGGTTTAAATATTAGCATGTATCTATTAGGTCAAATAAAATCCACCCTAAACCGACGTGCTTGTATGAAGAATGTAATGAGAGTGAATGAAGCGAAAGTGGAGGTCCATTGTCTCTGCGTACCCCGCTGGGAAACAGGTGTGAGCTTATGTATGTAGTGTGATGTTTTTTGATATGTATTCACCACTTTGGTAGAAAATATTATTAGATTCGTCCGTTGTACACTAGGTATGCACTTTTAATCAAATGCTTCTTTCATAAGGTTTGCGCGAAGAGAATTCATTATTGAATTAAGCTCGCCTTTGTACTTGTAGTTTCCGTTGTACTCATTTTATGTTGTATATTTACGGTGTGCAATAAAGAGTAAATAAATTCGCGATTTGTCCGTGTGGAAATCAACAAAGGAATATTTAGAAATATTTAGTGATTTTTTACATTGCAAAAATACAATTGTACATACAGAAAGTAGGGACCCAACCGCGAGAGTGGGGTCCGTGCTACCGATGGCAGGCTTTTAGAGAGAGGAACCTCCACACAATACACGCTGTCGTTATTATTATTATTATAAAGTTTTTTTTTATTTTAATTATAATTTATTTTCAGTATTTAATAGTTTTTCGTATTAGCTATATTAAAAGAAAACTATTTTTCCTAAAATTATGAACATGAAAGTTTGTGAGTATGGATGGATGGATGTTTGTTACTCTTTCACGCAAAAACTACTTAATGGATTTGGCTGAAATTTTGCACCAGGATTGGTTATACACTAAATTTACATATAAGCTACAAAACATCACGCTCCGACCCATTGGAGCAGAGTAACGTGAGTAAAACCGCGGGGCGCCTTAGTCGCCTCTAACGACACCTATAGGAAAATATAGGTTGGTCTATTCAAATCCGCAAACCACACGCTAATATAAGAGGGAATGTAATACCAACTAAAGTTTATCATTAAATTTTAACGTGTATTTCAACTGGTACATTTGTTCCGGCGTTCTTTAGTATTAAGAGTGATAATCGTAAAAAAATATTGCCTGTGAACGGAATACAGACGATGAATTTTTATATCTTTATCAAATCATATTATAAAAATGTTTCAAACGCACTCAGAATATTGGTTGGATGTAAAGACTTTTATGGTGTTTGAGTATATCTTAGTTTAATATTATATTTTTATATTTAAAAGGAATAATGTTAAAAGTACGGAAAACTTGATAAGCGATGCTGCTTGATTCGTATTTTCTCTAGCGAACATAATGCTACTAATATTATAAAACCGAAAATTTGTAAGTATGGATGGATGGATGGATGGATGTTTGTAACTCTTTCACGTTAAAACTACTGAATGGATTTGGCTGAATGTTTGCACGCCGATAGTTTATAAGCTGGATTAACATACAGGCTACAAAATATCACGCTCCGACCCACTGGAGCAGAATGACGCGGTAAAAACCGCAGGGGGCAGCAATACTTAAAATGTATTTAATTTTATTGTTAGGACACAGATCTAATGGGTTTCAAACATGTTTCTTAAAACGACACACTCGAAAATTTAACACAACCCAGAGGGCATCTTTATGGAGATTAATACATTACATAAAACTGTATCTTAGTAATGACATTGCCTTACATTACACTCTATCATAACAACACTTATTTTTAAATAATATAAAATACTAGTTGCGCCGCACTGGTTCACCCACGTAAATCCCGTTCCCGTGGCAACTTGAACTTAATATATAGCCTATGACAATAACAAATGACGTGGCTTTCTATTGGTAAAAGAATTTTCAAAATCGGTTTAGTAGATCAAGAGATTACCCCCTACAACGGCACAAACTCACAAACTTTACCTCTTTATAATATTAAAGTATAGAAATATATCATCATCATCATCAACAGCCCGTTTACGTCCACTGCTGAACATGGGCCTCCTCTTAACAGACCTTGGCAAGCCAGGATCGTAGAGGGATATTGCCATAATCACCACGCTTGGCAGACGGATTGATGATCGCAGTAGGATGTAAACCTTGAGTTAATAGATGCTGCTGCCCATCCATCAGCCATATGTCCCTTAGTCGCCTTTTACGACACCCATGGGAGGACATGGGGTGGTCTATTCTAAGCCGGCAGCCGGAAACCACACGGCAGAAATATATATTAAATAATATTTAGTTAATAGACTTACTAATCTTTACACATAAACAGTTTATGTTACTAACATTACCTTCACTTTATGTTATTCCGTAACTAGCGACCCGCCCCAGCTTCGCACGGTACACCCGTGCTGATGTAATATACATTTAAACCCTCCTAGTGAATCACTCTATCTACAAAAAAAAACGCATTAAAATCCGTGGCGTAGTTTTAAAGATCTAAGCATACATAGGTACAGCTGCAATGTCCTACAATTAGCAGCACTCACAGGCTGCACTTGCTCGTTATAGTTACCTAAGTTGTTTAATTCATAGAATAAGAATAATAACCTATTAATTACATTTCTTTTTCATTGTGATTTTGACAAGTACAAATGTATGTAAATACCTATAAGTGCTGAATAAGTTAATGATTTCATTTCAGACAGACAGCGTTAAGCGACTTTGATTTATACTGTTTAGGTAATGATAATTAATTCATCATCATCATAATCATCAGCCTGTTGTAGTCCACTGCTGAACATAGGCCTCCCCCATCGATTTCCAGCGGGAACGATCGATAGCGGCCTGCATCCACCGACTCCCCGCGACCTTTATGAGGTCGTCGGTCCATCGTGCAGGCGGTCGTCCTACGCTGCGCTTGCCAATTCGTGGACTCCACTCGAGAACCTTTTTGCTCCATCGGCCGTCCATCGTATAATTAATTACTTAGTTCAATTGTCAAAAGTAATGTATGTAACGAGCCTGATGAGCAATGATAAAAAACACGATACCTAATTTCATTGTTAGCACTGATTTTTTCATAATAGACACCTGTTTTCATCCATCCTCACACGGTAGAAAATATTTCAATATATCGCCACGTATTCCCAATAAAAAGGCGAAATGGTAAATTGCTTATTGCTTGTGTCTCGGCTGTGTCAAGAATGTATCCAAAGTGACTTTTCGATTTCAATTTTATTACACACCGATAAAAATAATGTTTTTTTACCAAATACGCCATGTATTTAGCCTGTACGCATTTGGGTCAATTGAAAGTCGATTGAGTCAAAAAGACAGTATTCGAGACAATTACATTGAAAAATTTGAGCAGAGGTAGGTACGAGGTTCAGTTTAGGGTAGAAATATTTTAGTCAAAAACCGTGTTTTTGAATGTAAGAAATCTAAGGTTCGTTCAGGCAAATATGAGATGGTGCTAAGTACGTCCATGTATTTATCAGAAAAAAATATAAACTTTAAATAAATACTATATTAAGTTGATGTAAGTAAACATGTCTGTATTTTTCAATTGAATTGAATTGTTGTTGTGAGAAAAATATAAGTAAGCAAGACAAATCTTTATTATATTAACTCAATCAGGTATATTGCGTTGACTTAGTTGCATAAGAAGTTTCGTTAAATACTACCTCAATCATTGTAAGTACACCGTGTATTTGAGAGAACGATTCCCTTCAAGTACGTACGGTACCTAAACCTAAGTCGTACCGTACTTCGCCGTATTTAAATACGTGGCGTATTTGACATAACTGAAAACAAGTTGAGGCAAAGTTTTCTTTTTATCAGTGCACCAATATCAATGTGAGAGATATGTCATTTGGCCCAAACTAAAATGTAATATTTATTGAAGTAGGTTTTGTTGCGAGCCGTGATTTTGTACCTACACGTTATGATACAGTGAACTGTGTGTGTATCCTATGTTTTATGACTTATACCTTTGTTAAAATAGGTTTTAAACTATGTGCTAATATATATATTTTTTAATTGGTTAGGTCTTTCTATCTCTTTATCTATACTAATATTATATAATATAGTATTGATATCATATTAGTATACTATGTAAAATATGTATAAATTTAATCATTTGTTATTAAATATATTATTTTGATTGTTATAACATCATCTATAACAAGCGTATACCAGGGAACGGGCAGCAGCATTTACCTGTGTATTACAACATAATACTGCGGTCACCAATCCGCCTGCCAAGCGTGGTGACTATGGCAAATTCCCTCCCTCGGGAGTAGGCCCATGTTCAGCAGTGGACGTTGTACGGGCTGATGATGATGATGATATTATTTTATAGGCTCCGTTACTACTTAGTGCACCTACCGTCCTACCATGTTATCTCTGCATCACCCTATGGTCGACTGGTATAAAATGCCTTAGGCATTAAGTTCACCAGTGTACAATATAAATGTACTACTTTAGTACATTATTAATACATATATTTATTTATTTATACTTATAAATAAATAAATAAATGATATTATAAAGAGAAAAGATTTAAATCTATACTAGCATTATAAAAAGGAAACATTTAATTGATTTTTTTGCATTAAATAGGCTCCGGAACAACGAAACCGATTTTGAAAATTCTTTCAACATTAGACAGCCATGGTATTTAGAAGTAACAAACGCTATATTTAATTATAAATTCCCACATGCGTGTGAGGCTAGTCTATACTAATATTATAAAGAGGAAAAGTTTGTATTTTTGTATGTTTGTTTCGAATAAACTCAAAAACTACTGAACGGATTTCGATAATTCTTTCACCTTTCACATTAGAATGCTACAGTATCCCTGAGTAACATAATTTAACACGAAATGTGCACCCGTGCGGAGCCGGGACGGGCCTCTAGTTTAACGATAATAATCTAACAAGAATTAGAATTATGCACATGAAACCGCGCGCGGGAACCTAGTCTGTTAGAAACAAACTTTTATCTTAAGAAAACACACAAACATCAACCTAACGCATTCACTTGAGATAGGCTATGATCATGAATATACGTAAGAACTGAATTAAAGGGCCCAATTCTAAAATCAAATAAGTGAATATTTATTTTTAAAATGTCTACCAGGAAACACTTACCAACTAATAACTACTTAACCCTATGACCTTCGAATGTAATCCTTCATAGATCATCCAAGTTCTCTCATAAAATATTACGACTACCCTAAAGAGAGAAGTTGGCTGAACTGAGAACAAACAAGCGATAATTATTGATATAAATAACTGGAGTTAAATATTCTTCTTAGTAACTGACCATTCATGTTCTTATTAAATTAGACCTTCGTCAATTGTAATAAGGTATATTTTGAAGTGCATTTAAATTGTCAGTTGGTCATTTCGGCAGAGTGGTGTACATCGTAAATAACTTAACGGAACATGAGAAATTAATAGGCTATATTATTGAAGCTTGTTTACGATGAAAACCAATTTCCATTGTGATAGTATTAAGTATATAATATCATTGTCGTAGTCATCCTGTCATTCGAAGGCTGTCGACCATTAAAATACCCTGTACTAGCTGGCTTCGGGTACGGTTTCACGCACGTATCTCCTGTTTTCATAAGGACTTTATAAATAAATATAACCTATAAGCCTTTTGCGATAAAAGGGCTATTTAACACTGTTATTTTTTCAATCGGACCTGTATTTCCTGAGATTAGCGCGCTTAAACAAACACACTCTTCAGCTCTTTATATATTAAATATAGATTATAGGGCATATGTGTGTCAGCGAAGACTTGTAAACCTTCTTTTCCATTTCTACAGAAATGGCTACGACTAGTGAGATATCAGGAATAGGACTGACAACTCAAAGCGCTCCACAGAATGAGCTATTTTCACCAACTTCTTGGCTTCGTGCTGGCACTTAGATTTTACTTTACAGAAATTTTCTATAAACATACTTTATTGCTCTTCTCGGAACTCAAACGCGATAGTAGTTACGGTCTACGAATGAATTTGAATTCGAAAAAGATTTCTCAAATATGACGATTCCAAACAAATGTAACCATTTTTACAGAATAAATGAATTTTGAATTTGAATTTGGTCATATTTGTTGCCACTACACCGAAATGGCAGCTAAGCTGACTATTTCAAACTATCTTGTATTTTCATTTCTTCCACCGTTAACCTGTTGCATTTGTTAGATAAAAACTTTGATTTCTGCGCGAGCCAATCAATAATGTGTTTAACGGGTGGCTTGGCTGTCTGACTACTCTCGGAAAATGTATCACTTAATAATTTATGAAAATAGCATAGCACAAAAGGAGAAAAACATACCTACTATTTCATCATCATCATCAACAGCCACTGGACGTCCTACGGCTGAAATGATGATGATGATGATATACTACTATTTGTTTGTTTGTTTACTTGAACGCGCTAATCTCAGAAACTAATAAATCGATTTGAAAATTTATTTTTGTGTTAGGTAGCCCATTTATCGAAGAAGACTATAGTTTAAGATGAAGTTACCACGGGAACAGGAGTTACGCGGGTGAAACCGCGCGTGGAAGCTAGTGCCCTATGTGTCCTAAACTATTCTATATACTTTAGGTTTATAGAAAATAATAAAGGTATATTATTAGTATTATTTAACTTATAAAGTTTAATTTAATTTCAATAAATTAACAGCATTACATTCAGATTTTTTTTTACCAAATTCGCCATCAGGCATATGAACCTGCACCCAGCATGCATATTGCAGCTATTAAACGTAACATACCACAAACTCCCAAATGAAAAGTTGTCTATGAAACAGATTGCCGACACGAGCAGGTGACGTCACGTAAAAAAGAGAAAAAAACAATATTCCCTGCTCTGTCATAAAGCTGAGATTTAAGCTTGAATATATTTCCCGAGTCCGCGAAACGGCTTTGGGTGAGCCAGCACATTAATAATGTCTCTATTTTTTACTGTGCTCTATTATGGCTACCTGCTCGTGAAGATTTATTTTTATTACTTTTTTAGGTATTTCAATAAGTTTCTGTAATTTTTCATAGTACAAAACGAAGTCGGTTCTTGTTGCTTGTCTGTCGCTACTGTACTACGCAATGGAATTTGATGCGGTTTTTTTAATAGTGATTCAAGAGAAAGGTGAATTTGAGAATTTCACTATATTATGTATGTAACAGTGATAAATGGCTTTTAAAATAAGTTTCATCTTACTACATGCTAAGTTTAAATAAAGGACGTATTAATATTTAATGAGGTAGACCTTCTCAGTATAAACATATCCTATTTTTCATTTTGAACCTTAAAACAATTAGGTTAAGGTTTAAAATCATAATTAACAATATGTGTTTTACAAGAAATATAAGTAAACCCTTGAACAACAGACTGTCTAAAAGTCTCAAACTGTCTAGCTAAATATTAATTACTATTCCAAAGTACATACTTTAACCTGTAACACAGCACTTTATTGTTTCAAAACCTTCATATATCATCGCTATAATTTTTGAGATAAAAATTTAAATCTTGGTTATTGTCTTCAAGGTTTTTAAGTGGTGTGTCACCACTGTGCTGTGCAATTATCTATATCTATACTAATATATCAAGCTGAAGAGTTTGTTTGCATGAACGAACAAATCTCAGAAACTGCTGGTCTGATTTTAAAAAATCTTTCAGTGTTTGACAGTTCATTTATTGAGGGATGCTATACGTTATATTTGATTATAAAGTTCAAACATTAACGGGAGCTATGCGAATAAAACCGCGCGGGAAGCTAGTTGTAGTATAATTTGATAATTATTGTCTTGAATACGACATAACAATTTTATGCCTTTTCTTTGCAGTATTTATCTCCATTACTTGCTTGCTATTGGTATCACCACACTCGAGGACATTCGGTGCAATCATCAGCATATCTCAATTCTTCACACAGATTCTTCACTTCTCACCTTAGCCTCCCGCATCTTCTTTAGCTATACTTGGCTACAGTTGTTGAGGTTATCAAGCTGCCAGACCTCGTTGTTGTCTTCAGTACCCATAGCTTTTCTTTCCACACAGTCTCCAGTCATCACCATCATCTTCCTGCCCTGCTCCCATTATTTGGGTTCGGCGCAATATATCATCCTCTTTAATTTTTTCCCTATCGTCCTATAGACGTCTCTTCCATACGGACATCTTTCTTATACATTTCATCTTTCGAACAGTCCGTCCATCTTTTTTTGGTTTTCCACTTCAATCATACTATCCCTCCATCTTTATATTCAGCATTATTTTCGTCACATGCATGTCCCTACGCATAACGGGCCCATAGCATTCTAAGCGAGTTCCTCTCAATTTCTCGGTCACTGCGCCACTTTCAGACTTCCTCTTATATACTCCTTTCGATTCCGATCCATTCTTGTTACTTCGCACATCCATCTCAACATTCGCATTTACGTCGCATGCAGTCTTCTTTCATCCACAGTCACAGTCTCCAGTCTCCATAAAAATCCTCTTTTGGGTCTTAGATCCGTGTTGAAGACCTACGACTGCATCTGCAACGGCTGTTGGTCGTACTCCCAATATGGTTCACCCATTGATATTTTAGTTAGCTGTACACTACAGGTCTCATAAGCGACTTTAGTTCTCTGCCGGGATAACTTTGTTGCAAAGTTTATCTTCCAGAGCCACTTCAAGCTCGATCCTTTGTTGTAGGTACATATTGGCGTCGTTGGTTATGCCAGGTAGAATTAACTGAACTTTAGTTTTAAGGCATTACGATATAGACAAAGAGAAAATTGACTTACCCCACCAATTGAAATTCTGGGTTCGATTTTTGTGCGGTATAATTATTTGTGTGTACCTAGGAAAGTTGTTCTGAGTGTAATAGCTATGCTTTGTATCCGTTAAGTAAGTATTGATCCGTTGAGTATGAAAAGTCAGCGACACATGGATTCATTTATTTAGTGCAGTAAAATAAATTCGTCGTTGTTATAATTGCAAGAAGTTGAAATGTGCCGATTGACTCAATCCACAGAAATTCAGCTGAATTTTATGAAATCAACTCGTCCGAAAACGCACGCCTACGCTTTCAAATATGAACAGCTTTTCCGTTCGCTTATCTTAATATCACCAGCCGGAGTATTACGTAGATATATGAAACGTTTTAAAATTAAACGTTGATTTTGTGATCTAGGTCAGTACCGTACGTATTTACAGTACACAGAAAAATGTGAAAAAGCTACCTTATACCGCTTTGTCGATAAGTGCATTAAATTCTTCATCAAGAAAGTGAATTGTAAGAGACGTTTACTATTTTACTGGGAATATAGGAAAGCAGGGCTATCCTCCCTCATAAAAAAAATAATAACTACAAACTAAGAGAACCCCCGTTTTTGAGCGTTATCGTCGTGCCGGAAGCCTGGCGCCTGGTATCTAGTCGCCGCGGCAACGTCGACGTCGACGTCGTGTGGCTTAAAATCATCTGTTATTTTTGATATTTTTGCAATACATAATGAAAATAAGTAAGGACAGAAATCGTATTGGCGTATTTAAAAAAAAAATAGCAATTTTTTTACATTTCATTAGATTATTTATAAATTTCCCATACTCTTTATACTCATTATATCTTTGTTTGTTACAGGTATGTACAGCAATGGACGTCTACAAGTAAAGCTACTCATTTTACTGACATGTCTAATTGTCCCTAGACAATTAGACATGTCAGTAAAAGGGGCTATCCTTGAATAAATTCTGATTCACCTTTAACTCGTAAACTATTAGGCAGTAAAGGTAAAATTTATTGGTCAGCCACTTATTCCTGACGGTTGAACATTGACTAGCCATTAACTGGCTAACAAATGAGTACATTTCGTATTATGTGATTGTAATTTGTTAAACTAACGGGTAACACACCTCGAATTATTGAAGGTGAACTATTTGATTGCAGAGTTTATAGCGTTAGTTGGTATGTAGGTATGTACCTGGCAAACTATATTGCAGTAGATGGCCAGTAATTAGTGGTAACGGTTTTATAAGCATTTAAATATATTATATAACCTGTAACATAATATTTTTAGATACATAAGCTCACGCCTGTTTCCCAGCGGGGTAGGCAGAGATAATGGACCTCCACTTGCTACGATCCCTTCACACATCTTTCGCTTCATTCAATCTCATAACATTCTACTTACAAGCACGTCGGTTTAGGGTGGATCTTATTTGACCTTTTGTGAAAATGTCTCCGATTTGGTCAGAGAACGTTCGTCGAGGTCTTCCCCTTCCGACTGTGCCACTCACACTTGCCATGTATACCTGTTTTGTCAATCTTTCTTCATCCATTCTTTCCACGTGACCAAATCATCTCAACATTCCCTTCTCTATGTTCGTAATCACGTCCTCTTTCACTCCACACCGTTCTCTTATCACGCTATTCCTTATTCTGTCATTCAATGTTAACCCACACATACTTAATGTATAATTAATATACTTAATAATATTTTTAAATGTTTATAAAACAAAAATCAATTTTGTATATAGGTATAATTTTTATATTGATATTTATAAGAGTCTATCCGACTTATAGTTATCAAAATATTCCGGCAATCCTTACTAATCCTTATCCTTACTAATATTATAAATGTGAAAGTAACTCTGTCTGTCTGTCTGTCTGTTTCGCAATCACGCCTTAACTACTGAAGCGATTTAAATAAAATTTGGTACAGATATAGTCTAAAGCCTGAGAAAGAACATAGGCTATATTTTATTATGAATTTCCCACGGGAACGGGAGTTACGCGGGTGAAACCGCGCGCGGGAAGCTAGTATTAAATAATTTAAAAATAACAACATTAAAGGAAATTGTGTCTATTTCCTTTATCATAATTAAAACTCCATAAAAACTGGAGAAATATAGCAAAACATAAAAAAGTGCAGAGATGAAGCGCATGCGCATGTTAACCTATATAAAAATAGCGACGGAAATCATAATCGTTTAATTTACTTATACACAGAGTAAACTGTCGGTCATAATATATTATATTATGATAAAATATTGTACTCACTCCATAAATTATAATATTGTAATGACGTCTCAACGTCAACCTCCGTAGCGTAGCGGTTATTGGCTCGCTTTAAATCTCGGAGGCGTTAGTCCCGATTGTTATAACATCATCTATAACAAACAAACCTGGGTACAGCAGCGTTTCTCCTGTGTATTACAACAGAATACTGCGGTCACCAATCCGCCTGCCAAGCGTAGTGACTATGGCAAAAACCCTCCCTCGGGAGGTGGCCCATATTCAGCAGTGGACGTTATAACGGCTGATGATGAACGTCTCACGATTTAAATTACATTCGATTTTGTCCCATGACAAACACATGGATATTTCCGGGGATAAAAAGTAAGTACCAAGTGACATTTTATCCTCAATATATATATGGATCCTATGGGCATATGGTTGGATACAATCGATTAACTACGATGATTTTTTTTATAAAGCCAACTCCCACAATATAGATACATAAATCCCTATATATTGTGCCGTGTGGTTTCCGGCTTAGAATAGACCACCCCATGTCTTCCCATGGGTGTCGTAAAAGGCGACTAAGGGACATATGGCTGATGGATGGGCAGCAGTATCTATTAGCTCAAGGTTTACATCTTACTGCGATCACCAATCCGTCTGCCAAGCGTGGTGATTATGGCAATATCCCTCTACGATCCTTGCTTGTCAAGGTCTGTTAAGAGGAGGCCCATGTTCAGCAGTGGACGTAAACGGGCTGTTGATGATGATGATGATGAAATCCCTATATCGCAGTAGAAATTAGCGCAAAATGTGTCAGTAAAAAAATATGAATGAAGTATATCTTTTGGCTCAGTGAAGTAGTCCACTGATATACTTCAGTACTTCATTTAGTTTAGTACTTCATTAAGTTCAGCAAATCACAACGAATCAATGAGATACGATGAATGATACACTTCACTTAGTTCACTAGTTCACTTTTATACGTATCTCGATTTTCCTTCATACTTTATACAGGCTTAGGACTGTCAACCATGAAATATGAAACCGACTTTTAAAAAAACTAAAAAAATATTAATATAAAATTAACAGTTTCAGAAGTAAGCACAACTGCATAAGTAATTATATAATTATATTAAGTAGTATGTTTTCTGGTTTTATTAACTGATAGTTAGATTCCTTTTTGTCTAGGTTGGCGTATTTAAAAATCGAAACATATACAGTGATTTAAAATTATTTACAGGATAATTATGTACATACCTACTTACAACCGTTTTTAATTATTTGCAATTACTGCTTATGAATAACAATTGGGACAGGTTTCAACTACCACTTACGATAACATTCTATCATACATAAAAAAATAATCTCTCTCACTAAGAGAATAGCGTCTAATTTACCCAGCATGCAAAAAAATAGTCATGTGTGCGTTAGCTAGACGAGCGACACACACATAATCAGCAAGCCCGACGTCAGCCGACCGGCCGGCGAAGTGACACGAACACGTACGAGTCATCCGTACGAACGATGAATGCTGAGTTGGTGCGAGCGAAAAGATATACTGAACTAAATAAAGTACAGACACATTTGCATTACTACTGAAGGAAAGATAGGTTTATTTTGTGAAATGAAGTACTTCAATTCCTTCAATCGTTCGTGAACTACCCATGTCTAGAATTTACAAACATTTCATTCGTCGATACAAAAGCACAGAGAAGCAGAGAAAATTTACTGACTATACAATTATTATTGTAAACATAGCAAAGTTTTCTTAAACCTTGATTAAGCTCAGTTAATTCTACCTGGCATAACCAACAACGCCAATATCTAGCTACATTGGATCGAGCTCAGAGTCGCTTTGAAAGATAAACTTCGCAATAAAGTTATCCAACAGAGAACTAAAGTTGCCGACATGGCACGCATTCTACAGTACCTAAGCCAAAATGACAATAGCTCGACCATATTGAAAGTACGACCAACAGCCATAGGTGTAGACGGATACGCAGATCCTGGACACGTCTCTGAGAACCAGAAGAGGATCTTTATTTACAGATTATAGTGTAGTCGAATGAAAAGACCATGGAAGATAACGACGAGATCTGACAGCTCGATAACATTGGCGATATTGGAAGTACCACCAATAGCCATTGAAGCTGTACTGTACTGTAACAGCCCTTTTACGTCCACTGCTGTCCTCTTAACTGAACTTGACAAGCCAGGGTTGTTGAGGGATCCTTCTGTAGACAAGTAATGTCACAGAAGGAGGCCGCGGAGCGGGAGAGGAAAGTAGATCCCTCCGCCCACCCTCTTCGCAGACGGCGTGTTGGCCGTCGTCGGCGGCGGGCCGAAACCCGCCGCCTACCGCCCTAGGCTCGGCCTCGGGGAGTGGGGGACATAGGCCCCGCTCTCTTCGAACTGACCCATGAGGAGTAGGGACGCCTCTGCACTCCGGGCGTCCCTATAATTGGGCAAATGGGCCACTGTAAGTGTGGCCCTGGAGATCCCGCGGTACCACATTGGCCGCGGGTGCCGTCGGGGGGCCGGATCGCTCATGCGTACCCTGCCCCCGCCAACACGGATCGAAGGAGTGTCCGGGGGGTTATAGTGGTGTAGGGTCCTCTCCTCGTGGTATGAGTAAGCATACCACCGCGATGGAGAGTGCGAGTCCCACGTATCCCGCCGCCAGTGCGCAGATACGCTGCAGCGATGGTGGGTCAATGCTTTACCAAAAAAAAAAAGTTTGTTGAGGGGTATTGCCATAATAACCCTAAGAAAATACCTGACCTTGTTTTAGATTCCTAAAGAAAGATATAAATGTTTGGTTCTTAGGATGAATGTTTGTTATTGTTTCTATGAAATGAAATTCGAATCTGTATTGATTCTGCGCGGATAAAAACCCACCTGAAATATTGTGCAATTTTAGCTTACCAAATTACACCCAGTGATTTAAAAGTTGATCAACGTTGAAACAAATTAAGTAACAATCAACTTTTTCTCAAATGAGTATTCGAAAAAAAAGCAAAATCAAAATAGATGGAATCATGGATGATTTTCAAATTAATTTCAATCGGTTCAGTAGTTTTGGCGTCAAAGGCCGACAGAGCGACATACAGAGTTACTTCCGAATTTATGATATTAGTAAGGAATTCTTACTTCCTTACTATCTTTATATTTATTAAAAAAAAAAAATCCTCTGAGTTTCTTGCCAGTTCTTCTCAGAATGGCTATGTCCAGAACTGGTGGTGGAAAAACAAGGTACGCACCATAAGAAGATGATGTAAATCATTTATACGTGTCTATACGAATAAGGAGTATTGTGATTTCATTTGTTCGTTTGTTTGCATTGAATAGGCTCCGGAATTACCGGACCGATTCTAGAAATTCTTTCACCATTAAAAAGCTGTGTTATCCAGGAGTAGCATACATTAATTTTAATTATGAAGTTCTTACGCGAACGGGAGCTCCGCAGATAAAACCATGCGCGGGTAGCTAGTCTTACTAATATTATAGACGCGAAAACTTGTACGTATGGATGGATGTTTGTTACTCTTTCACGCCAAAACTACTAAATGGAATTGGCTGAAATTTTGCACCGGGATAGGTTTTACGCTGGAGTAACATATAGGCTACAAAACATCACGCTTTGACCCACTGGAGCAGAGTAACGCGGGTAAAACTGCGGGGCGCAGCTAGTTGGTAATAAATTTGAATTACAGTTACTTATGCGAGCAAAATAATGGGCGCAAAATGAGTTGAAATAAAACATAAGGTAAACGGCATATCACGAGGTAAAATATTCAAGAATCCCTTGACGAAATAAATCTTTACGCTGTGTAAGGGAATTATATTATACTCTGTTATTCTCTTTTATCATTGAATATGAACATGGTACTTGATGCTTTACGTTTTAACTATGTTGGTATTTGTTGCACTTATTTTATTGTTTCTGTATAGTAAGTAGCAGTGTGTTTTCCGAATTTGTATGGCTAGAGCGCCGGACTTGTGATCCCCACCCATTGCACTACCGACGTGATCGCACTCGTAACACAAGTATTTTAGCTTAGAACGAGAGGTTAACAAGATTACTAGAAGAGCAAAAACTCTGCTAGTAATCTTTCTCCTCCGTAGCGTGGCGGTATTTTGCTCGCTTTAAATCTCGGAGGTCGTGGGTTCGATCCCCACGCCGGGCAAGAAATCTTTGTGTAAATTCTAAGATTTCTTTCCGGGTCTGGTTGGTTGAGGGACTACCCTCCGTGCCTCGGAAAGCACGTTAAGCCGTTGGTCCCGATTGTTATAACATCATCTATAATAATCGTACATCAAGGAACGGGCAGCAGCGTTTCCTTGTGTGGTACAAAATAATACTGCGGTCACCAACCCGCCTGCCAAGCTTGGTGACTATGGATAATACCCTCCCTCGGGAGGAGGCCCATGTTCAGCAGTGGACATTATACGGGCTGATGATGATGAATCTTTCTAAAAAAAACTAAAGCTAACTAAAGTCTGTAAGGCACATGTTTATAATACTAAGAAAAAAAGCGTGGGTTACTTGTTTTTTTCTTATAACTAGTTTTTAGTTTGAATCTGTATATATACTGATATATAAAGCTGAAGAGTTTGTTTGCTTAATCGCGCTAACCTCAGGAATTCCGATTTAAATATTAATTTAGAGTCAGATAGCCCATTTATCGAGAAAGACTATAAGCTATATTTAACTATGAGGTTCCTACGGGGACGGGAGTTACGCAGTTGAAACTACGCGTGAAAGCTAGTATAAATATACTGTCGTGTCCTGTTACTTGTCCCGCCGTCGTAATTAGCATGTACTTTTATAGAATTTTTCATCAAATAACTGTTGAATTTCATTTTTCAGTTTCAAACAAAATTGCATGTCGAGCGCTCTATATTTTATTTTTTATCTCGTCAATTCCATTTTTAGTGAGATATAAATTGTAAGGCTCTGAAAGTGTTACCAACTGACTCGAAAATATTATTATAGTCGAGTTAGTTTTCCCAATGGCTAGGTTCACGTGATAAGTTTTTATCTTTTACACGGGAAACACTTGTTTTATATACACTTTTATAGCAGGTATCATTGTTCATCTGCGTAACTTTCGTAATAATACATATAAACTTTCCTCTTGAATCACTTTATATATTAAAGAAACCGTATCACAGTCCGTTACGCAGTTTTAAAGATCTAAGCATTCATAGGGACTAAGGTTTTCCGGAACCGGCCCTGTTTTTGAGAAAATTCCCAGAATTTGGGTATTTTTGAAAACCGGGATTTCCCGGTTCTATCCATATTTTCGGTATGAAAATAAAAATGATTGGCTAGATTAATTCCTAAACGAACTATTCGCATAAAATATATGTATTATTTTAATGAATCGAAACTCGAAACTTTGGGTTATAAAAAAAAGGTGTTCTCGTTTTATTTTTGTTACTTTTTTTGTAATCAGTTTTGAAACAAATATTTAAACAAATATTTTTTTTAGACCATTTATTTCAAATATTTTCTTATTCTTCTTCTTCCTGCCCTTATCCCATATTACTTGGGGTCGGTGCAACACGTTTCTTTCTTCCATTCTGTCCTGTCACCCGTCACACTATCAATTACTCCCTTTTCTTTCATATCACTCTTCACACAATCCGTCCATCTTTTCTTTTCCCTTCCTTTCCCTCTGCATGTATACTTAGAACTATTTTAGTAACATGTATTTCATCCCTCCTCTTCACATAACAATACCTAGAAAAACGATTCCCTTTCAACTTTTCAGTCACTGGCGCTTTCAAATTTCCTCTAAAATACACATTTCTCACTTTATCTTTTCTCGTCGCACCACACATCCATCTCAACATTCTCATCTCCGCTACATATAATTTTTTTTCATCCAAATATAATAGTTACAAATATATATTAAAAATCCATCCATGACCGTGCTAGGAACGTACCAAAAAAAAAATTTCTTTGTATTGAAAATTATGAGACTATAGAGTTGGGTGATAAATAACTTCACAGTGAAAAAATCACGTCACAGTGAAAAAATCACTGTGATTCGGTGAATAAAGTGATCACAGTGATCTTTTAAGAAGGAACTACGTTCCAAAGTAACGTGTGTCGTTCCGTGTCACAGTAATTGCGCGGCAACTCTCTATCCCTTTTGCATCTTGTATTTAGACTTTTAAGACAATAGAAAAGTGCAAACATTGTATATCGTGATCGAAGTGACAACTGTGGCGATAACAACCTAAATGAGAGGAACTTGTAACCTCGGAAGCATGAATTTGTGATGAGAGTGACCGACGTGCGACCCTGTGATGACAAAACGCTGCAACCCGGGTTACATCGTTTTATGGTAATATATCGTGAAATAATCTACGCGATGTAAGCTTAATACTAGTTTGAATTACAGTTCAATAATCGTATCCACTAACAAAAAAACTCAATTTTACACTTTACTGCAACCTAAATTCAAATGAAATGTTTTAACTAAACGCGGTATTCTAGATTGCAGCGTTTTGCGGTGGCACGAAGGCGGGAAAAGGGGCGCGCGGGAGCGCGCGGCCGAGGCGTGCATGTCTTTGTATTTTGGTAAAACATTGCAATCTTAGTTTGCTGCGTTTTGTCAAAATAATAATAAACAATAACAGAGCGAGCGCGCATCACGCGTATTACTTGAAGGCATTACTTTATTGTTCATCTATCGGTTTAAGTAGTTGGATGTGCAATAGTGATACCTATTATAATGGCGAAATATGAACGAATCAAAAATATATACAGTTTGGCTGTGTTTGGAAATAGTTCTAGTATGCAGGAGGATAGTATTCAAGTTCCTAATCTTGAAAACCAAAATGCTAAAATAACTGAACATAAAATTTATTTACCACCACCGGATTTAACACCCGATTTTGTGGAAATGAGAAATGATACGCCTACGAGGTTATCAAACGAAAATGTCAGTTACCTATACAAATATAGTTGTGATTACCTACCTCATGCAAAGGAGAACTTTTTGATGCCTTCTGTAGAATAACACAATCACTCCAATTTACACCTCGATGAAGATAGATTTAGGAGTGACGAGGAAATTTCATCAGTTACTTATTGAAACAATATTTCTCAAAACCCAAACTTTCAATCTGACGGGGAAAATGAAGATCAAATCAACGTATCTCCAGCTGTAAATATTTTTCAAAACTCAAACTATCATTCTGATGAGGCAAATAAAGATCAAATCAACGTACCTCTACCTGCAAAGAAGAAACGTATTAAAGACCCCGAAGCTTGGCTAAAAGCTAGCAAAGATAAGCATCCGATAGGCGTTGCTTGTTCAGAAAAATGTATAAGAAAATGTACAGCAAATATTACTGAAGAACAAAGACAAACCATCTGGGATAGTTATTGGAACATGGTCACACAAAGAAGACGAGATTTTATATCACGAAATAAAATTGCCATACGGTATAATAATAATTATTCTAACACCAATAAAAGGAACCACACGTATATATATACAAATATATAAATCATCGTGTATGTAAAACTATGTTCTTGAGAACTTTAGGCTACACCAACGACCAAGTAGTGTTAGCTGTATTAAAAGCTAATTTCAAAATGTCCAAAACCTCTGTATCAGCAAAAGTGTCGGCAGCTCCAGATTTGAGAGGTCAACATAAACCAATACATTCTTTTTCAGACGACTATTTAAAAGAGATAGATGATTTTATAGAACTTTTAGGCCCTACAACTTCCCATTACAGATTGACACATGCACCTGAAGATATTTTCCCACTGGACTGACGCTCTCCCAAATGTTTCTTTTTTTAAAGCAGCATTTAGAACGTAAAAACAAACAGCCATGTAGCTGGTCTACATTCCACAAGAGGATCAAAATCAAAAAGATTTCAACTCGGCAACCCATACAGGATAAATGTCCAAAATGTGAGGCTTATGATGTAGCTCACCCTAAACCTAAGCAGCCTAGAGATGAAAGCGTTACAGACCATTCATGCTCTGAATGCAATTGTGAAGTGTGTATTCAGTACCCACAGAATTTGGAGAATAAAAATATTTCAAGAGCTCATGTAGTTAAACACCATCCAGCAGATATCAGCTGGATGCTCTAGACTCATTAGAGTGCCGAGCGAAGAGTCATAGGCAATAACTCACTTGTGGAGGCAAGTCGTCAGAGCCTCGAACACCGTAGACGAGTAGCCTGCCTATCGGTTTTTTATCGGTTACATTTCGGGGAATGTGCGGAGGTTCTGCATAACCTGATACCCCCTTCACCTTTCCATCACCGGACGACGAGGCGCGGCGAGCGGTTTCACCCTTTTGTTGTAGACATTCCTTCAATACGCACGATGCGATTTACTTCTTCATAATGCGGACGGCTAAGGAGTGGAATTCTCTGCCGGCGTCAGTTTTTCCGGAACGCTATAATCTGGACATCTTTAAGGCTAAAGTGAACAGACACTTTTTAGGCAAGCGTGTATCATCTTAGGCCTTATCTTCGCCTTAAATCGAGATTATGGTCAAACATAAGCCTATATTTAATTAAAAAAAAAAATAGATATTGAAGATAGTAGACACTGTCTTGAACACGTTTATTTTTACTTTTGTTCTAAGTCAGAGCAAAATACATAAAACCAACGATTAAGCCTATTACTTCAAAACGCAGTAATCAAGGATTACATTGTTATGTCACAACAAAGACGCATATTGCCTAGCAACATGTTGTTGTAACAAAACATGTTTTTTGAATATTGTAAAGTATCTATAGAAAATACGATAACATGATGTTAAAATGAAAATGAGTAAATACTATGCCAAATTAGTTAAAAAAATAACTACTTGATTATCTATACTGGGTTAAATTTGGTAACGAGTCAAAGATATAAACCTTTAAACGCGTTTTTCTCAAATTGACGTTTTACAGATTGCAGCGTTTTGTCCTAACAGGGTCGCGTGACAAAGTCACGATTATTTTTAACGGTTACTTTCGAGTCACTGGAACGACGGTCACGGTGACGAAAAAGTAACGACTTTGCACACCTATATGAGACTATGCCCACTAGAACGTTTCGTCACCGACCGACACTGTCGCATACCGTGAACGGAGCGTCAATAATTGTCGGCGAGAATATTTTGCCGGTGGCGAAACGTTCCGTGCATGGCACGCGACGTTGCCACACCGGTGCGCAAGCGGGTTATAACCGCGTACAGATACCGGCACGGTTCTTGAGCGCTCGGCGCAAGAGTGGGGATAGCTTTGCGCATCGTACACTTATGACAAAATAAAACGCACACCCGTTTATTATTTATTTTGTCTAAGTTTCTAAGCACTAGAATGATACGGAGATGATAATAATATGCGGACGCTCCCGTCACTAAAATCCGAGTATGACACGCGGATGATATGCGGACGCTCCGGTCACCCTACGGCTTTGATACGTAATTGATACGCTCTAGTGGGCATAGTAGAGCGTATCGGATTACTTTCCGTGCCCGATACGTGCCCCTAGCACGGTCATGGTATGCTACGGGATAGTGGGCAGAGTCCTTTAATGAAAACGAGTTAATATAATGATCTAGTGCCATTAGTTTTTATTATATAACTATACTTTTGCTAAGTAGAATCGCAGGTGCATTTTAAACCTTAAACACACAGCAGTCGTCTCATAAACTTTAGAACCGTTCGTAAAAAAACGATAAAGAATTCTCCAAAGAGGTGTAACATTTTAATATGGCTCCCATTTCCTTAAAACAAAAGTACCTACTCTAAGCAACCTTCAATGAGCTAATTAGAAAGCAGGGCAGTTAATTAACAAGGGCAGACGATCAAATTTTAATAAAACTTTAGTGAGTTGTTTATTCTGCTAATGTTTCAGTTTGTCTGTACGAATTAACAATTAGTTTTCCTTAAATTCAACTTTCGTGACGCAGTGGTATAAAACTCGCCTTAATTATCGGCGGTGGTGGGTTCGATTTCAGGTTTAAGTTGGTTGATAGAACAAACCGTACTTTCCCAGGTAAAGTGGTTGGTTCGGATTGTTATAACATCATCTATGTCAATTGAATACCAGGTAACGCGTTTTCCTGTGTATCATCATCATCGTATCAGCCTGTTGTAGTCCACTGCTGAACATAGGCCTCTCCCATCGATTTCCAGCGGTAATGATTGCTAGCGGCCTGCAGCCTTCCTGCGACCTTTTGATGTTGTAGGTCTATCGTACAGGCGGCGTTCGCCCCACGTTGTGCTTGTCAGTTCCTTGTGTATCTAATGTACATATTACTGCGGTCATCAACCCACCAGCCAAGCGCGGTAACTATGGGAAAACCTTCTTGAAGAGACGCCCATGCCCAGCTATGGACGTTATACGGGCTGATGATGATGAAGCACAATATTGTATTGAAGAGAAACTATTTGGGAATTTCTTGACCTCAGTAGCATAAGGACGGATATACTATTAAAGGCACATACGACGTATTTTACTGACGTATAGCGGCACATCCGACCTTATGTTTCTGAGCTCTAGATTTGTATCTTTTTTTTTTTAATAAGACAACTACCGCACTATCGACATAAATCCCTGTGTCGCGGGGGACTTAACAAACATTCATTTCACGGACACACAGAACACCCAGACTCAGAACAACTATTTGTGGTTCACACAAATAATTGTCCCGGGTGGGAATCGAACCCAGAACACCAGGTCTCAGAGGAAACTATCGTAACCACTGAGCCACTGGTGCAGTCAATCTATATATTGATTAAGTATCCGTAAAGAAATAAGATCTGCATTGAATTTTACTTCCACTGCTAAACATGGACTCCTATTAAAATTTATAGACATCAGTGATAGATAGGCCATCTATCGGCATAATTGACATAATAAAGGCTCATCATCATCTACCTGCCATACTCCCATTATTAAGGGTTTACGCAATATGTCGTCCTCTTCCCTATTAGACGTCTCTTCCATACTCACACCTTTTTAGGGTTCCGTAGCCAAATGGCAAAAAACGGAACCCTTATAGATTCGTCATGTCTGTCTGTCTGTCTGTCTGTCTGTCCGTCCGTATGTCATAGCCACTTTTTTCCGAAACTATAAGAACTATAATGTTGAAACTTGGCAAGTAGATGTATCTTGTGAACCGCATTAAGATTTTTACACAAAAATAGAAAAAAAACAAATAATTTTGTGATGAATACATAGAAATGACACTCAAAAAAAAAAATTTATCGAACCCATACGTGTGGAGTATCTATGGATAGGTCTTCAAAAATGATATTGAGGTTTCTAATGTCATTTTTTTCTAAACTGAATAGTTTGCGCGAGAGACACTTCCAAAGTGGTAAAATGTGTGTCCCCCCCCCTGTAACTTCTAAAATAAGAGAATGATAAAACTAAAAAAAATATATGATGTACATAACCATGCAAACTTACACCGAAAATTGGTTTGAACGAGATCAAGCCAGTAGTTTTTTTTTTAATACGTCATAAACCGTAAACCGCAATTTACCTTTCATTCATTCAACTATTATTAACATCGATCAAAGTTACAACGAACTACAAGAACTTTTATACTATGTTACTTGTTGTATTCTTGATATCAAAAATAGGTAGGCACTTGCAACTAGTACGGAACCCTTCGTGCGAGAGTCCGACTCGCACTTGGCCGGTTTTTACACGTGTAATCTTTCACACAATCCATCCTTTACTTTTTTGGCCTTCTCCTTCCAACATATCCCGCCATCTTCTTATTCAGCATTATTTTCGGCATTTTAATATTATTACACATAACGTGCCCATAACATGCTAAGCGATTTCCTCTTAATTTCTCTGTCACTGGCGCCACTTTCAGACTTCCTCTTATATACTCATTTAGAATCAGATCCACTCTTATTACGCCGCACATCCATCCCAACATTCGACAGATCGATAAAGGCTATATTGGCTATAGGCTATATTTCATCATGAACTTCCTACGAGAATAGGAGTCAAGTGGGTGAAACCACACGTGGAAGCTAGTAGCTAATAAATTAGGGTTCAACAAAATATTTCCTGTATCCTTGTAACGGGAACCTAGGCAGTAGGTCAGAGGAGGCTGTGAATGTCAATAAATCAGGACAGCCTGACTTATATTGTGTATACAAAATATGGGGCTCACGAGATAAATAACATTGGTTTATTGCATTCTCTTTTACATAGTCAAATTCAGTTTTATGCGTCGTGTGCTAAATAAATTATTACTTTTATTATATTTTTTTTATCAAATCAATACATGAAATTCATATTTAGTAACGTACTAGCTATGCTGCATTAATCCCGTTCCCGTGGGAATCTTGTCTTTAAATACAGCCATCTTGGTTTTAAAAAAGTATAAAAACTAATAAGTTGAAACAGCGACACGAGAGAACAAGAAGAATACAGCCTAGGACAAAACATTTCATTAATTTATGTACATACATAACACATACAAATAAAGAAAATACATAAATTGAAACAGTACAGCTTATTTTAAAAAATACATTTCTTCCAGCGGACCCGCAAAAGGAGAAATTACAAAACGTGGCTGTCTATCAATCATTGAAACTTATTTCAAACAACCCACATTAATGATCTACATCATCATCATTTCCGAAGGACGTCCACTGTTGGACATAGGCCTCCCTCATAGACATTAATTATTGTTAGAAAAATAATATTGCAGTTAAGTTTCTTTAAATTTCTAATTCGTGTCTTATTTTACTATATTCGGTTTATTTTATTTTATTGGAACACAATTTTCCTACTTACTTATTCTCGTAAATCTGCTTACATATTTTAATGGCTAATTTTCATGTTTTTTTCGGACGGACATAATTATCGTCGGATAATGCTTACTGACACCGTAAGTGATATTGAATTGTATACCTTGCGATGTGATCACATAAAATATTTATTTCATGACCAATGGAGTCTTAAACTTTTCGAGATTTTTCTACTTCACCGGATATATCTATAGTCGTAGCATGAGTAGCGTCGTTAAAATAATTAAGCAAACTGCAGCCATTGTAAAACTTGGACCTCGGTTCAGGGAAGTTACAGGAGCATTGATGACTTTTAGAATTCTAGGGGAGTTTTGTGCAAAATTAAATGTTGTTTCGCTAAACACTATGCAGGGCTGTTGAACTTTAAGGCCAAGAGGACATTGGAAGGTTCTTTGCTTTTAAGTACCTGATGGGAAATACAAGAAATAATCGGTCTTACTAAAGTTAAATTTTATCCGCAATTTTGTTTTTTTTTTTAGTTTTATATACTCAGTGTCACTCTCACAGTAAACACGAATCTATCAACACCTCTCAAGCTAAAATTAATTAAGCCGTTCAGGCTGCAGAGCGTGCCAAACAATTATACATACATAGTCTCGAAAAACATAACCCTCCTTCTGGCGCAGTCAGGTAAAAATGTTCGTAACATTGAGTTTAAGTCCAATAGGCTAGTAGACACCTTTTTTACGTCGCTAGTTTTATATAAATTGTTTACTCCAAACTAGCTACGAAAGCACCGAAAGTACAAAATTGCATCAATTCGGTATATTTACTTACAGTGTCCTACTCATTCTGATGTAGATTTGAAACACAGTGTAGCTAGGGTTAATATGACTCGACAGAGCTGTCCTTCAGCTACTGAGGGATTCAATTCTGCTAATTGAACAAAAATAACATATTATCACAATTGAAGGACAGAATGGTGAAACAAACGTGTTGCGCCGACCCCAAGTAATATGGGATAAGAGCAGGAAGAAGATGAAGAAGAACGTATTATCACAATTGGTGTACTAGTAACCTATTGAGACTCGTTAGCTATTTGGCTTATATAAAATCTCTTAAACTAAAATATAGTAAACAGTGATATGCTAAGTGTCCGTTAATTGCGTGTTTGTTAAATCCTAATCCCATAGATACTGGGATTAATTGTCCGAAATGCCCATAGGTCCTTTACAAAACGTCATTACTGTAGAGCGTACGTTGACGGTCGCAACCGCTTTGGCGGTCACATCTCTCATCTTTTGAGATAACCATAATTACTTATAATAGACTGTCGCTTTTTCTATTCGATTAATAGCTAGAAATTATAATGATAATTTGATAATGATCACTGAACTAGGGCTGAAAAGTTCTCGAACGGAGAACGTGAATAGGCAATCGTAGCGTAGGACGTCCACTAACTTGATGGACGGATGATCTGGTAAAGGTCGCGGAGTCACGGGGTTATAACTGAGGTTCTATAAGGGAGGCCTTTGTTCAGGCCTACCTCCGGATTAAATGATGATGATGATGATGAATGATCATTTCCAAAACCGTCAAAAACAAATTTAAATTCAAGTTTAATCAATTCTATTCGATCATATAGGTACACGTAAAGGCTCGACAAACAGAACGCGTACTCAGCGCCGCGTTATAGCGTCAATAGCAATGAGTTTTAACGTCGCGCTCTTTTGTCTGACTAGCGCAATGCAATACAACGCCTGGCGTCATTGCGTCCTAACGCCGCGACAGAGCGTGACATACTGATAGCGCCGGTGCTTTGTTTGACAGCCTAATACCGTCAAAGTGCAATACAATTCAACGCTATATCGCGGCGTCCGGCTAGCGCTCTGACGCGCGCTAAGTACGCGTGCTATTTTGCGAAGCGTTAAAACGCCATTTGCTTAAATCCTCACAACCGTCTATAAGATCTCTGTACTCCGTAATGATTCATAAGAAGTGTATTTAAATTAGCAGAATTGGTGCTCCGGAGTAGTTTTATTACTATTTAAAATGCTCTTTGATACAGACTTTCTTCGGATTTGAGTCTGACTTGTCTATCGGAGTTGTAAAAGTATACAGTACTTGAGTTGAGTTGAATTAATTACACCGTTTTGTTTATTTCGAGGCAACATTTAGTTACTTGAAAACGAATCTCCTTCAGACGAGTTTGCTAACTTAGAATGGTCTTGAAAGAATCACTTACAAAAGTTTTATATGGAATTATGTAACTTTAAATAATTTTATATACATTGAACAATATTTATCTCCGTCTATATGTTTAGTTACATAAGTATTATTATTTATTAAAAATTAGATTATTTTTAGATGTTTTTTTAATGTCCGTAATCCGTAAAAGTTAGCCTCGAGGCTATTGCTACTTAATCGGACATAAAGGCGAACAATGCTTCAGCCGAAATTAATCAATCAAAATATTCTTTATTCATTTACTTTTCAAATAATTTAAATCATATTCGCTCTGGTTCTGGACGTGGCAACTCCGAGAAGAACTGGCAAGAAACGCAATGGAATCGTTTTTTTTAATAATTGTTTTTATTACGATTATAACTAAAGCAGTATAGTTTCAGAGCGGTTTACTCCCAAGTAGTTTTGTAATTGACCCTTTTATTGGTATACTATTGTTAGAGATGAGTTGCAACAGATTTGCGTGTGACGGAATACGTATACCCCTAAACAAATCTATGATTTCACACAAAGGAACCTAATTATTACCCAGCATGATACATAATGTTACATTTTTTAAAATAGATACCATACGTCTGTCTACTACCGGATCAGCCTTTTCTATCCAGAGAGGAGTCAAACAAGGTGACCCGCTGTCTCCCAAACTTTTTACAGCCACGCTGGAAGAGGTATTTCAAGGGATAAACCATCTCTGGCAGGACAAGGGAGTTGTCGTCGGCGAAAGGAGATTAACTAATCTACGTTTCGCCGATGACATTATCCTTTTTTCTTCTTCTGCAGCTGACTTAGGCATAATGCTCGAACAACTAAGCCACGCGAGTCTTCAAGTCGGACTATCCATGAATATGACTAAAACGAAGGTGATGACGAACAGCACCGAAAGCTACATTGAAATTAGGGATGAGGCGATTGAATATGTCCATGAGTACATATATCTCGGCCAAGTAGTCTCTTTCCAGGCACGACAAGATAAAGAAGTTGCAAGACGCACCGAGAATGCCTGGAAGAGCTATTGGTCGATGAAACACTTTATGAAGGGCACACTCCCTCTTTCACTGAAACGAAAGCTCATGGACATGTGCATTCTCCCTACCCTCACCTATGGAGCACAAACATGGTCACTCACACAGTGTCAGAAGTCCGCACTTGGAGTCTGCCAACGAGCTATGGAGCGAAGTATATTGGGTGTCAAACTTTCGGACCGCATCAGAAATTCCATGCTTCGCTCCAAAACCCAAATAGCTGATATTGGCCTCACAGCTGCAAGATTGAAGTGGAACTGGGCTGGCCATATCTGCCGCATGCCGGAGGAGCACTGGGCTAAAACTACTACTCTATGGAGCCCAACTGGCAGGAAACGTCAACGCGGCAGGCCCAGAAGAAGATGGCGAGATGAGCTGGACTCATTTTTAAAGGATTGGCCTACAATCGCATCACATCGTGAGAGATGGAAGGAGGGAAGGGAGGCCTTTGCCCTGCAGTGGGACAACGTAGGCTCTTAATAATAATAATAATACTTTTATACTGAAATACGTAACAGTATCTCTGCTAATAATAAATAGCACTTTCTGGTGTAAAACAAATAACGAGCTCGTAAGATAAAGTAATTTTAAATGAGAAACGTCTCGATTAATTGTACCTAACTGAAACGTTGAGTAGCTGGTCGAGAGAAATACAGTTCTATTTATACTTTTCAACAGTTATTGAACAAATTATTAAAAAAATATATAATATGTTAGCGTAAATATAAAAATGAAAGGTCGTATCAGGAATATGGAGGTATAGCCTTAGGAAAGGTAAGTCGACAATCATGAATGTATGCACGGGGGTGCAGACATGTGCGAAGGCACGGAAAGACTGGCAGGGTCATATGCATGGAGTTACCCACGTGTTTATGATCATGGATGTAAGCACCTGGGTACAAGCATTGGCGTATGCAAGGGGCGTGGACTCTCGCAAGACTCCAATTTTAATGTTCTCGCTGCATCACTTTAGGGAAAGGCAACTACCTACCTAACTCTAGTGACACCGATGACCATTGTTAACATTTTATATATTAATCTTGTACTAATATAGAAATCTGAAGAGTTTGTTTGATTCTTTGCTTAAACGAGCATATCTCAGAAACTATTCAAGTCTGATGTGAAAATTTTTTTAGGTGTTATATGGCCCATTTATTGCGGAAGGGTATATATATAAATATTTAATCAGTGGTGGATTTACCAGCAGGCTCAGTAGGCTGGAGCCTAGGGCGGCAGATTTTAGGGGGCGGCAAATTTGGCCCAAATTTTTTTCTTACTGGAAAATAAAATGTATAGGTACGTCTAAAATTTTCTAGATTTAAACATTTGAGACATTACATTATTGTAGTATTTTTAGTACTAAGTAGGTAGGTTATATAATATTGAACAGAATACCTACTCCAACGTCTGAAGAGTGCATCTGTCTCAACGTGAATCTGACCCGCTGGTCAGCTTTTGCAATGAATTACCGCGTGCAGCGCCCCTTCCTTATGCCAAATACTTGGAAAAATTAAATTTGGTATAGGTAACTAGGTTAAGGTCTGTAGTGGGCGGCAAAAATAGCCTACTGGCGGCAAATGGGTAAGTCCACCACTGTATTTAATTATAAAGTTCCAACGGGGACGGGAATAATGCGGGTAGCTAGTTTCACTATAAAACCCCATTTTGCAGTGTTATAACGTGTCGCATGCTACAACATGCAATTTCTCACAGAAGAATTTCATTGCGAATTCCAACAATATTCTTGACATTTTTCGGTACATACATATATTTAAGATAACGTCATGTTACTATGATTTCGACAACCTCCTTAACGCAGCCGTATTTGGCTCGCTTTAAGTCTCGAGGTCGAGGTCGAGGTCGTGGATTCGATCCCCGCACTGGCCAAGAAATCTTTATGTAATTTCTAAGATTTCTTTCCGTGTCTGTTTGGTAGAGGGACTACCCTCCGTGCCTCGGAAAGCACGTTAAGCCGTTGGTCCCGATTGTTATATGTGTATTACAATATAATACTGCGGTCACCAATCCGCTTGCCAAGCGTGGTGCCTATGCTCCTTTGAGAGGAGGCGCATGTTCAGCAGTGGACGTTGTACGGGCAGATGATGATGATGATGATGATGATGACTATGATTTCTTTATTTACAGTCAGTAGTAATAAGACATTTTACATTAATATTGAAGTATTTTGTTTAGACATAGTTCTGTGAAACAGCCAAAACTATGAATATTGTATGTGTTGCTCGTTTCAAAAATAGAATTGCACTAGTTTTGTGCGCGTGGTTTCACCCACATAGCTCCAGTTCCCGTGGTAACTGTATAATTAAACATAGCCTATGTCATCCGGGAATAGTGTAGCTTTCCAACGGTGAAAGAATTTTTCAAATCGGTTTATTAGTTTCGGAGCCTATTCAATACAAACTAATAAACAAAAACAATCAAATCTTTCCTCTTTAGTATAGACTAGCTTCTAGTGCCGTGTGGTCTCCGGCTTAGAATAAACCACCCCATGTCTTCCCATGGGTGTCGTAACAGGCGACTAAGGGACTTATGGCTGATGGATGGGCAGCAGCATCTATAAGCTCAAGGTTTACATCTTACTGCGATCACCAATCCGTCTGCCAAGCGTGGTGATTATGGCGATATCCCTCAACGATCCTGGCTTGCCAAGGTCTGTTAAGAGGAGGCCCATGTTCAGCAGTAAACGTAAACGGGGTGTTGATGATGATAGACTAGCTAGCACCCGCGAAACTCTCGTTCCGGTGGAAAATTCATAATTAAATATAGCCTATAGCCTTCCTCGTTAAATATGCTATCTGACACTGAAATAATTTTTAAAATGGGACAAGTAGTTTCTGACATTACCGCGTTCAAGCAATCAAACAAACTATTCAGCTTTATATATTATTTTCACTCTCCTGAAAAGAAACTTTTTCTGATATAGGTTATGTTAGAACTTAAGCGATGAAATTGAAGTTTCGTATAAATTATAAGGAACTAGTAGGTTGGAACTCTGCAGGCTCCAGTAGGTCGGAGCGTGATATTCTGTAGCCTATATCTTAATCCGGCTTACAAACTATCTGCATGCAAACTTTCATCAACATCCATTCAATAGTTTTTGCGTGAAAGAGTTACAAACATCATCATCATCAACAGCCCGTTTACGTCCACTGCTGAACATGGGCCTCCTCTTAACAGACCTTGGTAAGCCAGGATCGTAGAGGGATATTGCCATAATCACCACGCTTGGCAGATGGATTGGTAATCGCAGTAAGATGTAAACCTTCAGCCATATGTCCCTTAGTCACCTTTTACGACACCCATGGGAGGACATGGGGTGGTCTATTAGGATAATATTATTAGGATTCCAGAATTTTCTATTAATAGACTGTTTAACTAATTTGTATTTGTAGCCATTAATTGCCTTATTTGTTAGTTTGACAGAAGAATTAATTGAATTTATTGTAGAACCCGACACATTGAGTGGCTCAAAAGAAATCGTTTATTAAAGCAGGAATTACTCAGCATTTCTTATCGGACAAAATTCGATTAAAACTTTAATTTCATAGGTTGTAGTGGTATATACAGGGTTATTTGTAAAACACCGGTAACCCCTCAGGACTATATTACTAACATCATAAACAACAACTTTTGTTCTACGACTTTTTACAAAACATAATACATTTACCAAAAACAAACCTTCAATATTTCGTTGTCCTATCTAACACATTTCAACTCTGTATTCCCCGCTCCCCTCGCTAATTGTCGTACTATCGCTTTCTATCGCTTCGCATAGACTTCGTAACATTTAGAGCGTTGAATTTAAATATTTTTATTTATGTGTGTAAATCTGATGAATTAAAATATGATGAATTTTTAAAAGTCATAGAACAAAAGTTGTTGATTATGATGTTAGTAACGTAGTCCTGAGAGGTAACCGGTATTTTACAAATAACCCTGTATATTATATAATTTTTTAGCAGTGCGCTTTAGTAATAAGATGTTATAACAATCGGGATCAACAGCTAAACGTAATTTCCGAGGCACGGAGGGTAGACCTTCAACCGTCCAGACCCCGAAAGAAACCTTAGAATTTACACAAATATATCTAATCTAGTCCAACATGGTGATTGAACCCATGTCATCCGAGATTTAAAGCTAGTCTTTTACTGCAACACCACGGAGTTGTCAGACACGGATGTGATCCTGCTATCCTACTAATATTGTAAGTATGGATGGATGGATGTTTGTTACTCTTTCACGTAAAAACTACTGAATTGATTTGGCTGAAACTTTGCACGGGGATAGTTAATCAGCTCGATTAATATTTAGTCTAAAAAAATCAGGTCCGACCCACTGGAGCAGAGTAACGCGGGTAAAACCAAAACCAAAAACCAAATGAGAGTGGTCAATTTTTTTGTCCACTAGTATATTTTTGTGAAAGATAGTCGGATTGTTTATAGTTGTTTCTATGTGTGTAAGCAATAGATAAACACAACAGGTTCTTTAGATCATCATCATCATCAGCCCGTATAACGTCCGCTGCTGAACATGGGCCTCCTCCTGGTGAAGAGTATTTGCCATAGTCACCACGCTTGGCAGGCGGATTGGTGACCGCAGTATTATGTTGTATACCACACAAGGAAATTATTCTGCCCGTTCCTTGATATACGATTATTATAGATTGATGTTATAACAATCGGGACCGACGGCTTAACGAGAGTCCCTCAACCAACAAGACCCGGAAAGAAATCTTAGAATTTACACAAAGATTTCTTGTCCGGTGTGGGCATCGAACCCACGACCTCCGAGACTTAAAGCGAGCAAAATACCGCTACGCTACGGAGGTTGTCCACAACCCTTAATCCGAACCTAAGCAAACTGTGCTAGCAAACAAATATTTCGTCCAGCGTTCGCCACTTAACTTCCCCAGCAGGTGGCGAGGTGTCTTGTATCTCAAACTAAGGGCTCTCACTGAATATAGTGCAACAGCGAGAGTAGTTTGTTGATAATTCTTTAATCGTTCCTTAGCTGTGGGTATGTTACGGTTTTGATCTTTATTACAAGTACATAAAGTTCAAAGTATTGTGGGTTCTATATTCCCTCTACCCGTTTAAGGGTTACAGTCAATGTCTGACACAGAGTGTAGTCCCTCAATCAAGACACAGATATAAATCTTAGATTTTAAACAAAGATTTCTTGACCGGCACGACCGGACAAAACAACAGATTAGTTCGTTGAAATGACAATGAGCAGGCCAAATAGCACGGAGAATAGATGCCCGCTAGGGCCGAATAGTTCTCGAATGGACAACCCGCGGTCTCCATTTGAGAACTTTTCGGCCGGATCGGCAAGCGTAGCATAGGTCCACCAACAAGATGGACGGATGATTTGGTTAGGCTATATCATCGCCAGCGACGCCCTGAGCCGAGGTCCAAGTCCCACAGGGGCGCCCTCTTGCGCAGGTTTCTTAGTTTGTAGTTTTTAAACCATTCATTAAGGCTGGAGCTCTGCTCACCTTTATGCCCGGTGAAGTAGCAAAAGCCACGTACCGCTACCTACGTATGTCCATCCGAAAAAAAAAGAAAAAATACTGTTTACGTCTGCGGTATCACGGTGGACGCTGGGTGCTTCTCAACAACCGGATATCTATGGGAAAGGCCTATGACCAGCAGATGAAAGAAGAAATGATGATGATAATGACACAAAGATTCCTTGGCCGGAGCGGCGATCTTACTCTCTACCTCCAAGACCTGTACTGCTAAGCCACTATAGGTATTTTATATTTCAAACTAGCTTAAATACAAGTAACAGTATGTTGCTATATCTCAATCCATTACTCTACACTATTTTTCTAAACAATTATCAACAAAAACTAAGTAAGTTAACTTTAACAAACAAATATTGCCACCGTATGGCGACAATAAACTTTTCCAGCAGGTGGCGAGGTGACAACAAGTAGCTACGTGTTCTCTCTGAATACAGTAAAATGCCGCCTCTAATCCTATTAATATGTATTATAACCGCGAAAGTTTGTAAGTATGGATAGATAGATGTTCGTTAATCTTTCACGCCAAAACTACAAAACGGAATTGGCTGAAATTTTGGACCGGAATAGGTTATACTGTAACACCGTTTTTTTTCGTGGTTTTAAGATTCTTACCAGCATCCGATACAACCTTGGTATTTGATGTTGTTTCTGTAAGAAATTGTTGTCATTCAGTTGGAGGGTGATCATTCCAATAACTTTTCGTTTTCCTGACTTTAACACGGTTCACACATTAGCTGTAATTACCTTAAATTAAGTTTTGTTTGTATTTATTCGCTAATTGCGAACAAAACAATTACGATATTTGACGTTTATTTGTTGACATCGACTCATGAATGAAGTTTGACAGTTCCGATTGTTTCTGATCGCCTTGTTTTCTTTTATCTATGGTATTTCGTTTTTTTTTTATATAAATTAAATTCATTCAATTCAATATTCCTTATTTTAAATTCACGTTACTTAATAATTAAATGTTTTTATGTAAATTAAAATTAACTGTAAACGCAATGTATTTATGGCTCGAAAGACTAGTGATTAGAGATAGCGAACCTTTAGAGGAAATGGATTTCGTTAAGCTTTGTCATTGTTTCGTGTGTTGTATTCCGTTTTAAGTTTTTGTTCATATTAATTGATAAAAAGTATTTTTTAATTTGATTAATTCAGTAGGTAAAATATCAGGAAAATTTGTACTAAGTGTCTCTAGAATTGTTAGTGATGACCGTTTAGTTGTACGGATACTTTGTTTGTAAATTCGAACTGTTGAGATTTTGTAGTGATGTGTTACTGATTGTAGACATTTTCTGTAGTTTGATTTTGAGGTTCTAAGACCTTCTTTTTGACAACTGCAGCGGGTGTACCATCCGGGTGTACCATCCGGGTGTACCGTCTGGGTGTACCGTCCGTGTGTTCTGTCCGGGTGAATGGTTCCGGAGAGTGAAGGACTTCAAAATGTACCGTCCGTGTGAATGTTCCCGTACCTAAGATTGTTGGAAGAATTATCTTAAATTAATTTTAAGTTTTTTTAAAGAATTTGTATTTTAAAGTTAGGCCAAACGAGCCAGCCGTCCCCTCTTTTTATTATTTTGATAGTGGTCAATTAATTTTTCTTCAAAAATAAATTAGTCTTAAAATTTGTTTTCACTGCAAATATTTTTTTTATTATTTCAACAACCCGAAATAAATCTGTTACAATACGCCAGATTAACATATAGGCTACCAACATCACGCTCCGACCCACTGGAGCAGAGTAACGCGGGTAAAACCGCTCGGGGCGCAGTCAGTTCGTTAATAGTTTCTAGACACTGGGGATCAATAATTTGTTTCTAAGAAAATATTTGATTGTTTGCATTACATTGGCCATGTTTGGCAACCATAGGTAAGACATGGTAATGGTAATGGTTTCACCTATGGTTGCCAAACATGGACATGGACTGAAAAAATAATGAGTAAGATAAATGTATGTCAAAATGGGATTGAGAGAAGTGTCATGGATGTAAAAAGGAAAGATAAAGTAAGATTAGTAAAAATAAAAGATATAACTAAATTTAGAAACGCAAAAAACACACTTTAAATAGAAATGGACAGGACATATGTTAAGGGAGACAAACAAGAAATGGACTAAAATGGTAACAGAGTGGTACCCCAGAGATGGGAAAAGAAGTAGAGGAAGACAAATTAAACGTTGGGAAGATGACCTTAAAAAAGAAGCTGGCCCAGAGTGGGTGAGAATGGCTAGAGAAAGAGATGAATGGAAAACTTTAGAGGAGACCTATGTCGAAGGACAAGCTGTGGATGTAACCGATCGTCTATGATATTAAACTTATTATACTAGTTTATAAATTTAAAACAGCAATAAGGGCTCATTTTATTGATTTATTATTGGCCCCGGAACTAGTGAACTGATTTCAAGTTCTTTTACCGATAGAAGGTACGTTATCCAGAAGTAATTATGAAGTTCCTACGGGAGCTACGCGGGTTGAACCAAGGAACAGAGGCTATATTTAATTATGTAGTTACTACGGGAACGGGAGTTACGCGGGTGTAACCGCGCGCGGGAAGTTAGTTTTGATATATATCGCGACTGTTCAATACTTTCGATATAGTTGGCTGCTGTAACTTTTTGTTTTGGGACGGACATATGTAGTTAGCCACGAGGCTTACTTCAGGCATAAAGGCTAACAGAGCTCTAACCTTAAAATAATTGTTTAAAAACTACAAACTGCGCATGAGGACGTCCTCTGTGGGACTTGGACCTCGGGTCGGCGGTCGCTGGCGGGGAGATTGAGGAATGATAACTTTTAGTTGTTAAGGGGACTTTTGTGTCAACTGTCACTCTACGTTACAGTTCGCGGGCCTCTCGGTCTTCAGGTCTACGAGGGCTTCGGTTCTTTGTAAACTAAAGGTCAAGAGGACGAGGGTCCAATTACCGACGAATTTACAAAGGGTACCGAATCCTTTCTATTAATATATTTTAAGTATTGATGTAACGATTAGTTCCTTGAATATGGAAATTTTTTGCCGCAAATAAAGGAATTGGGTCGCAATTGTTTTTCCGTGAATAGTGATAACGCGAATGAAGGAGCTTTTACTGTATATGTTGCGGCTAAAGGTAGGTATGAACATAAACTTAAGATTAGCCGGCTAAACTTAGGTTTATCTTCGAGAAGCAGCTAAAGTTCGATAACATGTTAGTTTGCGTCGTGATATTCTAGGTTTTAATTAAATTAAACACACATACCTATGCACGGCACAAAAAGGGGTTGGGGTGGTTAAAAAAAAAATCCTATACCAATGGAGTTGAACAGGGACTTATTCAGGTTGATCTAAGTTTAACCGCATGTGGTCGGCTAGACCTAGGTTTATCCGGATAATCTTAAGTTTATGTTCACACCTACCTTTAGCCGTAACATATATAGATAGATACTTTTGCTCCTGCTACACCAAGTCCAGATTACATTAAAGAAGCAAATGATGTAGACTTAGGGTCCATATATAACGTGCTTTCAAATATATACAAAATGTTTTGAGGCGGTTTTATGATATTTTGATTTCCTGAAGCTGTATATTTTTTGTATTGTACTTCCTGACATCGGTAAAACGATGAATGTCATTATAATTGTATAGTTACTGACAAATGAGCGGCCGTAGCCCAATGGCTAGAGAATCGGATCTTGTGGTCGCCGGTTCGATCCCCACCCATTGCACTACCGACGTAAACCACTCGTAACACAAGCATTTAAGCTTATTAAAACTCTTCAAGTAATCTTTGAAAAAAAAAGTAGTTTGACTACTATTTTGCCCTTCTAATTGTACTTGCAGTAATCGTCATTTTTGGGATTTTTACTTATTTTCAAAATGACATTTCAGGCTTATTCTATAAAAAATTTTTTTTTTTTTTTTTATTAAGAATCTTGTTTTTTATTCAACGGGAAACGCCATACTTGCCCAGAAATGTGTTTATCGCGTTTATCTCGAAATCGCGATTTTGCAAGTACTGCGTTTGCATTAAAGAGGGCGGGAGAGTATTGGGGTTATTAGATCATATTTATAACTATAAATATGCTCCAACTACCACAATGGTAGTCAAACTACTTTTAAGGGTACCTACTAATAAAATATGATGTAGGTATACCTGAATGCACTGAGAAATATTAGAATTCTTTATAATATTAGGTACTTCATATTCTTGAGCTATTTAATAATAACCGTGTATTTATTTCCACGTGAATATTTATCTATTAGTTTTTCATCATCAGCCCGTACATCGTTCACTGCTGAACATGGGCCTCCTCCCGAAGGAGGGTATTTGCCATAGTCACCACGCTTGGCAGGCGGGTTGGTGACCGCAGTATTATGTTGTACCACACAAGGTAACGCTGCTGCCTGTTCCTTGATTTACGATTACGACGATGTTATAACAATCGCGACCAACGGCTTAACGTGCTTTCCGAGGCACGGAGGGTACCTACCCTCAACCAATCAGACCCGGAAAGAAATCTTAGAATTTACACAAAGATTTTCTGTCTGGCGTGGGGATCGAAACCACTACCTCCAAGATTTAAAGCGAGCCAAATATCGCTACGCTACGGAGGATTATTAGTCTTTATATCCTACTAATATTATAAATGCAAAAGTTAGTAAGTATGAATGGATGGATGGATGTTTGTTACTCTTTCACGCCAAAACTTCAGAACGGAATTGGCTAAAATTTTGCACCGGGATAGGTTATACGCTGGATTAACATATAGGCTACAAAACATCACTCTCCGACTCACTGGAGCAGAATAACGAGGGTAAAACCGCGGGGCGCAGCTAGTACATATTATTTTGAACTCAAATATTAGTTCCTTTGATATTCAATTCACGTTTCACATGCAATTATATCAAAATTAATGTGTCCACTGCCCATTTCCATTTGAAGAAACTAATCCTTTGACCGCTCGTGTTATTCAGTTATGCTTAATTCTATATCCCAGGTCGATCCCTCATTTGATACAAATTGGGCCATAATTAAAATGGTCCGAATTTACTAGATTGCTTTAATTAAGCAATTAAGCTCTCAATACTCAATAGAATGGCCTTTTGTTGAGGCTCTCAAAGTTTCCTTGCACTCTTCATTTATTTGTATGTGTATCGTGTGTATTATTTGTATGTAACAATAAAATGTCATCGAACCCATACGTGTGGGGTATCTATGGAGAGGTCTTCAAAAATGATATTGAGGTTTCTAATGTAATTTTTTTCTAAACTGAATAGTTTGCGCGAGAGACACTTCCAAAGTGGTAAAATGTGCCCCCCCCCCCCCTGTAACTTATAAATAAGAGAATGATAAAACACATACATAACCATGCAAACTTCCACCGAAAATTGGTTTGAACGAGATCAAGCATGTAGTTTTTTTTAATACGTCATAAACTGTACCGCAATTTACCTTTCATTCAATCAACTATTATTAACATCAATCAAAGTTACAACGAACTACAAGAACTTTTATACTATGTCACTTGTTGTATTCTTGATATCAAAAATAGGTAGGCACTTGCAACTAGTACGGAACCCTTCGTGCGAGAGTCCGACTCGCACTTGGCCGGTTTTATTATTTACGAAGGCGGTCTTGATGCCCAGAACATATCTTGGTGCCGAGACAATGCATTGGATGCACTGTGAAAAATACTGTAGGTATCTGAGGTGATTTATACCACTAAGATAAGCAAATTTATACACCTAATATCTTCAATTTAGATATAGGTATTTGATAGAATGTCGGCGTCAAGTTAACGGGCTAGCCGTCCCATTGAATGGCCAATCTAACTAGATGCTGGCCGCGCCAGATTATTATAAAAGCTATTATTTGAATGTAACATAATTTTTTTAGTTTGCCTTTCCTAGCTAAATACATTTTTTTGCACGGTTAACGTTTTGAGAACCTCTGACTTTTAGTGTGGGTGGGTGACGCAGGTCGTCGAATCAAGACCTTTATCGGTAATTGTCAATTTGCTTGAAACCTAATTGACAATTATGGTTTCAAATTTACGTGTAATTTATTGCAATGTTAGTGCAATATCTCGGCAACAAGCTTGCCAACTGTTAAAATCAGGAATAGGAAGGATTAAGGATGGAATTGGGAATGGAAATAAAATACACGCTAATTTTGATCAACTGCTGACCTTGATTTCATCCGCGTAAGATTATAATTTTATAAGCTATCTGTCAATGAAAGTCCTGTTTATATCGGAAGGCGTGGAAAAACAAACAGACACACGAAATAAAAAGATTATTACTGTAATATAAACTTTTTCTTCTTTAGAGAAGTTAATTCCCGCACCCAAACCCTTTGCCTCGAGACACTTTAGCCTCAGTATAAGTATTTTAGGTTTACACAAATTATTGTCCCTAATGCGAATCAAACCCAGAACAGAAGATCTTAAAAGCAACTACCGTAACCACTGAACTAGTAAACGATTTCAATATTGTTAATGTATTTTAGTCGTGTATTAAAATAATCTACTGCAGACTATTTCCTTTTCACTAACCCTCAATTTAAGACATTATTTGTGCTTCTATTTATTATAGCTTATAGTATAATGTATATTAGTATACTTATATACTAATATTATAAAGAAAGAAGATTTGATTGTTTGTTAGTATTGAATATGCTCCGAAATTACTAAACCGATTTGAAACATTCTTTCACCGTTGAGAAGCTACACTATCCCCGGATGACATAGGCTATATTTAATTATGAAGTTCCCACGGGAATGGGAGTTACGCGGGTGGAACCGCGCGCGGGAAGCTTGTACAATAACGACATACAAGAGGAAATTATTACTATTATAAAAGGATAACCCAAGCAGTACGGAATATAAATCTTAATATTTTTGACGAAAAAATATTTTTTTATCTTTAAAGGATCCCAAAAATAATGAAGTAGGATAAAATTTGTAGAAATGAATTTAACGCTCTCAACGAAAAAGATAAAAGGGAAAACTTTTTCCTAGCCCAACGTAATTATGCGCGTTTGCAATTTTCTCACAAAACTAAAAATTCAGTTTAGACGGTTTTTTTCTTTAACTGTCGCCATTTTGAGCAATATTCATGTTTTCAGAATGTGGTTGTGATAGTTATAATGATGTTAAAATATACACACATAAAGTTGTGTGTAAAGGTTGCGAGTAACATTGACATTCTACAATTTTGTTTGTTAATAATTTTATACTTTTTTAAAATCTATCTTATACTAATATATCTCTCGCTTTAAGTCTCGGAGGTCGTGGGTTCGATCCCCACGCCGGACAAGAAATCTGTGTGTAAATTCTAAGATTTCTTTTCGGGTCTGGTTGGTTGTGGAACTGCCCTCCGTGCCTCGGAAAGCACGTAAAGCCGTTGGTATCGATTGTTATAACATCATCTATAACAAGCGTATACCAGGGAACGGGCAGCAGCGTTTCCGTGTGTATTACGTCATAATACTGCGGTCACCAATCTGCCTGCCAAGCGTGGTGACTATGGCAAAACCCTCCCTCAGGAGGAGGCCCATGTTCAGCAGTGGACGTTGTACGGGCTGATGATGATGATACTAATATATAAAACTGAAAATTTTGGTTTTTCATTTGTTCTCATTTTAGGAACTACTGGGCCGATTTGAAAAAATATTGCAATATTAGCTAGCCCATTTATCGAGGAAAGCTATTTAATCATGAAGTTTCTACAGGAACGGGAATTATGCGGCCAAAACGCGCGTACCTTTCGATTATTTTATCTTCGGTCCCTTTGTTTTGAAATATTTTACGCAGAAACCTGTGGAACATTTTGTGTAATCAAACATTAACGTATTGAATTATTATTTTGAATGCATGGCAGAAAAAATACAAAGTTTGTCAGATTTAGTGTTATATAATGCTAATCGCATTATAAAGATAAGTATACACAATATAAAGATAAGTTTATTATTATATGTATTTTATATATACCTACGTATTATATGTTATTTTGAATGTCATACTAATTATTGTCCACAGAAAGTGTACCTACCATGTTTTTCTCTGCATCACCTAATGGTCAATAATAATTGGTAGAAAGTGCCTTTGGCATTAAGTCCGCCGCTGTACAACTTTGTGCAAGAAGTTTTAAATAAATACATCTAATGAGAGCTAGGTATTACATGTAAATACCTAAGTGCTGAATGACTTTCATTACATTTGTATCATCCCTCTATATGTAGGTATGTATACCATTAATATTGTGTGAAATTATATATTTAATAGGTTCAATTTAGTAATCCCCGTAAATGCTCAAAGTTTTGTGGTAAGTACATAATTGTCACGATAAATTTATAGTTAAACCAATACAATTATGTATCCAAACGCCTCTGTTTACTGTTATTAATATAATTAATAAGTACGTATATTATTGATGGTAATAAATTTAAATTTTTACATATTTTGTATTATTGATGATGAAATTATTTCATAGAGAAAATTTATTCCTCTGAAATGTTATAATTTTCATTATTTTTAATATGAACTGTAATAAATTAATTTAATTTAATCATATATTTCATGTAAAATATTTTATTACATTTTACCATGAACCTAAAATTAATCATCATTTCAGCCGTAGGACGTCCACTGTTGGACAAAGGCCTCCCTCGTAGATCTCCAGTTGTTGTGGTTAGAAGCGGCCTGCATCCACCGTGATCCTGCGGCTTTAACCAGATCGTCCGTCCATCTAGTAGGTGGACGTCCTACGCTACGCTTGCCGATCCGCGGTCTCCATTCGATAACTTTTCGGCTATAACAGCCATCTGTTCTCCGTGCTATATGGCCTGCCCATTGCCACTTCAACGAACTAATCCGTTGGGCTATGTCGGTAACCCGCGTTCTTCTACGTATCTCCTCATTTCTAATCCGATCTCGTAGAGAAACCCCGAGCATAGCCCTCTCCATAGCTCGTTGAGCGACTCTGAGCCTGTTTATAAGGCCTATAGTGAAGCACCACGTTTCGGATCCATAGGTCATCACTGGCAACACACACTTTCTGACTTTTGTCTTTAGGCATTGAGGTATTTTTGACGAAAAGACACCGCGAAGTTTCCCGAACGCTGCCCATCCAGTTGGATTCGGCGATTGACCTCCTTCTCGAAGTTGGACCTAACTAATTGGACTGTCTGTCCTAGGTATACATATGCGTCAACAACTTCAAGAACTGTATTCTCAACAATTATAGGGGTAGGCACAACATAGACGTTAGACATGATTTTCGTCTTGTCCATGTTCATTTTAAGACCTACCCGTTGGGAGACTTGGTTAAGGTCTTCGAGCACTTTCCACCACGATATCATCAGCGAATCGAAGGTGAGTGATGTATTCGCCGTTGATGTTGATGCCTAGTCCTTTCCAATTCAGAAGTTTGAAGGTGTCTTCCAAAGTGGTCGTAAACAGTTTCGGAGAAATAACGTCTCCCTGTCTTACGCCTATTTAAAAAAATATTATTTTTAAAAAGAGGCGTAAGACAGTATAAACTAAAATATTATTTTCCAGATAATAACCTCACGAGACAAACACGGCCTCCGTAGCGTGGTGGTATAAGTCTCGGAGGTCGTGGGTTCGATCCCCACACCGGACAAGAAATCTTTTGTAGATCCTAAGATTTTTTTCCGGGTCTGGTTGGTGGGGCTACCCTCCGTGCCTCGGAAAGCACGTTAAGCCGTTGGTCCCGATTGTTAAGACATTATCTCTAACAAATTGTATCCCAAGGAAAGGGCACCAGCATTTCCCTGTGTATTACGACCATAATACTGCGGTCACCAACCCGACTACCAAGCGTGGTGACTATGGCAAACCAAATGTTCAGCAGTGGACGTTATACGGGCTGATGATGATGATGAACCTTACAAGAATACACAAAACTTGCTACTATTTACTTGTAATATAAAACACATGACTATTCCTCACGCACTAAAGATAAAAGTCATGGTATCTACCATCCAGCGTTTTGAGCCACTAATTCTCTCACTTTCACTCATTCGTACTAATCTTCAAAATTACAATTTATAAGATATCATTTGATGTTCTGCGGTAAAACTTCAGTCTCTCGTTTCATATCAAGATAGCGAACAATGGCATACCGCCAGTAGGCTGGTAAAGATTCAATATTAAGGGCCCCATTATGAGGGCCCTTTTTAGACTCATCGTTCTGCGAGAGCAATAAAATACGATGCGATGTTCTGCGATAAGACATAAACATAAACATGCATGTATCAGTTTTGATCACGTTAATTGTTATCGGCACCTTCTTATAATGGATTAATTAGTATGACAAAAATGAAGAATTGGATACGTTAGTAGTTATGAAGAAGTATATGCTATATTTAATCTAAGGTAATACAGCCAATGTGCCGTGCGGTTTCCGGCTTAGAATAGACCACCCCATGTCCTCTCATGGGTGTCGTAAAAGGCGACTAAGGGACATATGGCTGATGGATGGGCAGCAGCATCTATTAGCTCAAGGTTTATATCTTACTGCGATTACCAATCCATCTGCCAAGCGTGATGATTATAGCAATATCCCTCAACGATCCTGGCTTGCCAAGGTCTTAAGAGGCGGCCTATGTTCAGCAGTGGACGTAAACGGGCTGTTGATGATGATGATGAATACAGCCAAATTTAAGCTGTTACAAATAATATGCAATCACCATTTTCGACTTTGAAATGTAATAACTGTTTTACCTAAATTAATGTATGGAACTCATTGTAATTCTTAAAGTGAATACAATTAATTAACTTAAATGATGAATGAAGAAATTAATTACGTTTGAAACTCAATCTCATATCTGTGTGGTCTTTCTTAACAATAACTGTTAAATTCTTTGTACGCTCAGAATACAAACCATCGCTTTGTTTTGTAATTCTTAAAATTAGGTACATATTTTAGAACCATGTAGAATGTTGCCCTAATTTGCAGTATATAGGTAACTATTTGTAATTATGCGATTATATATTTCAAGTGTCGTGCCTCGGAAAGCACGTTAAGCCGCTGGTCCCGATTGTTATAACATAATCTATAATAATCGTATATCAAGGAACGGGCAGCAGCGTTTCCTCGTGTTGTACAACATAATACTGCGGTCATCAACCCGCCTACCAAGCGTGGTGACTATGGCAAATACCCTCCCTCGGGAGAAGGCCCATGTTCAGCAGTGGACGTTGTACGGGCTGATGATGATGTTGATATTTTAAGTGTTAGTTATATTCTCAGTTACAAAAGAATCTGAACAAAAATATAAAAAGCTGAAGATTTGGTTGGTTTGTTAGCTTGAAGTCACTGAGTGACTGGAAAAAATCTTCCAGTGTTAGATAGCCCATTAATCAAGGAAGGCTATTTTATCAAAAAGTTTATATGGCAACAGGAGCTACGCGGGTGATACCGCGCACGGATAGCTAGTTGTACATCTTGTCATGAGCATTTAAATCAAGTTTGATTATGGATTCTTGTACAAATTTTGACCGGGGCCCACAATAAAACGTGGCCCTGACCTCAGAGCGGTGATTACACCCCTGATTTACCCAAACTCAAATCTTTACGAATAAAATACTTCGATAAGCTTTCGGAGGGATCCTTGCAAAATAAATTGTTTTACGTAACATTTTGTTAGGATCAATTTTGGGAACTTATTGGTACTACAAATTTGTTATTCCAAGACATAAATGCCGTGCGCCGTGTGGTCTCCTGCTTAGAATAGACCACCCCATGTCTTCCCATGGGTGTCGTAAAAGGCGACTAAGGGACATATGGCTGATGGATGGGCAGCAGCATCTATTAGCTCAAGGTTTACATCTTACTGCGATCACCAATCCGTCTGCCAACCGTGGTGATTATGGCAATATCCCTCAACGATTCTGGCTTGCCAAGGTCTGTTAAGAGGAGGCCCATGTTCAGCAGTGGACGTAAACGGGCTGTTGATGATGATGAGACATAAATTTCTTTATTTGTCTAGTAAAACTGTCACCGTGGATTTTGTAATCTACAATATACTTCAGTTGAGTAAAATGCGGCTGAAAAAATGAGAGAGATACTCAAATTTTATAAAAAAAAATATTCTGAAAAGAACCGAATTCCTTTGAAGTCTTTGTAGTTTTTTAGTATTAGTAATTAACTAAATTGTAATGTAAGGCTAGATGTTATTGTGTTCATTCTTCATTTATCTTTTAATTTGTTTTTTTCACAAAATGCTTAATTTACAGTTAAACTTCCTTGTATAACTTATATGTAAATCTGGGTATAATAAGTATGCAAACTACGTGTTATACGAAAAAAAGGGCGCTACATGTCCACCCTTGCCCTCACGAGCCTGAGTTTGCAAAGAATCTGAACATGCTCTCGTAAACCCGAAGTCTCAGAGACTTGCTCGCGAAGTTTGAAGTAGAGCGACAGTTGCACAAAACTCACCTAAAAAAATAAACTATATAATTCATCAAACCCCCGCCAGTGACAGGCCTGAGCCCAGGTACCACATGGGAAGCCTTGCTTGAAGTTTATAGTTTTTAAACCATTTGATTAGAGCCCTACTTACCTATATGCCCGGTTAAGTAGCTAAAGTCTATCGTATCGTAGCGTAACTGCATTATCCGCCCAAAAAAAAAAGGCTACCTATTCTACATCATCATCATCATCATTTCAGCCGTAGGACGTCCACTGCTGGACATAGGCCTCTCTCATAGATCTCCAGATGATCCTATTCTACATATTGAAATTCTAATAGAATAAGTTACTGGCCATCATTCAATCAATTGATCATCAAATAAAACTTTTCATTGGTATTATCAATCACTTACCTTCAAATATTTTAATTAACTTGCTGCAGTAACACAACACTAGTTTAAAACTAAAGAAATCTGATAATGTTTATTTAGTTAGCATATCAATTTCAAAGCGACAAAATATAGTCTAGCAGATATTGTATCTATAGTTTCTGTTCTGTGTATTCTTCATTGCTATGGCAATTGTAATATTCCTCAACGACCCTGGCTTGCCAAGGCCTTTTGAAGAGGAGGTCCATGCTCATCAATGGATAAATGAGCTGATAAAGTAAAGTAAGTACATTATCTGAGTTAAAGAAACGGCATATATTATGGAAGCACCTTATATACTGTCTATATTATGACAAATGAAATTCCCGCAAAACAAACAGAACCATATTTATTGTCATTATTAATATATCTCTGCTACAACTGTATATGGCAGTACAAACAACGCCTTTAGGGCACGACCAAAATTGAAATGGTTGTCTTGTAAACATCATTATTTTCATGTCAATATTAACATTGAGATTCTCCATTCACAAGTCCAGTAATGTATTCTCCGCGGTACTGGGGGTCATTTGTGTAAACAATGCTTTATGACCCCCTTGAGTTGTAGGCGGCAGCGAGCGCGGAAGCGGAGACTAGCGCTCGCTCCCATAGATACCTATCATTATGGATCAATTATATTTACTAATTGATTTTATTTTCTTTGTATTCTAAATTAGCAAAAGTTTATGTTTAACTGAAACAGACCACCGTTACTAATATTTCATTTAGGACAATATTCAATCTTTAAATGATTCTTGATTGCCTGGATGAAGTTACATTTATAATTAACATTTTTTATTTTATTTTATTTATCATAGTTAGAAGTAAATAAATATTGAAAGTTGTATAACAATATAAAAAAATAAAATTACCTATGTTTCACTTTGTTTTGTTTCTACGATTGTTTTCCTTTACTTCTATTTAAGTATCATACTTTATTTCTATTTAAATTCAAATAGGATAACTTTAATATAACCGCTTGAAAATCATAACAAATTCCCTTTATGTTAAGTCGCTATAATCTTTTATCTTTATCCACACGTCTAAGAGCATTTGTTTAAACAACTTTGTACTTCTTATAACTACAGTTGGTTGCGATCGGTCGACTTATTTGTTTTTTGTGCGACTTTTTAGTCGACAATAACATTATGCAGCCGTTCTCGTGAACTCGGGTTAATGTACCAACACTTTCTATTTCTTTAGACTAATATTGTTTAGGAGATAAGCGCTCTAGTTCGGGGTAAGTATCTGTTTATTGTAACGGTGCGGTGGTAGGTTTTTAATGTTTGCCGGTTTTTGGAATACCTACAATATTTTTAACCTCCGTGGCGTAGCGGAGCTTATGTCGCCTTAATTATAGGATATTGTGGGTTCAATTCCCGCTCCGTAAAATTTTTAAGGACTATCCTCGGAAGGCATGATAAGGCGATTAATGATTCTGATTGTTATAACATCTATGACCATCTTATATTAGGGATCGGACGGCAGCGTTTATGACCTATGTTATGTGCAGTTTATATACATAACATAGCGGCCACCAAGCCTATTACCAAGTGTGGTGACTATGGCAACACTTCCTTCACAAGTTGAGCATAAAGATAAAGATAATTTTATTTGTCAGAAACATGTGTAGTTACAAAGATGTCAAATACAATATTGTTTCAACATGTTCTACCTTAGTAGGTGTACAAAATATCATCATTCATTTATAGTCACTAAATGTCAAAAAATTCTAATGGATTTCGGATGTCAATATCTTAAAAATAACAATGAATAATATTAAAAACAATTTATAATTTATCAGTTAAAAATTCATTAATACATATGATAATAGGCCTCAGTACTTAACATATTTTTAATTCTGATTTTAAACAAATTAATATTTAAACAGTGGACGTTATTTGAACTGATGATGGCAATTATGAATATTTTTGTAATTTTCTGCGATATATCGATTTGTTGTTTATCGTTAAGGACAGACAAAAATATGACTATTCATAATATAAAATAAATACAAGTGAACATAGCAAACCCCCTTCAAGGGAGGCCTATGTTCAGTAAACTTTATTCGAGTTCGCGAATGACGATAATATAAAAAAAAAATTAAATAAATAAAACCTATAGGTATTTCATAACACACAACAGCCTGACCAATTTCGTAGCGTAGCGTTATTTGGCTCGCTTTAAATCTCGGAGGTCGTGTGTTTGATCCCCACGCTGGACAGGAAATCTTTGTGTCAATTTTTAGATTTCTTTTCGGGTCTGGTTGGTTGAGGGATTACCGGCCGTGCCTCGGAAAGCTAGTTTAGCCGTTAGTACCAATAGTTATAACATTATCTATAATAATCGTATATTAAGGAACGGGCAGCAGCGTTTCCTTGTCTGATATAACATATAATACTGCGGTCACAAACCCGCCTGCCAAGCGTGGTGATTATGGCAAAGTTGGAAAGAAGATATTTCAAAGGTGGTCCCATGATAAGGAAACCAGGGTTTAATGATGGCAGACAGAGAAATCGAGTGGAACCTTTAACCTAGTGCGTTTGTTATGTTTTTTTTTCATTATTAATAATGATAAGAACTTTACACCTAGATGGGTTGTGACTGTCATTAGGGGTCTGATGATGAAGACGAAGGACAGTCCAGGGAACTCTTAGTTAACTGTTTGAAGTCGGTTTTTTTTTGTTAAAAATTATTTAGTTTATGTTATAAAATATTTCATGCCTATATTTCATCTGGTTGTTTCTTTTTTCCGGACAATCATATCAGGCATATTGTTAAGGCTTAAAGCGGGCCTCTAGTCTTATTGATTCACAAAAAAACTGGTGTAGAAGTAATATCAGGGTAAGGTAAGGTAGATAAGCCAATGCAGCGCATGCGAAGTATACTCCGAGATTTGCAAATCTTCATTTTCACCGCATGACTAGACCGCATAATATAAAATGTTCGAATAAATAGCAAATTCACTGGAAAGTCAGTGATTTTTACGGTTAGTGCAATTTTCAACGGTAGCTGTTATAATAAGAAGCGGCAATAGCGCAATGGCTAGTGCCTCGCACATGTAATCATGTGGTCGCTGGTTTGATCAAAATAATTTAATCTACTCCGTGATAATGTAACTCTCTAACGGTGAAACAATTATAAAAATCGCAGCAGTTTTTGAATTTATAAATTTTACAAAAATACAAATATCTCTCCATATTATAATAGATTTATGTAGGTATATTTAATGAAATATACACAAAGTGAAATGACAAATTTACGAGTACAGCAATAACAAGGAAGGGTTCCCATAAACGTAAAAGTGACGTCATTATAATAGCAATTGACATAAAAGCCGTCGCGGACAAGTGTTATAATGTAATCATCACATCAATGAAATTGGTCGAATTTCGCAGTTATTGATATGTACCGAGTTTTTAAGGTTAAATTTAAAGTAAACTCAATCATAATGATATACAAATACAATTTAGTATTACTTGGTATAGTCATGGCGTATATGACATTTAGGAACTAAAACATATAGGCGTTATTAAAATTTATCACTTTTCGATTTTTGAAATTCGAATGATAGCTGGCATACAAAGTTAAACGAACACTTTCTTTAAATGTCTGAAAATTAAAAAGAAATTAAAAACGTAAAATCTAGTTCAACTGCTAAACTAATTTCCTATATCCTGAACTTTTCCGTAGTTTAAAAGCAAAACAAGACTGACTCTTGAATGTGCCCTGTACAGTTATCGTCAAGGAAATTGGATTAGACAACCGTCCAGCTGAATTTCTTTTGTGATTATTGTGAGGACCTATCTCGGTTCGGTATTGCCTATTTGATTTCTACCGGATAGTGCATTTTGTTCGGGAAATAAACGTTGTTTTTTCCGATGGATATTTATGTAGATGTATATTTTCTATTGCACCGGGCAAGCTCCAGCCGTATTAAATTATTTATAAACTACAAAATACCTGCTCGGCTTAGAGCGGTCGCCGTCAGAAGGATTGAAATATGACTTTTTATTTTTATGGGAGTTTTGTGCAACTGTTCGGACCTCTCGGACTTCGGGTCTCATCGAAAACTGCCTCAATGTTATCAGCAACTTAAACAACGTTTTGATTTTAATGAGAAAAATAGTAGCTTAGTTAAGACACATATCCGGATAAATTCGTAGGTAGATTGATCATATTAAATTTGTCTTTTTGAACGATTTCATCCATGGCAAATAAGTTTATAGGAGACTAACTACCGCGTGCGGTTTCACCCGCGTAACTCCCATTCCCGTGGGAACTTCATAATTAAATATAGCCTATGTCATTTGGGGATAGTGTAGCTTTTCAACTGTGAAAGAATTTTTCAAATCGGTCCTGAAGTTTCTGAGCCTATTCAATACAAAATAACAATAAAATCTTTGCTCTTTATAATATTAGTATAGATTGGTTATATACGTAAAACTAACTTCAGTGCACAAAGTTAGGGAACAGAAGTAACCGTCTATTATACAGTCTACTATAAATCCCGTCGGACAGTTTACTGATGCGATCGGTGAAAGATAGAACGCAAGACCGACAGCTCTACGTACTGTCCGAAGCTCGCAAGTTACCAACTCCAAAACCGACTTTGTGTTTAGAATATAGAATATAAATTTAATGTTTATTACTTTATGTATAAGAAACATAACCTTTAGTTAGTCGAGCGCGATCCTCGAGATTGTGGTACATATTGCGGATTACGTTGGGGAAAGCGGAAGAAGGGAACAGCAGTTTGGCTACGCGAGTGCCAAACTGCCCCCTTAAATTCTTGTTTCTTGAATCGTTCATATGCTCGAAGAGGCTCACACCTAATGTAGGGTTAGTCTAAGATCCAAATTAATTATCTAGCGCTGGTCGATTTTTACAAAATACATTAAAATAATATTCACTTTCTGCGCGATCAAGAAATTCACATATAATCCTGTTAGACCAATAATAAATCCAAAACAAAAAAAATCTTTACTATTATTTAGTAACTTACTCCAAGTTTCTATTTACTCCAAATCTCATAATAGGTTCTACTTACTGTTGAATTTTGAGTTTTAATTATGATTTGTACTTTAAACTTACTCTTTAGTAAGCCAAAAACTTTGGTAAGTAAATACTTGTACTATTATAAATGAAAAGTTCTACCTTTTGTTCGTGTTTCATGAGCGACTCTTGATTTCAACCAGCTTTGTGATAAAGGATAGTTTTCTGTTTGTGTATCCTTGATGCGAAATAATATTAGTATTTACTTTTATAGTACCTTACGATATTAGTGCGTTATGATGGTTATAACATGCGAGGCGGAATTTCAGCCCGAGCCGAAGGCGAGGGCGTAATTGAGCCGAGCATGTTATAACCAATACGCACGTATATCGTACGACGTTTTTTAACACATTTGCGAGGAAACAGAATAAAAACATTTTTCACAATACAAGTACAAAGAAAAGAAAATTTGAGAAAAATGGCGCGAGGATTATTTTCTGCCGTAGCTGCGTGAAAATGTTGGCAAAGACGTTAGAGCATGCAGCCAAGTTTTAAATTACCGAATAAACTGTTTTATTTTTATTTTAAATAAACTGAATCTGTGAATGCACACTGTTGCTTTCCCGCCATTTTAACAGCGCGCTAGCGCTGCCTACTGACTGGCGCCGCGCGGCGATTAGTTCGAAATTTGAATAGCAACAGCGCGCGAAATGGCAAATAATACTGTTATGGAATTTGTATGGACTATAACTTAACTATTTGCTTTGGTAACACACGCGTTTTTTATGACCCGCTTTACATATTTAAAACCGGTGGAATTACATCAGCTTTACGAGCAACGGTGTTAAAAAATAAATAAGAATACATGTAGTATCATGTATACCTTTTAGTATAGTATTTATATTATATATGTATTATTAGAATATCCTCATAGATATTGCGTAATAATTATTTTTTCCTACCAGTATGTAAGTAAATTAATTGTCTACTACTTCTGTGCACCTATCACTTTTTCTCTGCACTACCCTATGGTTGACTGTGCAAAAGTGACAGACGAGACACGAGACGAGATAGCTAAGTCTTAGTAATAGGGTCCTGTTGTTACCTAAAAAGGCAGTGCGGATATAAGAATGACATCATTAATAGCTGTGCTACTTATGTAGTGTAACTGAAGTGATATTTTATCATGATTTTCCCATAGGAAACAATAGTTACCAAGATGAAACCAAACAAGAAAGCTAGTTGACGTAGTTATTTAAAATACAACTCCAAAACTAAGGAAGTACTAGTCTTTATTACCCTACTGTTTTGCATTACAATTCGTAACTAATAAAAAACCGAAACGTGATTAAATTTTAAATGTTTCCGATTACAACTTCCTATTTTTCTAAATTGGAAATGAAAAAAGCTTATTTATACAGTGTTACTTTAAAGCAATGCTAGTGAATTATTAAGTAACGGTTTGCACCGTGTGGCGTCCGGCTTAGAATAGACTACCCCATATCTTCCCATGGGTGTCGTAAGAGGCGACTGAGGCATACAGCTGATGGATGGGCAGTAGCATCTATCAGCTCAGAGATACTCCATCTGCGTGGTGATTACGGCAATATCTTTCAACTCCTGGCTTTACAAGGTCTGTTAAAGAGGAGGAATATGTTCATCAGTGGACGTAAACGGGTTGAAGTAAGTAAAAGCCAGTTATATGAAAAAAGAAGGATTTTTCACAACAAAAAGTCTTTAACAATATAATTATACAGTTGGTTGGCAGAAATAACTCCCTATTTTAAACTAATAATTAACTTTTCACCTCTTTACATGACACTGGCAAAAATTGCTGAATAAGTCGGTAGATTGCCATATATAAAAAAATACTTTTTCACCTATATGATACAATAAGTCAATCGAAAACAAAAAACACTGAAATATTATTCTAACACAATTTACAATCATATTATAATTATCATCTATATACATCGTTAAATCATCAAACATTTACTACCAAAATAAATTAGAAAAAAAATACACTCTCTCCAAACTTAATTTTGCAGCTTTCACATAAAAACTATTCTAAAAGTATCAGTGAAACACAGATCTTTATTTCAATACACAGTGACGGGCACAGACTTATAAAATATTCACATTTTCAATCTATTCACAGAACTGCGAGACATAACAATCTAAAATGCCAAGACTCTTGTCTCAGTACGACAGGCGCTTTTGTTTCCGTAACGAAATATAGGAAAAAACCTTCAGTATTTGTAAAAATAAACATACTAAAAGCTTACCTTACGCCTCTCACTTGTCATTAGGAAATGTCAAAATGCTTTAAGAAGCGGTAAGATGGAAGCGTGGAAACGAGGGAACTCCACACGAAATGGAACTGTATCGTGAGCCATATACTAGGATGAAAAATATTGGATTGGTTGGGTTGTGTTGTTTAGAAACTTGAACTGGCTATACAGAGGCGGTAGGAGAGAATTGATTAATCAAAGTAACTGTAGGAGAAACAAAGAAACCTTTTTTTTCGGATGGTCATACATCGGTAGTCTTTTGCTACTTCACCGGGTATTGAGGTGAGCAGAGCTCTCGCCTTAATAAATGGTTTAAAAACTACAAACTAAGCAACCTGCGCAAGAGGGCGTCCCCTGTGGGGCTTGGACCTCGGCTCAGGGCGGTCGCTGGCGAGATGAGGAGAGATTTTAGAGGAGTTTTGTGCAACTGTCGATCTACTTTACAGCTCGCGGTCGGGTCTACGAGGGCATCGGATGGTCAGAGAAACATAAATTCGCTTTATGGTCTTAAAATATGAAATAATTAAAAAAACTGCTGACACTTCAACTTATTATTTAAACTGAATTATGATCTCCATGTTTCAATAAAATCTTAAATATTTTAAGAAGTAGATATATGTAAAAGTTGCGGTTGCTCTTGCAGTCTCCTGCATTGCTGCCGTTTCCTTGGGAACTTAATAATTAAATATAGCCCATATCCTTCCTCAATAAATGGCACAGGATCTGGGAGGCACTGCATTAAGAAACTTTAAAGCAGATATCTGCTGTATGCGATCCCTGACCGCTCACTCCTAAAGCGCTGGACCTAAATAGCCGTTTCGTAGCAGATTCCCACTAAATATGATCTGCAATACCGTTATTCTCTTATGGATAGCCACTTTCATACCCAAAAGAATATTTGTCTCTAAGTCTTGATATATGAGATTAAATATGCAAGCGTTCACCGAAATTTCTGATTATATTAGTGACAAAAATGCTTGGGATTGAGTCGCTCCAATTACAATGTAAAATAGAAAATGATGTATAAATTTAATAAAATATTATTATAAAAAAAGAGGGTTCTACTGAGTTTTTTGGCAGTGTTTCTCAGTAGTCTTCACGTCACTCACTGCACGGTAGGGGAAAAAAATATGACGATTCCAAATAAATGTAACCATTTTTACGGAATGAATGATATTTGACTTTGACTTTGAGCAAGCAGAAGCTCGTCATGAATAAAAAACCTGAGATGCTCTTGTATATTTTAGAAACATACTCAACGTGCATTTGACATAAAAACATCTCACTCTCCTTAAATCTTACGTCAACCGGCTTTTGTAAATCTTGTCAACGGAACATACGTTTTTACTAAGAATACGAAGAAAAATGAATGTATTTGATTTGTAAAGAATGTTAAAATATGGGATGTAGGGACAGAATGGATGCTTCAATGTGGTTTTCCTGAGCGGTCCTTTTGCGGTGCCCTTGGCGAGTAAATTGATTGGTATATAGAAATATGAAAAATATCATTTATTTGATTGTTATTTTTTAAGATGGGTAGTGTAGTGACATGGTTTGTTATGAAATAACATTAGTATTATGAAATATTTTGAGGGTACAGTATCGACTTATTTTTTGTACCTAGTTCAGACGGACATGTAGTTATCATCATCATCATCATCATCTGCCCGTATAACGTCCACTGCTGAACATGGGCCTCCTCCCGAGAGGGAGGGTATTTGCCATAGTCACCACGCTTGGCAGGCGGGTTGGTGACCGCAGTATTATGTTGTACCACACAAGGAAACGCTGCTGCCCGTTCCTTGACATACGATTATTATAGATGATGTTATAACAATAGGGACCAACGGCTTAACGTGCTTTCCGAGGCACGGAGGGTAGTCCCTCAACCAACGAGACCCGGAAAGAAATCTTAGAATTTAAACAAAGATTTTCTGTCCGGTGTAGGGATCGAACCCACGACCTCCGAGATTCAAGGCGAGCCAAATACCGCTACGCTACGGAGGTTGTCCATGTTGATTGTAAGAATGTGACAGTCATGTAGTTAGCCACGAGGCTTTTGCTAATTGACCGGGGATACAAGTGAGCAGGGCTTTAAATTGATAAAATCTAATATTATATTTTAGACGCCGTAGCCCAAGGGCTAGGGCGTCGGATTTGCAATCATGTGGTTGCTGGTCGATCCCCAACCGTTTCATTACCGACGTGAACCCACTCGTAACACCAAGAAAAACGATGCGTCAGGTACCGTTCCTTTGTGTCTGCCTACTCTTATGGGAGAAAGGCGTGACGATATGTATGTAAAATGGACATCCTGAAAAAGAGGCAAAAACTTAGGCGATTGGGTTTGCTGAATTTTAAGAATTTTAAGGGCAGTTCTGTTCAACTGCGTTAGTTTTCGGGTTTCTTGGACCTTTTAGGTGAGGGCATTGAAAGACTTTAAGTTGCTGACTTAACCAGATTTTAGGTGAAACTTGTTAGTCCAAATTTGTTGTACGGAATATGCTAGTTAAGTTGAGGGTTATCTCATTAAGTCTAAACTTCATGATAAGTTGATACTGGTCTCGTTCAGGCTAAAATGAAGTGACTTACAATTAGAGTTTAGTATTTAACATGCATCGTCTTATATGTAAAGAAAGCACCGGTGATTCAGTGGTTACAGCAGTTGGTGCAGCAGACCTGGTGTTCTGGATTCGATTCCCATCCGAGACAATTATTTGTGTGAACCGCGATAGAATATACTATGCAATGTTTAATTGTTTCAACATGGATTGCGATCAAAATTTTACTTTTTTATACTTCTTAGGGACCCTTAAAGGTAACATCTACTTTAAAGTGGTTATTATTATGTAAATTATATGAAATTATCATTCGTGACAGGTATACTAGGGTACCTGTCTAACCTGTACCTTCCTAAGTATACTTAGGTTATAAAAATAAGTAGGAATGTATTAGGCCAGGTTATTTCATTCACGAATTTATTAGAAATTAAGGAATTCCTGATGTTTGAACCTTTCCACCCACCTTTTTATACTTGGTACCTACTTTTGTTCAATAGATTAGAGAATATTGTTAGAGAAAAAGGGTAAGTACTTATTACATCCCATAGAGTTATCCTTTTAACGAAGACCATCCTAATGTCGTCAGAAGTGTTAAAAGATACGCGATAGAAAGAGAAGAAACTTCTAGATGAAAATAACTGTAGTTAATTTAGCGCTGTGCGATCTGAATTGGACTTAATTGTATCGCAACAAGAGTCCCTATTTCTTTAATTGATTTTGTGGATTGAATCTTCTGTATTTTTACTATTGGGTATTCTGTGGCTGAACATGATTTAGTAATCACAGTGAAACAGTTTATCCTGAATGCCGTTTTATAGTTGATTTTCAGCGGAAATATTAATCGTACATTAACTAACATTATGCTTTGAGAAACTCATTTGAGGTTTGCCAGCTTATTAGTAAAGTGGGTATTGGGTATCCTTCTCATATTATAAACGCGAAAGTATGTAAGAATGTGTGTATGTATGTTTGTTACTCTTGCGGATTCGGCTGAAAGTTTGCACCGAGATAGATTATAAGCTGGATTAACATACAAGCTAAAAAAATAACGCTCCGAACCACTGGAGCAGAGTAACGCGGGTAAAACTGCGGGGCGCAGCAAGCTATTCATAAATGACAAACGCTTCAATTTTATTTAAGCAGTCGTAGCCCAATGGCTTGGCCGTCGGACTTGTGATCTTGAGGTTGCCGGTTCGAACCCCACCCATTGCACTACTGACGTGAACCCAGTCGTAACACAAGCATTTTAGCTTAGCACGAGGGGTTAACAAGAATACTAGTAGATTGCAAAACTGAATAAAGGAACAGGTATACTCCAAGTAAGTTGTTTGATATAACGATGTTTAAAATCCTAATATTTGTACGTTTTCATGTTTTACTAATTACAATATCTTTACTTGTATTTATTTCTTAATACAAACAACTTTCATCAAAGCATTTCTTGTCAAATAATCTATATATATAAAAGAAAGTCGTGTTTGTTACAACACTTATAACTCGAGAACGGCTGGACCGATTGCCATGGTTTTTGATTTGTTGGATTTGTTTCCGTCCCGAATAGCAGAATACATTTTAAAAACAAAAGAAAGTCGTGTTAGTTACACTATTTATAACTCAAGAACGGCTGAACCGATTTGGCTGAAAATTGGTAGGGAGGTAGCTAAGAACTGGGAGAAGGACATAGGATACTTTTGGGTAGGGGTAGGGTAGGGTAGGGTAGGGTAGGGGTAGGGTAGGGTAGGGTAGGGTAGGGGTAGGGTAGGGTAGGGTAGGGGTAGGGTAGGGGTATGGTAGGGGTAGGGTAGGGTAGGGGTAGGGTAGGGTAGGTGTAGGGTAGGGGTAGGGGTAGGGTAGGGTAGGGGTAGGGTAGGGGTAGGGGTAGGGTAGGGTAGGGTTAGGGTAGGGGTAGGGTAGGGCAGGGGTAGGGTATAAAAGTCCACCCGTGCGAAGCCGGGGCGGGCCGCTAGTATTTAATAAAAAAGAATTACAATTATAAGTAAAAATTGTACAAATAACAATAATGAGGCCATCAGAAAATTTGTTAATAATTTAAATTACTTTTTATAATCATCTGATTTACATGACGTAAAGCGTTTTTTCCAAGGGGAAAAGTATTATGCATCTCCTCCGCCGCGCTATCGTGGGGAGAGTATCAACTCCACGACAGCGGTGGGCCTCTTCATTAGCGATAAATAGATTATGGTATTCATAGCACGATCCTCATCTACCCACTAAAACCCCCAGTGTATATCCGTCCATATGATCCTAATTATTCTGAGGTAATTTTGAAGTGTACCGGGAAGTGTATCCGAATTATTCCGAAGCCATTTTGAAGTGCACCGGGATGTGTATCTGAATGAAACCCGGGTTTTAGTAGGTAGACCTCTTCCATGTGACATAGCTAGCTAGTGGCACGTGGCGCTGCTCCGCAATGGAAAAGGGAAGTCTCATCTACCCTACTGCTATTTATTTATATTCTGTGTGAAGGCAAATTTTAAAACAGAAACGTTTAGACATTTAATTAAATTTTTTGAAATGGTATGGTATTCCAAACTGAAGATGCATGACATGTGGCTCCCTCTAACAGTACCTACCTGAAACTATGCTGTCAAGGGAGCGCCTGCCCTTTAATTTTGACCCTGTTTGACTCAGGTTTAAGGATGAACGGAGCACCATTTCCTTTTAATAGAAGTTTTCGATGTCTCCGTAGACTCTAAGTCCGAGAAGCCCATGAACTGTAACGAAAGTTGCACAAAACTCCCTGATAAACTAGGCCATTATTCCTCAATCCCTATGACTGCCCTGAGCCGAGGTCCACGTTCGAGAAGGGCTGTAGTTAGTTTATAGTTTATCAAATATTTAATACGGCTGGAACCCTGCTCCCTTTTATATTCTTTGAAGTTGCAAAAGCTCACTCTTCAGCGGAATACAAACTAGTATGCCAGCAACAATAACAATTGCTACCTACAATCATAGTTTGTACGTGCCGGAATGCTTTGTGCTCGCAGCGAATCGATGACGACCAGAATAGTTGCCCAAATAAGTAACATTCTGTATACCCACTACAACTCTGTTAACTGACTCTTTAGTGTAGCCGTAAAATGTGTTCGACCATAAGGAGATGCTATCGAGTGTCAGGCAAAATAAATATTGCTTCAAATTCAAATTAAAAAAGTCTAAGTATAATAAATTAATTCGCGACTCAAGTTCGCGATAAGCTTAACGTGAATCTTGTCTTGTTGATAGAGATCATGATTTTGAGAGTAAAGGAAGGAGAGTTGAAACTTACTATGCAGCACTATGGGATCAGCCATCCTGCGCAGATGGTTAATCCCCTTAGACATTGGTAGTCGTGGCAGAAATTGATCGGCAAGTCACTACAAAACAATTTCTTCATTAATTTTTATATTTTCCATTTATTGACTATATATCTAATCGAATAACGTAAACTGTCTTTAATCAGCTTGGTGGATAATCTGATCGCGGATGCGGCGCAAAATATAAAGTGGAGACCACCACCGCGATTCGGTTGAGGCGTTGGTTCAAATCTGCGTATAAGTTTAGGTGTTCAAATCTGACATTGTATATGGCAGCGAGATAGAAAGGGAATATAATATTTATCAATATTCATCCAGTAATCAGTACCCACGCTTTCCTCCACTGCTTTACTGGCGCCAATTCCCGCTGTTATCAAGATCCGTCTCGATGCACAATTCTCCACAGTACACAAACGTAGTATATTGCGATTTCTTGATATCAAGTTTCTTAAAAACATTGAGAACGATATTAGCGAAGATAAGTACGCGAATGAAATAAGTGTGGATAGAATGCGTTCCATGTTTAAAATGCGCGGGTATCATGCCTTTCTAATATTGGCGTTACAATTGACCGGCGCCGCCAATTTTTTCTGACTGGCCATAGACGAGCAATGCAAAATTAACGAAAGTGCAGTTCTTGAAAAAGGTTTGAAATATTATTTAAGAATATGTATATGTCTATATCTAGCAAGCGATACTTCAAATATATAAAACGAAAACACAAAACTAACAAAACATAGCAAACATCAACCAGGAAAAGGTATCAACTTCGCCGTAACCAGTCATCAATAATTTCTCGACATTATTTGTTTTATAATTGCATTTCTCAGAAGTGTTTCTGTTTCGTGTTGTAGAACCCGTAAAGCCACAAAGCAGTTAGCACAAAGGACTGCCACGAAGCACGATTGATTCTCACAACGAAGCTAGTTCTACTAATATATACCTACTTGGAAATACCGGGAAGAAAAAGCATTCGTTTTCTATCTGTAGATTTTAAGCTGCACACTAATTAGAAGGAAATAATTTAATATATCGGCTCATAACCCCAATAATATTATAAACGCGAAAGTTTGTAAGAATGTATGCATGTATATTTGTTACTCTTTCACGCAAAAAATATTGAATGGATTTGGCTGTAAGCACACCTTAGATCAGTCCTAAAATTTCCTTCCACCCCACAAAACCGACTTCTGTTCCAATTCCTTTACTGTTCGTGCAGTCAGGTTATGGAACACTCTTGTAAAATTAGTTCCCTCTTCAAAAATCGAGTAAAGGAACATTATTTGAGTATATCATGATGGTATTTATTAATATATTTGTATGTATGGCTATGATGCCTTATATGTATTTATACATGTATTTGTTTAAGTATGTTCTTTTATATGTCTATTTTTTATTGATATAAATATATTTTTTATCTTCATAGTCTAAATGTTCATCCCTATCTCTACAGACTATTCTTGTTATCTTTTTGTTTTTTCCTATCGCGGGTCTGCTGGAAGAAATTTCTTTAGAAATAAGCAGTATCTTTGTACTACCTTTCTTTTATTTTTATAAATTAATGTTTATTGTGTTATTTTTTTATGTACAAACACACACATAGGTACACAGGTGTGTATGTACATAAATAAAAGATAAAAAAAAGAATAAAAATTGCACCGGGATGTCTTACATTCTGAATTAACATATAGGTTACAAACAATAACGCTCCGATCCACTGGAGCAGAGGGCCGGCTAAAACCGCGGGGCGCAGCTAGTTGTTATATGAAACAATACCTAAATATGCGGTGAATATTCCTCTTTTTGTTTTCAAGGCGCAATGCTATACGCAACAATTTACATGGAGTACCCACTCTGCGAAGCAGGAGCGGGGTATCTGGGACTTTGATAATTGACAATGATATTCTAGATACAACGCGAGGAAGGAACAACCCAACCTAACTTCTAGATGCTTTCCCAATTCCTCATATCCCTCAACTTCGAATAGTTTTTGGGTGTCTTAAGAAGTGGCTAAGGGACAAAAGCCTGATTGGTGGTAGTAACATCTATCAAAGATACTCCCATCGACCTGCGATCACCAATACGCCTGCCAAGTGTGGTGATTAAGGCACTATCCCTCAACTACCCTGCCTTGTCTAGGTGGAGGCAGCAGACGTCAATGGGTTGATAAATTTAAAAAGATACAAGTAGAAAATTTTATATCTAATTCTTACGGAATTGCTGAAGTGACGACATACGAGTAGCAACGTATTAGTTTCGTAAACGAAACGGAGAGAACCCTTAAAACTATTTGGAGAACTCATTCAATTAGTTTGAGAAAAGACAACTCGCGATATGTTCGACTTTGTAACTCAAGGATGCTGCTGAGATTCCTTTTACTAACTTCTCACGAATTGAATAAATAGTTAAGCAAAATTATTTTACTAGATCACGAGTGTGTCGATGTTACGAATGGTGTTGCTTTACGTAGTGTTGTTATATAAGTTATAAAATTAAAAAGTGGAATAGAGCTTGTGAATGCTAGGTACCTTTTAATAAATATATTAAATCATCTGATTATGAAAGTATAGTAAAGACTATACTTTTTGACTGATAGATTATTTATTAAAACCATCTAATAATTTTAGATGGTTTTAATAAATAAATAGTTTATGGAAATCTAAACTAATATACAAAGCTGCGTAGCGGTACCTCCGTAGCATAGCGGTATAAGTCTCAGAGGTCATGTTCCGGGTCTGATTGGTTGAGGGACTACCCTCCATGCTTCGGAAAGCACGTTAAGCTGTTGGTCCCGATAGTTATAACACCATTTATAACAAGCGTATACCAATCCGCCTGCCAAGCGTAGCGACTATGGCAAAAACCCTCCCTCGATCCATGAGGCCCATGTTCAGCAGTGGACGACGTACAGGCTGATGATGATGATGATATAAAGCTGAAGAGTTTGGTTTTTTACTTGAACGCGCTAATCTCAGGAGTTACTGGTCCGATTTGAAAACTTCTTTCAGTATTAGATAGCCAATTTATCGAGGGACGCTATAGGCTATAATTAATTATGAAGTTCTTACGGAACTACGGACTTAGTAATAAATATATTGCACCACGTTATCCTTTAATATACCTTGTAATAGTCATGTTTTTTTATCTATTGCCTATTTCGTAGGATTTTAATAAATAATTAGTTTATAGAAATACATTTTGTAATACATATATCCTAGAAAATAATACATTTTCCAACTAGCAATCGAAATCGTATTACATATGAGTTTGTTTGCATGAAAAGTTGGTAAATAAAATACATAGAATATTGTAACTATATATTGTGATTAGATAGTTAGCCTTCACTGAATCATAAACTAGATGCTGAGAGCTAACGGCTAATGGAGAGCTTAAATAGCTTAAATATATTGTAGTGCATATAAGAGCAGAATTATTTAAGCTTATTGATTAAATTCTAATAGCTTTTCTATACTAATATTATAAAGAGGAAAGCTTTGATTGTACAATCGGCCGTAGCCCAATGGCTATTAAGTGGTTGCCGGTTCGATGCCCACCCATTGCACTACCAACTCGTAATACTGAGCCTCTTCGTAATACTTAGCCTCTTCGTGACGTTCAGCTTAGCAAGAGGGGTTATCGAGAATACTAGTAGTGTGAAAAAATTTTTTTTTGTAAATATTAAATCCGAAACTACTTGACCGATTTGAAAAATACTTTCACCGGTGAAAAGGTAGAATTTCCCCGTGAACAGGAACTACGCGGGTAAAAACGCGCGACAAAACCAGTATTCTTTCTATCCACCTATAACTGTTACAGCATAGGTAGTTGTTTGACGTCTGGGAGCTTTGTGTTTCTGAATGGTTTTGTTTTTATGTTAGCAAGTTGATTGATACGGGTGGTCTCCGGGTACTGGTAGGTTTTGTATTATTTTATAGCATAAAATGTATAGAACATTATTTCATCGAATGTACTTTTAAACAGGTGTCGAGTTGACGAATGAAAAATAAATAAAATAATTCGGGGCATCTCGACGCCGAGCGCCGAGTTCTCAAGCGCCGAAATGACGAATGATTCTTTAAGATTATCACTTTTAATTAATTCTATGTTTTTTTTTTTTTTTTTTTTTAAGTATATATATATATATATACTTTTTTTTTTTAAGACAACTCCCGCACTAAGGAAATAAATCCCTGTCTCGCGGGGGACTTTACAAACATTCATTTCACGGACACAAAGAACACCCAGACTCAGAACAACTATTTGTGGTTCACACAAATAATTGTCCCGGGTAGGAATCGAACCCAGAACACCAGGACTCAGAGGCAACTATCATAACCACTGAGCCACCGGCGCAGTTTTTTTTATACTTTACAAAAAAAACTTTTTAATAAATATTTGTCGAAGTAATGTTGATCATTACCGATAGATGGCACTAATGTTCCCCTTAGAGACGTGTTATAAAAGAGATTGATGAATTTGGATGATTATTAGGGTTCCACCGTAGCCTAATTGGTTGAGGCATTAGGGTCTATACCTAAAACGCAGGCTCGAGTAGTCGAGTCCTGCCGGTGGTCTAAATTTATTCATCTCAATTTAATTGTCAACAAAAGAGATACCTAGGTATACGCATTTTTAAAATTTATACATACACGTTTATGAGAAGAGTTTACTATTATTAACATTTATTTTGTTTATATTATTATAATATATTTTTGATTTCATATTTATGTTTAAAATATGTATAATGCATTGTATACTGTGTTCTTTTTAACTCACTAACTATGATAATGCGACACACAGATAACTGGAGTAGACTCCCTTTCTCAATATTTACAAGCTTCACGCTTAGTTTAGAGGAAGGAGTTCAAAAAGCTATGCTGAGGGTCTTATCTTATTGTAACTAATAATAAAGTGGTATACTAGTATATAATTGACTGCACCGGTGGCTCAGTGGTTACGATAGTTGCCTCTGAGACCTGGTATTTTGGGTTCGATTCCCACCCGGGACAATTATTTGTGTGAACCACAAATAGTTGTTCTGAGTCTGGGTGTTCTGTGTGTCCGTGAAATGAATGTTTGTAAAGTCCCCCGCGACACAGGGATTTATTTCCCTAGTGCGGAAGTTGTCGTTTTAAATAAAAGATAAAAAAAAAGTTTATTTTAAAATGCTACACTGTAACTGTAACTTTAAGACCTTTATGTAAAATATTAAATAAATAAATAAATTATGTGCATCTGTGCACAACTAGCAGCAAACTCTTCACTCATAAAGAATTACCGGCGGTCGTGGTGACATAAACATATTTATTAACATTATTTGATACTGATGGTGTAAACCTTTCTCTTTTGTTGACCGTACATTTAATAAACAAACAAAGTACTGATGGTAACGTTAACACTTTGTTTCCTATTAAACATAATTAATTTTGTGCTGCACTGTATTACGTCATGTCGAGAAAACTGAATGTGAACTGCAAAAACAGTGTTGAGCTAAACTAATTTAGTTGCGAGACAACAAGCTTAAATGTTGTGACACACTAACTAAATTTCTAGACGCTGGCGAGGATCTCGTATGAGGAACTATAGCAAATTAAATTCATCCGAACTGCTCTGGTTTAGTAGCGGAATGATTTGGAACAACATTGTAATTGAGTTTGATTCTTGTACTGGCAAACACTATGAATATATTAAAAGTTGAGATTAGTTAGTAATATACACGTTTATTTTAGTTCGTGAAATTTAAAAGCATCCTATTCGATTACTCCGAAGGCAAATGTGTGTAAAGTCACACATATATGTAGCATTGAAGCTCAAGTAATAATAATTTTCTATCAAAAGAAAAAAAAACAGGTACAATTACGACGGCCGTAGCCCAATGGCTAGGGCGTCGGACTTGCGATCTTGAGGTCGCCGGTTCGAACCCCACCCATTGCACTACCGACGTGAACCCACTCGTAACATACGTAACCCATTTCAGCTAAGCACGAGGGGTTAACAAGAATACTTGTAGACTGCAAAACTCTGCTAGTAAATATAACAAAAAAAAAGTAATAATTGTTAATTGTTTTATTCGATATATGCACTGACAGTCTGGCTCTTATTATGGGAATCCTAGTTTCTCCTTACAAAGGTAAAATTTAACTTGCTTTTTTGCTTCATATTTACTTGATACGTTTCCTAATTTATATCTGTTTATACAATCTCATTACAGTCTAATCTTTGTAACCCACTTCTAAGTCCACAAAGCCAGTTACGTCTGTTTTATAATATAATATTTATTTTTATATAAGGGTAATTGTCTAGTGAAATTGGCCCTTATAAGCTTTTATGTGACCGCTATTATCATACCGTTTCTATCAATTGCATACATCCCAATTGTAGCCAACGCAATCTTCAATCTCGAGGCTTGATTCTACGTAATCCTTAAACGTACTTATTGCTATCTCGGGTCGGATCTCCCATCCCGAACTGGTCAAATATCCCTCCGAATTTTGGTAAAATAACTGGTTGTTAAAACGATTTTTAATATTACTTGTGTTATTATTGAGTTGAAAAAATAATACCTACAATTAAAAGAAAAATTCACAATTAACTAACACGCACTCACAACTACAAAAAAGAACTTAATGTCTAAAACTTAGGCTTATTATTTTTAATTACTTTAATTTAATTTAAATAGAATAGCTGTAAGAAGAAGGCTGCCAGGCTCAAATGGGATTGAGTGGGTCACGTTATCCGCATGTACAATAGTAGCTGTGCAAATATATGCACTCAATGGGTGCCTGAGAATGGATGACGCCGCCGAGGCTGGCCCAAAAAGAGGTGGCAGGACGATCTAGACGCGTACCTTGATGGCTGGTCCGAAGTGGCGCTAGAAAAGAGCACTTGGAAAGATATGGGGAAGGCCTTTGCCCAGCAGGGACATAAACGGGACATAAACGGCTAATAAAAAAAAAACGCTGTTTAACACACTTAGTTAGCAAGTAACTTAGTAACACCTACAATAACTAATTTCATGGTTTTTGTTTTTGGTATCCAGGGGCTGGGACCTGTACCCTTAACACAAGCTATTTTTATAACATAGCAAGGGTCTTGATAAAGACTTGGTATATTATTATGTTTAATCAGGAGAGTAAATTTGTAATACAGTAAGTAATATACTTTATTAATGTTATTAAAGTTGATTTTATTCCAAAATTATTAAATATATTTTGATAATAACCCTATGATACGTTGATGCAATCCATTTAATGCTACTGAATTTTGGTCCAATTGGCTTAGTAATAGAATCAAGAATTTGTAGATGTATACAATAACAAAGGAAAGCCAGACACGAGAAAGCATGTAGGCTGATCCAAATAATATTTAGTGTAACAACATTTGTCTATTTGGACTGACATACGAGGCTTTATCAGAAAATGATACTTTATTAAATTTTAAGTTTAAAAATAAGCTATAAGCTGAGCTGTGTAAAGGAGACCCCCTGTGTTACTTGTACCTTGGCTCATGGCAGTCGCTGGCGGAGGATTGATGAATGATGGATGAATTTTAGACTTTTGGGCTACAGTTCGCTCAACAAGAGCATCGTAAACAATCCGTATACTCTTTGAGAGAAATTGTTGTTTGTAACATCTGCACTTATTACAATATTGTGTAGCAAATAACTAATTTATTACAATTTAATCTATTTACGCATACTATAAATTTATTATTGTGGCTATATATCACATTCGCGGTATTGTATGCCAAACGCTGGTGAATTTTATACGTTGATTTATAACTGCGAAACTATCGTTTTTATTGAATTTTGAACATCAAAGTGAAAATGATTGCATTGGGCATGAATGTTGGATAGATTGCCGCCAAAAATTATAAGTCTGCATGTTAATGGAACTAGCCTAAACTGCAGCCTGGATCTGACAAATATTTTTGTTAATTGAGATAAAATATTTAATCTCAATGAACAAAAATATATGGTATATCGTTTGGTTTGGCAAAACTGATTTATCAAATATTTACCTATTACATATGACTAAATTTTGTGCTACTGAATTAGAAACTAGTGCTCTTTTTCGGGGAGAATAAGAATACAGAAGATATTTTCTGCAATTTTTAAAGTATACAGAAGACCTCACTTAATCTATTTCAAAGTAATATAAACTTTATATAACCTTAACCCCTCAACTGTCGGGAATTTGGGTGCATTCGCGCATTTCAATGGTATTTATTGAAAAGTGTGTTTGTGTTTATATTTAACCCACTTATATTTATATAAGTGATTCACACGCCGGACAAGAAACCTTTGTGTAGATTTTTTCCAGGTCTGGTTGAGTGAGACTACCGTCCGTGTCTCGGAAAGCACTTTAAGGCATCGGTCTTGATTGTTATGACATCATCTATAACATTCGTATACAACGGCAATCGCATTTAATTGTGTGTTACAATAAAACTCTACGTTCACCAACACCCTGCCAAATGTGGTAACTATGGGAAAAGCCTCCCTCGGGAGGAGACCCAGGTTCAGGTGTGGACGTCATACGGGCTGATGAAGATGATAACCTTATTTACAACCATTATTCGAGTAAACAATGATTATAAATAAGGTAATCATTCAGGTTGTTGCCAATCATATTGTATTGATCTTTCATTAAGATCGAATACCATGAATTGTAATAACCATATTTTAAATACATTAACTTGAAGTTTCAGATGTGGTAATATATTCTACGTTCTCGAAATTGAAATATTGGTTCAACCGTTAGAGGTTCTGACACGGCTAATCGAGATGCATCGTCATAGAAACGGTCATCTATCCTCCTATTGAACGTGCGGACCACAGATAAATGGGGAGATTTGATCCATTGATATGGACCATAAATGAAAGAATAAGAAAGACAAAGAGCAAAAGTGCCGATAGTACTAAATTTGATTTATTGTTAGACAGGAAAATATGATAAGATATTGGTTTTATAAAGTATTATGTTACTTTACTTTCACCCCAACATATATCGTGACTAAAGATTCGTAAATATAGAAAGATGTGTAAATAAGCATAAATTAGAATTCTGAGTTATGGTTAGAAAAAATCATATCATATAAAAGGTAACATTTGGAAATTATAGCATTACGATTAGCTATAAAAAATAAAACCTATCAAAATTCTATTAAATAACAGTGACTATTTTAAAATATTTGAAAGATAGGACAAATATGAAACTAAAACACCACTTGTAAAGTTCAGTTTTTTTTATTGTTTTAATCATAAATTATTTAAATTTATACATTAAGTTTAACGACCACTAAAACTAGTCATTTCATTACCACACTAATATTTTGAAAGGTTTCCTAATTAATAGAATTGTGGTTATAAAATGTAATACAATTAATTATTTTACACAGTAGTATTCACATATAAATGGAAAGTCAACACCACAAATAAACGAACAGCTAATTTATGCTTCAATTTTAATGATAATAAAGTAATAGTTTACATGAATGATTATTTTTTTTATCTAGAGAACAGCGCCACCTATTGGTTCTGAAACTAAAACAAAACTCTCGTTTTGCATAATTGTATTTGATAATTGTATTTGATAAATAAATAATAATTATTTATCCCAATCCCAATCCACAATCACCCACATAAAGGACAGTAATGGTGTGAGGCAAGGAGATAGGACCAAAGTTATAGAGTTTTGCACGCAATTTTATAAGTCTCTTTATTCCGACAGAAATACTCCCCAACTCGTTGCTGAAACATATACATGTCCGGACGATATACCAATAATAACTGGTTCTGAAGTCCATCAAGCTCTTCGCGGCATGAAATACAACAGAAGCCCTGGTGAAGACGGTATCACCACTGAATCACTGCGAGTTGGAGAGCCAACCTTATTACCTCATATTTGCAACCTTTTCAATACCATTCTTAAAACCGGCATATTTCCTTGTAACTTTTGTCATTCAAATATAATTCTATTACACAAAAAAGGCGATAAATCTGATATTGGTAATTATCGTCCTATCAGCTTGGTCTCACACCTTTACAAAGTTTTTATCAAAACCCTTCAAAACCGCATATCAAAAACACTAGACCTTCATCAACCACCTGAACAAGCTGGATTCCGCCGTGGCTTTTCGACTGCCGATCACTTACAGTCTTTAAACCAAGTCATAGAAAAACATCAAGAGTTTAAATTGCCATTATATCTCGCGTTTGTAGATTACTCGAAAGCTTTCGACAGTCTATCGCATAACGCAATATTTTCTGCACTCGGCAAACATGAAATAGAACCCACTTATGTACAACTGTTACAAACAATATATCGCAATAGCACAGCAGCCATACGTCTGTCTACTACCGGATCAGCCTTTTCTATCCAGAGAGGAGTCAAACAAGGTGACCCGCTGTCTCCCAAACTTTTTACAGCCACGCTGGAAGAGGTATTTCAAGGGATAAACCCTCTCTGGCAGGACAAAGGAGTTGTCGTCGGCGAAAGGAGATTAACTAATCTACGTTTCGCCGATGACATTATCCTTTTTTCTTCTTCTGCAGCTGACTTAGGCATAATGCTCGAACAACTAAGCCACGCGAGTCTTCAAGTCGGACTATCCATGAATATGACTAAAACGAAGGTGATGACGAACAGCACCGAAAGCTACATTGAAATTAGGGATGAGGCGATTGAATATGTCCATGAGTACATATATCTCGGCCAAGTAGTCTCTTTCCAGGCACGACAAGATAAAGAAGTTGCAAGACGCACCGAGAATGCCTGGAAGAGCTATTGGTCGATGAAACACTTTATGAAGGGCACACTCCCTCTTTCACTGAAACGAAAGCTCATGGACATGTGCATTCTCCCTACCCTCACCTATGGAGCACAAACATGGTCACTCACACAGTGTCAGAAGTCCGCACTTGGAGTCTGCCAACGAGCTATAGAGCGAAGTATATTGGGTGTCAAACTTTCGGACCGCATCAGAAATTCCATGCTTCGCTCCAAAACCCAAATAGCTGATGTTGGCCTCACAGCTGCAAGATTGAAGTGGAACTGGGCTGGCCATATCTGCCGCATGCCGGAGGAGCACTGGGCTAAAATTACTACTCTATGGAGCCCAACTGGCAGGAAACGTCAACGCGGCAGGCCCAGAAGAAGATGGCGAGATGAGCTGGACTCATTTTTAAAGGATTGGCCTACAATCGCATCACATCGTGAGAGATGGAAGGAGGGAAGGGAGGCCTTTGCCCTGCAGTGGGACAACGTAGGCTCTTAATAATAAATAATAATTATTTATCCCAATGTGAAGCATAGTATTCATCCTGCTTTGTATGTGTGTAGCTAAATGTAACACATCATTATCAAAAAAAAAACTTACCACACATAGTCATCCAAATCAAACTAAAATGTTATGCCCGGTGAAGTAGCAAACGCCACAGGGAAAACTAAACATGTGTGTCCGAAAAAAAAAAAAAATTAAAATCTGTCGGACTAGGGCGTGCAAAACCGGTTTTCCGGTTTTGCTAAACACCGGAAACCGGACAAAATTTACCGATTTTTGAAAACCGGGGTTGAAAGACAAAACCGGTGTTAGCTCCGGTTTTCCCGTTTTAGAATTACATATTTACATTTTGGTTTAAACAACTTTTTTCGAATTGAATGTTGTCAAACTTGCTGTTCTATCCTTGTGCCGACTTGATGCTACTCTTCACACAGCTGACACAACATTAAAATTCATGATCAAGAAACTTGATGAACAAAAATTTTTTAAGGATCGCTTAGCCACATGACAAATATCAAGTTCCTACCATATATTTACGTTAGCGATTTTGTGCTATCGATCTCTCCGCTGAAGTACCATTTTGTAAGGATTTCTGCGGTCAAGCAGCTGATCGAGGCGAAGATTTTTTTTTGTTTTTTAAAATTTACTAGCTGAGTTTTGCAGTCTAGTAGTATTCTTGTTAACCCCTCGTGGTAAGCTAAAATGCTTGTGTTACGAGTGGGTTCACGTCGGTAGTGCAATGGGTGGGGTTTGAACCGGCGTGGCGACCTCAAGATCACAAGTCCGACGCCCTAGCTACGGCCACTTCAAACACACAACACACAATTTTAATCAACTAAGTCACCTTAAAATTCTGTGCCATACACCTCTTAGAAAAGGAGCCATGCTAGTATTTCACGCAATGTAATATTCTTGCCCCAGTCTAAGATATTGTTGATATGAAAATCTGAATACAAACACCGCATGAAAATCTTTTCCATATTTTATAAAGCCAAGCTTGTTTTATTAGATAGACAATCCCGCCGTCAGGGACAAAGATATCTCCGTATCACAGGCGAGGCACTGGAGCACAGAACTTAGGGTGTGTCAGAGAGCTTACCGAAATGAAACTACTTGTTGGAACTAAGGTGGTGAAAATTATATTTATAAACTTGTTGTTGAATCTTAAGTCAAAGGTTATTATAAGCCGTCGTTGTCACTGACAAGTGACAACGACGAAATTTTGTGGAAAAGCTACTGTGGCTATCATTTACCACTTTCTTGTTTGCCAAACATTATCTAAGTCAAATTGTTCTATAGAATAATACGCGAAATTATTGCTTGTCAAAACGTTGCTTTTCTTTACATTACGCGTGTCTTTTGGAGTCTCGGTAGCACATCAATCTACTTTGAACAGTTGGTAAGCAGTTCAAACTTCTAAACGCAGTATGAGACAATACGGTCGTCGGCTCGCGTAAGTCGTAGTCGTATACAATAATAAGGTTCAGATTTAACCCTTTTTATCAAGCTATAGTTTGCGACGTGTGTTTAAAAGATAGTGTAGTCGACTGAGCATAAGTTAAGTCCGTATACGAATCGTCCACACGCACTCAAAAGTTTTAACTTAGATTAGTTTAGCATACAAAACTTTATGTACTGAATAATTATAACTAATATTCGTTATGCTGTCTCTATTACAATCTATACCGCCAATACAAAGCTAAGTCAGGCTTGTCCCCTGAGGAATCCTGAGTTATCATACTTTAGACTACAACGCCGTAAGCGCTCGGTTACTCGCGCTTATGCGCAGACTATTTCGAAATCGTCTGCGCATAGATAAAGTTAAGATAAAGTTGTTTAAGTGATAGTTTACGATTGTTAAATGATGTTTCTTATCTAAGCTAATGTTCATAATTTCATGAAACATAATAATATAACGATTCAGCACAGAAGGCCACATTTTTGAAACTAAAATGGCTTAAGCTAATTTAAATATCCAATACTGTGGCAATATGCAAACCTCAACTTCATTTGGGATTTTTTTACCTTTTTGTCCTCATGATTTTATTTTGACTTCTTCATCAGCCCGTTTACGTCCACTGCTGAACGTGGGCCTTCTTTTAAGATATTTGGCAAGCCAAGGTAGTTTCCTACATCACCACGCTTAATGCTCGGATTGGTGATAGCAGTAAGATGAGTATCGATGAGTTGATAGATGCTGCTGCCCATCCATCAGTAGGTATGTCCCCCAGTCTCCTCTTAGGACACCCATGGGAAGACCTGGGGTGGTCTATTCTAAGCCGGAAACCACACGGCTCATTCTTTTATCAGGCAGAGGTAATTTCATTTGTACTGTCTTTAACTTTCAAGGCTTTTTTTACAGATACATGCCTGCTTTAGTTAAATTAGTTTTTCTTAAATAATTGCGAATTAAATTGTATAATTTAATGTTGTATTTTTAGTTTTAAACGATCACCAGGCACTCAATATTTACGTAATTGTCTCACCTAAACAGTTTTTAAATTAAAACCAACATTTGTAATCTATGTTTATTTTTAATCTGTGGTATTATCAGAAGGTCACACACAGTTATTAACTTATTAAGTTGCATTTTGATATTTAAATTTAGTTTCACTTGTCTTTTTCACTCCAAATAATGCTATCAAATTTCGGTCTTGTTTTTCATACGTATTTTATTATTCAAGTATTCTGAAACATTTCTTTAAGCAACGACTCTTGTGAAGGTTCATTAGGTATTGTGTCAAGTTTATCTATTCAAAATTATTCAAATACTAAAGTAATGAAGACAGCATGTATTGTTAGACATGAAAATATTCATGTATCTAAACGCAAAGGACGGATTGCGTAAAAAGATCTTTACGAAGGTTGTTCACAATGAAATAATTTGATTTCATTGTTGATTTACTCCGGGCCATTGTTGCCAATAATGAATATCGAAAGGAACGGAAAAAGGATAATTACTTCTACAATTTGGGTCGCTTCTTTTTATTTATTTATTTTAATATATGCCATGTCTTTAACAATAGACAATGCAGTTTAGCATTAGTGACACCGCCCCGCATGCAAACTTTCAGCCAAAGTCGTTCAATAGTTTTATGTGAAATAGTTACAAACATACATCCACACATTCGAATAAACTTACACGATTATAATATTAGTAGGATTAGCTTTATTTTCCACTTAACAAATGCTATAAGCAAAGTAGTGGCCCTTAAGATAATAACAGCCCAAACAGCTAAATAAAGGGCGATTGAACCAAGTCTTTAAACCGACCACTATCTGGCAGCGCGCCATAAATTCGATAATATCTTTGAATATCCTCACTAAACAACTTCTCATAGCCAATATCAGAAATATTTCTTTTTTATGCACAGTGTTTGACATCGCCGCCAAATAATCTTTTTATTGGGCAATAAAATGAGAAAAACAAATGAATGACTCGACTGGCTGTCATCCTGAAACCATGGAGTATAAATCAAAAGATATACTTTTTATTGTCGGTTATTTTTTACATGAAAAAATTATCTGAGAGTCATTGAGTTGGTTTTGTAAAGAGATATCGAAAGAAATAAGCGACAGTAGTTGGAAAAAGTATAATATTTCTTTTTGTATGCTCATTTCCTACATTATTGTTCTTAATTTGCCAAGAAAGAAGATAAAATTTCTCTTCAGCATATTAAGAGCTGATTATTCTTATTGTCTTTGTGTTCATTTGTCTTATTTAGTTTCATAAAAAGCCTTGTTATTCAATCGTGACCGACAATTATTTATGAAAGGAAATGTCACCACAAATGACTTCATTATACAACACAGCTTCTTTGAAAGAAAGAATAGAGAATAAAATACAAATTGATATTTTGCACTGTAACGCTCTATTGTATTTCATTCAATGAATGTTAACTGACTTATGCTTTTACGGGAAAATGTATTGTTTTCTCATGAAAATAGAGTAGCATTTAAGTCAATAACAAGTGATATATATATATATATATATATATATAATATTTTATAGCATAATATAACAGAAATAAAACTAAGTATAATTTTAATGATTTTTTCATCGCGTATTTTTGCATAGTTTCCTTTGCATTTCAAAATGTTTAGCACAATTTCTTTCTTTTTTTTCACAAATTAAGGTTTAGTAATGACAATGTTAGGTTTATTTTTAAAATTTTAGAATACTGTATGGAAAAGTTTACCGCTAACTAAATTCCAAAATTGAATCAGCATTAGACGTTATACGGGCTGATTACGATGATGATGATTCAGTTAGTTGCGCGAGTGAGCTAGTAATAATTGAAAAAAAAAACAAAACCAAAGTCTGTGTTACTAAATATTCCTCATATTTCAAAATTGAGATTAATACATTTTGAACACCGGCAGGACTTGAACGTCCGTTAGAGACGTTGTTGTAAAAGAGATTGATAAATTTCGATGATCGGGGTCTGGGTTCCACCGTAGCCTAATTGGTTAAGGCATTAGGGGCTATACCTAAGATGCAGGTTTGAGTCCTGACAGTGGTGAAAAATTTATTAATCTTAATTTTGAAACATAAGCAATATTCACTCGCGCAACTAACTGAATCATTATTATCATCAGCCTATAACGTCTAATGCTGAACACATTCGCACCACCATCCGATGCCCTCGTAGACCCGAAGTCCGAGAGGCCCGCGAACTGTAAAGTAGAGCGACGGTTGCACAAAACTCCCCCAAAATACTAAAAGTCATAATCCCTCAAACTCATCGCCAGCGACCGCCCTGAGCCGAGGTCCAAGCCCCACAGGGGGCGCCCTCTTGCGCAGGTTGCTTAGTTTGTAGTTTTTAAACCTTTTATTAAGGCTGAAGCTCTGCTCGCCTTTAGGTCCGGTAAAGTAGCAAAAGCCTCGTGGCTACCTACGTATGCCAAATGAAACTAAAAAACATTCGCACCACTTTAGCTCTTGTAAGCCAGGATCAACTGTCGCACCATGTGGCAGGCTCACCATGTTCCGAGAAAAAGTTAAACTGCCTTGGGACCCGCAACGAATTTAATCAGCAAGAGATTAGGAGGAGTAAGGAAGACTTATGTTTTCCTTCCATAGCCAAAGCGGGAGACAGCAAAAAGGAAAATAAAATAATAAGACAGAACTAGTCTTGAGGGGTCATTTACAACTAGAGAAGCAAGTTGTTATGCACCACTGACGGGTAATAAAAAAGTAAGAGCTAAATAAACTGTCATTATTTTATAAGAGCGGTTTCGCACTACGTCCGATCCGAATCCGACCCGAACCCGTGAAAATATGGTCCGTAGTAGCCGTAGAACTATTTCTATGGAAATTTACGCACTAGGTCCGAGATCCGAGATTCGTCACCCGATTTCTTTCCAAATTTCTAGACCAATATTTTCACGGGTTCGGATCGTGTTCGGATCGGATTCGGATCGGACGTAGTGCGAAACCGCTCTCACTCAGTAGCTTTTCGCTTGCGGTGTCACCCGCGTATTTCCCGTTCCCGTGGGAACTTCATCACTAAATATGAAGCTACTCTTGAATATTAAGGTTATCATTATATGAATGCATGTAAGTATATTTGTAGGTATTGTATGTATGTATATCTACTTACACACTATTTTTATTTCTTTATTTTCATCTCTTCTTTCGCAGGTCTACTGGAAGAGATTTCGTTAGAAATAAACGAAATAAACAAAAAATTACAATGCATTTAAAATTAATTAAAAATAGGTAACATTTACTATTAAACTATGTTTAAATTTATTTCAGGTGTGCTAGAAGTCTGTTAGTCTTGTGATAGGAAATAAGCTCTTAATATTAACGTTAATAAATATTGGCTTTGTTTATTTTAATCCAACATTTTATAAATAAAATAAGTAGTACCTTTGTACATTGCCTTTTGTTTGTATTTGTTTTTTTTCTTGTTTTTTTTTTCTTGTGTGTACATTACTAAATAAATATAAAATAAGATTTCTAATGGTGGAAATCATTTTGAAATCGGTTCAGTAGTTCGAAATAAACGATATTTATTCAGCATTTAGATATTTACATACACTTGTACTTGTCAAGTACCTACTAGTCAAGTTCCGGAGCCTATTCAATGCAACAATCAAATCTTTCCTATTTATAATATTAGTATAGGTTATATGCTTTTTTTTGTTTTATAAGATTACTAACAGAATTTTGCGGTCTACTAGTATTCTTGTTAACCCCCCGTGCTAAGCTAAAATGCTTTTGTCACGAGTGGGTTCACGTCGGTAGTGCTATGGGTGGGGATCGAACCGGCAACGATTGGGATACGGCCTCTACAATATTACCTCGGTATTGTTCAAACATGTCCGTATTATATAAACAAACATAATATATAGGTACTCTGTCTCTCTATAACATATTATAAACTGTACCTTAAGGGCCAAAAGGAAATTGCTGTACGTGAGGGCGCATTCAACAATCATAGTTAGACATGAAATTTGTAATGGAACTATATTTTACAAACCACTTTTAAATCGATATGAATACTAGTATTACCAAGACGTAAGGAAATAATTTTCTCCGGTCAGATCAAATAAATCCATTTTAATTATGATAACTTGCTATTAGTGGTGTCTACAGAATACCACAGATAGTCGTTTTATGTATTATTTATCGTCAGCCCGTACAACGTCCACTGCTGAACATGGGGGGATTCCAAGGGGGGATTTTTTCCATAGTTACCACGCTTGACAAGCGGGTTGGTGACCGCAGTATAATATTGTCTTGTGTTATACACAAGGAAACGCTGCTGTCCGTTCTCTGGTATACGATTGTTATAGATGATGTTATAACAATCGGTACCAACGGCTTAACGTGCTTTTCGAGGCACGGAGGGTAGTCCCTCAACCATCTAGACCCGGAAAGAAATCTTAGCATTTACCCAAAGATTTCTTTTATGGCATGGAGATCGAACGCACGACCCAAAGTGAGCCAAATACCGCTGCGCTCCGGAGATTGTCGAATGTAACTTAAAATTTATATTTTATAAACATTTTCTGTATCGGAAATAAAGGCTTACTAACACATTTAGTTTCCTTTTTTTCCAGTAAACTTTATAAATCATCAACATATTGTGGCATAAACTAGATTATATAAAAGTTCAGCTTCTCAATACATTTTCATAAAGTCTTTTTATACTTTTAATTGATTTCATTTCCCTCCATGTATCTGAAAGCGGCGATAATTAAAAAATAGACCATTTATCGACTAGCTTAACCACAAAGAATGGCTCACGCTTTCAATTATGAACCGTAGCTTATTGCATTAAAGTTCTTAATTGCTTGCGGTTATATCAGTATTGCAATTTAATGATATTTAATCCCACTTGCATAATAGATGTGAAAGTTTAAATGCATTTAAGTGAGTTTTGTTTTTAGCGAGCTTTAATGTTAGGTTTATAAATTTCTAAACTTCCACCAAGTGCTATTTTTTTTTTGTTTTGTCTCTTTAGAAGAGCATTTACGCATTCCCACCGCTGCCGGTGCAGCGTATTCGCACGCTGGCGGTGGGATATGTGGGACTCGCCATCTCCATAGCGTGGTATGCTAACTCATACCACGAGGAGAGGACCCTACACCACTGAAATCCCCCGGACACTCCTTCGATCCGCCGTTGGCGGGGGCCGGGCACGCATAAGCAATCCGGCCCTTAATAATATTAGTATGATTCACATAAATCTTACATATTTTCATAGAAAGTTCCATTTCCTATTCCCTATTAGTATTAAACCCCTTAAAATAACACTTACTTTATACATCGAAATTAATAAGATTAGAACTAGGCATTGATATTCAAGTAGCGGTATTTGGCTCGCTTTAAATCTCGGAGGTCGTGGGTTCGATCCCCACGCCGGACAAGAAATCTTTGTGTAAATTCTAAGATTTATTTCCGGGTCTGGTTGTTTCAGGGACTACCCTCTGTGCCTCGGAAAGCACGTTAAGCCGGTCCCGATTTTTATAACATCATCTATAATAATCGTATATCAAGGAACGGGCAGCAGCGTTTCCTTGTGTGGTACAATATAATTCTGCGGTCACCAACCCACCTGCCAAGCGTGGTGACTATGGCAAAAACCCTCCCTCGGGAGGAGGCCGATGTTCAGCAGTGGGCGTTATACGGGCTGATGATGTCAAAGTCAAAGTCAAAGTCAAAAATTCTATATACATATAGACACATTTAAAATATTTTAAATCATGTTCTTTTGATGCATTCCTTTCTTTTTCTACCACCAGTTCTGGATGATGATGATTGACCTTCGATCTCACAGACAACGCTTCGACTAACAGAAATTTCTTAACACATTGATAAACGCTACAATTACTAATAAAATACTACATTGAACCGCAACATCCCACACTTTCCAATTAAGCACCAGCTTTAATATAACTGCAACTGCAACTGCAACAAAGGCTTTAAAAACATTTAATTAAAATAGGGTAACTAGATCTGTTCTCATGACGACAGCGACACGCGACATGCGACACCGTGCGACTGTCGCGCGCGACTTCACGTCACGCATCAGTGAACTGCCACGAAATGTGGAGGTTTTTGTGGTGTTGCGGTTAAAAAGTCGTGGAACAGTGGATGTAGGAGATCAATTAAGGTTTATATTTATAGGTATTTGCAGATAATTTAATTAAGGATTTGAAGTGAGTTTTCGAAATGGTGAAAGGTTTATGCGCACTATGCTTTGCCAGAAATAAATTGCTGCAATTAAAAAAGGTTCAGTGCTCGCCTTGTAATTATTTTAAGAATGAGCAAAATCTTTTTTGTATTTTCTTATATCCATACCTATTTGAGGAATTAGCAAAATGGCTATTGAATTTTTCTAATATCCGTGTGGTTCGCTTTAGTAATAAAAGTACCACATATTTGTCCATCGGTGTCGTAAAAAGCGACTAAGAGATGTATACCTGTATACCTGATGGGCAGTAGCATTTTTCAGCTCAAGGTTATCATCGACTTATTGCGATCACCAATCCGCCTGCCAACCGTGGTGACTACAGCAATATATCTCAGCAAAATTCTGTCTTGCGAGGTCTATTAAAAGTAGGGTATTCAGCAGTAAACAAACAATTGAAAAACTAAAGTCATATTTTTCCATTAATAGGTGTTACTATTCCCAGTTCTTCTCAGAGTCCCCACGTCCTGAACTGGTAGTAGGAAAAGAAAAAGACGTATCATAAGAACAAGCTTTTTATTTTTAATTGTGTCAATATGAATAAAGGAATTATTTATTGACTTTGACTTTGATTTAATATATTTTCTTGGCGACGATATTGTTGCAGTATTCGATTTTAATAGTCAATTTAATTGTTTCAGTACCGACTGCGCAAGCGCAAGGCGTGCTGGGCAAGAAGGCGGCACTGCCGTGCGACATCCAGCCTCTTGCTGCAGAAGACCATGTCTCTATGGTGCTTTGGTTCAAGGAGACTGATGGAGAACCATTGTACAGGTACTACTGATCATTCACAACTATAATTTAATCATCATGAGCCCCTAATGGCACGGCAGGCAGTTATAGTGTTATTATCAATTAACAGACGCGGAATGAAGTATTATTACACAAAGATTTTCTGTCTGGAGCAGCAATCGAACCCACAACTTTCGAGACTTACTACGCCAGGTGCGTTGTCACGGATATACATAAAAAAAAATATCTTAAAAACAGAACGTAAGTTTAGTTTGATTCAAGGGCATTGACTGCTCTAAGAGTGTGGTCTAGGGCTCGCAATCTGGTATTTTTGCTTATAAAAAATTCATTAAAGTTATCAATTTCATCCACTCATGTTAAATTACAAGGTAATACACTTGTATTATATGTTTTGTGCTGTTGTAATAGATAATTTGATTTTATGCTCGTTGCTTCGATACAATATTATCCCGGTATTTGAACAATACAGTCACCATGACTACAGTTGAGACTAATTCTTGATAACTGAACGATAAATAAAACATTAGAGCACTTGTTTATCTCCTAACTACATTACATGTCCACGTCGTCTTCGTGTAATCATTCTTTTTAGCTTAGCTAGTTTTTGAAACATTCTTTATGGGTTCTCCGCTGTTATTAGTGTTAAAGAAATATCTTTTAATCTAAAATCTGACACTGAAAAATTTTTTAAAATCTGATCAGCAGTTTCTGTGATTTGCATGTTAAAGCAAAAGAAAAACTCTTCAGTTTTATAACGTAAGTATAGATTATTTATGGACATATTAGTATGCACTCACTGTTAGCAACCCTATAACCCTAGTTACTGTTGTCTGCTGTGTTTTTATTTTTGTTTGTTGTGTTCAATACGATAATCTTTAAAGATTCAGTTTTTAAGCTTAATGCAGCTTAAAACACATAAAGAACTGATACAAGATATATTTTATGACTTGTTGCCTATCAAGTTAGACGATGTTGGATAGGGCACGATTGTGGTTGTAGAAAATTGCCGTTATTGGTGTTCAAAAAGTTAAAAAATTAAACAGGAGACATCATAAAATTATTCAACTATTAAAGAACAGTATAGGTTTTTGCCATAGTCATCACGCGTGGCAGGCGGATTGGAGGCCGCAGTATTATGTTGTAACACACAAGGAAACGCTGCTGCCCGATCTCTTGTATACTCATCATAGATGGTATTATAACAATCGGGACCAACGGATAAACGTGCTTTCCGAGGCACGAAGGGTTCATCAGCCAACCAGACCCGGAAAGAAATGTACTCAAAGATTTCTTGACCGGCATAGAGATCGAACCCACGACCTTAGAGATTTAGAGCGAGCCAAATACCGCTACGCCACGGAGGTCACGGAGGGCATTACACTTCGAGCTAACTAACTAGGTATTCTATCACAGAAACACCAAATTTTCCTTTACCTGACCAAATGATCGAATCGCACTTTAAAGAAACTGAAATTGAATAACACTACAATTGAATACTTCTACAGTTCTTAATACGATTGCATCTTCTACCCGTTCTTCTAACACGTCACAAACTGTTACTCAATATCTCTTTCCACAGTAAAATGTACAAAATAAACTTTCTCAGCAAACATTCAACTTATTTATTTACCCCTCGGATTCGCAGCGACAGTACACCGCAGTAGCGGTGCTCCTATCAATCTGTTAGCTTTTAACATCCTATTGGATACTGCAGTGGTGTAGTGTGTCTTACTGTAAATATATTTATCTGAGGAATAAATAGGAACGAAGTCTGAACTTATGTTTAGTGCCTCTTTTAGAATGCTACAGGTATTTTGTTGACAGTTTATTGATAATTTAAGACTTGGTTTTATTGCAATTGATATCTATTTAAATGATTACGAAGGAGATAATATGAAAAATTATCTGCATAAATATGCAGTTGCACCATGTTACTACATAGTTACATGGTGTAGAAAGATGATATTTTTTAAAACTCTAAAAAAAACTACTTTAAAGAAAAAACGATTCCAAAACAAATAAATATGCACAAAACAGTAAGAATCCCATAATCAGAATTTAACCAAACTCTCATCAAACTACCTTTGCAGTACACCCTGTACAGTTAAAAAAAGAAATTCGGTTGACGTCATATTTAGTTAGTCGTCCATGTAACGTGCACACACTGGCAGAAATTGGGGAATAAGTCGGTAGAAAGAAGAAGTAAAAAAAAACACGCAATAATGCAAACTTAAGACATGGTACATGGTTATCTCATAGATGCCATTCTTACGACTATACTAATTTGAAAGGACCACACGGAAACTAGTGCCTTCCGTGTGGTCCCATTTCAAATAAAATAAAAACATCAAAATCAGTTCTCGCTGCCAAAACTTCAGAGGTAACTAACATAAAAAAATGCCGTTGAATCGAAAACCTCCTTCTGTTGAAGTCAGTTGAAAAGTAATTTTAGACCTTAGAAGCATCAGGGCCCCGAGTCTACTATAGTAATGGCGTGTCCATGAACTATCAATGACAGTTCAATGGTCGGTTTCTTTCCCATTTGGTAATCTACTAATCCAAATGACGTCATAATGGTGTCACTATGACGCCGCGATGACATTAGCGTAGTTGAATATAATAACAAATGATAAGTTTTGAAATCGCCTAAATAAACATTATAATCTCCCGGCTCCCTAACCATCTCCCCTGCTACTTCTGTTGACGGCCTTTTTCTGCGGTAGCAACACCGACTGCCATTCCAGCGCCGACACCATAGTGAGATTAGTAGATTACCGTTTTTGGCATAATGATATCATGATGGCACTACGGTGGCACAATAATTAAAAAAATAGCAGACTCGGCACCCAGGACGGATGTAATCTGGGGGCACGGCAGTGCCCCCCCAAGTCGAGTAAGAAAAAAAAAAAAAAAAAAAAAAGGTGCACGACCGTACCTATCTTTTCTCGAAGCAACTCAGCCGATTTTCGACCCCCTATAACTTCGTTTTGGATAAAGATAGGAGCCTGAATTTTCAGTAACTAAACAAGCTTTGTAAAAATACAGTATATTTCAAATTTCATTCAATTTGAACCAGTACTTTACGAATTATAACTAGTCAAAGTTTGGTATTTTCGGTAATTTTGTCACTCGCTCACTGCTGACTGACCGATCATCAAAATGTTTAGGCACTTCTAGCAGACGTAGAAGCTTCAAATTTTGAGTATTAGGAGAGTTTAGTGTAAAACTCATGGGAAAATTCCAACATTTTGCAATTTCGGTCCAGTTGTTCAGTTTCATCAACTGCATTAATAACTTTGTTATTTCTTATAAATGTATAGGATTACAAAGTTACATTTGCAGTCAGTGAAGCAGTGTACATGAATATGTTTGATTTAATGGAGGAATATGTGTAGATAGGGACCTAGATGGAATTATGTTGAAAGGTGGTGTCTAAGTGGTTAGGTTAGTTGTTTCAGAGACCTGGTTTTCTGCGTTCCATTCCCACCCGGGACAATTATTCGTCTGAAATTCAAACAGTTGTACTGAGTCAGGGGGTGCTTTGTTTTCGTGAATCTATTGAGCGGTGAGACCTTCGCGACACAGGGATTAATTTAACAAGTAATAAAAAAAAAAAAAAAAAGTCGTAGGAAAAAAAAAAAACAATGGATTGTAAAAGTAAGATAGTACATAAGTTGTGCTATGAACGATAGGATACTAACAATCATAACAGCGTCTGATGAAGGTGGCTTGCCCGCTTGAGCCATGTCTCAGCAGGTGGCTGCGGTCCCTTGAGAAGTAGGGACCCCGTGTAATCTGGGCGTCCCTGAAACTGGTTATTTGGGCACAGGAGAGCCCGCAACACCAATTGAGTCGCGGACGCTGCCAGAGGGTATCCCAGATAGGCAACAGTACCTGGGCCCCTCACCAATTGTGGTCGGAGGAGTAACCAGGGGTTTTACTCTCATGTTATGATTAGCATTCCACTGCTATGAAGAGGGCGAGTCCCACATACCCCACTGCCCGTGCCGGAACACCGCGGAGGAGGAGGAGATGCGTAATATTCTTGCATTCCCCCGGACAAACTTACACCACGGCTTTCACGCTTCCCGTTCGAAACACAGAAAGACGGTCACCTTCTTCCAAGCAACTAACAAATCTTACTGTGATATCGAAGGTATACACACAAACCACGTTTTATTAATCTGACACAAACTATATTTATATAATCATTTTATCAAATATTTTTATACACAGTTTGATGTTAACTAGGTAGCTTTAAATTTACTTATGTACATATTAGCTTGTTCCCTAGTGCGGGAGCTGTCTTAAAAAAAGGCCATAATCGGACATGTATTATGTAGTTGTACCAAAATTCCATCAAAAACAGTTCATCAATTTCGTAATTTTAAAAACCTTTGACAGGCCAGGAGGCCGTGAGTGCCATGCATAAGTTCATGTTAATCCTCTGTTAAGCTTGATGTTGTAGTTTTCGATTAGGTACATTGACAATATTGATAACAATTTTACATACGGATTAATTTTAAATGACGTTTGACGAGTGCGACAAATATCAATAAAGCATAAAAAAAGTATGCGACGCATCTGTTCTTGATTCATATGGTGAGTGTTGCCATGCCAGCTAGGTACGTGGATATTCATATGTGCGTAAGTTAAGTTATTTTGTAAATAAGGGCACAGCGTTACTAGTCTGGACGGTTTACATCTAATTTAAGTCTACTTTGGAACTATTAAAGCGCAGGAATCATTCATTTGTGAATACAATAGACTAAAACCGGCCAAGTGCGAGTCGGACTCGCGTACTAAGGGTTCCGTACCATTTTTAAGTGCCTACCTGTTGTTATAGATATCGAGCAAAAAAGGTCAAAAAAAAGTTGTTGTATGGGAACCCCCCCTAAATACTTATTTTATGTTTAGTTTGTTATTATAGCAACAGAAATACATAATTTGTGAATTTTTCAACTGTTTAGGTATCGCGGTTCTTGAGATACAGCCTGGTGATAGACAGACAGACAGCTAAGTCTTAGTAATAGGGTCCCGTTTTCACCCTTCGGGTACGGAACCCAAGCATTTAATGTCTAGACATGCTTAATATTGCTGCATCAAAGATATCGAGAAAAACCCATAGAGAAATGGAGTGGGCTTTGAGAAAAACTGTAGCTGAAGTTCAAGAAGTAGTACCGGTAAAGAAAAAGAGGAACACAACCTACAAAAATTGGAAAGCTCATAAGACAGTGACAGAGTGGTAAAATCCATTGTTGGTATTTTAAAAAATAATGTAAATTGTAAAGCAAAGGAAAAAAGTACAACTATCTACAAAAAGAAATGAGATGCCATCAAAAACATACTTGTAAAAAAACCCAAGTCTCGTAACGCAGTTCTTTTACCGTAAAACGTTGTGAGATCTATGTAATACCAAGTCGGTTAATTTATTCAGTCTCTACTTAAGGGACCTTCTATCTTAAGCTATTACGTAATTATCTCACCTTACAGAATCTTATTTTGACCTTATAAAAGTTCAAAACTTTTATGTTATGAATATTAGATTGACTTGGCCATCGCAATAAACACTTGTGAGATACATTCTAATTATATCCGATGGCCAAGTTAATCTGATATTCATAACATAAAAGTTTTGAACTTTTATAAGGTCAATATAAGATTCTGTAAGGTGAGATAATTACGTAATAGCTTAAGATAGAAGGTCCCTTAAGTAGGGACTGAATAAATTAACCGACTTGGTATTACATAGATCTCACAACGTTTTACGGTAAAAGAACTGCGTTACGAGACTTGGGTTTTTTTACAAGTATGTTTTTGATGGCATATTATCTTCAGTAGCACTTGGTCGTAAGTGCCAGTTAATAATAATAGCACATACGACCTTATACTTCTGAGCTCTAGAATTACTGCGTTCATAAATAATTAGGTAGAACAATATGCAAGTATTTACCATGTTTCAAAAATTATCATTTTACAGAACAGAAAAGGAGGGAACGAACAGAAAATATTACTTCATTAACATTTTTTTTCGCTTGTGGAAGTTACAACAAAAGAAACTTAAATTTTAAAGCTGCAATTCCTTGGTAGGTTTTATTTTTAACACAATACCACATGGAGGCCAAATGCTAGCTGTGTGCTTTTGTATTTTCACACCGAGAAATATCGAGATCTAAATAGATCTCTTGGTGATGCTGGGAAATTGTATTTTGAACTGGTTCTTTTTATTACATTTCTATTTTAAAATCAACTTTAAATTACACGTTGGGTTTTCTTCAACCATTAAAAAGACAGTGGGTTAGTTTTGAATTGGTTGATTAGTTTTCAATTTTATTTAGAAGTCAATACGGTTGAAAATGAGGTAGTAAGTAAATTCTTTTGTCATTTGATAATAATTAAGTAATGTAGCCGCGCGTCCTTTTTTTTCCGTGGGGAAATGCATTTACGCATTTCCACCGCCGCTGCAGCGTATTCGCACGCTGGCGGTGGGGTATGAGGCGTCATAACGGATCAGGCATGTGTCACTTTGACATTAAATATTGTAAAAAACATTAGATCTAACCAAGTAACTCCTTCCCTAAGAGACACATCATATCAAGTTTTAAATCATATAATTAATTATTGTTATTCAACTTTAACGTGATACCTAGACTGACAGACCGGATTATTTATGTAACTATTTATATTTGGACTGTTTACAATTTTATGTTATCATTAAAATTGTAAAAGTAACACCAAACCCTGTTGTTTTTAGGGTTCTGTAGCCAAATGGCAAAAAATGGAACCCTTATAGATTCGTCATATCTGTCTGTCTGTCCGTCCGTATGTCACAGCCACTTTTTTCCGAAACTATAAGAACTATAATGTTGAAACTTGGCAAGTAGATGTATGTTGTAAACCGCATTAAGATTTTCGCACAAAAATAGAAAAAAAAACAAAAAAAATTGGGGTTCCCCATAGTTAGAACTGAAACTCAAAAAAAAATGTTTTCATCTAACCCATACGTGTATCTTTGGTATCTTTGGATAGGTCTTCAAAAATGATATTGAGGTTTCTAATGTCATTTTTTTCTTAACTGAATAGTTTGCGCGAGAGACACTTCCAAAGTGGTAAAATGTGTGTCCCCCCCCCCCCCCCTGTAACTTCTAAAATAAGAGAATGATAAAACTAAAAAAAATATATGATGTACACAACCATGCAAACTTCCACCGAAAATTGGTTTGAACGAGATCAAGTAAGTAGTTTTTTGTAATACGTCAAAAACCGTAAACCATAATTTACCTTTCATTCAATCAACTATTATTAACATCGATCAAAGTTGCAACTAGTACGGAACCCTTCGTGCGAGAGTCCGACTCGCACTTGGCCGGTTTTTTGATACTAAATATTTAAATCTATTGAAAATAAGCTGTATTATGGGCCTAGAAAGAATGCTTCTATATTTTAAGTTAATTTTTTACTATAACAGCGGAGCGATCGCTAGCATAAAATCGCTAATGCAAATGTATAGTACCTACTTGACATTTGTCATGTGATTAAGCGAGCGCGGGAAAAATGGTGGGCTTTCATTGTTGATTCTTCTTCTTATGATATACTTCTTGCCCGTATAACGTCCACTGCTGAACATGGGGGAGGATATTTGCCATGGTCACCACGCTTGACAGGCGGGTTGGTGACCGCAGTATTATGTTGTACCACACAAGGAAACGCTGCTGCCCGTTTCCTTGTATACTATTGATATAGATGATGTAATAACAATCGGGACCAACGGCTTAACGTGCTTTCCGAGGCACGGAGGGTAGTCACTCAACAAACCAGACCCAGGAGGAATCTTAGAATTTACACAAAGATTTCCTATCGCACCTACGAGATTTAAAGCGAGCCAAATACTGCTACGCTACGTTGGTTGTCGTTAACTTAAACTAGTTGTATATTAAACGAATTAAACGATATTTATTCAGCACTAAGGTATTTACATCCACTTGCACTTGTCAGTTATACACAATTAAATATGATTTATATAATTAAATACAAAATATCGCGTCTGAAATCTATTGCGGATTAGCTAATGACCTGCCTATCAATCTAGTGTGACGTCATATTTATAGTAATAACAATAATTATTTCTTTGATCAAAATCTTAATATAATTTAGCTCTATAGAAAGAGGCACGTTTTTAAACAATTATATATTTATAAATAACAAGACATTTAATTTTGTATAGTTTATTAAAAATGAAAAAAAACCCGTTCTAGGCATAGAAATAGGTAGATATAGATATGTGACAAAGGGAAAACAGGTTATTCAATATTTTACCCGGTTCAAAATGGAGATTGAATCCAGAACTTTGTTATTGCGAAAAAAAAAAAAAATTGAAGCCATAAAGGAACAAGCCAGTAATAATTACTGTGTCAACATCAGGGTGTTGTTGACGAGTCGAACGTCAACAACACAATGATGATGCTCCGGAGAGGAACAAAATACATGTCGGAATTTCGGCTGGTAATTGTAATTTTGCAAGTTTTTCGTCACTTCATAGTATTAAACAAAGTCGCTTTCTCTGTCCCTATATCCCTATGTATGCTTAAATCTTTAAAACTACCAAATGGATTTTGATGCGGTTTTTAGGGTTCCGTAGCCAAATGGCAAAAAACGGAACCCTTATAGATTCGTCATGTCTGTCTGTCTGTCTGTCTGTCTGTCCGTCCGTATGTCACAGCCACTTTTTACCGAAACTGTAAGAACTATAATGTTGAAACTTGGTAAGTAGATGTATTTTGTGAACCGCAGTAAGATTTTCACACAAAAAAGAGAAAAAAACAATAAATTTTGGGGGGGAACCCCAAAATATTAATATACATAGAATTGAAACACAAAAAAAATTTTTTCATCGAACCCATACGTGTGGGGTATTTATGGATAGGTCTTCAAAAATGATGTTGAGGTTTCTATTGTCATTTTTTTCTAAACTGAATAGTTTGCGCGAGAGACACTTCCAAAGTGGTAAAATGTGTGTGTCCCCCCCTGTAACTTCTAAAATAAGAGAAAGATAAAACAAAAAAAAAATATATGATATACATTACCATGCAACCTTTCACCGAAAATTGTTTTGAACGAGATCTAGTAAGTAGTTTTTTTTTAATACGTCATAAACCGAAACCACAATTTACCTTTCATTCAATCAACTATTATTAACATCGATTACAGTTGCAACTAGCACGGAACCCTTCGTGCGAGAGTCCGACTCGCACTTGGCCGGTTTTTTTAATAGATAGAGAGATTCAAGAAGAAGGTTTATATGTATAATACATCAGCATTGTACCCGTGCGGAGCCGGGGCGGGTCGCTAGTTGTATAATAAATCATGTTTTATTCCGGGCGGTTCAGAAAGGGTTACTCACCATTAAGATACATTTTGATTTGCACTTAGCTGTGTGGTATTCGGCTTAGAATAGACCACCCTATGTCTTCCTATAAGTGACGTAAGAAAGGACTAAGGAACATACTTCTGATGGATAGGCAGCAGCGTCTAACCCCAGGTTACTTACTAACTTAATGGGATCACAATCCACCTTTTTTCCGGAAGGACTTATATTATTAGCCACTAGGCTTTTGCTACTTCACCGGGCATAAAGGCGAGCAGAGCTCCAGCCTTAATAAATGGTTTAAAAACTATAAACTAAGCAACCTGCACTAGAGAGCGCCCCATGTGGGGCTAGGACCTCGGCTCAGGGCGGTCGCTGGCGATGAGATTCAGGGATTATGACTTTAAGTATTTTAGGAGGTTTTGTGTACAATCCACCTGCCAAGCGTGGTGATTAGTGATATCCCTCACCGCCCCTGGTTAGTTAAAGTATGTTAATAGAGGCCCATCCTCAGCAGTGGACGTAAATTACTTTAGTTTATATTTGTATTGATTTTCGGAACACCAGATTTTATTTATTATATAAATGACTATCAAACAAACAAACTCTTCAGCTTTATATATATGTGCCGTGTGGTTTCCGGCTTAGAATAGACCACCCCGTGTCTACCCATGGGTGTCGTAAAAGGCGACTAAGGGACATATTATTATGGCTGATGGATGGGCAGCAGCGTCTATTAGCCCAAGGTTAACATCCTTCTGCGATCACCAATCCGTCTGCTAAGCGCGCTCAACGGTCCTGGCTTGCCAAGGTCTGTTGAGAGGACCATGTTCAGCAGTGGAAGTAAACGGGCTGTTGATGATGATGAATATATTAGTATAGATGATTCTGACATGTACAAGTTTAAATACATTTTTTTATTTCTTGTTTTTTCTAATAGCTACGATGTCCGCGGCCGCCTCGCGACTCAGCCGAAGCTGTGGTCCTCATCATCAGGGTTCGGCGTCCGCGCATACTTCAGAGCCGCCGCCAACCCAGCCGTCCTCTTCGTGGACAGCGTGGTGTCTTCTGATGCTGGGGTCTACCGGTGCAGGGTGGACTTCAAGAATTCTCCTACGAGGAACCTGAGAGTCAACTTCACCGTGATAAGTGAGTACTATTTATATTTTATTACTATAAAGGCGGTTTTGAGGTTCACTATACGTCACGTCTCAAACATGTTCGTAGATTTCAGGTACATTTTGTATATATTATTATTTCTTTGATTATTTAGACGTAATAGATAGTTGATCTAGAACAAAAAATAACACAATGATACGTATGGTTTCCGGCTTAGAATAGACCACCCCATGTCTTCCCATGGGTGTCGTAAAAGGCGACTAAGGGACATATGGCTGATGGATGGGCAGCAGCAATTATTAGCTCAAGGTTTACATCTTGCTGCGATCACCAATCCGTCTGCCAAACGTGGTGATTATGCCAATATCCCTCTACGATCCTGGCATGCCAAGGTCTGTTAAGAGGAGGCCCATGTTCAGCAGTGGACGTAAACGGGCTGTTGATGATGATGATGATGATGATGACAGTGTATATTTAAATTTCCAATTCAGAAAAAATACATAGAAAGAAAGAAATACATTTATTCAGCACAACAGACGCCTTGCATGATCTGCCGAAAAAGTCACCACCTCAGCAAAAGCTAGGCGATACCTAGCGATGGTTTGCAGTTGGCAACTCGAGTAGTGACCCTTTCTTACTTCTTGTTACTCGAGTAAAAACGAGGGATGTTACACTTGAACATATTAAACATACATAACAACATGTAGTCCGTGCCAGTGATCACTCCCTCTTTTTTAAAATATAATTATTGTCACAGTAATATTTCTCATAGCATTAGCGATGCCCTGAACCGTGGTCCTAGCCCATTAAGGGTGCCCTCAGGCGTGTGTCGTTTATAAGTAAAAATACTGTTTAAAGACGTGCCTCTTTCTATAGAGCTAAATTATATTAAGATTTTAATTATATTAATTATATTTCATTGTGTATAATTGACAAGTGTATGTAAATACCTAAGTGCTGAATAAATATCGTTTAATTCGTTCAACTTAAACATAGACAACTTAAACATACATAAACTAAATGTACTTAATCACTACATAGTATAAAACAAAGTCGCTTCCCGCTGTTTGTCGGTTCCTATGTATGTTTAGAGCTTCAAAATTACGCAGCGGTTTTTGATGCGGTTTTAATAGATAGAATAATTTAAGAGAAAGGTACCATGATGAAAAATATGTAAAATACATCAGTGTTACAAGCGTGAGAAGCCGCTAGGGTCTAACTTATAACATAGTAATAAAACATATAAAATAGTAACAAGAGAGATGTGATCTCAGAAGATGCAACTTCGTACATATATAATACTCCAAATGTCAGTTTTCAAAGCTCAGAAAACTAACATATGTAGTATATAAACGTATGTACATACATAATAAAATGTATATGTGGTATGGTACAAATATTTGTTGAATAAACAACAACAAAAATTTTCTACATTTTTGTCGCACAACGGAATTTTCTGTACCGCTTTAGTAAAATGCCGTATACGAAATTCATATAATTTGGCCACAGCGGGATCACTGGTATAAATTATTAGGTCACAAATCTTAAGTCCCAGTCAGTTAAGCAATTGATTTGCATTTTACAGTAACTTACACAAATAAATTACGAAACAAATCTTTCGAGGTTCAGAACATAAATTGCTTTAAGCTTACTGGAATGGATGTCGTGTTGGGTTATTTCAATACGTGTTTGAAAATGTACATTTAAGTTGACAGAATAAATAGCATTGTGTCGTGTGGTTTAAGGCTTAGAATAAACTGTCACATGTCTTGCAATGAGTGTCGTAAGTGGCAACTAAGGGACAGTTAATGGATAGGCAGCAGCATCTACCAGCTGAGAGTTACTTACAATATTAGCAATCTATCTATCTGCGATCAGCAATCCACCTACAAGGGTGAGGTGGTTATGGCAATATTCTTTAACGCTTGTTTGTCAAGGTCTGTTAAGAGAAAGCCCATGTACAGCTGTGAACATAAACAGGTTGTTTAAGAAGAAAAAAAGCAGAATAAATGTAGCAATTTTCTATATAGTACCTATTTTATCTAAATGGGTACTTACTGAAGTGTAGTAAGTTACGCTCTATAGTTTGTACAAGACATATTCTCTCGGATAAAACAGACAAGTCTCATCCTTAAACTATTTCAGCAAATTTTCAATAAGGTTTGTAAAACAATACATAATAATATATCTCGTCTATAATAGCCGTTTAATAATCCCCAGGTTGATATTTTCCAAATAAATTAAATTTTCGACCATAAATTAGAAAAATATATACTTACATCTACATATATTCGCGTACGTTTAAAGTATTTGATACCAAGATACAAACCCAGTCATACCGCCTCTACTCTTATCTTAGAACAACACCCCAAGAGTGCAGTTATGAAATTCGCTTCCACACCCCACTTGCGCTTACGTACCTATCGTATTTATAAGAAGAAACAAAGAGTATTTTTTGTCTGAGTAATTTATATAATAACATATCGTCGGTAATACTCCAATACTGCATAAGTGACGGTAGCTTATTAGGTGTTATTTCATCTGTCAAAAAATATTTTCGTTATACATATTTTAAAGAGAAAAACATCAATTTGCTACGTTTGATTTTCAACCTTATTGAAACTTACGCGGTATTTGCAATATCACCGACGATATGTATTATGTTGTGTTATTAAAAATAGATGTATATATTTTAGCTATCGCCGGATATTGAGAATTAAGATCGCATTGGTCAAGTTGTTTCTGTTGTATAAACTGTATATAATGTAGGTATTCCCGATCGATTTCGGCCGCGACGACCAATCTCTAAGAATATTAGCTATCTGTGCATTACACATTATAGTGCACAAATGTGCGCAAACACAGAAGCACTCCTATCCCTTTACTCTTAATAACCGGTGAGACGGATGTACCGCGACGAACAGTGAGAAACCAACTTAACGTGCTATCCCAGACACGGGTTGCACACCACCATCTTCTAGACCACGGGCTGGTACTTAGATTTTCCTAAATAAGAACCATAGTAACACTTTTTTTATCCCAGCCTGGAATCGAAACCACGACCTACGGTCAAACTGCTAGTCCAACGAGGCATATGTGTGCCAAAAAGAAAAAATTGAAAGAATAGAAAATAAAAAAGAAAACGAATTAACAAACTAATATTTAAAAAAAAAAACAATTTAATACTATTTGGACATGAATTACATATACTACGCTTGATGGCAATTGAGTTACTTGCAGTGCCATGAGTATTCTTTTCTTCATTATCATGAGCCTCCTTCCGAGGAAAACTTTTGCCATATGCACCACACTTGGCAGGCGGTTTGGTTACCGCAGTATTATGTTGTGACACACAAAGAAAAACTGCTACCCGTTCCCTAGTATACACTTGTTATAGATGATTTTATAACAACCGGGACGGCTTAACATGCCTTCCGAGGCCCGACCCTGAACCAACCAGACCGAAAATAAATTTTAAAACATCCTTGACGGTATGAACCATGCTCACCATCTCCGAGACTTAATGAAATGAAAACGTTTATGGATAATGTAGACGAATCGATCGTACTTATTTTAAGTCAAATACAATGATAATGAAAACAAAAAAGAAAAAACAATCTTGACTAATAAATTAGTTTACATTTCAACAATAATGTTATTAAATAAAATTTACCAATGTTGTTATGGCATGTGATAATCGCTTAAAAATATTATTAAGATCAACCAGCGCGGTCTGGGATCGGGTCTGAAGCATAGAACGCGTCGCCAGCCTCGCCTTGCGAAGACGACCGGATCCTATCTTAGCTTCCTACGAGTCATAGTTCATAGTTTATAGTTCATAGTTTCTTTATTGGTCTTTTAGTCTTTCTCTATCTAAGTACGGTGTGACACTCGGAGAAGAAAGACTATAAGAAACTCCGGGATCATTCTTTCTGTCATCTTTAAAGTCTTTGATTAATAATTTTGTACATTTTTTAAACATTTCATACATCGATATGTAGGCACTCATACCAGGAAAGTGTGAAGACAACAGTGATAATTTTAAGTAGATAACGAGTACAGGGTCAGTGACATAGCTCAACGGATTAGCAGGACACATATCTCGAAGAACTGACGGTCGATGGAGCTTCTTGAGTGGAGACCACGAAATGGCAAGCGCAGCGTAGGACGACCGCCTGCACGATGGACCGACGACCTCATAAAGGTCTCGGGGAGTCGGTGGATGCAGGCCGCTAGCGATCGTTCACGCTGAAAATCGATGGGGGAAGCCTACGTTCAGCAGTGGACTACAACAGGCTGATGATGATGAACGAGTACAGGGAGCGCTCCCCCAGATTTACATACCTATATAGAAACATACCTACAATCTGATCAGTTAAAACAAGACTTGCCACTACGGCATAGTGGTTGTAATATTTTCTTTTATTCCATTATATTTCCTTTTTGTTTTTTCTTTAGTATTGATATTCATGGGTCAGCACACAAAGGCTGGTGTCATTATCATTACCGTGGAGCCAAACGTTAGTAATTGTCAGAATTAATCATGTCAGACAAAAAGGAAGAGCCCGTAATGAGGGCGGATGTCTGAATCGTAACGTATAATACGGGTTTATTTGTTCCTTTGTGTTACGAAACATTTTCCTGGCGAATGCATTGATGACGCACGATCGGCCATTTTCTTATGTTGAGTAGCGGTTAATTTGGCTACTGGTTACTGGTAATTAGTAATGCCATCAAAAACATACTTGTAAAAAAACCCAAGTCTCGTAACGCAGTTCTTTTACCGTAAAACGTTGTGAGATCGATGTAATACCAAGTCGGTTAATTTATTCAGTCCCTACTTAAGGGACCTTCTATCTTAAGCTATTACGTAATTATCTCACCTTACAGAATCTTATTTTGACCTTATCAAAGTTCAAAACTTTAGTTTTAAATAATAGATTAACTTGGCCATCGGATATAATTAGAATGTATCTCACAAGTGTTTATTGCGATGGCCAAGTCAATCTAATATTCATAACATAAAAGTTTTGAACTTTGATAAGGTCAAAATAAGATTCTGTAAGGTGAGATAATTACGTAATAGCTTAAGATAGAAGGTCCCTTAAGTAGGGACTGAATAAATTAACCGACTTGGTATTACATCGATCTCACAACGTTTTACGGTAAAAGAACTGCGTTACGAGACTTGGGTTTTTTTACAAGTATGTTTTTGATGGCATCTCATTTCTTTTTGTAGATAGTTGTACTTTTTTCCTTTGCTTTACAATTTACATTATTTTTTAAAATACCAACAATGGATTTTACCACTCTGGCACTTGATGATGAGCTTTCCAATTTTTGTAGGTTGTGTTCCTCTTTTTCTTTACCGGTACTACTTCTTGAACTTCAGCTACAGTTTTTCTCAAAGCCCACTCCATTTCTCTATGGGTTTTTCTCGATATCTTTGATGCAACAATATTAAGCATGTCTAGACATTAAATGCTTGGGTTCAGTACCCAAAGGGTAAAAACGGGACCCTATTACTAAGACTTAGCTGTCTGTCTGTCTATCACCAGGCTCTATCTCAAGAACCGCGATACCTAAACAGTTGAAAAACGCACAAATTATGTATTTCTGTTGCTATAATAACAAACTAAACATAAAATAAGTATTAAGGGGGGGCTCCCATACAACAACTATTTTTTGGCATTTTTTGCTCGATATCTATAACGGCAACAGGTAGGCACTTGAAAATAGTACGGAACCCTTAGTACGCGAGTCCGACTCGCACTTGGCCGGTTTTAGTCTATTGTATTCACAAATGGATTATTCCTGCGCTTTAATAGTTCCAAAGTTGACTTAAATTTGATGTAAACCATCCAGACTAGTAACTCTGTGCCCTTATTTACAAAATAACTTAACTTACGCACATATGAATATCCACGTACCTAGCTGGCATGGCAACACTCACCATATGAAACAAGAACAGATGCGTCGTATACTTTTTTATGCTTTATTGATATTCGTCGCACTCGTCAAACGTCATTTAAAATTAATCCGTATGTAAAATTGTTATCTCTCATTGGTTATAAATATTGTCAATGTACCTAATCGAAAACTACAACATCAAGCTTAACAGAGGATTAACATGAACTTATGTATGACACTCACGGTCTTCCGGCCTGTCAAAGGTTTTTAAAATTACGAAATTGATGAACTGTTTTTGATGGAATTTTGGTACAACTACATAATACATGTCCGATTATGGCCTTTTTTTAAGACAGCTCCCGCACTAGGGAACAAGCTAATATGTACATAAGTAAATTTAAAGCTACCTAGTTAACATCAAACTGTGTATAAAAATATTTGATAAAATGATTATGTAAATATAGTTTGTGTCAGATTAATAAAACGTGGTTTGTGTGTATACCTTCGATATCACAGTAAGATTTGTTAGTTGCTTGGAAGAAAGTGACCGTCTTTCTGTGTTTTAGAACGGGAAGCGTGAAAGCCGTGGTGTAAGTTTGTCCAGAGGAATGCAAGAATGTTACGCATCTCCTCCGCCACTGCGGTGTTCCGGCACGGGCAGTGGGGTATGTGGGACTCGCCCTCTTCATAGCAGTGGAATGCTAATCATAACATGAGAGTAAAACCCCTGGTTACTCCTCCGACCACAATTGGTGAGGGGCCCAGGTACTGTTGCCTATCTGGGATACCCTCTGGCAGCGTCCGCGACTCAATTGGTGTTGCGGGCTCTCCTGCGCCCAAATAACCAGTTTCAGGGACGCCCAGATTAGACGGGGTCCCTACTTCTCAAGGGACCGCAGCCTCCTGCTAAGACATGGCTCAAGCGGGCAAGCCACCTCCATCAGACGCTGTTATGATTGTTAGTATCCTATCGTTCATAGCACAACTTATGTACTATCTTACTTTTACAATCCATTGTTTTTTTTTTTTTTTACCTACGACTTTTTTTTTTTTTTTTCATTACTTGTTAAATTAATCTCTGTGTCGCGAAGGTCTCACCGCTCAATAGATTCACGAAAACAAAGCACCCCCTGACTCAGTACAACTGTTTGAATTTCAGACGAATAATTGTCCCGGGTGGGAATCGAACGCAGAAAACCAGGTCTCTGAAACAACTAACCTAACCACTTAGACACCACCTTTCAACATAATTCCATCTAGGTCCCTATCTACACCTATTCCTCCATTAAATCAAACATATTCATGTACACTGATTCACTGACTGCAAATGTAACTTTGTAATCCTATACATTTATAAGAAATAACAAAGTTATTAATGCAGTTGATGAAACTGAACAACTGGACCGAAATTGCAAAATGTTGGAATTTTCCCATGAGTTTTACACTAAACTCTCCTAATACTCAAAATTTGAAGCTTCTTCGTCTGCTAGAAGTGCCTAAACATTTTGATGATCGGTCAGTCAGCAGTGAGCGAGTGACAAAATTATCGAAAATACCAAACTTTGACTAGTTATAATTCGTAAAGTACTAGTTCAAATTGAATGAAATTTGAAATATACTGTAGTTTTACAAAGCTTGTTTAGTTACTGAAAATTTAGGCTCCTATCTTTATCCACAACGAAGTTATAGGGGGTCGAAAATCGGCTGAGTTGCTTCGAGAAAAGATAGGTACGGCCGTGCAACTTTTTTTTTTTTTTTTTTTTTTTTCTTACTCGACTTGGGGGGGCACTGCCGTGCCCCCAGATACATGTATTAAAAAAAAATGGATATTATGTAGTTAGCCACAAGGGTTCTATAACAATCGGGACCAACGGCTTAACGTGCTTTCCGAGGTACGGAGGGTTTTTTTTTTTTTTTTTTACTACTTATAGGCTTACGTTTGACCATAATCTCGCTTGATGGAAGGCGAAGATAAGGCCTAAGATGATACACGCTTGCCTAGAAAGTGTCTGTTCACTTTAGCCTTAAAGATGTCCAGATTATATCGTTCCGGAAAAACTGACGCCGGCAGAGAATTCCACTCCTTAGCCGTCCGCATTATGAAAGAAGAAGCAAATCGCTTCGTGCGTATTGAAGGAATGTCTACAACAAAAGGGTGAAACCGCTCGCCGCGCCTGGTCGTCCGGTGATGGTATGGATGGTAGTCCTTCTACCAACCAGACCCGGAAATAAATCTTTGAATTTACACAGAGATTTCCTGTCCGGCGTGAGGATCGAACCCACGACTTCCGAGATTAAAAGCGAGCCAAATACCGCTACGGTACGGAGGTTGTCACGCTGAGTATTAGCAACCACTAAAAAAATCACGGTGAATACGGCAGCTCATATAAAAGCTGCATAACGGTCGTAAAGGACTAGTTTCGATGCATTTCCATTGGAATAAACAAAATATTTTACTGTACAATGTTGTACGTAAATAATAAATCAGTTCCGTTCGTCCCACCAACAAGATCAGTGGGACGATTCGATATAAATTTCACGTTTTTTATATATATTTGCTGTGACCAATGCGTGTGTTCAACCGATAACTTTGACACATATATAACGTGCAAACTTCCTTATTAAATATAGCCTATTCGACTCCTGGATAATGTAGCTCTCTAATCTATATACTAATATATAAGCAATCGTCTAGGGCGTCGGAGTTGTTATCTTGTGGTCGCTGGTTTGATCCCCATTGCACCCATTGCACTACTGACGATAACCCAGTCGTAACACAAGCATTTTATCTTAGCACGAGGAGTTAACAAGAATACTAGTAGACTGCAAAACTATGCTAGTAATCTTTATAAAAAAGAAATAAAAAAGCTGAAATGTTTGTTTGTTTACTTCAACGCGCTAATCTCAAGAGCTACTGGACCGATTTGAAAAATTATTTTAGTGTTAGATAACCCTTTTATTAATGAGGATATAGGCTATATTTTATTATGAAGTTCGGAAACGGGAATTATGCGGTTAAAACACCGCCATTAGTAGAGACATAATTTTTGAAATCCCATTCGTTAAATAAATACAAATATCTATAATATAAGTATACATATTTCAAAATTGAGATTAATAAAATTCGACCACCGCACCGGCGGGACTCGAACCAGCATCCTGGGTAAAGCCCCCAATGCCTTAACCAATTAGGCTACGGTGGAACCCTTCAGATCATCGAAATTTATTAATCTCTTTGTAACACGTCTCTTAGAGGGACGTCAGGTTATCCTGCCGGTGGTCAAATTTTATTAATCTCAATTTTGAAAATTAAATATAGTATAAGGTAAACTGTTCCATAAAGTGTTCAAAATATTCCAATCATGGTTATCAAACCTTTTTTAGGGCCTAAAGTAGGAAGTGCGACTCGCACATCCTACTTTAAGCCCTAAAAAAGGTTTAAACCGTTCTAAGATTTCAAATTCAATATAAAAATCCACAAAGCTGCACCGGTGGCTCAGTGGTTACGATAGTTGCTTCTGAGACCTGGTGTTCTGGGTTCGATTCCCACCCGGGACAATTATTTGTGTGAACCACAAATAGTTGTTCTGAGTCTGGGTGTACTTTGTGTCCGTGAAATGAATGTTTGTAAAGTCCCCCGCGACACAGGGATTTATTTCCCTAGTGCGGGAGTTGTCTTTTTAAATAACAAAAAAAAAAAAAAAGACATTGATAAACCGAAAATTAATAACGATTTTCTTTGACTAAAAGGAGGCTTCCTTTTATATCGCTCAAGTTGTTTGTCAAGCAACCGAACAACAAATTTATGGCCAAAAAGGTCTGTACAAGTAAATGGAAAATCATTTATTATGTTCCCGCCAAAGAAAAATGGCGTTTAGAAGGATAATTCGACAATATCTTGTATTAATGGTGCTTATTATTCCCATTCGAATAGTAACGTAAAAATAATATTTCCCGAAGGACATTTATCGTCCGGTGTTATGTTAGTGGGCCTCCTCCTGAGGGAGAGTTTTTGCCATAGTCACCACGCTTGGCAGGCGGGTTGGTGACCGCAGTATTATATTGAAACATGCATGAAAACGCTGCTGTCCGTTCCCTAGATTACAATTGTTATAGATGATGTTATAACAATCGGGACAAACGGCCTTACGTGCTTTCCGAGGCATGGAGGGTAGTCCCTCAGCCGACCAGACCCGGAAAGAAATCTTAGAAACGACACAAAGATTTCTTGTCCGGCGTGGAGATCAAATCCACGACCTCCAAGATTCAAAGCGAGCCAAATAACGCTACGCTACGTAGGTGATGGTTTATTTTTTATGCAATAGTAGTTAAAAATTGGCTTAATTCGCGTTTTTTCCTTGAAGAAGGCGACAGTGATGAATGTGCATTGCAAAATGAGCTTTAGTACCTATCAATACAAGGTAATCTACGTTGTATGAAGGACCGCCATAAGACAGATCCGAAGTCATTTTCATCTATCATGTTTAATTTGTTTAAAAGGAAACCATCAGGTTTATTTCCCTTAGTCGCCTGTTACGACAACCATAGGATAGGATAGGACGTGGTGTAGTTTATTCTAAGTTGGGAACCACACGGCACAGTAGACAGTATCACCTGTTATATAGAATGACATATACAGGGTTATTTGTAAAACACCGATAACCTCTCAGGACTACGTTACTAACATCATAATCAACAACTTTTGTTTTATGACTTTTAAAAATTCATCATATTTTAATTCATCAGATTTACACACAAAAATAAAAATATTTAAATTCAAAGCTCTAAATGTTACGAAGTCTATGCGAAGCAAAAGAAAGCGATAGTACCGGACAGTGCGCGGCAATGTATGTAGGTACAGCAAAATACAGAGTTGAAATGTGTATTATGTTTTGTAAAAAGTCGTAGAACAAAAGTTGTTGTTTATGATGTTAGTAATATAGTCCTGAAAGGTTACCGGTGTTTTACAAATAACCCTGTATAGCCCAACAAACAAATTACTCGCACATATTTTATTAGCAACTATTATTCTGTATAGAGAGACAATGCAACGCTTACGAATTGCTTTATATAACTGTAATGTAATGTAAGATCAGTGGCAGTAGGCCAGCGTTAGTACGCTCAATGAGCTGCTCGACTACTTCGCTAATTCAACCCCCATTGCTGTGGCATTCTGTTGGATAGATTGAGGTAGTTCCCCAGTAGAGTAGTACCTACACTGAGCTACGCGCTACTCCTCTTGGCATTGAATAACGCCTGCACAGTATTAAAATGTACCTACAATTTAAAAATAAAAGCAATTTTTAACACCGTTGCTCGTAAAGCTGATGTAATTCCACCGGTTTTAAATATGTAAAGCGGGTCATAAAAAACGCGTGTGTTACCAAAACAAATAGTTAAGTTATAGTCCATACAAATTCCATAACAGTATTATTAGCCATTTCGCGCGCTGTTGCTATTCAAATTTCGAACTAATCGCCGCGCGGCGCCAGTCAGTAGGCAGCGCTAGCGAGCTGTTAAAATGGCGGGAAAGCAACAGTGTACATTCACAGATTCAGTTTATTTAAAATAAAATAAAAAAACAGTTTATTCGGTAATTTAAAAACTTGGCTGCATGCTCTAACGTCTTTGCCAACATTTTCACGCAGCTACGGCAGAAAGTAATCCTCGCGCCATTTTTCTCAAATTTTCTTTTCTTTGTACTTGTATTGTGAAAAATGTTTTTTTTTCTGTTTCCTCGCAAATGTGTTAAAAAACGTCGTACGATATACGTGCGTATTGGTTATAAAATGCTCGGCTCAATTACGCCCTCGCCTTCGGCTCCGGCTGAAATTCCGCCTCGCATGTTCTGCCCTGCTAATTGTACTTGCAGTAATCGACATTTTTGGGATTTTCACTTATTTACGAAATTTACATTTCAGGACCCTAATCTATACATAAAAAAATTAAAATCATATATTTTTTATGAGAAACATGTTTTTATTTAACGGGAAGCACCGTACTAGCTCAAAAATGTGTTTACCGCGTTTATCTCGAAATCGCGATTTTACAAGTACTGCGTTTGCATTAAGGAGGGCAGTGTTATAACCATCATAACGCACTAATATCGTAATGTACTATTAATACACGACAAAAGCCACTGAGGCATAAAAGAACAAGAACAAAATAGAAAACGAATCAAAACACGTGCGACGGATTCCTTCAACTTACCAATAGACTTACAAGAAATAAATACAACACAATATTCTTTATTTCAAACTCCGTAGCGTAGCGGTATTTGGCTCACTTTTAATCTTTGAGGTCGTGGGTTATTACCCAACACCAGACAATAAATCTTTGTTTTCGGGTCTGGATGGTTGAGGAACTACCCTCCGTACCTCGGATAGCACGTTAAGCCGTTGGTCCTGATTGTTATTACATCATCTTTAACAATCGGATACCAGGGAACAGGCAGTAACGTGTCCTTGTGTGTTACAACATAATAATGCGTTCATCACCGTGGTGACTTTGGTAATAATCCTCCCTCGGAAGGAGGTCCATGTTCAGCAGTCGACGATATACGGTCTGATGAGGAAACATAATTTCAGCCGTAGGATGTCCACTGCTGAACATATGCCTCCCTCATAGATCTCTAGTTGTTGCGGTTAGAAGCGGCCTGCATCCACCGTGATCCCGCGGGCTTAACCAGATCATCCGTCCATCTAGTAGGTAGACGTCCTTAGCTACGCTTGCCGATCCGCGGTCTCCATTCGAAAACTTTTCAGCCCCAACGGCCATCTGTTCTCCGTGCTATATGGCCTGCCCATTGCCACTTCAACGAACTGATCCGTTAGGCTATGTCGGTAACCCGCGTTCTTCTACGTATCTCTTCATTTTTGATTCGATCTGGTAGAGAAACCCCGAGCATAGCCCTGATGATGAATGAATGATAATAATAAAGCTAGACATAATATACCTATCACTGGTTGAAGGCAATCGTATTTTATGAAAAACATAGCTATACATTAAAAGAACATAAAAACATGTCCCTAAAGAAGAAAGATAGCACCATTAAAGAGATCTTAAAATATCTCGAAACCTATTTGTTTGAACGAATGTTAGGGGTCCCTTAAGGTCGCGTCCTATAAGGTTCTTCAAGATCAATGATACCCTGTACGTTACCCTGTAGATTAGCTGATGTACCCTTATAAACAGCGCAAAGTACCGAGTAAAATGTCGAAGAAAACTGTAGTACTGAAATAATTATATGTTTAAAAAACAATGAAAAAGAACAGGGTTTTGAGGTCACCCCTTTTTTTAACTTGACAACCTCCGTAGCGTAGTGGTAATTGGCTCGCTTTAAATCTCGGAGATCGTGGGTTCGATCCCAATACCGGACAAGAAATCTTTGTGTAAATTCTAAGATTTCTTTCCGGGTCTGCTTGGTTCAGGCACTACCCTCCGTGCCTCGGAAACCACGTTAAGCTGCAGTTGGTCCCAATTGTTATAACAATTGTAAATTAGCTATAATGATCGTATATTAAGGAACGGGCAGCAGCGTTTCCTTGTGTGTTACAACATAATACTGCAAAAATAGAAAAAAAACAAATAATTTTGGAGTGCCCCATACATAGAAATGAAACTCAAAAAAAAAAAAAAAACATCGAACCCATACGTGTAGGGTATCTATGGATAGGTCTTCCAAAATGATATTGAGGTTTCTAATGTCATTTTTTTCTAAACTGAATAGTTTGCGCGAGAGACACTTCCAAAGTGGTAAAATGTGTGTCCCCCCCCCTGTAACTTCTAAAATAAGAGAATGATAAAACTAAAAAAAATATATGATGTACATAACCATGCAAACTTCCACCGAAAATTGTTTTGAACGAGATCAAGCAAGTAGTTTTTTTTTAATACGTCATAAACCGTAAACCGCAATTTACCTTTCATTCATTCAACTATTATTAACATCGATCAAAGTTACAACGAACTACAAGAACTTTTATACTATGTTACTTGTTGTATTCTTGATATCAAAAATAGGTAGGCACTTGCAACTAGTACGGAACCCTTCGTGCGAGAGTCCGACTCGCACTTGGCCGGTTTTTTGTTTTAGGGTTCCGTAGTCAAATAGACCCCTACTACGAAAACTACGCAGTCCATTTTTTTTTAATGGATTACTATCAGGTTTTGCTTTCTACAATTATTCTTATTATCCCCTCGTACTAAGCTAAAATGCTTGTGTTACGAGTGGGTTCACGTTTCACGGTTTCGGACCGGCGACCTCAAGATCACTAGTCCGGCGCCCTAGCCATTGGGCTACGGCCTCTTCATTTGTCTGTTATTCTTCCATTTGTCTGTTACTAGACTATAATCTCTTGAATCGTGATAGCTAGACTGTTGCAATTAACACACAAATAATGTATTTCTCATGCTGCTGTGACAACAAATATGTACTAAAAACCGAAACTTGACTGATATTGTAAACAAAATTGATTGTTTGTTTGTTTGCTTTGTGATTGTGACGTTGCGTCTTTGGCTCCGTACCCCGAAGACTCCCACCTGCAAACCGGCGGCTGTGACTATAAAAGGGACGCGCACTAATGCCGCGTCCTCTTAACCTCTCTCAACCCTCACGCTGCGGTCTACACCGGACGTCTACCAGCCTACTACCATCCGGATTGGACACGTGGCGAGCCCTGCTTCCCTCGCTGCGCTACAATCTGTCTGAGGCGTCAGCGAGAACACTACCATCCAGCTTCCTAAAAAGCTAAGTGTTTAGTGACTAGCTACCTGGTCACCTGCTCAAACCGAGTCCTAGAAACTGCCCCCTTATTCTAAATATTGTCATTCTTCTAATCTAACTGACTGCACCGGTGGCTCAGTGGTCACGGAAGTTGCTTCTGAGACCTGGTGTTCTAGGTTCGATTCCCGCCCGGGACAATTATTTGTGTGAACCACAAATAGTTGTTCTGAGTCTGGATGTTCTTTGTGTCCGTGAAATGAATGTTTGTAAAGTCCCCCGCGACACAGGGATTTATTTCCCTAGTGAGGGAGTTGTCTTTTTTAAACAAAAAAAATAAAATAAACAAAAAAACTACCTAATAATATCAAACAATAGTGTACTGATTGATATTTTATTTCCTCTCTTTTTATATAATATAACTCTTTATCCGTAACACGTGGTTGGATACACCAACACGTAATACGTTACAGCTTGAACGAGCTTACCTCAAGAATTAATGGTCATATTTGAAAAAATCTTGTACCATTAAAAAGCTGTGTTATCCAGGAGTAACATAGGATACAAGTTGTACGAGACTGTGAGTTACGCGAGTGAAACCGCAGGCAAGAAGCTATTAAAATAACCATTTAAGGGGAGCTCCGTTAGTACAAATATGTTTTTTGACGATTTTGCTCGATATTAACAGCAGCAGGTAGACTTTAAAAATAATGAAATTAACATTATATAGTGTCTAATGTTAGTAGTGGTATTTGTACGGAATACTTCAGACTGGTTTTTCCGATGAAAATTCTCACACATACACAATACTAGAAATATAAATCCGTGTGTTGCTAAAGACAATACTAACACTCAATTCACGGACACAACACACTCTTCACTTCTGTTCTTCGGCAGTTTCTTGTGTAATGTACTTTATCTTGCATCAACTGAGAGCTGCAAATAAACATACTATGAGAGCTAAATTGACATTGCCATTTATGAAGTATATAGACTATATAGTAGCACTAAAGCGCGTTTGTCGAGGTACTTATGGTGCGACTAAATAATAACATACTCAAAGGGCAGAACTTAGATTTAATCTATACTAATATTATAAAGCTGCAGAGTTTGTTTGTTTGAACGCTCTCAGGAACTACTGGTCCGATTTCTTTCAGTATTGGATAGTCCATTTATCGAGGAAGGTTATAGGCTATATATTATTTTCAAAAAAAATTGGGATCCGTAAGAAAATTGCGATTTTGTAACCCAAGGTGTAAAATCGAAAACCTATTTATGCGTGCGCTGCAAAAACTATTGACAATAGAACAAAATGATGTACTACGGGTTTGTAGGTCTTATTAAGATCTACAAAAAAATCCGCAATAGCACATATCTAATTATCATAGTTTAGTCACAATAACCACTTTTATGTTCATAAAAAAATATTAAATCTTCTGATGAAAGAAACTACGTTAAATGTGTTTCATAATTATAATCCTTATCCAAATTAAGCATTATGTTATCAAGGGAATTTATGTAGAAGTAAAATACTTTTAGTTTTATTGCAATCGGACATTTCCAATTTTGTTTAGAAATTATCACGAGTATAAAACGGAAAAAATTGGTACCTAATAATGAGTTATTTGCCATAATAGATCAAGCTCTAAACAAACTCTTCAGAGTTTGTTTGCTTCAACGCGCTAATCTCAGCAACTACTGGTCCGATTTCGAAAAATCTTGCAGTGTTGGATAGTCCATTTATCGAGGAAGGTTATAGGCTATATATTATTACGAAGTTCCGCGATTGAAACCGCGCGCGGGAAACTAGTCATAGGTATAAAATAATATTGTATTTTCATACCTGACAGCTTTTAAGCTAAAGCTATATGAACAATTATTATAAGTAGCAATAACCAAATAAAATTAATTAATTTAACACAGTAAATAAAAAATAAGCCAAAATATGTTTTGACTGTTTACAAATATACTGTAATAGGTTTACGTGAATAAAACCTTTTTTTATTTTATTTTATTTTATTTTACTATAGAGCTTTGTCATGTTTATAGCTTTTCGGCTCTAGCATGATTATTGTAAACTAGATGTTCCTTGCGGTTTCACCCGCGTAAAGATGTTGAATTACACTTGCATGCCTATGCCCATACATCTCCTTACGTATGCCCTCCTTGCCTTCATCATACCTGCTGTCCTCATACCTACCGCTAAGCCGGCCCCCTCCATTTATTCGTTCCTGTAGTGACGGAGTGACTTCCCCAATCAAGCAGCTCATTGAACGTGGCCCTTAGACTTGCGATCCGGTCGCCGGTTCGGACCCCACCCCTTGCACTACCGACGTGAACCCACACAAGCATTTAAGCTTAGCAAGAGAGGTTAACATAGCTATTAAATTGATTCCTTATCAAAACAAATGTGCGCTTTCTTACGCAGGCTGTTTAGTTCAAGTAGTTTTTAAACGGGAGTCTTGCTCGCCTTTATAACCGGTGGCAAAAGCCTCGTGGTTAACCACATAACCATAGTCCGTTTAAAGACAAAGAACGACTATTTCACTTTATAATAAGTAGCCTTAAAATAAAAATGTTCTTTCAAATCATTAAAAGTAAAACTATTAAATTTAAGACTGTTCTTCTTTAAATATGTATGTACCTATAACATATTTAAAGAACAGCATATGTCATTAAGTCAAATCGTTGCTCCAACATTTATGAATTTCCACTAGATATATAAAGAGCAATTATTTTAATGATCAGTTCGAAGTATCAAAACGCTATAAAATTCTACTACTTATTAATTAAGGTTTACATTATTTACGACAACGATTTCCATAAATAATCAGGTATTTAGTAATATATATATATAATATTGAGAAGGTTTGGTTGTCTTTTTGTTTTTCAATTATGAAAATTATAAAATAAATAAAAAATAAATAAAATGCTACTACCGGATCTACTGCACCCCAACTGAGAAGATCCGGAGAAACAAACTCAGTAGGTTACTTTGCCACCGGTTTCAACACGGCCCACATAAGATGGTCCGGCGAATAAAACAATTATAATCGGTATAAAATGAAAATCAAATGTAATTTACTACTTATAATTAATTAATTTTCCAATTAGACTATTTACAAGTGCCTGTAATTGGTTTACTGACGTAAATAAAAATGATTTTAATTTATGCTTAAGTATATTTTCATACAAAATACATACCATAATGTTCTGATGATGACAACCCGAAACGATTACGACAAACAAAATAGATAATTTATAATATATTATTAATCACCACGTCGAGTCGTCAACTACCATTGTTGTCTATGATTAGTTGTTCGGCGATGACTGTGACAATCAAACATAAATTATACAACATTTATTCATTATACTGTTTCATGTCTAAACTGAAATTAATTACTGAAATTTCGATTAATTTCCTTTTTATTTATTGTTTTGTTAACTTACATATTTATTATTTTGAAAGTACTGGTGGCTCATTTGTAGTAATTACTTTTGAGAACTCGTTTTCTGGATTTGATTCCTATCCGAAACAATTATTGAACCACAGAAAGATGTTACTCTAAATCTAAATCTCGGAGGCCGTGGGGTTCGATCCCCACGCCGGAATTAAAATCTATGTGTAAATTCTAAGATTTCTTTCCGGGTCTGGTTGGTTGAGGGACTACCCCTCGTGCCACGGAAAGTACGTTAAGCCGTTGGTCCCGATTGTTACAACATCTCCTATAACATTGTATATCAAGCAGCGTTTCCTTGTGTGGTACAACATAATACTGCGGTCACCAACCCGCCTGCCAAGCGTGGTGACTATGGCAAATACCCTCCCTCGGGAGCTGGTCCATGTTCAGCAGTGGACTCTATACGGGCTGATGATGATGATGATGATGAGATAGATGTTCTGAGTCTAGGTGTTCTTTGTGTACAGGAATTATGTGTTGTTAAGTCATCTACGTCACAGGGCGGCAGTAATAATATTCAACTAGTACGGATGTAGTCTTAAAAAAAATGGTTTCTATAAAAAAAAACGAATGAAACAGATTTTTAGTTTTTACAGTATTTTGTTACTTGATTATTCCTGAGGTTGACATAGTTACGTAGTAGTCTTCAGAGCTTCGAACACCGTAGTAGACGAGTAGCCTGCCTATCGGTTACATTTCGGGGAGTGTGCGGAGGTTCTGCATAACCTGATACCTCCTTCACCCTTCCATCACCGGACGACCAGGCGCGGCGAGCGGTTTCATCCTTTTGTTGTAGACATTCCTTCAATACGCACGAAGCGATTTGCTTCTTCTTTCATAATGCGGACGGCTAAGGAGTGGAGTGGAAACGCTATAATCTGGACATCTTTAAAACTAAAGTGAACAGACACTTTCTAGGCAAGCGTGTATCATCTTAGGTCTTATCTTCGCCTTCAATCAAGCGAGATTGAGATATAGAAAGATTCTGCGTAATTAAAAAACTACTAACTAATATATAAAACGTTTTGTCCTCAATGAGTAAAAGCCAGAAGTCAAAGCACAACACTTGGTTTATATAACATTTTGGAAGTAGGATGATGGAAATATATCGGCCAATGTTTAATAAATGAGAGCAGCTTAGGTTTAATAAAAATAATGGGTATACAATATAGGCTATTTATTTTATATTTTGTATCACGCTAACATCGCACCTCTTGCGAGATTTATTGAAGGGCTGAGGGCCTTACTCTCAAATTCAGAATTAATTTATAAAATACACGCCATATTTTGTGTGCCGTTTTCTTTTCAGATTTGAGGTTTACCCAAAATTTAATTTTGAATCACCTAAATGTATGTACGCGCATAACTTGATAAAGACTATTTGGTAATATATTTTTTTTATTGTATTCGTTATTATGGATACAAGTTTTTTTCTAAGTAAAATCCACGGGATATGTCAATACAAACGACGGGCACGCCAGGCATGAAAAACTAGTCAATATACATAAATATGAATCACCAAAATGTATGTACACGCATAACTTAAGAATGACTTGACCAAATTAGCTCAGTCTTTTTTTAATGTGTTTCTTATTATAAGAAACAAGTTTGTATAATGTTGATATTTTATTGGATTAATAATTTCATTACCAATGAAATAACAGTTTCTTTACGTTTTATACATGATACCATTTAAAAAATACTAAAGAGTTTGAATCATCATTCCGTATAACGTTCACTGCTGATCATGGGCAACACCCACTTTTTGGGAGGCCCATGGGAACGGGTAGCAGGTTTTCCTGTGTTACAACATAATACTGCGGCTGCCAACACCTCTTTTTTTGTCCGGGGGGAAATGCATTTCCGCTTTCCCACCGCCTTTGTGAAACTGGCGGTGGTATATGTGGGACTCGCCCTCTCTATAGCGTGGTATGCTAACTCATACCACGAGGAGAGGACCCTACACCACTAAAACCCCCCGGACACTCCTTCGATCCACCGTTGGTGGGGGCTGGGTACGCATAAGAAATCTGACGGTGACGTCAGATTTCTGCGGCCAATATGACACCGCGGGATCCCCTGGGCCACACTTATGGTGGCCCATTTATCCAATTATAGGGACGCCCGGAGTGTAGAGGCGTCCCTACTCTCTTACTAAACCTATAACCCTCGAGAAGAGGCTCATGTTCAGCAGTAGACGTTACACGGACTGATGATGATGATGTAATAATTAAGCATCTTATGGACCGGCAAAGAGATCTGTGCCCAGGCACACATTCATTTTTAATTATTTATTATTATTTTTTTATTTATTCAATTTATGTACACACATAACATTAAAAATTAATTTGTAAAAATAAATTAATCTGTTACGTAGACTCCAGGTGCCCTTATATTTGCATTCCTCTACCAATTAACCTAAAATCTAATAACTCTTTTTATACCCGGGGTCTGAACCCAAGACTCAGTTCAGCAGGAAGTTATAATACTATCCAAAGTTTCAGTAAATGTATTCACCGGCACTCTGTGTTCAGTATAATGAAGGTTCAACTTTTATTTCCTGCATAATTCAATTTAATCAACTTTCGCTCATATTGTATCTAAAGTGGTTTCGAGGGAAGATATTAAGTGTTTCATATTCACCCCCCATGTTATTTTGTAATTGTAGCATTATTTACGAAAAAGCCAACGCTATTGTTAAAATCGCTCTTATCATAACTTTTGATATAAAATATCAAAAGTTATGCGATTTTAATTGCATTTATATTTTAATTTGTGCTGAAATTGTAAACGTACATACTTATGTACGTTTCGAAGCTTTTGTTTTATTTTATATGTTTGTAAATGATTTAAAATTTGTGTTTAATTATAAATAACAAGTGCGAGTCATATCCATACACTTCGTACCAATATCAACACAAAATAAAAGGCGATATTATTTAAAGATTTTGAAAGAAAACACATTTAAAGCGTCTACCTGTTGCCATTATTATGTTGAAAAAAAAAACATTCTCAAGTTCCTTTTCATCATCATCATCATCATCAGCCCGTACAACTTCCACTGCTGAACATGGGCCTTCTCCCGAGGGAGGGTATTTGCCATAGTCACCGCGCTTGGCAGGCGGGTTGGTGACCGCAGTAAAATGTTATAACAAACAAGGAAACGCTGCTGCCCGTTCCCTGATATACGATTATTATAGATGATGTTATAACAATTCGAACCAACGGCTTAACGTGCTTTCCGAAGCACAGAGGGTAGTCCCTCAACCAACCAAACCCGGCAGAAAATGTTAGAATTTACGCAAAGATTTCCTGTCCGGTGTGGGGATCGAACCCACGACCTGATTTAAAGCGAGCCAAATACCGCTACGCTATGGAGGTTGTCGTTGTTGAGGTGATGTATTCATGAAAAGATATAATTGAAATAATTACTAAAAGCGTCCAATACTTATCTAGGTTCACGGCAAAATGTCCAAAACGAAAATGAAATAACATTGAGCTGCCACAAGCGTCCTCGTCGACAATACCGGCGATCAGTAACACGCTTCAAGAGATTCGTGCCACAATTACAAATTGGAGAGCATCCAACGATACAATCTGTGATCGTTTAAAACCATTACGAGGCGGCTTCTGAATTCGCAATCTTGAATATTTTTTAAAGGTTTAACCAATTTTGGCCACGGTGGCCATGGAGATTAGCCATCTAGAGCTCAGAAGCATAAGGTCGGATCGTTTAAACCCATTTCGACGAGACTTCTTACTTCACCAGCTTGGGTATTTTTTAAAAGCCTTGAGTATTCGTTTTTTTTTTTGGCCGGGGGAAATGCATTGCCGCATTCCCACCACCGCTGCAGCGTGGCGGTGGGATATGTGGGACTCGCCCTCTCCATAGCGTGATATGCTAAAGTCATACCACGAGGAGAGTGACACCACTAAAACCTCCCGGACACTCCTTCAATCCGCCGTTGGCGGGGGTCGGGTACGCATGAGCAATCCGGCCCCCCGACGGCACCCGCGGCCAATATGGTACCGCGGGATCATCAGGGCCACACTTACAGTGGCCCATTTGCCCAATTATAGGGACGCCCGGAGTGTGGAGGCGTCCCTACTCCTCATGGGTCAGCCTCGAAGGGAGCGGGGCCCATGTCAGCCTTGTGTACCCTGTTCGATTTTGGCCTCGGCGGCCAAGAAGATTAGCCATCAGCGTAAAACATATCTAAAGCTCAAAAGCATAAGGTAGGATGTGCCATTACACGTCAGAAACTGATGCTTTTATCGTATTGCACATACGACGAATGTTGCTGAAGTGAATATGCTTCTGAGGTCAATAATTTCAAATTGGAGAGCATCTGTGATCGTTTAAATGCGTTTAAAACCATCACGATGAGGCTGCTGCCTTTACAAACTTGGATATTCGAAAGGCTTGTGTATAGTTGACAACCTCCTTGGCGTAGCGGCGCCGGATAAGAAATCTTTGTGAAAAAAAAAAGAATTCTTTCCGGGTCTGGTTAGTGCCTTCTTCGTTAAGCTATTAATCCCGATTGTTGTACAGACAAGAAGCGTCTCCTTGTGTGTTACAATATAATACTGCGGTCACAAACCCAGCGTGGCAACTTAGGCAAAGAAAGTTAAACATAGGCCAACTTCAAGGGCACCCCTTGAAGTTGGCCTATGTTCAGCTATTATTTGGGCGTTATTTGGGCTGATGATGATGATTGTTATAGTCCAACAGATTATAACCACGGCGGCCAAAGAGAAAAGAGTAGGACATATTATAGTGCAGTGTGTGCTTAAACATAGATGCACTCTCTAATCCTTTACTCTCGAATTCCGGTGGTTCAGTTTAAACTTATAAAAAATCTATTCTATACTAATATATAAAGTGAAAAAGTTTGATTGTTTGCTTGAACATTTCAGGAACTATTGGTCCGATTTGAAAAGTTAGATAGATATCGAGGAAGGCAAATATACAGGCCAGAAGAACCGCAAGTGCCGTTGGGGGGTCGGATTGCTTATGCGTACCCGGCCCCCGCCAACGGCGGATCGAAGGAGTGTCCGGGGGGTTTTAGTGGTCTTGGGTCCTCTCCTCGTAGTATGAGTTTAGCATACCACGCTACGGAGAGGGCATGTCCCATATATCCCACCGCCAGCGCGCGAATACGCTGAAGCGGCGGTGGAAATGCGTAAAAAAAAGGCTAATATATAGGCTGTATTAAACTATGAAGTTCTTACGGGTACGGGAGGAAACCGCGCGCGGTCAGCTGTGTATAGTTAGTCTTAAATAACACAAAAAAGTTGTTATTCAAATCTTCAAGTATTACTCAGCTGTTTACCAAAGTTAAACAATGACCTGCATCTGATTTGCTCAATGATGTTGGAAATGAGATAGAACCGGAGTTACAGATGAGGGTAAACAGTCGTTGATTTCAGCACGTTTATCGGAAACATTTGCGATTCATGCTCTGAGTTTGATTGTGCCTTCATTTGAAATAACTTAATAAGGTAGAATAAGCATTGCTATTTCATGGGGTAATGCTGCCACAATTCTGAGAGTAAAGATTACTTTTACCTGCCTACCTACTACTGTTAGTTACCCAATCGGATATTTTATTGAGTAAAAATTATCTGTTAGTTATGGTTTTTTTTATTAATTTATCTTCTTACATTGTAATTCTGACAAGTACAAGTGTATGTAAATACCTAAGTGCTGAATAAAATTCATTATTTCATTATCAAAGAAATCCTAAACATTAAATATCACCTGAGACCCTCAACATGTAAAACTAAATAAATAATAAGTACTTTCAAAAAACAGTGATACTTGCTGTTCTGAAGCAAAAACTCTTTGCAAAAACTTTTGTCTAAGTAGTCTTTTAATTTACATACCTAATAAAGAACAAAGGTAAAAGAAAAAAAATATTTTTATAATTAACTTTAAAGTTCTTTCTCAGAACTTGATAACACTTAGTTTTATAACATTGTTAAGAAGTTAATATTTTTTTTGCTCAAATAGAAAGAAAATTTCAAGAAGTTGAAAGGGTTTAAATTTTCTTTATAAGCTCTTCCAAGAACCTATTGCTAACTATCGGCTCTTGAAAGACTATATATAAACGGTAAATTTATGTAAATATAAAGGTGACAAATAAAAAAAATACCAATCTTCTCTTATATTCATTATGAAGAGATTCCCACGGGAAAAGGACTTATATACAGAACAAAAATACCTTGTTTATTTTTCAAAGATTACTAGCAGAGTGTTTGCCGTCTACTAGTATTCTTGTTAACCCCTCGTGCTAAGCTAAAATGCTTGTGTTACGAGTGGGTTCACGTCGGTGGAGCAATGGGTGGGGTTCGAACCGGCAACCTCAAGATCACAAGTCCGATTTTTTTTTTCTTCTTTTTTTCGGTTTGACTTACGTAGGTAGCCATGAGGCTTTTGCTACTTTACCGGGCATAAAGGCGAGCAGAGCTCCAGCCTTAATAAATTAATAAAGGCCTTAATAAAGATTACAAACTAAGCAACCTGCGCAAGAGGGCGCCCCCTGTGGGGCTTGGACCTCGGCTCAGGGCGGTCGCTGGCGAAACAAGTCCGACGCCCCAGCCATTACGGCTACAGCCGCTTCGGCCCGGCCAATTCCCGAAAACGTTATTGTTCCGGTGATATGTAGACCATATTCACCCGCGCCATGGGAACTTCATAATTAAATAAAGCCTATAACCTTCCTCGATATATGGGTTATATAACACTTAAGGCGCGGTGAATAGACGACTTTTACGTATTAGTTTTGTCACTGTTGCTCCGCGTAGAAATGAAAGAGAAGCGAAGAGACGCCGCGATGGCGCAACGTTTCGTTCGAGTTATTAAATACATTAATCCTTGCAAATATCTTATTCCAATCGATAAATAAAAACAACAGTTCCCTTTATTATTATATATTACATCACTGTTATTAATATTATCAAGATTTGTTTATAAATAATACAGTTACAATTGCTACAATTTCAATTTAAATGGTTATTTTATGGTTTTTTTTTATCGAGAAAATTTACCGAAAACGTGTTTTGAACACAATGGTCCCCCCATAAATATGATCAAGATTAACATATATGTTTTGCATTTGGCCAAAAATCTGTGTTGTGAAGCCTATTTTGACTAAGTACAGCGCCTTAAGAGTTTTTACTAATCGGTCCAAGAGTTCCTAAAATTAGCGCGTTCAAGCAATCAACACACTCTTCAGCTTTATATTATTATATATTGTAACTAGAACGCGTGTCTTTAAATTAAAAGCCTTTGGGAATTCACTAAGCTTCGAAGTTTACGATGTGCGTGTCTCAAACACACTGGTTTACAACCACATAATTTAAGTTTCGTAAGAGTGGCAACAGTTTAAACTCAGATAAAACATTGTTAGAACACAGACAGAGTTTAATATTGTTAATAATTTCCTACCAATTTTTTCTTTTCCTGTTTTCATTGCGAAACTTTCAACATTAATTTCTTTTAACTTTGCGTAAAGTGGAAGCAAATTTCCGTTATTTTATTATGTATTTTTTATTTTCGTTTACAAAGATCGGTCGGCATTTGCGTTTATGCGTGTAAGATCAAAGAAATTCACAATTCTTTAAACGTGCAACGGAATATCATTTTGGACCATCGCAATAATTCTTCAATGTAATTAGTTGTTATGGGGAAACATTTTAACGTTTGAAGAGATCAAATATTTAATAATAATATTCAAACGAATTTTATTTCCTCAACCTCCGTAGCGTAGCTTGCCGCTTACCGCTTTAAATCTCGGAGATCGTGGGTTCGATCCCCACACCGGACAAGAAATTTTTGTGTAAATTCTAAGATTTCTTTCCGGGTCTGGTTGGTTGAGGGACTACCCTCCGTGCCTCGGAAAGCACGTTAAGCCGTTGGTCCCGATTGTTATAACATCATCTATAACAAACGAACCAGGGAGCGGGCAGCAGCGTTTCCCCTGTGTATTACAACACAACACTGCGGTCACCAATCCGCCTGCCAAGCGTGGTGACTATGGCAAAGACCCTTCCTCGGGAGGAGGCCCATGTTCAGCAGTGGACGTTATACGGGCTGATGATGATGATGATGATGAATTTTATTTCCTGCATTTTTATGTTCTTATAAACTTTTATGGTACAATTGCCATTCTTTACTTTACTTTTTAAAACTTATGAATAAATGAAATAGATATTATTTGGATCTTTACTGCTTCGCAAAGTGTTATGAAAAACAAAGGAAAGCTCGTGAAAATATATTTTGCCGTCTTATTGGCAAAGTTTTGGGTGTCTAGAAACCCGAGTACCATTATGTAGTGTACTTGTTATTATAATTAAGCTCTAAAAGCGAGATTTATTTATATTGTGATGAGAATAATTTAGGTGATTCTGTTTGTAATTAGAATCTATACAAATATTACCTATATAGGGTGACTGGTACCTATAATAAAATAATAATAATAATAAAAATTCTTTATTGTACACACATATATAAAGAAAACAAATTTGGAACATAAAAAACAAATAACAAAAGTAGGTACAATGGGCGGTCTTATCGCATGAAGCGATTTCTTTCAGACAACCTTTGGATGGATAGGAGTAACGTGCAGATTAGCAGCAGTAGGTGTGCAACAATCATAAATTTACTTGAGAGCTATATAAACTGATACGTACAAAAAGTAATAAAATGAAAAATAAAATAATAATAAAAATAAGTAATGTAAATCAAAATAATTAATAAATACATACATACGATTGAGTATTGATTACCTAAACACATGATTGTGCTAATGATAACAAACAACTTTTACTATGGCACCAAACTTGAAATCGCGAAAAAGAAATCAGCTGCTCCCTACCATGTTGACGAGTTATGTGAACATGAATGTATGGAACAGCTGATTTTTTTTCGCGATTTCAGGATTGGTGCCATAGTAAAAGTTGTTTGTTATCATGAGCACAATCATGTGTTTAGGTATCGGTCACTAATTACCAGCCACCCTATATAATTATAAAGAGGAAAGATTTGTATTTTGTGTGTGTGTATGTTTGTAATGAATAAACTCAAAAAATACTGTGCCGATTTCAAAAATTCTTTACCGTTAGAAAGCTACATTCACCCTGAGCGACATAGGCTATATTCAATTATAAAGTTCCCACGGGAACGGGAATTACGCGGGTGACACCACGCGCGGGAAGGTTCATATTTTGGATTTACATATGGTTTTCACCAATATATACAGGTTTAGAGAAACGGTTGATGGTGTACCTCCACAGAAGATGAAGATTTTCTTTGTCAGGTAAGGTAATAATGCCCAGTCCATAGTTCATCATCATCGGCCCGTTTACGTCCACTGCTGAACATGGGCCTCCTCTTAACAGACCTTGGCAAGCCAGGATCGTAGAGGGATATTGCCATAATCACCACGCTTGGCAGACGGATTGGTGATCGCAGTTAGATGTAAACCTTGAGCTAATAGATGCTGCTGCCCATCCATCAGCCATATGTCCCTTAGTCGCCTTTTACGACACCCATGGGAAGACTTGGTGTGGTCTATTCTAAGCCGGAGACCACACGGCAGGGCATAGTTTCAACTCATTTCAATTCATTCCAGTGTCTACTGATGAAATCAAAAATATAATCCTATCCATTAAATCGAATGCACTCGGATGCGATAAAATAGGCCGACGAATGATTTTACCCATCCTAAATCAACTCCTTTGTGTAATTACACATATTATTTACTATTCCTTGTATTCTGGATCCATCCCCGCCACGTGGCGTAAAGCCTTCGTGCGTCCACTTCCCAAATCCTCTAACCCGTCTCTTGTATCCCACTATCGTCCCATCTCTATTCTCCCCTTCCTGTCCAAAGTACTAGAGTCCTGTGTATATAAACAACTTTCAAATTTTGTGTTTAGCAACAATTTGATAAGTCCATTTCAATCTGGATTTAGACCAGGACATAGTACTACGACAGCACTCCTCAAGGTGACTGGCGATATTAGAGCTGCTATGGAAGATACTAAGATCACAGCCATGGTCTTAATCGATTTTTCGAATGCTTTTAACACCGTCAGTCACGACATCCTTCTGGCCATCCTATCCCATATCATGGTTTCTGATGAAGCACTGGAATGGTTTTCTTCTTATCTTCATGGACGCCAACAATCAGTAAATGTCGGTGAATCTTCTTCTAGCTGGCGTTTTCTGGAAACTGGCGTCCCTCAAGGCGGTATTCTTTCTCCACTTTTATTCTCTATTTTCATAAATTTTATTACTCATGAACTTCAGTGTGCGCACCATCTATATGCTGATTATCTGCAGCTATACACGGAGGATACTATTGATAACCTTCCAGAGGCCATAAGCAGACTTAATGAGGATCTAGCTGCCATCAAAAATTGGGCCGATAGGTTTGGATTATTGGCTGTAAATCCGTCTAAGTGCCAAGCTACGATAGTTGGTAGTTTTCGGTTGGTGAAAAAAATGGATCTAAGCAGCCTGCCACCTTTTACCTTTAGTGACTGCCCCATACCTTTAAGTCAAAGCGTAAAAAATCTGGGCTTACTTATAGACACTTCCCTTAGTTGGCAATGTCAAATAGGTAGTGTGAGTCAACGTATTACAAAATGTTCTACGATATCTCTATAGGCTCAAAAATTTCTTACCAACGCAAACCAAAGTAATGCTCGTGAAGTCCTTGATTTTCCCAATAATCGACTATGGTGACGTGTGTTACCTTTTTTTCAAGGGAAGGCATTGTGAATTTTCATAATCTGCATCATTGGGCCCCAAAGGATCGAAACCCAAAAAAGAAAAGAGCGATGACATTTCAACGGAAGTTTTCAGTAAACGTTTGGGCAGGGCTAATTGGCAACACGCTAATTGGTCCACATTATCTACCAGACAATTTGAATGGAGATAATTATCTAGATTTTTTAATAAATGATTTGCACCAACTCATGGCTGGAGTTCCAAATGTTGAAAATGAAGAAACCATTGTTTTCCAACAAGATGGTTGCCCGGCGCATCGGACATTAGCAGTCCGGGAACACTTAGATAATTCATTTCCCAACACTTGGATTGGCAGAAATGGCCCTATCCCATGGCCTGCAAGATCGCCGGACTTGACACCGCTTGATTTTTATGTCTGGGGCCGTGCTAAAGATCTAGTGTATACGGAAACGATTGACACAAGAGAGCAATTAATAGAAAAAATAGACAATGCATTTGCGATAATGAAGCAAGAAATTAGACTAAACCATACCACAACGGAAATAAGAAAGAGATGTCACGCATGTATTAGAAATAATGGACACCAATTTGAACAAGATTTAAAATAAATGATTTAATTCTTTTTTAATCAGCCCGTAGTAGTACAAAAAGTGCAATGTGTTGAGCTGTGTTAATTAATTTAACATAGACACGGCTAAACCTATTGCATTTTTTCATTACAGTATCGGAGACAAAAGATTTTACCTGCTCAATGTAATAGTTTTGTCGTCACCCTTTTAAGGCATCCTTGAAGACAAACCAGTTTTTTGTTGAGTTATCTGATTATTAATGGTGCATGTTGCATACCGTTGCAAAGAGTATAAACTGGAGAAGTTTTTAATAACACTTTAAAATCCCACACTTTGTGATTTTTTTTTATTTTACATAGTAAAATGGACATAACATTTTTTCTTTTTGATTTATGGATGTTTGATTGGACGCTGTTAGGTTTATTTCAAGATGTTTGTATGAAATTATGATTAAATCTGAATAAGACAACACTAGACTAAAAAAAATAAATCATTTTATTGGCACCTCGAGAATTAATTAATTAAAAAAAAAGGTTTTAACAGAAAAAATGGGTATTTTCTAGAAAAATTGCAAAAAAATTATTACAATTTGGACTTTGGGCAAAAATTTATTTAATTAGGCGCAACAAGTAGCCAACAGCATCACCTATCAACGATTTTCCTATGGCTACTCACCCTCCAAACACCCTGTATAATTTATCCTTAACGTCATATGTGGGACCGTCGGCCTCGAGGCGTCATAGATGGACGGACCCGGACAAGAACTGGACGTACCCCAAGCAGCAGAACAGAGACTGCAAGAAACTAACACCATTACACACCATTGTTTGAAAAGAGTTTTCTAAGACTATAACCTGTCCTTTACTCCAAGACTCCATTTAATACCTAATATTATACTAAAAATTAGTATAATATTTTTATATAATACTAAAAATTAATATTATTTATTTCTTTATTTATTAAGCAGGTTAAGAACACGTAACTAAACGATGTCAAAAAGTGTCTGAAGGTAATTAGTACACGAAATTGCCAATTAAAATTAATTAACGACGAAATTCTTGTATAAAAATCACTTTAATTAAAATATCGAGTTAAAAAAAATGTATTCCTCAACTTTACATTAATATTTTATTTCTTACATAATATGAAGATACTAAATGAGTGTTTCCATTCTCACTACATAGTATAAAACAAAGTCGCTTGCCGCTGTCTGTCCGTCCCTATGTATGCTTAGATCTTTAAAACTACGCAACAGATTTTGATGTGGGTTTTTTTTTATAGATAGAGTGATTCAAGACGTCGATTTATATGTATGATACATCAGCATCGCACCCGTACGAAGCCGGAATTAGAAGTACAAAAACTCAGCTCAAGACAGGTTAAAAACCCATTTTTTGTCTATCTCTAAAACAAACCGGAAATACACATTCAGAACTCTAGAAATGTCTTTATTGGATTCAACATTTAGGTTCAAAAACTGGCCAAGTGCGAATCGGACTCGCGCAGAAAAGGCTCCGTACCATTTTCAAGTACCTACCTGTTGCCGTTATTGATATCGAGCAAATATGAAAATTTCACCTGTCTAGCAGACAGAGGACGACAGCGAAGTCTTAGTAATAGGTTCCCGTTTTTACCCTTCGGGTACGGAACTCTAAATATGACTGCATTAGTTATAATATATGTAGTTAAACTATATTAATATAGAGGTAAAGTATTCGTAAAAGGTTTCGACAGGATTCATCAGCACGCACGCTAAATACTAAACCTGGGTCTAAAATCAGGAAACATCAGGTTTAGCAGTGGACATTTAACGTGACATTCAATACTACAAAATTATGATCTAAACTAGCCGCACCCCGCGCATAGTTAACTCGCTGGAGAAATGTTAAAGCCCAATGAGGAGACAGCCTGTTTTTTTTTGTCATGCATCCCCTCCCTCCGCCGCTGCAGGGTTCCCACGCCGCGCGCCGGCGAAGGGAACTCGCCCTCTCCTTAGCGTGTTAAGCTATAACCACGAGGAAAGGACTCTACACCACTAAAACCCCCTGGACACTCCTCCGTCCGCCGTTGGTGTGGGCCGGTTACGCGAGGCAATCCGGCCCTCTGACGGAATAACGCAGCCTAACAGGCATCTTAACTTTCTCATTTATAATGTTAGTAGTACAAGGTTGTACTATAAGTACAACAAGGCCACTTGTGTATTGTGTACAAATGTAGGCAACCTATTAGTTTACCTACAAACTACATAAGTGTTGTGACAACAAAGTTGTACATGTTTGTTTCGACTGAGGTTTGAATCTATTATGTAGTGCAGAGTTTGTTTATTTTGTTTACAACATAGCGTTATGTTTTATAGCCTATTAGCGCAATTCTATACTCCGTAAAAGATAGCTTGATCTCTGCGACAGCTGTCAGTAAAATCACGCCTATGAAGTTTTGAATTTAGTAGTACAGACAGACAATACCTGCCAATGTCATATTTTATAGGCATGCCGACCAAATTAGTGATGGGCGATGAATCATCGTGGCTATCGACTATAAACTATCGATATTTTTCTATAAAACTCCATTAAAAATTAATTCATCATTTAATTTTATTATATATTTTAGTATTATAACATTATTTACATATGTAAGAATTCATAATGAATTAACAAGATTGCTGTAGCGATTCAGAAACTGATTCTGATATGGATTTGGGGTGTACTCCTTTAAGATAATAAATGTATTTTATATTAAGATATTTGTTTAATCGTTTGTAATTAAATTAAACCCAATTATATTATGTTACATTATCATCAATAATAGTAAGAAAAGTCGATAAGTACTATATAAGTAATATAGTCTACTCGGTTTCTTCGAAATCCATTTTGACTGTCGTCTAGTATTTCGTATTTTCGCAGTATGAAGTTAAGCGTTTTGTCATGACAGATTCGTAAATTTTTCCAAAAGTTGCTAATAGCGATATGGGTCTGTAATTGTTAGTGTCTGTCTCGTCACCTTTTTTGTGGATGGGTTTTATTACAGATATTTTTAGGAGGTCTGGTACAATGCCTTCTGTAATTGACTGGTTAATTAGGATCGTTAGTGGTAATGCTAATTCGCTAGTACATTTTTTTATGAGCATAGGGGGAAGTTCATCAAAACCAAAACTTTCCTTGTTTTTTAGATTTTTAATTATACTACTAATTTCTCCTACATTGGTTGGTTCTATGTAGATAGAATTTTAAGAGGTGGAGATTACTGGTCTACCAGATGGTTGTGAGTCATGCGCACCTGCTTTTTTATTGCTGCCAACTGATACGAAGAATTTATTGAACGTATTGGCTATAAGACGGGGATCCTCTATAACAATATCATTTATTTTTATTTTTATGTTCTTCCGATTTTTATTTTGTAGCTTATTAGTGCGCTCTTTAACTATTTGCCACATTGTTTTGGTAACGTTTCTAGATCTTTTTATCCTATGGATGCAATGCAGTTTTTTTGCTTTATAAACTGTGTTTTTTAGGAGTTTTTCGTATGTTTTATAATGTTTATCTAGAATGGGATTTTCAATACCGATGTTCAATAGTTTAAGGGTTCGTTTATGTTTGCATGAAATTCTTAGGCCTGCCTTTAGCCATGTTTCTTTTGGTTTACTTTTTGCGTGCGTTTTTATTTTAGGTATGCAAGAGTCCAATACTTTTTTTATTTCGTTGTGGAAGTTGTTATAGTTTTCGTTGGCGTTATTATTATCATTGATTACCGTAGTCCAGTCAATTTTGCCGATTTCCGATTTAAATTTCTCTGATAAGTATGGTTTTACCTTTGGGAAGGTAGGCTATGACATGATGATGAATATATTTTTGCTGTTTTGTGTGCTCTGGCTTCTGCGACTTCGTGTCCGCAAAATAAAGATTTTATAAGCTATTGAACAATACATGTATCGTCGAAATCGGTACTACCGTTTTGGAAACTAGGCGGAATACAGTAAAGAACGAACAAACAGAAAAAATAAAAAATACCTTTATAAAATAGCTATCAGTTAATGTCCCGACAGAATTGGTCCAGGTATTTCTGAGATAAGCCGAAACCAAACGGACAATTTATTTTAATTGTGCTTTGTGTATTATTCAAATGCATTTAGTAAACCTCTGTTTTTTTTCCATTGTAAACAGACAATTGAATTTAATTTATAGATTGTTACCACTTATTTTAGTTGCTCTTAAGAACTTTGCGCTTACTTTCCCAAATCTTCGGTCAAAGGATGGATTCAGTACGTGTGTCCTCTTTGTAACTACTTGGTCGATTAAATTTAGTTTCTGAAGACAATTTTTTGAGTTTTACGTGAACGAATTTCTTATGTCGGCCATCTTGGTGATATTCAGCGCACGTAATATTTTGTCGGACATGCGGTCGGTGCTTTAGTGTAGTAATGACTTTTTGGTTTATTTTGCTTTTTATGAAACAAACCCTGTCTCCGGTTGGCTTCTTTCATGTTCATCATTTTATTAGTTTTTATTATATTAACTTCGTAGTCCTTGGATAGACTGCGTCATTGTTCTGGCGGTAATATTATGTTTAACCGTGACTAGCAAAGTCCCGGATTCGAGCCTTGGGTCGTGCATGATCTCTCACCAGCTGTGTCGCTAAAACCATACAACTATATAAAAATATTAGCGAACCCAACAGACGTTGTCCTGCATGATAATATACTAATATATATTATATAATATGATTTGTGAATCTAAACCATCCAGAGCGCCACCCAGACGCATAAAAAAAAACATTCAAATCGGTTAAGTCATTTAGTAGGAGTTCAGTGATATACACACACGTACAGTATAGTTATATATTTAAAGATATACACATATATAATCTAATAATAAATACAATATATCATAAAATTAATAAATTATTCACTGATAAAAGAATCTTCACAAATTCTACTTCTTGAGAAGGTCTTGTTAAGTTTTCCTTTTAAAGTGATAGTGGATCTTTGCCATTCTGATCTCCGGTGGCAGTGCATTCCATAGATGAATAGACTGCACGAAAAAGGACGAATGGAGAAAGTTAGTCTCTGTAAATACTTAAGTGTTGAGTAAATTTCTTTATAAAAAGAATTAGAAACGATTTTTAAAGGAATTTGAAGGTAATACCGTAAAATGACAGCCTCCGTAGCGTAGTGGTATTTGGCTCGCTTTAAGTCGCGGAGGTCGTGGGTTCGATTCCCACACCGAACAAGAAATCTTTGTGTAAATTATAAGATTTTTTTCCGGGTCTGGTTGGTTGAGGGACTACCCTCCGTACCTCGGAAAGCACGTTAAGCCGATTGTTATAACATCATCTATAACAGCATATATCAGGGAACGGACAGCAGCGTTTCCCTGTGTATTACAACGTAATACTGCGGTCACCAATCCGCCTGCCAAGCGTGGTGACTATGGCAAAACCCTCCCCCGGGAGGAGGCCCATGTTCAGCAGTGGACGTTATACGGGCTGATGATGATGATGACCATAAATATAGCTGGTTCAATCATTGCCATGAGAATTGATTAGGTGTGAACTGTACTACCTACGGCTTCACAAGCCATCACAAGTGCAAGCTACTTGCACTGTGACTGGATTATCTGTGATGAATTGAATCAGCACGTATATTGATGCATCTCCATCTAATCTGTTAATCAAATAATTTCGCACAGTCACGGGATTTGGCACAGTTGGTTGTGTTTGGCAAATAAATTATACCTACCGATATTCTCATGCAGCGACATACATAATATATTCGTACCTATTGAACTAATGAAGATTATTACATATTAATATATTTATAATAAATTAAAAATAACCTTTTTTTTATAATATATATTTTTTTCTAATACCATTACTTATCTGCATTTATTTACTTACACCATGTAACATTATTGAATAAATACGTAAGAATGTACAGCTTGGCAAAAAAGAGTAGAAAATAATGGGGGCGCCACTGTGTTGTTTGTGTGGCAACCCGTTGCAACCGAATAGCATATTTAAACCTAATCTTGATACTTACTTGTTTTTTTTTTAGACATCTATTTATTCCTATTTTATTTATGTATTATTTTTTCAAATCAATAAGTAATTCTACTAATTGATTTTAATTTTGTTTATTATGAAATGACATTATTTTGGGAATGTTGCCAACAGACAAAAAATTAGTTCCGTTTCTAGACGTTTTTGCCAAGCTGTACTGTTTATTGAAATTTAAACTAACTTAGGAATACAATTTTACCATTCTAAAACTTGTCTACAAGACAAGGTTCCCAGAATGCTGGCAGCATCGCCAGCGTTGAATGGCGATGTTTACCTGCTGTGCAAAGTAAATGCCAAATATTTTAAAATTACAATATAATACATTTAATTTCAAAAATGTAAAATAAATTTAAAATAAGGTTCACTTCAATATACCAAATTAATTAAAACTAAATTGTAACAATAATAATTGAAGCCTCGTGCCTCAGAAAGCACGTAGTGACAAATACGTGCTATGACATAATCTATTTGCAATTTAATTAATATTACATACAACATTTTAATTTTTTGAAATATTTGACGCGCCATCATTATTGTATTCTTGGAAACATTTATACATTAAATTACATATTCTCTGACGTATTATAAAAGATGTTTAGCTATTTTCAATAATGTTTACCAATTTATACTTTACATAAGTTACGAAAATTGAGGTTTTTTTTTTTTTAAATATAATATTGTCATTTTTGTTTTTATAAAGAATTAAAAACGAAAAAAGTTATATTTATATTTTTTTTGTCTCATGATCTCAGGCGATATGTTTCACTGTTCATCTCCCATCGCCACTCACCAGCTCTTGCTATATTGTCTATGTTTAATCGTAGTGGAATTATTGGAATCAGGGTCAAGTTAGCCCCAAGTTGCATCGCCTTACTTATGGACACTGACGCAGTCATGAATTTTAAAGTCAGTTTGCTGCATTGCTTGCGCTCGTATCATGATGAATGTCGTTTGCTTCTTTAGCCGGCAATGTACAACATGCAGAGTCCAAATAACGACATTTTACAACAATTTTTTCATATTGCGGAGACACCTGTGAAATATTTATTTTTTAACAGATTCCTGAACTAATTCCCCAACTTCGAAACCAATTGCTCTAAATTGTATTCAATCATCACTTGTATAAACCTTTTTTTTTTTTTTTTTTTTGTTGTCCGGGGGGAAATGCATTGACGCATTCCCACCACCGTTGCAGCGTATTGCGCGCTGGCGGTGGGATATGTGGGACTCGTCCTCTCCATAGCGTGGTATGCTAAAGTCATACCACGAGGAGAGGACCCTACACCACTAAAACCCCCCGGACACTCCTTCGATCCGCCGTTGGCGGGGGTCGGGTACGCATGAGCAATCCGGCCCCCCGACGGCACCCGCGGCCAATATGGTACCGCGGGATCTCCAGATCACTTGTATAGGCCTGTCCATCACTATACTAAAATGCAATTTTTAGAATTATAGACATCCGTGAACAAACGCAATATCTCACTATGTCCTGACATGGAAATCTCTACTTTAATGCAACAGGTACTCGGTATAAAATCCTATAGCAAATATGTTGCGGAATAACATTTTGTGCTAGTGTCTTCAATTGTTTCAGATCCCAAATCCAGTGTCTGTAGATTCACGGACTTTTATTCATTTATGCGGATGATAACAGCTGCCTTTATTTGTTCCTTTTTAGGGTTCCGTAGCCAAATGGCAAAAACCGGAACCCTTATAGATTCGTCATGTCTGTCTGTCTGTCCGTCCGTATGTCACAGCCATTTTTTCCGAAACTATAAGAACTATAATGATAAAACTTGGCAAGTAAATGTATGTTGTGAACCGCATTAAGATTATTAGGCAAAAATAAAAAAAAAATTGCCATACTTAGAACTTAAACTCAAAAAAAAAAAAAATTCATCGAACCCATACGTGTGAAAATCTATGGATAGGTCTATTGAGTTATATGGGTGATATTGAGGTTTCTAATGTCATTTTTTTCTAAACTGAATAATTTGCGCGAGAGACACTTCCAAAGTGGTAAAATGTGTCCCCCCTCCTTGTAACTTCTAAAATAAGAGAATTATAAAACTAAAAGAAATATATGATGTACATAACTATGCAAACTTCCACCGATAATTGGTTAGAACGAGATCAAGTTAGTAGGTTTTTTTTATACGTCATAAACCGTAAACCGCAATTTACCTTTCATTCATTCAACTATTATTAACATCGATCAAAGTTACAACGAACTACAAGAATTTTTATACTATGTTACTTGTTGTATTCTTGATAACAAAAATAGGTAGGCACTTGCAACTAGTACGGAACCCTTCGTGCGAGAGTCCGACTCGCACTTGGCCAGTTTTTTATAGAGGAGTTAGTAGTAGTGAAAATGTCGTTATAATTTATACAGCAGTGGACGTTAAAGGGGCTGATGATGATTCAAATATTTGATTTTATTACCTACCGATTTTCGGATTTTGCACACAGGCTTAGGGTTACCGTTATGGCGTGGCGTCCAATAATAAAATGAAATATATTTATTAATCTAAGGTTATATAAAAACTATATTAAGTTATATAAAAGCATTTTTAATTCTAGATGATACTGTAGGAAAAGTTTTTCAAAATTTAAAGTGCTTTGTGAATGTGTGATTTTTTGTGGATAACACAAAAATTTATCTTAGTGCATAAATCCTTACACCGAGTCGAAATTTTGTATTGCTTCATTGTTAATAAAACAATCAATTAATACACAATTTCAACTCATTTTCTTCTCATTTGATTGAAATTAATTTACTAGGCAATTACACATTGTGGAGTTTCATCAAATCAAACACAATGCCATACTATTACCGCCTATTGAATGTTTGCTAATAAACGTTGACTGACATCTTATTACCAACTAGGAGTACCAATGGAAGCTATTCAATTTGAATCGGTTGAAGCGCAAATTATCGTTGTAACTTGATGTTTGCGAACCGAAATGGAATTAGGCATATCTGTCACGACGCCAGATAATTTATGACCTCCAATATGTAGGGGAACAGCGACGGAATACACTACGAATTTGGTAACCGCAATATGTGAGTACGCTATGCCAAGTAATCTATTGAAACACAGGTTTTTGTACTTTTTAATTGTTTTATTCTCATTTATGAAATTAGTTATAAATTTCACGGCGCGACGATGATGCTGAAGTAATTTTTGAATGAGAGTTATAACTAAATTTCAAACTTTTTTAACAAAACCAACATAAAAATAATTCATCGAAGTCGCAGATAGCAGCTATTCTAATACTAATATGAAAAAGCTGAAAAGTTTGTTTATTTGATTGTTTGTTTGTTGATCGCGCTAATCTCAGGAACTATTGGTCCGATTTAAAGGATTTTTTCAGTGTTAGATAGCCAATTTTTCGAGGAAGGCTATAGGCTATATTCAATTATGATGTTTTCATAGAAACTGGAGTTACGCGAGAAAAACCGCGCGCAGGAAGCTGGTTTAAGAATAAAGACAAACATTTACACGCATTCCTCCACTCGGAGCGTAGTGTTGCAGGGTAGTGTGCGTACCATCTTAAGTGTACTAGTTTTTCAGCTAAGCCGCGGTCAGACGGACTTGCTGAAACCATAAAGGTTTCTTGTTACTTCGGCCCTAAAAACGCAGTAAATGTTCCGCCGGAATCACACAGACTTGTACCAGAGACAATAAGGATACTACTAATATCTCTCCAGGCATTATCTTTTAAACAGATCCGCGTTACGAGAGCAATGTAATTAAACTGAGACAAAGATAAATGCTGGAACAAAGAGCGTATGTGTCGAAGACAGGCACTGAGATAACTAGTTCGTGCCAATGTTGATAATTAACACAAGATTATTTAGTACTTGCTAGATGCTAGAATTTGGCACGGGAGTTCTTTAAAATAAAGTAAAAAAAAACAAAATTTGTCTACAAGGTTACCTGGTGGTAAAAGTGAGAAATAAGATGGAACACGTTTGCCTGGCAAATTCCCATACACTCTTGAATTTATTTTCCTTATAGTGAAATAACTTCCTAAAATATGTAATACAGTATGCGAACGTCATTTTTAGTGTTCCGTTGTCCACAAGGAACGCTTATAGTTTTGTCATGTCCGCCCGTCTGTCTGGACATGTACTCCGCCGTTACTGCACCGATTGTTACAAAAATTGGTGGAGAGATGAACAATGCTTAGCACTTTTGAAAGTTTATACTATAATTGAATAGTCAGTTTGATTCCATCTTCCGTGCGTGACACTTGCCTCCTGATTTGAGCCCATTTGTCAATCAATTATTTATTTTAAACGGCCATCGGCTACTCTTTTATAAGAGCTGGCCTATAGCTCACCCTTAATCAAGTTAAAATATACTAAAAATAAACTAGAGAAAAAAAAGTTAACGCGTTTAAAAAATTGTGGAACAAGAAATTATAAGTAACTAGCTGCGCCCCGTGGATTTACCCGCGTAACTCTGCTCCAGTCGGTCGGAGCATGATATTTTGTAGCCTTTATATTAAACCAGCTTATATACCATCCGCGTACAAACTTTCAGCCAAATCCATTGAGTAGTTTTTGCTTAAAGGAGTAACAAACATCCATCCATCCATCCATCCTTACAAACTTTCGCGTTTCTAATATTAGTAAGGATGATGCGATATAGGATATAGGTCAGTCTAGTTATACTGTCGGATGGTTGTTTATTGAATTTCACACATGATGAAGTTTAATTAAACGGTGATGCGTACGGTTTTGTCTGGGAAATTATATTTTTATCATAGTTGAGAGCGCCATGTTGATTTCATTTGAAAATAAATGAAATCTCCAATAACTTGACATACCGACATGATGATATTTTAACTAACTTCCCGAGCACGGTTTTACCCGCAAAACATTTCCGATGGAACTTCATAATATAATATCATCATCATCATCATCATCAACATCATCATCATCATCAGCCCTTATAACGTCCACTGCTGATCATGGGCCTCGTCCCGGGGAGGGTATTTGCCATACTCACCACGCTTAGCCGGATTGGTGACCGCAGTACTATGTTGTACTACACAAGGAAACGCCGTTCCTTGATATACGATTATTATAGATGATGTTATAACAATCGGGACCAACGGCTCAACGTGCTTTCCGAGGCACGGAGAGTAGTCCCTCAACCAACCAGACCCGGAAAAAATCTTAGAATTTACAAAAAGATTTCTTGCGCGGCGTGGGGATCGAACTTACGACCTCCGAGATTTAAAGCGAGCCAAATATCGCCACTCTACCGAGTTTGGAGATAATAAAATTTAGCCTTCCTCAATGAATGGGCTATCTTACTACATATTCATAGATTACGGTTTCGTCATCGATGTACCACTAGGCGCGCCATATTCCAATTCTAATATTCCATTCCAGTATAAGCAAAAATCCCAATTCCAAATTCATTTTCATTTTCGTCCGTTTTTTTCCAATTCTTAATATTTGAATAGAGAACGTACCAACATAATGGCGAGCTACTCGACAAACTACCTGCCAGCGTTGCTTGCACGTTATACTCCAAAGTTGAAGGTAGCACGAATTTTGTTGGGCTTATTTACGTCAAGGATGCTTTTCTATACATTTCAAATATTTCTCAGCAAGAGCCAACGAGAAAATATTTACGAGGAGAATCATAAACATAAGTAGTACGTAGGTACCTATATAATGTGTTACTTGCTTTTTCCATATAAAGATAGGTATATGCTATAAAGATTTACATTCAATATACGTCTTTTCATAGCATCGAGTAGTCGCATACAGGTCATACTACAAAACCTAGGTACTGTAACGCCTATGGGTGTGTAGATCAGCAGGGCTTGCTGCTGTTGGTCCTCGAAGAGGGTGTGTGAGGAGTACGAACACTATTCACTATCACTCTTTTATAAATGAAAGATGGTAAACTTTATAACTTTATATTATTGACTTAACACACAACACATTTTACTATAACAATGTTATTGACATTTGACATTTTTAAGTTTAAATTCAATTTCGGATTAGACTTTAAATCGAATAATAAATATTTTAGCTGCCCGAACGTCATACCGGTCAATGTAGTGAGAGATTAAAACCTTAATCTCAATACAGTACTAACTGTCCTATTTATATTCTGTTTAAAAGTATTACATCTATATATCTACACTAATATTATAAAGAGGAAAACTTTGTTTGTTTGTTTGGTTGTAATGACTAGGCTTAAAAAGTACTGGACTAATTTCAAAAATTCTTTCACCATTCGAAAGCTACATTATCCACGAGTAACATAGGCTAAATTTTATTTTGGAAAATAATAGGGTTCCGTAAGATATTTGGGTTTTTCTGACACAAGGTGTAAAAAATCATCCAGAAAAGTTACTTATTTTGCGTACGCTGGCTAAACTATAAAAGATAGAACCATAAAATGTTCTAATTAATTGTAGATCTTATAAATATCTACAAAAAAGTCCAGGACACACTATACCTATCTATGTCGAGTGAGGCACAACAACCATTTTTTTATTTAGAAATCTTGAATTTATTTTGGACTACATTTAAACGCGTTTATTTTACTCATGCTATGAATCCTTATAAAAATAAATTAACTAAGTACAGTTTATGTAGATAACATTTGATCTTTGAATGATTAAAATTGGACGTTTGGTATTGAAGTTATGGCGAAATTAAAATATTACGATTTCTGCTGCACGGCCCGTTGCGAAATCTAATAATTTTCGTGCGATTTTTTTTAGATTTCGTTCTTAAAACTACACCTACGCAAAAGTTTTTCTCAGAGCTAATCAACAGTTCTTCTCAGAGCTAAACAACAGTTATTTTCAGGGCTAACCAACAGTTCTTTTCAGGGCTAACCAACAGTTCTTTTCAGGGCTAACCAACAGTTCTTTTCAGTGCTAACCAACAGTTCTTTTCAGGCCTAAACAACAGTTTTTTTCAGAGCTTGAATATTACACACTATTAATATTTTCTTGAACATTTGAAAATGCCTAAAATGCCTACTGCCTTAAATGCCTATTAATTACATTTAAATATTTTCATCATTAACAACTTTAAAATCCACAGAAAGACAATCTGCGCAGCCTGCGGATAATGACTGCGTCGTCTATGTTTATGTCGGTGTCTGTGAATTGACCTGGGAATCATTTTTCTGACCGTGTCTTTCCTGGGTAGGCTTTTTGCAGCGGTAACCGACATCCGCACGGAGCCGCGGGCGACCGCTATCACTACATATTATAAAACAAAGTCCCCGGCTGCGTCTGTCTGTTTGTATGCGATAAACTAAAAAACTACTACATGGATTTTCATGCGGTTGTTACCAATCGATAGAACGATTCTTCCGGAAGGTTTACGTATATGATTTGTTTTGTTTATGTGTACATTTGACTAATATATATTGCTATTTGTCAGAGGTTTCGGAAAAAATTAAGCCATTTGGGAGCTTTCAACGAAAACGCTGCCTAAACCCTATGAGATATAACAAAACAATGTATGGCGGAAATATTCTTCTCTTTTAGATCTACAAAAGTCTGCAATAGCATATGTCTATCTTTCAAGGTTAACTTGCTATATCCATTATATCTTTTAGAAAAATGATCATTTCTAATGCGGTAATTTTAAAGCTAATCAGACGGATTCAGTATTTATCCTTATCATTTTAAATGAGTTAATATTCTTAAGCACTTCATGCAGATTATTTTACCCCTACACTATATACTTTAAATGTATAACTTAGAAGTTAAAATAACAGCGCGTGTTTTAGGTAGGCCGAATGCGATTATGCGCACTCGATCCTTAAGAATTATAGAGCAAATTTTTTGTTTTGTGTTCGTTGTAACTATGATGGATAGATACTTGATTACCTATTTATTTAGTGTTTGTTGTATTGTTCGTCCTGAAGAGTATAGGTATTTCATACGATAAAAGTATACCCACCTACTTATTTCACTGAGTTTTAGTAGGTACGTATATTAATTTGTTTCTGTTTGTTTTGACCAAAATTCGCCCGTTTGTTAGAGGCTTAAAGACATTCTGTAGTATAAGTATCAGTATTGTACCCGTGCGAAGCCGGGGCCGGTCACTAGTATATAATATATTGATATATATTCATCGTCATCATCATCAGACTATTGCCTCTTAAACTATCCGCGTGAAAACTTTCAGCCAATTCAGTAGGTTTTGTATGAAAGTAATAAATATATATATATATCCACCCATACAAACTTTCACATTTATAATATAGGTTTTATAATGTAAGATATTTTAACAAAATATCTGAAGTAAAATCAACAATAAGACTCGGTTACTGTCTTAGGTACTGAGTATATACGACATTGAAGCACAGGGCATGTTTGAGTTTGGCCGACATTGGCATTAAACAGTTATAATAATGAAATAATGAATTTATTCAGCACTTAGGTATTTACATACACTTGTATTTGTCAGAATCACAATGTTACACAATTATTCTTAATCTATGAATTAAACTAGATACTTACTTAATTAACCGGTAGCAAATTGTAGAATATTACAGACAAAATAGTCCGTCAGTCAGCTGATCATTAATTCCTCTACTCATAATAAGTTTAAGTTCATATTAATTATTATTGATTTTAATGGATCAATTTATAGAAAAAATTGGTAAAAACATACAATTAAGTGGCACACACCTGGGGGCACCCTTAAGGGGTTAGGACCACGACCCAGTGGTACCACTGATATATAAGTCAGATTTATGAACATAAGAGGAAGTGAGTGAGAAAGATCGGCCTACAGGCGCTGGATCACAGGGCAGGGGTAGGGGTGCAACGCAGTCCTCACCGGCGAGAATCCTACCCTAGCTAACCTGCAACCTTTCACTAGGTACCTAGGTGGACGACTCGGAGAAGAAAGGAAGAAAGAAACTCCGGGCCTTTTCTTTTTCGTCATCTTTTGTCAAAGTTTGTCTTTTTTTATAACTTTTGTTTACAATATTTCATTTAATATACATTTGAAATAACATTATGTGCGCTAATGCACGCTCTAGACGTTTTCACAAATATAGTAAAATAAACGCTTGTTAATGAAACGCTTTGTCCTTAATTACTTACTAATAGACGAATCAATGCACAGCCTTAACTACCTACATAATAATTGAGCCCTGAACTTTAAAAAATGTCTTCTTTATATTTTGTAAGTATCTGTTATCAAAGAATTAAAAACATCGTACCCTATCTAAGGGGTGAAGGCTAGTTATAGCCGACCCATAACTATTATCATCGCCTTTCAACTTATTTAATTACGGAGTTTTGATTTTGTTATCCGTGTTCCGCATGAGGTAACGGTCATGTATTACAAGTAATAACAAAATGTCGCGATTATGTAACCCTTAACTACTGGGGACTTCGTTACCAAGGGCTGTGGAGGGTTAATATGATAAGTTCGCGATACAGAACAAAGGGAGAAGCGACACCGCTTTTTAGATTCGTCATCGGCCTGTATAACGTCCACTGCTGTATATGGCTCATGTTCAGCAGTGACGTTATTTAATATACCCACAGAGGCGAGGTTTATTGCCATAACACTACACATCGAATTATTAAAATCGAAATATGTATTAGTTATAATTACACGTTTATATATTTTTATTATAATCGCCTTTTTGATGCGATTGTTTTTTAAACCAGAAAATATAATTGTTTGTTACATAAGAATTATTTTTAATGTTTGCCTATAAAAACTGCTGGTTGAAGAAATCTGATTTCTTATTGACTGAGTATGAAATTATCCTAAATCTCCCAAATATCTCCAACACTGTGCCATAAAAGTACAATAAAATAAACAAAATTTCTAAACTTAGTTGCTTAGATATTTTACTTTGCCCCGTGAGACGTGCGTGGCCACGGTTAACTACCATGGCACGTTTTGCGGGGCGAAGTCTAGCAGCGTGGCAGCGGAATGACAGCGACTCAGCGCACGAGCGATCCGCACCAGTCAAGCCCAGTTTCCACTTCAAAGCACAGCGAAAACGAGACGTCTAAATAACTAAATACTACAAATTTGCTTATAAAAGATCTTCTCTACACTCCGCTTGAAAAAAAATGGCCCCCAAACAAAGACCGTGCCGCTGTTCTACCGAAATTCGCTGAGATTGTGGCCACGGCTTTAATGTATGATTTGTGCATCATAATAATGACAATCATCATTTTTCGTTTCATCATTCATTTCTAGGTACGTACTTATCATCAAATTTACATGTATTTAGAATAGATCAACAGTATTTTAACATGTATTTAATTACATTCAATTTACATTACAAATGTATTTTAACATTTCGAAAGTCGTTTTTATATAATTTATGAAGTTATATACGCAAATATTGTTTTTGGTACCTACGTAATGTTTCAGTTCGGTTGATGTAATTATTAACTGCGAAGTAAAATCTGAATTCGGTTTGCCACAGAACTTTTGGGTTAATTTGTAGTAAAATTTAAATTTAATTAATCATTGCGTCTATATGGTAGGTTGCTCATATATTGGCAAATATATGCATGAGGCAAAAACTCTGTTATCCTTGTAACGAAAATTGCGTGTTTAACTAGCTTTCCGCGCGCTGTTTTACTCGCGCATCTGCCGTTCCCGAATTTTATAATAAAGTATACCCTTTAGATTTCCTCAATAAATGGGCTTTCTAACACTGAAAGAATTTTTCAAATCGGACTAGTGGTTCCTGAGATTAGCGCGTTCAAGCAATCAAACAAACTCTTCAGCTTTATATATTAGAATAAGACTTAGAGGAAGATTGCAGAATGCTTATATATTTTTAAATATAGTTGAATTTCGATCACCACTATAAAGTATAAACATGTTACTGAGAACTCCCAGGAGAGCCTAAGATATCATAGTCGTGAACTCCGCACTCCGCAGTGGGCACCGGATGTTATACATCTTCAGTTCCCAGTGCCATTACTGGCTTTGGGAGGAGTACCCGGGTCACGATGCATTTTATAATAACTTGATGAATGATGAATAACAGTAACGTCATACACCAAGTTAAAATGAGATTTAATTTTGCCTAAACATATTTACGGTTTAGCCTCGTGGCTAACAACATATGTCCGTCAATCTATCAGTACAGCCGCGCTAGGTTCTTAGACAACGATTTTTCGATCTTTATCTTCCAGTAAAACTCCGTGTCGATTCCACTATGTTGTCTTTTTTGAAAAACCTCATATTTATACAACTAGCCTGATGATTTGTACTTCATTGTCCCCAGCTCCACCAAATCGGCCGACAATAGTGGACGCCAAGACAAGAAGTCATACGCGGCTCCTGGAACCATACAACGAAGGAGACACCTTAGAACTCGCCTGCGAATGCTTTGGAGGTAAGTCTTGTATTTTATACTAGCTTCTGCCTGTCCAAGTATACTTCGGTTTTTCCTCATAAACTTTGGATTTCATTTCATACTCTTTTTTTTATTTATTTTTTTATTTATTTATTTAAAAGACATTTTACACACATAACAGTTAACGTGGGTTCCCACACTAAGTTCTAGACTTGTATCGCAGAAACCTGATATACTTTAACAAACTTATTAACCATGCGGACACCAGCTGACTATAAAAGATAAGGAAATAATAATGACGACAATTATAATGGACTAACTTACATAATTATATTACTAACAGAAAAAACAAAAACTATAACAATAATAATAGTTAAAGTGAAATTAGGGTATAGTCGTGGGTGTGGTTGTGGGGGTAGATGTGTGTGTTGTGTGTATGTTAGGTGATTTATCAGCTATAGCATGTGAGGAGCAGCTCTGTATCCTCATAAGAGAGTGTCATAAGCCAGTGCTTCAGAATCCGCTTCATTTTGCTAGTGCACCATTTGACTATTTTCGAATGCTGTCGGCAAATATTATAGATTACAGGACAAAGGTAGATGGCCTGCCGTTTTATGAAAGAGGTCCTTATCAAAGGGACTGGAACTCGAAAAACCCGCCGTTGTACAAGGTAGCTGAAATCAGGAAACCTAATAATTTGCTTATGCATAGAAGTTGCCGCTTTAAGGATATAAATTTGTCGGACCCTAAGTACTTTGCAGGTATTATATAGTTCATCGGTAGGGAACCTAAATGGCTTATGCATTAAGACCTTCAGAACCGCACGTTAAGCTCTTTCTACTTGTATTATTTTTGTTTTAGCTGCACCACCCCATGCCAAAGTGCAGTGGTAAAGTAAGGCTTGTGTTATTGCCTTGTATACCATAAGAAGAGTTTCTTTTTCGGCACTGTTGCGTAAACATTTAAATAAAAAGATGGATTTCCTGATCCTCCCAGACAAGAATGCAAAGTGTTTTTCATACGTTAATTCATCTAGTATTACACCTAAGTATCAAATTGAAGATGAGTTAGCAATCGCATTACAGCTGCAAACAGATTTATCTGCCACGTCACAACTATGAATGGTCAGAGGGAGCAGGGATGGTGGTCTAGAGGCCAGAGTCTTGTGAAATGCTATGTACTTGATTTTATTAAGATTAAGCGTGAGAAGGTTTCGGTCTAGCCATGTAGAAATCGTTGTCATCCCTATCTCAGCTAGCGTAAACACCTCCTTCCAGGACTTATCACGAAAAATGACTGCAGTGTCGTCCGCGTAACACAAGATTTTCGCATTAAGCAAGTCTATATCTAAAATGTCGTTAATGTAGATACAGAACAGAGTTGGACCTAAGATGCTTCTCTGAGGTACACCTACACCAATGTACTGCTGTTCGCTAACAGAAGACCCTACTCTTAAACATTGATTATTGATTTAAGAGTATTCCATAAAAAAAATGGCGAATTACCTTCGTCAAAAGAACTCTCTGCGCAACACATTTTAGTAAAATGCTGTTACATCCCTATTTCCGTTTCATATTGCTGAATTGCAATAATTGTTATTGTTGAATTGCAGTTTTCAACTTCGATTGACGCAAATATCAATAAGCAAATCAGCAATAGTATTCCTATCAAAGCGCGATATTTTAATGAATAAATTCGGTTTTATTCGAGTCTCTACTTTGATATAATAGTAACTTACAGTAACTGTCAAGCTTGCTAGTTTTCAGAAGGGATTAAGAATACTATTCCGCGACGTTACTCTGTACTTCTCTAGGGCCATAGCCGTAGTGTCCAACCTTGTAAAAGTGTAATAGAATAAAAGTAAATTTAAGAAATAAGTAAATAAAACTGTAGTGTTAAAAAATATATAAAATAAAGTGTTGTGTATACCATTGTATTACACATATATATTGTATACCACAGCCGTGTGGTTTCCGGCTTAGAATAGACCACCACATATCTTCCCATGGGTGTCGTAAGAGGCGACTAAGGGACATATGGCTGATGGATGGGCAGCAGCATCTATTAGCTCAAGGTTTACATCTTACTGCGATCACCAATCCGTCTGCCAAGCGTGGTGATTATGGCTATAACCCTCTACGATCCTGGTTTGCCAAGGTCTGCTAAGAGGATACCCATGTTCAGCAGTGGACGTAAACGGGCTGTTGATGATGATGATACCATTATATGTAGTTTTTTTGACTACTGTGTGTAACAATCTTACAATACGATCGTTATTAAGAGTTCTGCATTGAAAGATCAGGCAGCAATGGTTGCATTTGGCTACTTATTTTGGGCTATGGGAAAAAAAATGTAATAAGATAATTCAGTGACGATGACCGTAGTAGTTAATATACGTTGGTAATGTCTAACGATACAAGCTGCTCTAAGTGCCGCTGTACTCTTCTCGAGATTCAACAGGCCACCGGTCATTCCACCGGTCAAGATGTTCGGCGAACCAATCCCTTGGGAACAGCAAGCCAAGTACTTAGGCGTAATCCTTGACCGAAAGCTAAACTTTAGAGCGCGTGTTGAAACCGTTCGTGCCCGGGCTTCACTTACGCTCAGTCGACCTTACCGTCTTTTAAATTCATGCAGTAAACTATCACTTGATAACAAGGTTAGGATTTATACCACGTGTATACGGCTGATTATGTCGTACGCGAGCATGGTATTCGCTCATACAGCGTCTAGCAGTTTGTACCGCTTACAAACTGTTCAAAGTAGATTCATTCGACGTGCCACCGGGGCACCGTTGTTTATTCGTCATCGCAACTTGCATTCTGATCTCCAACTGCCTTCCATCAAGCAGTGGATGAAAGAGGCGTCGGAACGCTTCTTTGAATCCGCGGCTCAACACCCAAACCCGTTGGTTGTACAGACCTTTAGCGTCGTAAACATCGTCGGCCTCGGGGCGTCCTAGACGACCCGGACGACGAGATCACAACTTACCAACTAGCAGTACAGAGACTGCAACAAACTAGCACCGCAACACAGAGACCACTCTATCCGACCCGCCGGAGAAGTGTGCGCCCGCGAACGCGACGAGTTCCCCCTCGCCCTCCCGACCCTTAGTTTGCTAAGAACTTTCCGATGCCCTCGTAGACCCGAAGTCCGAGAGGCCCGCGAACTGTAAAGTAGAGCGACAGTTGCACAAAACTCCCCTAAAGAAACTAAAAGCCATAATCCCTCAATCTCCCCGTCAGCGACCACCCTGAGCCGAGGTCCCACAGGGGACGCCCTCTTGCGCAGGTTGCTTAGTTAGTAGTGTTTAAACCATTTATCTAGGCTGGAGCTCTGCTCGCCTTTATGCCCGGTGAAGTATCTTAGTGTATTTGATAAAATATAATACAACTGGTCAGGGTCGGGGTATTATTATATTATTCTGCCTTAAAAGAAGACCCAAATGCTAAGGATAGATTTTTCCAACAAAAAAAATTAGGACTCTCTTATTATCAAATGTCCGTTTTGGTCCTTTTCTGTTTATTTTTATTCCTGACTTTCTCCATTCCCGTGAACTCGCTCGCTTTAAATCTCGGAGGTCGTGGGTTCAATCCCACGCCAGACCGGAAATCGTTGTGTAAATTCTAAGATTTTTTTCCGGTTCTGGTTGGTTGAGGGACTACCCTCCGTGTCTCGGAAAGCACGTTAATCCGTTGGTCCCGATTGTTATAACATCATCGATAATATTCGTATATCAAGGAACGGGCAGCAGCGTTTTCTTGTGTGGTAAAACATGAAGGCTAATAGCCGAAGTGCGGCTACACCTAGTTTTAGCCGACTAAAACTAGGTCTAGCCGACCACATTCGGTTAAACTTAGGTTAAGGTCTCAATAAGTCCCTGTTCAACTCTAAATTAAACATTACTTATGCATGGCACAAAAAGAAGTTGGGGTGGTTAAAAATAAAAAAAAAAAACCTAAACCAATGGAGTTGAACAGGGACTTATTCAGGTTGATCTAAGTTTAACCGCATGTGGTTGGTTAGACCTAGATGTAGCCGTTTAAAACTAGGTGTAGCCGCACTTCGGCTATTAGCCGTAACATCGCAGAGTTTTCAAATGGTGTTTAATATTAGTTGAAAAATAGCCAATTATTTTGACACAATAACTTCGTAACAAACTAAATGAACTGTTAACTGAGCAGCGAGTTCAGGGCACCAATATTATATCTACTATTGAACACAAATCGATGATCCAACTCGATCGGCCGCATTAACAAAACTGTATCCCGTCAAAAACATAAGACATAAAAAACAAAACACTCTCTGCCTTAATTCCAATGACAACAATAACAAAATATGGCGCCCAGACCCCACTCGAGATATATGCTCTGCTCTGTCCTTCATTACATAAGGCTTTTGAGCTTTTAAAAAAATACAATGGTACTAAACTAGTTAAATAAAATCAGGCTTAGAAATATTTAGCATATACATAATCCAAAGCAACAATAATGTACGTTATTCATACATACAACAATCAACCCGACTAGTGGCTTCCGCCGCCATATATATAAGGTATATATCACCAATTTGGTCTCCTCTTAACAGGCCTTGGCAAGTCATGGTCGTTGAGGAATATTGTCATAATCACCACACTTAGCAGGTGGATTGGTGATCGCAGTAAGGTATAGCTCGAGCCAATAGATGCTGCTTCCTATCCATCAGCTATACCTATGTCCCTTAGTCGCTACTTTAGACATTCGTGGGAAGACATGAGGGTCTATTCTAAGCCCAAAATAACAGAATGTGAAAAATATACCAAAAATATTATCCCTAATTAATCCGACACAAAGCTTTCAAAAACGTTAATTCATTTACCGGCCTGATGAATTTTAGTTAACGGCGTAATCACATCACGATTCTTGAATAATTCATTGAACCCAAGATTCAAACCTAAAATCTCTTAATCGGATTAACGTGATATTGTATTTGAAAGGATTACTCGTGAAGGCTGAAGAGAGCCATCTTGATTCATCATAAACGATGATTCTGAATACCAACTGTTCATTGGTTCGAGGTTTTGTTACGATTACTCCATTGTTGGTAAGTACGCAAAACGTACAATATTTATATACTGTTCATTTTGTGTTTTCCCAGACAAAAGTTTACGCTTTTAAAGTTATTAAATTGGGAATTTTATTTATACTAGCTAGCCGGTATCGCCGTACAAACCATTTTCCGCGAGTATATGCGTTTTAAATTAATGTTGTTTCATACCATCTTCATCAACTCATATAACTTCCAATGTTAAACGTGGGCTCCTCTCGAAGGGGGTGTACGGCCCATTTGAGAGGGACTCATGTTGCAACATAATACTGCAGTCACCTGTCAATCGTGGTGACTATGACAAAACCCACATTGGGAGAGCTCCATGTTCAGCAGTGGACCTTATGCGAGCCGATGATGATGATCAGCCCAACGCAGGTTAACTCACAGGCTGTTAGTTTGATGATATATTTTTAATTTCTAATATTTGATGGAAATATCTCTTAATGTATTGTTCATATTTATACAAATGCATTAATACATTTTATACATTCAATAATTATGTTTAGGCACTGTTTGATAAGCAATCGAAAACTAATTAATATTTCAGCAAATTAGACACGAAATAATGAAATAACGCCATAATGATAGCTTTGCTAGCTTTTTCCATTAATTTTGTTCATGTTATTTTTGATCTAACTAGATGCACGGATGATTTGCGCGTCCAACCGTAATAACTGGAAATCTATCAGGGAGGCCAACAGTGGACGTCCTACGGCTGAAACGATGATGATGATACAAAATTCCAGTTGTTTCACCCCTCTAGTTTTGAAAATTATTTCTTAGTGCTCGTCTTGGATACCAAAATAATATATTCTCCAATTTGCAGGCTTAGGTTGTGTGTTGTGTCACGGCACTGTTTCTTTGTTGAAATGGAAATAATTCAAGACGCTTTTTCATCATCAGCCAGTGTACCGTCCACTGCTAACCATATGCCTGCCGAGAGGAGATTTTGCCTTAGCACCACGCTTGCAGACGGTTTGGCGACTGCAGTTACGACAGAGAAACGCTACTGTCCGTTCTTAGGTATTCGGTTGTTATAGATAATGTTATAAAAATATATGTAGACCAATAGCATGACATGCTTTACGAGGGAAGTTTTTCAACCATTCAGACATAGTTTTTTTTTTAGATTTAACATCAAGATTTTATGTCCGGGACGGGGATCGAAGTCACGGCCTCCGAAATTTAAAGCGATTCTTTTACGGCTTCGCCACGAAGGTTATATACTATTGGAAATAGAAATTATTTAAATGAAAATCTTTTAAGTTGAAAACAACATGAAGCCAATTTGAAATGGGTTCCTGTTACAAAAGCAATTAAGCTTGCTACCCGGAAATTAAGTGAAAATAAACTTATACATAATTAAATGCAGATTTTAATTAAGTAAAGGAACACTTACAGTACTGATAAAGTTTGTATTTCACATCTATTAAATTATTGATTCGAGGGATATTGGTTCGAAGGTAGCTTGAATAGTTCAATAGATAAACTAGAAGATGTGATGACCGCTGGGTCAGAATGTTGTGTTATAACATCATTTACAACAATCATATGCGAGTGTCCCATGTTCAGCAGTGCACGTTATATGAGCTGAAGATGATGATAATGAACTACCGGAGGTTTTCAAGTACCATAAATTGTTGACTCACAAGTTGGACATGTTTTAATCTGACAATTCAAAGAATTAATCTGATTTAAACTCACTTGTAATAATCCCTTTTTTGGGCCATCCGTTTAGTTTACTTCTGCGTAATAAACAGTAAATTCTACGTTCCAAAAATCAATGCTACCAACAAAATAGTTAAACGACTACCATTCCATTCTCAATACCGTTCAGTTTTATTTTAATAGCAATTTACGGCATACTATAAACAAAAGCGCCCATCATAACCTAACAACCTCGATTGATTTGATGAAACAAACTAAAAAAAACAACAAACAATGGAAAAAATTTCAGCATTGTACTATTGTAGGCTGGAAATATTGCGCGCGTTATTTTTAGGAGGCGCATGAAGTTTTAAAAGTTATGTAGTGAATTCGTTTCGTGTTTTTTTTTTTACTTTATATGAGGTTTGCCTCTATTTTATAGAGTTTAGAGGTGAGGTAAGTATTGTTGTATTTTGAATAGGTTCAATTTTCACTGCGATACATTAAGTTTTTTTTTTCTTCTCTGTTCATCATCATCATCAGCCCGTATAACGTCCACTGCTGACCATGGGCCTCCTCCCGAGGGAGGGTATTGCCATAGTACGCCATAGTCATCACGCTTGGTAGGCGGGTTGGTGACCGCAGTATTATGTTGTACCAAACAAGGAAACGCTGCTGCCCGTTCCTTGATATACGATTGTTATAGATAATGTTATAACAATCGGGACCAACGGCTTAACGTGCTCTCCGAGGCACGGAGGGTAGTCCCTCAACCAACCAGACCCGGAAAGAAATCTTAGAAATTACACAAAGGTTTCATGTCCGGTGTGGGGATCGAACCCACGACCTCCGAGATTCAAGGCGAGCCAAATACCGCTACGCTACGGAGGTTGTCTCCTCTGTTGCCTTACTGTAATTATTCACTGTGTCGCAGGAGACTTTACAAACATTCAATTCACGGACAAAAATTACACCCAGACTCTGAACAACTATCAGTGTTTCACAGAAAAAATTGTCCCGACTGGGAATCGAACTCAGAACACTAGGTTTCAGAAGTTACTGGTGCAGTCAAGTTATAATTTCTAGGTGTTTTCGAGTCGGTCCTAAGTTTAGTCTAGTGGAAATTCCGTTAAAAATTGGGTCGTTATGCTGCATTCATGCCCTCTCGCCTGACATAAACAAGGCGACGGAAAGGCGAGAGGGCGTTGATTAAAATGGAGCGTTAATTGTAGATATTTTGTGTTCTTATACGGTACGGTGTCAAAGTATAAAACAAAGTCTGTCTGTCTGTCTCTATGTATGCTAGATCTGTAAAACTACGTAACGGATTTGTGGTTCAAGAGTTTATATATGTTACGGCTAATAGCCGAAGTGCGGCTACATCTAGTTTTAGCCGGCTACAACTAGGTCTAGCCGACCACATGCGGTTAAACTTAGGTTAAGGTCTCAATAAGTCCCTATTCAACCCTAAATTAAACAATACCTATGCATGACACAAAAAGAAGTTGGGGTGGTTAAAAAAAAAAAAACCTAAACCTAAACCAATGGAGTTGAACAGGGACTTATTCAGGTTGATCTGAGTTTAACCGCATGTGGTCGGCTGGACCGGTAGTTGTTGTAGCCGGCTAAAACTAGGTGTAGCCGCACTTCGGCTATTAGCCGTAACATATATATCATTATCATCAGCATTGCACATGTTCGAAGCCGGGGCTTTAATTTATTTTTAATGTATGCCTTTTTTTATTTCTGTGTACCTACTACATTTTTCTGCACCACGCTATGGTTGGATGACAGAAAATGCCAACGGCATTAAGTTCACGATATAATTTTTGGTGCAAGTTTGAATAACCCAAAACTTATGTTTCTAACGAGTATAAACTTTTGTAGGGTTGATTTTACGTTAATTTGCCGACTCATATTTTAATATTTGAAGTAACAGGATGCCTCATCTCCACACAAATAACACGCGTGTGAATTTGCTTGTTGCAGTTAGTCCCTTAATAAAACTTCATATAAAAATGTAGTAATAATTAGGGTTCCGTAGCCAAATGGCAAAAAACGGAACCCTTATAGATTCGTCATGTCTGTCTGTCTGTCTGTCTGTCTGTCTGTCTGTCTGTCTGTCCGTCCGTATGTCACAGCCACTTTTTTCAGAAACTATAAGAACTATAATGTTGAAACTTGGCAAGTAGATGTATGTTGTGAACCGCATTAAGATTTTCACACAAAAAAAGAAAAAAAACAATAAATTTTGGGGTTCCCGATACATAGAACTGAAAATCAAAAAAAAAAATTTCATCGAACCCATACGTGTGGGGTATCTATGAATAGGTCTTTAAAAATTATGTTGAGGTTTCTAATGTAATTTTTTTCTAAACTGAATAGTTTGCGCGAGAGACACTTCCAAAGTGGTAAAACGTGTGTCCCCCCCCCTGTAACTTCTAAAATAAGAGAATGATAAATCTAAAAAAAATATATGATGTACATTACCATGCAAACTTCCACTGAAAATTGGTTTGAACGAGATCTTGAAAGTAGTTTTTTTTAATACGTCAAAAATCGTAAACCGCAATTTAGCTTTCATTCAATCAACTCTAATATAAAAAACATAAAATAACATTTCATTTCATAAACATACGCTTTTTTATTTATTCAAAAATATATTATATTGATATCAAAAATAGGTACGCACTTGTAACTGAAACGGAACCCTTCGTGCGCGAGTCCGACTCGCACTTGGCCGGTTTTTTTTTAACATCCTTTCTAGACATATAAAATATTTATTATAGCAAAATCACTAGTAATTTGGCTCAATTGATTTAAAATATAGTCTTTGAGGCGAGCGTTAATGGAATGTTGTGCCACGTTTAGTGCTCAGATGTAATGACCGCATCGCTTCTTTTGTTCGCAATCAATAATAGCTCTTACTGCAATTTTAATTAGGCCTCTTTTCCATGTTATGTTTCGAAGAAATATGACGTTAATATTTTATCACCGTAATCTTTAATACAATCTTTATTTTGACTGTAACTTTACAGCTGAAATGACAAATTTTGCAATTATTTACTGTTTTATGCTTGCTTGCGGAATTATGTTGAATTAATAAAAATATTCTTTATTGTACACGAAAAATAGCATAGCATGACTAAATAACTTCAATAATATTTGTAATGGGTGGTTTTATTGCCTCAATTTATTTCATGCAACTTATATGATATGGGTGTTTTACCGGACGCGGTAAGAAACCTTAGATTTGTCAAAAAGATTTCTTAAAACGGGAATCAGTACTTCAACAACAACTTCTACTATCGTAACGGTGTGTCGTGGAACTGTCACTGACGGGTCGATGGTCGGTTTTCTTTGTCTTTAGGATTTATAGATTACCAAATGTGCAAAAACCGACTATCGAGAGGTCAGTGACAGTTCCACGACACACCATTACGATAGTAGACTCAGGCCCCTGGTACTTCCCATAAATGACAAGAACTGTCTTGAATCATGCCAGAAAATTAATTAATTATTAAATGTAAAAGCAAAAATATATTTTGACTAGCTGACCAGACAGACAGGCAGTTGTATTGTAAATTGAATCCATATTCAATTTACAAGATAACGTATGTCGGGTCAGCTAGTCAAAATATATTTTTGCTTTTCGTTTTAATAATTAATAGCTAAGTATTCTTAACTTTATAACAGTAACATACACAACCAAAAAAAGCGAGCCCGAGCTTAATGGCTAGGGCGTCGGACTTGTGATCTCTTGTGAACTTGTTATCGCCGGTTCAATACCCACCCATTGCACTACGGACGTGCACCCACGCGTAACACCAACATTTTTAGCTAAGCACGAGAGGTTAACAAGAATACTAGTAGAATGCAAAACGAAGCTAGAAAAAAAAGCGAAATGGCTGTTTACGCGTCATACCAAGGGAAATACACTAAGAAATTTGTTCACTTAGACAATAAACTCCTGCGTTGGAAGTTGTTTCAAAACATACGTTTTTTGAATGACTATATACCAGTCTGAAAATATCTATCAACATGTTTTATGCTATGCTATGCTAGGCTGGCCAAATGTGCCGACGGGGGGCCGGATTGCTCATGCGTACCCGACCCCCGCCAACGGCGGATCGAAGGAGTGTCCGGGAGGTTTTAGCGGTGTAGGGTCCTCTCCTCGTGGTATGACTTTAGCATACCACGCTATGGAGAGGGCGAGTCCCACATATCCCACCGCCAGCGCGCGAATACGCTGCAGCGGTGGTGGGAATGCGTCAATGCATTTCCCCCAGGACAACAAAAAAACAAAAAAAAGGCTGGTCAAATGTGGGCAATTTTAGCAGTAACTATTAAAATTAAACACGTAAAAAGAAATTAAAACATGAAAAAAGGAGAATGTCGCTGTCCACTTCTTAGCCCACGGTCCTGGCTTTAGCTGGCCTTGTAACAGAGGAAATCCGCCTGAACCTTTCTACCTCTAGTGCAGTTAAACTACTGACCTTAGATCAAGTAATTTCATTAAAAGATATCTCTCTACGCATTCAAGTGGAACTTCAACAGCAACAATTTTCCTTTGCTATGTAGGTCAACAAATCATTTTACTAGTTAAGGAAAAAAATCTAATATTGTGTAGTATTTTTTGTGAATCAACCAATATCTTTGCTGCCCCTTCTTGTGCATCACCGATTTGATTGATGGAGGATGTCCCGCTTTCTATTATTATTTTCTTGTACTTTCAGTTTTTCTTATTAGCTTTATTGAAAATTTTCTTTATATACAATACTAGATTCCCGCGCGCGGTTTTACCCGCGCCCTATTTTCGCATTAAAAAGAAGCCTATGTCCTTTTTCAGTCTCTAGACTATATCTCTACCAAATTTCATTTTAATCGGTTTAGTAGTTTAGGCGTGATTGCGTAACAGACAGACATACAGAGTTACTTTCGCATTTATAAAAAAATTCGTAAGGTAAGGTCTCCTAAAATAAAAGTAGAATAATAATTATAATGATGAAGTTCTTACGATAACGGGAGTAACGCGAGTGAAACTACGCGCGGGAAGTTAGTTTTTAAATAAAAGCATAAACACTTTTGAACATGATGGTGCTATAACTGAATAAATTTATAGTTACACAATTTGCTATTGTTATGGACTAACCTATTTCCCTAAATATACACATTTTTTCATAACTTATTACTAAGTCTGACCTCACATTAGATATGCGCGGTTATTAAGTGTGTGGACTCCCGACTCCGTCACCCTAGTCAAGGTATCGAAATGCGGATTATCAAAAAAAATATTTTTAAAGCGAGAGTTTAGAAAAGAATCATATATAAAATGTAAGTACAATAAAATACACCCTCCGTAGCGTAGCGGTAATTGGCTCGCTTTAAATCTCGGAGTTCTTGGGTTCGATTCCCATAACGGACAAGAAATCTTTGTGTAAATTCTAAGATTTCGTTCCGTGTCTGGTTGGTTGAGGGACTACCCTCCGTGCCTCGGAAAGCACGTTAAGCCGTTGGTCCCGATTGTTATAACATCATCTATAATAATCGTATATCAAGGAACGGGCAGCAGCGTTTCCTTGTGTTCCTACAACTTAATACTGCGGTCACCAACCCGCCTGCCAAGCGTGGTGACTATGGAAATACTCTCCCTAGGGAGGAAGCCCATGTTCAGCAGTGGACGTTATACGGGCTTTTGATGTGATGTGATGACATTAAAAGAATACTTGCAAACAATGGGAAATTACATGGTTTTTAATATCAGTTTTTAATATCATGGAAATAAAATAGTGTATCTTCTAAATGCATTTAAAAGCATTCGGTTGCACAATAATTACACGTGTAAAGTACTTGTTGATTCAGCCCATACAGCTTTACATCTACCTAGGGCTGATTATGCATTATCTGTAGGTTAAGCATCCTTATCTCCCTTAACCCTGTCGTTTACATATGACAGACGCTCCAGAACGCACTCCCAATGAGGGTTCAGCCTAAGCGAATACTAAACAAGTACTTATACATTACAGGGGTCATTGATTTGATCAATGTCTCCTCATCAGAGCCCTTTTGAAACATTTTCACTCGCATTTATGTCATATCCCTTTTAGCCGATGGCCATCCTTTCCAAGTGACCAAACAAAGGGCTGCCCTTTTCACACGACAACAACCCATATTTCAAATTACGTCAATTCCTTGTCATATGAGGATGTGCCCTTTGCAATTGATTCCCTATAAAGATAATCACATTCCCATAAACTCCAATTTCTGCCCTGCTAATTGCTACTTGCAGGAACCGATGTTTTTGGGATTTTCCCTTTTTTGCGAAAATTACATTTCAGGACCCTAATCTATATTTTATACATAGATATTGTTTTTTTATTATTTTTTAGGTTCACTTTAAGTCATGTAATAGACGTATTGTTTAGATATCAAAAAATGTATTTAACGCGTTTATCTCGAGATCGCGATTGCAAGTACTGCGTTTGCATTAGGAGGGCATCCTTGAGAATACTAAGCTATTGCTTTTTAATCACGAGGATGTATTTTGAAGAAGTGTATATAAATATTCATATCTTCTTCTTCTTCAACAGCCCGTTTAAGTCCACTGCTGAACATGGGCCTCCTCTTAAAATACCTTGGCAAGCCAGGATCGTTGAGGGATATTGCCATAATCACCACGCTTGGCAGACGGATTGGTGATCGCAGTAAGATGTAAACCTTGAGCTAATAGATGCTGCTGCCCATCCATCAGCCATATGTCCCTTAGTCGCCTTTTACGACACCCACGGTAGGACATGGGGTGGTCTATTTTAATCCGGAAACCACACGGAGCTATTTTTTATACATATATTTTTATATACATATTCATATACATATATAAATAATAGTCCTTCTGATATTTTTCTTAATATCTAGCAAAGTTTTTTGATAGGAACAGGAACGCCGGACAGGAAATCTTTGTGTAAAATCAGAGATTTCTTTCCGGGTCTGGTTGGTTGAGGGACTACCCTCCGTGCCTCGGAAAGCACGATAAGCCGTCATCGATAATAATCGTATATCAGGGAACGGGCAGCAGCATTTCCTTGTGTGTTACAACATAACACTGCGATCACCAACCCGCCTGCCAAGCGTGGTGACTATGTCAAATGTTCAGCAGTGGACGTTATACGGGCTGATAAGATTCGCAGGTAAATAGTTGATCACAGTATGTTTAAGTTCATAAATGCTGCCCATTTATCAGATGGATGGCCATTAGTCTTCTTACGCCATAGATAATAGGATGACTATTCTATACCGAAAACCATAGTCGTATAACTAGGCACATTACTTCAGGAAACACAAAATACCTACGTTTACTAATCAAATAACACGTAAAATCAGTCAATAACTCATTATGCACTATGATAATTGTTTCGTACTACGCGCGTAATTTGTATGACAAACAGAATTAAACACGCACAAAGCTGAATTAGTATAATGAATAGGACGTACCTAATTTGACGAGCGTTCTGTATTGTTATAATAGTGTATAATGCATTAATGGGGCACACAATTAATATGGATTATAAAGGGTATAATCTATACAAAGTAATAAAATTGAAGTGTCTGTTTGGATTTTACTACATTCATATTAAAGTTTATTAGGTATTTGTAACAAAAACACAATTTAAAAATAATATTGATCTGTCTGTATCCGTTTGTTCCGGCTAATCACGGAAACTCACTTTCCAGCTAATCTTAGTAACGGCTGGACCAATTTTTACACGTAGACTGTTTTTTTTAATAAGGTACTAGTGACCCGTCCTGAGTTCGCACGGGTACAATACTGTTACATCTTTGTAACGGCTGGACCAACTTTGACGGGACTTTTATTCGAAGATAGTTTATTTTATAAGGTACTAGCGACTCGTCCCGGAATCGCACGGGTGCAATACTATTGAATTATACAAATAAACCTTCCTCTTGAATCACTCTATCTATTATAGAATACGCATCAAAATCCGTTGCGTAGTTTTAAAGATCTAAGTATACATTAACAGACAGACAGCGGGAAGTGACTTTGTTTTATACTATATAATGATAATTAAAGCTGGACCGACTTTCACGGGACTCTAACTAACTCTAGATACCTTTTTTATAAGGTATAATATAGGCTTTATAATAATAATATTCCAGCCGAGTCATATTTACGATTCCATAAACAGTACTTATCACTGTCCAAAATAATAAAACCCTAATTGTAAATGACACTGAGAGCTCCGATTTTTGAGATCCTACAACTCGAAACAAACAATTTTCATTGGAAAAGTTAGTCAAAATGCGTAAATTCATAATAAATATTTTAAATTATTTAAGTGACGATGTCTCCGCGGAGATAAGACTCTCAAAGTTACTGACATTTGCTTCGCAGAAATATTTTTATCTTCTTTTTTAATTTGGTGAACTTTTATCTTGAAGGAATTTGGACATGCCAATTCAAGTGAGATAAAGAAGCATGAGTACAGTCAACAAAAGATAGCTTTATACCGTCAGTATGAAATAATGACAGCCGTTGATGATGCCGTGATGGGGGAAGAGTTTTTTTTTAATATTAATTGCAGAGTTTTGCAGTCTACTAGTATTCTTGTTAACCCTCCGTGCTAAGCTAAAATGGATTCACGTCGGTAGTGCAATGGGTGGGGATCAAACCAGCGACCACAAGATCGCTGATAGCTATGTACAAATGCTCATAAAAGTAAACTCTTCTCACAAACGTTTACATATACATTTAAAATGCGTTTCACAATGTGCAGACCTATCTCTTTTGTTGAATGTAATTACGCTTAATGAACTCGTCTGGGACAGTATCACAGCCAAAAAAATTGTTTTCAAACTTTTATAGTTGTCATATAGGATTCGTAATGTCATATTATAGGACCGATGATCTCTACACTTTTCTGTAAAGCTTTTAAATAAACTACATAATTATATTCCTAAAAATGGCGGCTACGCTAGCGATAAAATAAGGGATAAAATATAATGACCACCAAAAATATATACTTGACACCAGAAAAATAAAGTCTAAAATTATAATAGTACTAGCTATTTTACTCACGACTGCACTTCAAATTGTATTCGAACACCAAATGTAGTTAATGATCACCAAATCTTAGCGAGCAAATTATTGCGCTATTTCTACCTTAATAAAATCAATGAAAAATGACAATCGGTTAGGTTAGGTTAGAGCTGCGGCCATACAACGCCAGAACCGAATAGTAAATTAGTAAAACATTGAGGTACTTTTGGTGATCATTTACTACTTTTGGGTTAATAATGATTTATTTGGAGTCATTTTGCTTAAATACGATAGCGAAATGTTAAAACTTTGGTTACAATTTTACATTAAAATGCGGGTTTAATTTTGGTGATCATTTTCATTTTTTTTCTGTTATATGTTACTATATCTGATGGTAAGTTAAACATAAGCCATAAAATAATACAGTCTTCAAATAAATATTTGCTTTTTTCATATAATACTTTACTAGTTTATCGTGCAAGATCTCACAGGGTCATTAACTTGCATAATAAATACCATAAGTATATAATAAATTACCTAATTTCCTTAAAGATTTACCTTTAATCATGTTTAAAAGACAGTGGCTAAAAGAAAAATGGTTTTATGATCTCAATAAATTTATGGCATTTTGCGGAGAAGAAGTTTGATCACTGACATACGTATATTAACGATATTAATAAAATCTTTGAAATATTTATTTTTATGGACATACTTAAATTGACACTTTATTTTTTGAACAGACAGAATTTGAGAATTATTAATTAATGATAATGATACTAGCATTTACGGGAGTGCATTTGTGGTTTTATTGAGGTTTTTAAATTATTGTGGTTTTTAAAATACATAATAGTTATAATAGATTTTAAGTATGAATTAAAACAAATATTTGCATACTGTTGTAATGGTGGAATGTAATTGGGCCATTTTAGATTTAAGACCATACTCTGTACACCTACATTCTGGCAAATAAATGGCTTTGACTTTGACTTTGATTAAAGTTCTAACATCATGCAAGTATTTTTGGCGTTTTAGCACGTTGTTTTTACAATTTGAAACATACATCAACAGCCCGTTTACGTCCACTGCTGAACATGGGCCTCCTCTTAACAGACCTTGGCAAGCCAGGATCGTTGAGGGATGTTGCCATAATCACCACGCTTGGCAGACGGATTGTTGATCGCAGTAAGATGTAAACCTTGAGCTAATAGATGCTGCTGCCCATCTATCAGCCATATGACCCTTAGTCGCCTTTTACGACACCCATGGGAGGGCATGGGGTGGTCTATTCTAAGCCGGAAACCACATCACACATAAAATAACACATCTATACTACTATATCAAGCTGAAAAATGTGTTTGATTGAACGCGTTGAATTAAGGAACTGCTGGTCCGATAACAAAAATTAAAATATCAAATAGCCCATTTAATGGGAAAGGCTTTATTTATGATGAAGTTCCTATGAGAACAGGAGGGAACAGGAGGGAACCGCTAATGAACTAATATTGTTCAATCTCCTTTAAAATTATTACTTCTGTCACGCAGCATTAGATCTTAATCAACGATATGAAAGTATAAGAAGGCAGGTTCAGGTTAAACTGATTTAAAATCAATGGATTGATCACAACCTAATTGAAAGTGTAAAGAGACTCGAAGTCAGTTGGCTATCGCTCATTAAAACGTTATACACTCCACTCCACTTTACCCTAGAAACCTGGCGTAACAACATAGCTCTATTGATTCTCCTGTCCGATACGTAAACTTAGTTATCACATATGAATATTTAGTTTAACATCTCTGTGGTACACTTCATCTCAAGATTGCAACATCGGCTTCTATCCCCAATTAATCGACGAGCTACGCCTTTATTATTAAACAATATTGTGTACGAAGATTAAGCTGCAGTAACCAATACTTACCTATGTTAAGGCAAGACCATATAGTAATGTATCAGCCCGTTTACGTCCACTGCTGGACATGGGCCTCCTCGACAACCTCCGTAGCGTAGCGGTATTTGGCTCGCTTTCAATCTCGGAGGTCGTGGGTTCGATCCCCACACCGGACAAGAAATCTTTGTGTAAATTCTAATATTTCTATCCGGTTCTGGTTAGTTGAGGGACTAACCTCCGTGTCTCGGAAAGCACGTTAAGTCCCGATTGTTATAACATCATTTTATAATAATCGTATATCAAGGAACGGGCAGCAGCGTTTCTTTGTGTGGTACAACATATTACTGCGGTCACCAACCCGCCTGCCAAACGTGGTAATGATGGCAACTACTCTCCCTCGGGAGAAGGCCCATGTTCAGCAGTGGACGTTATACGGGCTGATGATGATGATGAAGCCTACAGTAATGCAGACGAATTTTTATCGAATTCATAGTCATATCGCTACGTGATAGCCTCCTGCCTTTATATGAGAAAATATCATCATCATCAGGCTTTCCTCGAAGAATATGTTCTCGTAGTCACCACGCTTGGCAGGTATGATGGTGACCGCAGTATTATGTGCAGCATATAGATACACAAGTTAATACTGCTGCCCGTTACATGGTATACGATTGCAGTAGATGGTGTGTGTCCAAGGGCTTATTGCACTATCATAGGCACGGTAGTCCCTCAACCAACCAGACCCGGAAATAAATCTTAGAATTTACACAAAGATTTTCTTGTCCGGAGTGGGGATCGAACTCTGACGAGACTTATATCGCTACGCTACTGAGGTGGTCACACAAACAGACATTTCAATGTTATTGACCAAAAATAACTTTTATTTTCTTTCTGCCACAGGTGATCCCCGTCCCCGAGTCACGTGGTACCTCGAAAACACGGTTATCGACGATTCCTATGAGCAACGTGCAGATGGTGTGACAGTTAACACGCTGACCTTCCCCAACGTTGGGCGACAGCATCTGAACGCGCGCCTGGTGTGTCAAGCCTCTAACACTATACTGGCAGCAGCTGAGACAAGACTCCTCATATTAGACATCAATCGTAAGTAAAAAAAGAAAAATTTTATTTGACGGCTATAATGATAAATAAGCACAAAATTTTTCGTGCACTATTTTGCCATCGTTTTCGTTAAAATGCATGCCTATGTTCTGCAAGCACTTTACATACAATATAAGGTTGTACTTTTTCTTTCCTAGAAATTTGTCTGTAATAATAAATTTAAATTTTCACTCAACTAATAAAGTTATATGACAATTCTACTAATATTATAAACGCGAAAGTTTGTAAAAATGTATGGATGTATGTTTGTTACTCTTTCGCCTCAAAACTACAGACCGGAATTGGCTGAATTTTTGCACCAGAATAGTAATACTCCGGATTAACATAAAGGCTACAAAACATCACGCTCCGAGCCACTGGAGCAGAGTAACGCGGGTAAAACCGCGGGGCGGAGCTAGTACATAATATGGCAAGCGGGAGGTGAGCCCCGCTTACCTCGCGGCATATTATTTTAGGTTTTTTAAAACCAATATTTTATGAGGTTCCTACCGGTTGTCTGAATTAATTAATCCCAACTTTTAAATTATATACTATTATACTATTGTATGTCATGATGTAAATTTTTCCGTATTTTTTTTAGTTTGTGTAGGAATAAAATTGTAATAATTATTTTTTAACACCGTTGCTCGTAAAGCTGATGTAATTCCACCGGTTTTAAATATGTAAAGCGGGTCATAAAAAACGCGTGTGTTACCAAAGCAAATAGTTAAGTTATAGTCCATACAAATTCCATAACAGTATTATTTGCCATTTCGCGCGCTGTTGCTATTCAAATTTCGAACTAATCGCCGCGCGGCGCCAGTCAGTAGGCAGCGCTAGTGCGCTGTTAAAATGGCGGGAAAGCAACAGTGTACATTCACAGATTCAGTTTATTTAAAATAAAATAAAAAAACAGTTTAGGTATTCGGTAATTTAAAAACTTGGCTGCATGCTCTAACGTCTTTGCCAACATTTTCACGCAGCTACGGCAGAAAATAAACCTCGCGCCATTTTTCTCAAATTTTCTTTTCTTTGTACTTGTATTGTGAAAAATGTTTTTTTTTTCTGTTTCCTCGCAAATGTGTTAAAAAACGTCGTACGATACACGTGCGTAGCTATTGGTTATAACATGCTCGGCTCAATTACGCCCTCGCCTTCGGCTCGGGCTGAAATTCCGCCTCGCATGTTATAACCATCCTAACGTACTAATATCGTAATGTACTATTGCAGATATTAAGTCTCTAACGTATGTAATCACTATAAACTAAACATTATACTATCTAAGTACTGTTAAAGGGAAGACAAATATTTTGGAAATATCTTTATTACATTTTTAATCTTTTTTAAATTTGCATTAAAGCGCGTCCGTCGTTATATACTCATGGTCCGCCCAAATAATGACAATTGTTCTTAATATAATTTAATATAGACAGAACAAGCTATTGGACACAATAAAGTAAAATAATAAAGTTAAGACTAAAATTTTTAAAAACAATAACTAAAATACCAGCTTAATATGCTTATTTATAAATGTTAAATTTATACATAGATTAATAATAAATTATTGTTTTGACTATTTGCAAGTGCCTGTAATAGGTTTACGTAAATAAAAATGATCTTTATTTTATTTTATTTATTTATTAGAAAGCGTGTATGAGTAATACTAGCTGCAGTGTATTTTGTCCGGAAAATAACTCATAAGTAATTGAGTTATGCTCGCCTCTATACGTTATGACTTCAAAGAGTTGTTACCTAATATGTTTCCGTACAATATAGTACATCCGCGGAGCCTCTTATTACTGAGGAAATAATATTATATCTTGAAATTTTAGTTGTAATTAAAGTCTTGTTAGTTCTAGCTATCAGATACTCTTATAACGTTCACTGCAGATTGTGGGCTTCCTTCATTCTCATGGCGTATTCATTCCGTGGACATGCCTACGATTTTCTACGATACGGATATATCGGTATTCATACAGAGATATTTTTGATGTATTCATTGTCATTTGCCATAGTCTTTATATGAACATGCCGCATTATATAAAAAACAAAATATTAATTGAAGCTTTGAATTAATTAGAACCACCGCATGCGAATCGAAAACAGCATTATTTTAAACTTTCCTGTTTTTATTTAATTTTAATATTTTTAACGTAGCTTATTTACAAATAGCAAACAACAATAATCCGGATTAAACGTGAATAATCGTATTTTCAAAAAGCAATTCAATATGTCTATGTTCATATTTACGTCCGCTAGTACCTAATAAAATAATTTCGTCTGTCATTAATTCACAGATTACAAATTGAAAAAAATAGACGATTAATTAGTTTTATGTAAGACACAGTTGCTCTGCAGTGTCACTCAAGGATACGTCAACGTTAGAATGGTTGAATGCAAATTAATGACCGAACGCAAGCGGATAGTCATTTGTTTTGAATTTCCACTGGCATTAAATTTGCTGGCCTCTGGTCTTAGCGCGGTCTTGAATGTATCCACCATGCCATGTACCGCATGGTGTTGATATTCAATAATTTGCATTAATATAAATAACTATGTGTTTCTTAGCGTTTTGGAGATTATTTTTTACTGTCGTATTTATAGATGATGATCAGTTGAATTGACTACCAAATGTCTTTACTCTTTAGTCACTTTAATCATTCTTATTGCTCTAGCAATAAAGTTGAAAACAGCACTTAAAATTAATAAAATATTACTATAGAAAATATTTCTTACATTTAGATCAGTGGCCTTCTTTTAAAGCAGAAGTAAGAGATTAAATTTCCGAAAAACAATTAAAACTGTGTTTAATCAAAAAAAAGTTGGCCAGTTGGTTGGGAGGAAAAACTCATAATTTTAAACACAATTTCTTCATCAACGTTTATCTTAATCTAATTGATAATTTTCGTGTTTTTGGTAAAGCGCAATATTAAAACTTCCAATTACCACCCGGTAGTTGATTGTAATAATCAGAAACTCTTACAAAGGATTATGTAATTCCCTAAGGTAATATTAACGGACTTTACCAATAATTGGAGTAGTAACAATAAATGGGATATAATTCAGAAACTTTCCATCTCTTTTTTTAAATATTACCATACCAACTGTGCCCCCGGTTTTACCTACGCTAGACTGGTTATTTACTCTAGTGAGTCGTAGCGTGGGGCCTTATATATAAGTATACAGGCTACGTTATAGTTTATATGTTAATACAGCCTATAAACGATGCTTCAGCAAAATGGGTCTACCCTTTAAGGCAGATTTTTTTTAGTCATCATTTTATTTTGCATAACAATGAATAACATAAACTTCATTTCGCAGAAAATCTAAACGAAATTGTACGGAATTTTAACTATGCCAAATAAAATTCGGAGCATTAAAATTCTGCCATATAGAGGGCGCCCCAGCAAAATATCAGCATAATCGGTTTCGTAGTTGTTTCGTGAAAGAGTGACAAGCATTCATCCATACAAACCTTCAAGTTTTTAATATTAGTAGGATAATAACAGCGGCTCGCAGTTTAAGTAACATTTTAAAACGCAGTAATTGGTTTTAACCAAAGTTAATATTGATTGTACCTTAAATGAAGAGAATAGGAGGATAAAGAATGCCACTGACACAGCTCAACAGATTAAAAATAGCAATGATTGAAGCACTGACTGTCGATGTAGCACAAAGGTTCTTGATAGGAGTCCAGGAACTGGCAAGAGCAGCGTGGTAGGACCGCCTCCACGATGGACTGACGACCTGATAAAGATCACAGGGACACAGGCAGACCGCTACCAATCCCGCGGTACCATATTGGCCGCGGGTGCCGTCGGGGGCCGGATTGCTCATGCGTACCCGGCTCCCGCCAACGGCGGATCGAAGGAGTGTCCGGGGGTTTTAGTGGTGTAGGGTCCACTCCTCGTGGTATGACTTTAGCATACCACGCTATGGAGAGGGCGAGTCCCACATATCCCACCGCCAGCGCGCGAATACGCTGCAGCGGCGGTGGGAATGCGTAAATACATTTCCCCCCGGACAACGAAAAAAATAAAATAAAAAAGGCCGCTTGATAATAAAAAAGACAACCAATTACTGTAACATACAGAAAATACCAATACGACATGTTCAGTAATCTATAGACCGTACCAATAAATAAATATCTCTTTAAAAAAGCTTTTTCAACTACAATTCCTTGTTACAGTACGACCGCTTGGCGTGCGGATCCTCAACAAGCGGCAGCAGGTATCTGCTGACAGGAATTATGATGTGGAATGCAGAGCTGTAGGCTCCAAACCTGAAGCACAGGTCACGTGGTGGAAGGGTGGTCGACAGCTGAAGAGGAGTGTGAAAACTGTAAGTGATAAATTTTGGTTTGATAGAATGATTTAAAAAGTGTGCGTCAGTCAGACATGCAAGAGGAGAAGGCTAAAAATCTAATAATTTGAAAGTGAGTATTAATGTAATTTTTGGGTCTGATTTGGGAGCAAAAGGTACGTGAACACGAGTGGTTCAGGCACCGGCTGGTAGGTACTTAAATTATTCTTGAGTGAAAACCCAGATCCGGGTCTCGACCCTGGGTACTTGCTAGTTACAGTCATATATATTACCACTAGACATATACCTTATCTTACCTCACAGTAAACAGGCCAGTTCAAACGAGTCTCCAAAAAGTATTCAACACACTATTTTCTTTATATCTTAAGTTAACGAACTTTTACATCGTTATGAATCTCCGCCGATACAAAAGTGTGAAAATATTTTCAAAACGAACAAGTTGATTGACTTTATCGCTTTTATTGGAAGCTTTTTGTTTTGAATCGAAATTTCAATCAAAATGTTTCCTTTTGAACGGTAGCTGCCAGTCATTAGGTATTTGATTGCGTTCCGTTTCCACTTTTAATCGAATTTGGTTTTATATGTCGACTTTTAAAAGTATTTCAGGTTATGGAGAAATTAATTTATCAGCTTATAAATCGGTAAAGGATTTTAATATTTTTTATGATTTGTATAATCTAATTAGGTAGACGAATTGGCGTATGGTGTTATGGTAAGCCGGTATCGTAGTCTGAACGCTTGCGTACCATAACATAAGGAAATTCGCGTATGGTATGATGATAAGCCGTTATTGTAGAACTTTGAACGCTTATATACAACCATAACATAATGAAGTTGTCACTTTGTTGATCTTTTTGTACCAAATGAGTTCCTTGCTTACATTTGGCTGTGATATTCTGTAATACCCTCCGCATTTGGTCCCAATTGAGCGTACTTAATGCTTTACTACCTTTCTAGAATGATACATCAGCATCAGCCCGTTTAACGTCCACTGTTGAACATTGGTCTACATTGAAGGTGATTATAATGTAGTAGTCACCAAACTTGGCAGATGGATTGGTGACTGCAGTATTGTAAATAACAATATACACAATTAAATAATGCTACCCGTTGGATGTTATAAGATTATCACATTAAGTTACGACAATCGGGACTAACAGCTTAACATGGTACGGAGAGTAGTCCCTAAACCAAACAAATCCAGAAAGAATATTTTTACACGAAGTTTTGTTTATTTTCAACCTCCAAGATTCAAGTCAAGACTTCACTACGGCGCTAGCCATATTTATGAGAATAAGACATATTGTGTTACTATTTAATGCTAGCATTACATTGAAGGCAATGTAGCTTACCTAACTTCAGAGAGAGTTCTTATCAGCAAAATGTTTAAGTACGCAATATTTAAATCTGATCCCAAATTTAAATAAAGAATTACAGTCTGACCACTGAGGACCTTTGGTTTTACGGAAAGCGGCAAACAGTGCCCAAGGGCTCAATTCCGTTAATTTAAGAATTTAAAATAACGTATTCTCGACCTTACAGCAATTTGATATCGAGATTCCCCTGTAACGTGACTTTTAATTTTAACCATTTCTTATCTCAGTGATGTACGAGTATTAAGGAAATTATGATGACGTAAAATAATTCATAGAAAAAATTCGAATCATTTAGGCAACATTATTTATGCAAAACTTCATATACTGTCTTATTTTTTTCATTTATGATATTCCACCCGCGTAGCTTCCGTTCCCGTGGAAACTATATCATTAAATGTATCCCATGTTATCTCCTGAATATTATAGCTTTCTAAAAGTGAAAGATTTTTTAAAATCGCTCCATTAATTTCGTAGCCTATTCAGTTAAAAAAAAACATTAAAGTCATTGCTCTTATTAGTGGAGATAAAACTTCCCCCGTGTTACAATTGCCACTCACATTATTCCCGTTCCCGTAGTAACATCTTTACAAATGATATGTAACAACAAAACGATGTTAAGTATATTTTACTCGCTATATTCTTCTTCTTCCTGTCCTTATCCCATATTACTTGGGGTCGGCGCAACACGTTTGTTACTTCCATTGCGTCCTCTCACCCGTCTCACTATCACCAACTCCTTTTTCTTGCATATCACTCTTCACACAATCCATCCATCTTTTCTTTGGCCTTCCTCTTTTTTACTCGCGATATTAGTAAGGCTATTCTTTGCAAACATAAATACTAATATTTTCTATTCCAATTTAATTTTAATCTCTTTACATTTATCTAAACAAAATATCAAGCCAAATGTCTTTCTTAGCATAAGGAAGTAAAATTGCATGAAATCAGACCATTTCTGGGCCATGTTAATTTACTTCGGATACCTTTTGGTTACGAAAACGTAATTAAAAATGAAAATCTTGTTAAAATTATAGTAGTGAAATATTTTATTTTGTTTGTAGCGAAAGATTTTAATTAAAATAGTATAATATTACGTCATCTAAAGAAACTTCGAGACAAGAAAATGTATGTAAGCACATAATTTAATAAAGACACTGCCATATTGAGATTTATTTTTTATTAAAGACATGTAAAAGAATGTTAATAAGAAATAAGTTTTTGGATAAATTGGGAAATTTCAGAATTATTGACAGATAATGCCACAGTTATTTTATTAGGTATGTGCGTAAGTACGAGAGACCAGCCATAGTTATAGCTAATGCGGAGGCAGATATAGCCGAAGCCATGAACGCTTAAGCCATTGCCCATTGCTCATGCACTTGGCAATGGGCATGGAATAATGGTCGTAGGCTAGAAAGCGTAGGAATATGAATGTAGGCATAGAGTCGTAGCGTTATGTATAAAGCCTATAAAAGACAAAAAACGTGCATATACATTTTCGCATTTATAATATCAGTAAAAGTTAGTTGAACTACGAATGTTTTTGAATTATGGAAGTTGCAGTAGACTGACTAGGGTTAATTAACATCAACATGCATGCATTAGCAGTTCTCGCTGCTTTTAGCGGGAAGAGTTTATAGTATATATAAACAACAAGTCCAACAGTCTGACAAATACAAGTGTATGTAAATACGTAAGTGCTGAATAAATTCATTATTTCATTATTACAAGCCATAGAGGTCGCTTTACTGAAAATGAACTATTGCTACAAATATGCACAACACCGTGGTCTCTTGCCCAAAAAAACACTCCTTATTTAATATTATATATGTCGGCCACATTTATATTAGTTTATTTAAAAAAAGTTGCGGCTCCACGATAGAACTTCTGAGAACTGAATATAAATATTTTCCATCCGTATTCGCTAAACACATGAAGGGCTTCTGTTATGATTGGACATCTTTCATCTTTCATTTGTTTGCGTCAAATAAAAAAACAGAAAAATATTTTTAAAAATATATTTTTAATAACACGATATCAAACAAAATGTTAATCGACACTGCACTATTATGTTTTGTATTCAAGACTTTGGCGGCCACTCCATGCAATCAATTTTAGTTGCTATGTCAATTTAGTTTATGAATTATCATCATCGTCATCAGCATAATGTAGACTGCTAAACATGGGCCTCCCTCGAAAGGCATGTTTCCATAGTCACCATGCACACTTAGCAGGCGTGTTAAAGACCGCAGTATGCTTAACAGTGTGTATGTTACGGCTAATAGCCGAAGTGCGGCTACACCTAGTTTTAGCCGGCTACAACAACTACCGGTCCAGCCGACCACATGCGGTTAAACTCAGATCAACCTGAATAAGTCCCTGTTCAACTCCATTGGTTTAGGTTTAGGTTTTTTTTTAACCACCCCAACTTCTTTTTGTGTCATGAATAGGTATTCGAAGTGCGGCTATTAGCCGTAACATATACACAGGTAAATGTAGCAGCCCATTATTTGGAAAAAAAGGCAAAAGCCTCGCGGCAAACTAAATATGTCCGTCGGAAAAAAAACGCTACGCAAGTCAAAACCTACGGTTTAACGTGCTTTCCGAGGCACGGACAATTTTTTTGGCTAATGTCTTTTAAATTTTATTTAAAGTTGTTTTCAAAACTGTTTAAATGATAAAATTAATTCCAAACTAAGTTTGGAGATATTGGTACAATAAGTTTCAATTTATTAACAAATTACTTTTATGCCAAAAAATCACCCCAAAAATACCGCTCTTGTAGGTTGTTTAAAATGGAATAAGATATTACAATTTCTTTCATAACAGTATTTTCACTATTTAGACGTAAGTTATTTTATCTTCCAGAGCCGATGATATGACTACATAATAATCTGAATTTTTTGATATCTCACCCAACTAAAAATCCTATTGAGTTGTATCTTTACACTACTAAAATTGGAAATATGACTAAATATTAATTGGTTAATGTGTTAATAATAATAGCTTTTATTCAGATACGTAATATAAAATAAAATTTTGTTAAATAATGATTGCCGCGACACTATCTGTTTGCCTTTCGGCAAAGGCCTTCCCCAACTGTCTCCATTCCTCCCTGTATTTGGCTGTTCTGGTCCATGTGTTACCTGCTACAGCCTTTATCTCGTCCACCCATGTTCTGTGGTCTGCCTCGGTTTCTTTTCCAGTCCCTTGCAACCAAAATATAATTGACTCTGGCCATTTTTCTTTTCCTCTAATTATGTGTCCTGTCCACTTCCACTTAAGCTTTCTGATGGTCATGGCGGTTTCTTTTCCAGTCCCTTGTGAACCAAAATATAATTGACTCTGACCATTTTTCTTTTCCTCTAATTATGTGTCCTGTCCACTTCCACTTAAGCTTTCTGATGGTCATGGCCTATCAATGAGTCTTTTATTTTTGTTTGTTCTCTTATAGTTGCAATTTTCATTCGATCTGACAACTTTTTTTCCAACATGGTCCTTCCCATAGAGTTTTGACACGTTTCTAGTTTTCTTAGATGGATTTTCGTGGTCACCCAGGTTTGGCATGACGTAAATATGTTGCAGAAAAACTCAAGAACTGCTATACTTATTTGACTAATTCACTGTTTGGTCGTGTTTCATCTCGTAAAGTTAAGCAGGTTTTGGAAAAACAGAAATATGAAAAGACCGAAACTGTAACGGTCACTATATGTTAGAATGGTTTGTGCTATCAATATCATAGTAGTCGTCGAGTTGCGTGCACATCACTTAAAACTTCAACAATTATCAAAAATAACACATTAAACATAACATAGTGACTCTAAACCCGACTTAGTGTAGGTACTAGTAATTAGAATTTTTAATCTATGCGTGTTCTCAGTGTATCCGTATCAAATTGACATTTAAAATCAATTTAATAACTGTTGATAAAGTTAGGTAAGGCATATTAACCAAACATGCACTTGTATAATTAAGAAATAAATATTTTTGCATACTTCTTGAGCCGTGGATTTGCTTGTATTATTACTTTCAGATGAAATGAATTAAATAAAGCCTCCAATGTATTCGGCCACGGTAATTTATCAATCTGTATACTTACTTACAAATATACAAAGTTGAAGAGTTTGTTTGTTTGTTTGAACGGGCTAATCTGAGGAACTACTAGTTCGATTAGAAAAAAATAATTCAGGGTTAAATATTTTATGATACCTTCTGTTGGCGACTGGCACAAGTTTGACGTCTTTTTTATAAACATTTTTTTTAACGTCGGTTTTCCTATTGGATACGAAAACATTGCATTTCCCAGCTCTGTCAGGTCACCATTGTGATTGAACAATAAATATTTCATAAGATAAAGTCTATAAAAATAAAGCCTAATACCAGCACTGATCAAGACAGTCAAAACTGTTAGAAGATTAAAGTGATGCTATAATTATTATAAGGCCCATCCTTGAATTTATTTTGAGATGTACTAATATAACCGACTCATCATCTTCCTGCCCTGCTCCCATTATATAGGGTCGGCGCAACATGTTATCCTCTTCCATTTTTCTCAATAAGACGTCTCTTCCATACTCACACGTTTCTAAGACATGTCATCTTTCACACAGTCCATCTTTTTTTTGGCTTCCAACGTATCTCTTCATATTCAGCATTCTTTTGCAGCTGACATGCCTGTCATCTCCACGCATAACGTGCCCATACCATTCTTAGCGATTTCCTCTCAATTTCTCTGTCACTCGCACCACTTTCTGACTTCCTCTTATAGCATCGTCATCATCAACCTGTTATAGTCCACTGCTGAACATAGGCCTCCCCCATCGATGTCCAGCGGGAACGATCGTTAGTTTCTTTATAAAAAAGAAAAAAAAAAAACAAAGATATACTAATTTCGAATCCGATTCATTGTTGTTACTCCACACATCCATCTCCACTAATATAACCGACTATTATTCAATATTCACAACCGAAGTTAGTTCAACGGTAAATTCCTTGTAGCTTAAATCCTTAATAATGCTATTGATGGACTCCAGTTAAACTAAATTATAATGAAGTTAGCAACACCATGCTAACGGGTGCTCTAACTAAATATCGATTAAGGTTCAAGCTTAGGAATATTAATTTTGAGACTAGTACTCTCTGCTTTATTCCTGGTTGTCATAATTAGTTGCACATACATTACATTGTACTTAATGATTTTTTTTTTCTCCTATTAAAATTGCAATTACGCATTTCCACCGCCGCTGCAGCGTTTCTGCACGCTGGCGGTGGGATATGTGGGACTCGCACCCTCCATAGCGTGGTTTGCAAACTCATACCAAGAGGAGAGGACCTTACACCACTAAAACCCCCCGGAAACTCCTTCGATCCGTCGTTGGTGGAGGCCGGGTACGCTTAAGCAATTCAGCCCCCCGACGGCACCCGCGGCCAAAGTGGCGCCGCGGGGTCTCCTGAACTTGGTTCATAACTTCGATTAGTTGGATAAATTGGGGTATAAATACATCATGGAGTACAAAACTAAACTTTAAAGTGAGTACTAAATTTAATAAATACTTATCTTTTTTTATTAATTTAACATAACGTTAAAATAAAAAAAGTGCTTTCTTTATTTCTTAAAAGGCACTGTTTTTTCTAATGATTTTATTTCCAGCAGAGCCGCAAAAAGCCGAAATATATTAAAATAGTACCAGAAATGTTTAAAGAAATAGAAAAGAAACGAAGAAATAATAGATTGTAGTTTTACTTTTCGGACAGTTCATTTTCTATCTGTTATCCGTGACTTCACTTTTGGGATATATAAATGAAAATTTCTATTAAATTTGTTAATTTTCGATGATGCAATAAAAACACCCTTGTAAAACATTGCGTGAAATAATAAAGTTGAACGAATTCGTTCGTATTGTGATTCGCTCTTTCTGGACAGGGTGTTAATATTACTTCAGCGTAGTCATAGTTACGTCTAAAGATTTGTATGGTAGAGTGTATGATAACAAGGGATTACAACGTTTAGGTAAAACAATGAAAAAACGCAAAAATCTGATCTGATCAATAAGTCTAACCAAAAATTATAATTATATTAAAGATTTTAGACTAAATAACTGCGGTTAAATGATTTCAGGCGTATTAAAGGATTATATAATGCAAATAAGACGGCATAACCGAAATAGAATTAAAATTATGTTTTAAATCGATTCCACTACAATATAATAGTATTATAATTATGTTCCAATTCTATTCCTTTAGAATAGTATTGGAATTACGTTCTAATTCTATTTTTTTGGAATGGAATTAAAACATAATTCACACACACTATCAAATTAAATTTGAAAGTAATTATCAATAATGTTATTTCAGATTAAGTTGTTATTACAATAGAATCATTCAATTAAGAGTTTCAAGTTGTTTCCAATTACATTTATTAGTTATTTAATAGACACTGAACGTCAATATCCTTTTTCTTAAGCCATGGCTGTTCCCAAACTTTTGTAATACATCTCAGTGCTGTACTACATCTCTCCGACTCAGCTTCAAATAATAATCTTCTGATAGTTCCCGATACTATTTGTTCGGTAGCATGTTCCACAATTATATTAAAAGGAACACATAACTCAATTTCATTTTCAACAAGGTATTTATTTAAAGCATCTTCAGCCAATTCTCTATTTTTTGGGTCCGTAGGATCTATAACAGTTATACCACCAGGTAGATTGTGCATATGATGTCTATCCTGTAAATCATACTAATGTTATAAATATTGATTTGTTAATGTATTAGTGCCTACTGTATGTACTAATCTATCAACTTTTTTTTTAACAAACGTGTTTGGTCGCGTTTCATCTTGTAAAGTTAAATTGATTATGACAGTCGCTTTGCGTTAAATTGATTTGTGCTTTCAATATCTTAAAAGAAATACAATATTTCACGTATTTACCTGGTGTCGACTTGCGTCTACATCGTATAAAACTCCAACAATTATAAAAATTAACACATTTATTGTAAACATAGTGACTCTACATCCGACTTTGTGTACTCGTTATTAGATTTTTGATCTATGCGTTTTATAGTGTTCAGTGAATCCGAATCCAATTGACATTTCCAATCAAGTTTATTACTGTTATAAATTTAGATAAAGCATTAATCAAACATGCATTTTTTCATTACAAAATAAATATTTTTGCATACTTCTTGTGAGCCGTGGATTTGCTTTTTTTGTCGGGACGAATCCCTTCCACACTCTCTGTAACTCCTGTAAGCCAGGATCAACAGCGGCACACACGGAAGAGGCTCTAAGCTGTAAGGGTTAGGCTGGTCCCGGAACACCTAAATGTCTTGGATTCCGATCCGATCGAATTTAATCAGAAAGTTTATAGGAGGAGTTGGAAAGTAAAATTCCACTTCCCTCCAGTGCAAAGCGGGAGACATAAATGAACGAATGAGATATTAAACCTCAGGAAGAGACTCGTATGTTTGGATAAGCCCATTGCAAAGCACCACGGACGTTGTGTTTTTTTTAATAAAGGGTCCTATTTTTATGTGAGCTGTTATTTTTGAGTCCAGTAGTAAGAATGACAAAACCGTTTAAACGCATGGAAGTTTCTCCTAGTTGCCACAAGATCAGTATTATAATAATCCAAACCTGATGCAGATTCCAAGTTGTCCAACATAGTATTGCGTTCGCCTTGCCAGAGATCACACTCCCACAGAATATGATGAGCAGACTGTTCATATGTACAGTCTAAGGTTGAACATTGGCATGTCGGGAATGTAAATAAATTAAATGAGAAAAGTTTACTTTTAAAATTACCGTTGAGCCGTACAGCGATGGGATGAAATGAACCGATGGAAAGAATTGTTAAAGATGTCGGCCCTTGGTGTTGACGTCCCACCTACTATGCCGCTCATCGAGAATGTCATTGTATGCATCGGATAATGATTTGAATTATCTTGAGATGGTCTCGCGGTGGTAAAAATTCTTGATTAATGTTGTCCCTCGTAGAATAATACATGGCCGCGCGTCTTTGAGCATCAAGGTCAACCGGAAGAACGCCTGCAAGCACAGGAAGAGCTTCAGTACTAACCGTCCTGTATGCTTTAGTTAAGGATATTAAAGCTACGCGCTGACTTTGGAGTAATCGTACAGAGCCGATAGTAGCCCGATCGGCCCACATTGGCGAGCCGCAACAAATACAATCTAGATATGTAGCTACATAGATTTGTTTTAGGGTTTTAAAAGTAAGGCACCACGTAGCGGTTGATATTCTAGTTGAGGCAAAGAAGTTGCGTTTAGCTTTTTCACCTACGGTTCTGATGTGTTCTATAAAGTTTAATGTGAAGTTGCGTTCTAAGACTAATCCTAGGTAACAGACCGAATCCTTTCTTTTAATTGATATTTTTGTGGTGTTTAGGCTACCTGCATTGTGAGCAAAGTAACGACGATTTCGCTCGCCCCATTCAGAAATTAAAATTTATATTTTTATTTATTTTATTATATTTATATTTTTTTATTTTATAATTTATTTATTTAGATTTAGATGAAATTAATTATACGAACCTGCCTCTTAATAAAGCTTCCAATGGTAAAAATATTTGGCCATGGTCATTCCCAACCGGTCATAGAAAGAAATCTTAGACTGTTTGTTATTATGCCCATTCTTGAATTTATTTTGTGATGTACTAATATGACCGACCATTAGTCAATATTCACCACCGAAGTAAGTTCAACGGTATATTCCTTGCAGCTTCCTAAATCCTTAATAATGCTATTGATGGACTCCAGTTAAACTAAATTATAATGAAGTTAGCAACACCATACGATGAAGTTAGAATATTACGGGTACTATAACTAAATATCGATTAAGGTTCAAGTTTAGGAATATTAGTTTTGAGATAATTACTCCTTGCTTTACTCCTAGTTATCATAAATAGCTGCATATAGATTACATACTATTTTATGAAAATAAACTTGGATCATAACTTCGATAAGATGGATAAACTGGGGTATAACAACATGGAATATGAAACTAAACTTAAAAGTACTAATAAATTTAATGAAATGTATTTTCTTTTTATTTATTGATTCATAATAACAAATTAAAATTTAATATATAAAATTAATAAAATTTCCGAAATCTCATTTCTCACAATTAGTTCGGATAATAGACACTGTACTGTACTTATTGATATTTTTTTTTTTCTCAAATTTTTTTTTCTAAATGTTATTTCTTCCAGCAGAGCGGCAAAAAGAAATCAATAGAGTACCAAGAATATTTAAAGAGATATAACAAAATTTAGTAAAAAAAAACAATTTACTTTTTGGATAGTTCCACGTCCACTTTATCTTCTTTCGCAATCAACACTAACAAACCTATAATACCATTGATGTTCCAACATCATCGTTTTACATTTCAATACTTGTCCACATGATGATGACGACACAAATTTAATTATTGTAATACTTCCGTATATAACTCTTACTTCACTAACGCGTTTCACAATCGGCGTCACAGAACGTAACAAAAAGGACTGTTCTCTCTGGTATTTATCCAAAGCGTACTCAGCCAAGATCCTGTATTTTGGATCCCTAGGATCTTTATCACGGATATGGTGAGATCTATTCAGTAAATCCTGTGAATCATAAAAAATAATAAATAAGTTTCAATCAAAAGCGGACGTTGGACATTGTCGGACTTGTGATCTTGTGGTCGCCGGTTCGGTCCCCACCCATTGCACCACCGACGAGGACCTTCTCGTTACACAAGCATTTTAGCTTAGCACGGCTGTGGCAGACGATGCTGGCAGCGTTCCCAGAATGCTGGCATGTTTCTCTGCCTTGATACAGTTATCTGACTGCTTATTGATGCATATAATATGTTTTACACATGGGTTTTAAATGGTACAGTTTTTGAACCAGCGGTATCCCCGATTTACGGCTGAGGATCCCATCAGCCTAGCATGGATTAAGGCTACCCATCTTCAAAGGAAGGAAGGAAACGATGATGATTTCACTTTAAATAAACTTTTGAAAATGATCACCTAAAATGCAAAATGTACTTAAATATTTACCTGTTGCGTTAAGCCTTCATTACATAAAACTCCAATTAACATAAAAAACCACAAATATATTGAAATCATAGTGACTGTTGAGGCCACTCAAGCGCCTGACATTTATCGTCCGCAATCGTCACTCCATCGCATCATCGACGAGTAAGGCAAGGCGACGGCGGTTGGCGGGAAGCGACGTGAAACCGCGCGAAACGGCACAACAGTGTGCCATGATTGTTCGAGCTGTTAACATTATTTTTAACCTTCTTATATTATTTTATGTACCAAATACACCCAAGTTGATTTTACTAAGCCCGGAGTATCATTTCTAAGTCCTCAAGAGATTGAAGACCTGCGCATTCATTTTGGTGACCCCGACGTGATCAAATCCAGCGTGAACATCGACCTATCTTCAGTTGGTTCAAATAAAACCAGCGGTCGTCACGGAGATCCAGCCATCCAGCCTTACCTAAGGATTTCGCCAGTGCCAAGCTGCAGCAACCAGTTCCTAGGGAAGTGCAATCCTATGCTTATTACCTTTATCCTATTCATTGCTAAGATTTGCGTAAATAAAGTTGAATCTTTATTTCTAAACACCCGCAAGCAAAAAATATTTTCTATTTTTCGTTTAAATTCGTTTAATTTCTAAAAAACTATACGTTATAATATGGTGTTTCGCAGTCCTACAATAGCATTAACACATAAATTATAACATTATTAACACAATAATAAAGAATTAAAATATCAATTTCGTACTGGGTTCGTAATATCAATACTGTGATTTTAAAATCTTATCTTTTTCAGATCATCCTATAATAATCACATCTAAATCTTATTCTAACGTAAATTTAAAACTAATTACAGGCAAAATTAAGTAGTGTCGTTAAATAAGTGCTGTCCAGACCCATTGTGTGCAGACTTCGTGCTTTCCAACAAGCCGACACAGTGTGCCTCCGTGTCATACACAAAGTACGGGCGTGGCCGGCTGACTGCAGAACCGGTTTGAGGCGGTTTAAAACGTAACGTTGAAATTACTTATTTATTTTATTGCATCTATTGACTGTTATTACTTATTTTTGCATTTATATCGTGATCTTAATATTTGAACCGACAAAATGTGTGATTTAAAAGAGTTAATAAAACAAAGAGGGCATATTAAAGCTAGATTAACTACGTTTGAAAAGTATTTAACACCATTATTGGATTGCAAGGAGACAAGTTCGGTTAAATTAAATGAGCTTCGTTTGCGTTCTAATAAAATACGGGACTTGTCGTGTAACTTCGATGACATTCAGTCACAGATTGAAATGTTAGATGAAGATACCACTAAACAAATGCAAGAGCGTGAGTCGACTGAAAATTTATTTTTTCATTTAATTGCGGAGGCTCAATCATTATTAGAATTATTAGAGAATACAAACAAAATGGAATGTTCATCTAACACTAGTCGTAAGGGCAGTCATTTGAAGTTGCCGCCAATAAAAATTCCGTCCTTTAATGGTGATATAAACAAGTGGCTTTCATTTAGAGATAGACATATATTTCGTTAATACATAGTAATGAAAGTATTGATGACATTAACAAATTCCATTATTTAAAAACTTATTTAGAAGGTCCGGCCTGTGCGGTAATTAATTCTGTAACGGTATCATCCGATAATTATAGCATAGCTTGGCAGCTACTTTGCGAGCGATATGACAATAAACGTCTTCTAATAAATGAACACCTAAAGTGCTTGTTTTCGATCAAACCGCTGACTAGGGAATCCCACAGTGGCATTCGTAATATAATCGACACACTATCTAAACATTTAAGTTCATTAAATTTACTTGGCGAGCCTACTGACAAGTGGGACACTATAATTATTTACATGGCATCGGCGAAGTTAGACAGTGTCACATCTCGTAATTGGGAATCTTGATGCGGAGCATGAATACCTCACCCACTCTAGAAGAATTTTACAAATTTCTTCGTCAACGGGCTACAATTTTAGAAACTTTTAATGTAAATAAAAATTACAAGGTCGATAAACGCCGTAGTTTGCCAAACATGAATTCACTTATTACGTCATCATCCGAAATTTTACCTTCATTGCAGTGTCCTATCTGTAAAAATAATCATAAGTTATACGAGTGTGCTACGTTTAAGAAATTGCCAGTGCCTGATAGAATTTCTAAAATTACATTATTAAAATTATGCAATAATTGTTTACGCAAGGGACATCAGTCATATCAATGTAACTTAGGAGGTTGTAGAATATGTCATAAAAAACATAACACTTTGTTACATAAACAAAACTCGCTACAAATATCATCTACTGAACAGCATTTACACAATAGTAGTAATGACGGCGCGGAGTTACCTACGGCTGTCGCCAACTCGGGCGCATCAACATCCTCCGCTTCCGTTACCATGGCTGCTACGCTTACAAATAAAGCACTTCTTTCTACTGCGTTGGTCAAGGTGGCGTGTAACGGAAATACGTATGTATTAAGAGCACTATTAGACTGTGGTAGTCAAACATCTTTCATTAGTGACCGGACACATCGAGAAACTGGTTTACAAAAACATAACCACGACTATCACTGCGTTTCGGGGATAGGCAGCACTGTAATAAACGTCACAGAACATTGTTATTTAGATATTAAACCAGTAAACTATAATAATTCGTTTAATCGCGTCAAATGTTTTGTTTTACCCCGCATTACTGATAAGCTACCCCATGTTGCAGTGCGTATACAAGATTTAGGCATTCCACAACATGTCCAACTGGCCGATCCCAAGTTTTATAAACCTTCCGATATTGATCTTCTCTTGGGCGCTGATATATTTTGGGACATTGTGGGACCTAATAGAATTAATCTAGGGCCTCAAAGGCCGATTTTACAAGAGACTCATTTGGGATGGATAGTGGTGGGTCCAACTACGTTCCATAGTGATCAAAATAATTCGAAAATACATTGTAATTTTTCTAACGACATAAGTAAACAACTTAGTAAGTTTTGGGAACTGGAGGAGGTACCTGCTACTTTTCAACCAAGTACAAATGATGATTATTGCGAACAATTATTTTCTAATACTACTCGACGAGAAGTCGACGGTAGATTTTGCGTACAAATTCCTTTTAAGGATTCTATTGAAACTTTGGGTGATTCATATAATATTGCTGAAAAAAGATTATTACATCTAGAGCGGAAATTTAAAAATAATCCAGTGCTTAAGCAGCAATATCACGAATTTATTCACGAATATGAACGCTTAGGACACATGACACCTATTTCTAGACCGGTGTTTGGTTGTTATCTACTTCACCACGCCGTCATAAGGGAATCTAGGGAGACTACAAAGCTACGCGTCGTCTTCGATGCATCGTCAAAAACCACTAGTAACATCTCATTGAACGATATTCAATATATTGGACCCGTGGTCCAGGACGATTTATTTTCGATTCTTTTGCGATTTCGACAGCATAGGTTTGTAGTGTCAGCCGATATAGAGAAGATGTACCGACAAATATTGGTGGATTCTCCACAGCGGCATTTACAATTAATTTTGTGGCGCGATGCACCAACTGATCTAATTAAAATATATCAATTAAATACCGTCACCTATGGAACCGCATCCGCACCATATCTTAGTACTAGATGTCTGCTTCAATTGTCAAAAGAATGTGATAACAACTTAATAGCACAGGTGATTAAGGAGGACTTTTACATAGATGACTTTTTAACCGGGTGCGAAACGGAGGGTGACTTACTGCATCTTATAAATTGTGTCACTTCTGCTCTTAACTCTGCTTGTCTTCCGTTACGCAAGTGGCGTTCTAACTTACCATCGCTCTTTCAAAATGAATCGAGCACTTCTCAACTTAAACCTTTAGACCATATGTCTAATTCTACTATTTTGGGTCTAGGTTGGGATCCGTCCAAGGACGTTTTACAATTTTCTTCTAATATAGATTTAAACCATAAAGTTACTTAACGTACTATCTTATCTAATTCAGCTAAGCTGTTTGATCCTTTAGGCTTACTTAGTCCATGCACCATTATACCTAAAATGATTTTACAAAGGCTATGGCTATCAAAAAAGGACTGGGACGATCCGGTAGATGGTCCTATACTTAAGCAATGGATGGGGTTCGCATCTAATTTGAGCTCCATTTCATATAATGAGATACAGAGATGTGCATTGATCCCTGAAGCAGTGAAAATAGAACTACACGTTTTCTCTGATGCGAGTCAGTCCGCATATGATTCAGCGGTTTACCTTAGATCTAGTGATAATTCAGGTCATGTTTTATGTAAGCTTCTTTGCGCTAAAACTAAGGTTGCCCCTGTAAAAACCACAACTATACCCAGACTGGAACTATGCGGTGCATTACTAGCAGCTCGGTTAAGTTCTAAGGTATTAAAAGCATTACGTTGCAAAATTGACTCTGTTTATTGCTGGACAGATTCGACAATAGTCTTAGCTTGGCTATCTCACCAACCATGTGATTTAAAACCGTTTGTTAGTCATCGTGTCAGTGAAATCCATGAACTGATTCCAAACGCCATTTGGAGACATGTTCCAGGTACTAAAAATCCAGCAGATCTAGCATCGCGAGGTGTTTGTCCTAAGTCCATTCAATCTGCTCATATATGGTGGAATGGACCTTCATTTTTATGTGAAGAACCATGCAATTGGCCTCAGAATATAGGAGTACACGATATAACTCAGTTACCTTGTCAGTGAAATCCATGAACTGATTCCAAACGCCATTTGGAGACATGTTCCAGGTACTAAAAATCCAGCAGATCTAGCATCGCGAGGTGTTTGTCCTAAGTCCATTCAATCTGCTCATATATGGTGGAATGGACCTTCATTTTTATGTGAAGAACCATGCAATTGGCCTCAGAATATAGGAGTACACGATATAACTCAGTTACCTGAGGTGAAGGGTTTTAAAAATATACCTAATAATTTATGTACATCTTTACATACATCACATAATAATTCATTTGTAAATATAATTAAATTTGATAGATTTTCTAGATTTACCTCATTACAACGATCTGTTGCTTATGTCATGAGATTTATAAATAACGTACGAAATAAACATTCCAAGTTAACTGGCCCTTTAAGTATTGACGAATTAAATACATCTCTAAAGATTCTTATAAAACAACATCAATACGAATGCTTCATTAATGAATTTAATATTCTTGCAAAAAAACAAACTTTACCGTCTAAGTCACGTATTTTGTCTTTGAGTCCATTCATTAATGATGATGGCATTATATGTGTTGGAGGAAGACTACAACATTCTACAGAACCCTATCAAAAGAAACATCCATTTTTAATAGATACTAATCATATTCTTTCTAAGTTATTATTTACACATTTTCATATAAAGCTCCTACATTGCGGTCCACAACTTTTATTAAATGATTTACGAAATAGTTTTTGGCCCTTAAGAGGCAGAGTGTTAACTAGGAGTACGGTCAATAATTGCAAGGTATGTAAAATTATGAAGGCGAAAAGTTTTAATCCCAAAATGGGAAACTTACCTTCTAGTAGGATAACGCCACATCATCCCTTCCATATCAGCGGTGTCGATTTCGCCGGTCCATTTTACATCACCGATCGGAAAGGTCGCGGTTGTCGTATAACAAAGTGCTATATGTGTTTATTCGTATGTTTTAGCACAAAGTCCGTACATCTCGAAGTAGCTGCCGATCTAAGCACGGACAGCTTTATATTGTGTCTGCGTCGCTTCATAGCGCGTAGAGGTAAACCATTAGAAATTTATTGCGATAATGGCACTAATTTTGTCGGTGCAAATAATGAGATCACAAATTTCTTGCAGTCAAATAAGCACAACGTTACGGGTTTGACTGCCGGGGAAGGGATACGGTTCAAATTTTCCCCTGCTTATTCTCCACATTTTGGGGGACTTTGGGAAGCTGGGGTTAAATCTGCGAAACATCATTTAACGCGTATATTAGGCGATAGGCATCTCACGTTTGAGGAATTAACAACTTTATTTGCGCAAGTTGAGGCGATCCTTAACTCTCGACCCCTAACTCCCCTTTCATCGGATCCCAATGATCTCAATCCTTTGACTCCTGCGCACTTCCTGATAGGCAAACCACTAACTTCATTACCTTCTGAAGACTTAATGAATATCAATCCAAATCGACTAGACCGATACAAACTTCTTGAGAAGATACGACAACATTTTTGGGACCGGTGGCGACATGAATATTTATGCGAACTACAACAGAAGTCTAAGTGGAGGATCCAGCAAAGAGGATTCCAGAAAGGCGATTTGGTCATCATTAACGAACTGAATAGCCCACCTCTCAAATGGCGAATGGGGCGAATACAACAACTTTACCCTGGTTCCGATGGAACCGTGAGAGTGGCAGATATCTTCACATCAAAGGGCGTCGTCCGCAGAGCTGTCCATAATATCTGCTCTTTGGAAGACACAACAGTAACTCGAAGCTCTAACGATTTCGAGGGGGGGGGGGGAAGATGTTGAGGCCACTCAAGCGCCTGACATTTATCGTCCGCAATCGTCACTCCATCGCATCATCGACGAGTAAGGCAAGGCGACGGCGGTTGGCGGGAAGCGACGTGAAACCGCGCGAAACGGCACAACAGTGCGCCATGATTGTTCGAGCTGTTAACATTATTTTTAACCTTCTTATATTATTTTATGTACCAAATACACCCAAGTTGATTTTACTAAGCTCGGAGTATCATTTCTAAGTCCTCAAGAGATTGAAGACCTGCGCATTATTTTTAATATAGCTTTTTATATATATAGCTTCAATATTAGCCAATTCACCCTTCCAATTTAAAAAACTGTCCAAATGTACCCCTAAAAATTTTACCACCTCGACTTTGGCTACATCTTCACCTTTAAGAGTGCACACCAATGTGTCAGAATTTTTGTTAGTGGACTTAAATAAAATTATGTTTGATTTAGTGGCGTTAATTTTCAAACAGTTGAGTGCAAACCATCTATCGAAATGACCCAAAGCTTCATTTACTTTTACATTTAAACTGCTTAAATTATTAGCTGCTACAACGGCATTGGTATCATCGGCAAAAACAGTAAGATTTAAATGTTCAGGCATCTGGTTTACTACACTACATACAAGGTCATTGATAAAAATTATAAAAAATATTGGACCAAGCGTAGATCCTTGAGGAACACCTGTTTTAATTTTGACAAGCCCAGATTTAACAGCTTTTTCACACTTGGTTCTAATGGTGCCAGTCTGCTCATAGCTTTGAGTGTTGACTTCAACAAACATTTGTCTGTTCTGTAGGTAAGATGTAAACAATTGCTTAGCAAGACCTCTCACTCCATAAAAATCCAATTTCGCAATTAATAAGTCATGATTGACCGCATCAAAGGCAGAACTAAGATCTAGGAAGATACCTGCCACCTTTTTCTTGGTATTTAAGTTGCTAACAATATCATTAATTAACGTATCAATAGCGTCCATTGTACCTACACTTTTAAGATACGCAAACTGTCTTAAGTTTATAACTTTATTTAAATTTAGATGCCTAAGTAGTCTTTTCTTTAATAGTATTTCAAAAATTTTAGATTTTGTAGGTAGTAGAGAAATCGGTCTATACATTTTAGGATCATGTACAGAGCCTTTTTTATGTATAGGTACAATTTTAGCTATTTTCAACTGGTCAGGCTTTAATAATATCAACAGAATTTCCCCATATAATTATGCCGTATCGAAGAATTGATGCTACGTAACCATGATACGCATTAAGAGCTGCGCTGATACCAGCCACGCGAGTTATTCTATTTAAAGCAAAAACAAATCTTTGTACCTTAGCGCATAGTTTTTCTATATGCACTTTCCAGTTACAATATTTATCCAATGTTATACCCAAGAAAGTCGCACTTTCAACCTCTTCTACAGCATTATCTGCATATTTTATTTCCAATTGGTGACGTGTGCTATTATAAGCTTGGAATTGTATTAGTTTCGTCTTACTTATATTTACATGTAAATTGTTGTCTGTAAGCCATTCAATTATTTTGTTTAATGTGTCGCTAATTTGTTTCCCAGCGGGGGCAGGCAGAGACAATGGACCTCCCTACACACATCTTTCGCTTCATTCACTCTCATAACATTCTTCATTACAAGCACATCGGTTTAGGGTGGATCGTATTTGACCTTTTGCGAGGATGTCTCCGATTTGGTCAGAGAACGTTCGTTGAGGTTTTTCCCTTCCGACTGTGCCACTCACACTTGCCACATATTTTTATATGTTATTTATCTTATTTAGACTTTCTAACTTTTTTTGTTCTTTTTAGGGTTCCGTATCCGAAGAGTAAGACGGGACCCTCACCCTATTACTAAGACTTCGCTGCCTGTCTGTCACCACTGTCACTGTATCTCAAGAACCGCGATAGCTAGGCAGGTGAAATTTTCACAAATTATTATCTTTCTGTTGCCGGTATAACTACAAATTCTAAAAATAAAATAGAACAAACTTCAATGACGGCAACATGAAGAGACTTTAAAATGGTATGGAACGTGCGTGAGCCCGACTCGCACTTGGCCGGATTTTTTAAAGCCACCCCGCCCTTGTGAAATTAATCCCTGTGTTGCGGGGGGTTAACACTTAATTCACGGACACACAAAGCACATCCATCGCTCCAAGAAACATTTAATTTAAAACACCACTTAGACCGCTAGGTTTGCTCTATCTTCAAATCAAATATCAGATAATTGTGCGGATTAATAATACCAAGTACATTTGCTTGTGTCAATCAACGCGGGTTTATGGGATCATGCTGTAATCAGCCTTGGAAGGAGCTACCTAGATGTGGTTACTGATTGCGGTGCCTCTGTGTGGAGTGAGTTAGCAATATGGCTGAAATTAGGTTTAATTGTTTCATTAAATTGTTGTAGTGATGTTTATTTAGAGTGTGTAGGGAATTATTTTAACGATATGTCAAGATTTTTAGAAAGCTAACGGTTTAAGTATTACTTCAGCCCGTACAACGTCCGCAAATGTTGGTCCTCTCCGACAGATGTTTTTACCATAGTCATCACACTTGGCAGGGACAATTTTTATTTTATTTTATTTCGAAAACAAACAGTTTCTTATAGCTATTTAACAACTATTAATGCTACTGTGAACCATTGAAATGTTTTCGCTTTTAGGTATGTAATGCTTGATCTGTTACAATATAATATATAAGTATTAAAAAATAATTTAGAAAGAAAAATTAGTATTATAGAAAACAGCTAGAGAACCGTGTCAAACCACTGTTTTTAGACTATACGTCTACAAGAAGCTGGGCTCGTATTGAATACGTCTATTTCCGGTAGATCGAGTTTGTTAATATAGTTTAGTTTATATACAATGTCAAGTCTGTCGCTCTGAAACAAAACGCTCTGAACTAATAGATAAGTTCTATCTGTAGGCACTATGAGAGGCCGGAGTATGAAAGACATTATGTAGTCAAAGTAACGTAGGGTCTACTCGCAAGCCTATTTTTAATCCTACTCATATTATAACGCGAAAGTTTGTAAGTATGGATGGATGGATGGAAGTTTGTTACTCTTTCACGCCAAAACGACTGAACGGAATTGGCTGAAATTCTGCACCGGGATAGGTTATACGTTGGATTAACATATAGGCTACAAAACATCACGCTCCGACCCACTGGAGCAGAGTAACGCGGGTAAAATCGCGGGGCGCAGCTAGTATGCCTGTATTTAATTGTTTCATTAATTTGCTAAAGTAATGTGTGGAGGGTGTAGTGAGATTTTTAAAGATGATCAACACCATGACTGGCTTTATAAGCGTCTAATATACGCCACGGCTTAGCGAAGATAAGGATTTGTGGTAGGACTTTTGTTAACCTTTTGTACAAATATTTTTTTTGGATGGACTCTAGTCTATAGCTGATATGAATCAATTGTTTCCATATTTCGAGTAATCTATTAAACATCAACCCAATATATTATAATTATAGAAGAACAGTAATTGATAGCGTATAACTACATAGGCCTTAGCATAACCATACCGCAGAATTAAATTAAAGTTACGAACAAAAGTAAGAAATGAAAATTATATAAGGAAAAGAATTATTAATTGAGCACACATTCTGTTACAACCTTCGCTTTGTTCTCAAAGCAAGAACATTACTTAATTTAGTTAATTTATGTTGAATATAAAAGGGTGCCAGCTACAGCTTATTAAACAATTATCTTTTAATTCCAGTTCGTACCTTCATTTAATCAAATAGTAGAACCTGTTCTGTATTAAATATGGAGAGGTATGAGCATGGTACCTATACTGTTTAAGTGTAACATCCCTCGTCCGTGGGTGTAACTACTCGAGTTGCCAACTGAAAACCAGCGCTAGGTATCGCCTAGCCTATGCTGAGGTGGCGACTTTTTCGGCAGAACATGCAAGGCGTATTACTTATTGTTTTGTACATATAGCTAAATGTTCTATGTAATATCTTGTGTGTTGTGCTGAATTAAATGTATTTTCTTTCTTTCTTATCGTCCAGGGGGCAAAACAAAGCCTTTGTTTTAATGGAGTAACATGCGTAACGTATCCACTCCACTGCCGCAGGGAAAATGATAGCATGTTCCTCACGCCATTTTTATTTACAATAGAATACATACATACATATAATCACGCCTGTCTCCCATGGGGATAGGCAGAAACTACAGAACGCCACCTGCTACGATCCTTACACACTCCCTTTGCCTCGTCAACGTTCATACATCTGGTCACACGCACGCCGGTTGCGAGTATTACGCACCGGACCTTTCTGAAGAACATCACCTATGAGGTCAGTCTATGTCCTTCTAGGGCGTCGCCTCTCGGCGTTTCCACTCACATCTGCCTTGTAAATACCTTTTGTTAGGCCTTTCATTTATCCTTTCCACATGACCAAACCACCTAAGCATACTCTTTTCAATTTACAATAGAATGTCAAAAAAATGCATTAGACTCTTAACGCAGCTTCATCTGCATTTGATTACCACAATGCTCCCACGTGTGTTAGTGTGCTATTTTGGGCTGCAACTACGAACACTGCGTCTTGCGTAGCGGCGGCTTGTGCGATTGAACCAGGCATGAAACCAGAGCGGACACTGGAGCGATGTGGATTTCTGTTGCCATAATGAAAATTATAACAACAATAAAAACCGGCCAAGTGCGAGTCGTACTCGCGCACGAAAGGTTCCGCACCATTTTTTGGGTTCCGTAGCCGAAGGGTAAAAACGGGACAGACAGCGAAGTCTTAGTAATGGGGTCCCGTTTTTACCCTTCGGGCAACGAACTCTAAAAAGTAAGTTATTAACAAATACGGAAACAAAAAGAAAAAAACATTAGTTTTTTGGATAATTTTCTGTTTGATTTCAGCATTATTATCTTTTTATACTGAGTTTATTATATTATATATTATTTCATAAGATGATTTATTCAATGCTATTAAAATTGAAATTGGTAAGTAAATAATTTCATATAAATCATGAAAATAGATTTTCATTCATGCACTTTAGAAAAGAGGGATTTTGCCATAATCACCACGCTTGGCAGACGGATTGGTGATCGCAGTAAGATGTAAACCTTGAGCTAATAGATGCTGCTGCCCATCCATCAGCCATATGTCCCTTAGTCGCCTTTTACGACACCCATGGGAGGACATGGGGTGGTCTATTCTAAGCCGAAAACCACACGGCAATCCCTCTACGATCCTGGCTTGCCAAGGTCTGTTAAGAGGAGGCCCATGTTCAGCAGTGGACGTCAACGGGCTGTTGATGATGATGATGATGACTTTAGAAAATACTGTCGTTTATTTTCTGCGGAAACAAAAAAATAAAAGAACCCCGGGCACGTGTAACATTATTTAAAATCGGGGGTAACTTCCATTTGTAAAGTTTAAGATTTTGTCTTTCGTTGTGACGGCAATTTTGTATTGTAAGAATTTTGTACTTCACTACGTCAATGCACACGCACCGCTCACGCTACCACTTCTCAGAACGCCGACTTTGTCGTATCGGCCTTAGAGCCTTTATATTAATCCAGGTTAAATTCAATCTGTGCCATATTTCATTTCAAATCCTACCAATATATTATGTTGCTTGGTTAAGTCCTTTTTTCAAATTTATAGTATGTACATATTATTAAGCTGATGCCTGTTTCCCAGCAAGGTAGGCAGAGACAATGGACCTCCACTTGCTACGAGCCCTACACACATCTTTCGCTTCATTCACTCCCATGACATTCTTCATACAAGCACGTCGGTTTAGGGTGGATCTTATTTGACCTTTTGCGAGGATGACTCCAATTTGGTCAGAGAACGTTCGTCGAGGTCTTCCCCTTCCGACTGTGCCACTCACTTGCCATGTATACCTGTTTTGTCAATCTTTCTTCATCCATTCTTTCCACGTGACCAAACCATATATTATTAGTGGGCTTAAATATACATAAAATATACCTACATATTTATTTCAAACTTAATTAATCTTCACGGTACTTTTCACAACGAAATAGAATCCATTTAATTATAGTTGCCGCGTTCTTATTCGGATCCGGCTTCATTAACAAATCCGGTGGCAAATCCGCAGCCGTAACGCGGGTGTCATTGCTGCCACGCAATTTTCCTTAACAAATCCACGAAGTAAGGAATTTCAGTAGATTGCCTACCGTGAAATTATTATTTGAATGAAGGCTCTTATCTGTAATATAACCTATACTTTGTTTAAAAATAAACATGTTTTTGTTCTTATTGGGGGAGCTGAATTGTCAGGTTAAATGATGGTGTAATATATTTTTCCTTTACGACAATTGAAAGAAAGAAAGAAAATACATTTAATTCAGCACAACACACAAGATATTATACAACAAACATTTAGTGAAGAGCACAAAACAATACGACGACTTGCATGTTCTGCCGAAAAAAGTCGCCACCTCAGCATAGGTTAGGCGAAACCTAGCGCTGGTGTTCAGTTGGCAACTCGAGTAGTGACCCATGGACGAGGGATGCAACAATTAAGTAGCATTAATGCAATATTCATTCAAATTTGTAGGAAAAAAAAATTATAATACTTTTATATAGCTTAGCGTCAAACGAAAATAAAAAGTCCCAATTGTCCTTATAAATAATGATTAGATAAAAATACAATAAAAAAATTCGCGTCTTTCTGTTTTTTTCTTTAAATAAGGTTTCTCGCCTTTCTTATTTAGGGAACTATATCCCTGTACTGCAGGGGATTTAACAAACACATAATTCTAGATTTGAAAGTAACCCTTGACTCAGCACAACTATTCATAGTTCTCACAAACAATTTTGCCTGGGCTGAAATGGGGTTCGTCCACTCTGATCGCGCGATCCGTTGCCTGTGGAAACGGATAGCGCGTCAAATGTGCTTTCTAATCGCGATATCAGTTTCACATTAAACTAACGTATGGAAAAATGGAACACTATCGCGCGATCCGATTCCACTGAAACAATTTATTAAATAATTTCTGGTCTGATCGCAGACACCTTTTACGCGCTATCCGTTTCCGCAGGCAACGGATCGCGCGATCAGAGAGGTTGAACCCCGGAAATGGAACCCAAATACACCAAGTCACAGAAACCAATCAAAACCATTGTAATAAACACTGAACCACCGGTGCAGTCCAATAAATTACCACTCTAAATAGCAATGTCCAAATTCATACCCAATTCTTGTAATATCTGATAGGAACTATTATATGATTTCTGGTACAAAAAGTAGATATAGTAAGTAGTTTGCCCGCTGAATAAGCAAATTGAAGTGGCAATGAGCTGGCCATGTTTGGAGAAGGATTGACAGCCGTTGGAGCAGACGTTTCCTAGAGAGTTTTTTTTTTCGGACGGACATTTGTTGTTAGCCTCGACTCTTTTGCTACTTCACCGGGCATAAAGGCGATCAGAGCTCCAGCCTAGATAAATGGTTTAAATACTACAAACAAAGCAACCTGCGCAAGGGGCCTTCCCTGTGGGACTTAGACCTCGGCTCGGGGCGGTCGCTGGCGATGAGATTGAGGGATTTTGGCTTTTTGTATTTAAGGGAAGTTTTGTGCAATCAGACCGCGTCCCGGCAAACGTTCCCCGGCAAGATGGACCGATGACCCGAAAAGGGTAAACGGAGTACACTGGATGCAGAGGGTGAATGACCACGTGTTGTGGCGCAAATTAGGGGAGGCTTATGTCCAGTAGACAGAAATAAGCTGATTAATTAAATTACCCCCCAGTTAAATCAACAGTCTTCATCACTAAAACATAAATGCAGCTAAATTTTAACAATAGATGGCGCTTATCGACATTATTAACGTTAAGTTAATTATTTTCCTCAATAGCGTAATTATTGTCCTATGCGATAATCGAATCTGCATCAGATTGGCGCACAGGTAGTTAGTGGTTATTATTTCGACTGTATTATATGAGGTTCTTGCAAAGTATGTGCCATCTATTTAACAGTAGATAGAATGATGTGTATTAATAAAGTTAATGAAAAAAAAATTGTTTGACTGTGACGATTTTTTTAGATAAAATAACATCTATACTAATCAATAAAGCTGAAGAGTTTGTTTGTTCGCTTGAACGCGCTAATCTCAGGAACTGCTGACCCGATGTTTTTTTTTTTGTTAAGTGTTAGATAGTCTGTTTATCGAGGAAGGCATTGGCCATATAATGAAGTTCTTACGAAAAAGGATGTTACGCTGGTAAAACCGCGAGTGGGACGCTAGTTAGTTAAATATATCATATTTAATATATCACAAGTATTAGTTAGGTGAGGATTTTCTCACTCTGCGCTACACCAGGAGGTGGGTCCATCATAACTATTATTGGAGGACGACTCAATGTTCATAATATATTAATAACATTTTATTTTTGGTATGGAAAAATACATTTTATTTGTCCATGTATTTTTTTTTCACTTACGTCTTTCTCTTTTTCATTAGGTAGGTACGTGACATTATCTCCTATCTCCTATTAAAGGGATGGCATATATTTTGTTAACACCTTATATAATTGGTAGAAAACCACATTGTATGTTCAAGGTAATCGTAATAAATTCGTTCATTAAATTATTTGCTTTAAATTATTTAAAAATTGCTCAAACCGCACGATTTTGCCTACTACATATTTATTTTGCAAAAATGCTAATTTGATGAGTAAATAAGATTGGGCTTGCTAATTATAATAGCAGTTGCTTTAATATGTAAGCATGTAAGTCACATTGAAACGAAATATTCAAGAAATCGTGAAACACAGTTACTGTAATGATCGTTCTACATGAAGTGGGCAGGTAAATAGTTTATGCACCAGGCGCCAGATTCTACGATCTTAATGGTGTATAGTGAAACTGTTTCTGAATGTTTCTGACGTATAATGGCACATCCAACCTGTTCTGAACTTTAGATACAGACTCATCATCATTTCAGCCGTAGGACGTCCACTGTTGGACATAGGCCTCCCTCATAGATCTCCAGTTGTTGCGGTTAGAAGCGGCCTGCATCCACGTGATCCTGCGGCTTTAACCAGATCGTCCGTCCATCTAGTAGGTGGACGTACGCTTGCCGATCCGCGGTCTCCATTCGAGAACTTTTCGGCTCCAACGGCCATCTGTTCTCCTTGCTATATGGCCTGCCCATTGCCACTTCAACGAACTAATCCGTTGGGCTATGTCGGTAACCCGCATACATACAGACTCATAATGATAAAATATTGTCCACCTAACTCCACTATAAAATATATGACCTATGTCACTCCTTAGTTCCTAAACAATTTAATGAGGCTGAAACTGTACCCGCCTTCTTGTCTTGGTGTAGTAAGTAGTGAAAGCCTCATGGCTATAGGTATGTTTGCCGGAAAATAATGTAACCTCAGGATAACGCGACATATTTAAAGAGAAAGAACTTATAACCCGTTGCAGTAATTTTTAGTTTGTCCATTACAAAGAAAATTACGAACATCCACGTAAATATATGTGTATTAATACTTTCGTAGCGTAGCGGTATTTGGCTCGCTTTGTCTCGGAGCCCGTGGGTTCGACCCTCACGCCAGATAAGATTTTTTTTGATATTTTTGCAATTCTAAGATTTCGTTCCGCGTCTGGATGGTTAACGGTAAACCCCCCGTGCCTCGGAAAGCACGTTAATTAGTTGGTCCTGATTATTATAACATCATCTATAACAATCTTACACAAAAACCCTATCTCGGGAGGAGGCCCATGTTTAATAGTGGACGCTGTATGGGCTGATGATGATATTTAACGCGGGTTTGTGTTGACATGCCTTCGTCTACGAGAAAGCATGTAACATAGAATGCTTACCTACCCCCCTTAGTTTCATTAGCTTTTATCCATCACAATGGACACAAGGTATGTCTGTACCTAGAAAATGTATACCTAGTCATTTTCTAGGTACAGACATACCTTTTGTTTTAACAAGTACACTAAATCATTAATTATATATTTGCTCTACTAAAATACATTAACAATAAAGAAAAAAACTTCAAGTGTAATAATTTGTGTCCGTGAAATGTATGTTTGTAAAGTCCCCCGCGACACAGGGATTTATTTCCCTAGTGCGGGAGTTGCCTTTAAAAAAAAAAAAAAAAAAAAAAAAAAAAAAAAAATTAATAAAAATAACGTAGACGATCAATATTAACTAGAATAATATTTAAATTTAACACATGGAATGGGTTACGTTATCAAAATATACTGGTGGAAAAAAAATTGGTTAAAAATGTGTTCCATTTTAAATAAAATTAAAATAAAAACCTTCATTATCAGCCCGTAAAACGTCAACGACTGAAGAAGCCTTCTTACGTCGGAGGGTTTTGCTATAGTCAACAGTCATCACGTTTGGCAGGCGGGTTGGTGACCGCAGCATTATGCTGTAACACAAAGGGAAACGCTTCTGACGTTCAATTGTTTTAATTGGGGGGTAATAATTAAATTACCCCCCAATTAAAACAACAGTCTTTATTACTAAAACATAAATTCAGCTAAATTTTAACAATAGATGGCGTTTATCGACAATATTAACGTTAAGTTAATTATTTTCCTCAATAGCGTAATTATTGTCCTATGCGATAATCGAATCTGCATCAGATTGGCGCACAGGTAGTTAGTGGTTATTATTTCGACTGTATTATATGAGGTTCTTACAAAGTATGTGCCATCTATTTAACAGTAGATAGAATGATGTGTAGTAATAAAGTTAATGAAAAAATAAATAATGACTGTGACGATTTTTTTTATAAAATAACATCTATACTAATCAATAAAGCTGAAGAGTTTGTTTGTTCGCTTGAAACGCGTTAATCTCAGGAACTGCTGGTCCGATGTTATTTTTTTTGTTAAGTGTTAGATAGTCTGTTTATCGAGGAAGGCATTGGCCATATAATGAAGTTCTTACGAAAAAGGATGTTACGCTGGTAAAACCGCGAGTGGGACGCTAGTTAGTTAAATATATCATATTTAATATATCACAAGTATTAATTAGGTGAGGATTTTCTCACTCTGCGATACACCAGGAGGTGGGTCCATCATAACTATTATTGGAGGACGACTCAATGTTCATAATATATTAATAACATTTTATTTTTGGTATGGAAAAATACATTTTATTTGTCCATGTATTTTTTTTTCACTTACGTCTTTCTCTTTTTCTTTAGGTATAGGTACGTGACATTATCTCCTATTAAAGGGATGGCATATATTTTGTTAACACCTTATATAATTGGTAGAAAACCACATTGTATGTTCAATTGTTGAGGTAATCGTAATAAATTCGTTCATTAAATTATTTGCTTTAAATTATTTAAAAATTGCTCAAACCGCACGATTTTGCCTACTACATATTTATTTTGCAAAAATGCTAATTTGATGAGTAAATAAGATTGGGCTTGCTAATTATAATAGCAGTTGCTTTAATATGTAAGCATGTAAGTCACATTGAAACGAAATATTCAAGAAATCGTGAAACACAGTTACTGTAATGATCGTTCTACATGAAGTGGGCAGGTAAATAGTTTATGCACCAGGCGCCAGATTCTACGATCTTAATGGTGTATAGTGAAACTGTTTCTGAATGTTTCTGACGTATAATGGCACATCCAACCTGTTCTGAACTTTAGATACAGACTCATCATCATTTCAGCCGTAGGACGTCCACTGTTGGACATAGGCCTCCCTCATAGATCTCCAGTTGTTGCGGTTAGAAGCGGCCTGCATCCACGTGATCCTGCGGCTTTAACCAGATCGTCCGTCCATCTAGTAGGTGGACGTACGCTTGCCGATCCGCGGTCTCCATTCGAGAACTTTTCGGCTCCAACGGCCATCTGTTCTCCTTGCTATATGGCCTGCCCATTGCCACTTCAACGAACTAATCCGTTGGGCTATGTCGGTAACCCGCATACATACAGACTCATAATGATAAAATATTGTCCACCTAACTCCACTATAAAATATATGACCTATGTCACTCCTTAGTTCCTAAACAATTTAATGAGGCTGAAACTGTACCCGCCTTCTTGTCTTGGTGTAGTAAGTAGTGAAAGCCTCATGGCTATAGGTATGTTTGCCGGAAAATAATGTAACCTCAGGATAACGCGACATATTTAAAGAGAAAGAACTTATAACCCGTTGCAGTAATTTTTAGTTTGTCCATTACAAAGAAAATTACGAACATCCACGTAAATATATGTGTATTAATACTTTCGTAGCGTAGCGGTATTTGGCTCGCTTTGTCTCGGAGCCCGTGGGTTCGACCCTCACGCCAGATAAGATTTTTTTTGATATTTTTGCAATTCTAAGATTTCGTTCCGCGTCTGGATGGTTAACGGTAAACCCCCCGTGCCTCGGAAAGCACGTTAATTAGTTGGTCCTGATTATTATAACATCATCTATAACAATCTTACACAAAAACCCTATCTCGGGAGGAGGCCCATGTTTAATAGTGGACGCTGTATGGGCTGATGATGATATTTAACGCGGGTTTGTGTTGACATGCCTTCGTCTACGAGAAAGCATGTAACATAGAATGCTTACCTACCCCCCTTAGTTTCATTAGCTTTTATCCATCACAATGGACACAAGGTATGTCTGTACCTAGAAAATGTATACCTAGTCATTTTCTAGGTACAGACATACCTTTTGTTTTAACAAGTACACTAAATCATTAATTATATATTTGCTCTACTAAAATACATTAACAATAAAAAAAAAAACTTCAAGTGTAATAATTTGTGTCCGTGAAATGTATGTTTGTAAAGTCCCCCGCGACACAGGGATTTATTTCCCTAGTGCGGGAGTTGCCTTTAAAAAAAAAAAAAAAAAAAAAAAAAAAAAAAAAAAAAAAAAAAAAATTAAATTAATAAAAATAACGTAGACGATCAATATTAACTAGAATAATATTTAAATTTAACACATGGAATGGGTTACGTTATCAAAATATACTGGTGGAAAAAAAATTGGTTAAAAATGTGTTCCATTTTAAATAAAATTAAAATAAAAACCTTCATTATCAGCCCGTAAAACGTCAACGACTGAAGAAGCCTTCTTACGTCGGAGGGTTTTGCTATAGTCAACAGTCATCACGTTTGGCAGGCGGGTTGGTGACCGCAGCATTATGCTGTAACACAAAGGGAAACGCTTCTGACGTTCAATTGTTTTAATTGGGGGGTAATAATTAAATTACCCCCCAATTAAAACAACAGTCTTTATTACTAAAACATAAATTCAGCTAAATTTTAACAATAGATGGCGTTTATCGACAATATTAACGTTAAGTTAATTATTTTCCTCAATAGCGTAATTATTGTCCTATGCGATAATCGAATCTGCATCAGATTGGCGCACAGGTAGTTAGTGGTTATTATTTCGACTGTATTATATGAGGTTCTTACAAAGTATGTGCCATCTATTTAACAGTAGATAGAATGATGTGTAGTAATAAAGTTAATGAAAAAATAAATAATGACTGTGACGATTTTTTTTATAAAATAACATCTATACTAATCAATAAAGCTGAAGAGTTTGTTTGTTCGCTTGAAACGCGTTAATCTCAGGAACTGCTGGTCCGATGTTATTTTTTTTGTTAAGTGTTAGATAGTCTGTTTATCGAGGAAGGCATTGGCCATATAATGAAGTTCTTACGAAAAAGGATGTTACGCTGGTAAAACCGCGAGTGGGACGCTAGTTAGTTAAATATATCATATTTAATATATCACAAGTATTAATTAGGTGAGGATTTTCTCACTCTGCGATACACCAGGAGGTGGGTCCATCATAACTATTATTGGAGGACGACTCAATGTTCATAATATATTAATAACATTTTATTTTTGGTATGGAAAAATACATTTTATTTGTCCATGTATTTTTTTTTCACTTACGTCTTTCTCTTTTTCTTTAGGTATAGGTACGTGACATTATCTCCTATTAAAGGGATGGCATATATTTTGTTAACACCTTATATAATTGGTAGAAAACCACATTGTATGTTCAATTGTTGAGGTAATCGTAATAAATTCGTTCATTAAATTATTTGCTTTAAATTATTTAAAAATTGCTCAAACCGCACGATTTTGCCTACTACATATTTATTTTGCAAAAATGCTAATTTGATGAGTAAATAAGATTGGGCTTGCTAATTATAATAGCAGTTGCTTTAATATGTAAGCATGTAAGTCACATTGAAACGAAATATTCAAGAAATCGTGAAACACAGTTACTGTAATGATCGTTCTACATGAAGTGGGCAGGTAAATAGTTTATGCACCAGGCGCCAGATTCTACGATCTTAATGGTGTATAGTGAAACTGTTTCTGAATGTTTCTGACGTATAATGGCACATCCAACCTGTTCTGAACTTTAGATACAGACTCATCATCATTTCAGCCGTAGGACGTCCACTGTTGGACATAGGCCTCCCTCATAGATCTCCAGTTGTTGCGGTTAGAAGCGGCCTGCATCCACGTGATCCTGCGGCTTTAACCAGATCGTCCGTCCATCTAGTAGGTGGACGTACGCTTGCCGATCCGCGGTCTCCATTCGAGAACTTTTCGGCTCCAACGGCCATCTGTTCTCCTTGCTATATGGCCTGCCCATTGCCACTTCAACGAACTAATCCGTTGGGCTATGTCGGTAACCCGCATACATACAGACTCATAATGATAAAATATTGTCCACCTAACTCCACTATAAAATATATGACCTATGTCACTCCTTAGTTCCTAAACAATTTAATGAGGCTGAAACTGTACCCGCCTTCTTGTCTTGGTGTAGTAAGTAGTGAAAGCCTCATGGCTATAGGTATGTTTGCCGGAAAATAATGTAACCTCAGGATAACGCGACATATTTAAAGAGAAAGAACTTATAACCCGTTGCAGTAATTTTTAGTTTGTCCATTACAAAGAAAATTACGAACATCCACGTAAATATATGTGTATTAATACTTTCGTAGCGTAGCGGTATTTGGCTCGCTTTGTCTCGGAGCCCGTGGGTTCGACCCTCACGCCAGATAAGATTTTTTTTGATATTTTTGCAATTCTAAGATTTCGTTCCGCGTCTGGATGGTTAACGGTAAACCCCCCGTGCCTCGGAAAGCACGTTAATTAGTTGGTCCTGATTATTATAACATCATCTATAACAATCTTACACAAAAACCCTATCTCGGGAGGAGGCCCATGTTTAATAGTGGACGCTGTATGGGCTGATGATGATATTTAACGCGGGTTTGTGTTGACATGCCTTCGTCTACGAGAAAGCATGTAACATAGAATGCTTACCTACCCCCCTTAGTTTCATTAGCTTTTATCCATCACAATGGACACAAGGTATGTCTGTACCTAGAAAATGTATACCTAGTCATTTTCTAGGTACAGACATACCTTTTGTTTTAACAAGTACACTAAATCATTAATTATATATTTGCTCTACTAAAATACATTAACAATAAAAAAAAAAACTTCAAGTGTAATAATTTGTGTCCGTGAAATGTATGTTTGTAAAGTCCCCCGCGACACAGGGACTTATTTCCCTAGTGCGGGAGTTGCCTTAAAAAAAAAAAAAAAAAAAAAAAAAAAAAAAAAAAAAAAAAAAAAAAAATTAATAAAAATAACGTAGACGATCAATATTAACTAGAATAATATTTAAATTTAACACATGGAATGGGTTACGTTATCAAAATATACTGGTGGAAAAAAAATAGGTTAAAAATGTGTTCCATTTTAAATAAAATTAAAATAAAAACCTTCATTATCAGCCCGTAAAACGTCAACGACTGAAGAAGCCTTCTTACGTCGGAGGGTTTTGCTATAGTCAACAGTCATCACGTTTGGCAGGCGGGTTGGTGACCGCAGCATTATGCTGTAACACAAAGGGAAACGCTTCTGACGTTCAATTGTATACGCTTGTTATAGATGATGCTACAACAATCAGGACCAACAACGGCTTAACGTATTGTATATTGACAATTATCATATCATCATCATTTCATTTACCCATTTTTTTTTTTTTAATTCAACACAGTGTGTTCGACGGTTGACTTAATTTTATTGTCATATCAATTATTATCGGATTTTATGGAAATACTAGTTTTCGCCACCGTAACACCCGTTTCCGTAGAACTTAATAAAAAAAACTCATAGCCTTCCTCGATAAGTGGGCTATCCAACACTGAAATATTTTTTCAAATCGGACCATTATTTCCTGAGATGCGCTTGTTGAAGAAAATAAACAAACTCTTCAGCTTTATAATATATAAGTAGATAAGTATAAATCTAATAATGAAATTCATGGCTTTTATATTAATACTAGTATGATAATTATAGCTAATAATAATAATTTTTTTATTAAAATATAGGAATACGATAATAATTCATGATTCTTAATACCCGGTAATAAAATGAATATACCGGCATTTCTTGAGAGTTATTCGGTAATACTATTTTTTGGAGAGTTTTGTGCAACTGCTGCTCTACTTAAACATTAACTAGTTTTTTCAAAATTGAGATTAATAAAATTCGACCACCGGCAGGATTCAAACCTGCATCTTTGGGTAAAGCCCCCAATGCCTTAACCAATTAGGCTACGGTGGAACCACAGCCGGTCATCAAAATTTATTAATCTCTTTGTAACACGTCTCTAAGGGGGACGTTAGTGCCATCTATCGGTAATGATTCGCATTACTTCGATAAATTGGTATTAAATATTAAACGATGACACCGTCCGTTTTTCACATTATTTAAATGTTTTGAACTCTTTATGGAAAAGATTACCTTATACTATATTTCAAAATTGGGATTAATCAATTTCGATGACCGGCGGTGGTTCCACCGTAGCCTAATTGGTTAAGGCATTGGGCTTTACCCAAAGATGCAGGTTCGAATCCTGCCGGTGGTCGAATTTTATTAATCTCAATTTTGAAATATAGTATAAGGTAATCTTTTCCATAAAGAGATCAAAACATTTAAATAATTTACTAGTTTATACCAAATTACGGAACAGGAGTTACCAAGCTAAGACAGGCAGGCCAGCTCGGTCGTTAACAACAATTTAAAAGTACATCCAAAGCTTGTGTAAAGCTGCCCATGAATTTTCATACAACGAATATCTACGGGAAGCGCATGTATGAAAAGAATGCATAACAGTACTGATAAAGCATTGTTTTTAAGTCTGCCATTGTTAAGCATACATTCAAAACAACTATTACAGACGATTTATTGCTCTGTGAGGAAGCTACCAACACAATTAATATATACACTTACAGATGTACGAGAATAATGCTAGAGGAAACCGTTCTCAGGGACATCTTATAAGTACAATGGAAACATAAGCTATGTGGCTCTAGTTTTGCTTTGTGGCTTTTTTTAACCTAAGTTTTGAGTAACATTGTAATGGTTTTTAGGATGAATTAATTAATGTGTGTTGCAAGAAAAAAATATTTATAAAAATTATTTAATAACTTAGATAAAATTATGAATAGTAACGTAACGGCAAGTGTGAGTGGCACAGTCGGAAGGGGAAGACCTCGACGAATGTTCTCTGACCAAATTGGAGACATCCTCGCAAAAGGTCAAATAAGATCCACCCTAAACCGACGTGCTTGTATGAAGAATGTTATGAGAGTGAATGAAGCGAAAGATGTGTGTAGGAATCGTAACAAGTGGAGGGCCATTGTCTCTGCCTACCTCGCTGGGAAATAGGCGTGAGCTTATTAGGTATGTATATTACTTTAAGAACATTTTATGCCAAAGTTTCTGTATGCAACAATTCAAAGATTGAGATATTATACGTCAAAATCTTGCAAGCCGTTTCCAAAATAAGCCGAAATTAACAAACACTTCTATGAATTAATATGCATTAAGTAGAAACCTCTTTTTTCATTTAAACAGGTACTTAAGTAATATTAATTAGTATTTATATAGATGCATAGCTATTATAATTCTATATACATAAATATTAATGATGGCGTATCAATAAACGTAATGATTTTGTCATATGTTTCGAACAGAAATTTTCAGTCAACAATAAATTATGCAAATTTCATCAATCAACGTTTATTGTTTTGTATCCAATGATTTAATTTCATTGTGGATATCGATGGTTTTAATGAATTCTGAAAATGTTTCACAGAGAGAAAAAAATTAGGTATGTACTGTATCAGTTATTTGATTATACTGTTTGTTTTACAACCCAACAACCTCCGTAGCGGTATTTGGCTCGCTGTAAATCTCGGAGGTCGTGGGTTCGATCTCGACTCCGGACAGGAAATCTTTGCGTAAATTCTAAGATTTCTTTCCGGGTTTGGTTGGTTGAGGGGCTACCCTCCGTGCCTCGTAAAACACGTTAAGCCGTTGTCTCCGGTTGTTATAACATCATCTATAACAATATTGTAAACCAAGGAACAGCAGCGTTTCTCTGTATATTACGACATAAAACTGCGGTCACCAACCTGCCTGCTAAGCGTGGTGACTATGGCAAATACCTTCCCTCGGGAGGAGGCCCATGTTCAGCAGTGGACATCATACGGTCTGATGATGATGATGATGAAAATGTTCCACCTTAGCACTTATCCAGCTTGTGTATTTCCCTTTCCATGTCCAACTGTGACACCGGTCTCGGGAAATCTACACGCTTTTGTATTTGACCAGTTAAAAAAGCGTTTGTAAAACTTCTTTTAACGTTGCTTGATCGCAAAAACGTGCTCAGTTGACGCGAGTTTAGCACGGGTTGGTTGAATTGTGCAGTATAATACAAAAGCGTGTGGATTTCGCGAGACCGGTCTCGCCAGTTGTACACAGAAACACACAGCTTATCCGATATAATACTCCTAAGCTAATGCAGTTTACAAATTAGTTGTAGTATACATTATTTGAAGCTGTTGTTGTTATCTCTGAAGCACTGATATCGATTTCTCTATCCAAAATTTGCCACCTCTTCTTATTGTCCAAGGGATGGATTTAAAAATATCTTTGGATGCCTACGCCATAAAGATAATACACCCAGCAAGTTTCAGGTCTCTACGTAAAGGGTTTTAGACTGTGCCTTGATCCGACAATCAGTCATTCAGGACATTTTTTTATTTTGTTTATTTATTTATTTCCACAAAAAGGTAAACTAAACCAAATTTTGAAGAAAGATTTAATGTCATCAATAAATTGATTTACCAACCACCAATCATTATTATAATAAAGATAAATAATAAAAAAGAAAGTTAAAGCCCATGTCGAAACGCCGGAATATTAAAAAGGTTATGATTTTCCTTAAAATTGTACCGGGATTGAAACCCGCGTCTACTAAATTAAAATTAATCAATAACACACACAGTATGAACATTGAGCAGATACAATATATTGATCCAATTAGTATGAAATAATGAATTTATTCAGCACTTTGGTATTTACATACACTTGTACTTGTCAGAATCACAATGTTACACAATTATTCTTATTCTAAGAATTAAACTAGATACTTAACTAACAGGTCGCAAATTGCAGGATATTACAGAAAAAGTAGTCCGTCCGTCCGCTTATCATTAATTCCTTTACTCATAATAAGTTTAAGTTCACATTAATTTTTATAGGTTTTAGTGGATCAATTTAGAAGTTTGGTAAAAACATACAATAAAGTGACACACACTTTTTTTGTTTTCCGGGGCGAAATGCATTTAGGTACGCATTCCCACCGCCGCTGCAGCGTATTTGCGCGCTGGCGGTGAGATATGTGGGACTCGCCCTCTCCATAGCGTGGTATGCTAAACTCATACCACGAGGAGAGGACCCTACACCACTAAAACCCCCTGGACACTCCTTCGATCCGCCGTTGGCGGGATCCGGGTACGCATAAGCAATCCGGCCCCCCGACGGCACCCGCGGCCAGTGTGGCACCTAGGGATCTCCTGGGAAAGTGACACACTCCTTGAGGCACCCTTAAGGGGTTAGGACCACGACCCACTGACTGATATATAAGTCTGATTTATGAATATAAGAGGAATTGATCGCTGGCACATAATAATATATGTATCAGATACACAAAGTTACTAATTAATATCAATCATCTGTCTGTGTATTGATCGATGTGTCAAACATTGGCATTTTAATGGGATTTTTTGTTTCAAAACCAATTCAGTTTGTTACTAATGAAATCGAATCATGTTATATTGAAATGGATGAGCTTATAATAGTGTTTGTGTTGTGATATTTGCTTAGTTCGTAAAATTTAATTAAAAGTTATGTTTGCGTTCTACCAAAGCTGATGTTTTAGTTTTGATATGGAGTTAAATAAATGTTTGTAACATATTATTATTTCTATAATAACATCAGCCTCGGAGCGGATTCCATTTTAGCTTTGAGAGACATAAAAATTATGTTTTTTGATTCTGGCTAGTTCAGTAAGAACACTATGCCATGGATATCGCATTTTATCTAGACACGCTGTAATGTGTCAAGCCAAGTTCTAGTAACAGAATTGGCGAGCAGCACCGTGTGTAATCTCACTTCTTTTGTCGTTGAAGTCAACAACCAAGGCATATATCATAATATTGAACTTGGCTCTCCTTTCATATTTATGTTTTTATGGGTAATAAACTAGCTATACGCGCGCGCTTTATCCCACTTATACACCAGCCCATAGCCTTCCTCAATAAATAGGCTACCTCATACTGAAAGAATTTTACAAGTCAGGTCCGTAGTTTCTGTGATTAGTGCGTTCAAGCAAACACACAAACTCTTCAGCTTTATGTATTAGAATAGATTTAATATCAACCACCCGGCTACGATCAAGTCTGAAACATAGAATGCATCGATGCGTTCTATGTTTTATCTGCCTTCATCATCCTCAGCCTGCATAACGTCCACCGCTGAACATGGGCCTCCTCCCGAGGGAGGGTTTTTGCCATAGCTTGGCACGCTTGGCAGGCGGATTGGTGACCGCAGTGTTATGGTGTGATACACAGGGGCAACGCTGCTGCCCGTTCCCTGGTTCGCTTGTTATAGATGGGACCGACGGCTTAACGTGCTTTCCGAGGCACGGAGGGTCGTCCCTCAACCAACCACACCCGGAAAGAAAACTTAGAATTTACACAAAGCCTTCTTGTCCGGTGTGGGGATCGAACCCACGACCTCCGAGATTTAAAGCGAGCCAATTACCGCTACGCTACGGAGGTTGTCTCCTCTTCCTTACTCTATCTTAACTTCCTACGAGTCTATATCTATCTACCTTCGGTATGACACCTGTAAGAAACTCCGGGATCTTCGTTTATGACATAGTTTAATGTCTCGTTTCAGTTTTAGCGCATTTTTTTATGTCCTTTCATTTGTTTTCGCAGTTTTCGGAGACCAACGAAACAGTCAGCAACCTCAACTTGGTGCCGATGGCTGAAGACCATGAGAAATACCTGGTCTGCCGAGCGGAGAACCCCAGGGTATCCAACTCTATGCTAGAAGACCGATGGTTGCTCAACGTGCACTGTAAGTATCAAGTAATTGTAAAAGAAAGTCCTTCGAAAAGCACGATACCTCCATTTAGTATGCAGTTAAATTAAACCTTTAGTTATGAGATGAAATATGTAAATATAATAAAGAATATAACAGAAAAATATACACAACACCGCAATTGACTTACATAACTTACATACGACAGATTCAGACAATCATAAACTACTCGTATAATCATCATCATCATCATCATCATCATCATCAGCCCGTGTATTGTCCACTGCTGAACATGGGTCTCCTCCCGAGGGAGTGTATTGCCATAGTAACCACGCTTGGTAGGCGGGTTGGTGACCGCAGAATTATGTTGTAACACACAAGGAAACGCTGCTGCCCGTTCCCTGGTATACGCTTGTTATAGATGATGTTTTAACAATCGGGGCCAACGGCTTAACGTGCTTTCCGAGGCACGGAGGGTAGTCCCTCAACCACCCAGACCCGGAAAGTAATCTTAGAATTTACACAAAGATTTCTTGTCCGGCGTGGGAATCGAACCCACGACCTCCGAGAGACTTAAAGCGAGCCAAATACCGCTACGCTACGGAGGTTGTCTGTCTCGTATAATAGTAATTTAGTTTATCTTAGAGCTTAAAACCTTTTTCACTTTAACAATTTCTATACATAATAATAAAACATAAATAAAACATTCCTTGTCTTTATAGCACTGTTGAGTAGTGCTAAATAACTTAAAAAAAAACAACATAATTTTTTTTTGAAGCCGTGTCGTAGCTAGTAATCTTTTCAAATAAATATAATTGAAGTATGAAATCAAATGAAATAATCTAACTGTGCCAGTCAGAGTCACAGCAGTTGCTTCTGAGGCCTGGTCTTCTGGGTTTGATTCCCAGCTAGCTATAATCATAATCATATTCTTTATTATAAAAAACAATATAAATTTGATTATTGTTAATTAAAAACTTTGTTTTTTTTTCTATTGCCACACTCCCATGTATTATTTTATTATTACCTGTATTTTTAACATGACTTCTACAAGACCTAAGGGTGTCAATCTATCTGTCTATCGGCGAAAGATTCGTTCGTTTAACCAATCGTCGTTGAAGGGTGTTTTCGGTGAACCGTTACATCGGCGAAGGATTCACTCGGACTACCAACCGTCGATAAATAATATTTTCGGCGAAACGTTTCATCGGCCAATTATTTTTTCGTTCAACTAACCGTCGGAGTAGAGTGTTATCGGAAAACCGTCCTTTCGGTGAGCGGTATTTCGGAATACCATACGTAGCTCACAATTATTTGTGTGAAGCAAAGATAGTTGTTCAGAGTCTGGGTGCCCTTTGTACCCTCCGCGACAAAGGTATTAATTTCTTTAGTGGGGTAGTTGTCTTTAAAAAAAACTCCAAAACGGTAGTTCCGGGTCTTTTATTGTGAGATATTTTATAAAGATCTTACTTCATGCGGACAAAGTCGAGGAAAGCAGCTATTTTTGATAATAAAATAAAATAGATATAAAAACCATTTATTTGGACACGGCAAAGAACAAGTTCATTGCCCCGTCCAAATAAATAGATTTTTGAAATTAAGAGGTATTCCTATTAATTTTGAGGCGCTCCTAATGAGGCGCTCCTTTTTTATTCCTCGGAGCGCTCCTTTTAGTAGCGCCTTAACCAAAAGTTAAGCAACTTAGATGATGATGGTGGCTTCAAGTTATAAAATTTTAATATTTTTAATTACTATCGGGAGGCGCTACTAAAAGGAGTGCTCCGAGGAATAAAACAGGAGCGCCTAAGTAGGAGCGCCTCTAAATGGTAGCGCTTCGAGGAATACCTCAGATGATGATGGTGGCTTCGAGGTATAACATTTTAATATTTTTAATTACTATCGGGAGGCGCTACTAAAAGGAGCGCTCCGAGGAATAAAACAGGAGCGCCTCAAAATGGTAGCGCTTCGAGGAATACCTCGAAATTAAAAGTTAGGATGTTTGTCGTTTTTTTTGTCGTCACAAATTGTGACATTCCCTATTCGCTGCCAATTATAACCTTCAAATACGATCTACATAATTAGAGTACAGTTCATTGCGTAAGGAGAAGTGCATAATAATTCATGTTTGACCTTCATTTTAGAGTTGCCCAACTATCGATAGTTCCGCTATCGATAGTTCTGCTATCGATAGATGACCTCGAAAAATAGTAACAATATCGATAGTGCTATCGATAGTATCGATAATATCGATACTATCGATATCACAAATTACCTAATACTATTGATTGGAAGCAATAGTATCGATACTATCGATACTATTACATTATAATACTATCGATAGTATCGTTGCATTAAATGATTAAAACTATCAATACTATTGATAGTTTGTAAAACTATCGATACTATTGCTATGACGTCAACTATCGATAGACTATCGATAGTATGTCGATAGTCGACTATCGATAGGCAACACTACTTCATTTCATTTCCAATTAATTCCAATTGACTTTCAGCTTACCATCGATAAAACCACACAAAGTAAAAGTGTATAGAAATATGCATAAAAGCAAGTATCAAGATATTTCTCATTTTGCGCTCACAAAGTAAACTCATAGAATCCTAGCATGAAACATTCTAGCCAAACTTATCAAAACTTGTATGAAAATTCCATCGCTTTTCACGTTTCGAAATTGCGTTATTTTACGGACAGTTTACTGTTAGATATAAGAGGTATCTTTCTTTCTAAGAAAATTTAATTTAAACTAGAATGCACATTTTTTTTAATAAAATATCATTGAAAATTTGCAATATCATTTTTAATTCTAGATCGCTAATCATTAGTCTAGCTGTCTAACAGACTACGTAGGTCATCGGCGCATTTTTAACCTATCAACCCTACGCCATTGCCGTGACGGCATCTGCATAGTTTTGACGAAAAGCCCGGCGATTGTTGCTTTTATCGTAAAATATTTAAATATTAGGTATTTCTCTCTCTTTTTGTCGCGTGAAACCTTGCTGCTAAACGACTTTCTTGATATTACTTGCTTAAATGTCAACGACTTGATGGTAATAAAATATTTATTATGTGATCTACTTTTAACATATGGAGTACAATATTGGTCTTACTTTCTATGACCGCTATATATAATACTAGCGACCCGCCCCGGCTTCGCACGGGTACAATACTGATAATTATACTACATAATGTCTTTAAACCTCTAACAAACGGGCGAAATTTGGTCAAAACAAACAGAAACAAATTAATATAGGTACCTACTAAAACTCAGTGAAATAAGTAGGTGGGTATACTTTTATCGTATGAAATACCTATACTCTTCAGGACTAACAATACAACAAACACTAAATAAATAGGTATTCAAGTATCTATCCATCATAGTTACAACGAACACAAAACAAAAAAATTGCCCTATAATTCTTAAGGATCGAGCGCGCATAATCGCATTCGGCCTACCTCCGTAGCGTAGCGGTAATTGGCTCGCTTTAAATCTCGGAGGTCATGGGTTTGATCCCCACACCGGACATGAAATCTTTGTGTAAATTCTAAGATTTCTTTCCGGGTCTGGTTGGTTGAGGGACTACCCTCCGTGCCTCGGAAAGCACGTTAAGCCGTTGGTCCCGATTGTTATGACATCATCTATAATAATCGTATATCAAGGAAGGGGCAGCAGCGTTTCCTTGTGTGTTACAACATAATTCTGCGGTCACCAACCCGCCTGCCAAACGTGGTGACTATGGCAATACCCTCCCTCGGGAGGAGGCCCATGTTCAGCAGTGGACGATATACGTGCTGATGATGATGATGACCTACTAAAACTCAGTGAAATAAGTAGGTGGGTATACTTTTATCGTATGAAATACCTATACTCTTCAGGACTAACAATACAACAAACACTAAATAAATAGGTATTTAAGTATCTATCCATCATAGTTACAACGAACACAAAACAAAAAAATTGCCCTATAATTCTTAGGGATTGAGCGCGCATAATCGCATTCGGCCTACCTAAAACACGCGCTGTTATTTTGCGATAACTTAGTTATTCATTAAAAGTATATAGTGTAGGGGTAAAATAATCTGCATGAAATGCTTAAGAATATTAACACATTTAAAATGATAAGGATAAATACTAAATCCGTCTGATTAGCTTTACAATTACCGCATTAGAAATTATCATTTTTCTAAGATATGGATATAGCAAGTTAACCTTGAAAGATAGACATATGCTATCGCAGACTTTTTTGTAGATCTAAAAGAGAAGAATATTTGCCACCATACATTGTTTTGTTATATCTCATAGGGTTTAGGCAGCGTTTTCGTTGAAAGCTCCCAAATGGCTTAATTTTTTCGGACACCTCTTACAAATATCAATATATATTAGTCAAATGTACACATAAACTAAACAAATCAAATACGTAAACCTTCCGGAAGAATCGTTCTATCGATTGGTAACATCCGAATGAAAATCGATGTAGTAGTTTTTGAGTTTATCGCGAACAGACAGACAGACGCGGCAGGGGACTTTGTTTATAATATGTAGTGATGTAGTGATAGCGGTCGCCCGCGGCTCCGTGCGGATGTCGGTTACCGCTGCAAAAAGCCTACCCAGGAAAGACACGGTCAGGAAAATGATTCCCAGGTCAATTCACAGACACCGACATAAACATCGACAACGCAGTCATTATCCGCAGGCTGCACAGATTGTCTTTCTGTGGATGTTAAAGTTGTTAATGATGAAAATATAATTAATGATGTAATTAATAGGCATTTTAGGGATTAGGCATTTTAGGCATTTTCAAAGCTCTGAAAAGAACTGTTGTTTAGCTCTGAGAAGAACTGTTGATTAGCTCTGAGAAGAACTTTTGCGTAGGTGTAGTTTTAAGAACGAAATCTAAAAAAAATCGCACGAAAATTATTAGACTTCGCAACGGGCCGTGCAGCAGAAATCGTAATATTTTAATTTCGCCATAACTTCAAAACCAAACGTCCAATTTTAATCATTCAAAGACCAAATATTATCTACATAAACTGTACTTAGTGATGAAATAATTTATTTTGATAAGGATTAATAGCATGAGTAAAATAAACGCGTTTAAATGTAGTCCAAAAAAAAATCAAGATTTCTAAATAAAAAAATGGTCGTTGTGCCTCACTCGACATAGATAGGTATAGTGTGTCGCGGACTTTTTTGTAGATATTTATAAGATCTATAATTAATTAGAACATTTTATGGTTCTATCTTTTATAGTTTAGGCAGCGTACGCAAAATAAGTAACTTTTCTGGTTGATTTTTTACACCTTGTGTCAGAAAAACCCAAATATCTTACGGAACCCTATTTTTTTCCAAAATAAAATTTAGCCTATGTTACTCGTGGATAATGTAGCTTTCGAATGGTGAAAGAATTTTTTAAATCGGCCCAGTACTTTTTGAGCCTATTCTTTACAAACATACAAACATACAAAAATAGGTACAAATCTTTCCTCTTTATAATATTAGTATAGATGAATTAAATAGTGTTAATAGTTGACGCAGTGCATTTTACGGTAATTGAACCATGCACTTGTCTATTTTTGTTTCCTGTGTACAATAAGGTAGTAATTTTAATTGTATATTGTTATATAACCTTGAGTATATATTTATTTATATTTATTCTAAGTATATACGTGTTCGTTTTTATTTGTGTCTTATATGCATGTATATGTCACCGACAAAAACAGAGTGCGACCTTACTTGCGTAGCTCCGTCTTCATAATTAAATATATGGGCTATCTAACACTTAATTTATTTTTTAAATCGGACCAGTAGTTTCTGAGATAAGCGCGTTCAAGCAATCAAATAAACATACTTATAAAGAGTTTTATATATAAGTATAGATTATCTACCAATGAAAATCCCGTTAAAAATATGTCGGGGCAACAGACAATATTTTTTTCAAATGTATACGCATTTAAAACAATACCTTAAAGTGTTCACATACAAACAGACACTTCAATTTTATTTATTTGAATAGACAAGATTTTATTTCACATGTATATGTTACAGTCAAAACTTATAATCGCTTAATCGGTCAAAACCACTTTTGACTGCAAAAATAATTTGTATGGAATTTGGATCTGGCACTTCGCCGGCCGCTACTGCGGCACGCTCGCTCGGCTCGTGCGTTGTGGTCACAGTTCTAACCTAACCTAACCTTCAGAAGTTGGAATCCTGGTGTTCTTTTTAACCTTCGAACAAAAAAAAAGGTAGTCTCGTTTCTGGAATTTTAAGTGAGCCAATATGTACCCGTCAAAACTACTTTTGCCTGATTTTTGCGGTCAAAAGTGGTTTTGACCGATTATAAGTTTTAACTGTAACATATACAGTACGATACACAGTTAAGGTATATCGGCTTTGGATTCTATTAAAAAAAAACCTTCAAAAACCCAGTAAAGGGATGTCGCATCGGATTGTTAACTGACTGTCGCTCAAATAACGGATGTATGCGTATCAAAAAGGCACTATGACCTAGATATGATAGTAGTATTGTTGAATTTTGGCGTTTGTTGGCCGTGTGGATTCCGGATTAGAATAGAGTACTCCATGTCTTTTGATGTAGATAGAGGCAACTAATTGATATTCAGCTAGGATATAGACAGCAGTGTCTATCAGCTCAAGTTTAGTTACCATCCTTTTTTTTTTGTCCGGGGGAAATGCATTTACGCATACCCACCGCCGCTGCAGCGTATTCGCGCGCTGGTGGTGGGATATGTGGGACACTCGCCCTCTCCATAGGGTGGTATGCTAAACTCATACCAGGAGGAGAAGACCCTACACCACTAAAACCCCCCGGACACTCCTTCGATCCGCCGTTGCCGGGGGCCGGGTACGCATAAGCAATCCGGCCCAAGTTTAGTTACCATCCTACTGAAATCATCAATCTGTTCTAGCGTGATGTTTATGGCAATATCCCTCAACGATTCTGGCTTGTCAGGGTCTCTAAAGAAGAGGCCCATGTTCAGTGGTGCACGTTAGCGGGCTGTGGAAGTGAAGCAGAATATGTTAACATTATCTATACTTATATGACATATGTACTCACACTCACAGGAGGTTGTCCTCCGTAGCGTAGCGGTATTTGGCTCGCTTCAAGTCTCGGAGTTCGTGGATTCAATCCCCACACCGGACAAGAAATCTTTGTGTATATTCTAAGATTTTTTCCGGGTCTGGTTGGTTGAGGGACTACCCTCCGTGCCTCGGAAAGCACGTTAAGCCGTTGGTCCTGATTGTTATAATATCATCTACAACAAGCATATACCAGGCAACGGGCAGCTGCGTTTCCTTGTGTATCATAACATAATACTGCAGTCACCAATCCGCCTGCCAGGCGTGGTGTATATAGCAAAAACCCTCCCTCGGGAACAGGCCCATGTTCAGCAGTGGACGTTGTACGGGCTGATGATGATACTTAAATACAATATTAATATAGGTAAGATTCGATTGTTTATTTGAATAGGAACTCCGGAATTACTGGATTCATTTAAAAAACTTTCTTTGAAAAAAGCTACGTTACTAGTTTATGGCTGAATAAATGAGTAGACTACCATTATGAAGTAGTTACATACAAAAGAGACTTGAGAAAACGGTTCTTAAGTTTTCAGGCATTACATGTTTTTCTTAAACTTACTCTTTTGAAATGTGCCGTTATTCTCGCAAAGGAGCGATATAGAGCTGAAGAGTATGCATGAACGCGCACATCTCAAAATCTACAAGTCTGATTTGAAAAAATCGTTCAATGTTAGATAGCCCATTCATTTAGGGAGGCCATAGCCTACATATCATTATTAATGAGATTCCTACGGGAATGGGAGAACGCGAAATCCAGTTATTTGATAAAAATGAGCAAAAGTATACCGTTTGTGTTAATTTTGTTTAATAAAAAAACTGTGTTCGGATAAATTCTCTGGTAACTGTAAATTTATATTGACTGAAATTTTAACTGAAATAATGAATTATTGTAAAACAATATTGAACGTACAAATCAGAAGTCAGTAATTTTATAATTAGCAATCAACGATTAATTATTTCCATCGCAACTTTTTGACATTTTAATTTCAGCAACTTATGTGTACTCGTACAATTGGAAATAGAGTACATTGATTCAAAAAGTACATAAAAATATTATCATCATCATCACCATCATCAGCCCGTACAACGTCCACTGCTGAACATGTGCCTCCCAAGGGAGGGTTTTTGCCATAGTCACCACGCTTGACAGGCGGTTTGGTGACCGCAGTATTATGTTGCAATACACAAGGAAACACTGCTGCCCATTTCCTGGTATACAATTGTTATGACAACCAGGACCAACGGCTTAACGTGCTTACCGAGGCACGGAGTCCCTCAACCATCCAGACTCGGAAAGAAATTTTAGAATTTACACAAAGATTTCTTGTCCGGCGTGGAGATCGAACCCACGACCACCGCAAAGCGAACCAAATACCTCTGCACTACGGAGGTTGGCCGTAAATATTATACAGGTATATTATTAGTAAATATTAATTGTTCCTACCTACTGATTGAATTACAACACTTATTGTCGATAGGATGTTAGTTACACTTTTTTTTTAAACATTACTAGCAGAGTTTTTCCACATTACTGCTATTCTTGGTAATCGAAGATGCTAAGCTAAGATGCTTGTGTTACAAAGGTGAACCCATTAAGTTCAAATCTGTAGTGCCATGGGTGGGGATCGAACCGGCGACTACATGATCGCCAGTCCGACACCCTAGCCACGGGATACGGCCTCTTTAATACTAATAAACGGATACGATTGATTTTTTGCACACAGTAAATTGTATATAAGCCTTTGAAAATACATTAGATTTAGTGTGTGGATATCCACACACTAAATCTAATGTATGAACACACACAGAATGGATTCAGATAAAAAAAATACATGAAAAGTATAAGAGTAAAATTTTTCGCAAATACAGCCAGGGAACAACGGTAATAAACAAATGTGATATTAAATTAATTATAAATTATTCAACACAGTAACGAAGCAACGAACCAGTCATTACATAACAAATATATGTTACAGTCAAAACTTATAATCGGTCAAAACCACTTTTGACTGCAATAATATTTAATATGGAATTTGGATCTGGCGTTGTGGTCACAGTTCTAACCTAACCTAACCTACAGAAATTGGAATCCTGGTGTTTCTTTTAACCTTCGACCTAAGAGCATCTCGTGTCTGGAATTTTATGTGAGCCAATATGGACCCGTCAAAACTACTTTTGCCTGAATTTTGCAGTCAAAAGTGGATTTGACCGATTATAAGTTTTGACTGTAACATATAATTGATACACACACACACACACACACAATTCACTGGTTACAAATGATTTTGTTGGAACTGAAACAAAATTACGAACGACGAAATATAATTATTAGAATTTCACACAAAATAATTACTGGAAACTGTTATTAATTCGACTGAAACAGTTTACACTAAAAAGTAATGCAATTTATATGACATTATTTATAGGATTCCGTATCCGCAGGATATAAACGGGCCTTCTGTACCTCCTTAACCTCCGCAGCGTAGCGGTATTTGGCTCGCTTTAAATCTCGGAGGTCGTAGGTTCGATCCTCACGCAAGAAATCTTTGTGTAAATTCTAGTATTTATTTACGGGTCTGGTTGGTTGAGGGATTACCCTCCGTGCCTCGGAAAGCACGTTAAGCCTTTGGTCCCGGTTGCTTTAACATCATCTATAATAATCGTATATCAAGGAACGGGCAGCAGCGTTTCCTTGTGTGGTACAACATAATACTGCGGTTACCATCCCGCCTCCAAGCGTGGTGACTATGGAAAATATCCTCCTTCGGGAGGAGGCCCATGTTCAACAGTAGACGTTATACGGGCTGATGATGATGATAATAATGATTTATTTTTATTTTTACTGGCAGGGTTTTGCAGCCTACTATTATTGTTGATAGCCCCCCGTCCTAAGCTAAAATGCTTGTGTTACGAGCGGGTTACGTCGGTAGTGCTATGGGTATCAAACCAGCGCCCACAAGATCAAAACCAAAAAATATATGATGATGGTAAACGCTTAGTTGTGGGAGACATATTGTATTGATATATTAAAGTGTTTGTATACGGAACCGACAGCTCAATGTGCTCTTCGAGTCTTGTATGAACACTACCAACTTTCCGAGTTAAGGATTATACATCGATTATTGTGGAGAGAGAATTCCTATCACACTATTGTGTTTAATTATTGTCGGAATGGGAATCAGAATTCAAACCCTCGCAAATTACGATTAAACATAATACCGTTAGACTTACGGATCAAGTTGGTTGTAGTGTGGGTAGATTGTGTAAAAGTGTAAAAAAATATGCACTGCATTCATACTGCAATGAGTTTCAATGCTGACAATCTATCCAAACATGACGCATTGCGTAGTGCAGTATTCATATTATGCCGCGTTTTGTTATTCACAATGTCTCTTCATAATATAAAATGAAGTCACTTCGCGTCTAGCTTTTCCTTAGTACACTCAGATCTTCATACCTACCTAAAAACGGGAAAAAATTCGTTTGTTGTATGGCCACATAACTATTTATTTTAGTATTCCAATAAACTATTGTCAAGTCAGGAATACTCTAGTGGTTCATTGGTAAATAAAGTTGCTTCCGACAACTAGTGTTGTGGGTTCGATTCTTACTCTTAGACCAAGAATAGATTTTTTGAGTCTAAGACTCGTAAGTGTTTTGTTTCTGTAAATTATGCGTTTGGGAAGTTCCCTTAAATATATTGATTTAGTTTTATTCTGAAACGATATTTTTTTGTCCTCCAGATGTGCCAATAGTGACCTTGAAGTTGGGATCAAACCTGAACCCCAGCTACATAAAGGAGAGCGACGACGTTTACTTCGAGTGCAGCGTTAAAGCTAATCCCAAGGCTAAGAAACTCACATGGTATAAAGGGGTAAGTCATCAAACTGACCTTTGTATTCACAAACATTTTTTTTTTTCGATGTAATTCCTCGAAACATCCTAATTGCATTGACGTAAGTAATACACATCGTATTGATGTACAAAAAATAGAAAAGACTATTACACCTTATTCAGTGGCAATGTAACTGCATTACATTATTTTGTATTACCATTAGTCGTAGAAGAAGAAGAAGTACACTTCATAGCAAAATATAAAGCAAAACAGTCACTTTATTCTTTTAGTTATGTTGTAGACATTCCTTCAATACGCACGAAGCGATTTGCTTCTTCTTTCATAATGCGGACGGCTAAGGAGTGGAATTCTCTGCCGTGGTCAGTTTTTCCGGAACGATATAATCTGGACATCTTTAAAGCTAAAGTGAACAGACACTTTCTAGGCACGCGTGTATCATCTTAGGCCTTATCTTCTCTATCTCTATCTCGCTTGATGGCCAAGCGAGATTATGGTCAAACGTAAGCCTATATTTAATATAAAAAAAAACTTTGATAACTTAGCAGGTACATAATTTTACCGAATGGAGCGATAGATGGCATTACACGCCGAATTAAAAGTCGCAAGCGTTGTTCACACGGTTTAGACGTGTCTTATGCTTTTTATTGGGAATATACTTAGCTATACAATGATTTAATAATATTATTACTATCCGTATTAAACCCTGTTATCTGTTATCACACAACCATATCAGTTCATAGGTACTGAAATTGTCTTATTATTAATACCTTTTTTACCCAAGTAAAATACTTCTGTACTTAAAAGACTTACTGATATAAAATATGCGTAATAATTTTCTTTGCTAGACAAAGACTTGTTGCTTTATAGTACCTACCTACTAAAATAAAAAGAAAAACAAAATTGTCTGCTAGCTAAAAATCTTGCTACAAATAAAATCCCAATTCAACTTGATTGTACCTCTAGAATCTTCTTACACAGCTATCTATCATAAGTCAACATATTATTGTTAAGGAATCTCTCTGCGAGTCTACTGTAGGGAATAAGCGTGCGGTTTTGATGTTTACCTGCTAATTAGCTCACTAATTATGACGTATCAAGTTGCTTGTATACTTACTATGCGAAGTATTATGGGAAGTTGTTTGCAAAACTTTGGAAACTTCGTTGTTCTTAATGGATTTGATAGACTAAAGGAATATCTGAACTATGTGGAATAAGTGCAGAAGAGTGAAAATAGCATGAGCATAATTTTATGAGCAAAAATTTATGAACTTAACGTTAGTCACCACACAATCGCTCGATCTATCCTGGACTCACAGTAGGGCTAGCATGGCGGCCGAAAACGGTGTGAATTTTAAGAGGCGCAAATACAGTGCCCTTATTATAGTGGCCATATGGATATAGTGGCTATATGTGTAAGCCTTTTGGCGTCGATATTTTGGACTGGTAGCTAAATTAATTAATAATCCACTTAAATGTGAGTCGTTGCCCAAGTGCTGTATTTATGATGCTTAGCAGATAAGCATTGCCATTTAACGGGGCAATGCTGCAAGCATTCAGGGCGTTGTATAGATTTAGAATACCTATACCTAGTTACTATTTTCAAAGTTGGTTTCAGTTTCAATATGAATATGAAAGTATCCCTTTCATATAAATGAAATTAAACTTCATTATCAAAAATTATAGTTTAATGTTTCCAAAATATAAAAAACGTACGTAAACTTTTAAAATAAATGCAGGCACGTTGATTTGACCTTCGTATAAATACAGTGAGATTCATTCGTCGTCATAAAATTAGTCAAACCTTAGTTAAATCTAGAAGAGTCAGCTGTTTATAATATTAAGTATTTTGCAAAGGAGACGGAAAATTATTGAAAAAAATCTCTTACACTATACGGACAACGATGCGGGCAAAAACTTTTCAAGTAGAAAAAATATACTTAGTCAATTACGTTATAATTTTTGTCCACTTGATACTCTTTAATGTCGCTAGATGGCAGTATTACGCATGTAATATAAGCACTTGTAAGCACATTATATTCGGTGTGGGTGGGCATTAAAGTTAAGCTCTAAAGGATTAAGAGGTTATTAAAAAGTAAAAAGGGCGTTGTAATTAAAAGGGATAGCGCTTTATAAATTATTTTATAGCAACAGAGGGGTTACAGTAGAATTTGAAATATAAATGTTACTAGAACTTGAAAACGCTTTTAAATTAATACGAAAAAAGTAGGTATATACGAGTATCTATATTGAAAAACCAATTATACTTCAGGTGGATCTACTGGATGGGTTTATCTATTAGATTTAGGTAAAAATATGTGCGTAAAGTCTGTCGGTGACATCTTCATTAGGTTCGTGATCTAGGAATTCAGGGTTCGGTTTATGAAATGTGGGTTCCTCGCTTTTTCTTTTAGGGATCTTTCTATAAGTGCTTACGGAAGCGTTACGTTGAATTTCATTTCTGACGAATAAATAATTTAGTTATACAGGGTGTCCCAAAAGGTTAAGTAGCTGGGAAAGGGGGTGACAGGGGTGGACACAATGGTCACTAGAAAAATAAAAAAAAAACCGCTCTGGGTATTTAAAAAAAAATGGCATTTTTTTAAAAACTTAAAATTTTACACCTTGTTATTTTTGATGTTGATGTTGATGACCTTGTTGTTATTGAAGATTACATAACAGCATTTTTTTTAAATACAGCCTTATTTGTAGGTACAGTTAGCACAAGGTGTAAAATTTTTAGTCTTTTAAAAAATGCCATTTATTTTTTTAAACACCCAGAGGAATTTTTTTATATTTTTCTGGTGACCCTTGTGACCATCCCTATCACCCCCCTTCCCAGCTACGTAATCTTTTGGGACACCCTGTATAAATAACTAAATTGTTTATTCTTCATGATAGATGGAATTCATGATGTCGATAGACTTGTTTCCGACAGTAGGTCTTTGCCCACAAAGCGTCGTAAACACCGTCGGCCTCGGGGCGTCCTAGATGACCCGGACGCCGAAATAACAGCTTACTAACTAGCAGTAAACCTAGCACCACTACACAGAGACCACTCTATCAAACCCGCCGGAAAAGCGTGATCCCGCGACCGCGACGCTTACCTCCACCCGGAGGGGTTTGCAAAGGACAATCCGATGCGCAGGTTCCTAAGTTTGTAGTTTTTAAACCATTTAAGAGCTCCGCTAACAAAGTAGGTACAGTCCGTAAAAAAAAGAAGACCGATTTCAATTTTTTCACTATTAGAAAGCTACGGAGTAACTTATGCTATATTCAATAATGTAGTTCGCACGATTACGGGACAGCACCCTTAATTGTGGTGAAACTGCACGGGGGGATCTAGCAGGTATTTTATTATATTTAAATAATCAATATTATGGTTTTTGGTTTTTGGACTTTGCATTAACTTATAAAAGTACAGTTGTGTTGAATTAAATGTATTTATGTCTTTCTTTCTTCTATCTCAGTGCATACCCAATTAAATAGGCAATTACTAAAAGGGCTCACGTCGTTGAAACGACATATGCCCTTTTCGAAATTATTTTAGTTATTCTATTAATATTGTTTCTTTTTCAAACAGACGAAGGAAATCCAACACAATGCCAGCGCAGGAGTGATTCTTAGTGACCAGAGTTTAGTTCTCCAGGCCGTCACTAGAGCAGCCGCGGGGGACTATAGCTGTCTCGCTTTCAACAACGAGGGTTCCGCTACCAGCAACCCTGTCTCTCTTCAAGTTAATTGTGAGTTAACAAATTTCTATACTAATATTAGCAGTGTTGAAGCCTCGAAGATCGCGTGTTTGATTCCTGCTTCGGTCAAAAAAATAATTGTTTAAGATTTTTTTCGGGTCTGGTTGATTGACTAACCTCGGTGCCTCAGAAAGCACGTTAAGCCATTGATCGTGATTTTCATAAAGCCATCTATGACTATCTATATGTAAGTATACTGCTGTTACTAAGCAGCGTGCCAAGCGTGGTGACTATTGGCTATACCACCCTCGATGGAGACCCATGCTCAACTATGGACATAATAATGACGAAGACTGGTGACTAATAGTAACTAAACAAACATGAAGCGGCCGTAGCCCAATGGCTAGGGCGTCGGACTTGTGATCTTGAGGTCGCCGGTTCGAAACCCACTCGTAACACAAGCATTTTAGCTTAGCACGAGGGGTTAACCAGAATACTAGTAGACTGCAAAACACTGCTAGTAATCTTTAAAAACGAAAAAAAAAACTGATTTAAATGAGTCACTCTGAAACGAAACTGCTTTGTAAAGAATTATTATAAATATATACAAGATGACTTTTTTTACCGTCTTGAAAATAATATGTATATGAAATAGATGTGTGAGGCATACTTATTTTATCATTTTCTTTTTTTTTTTACTTGTATAGAGTATAAACTCGTACCTTAGTAGGTAGTTACGCTATTTCGCTCACTCCTATCATTCATATTTCATTGCGGCCTAGTATTATAGGCACCTATTTTATCTAACGTAACGTAAATACCTAATTAGGTACTTTTTTGTCGTTATGATTTTCACTCTGTCAGTAAAAAAAAAAAACTCTGCCTTAGACATCTATTTCATATGCATATGACGCCCTATTATTTTCAAGACGGTAAAAAAGTTACCCAGTATATAAGTAAATTATAGATATAGAAGACATATATTATAAAAAAGTTCTCCGAGTTTAATGCCAATTCTTCTAAAAATTGCCACGTTTAAAACTGAAAAAAAAAACATCCAAAGAATATGGTTTATTAATATGTAAACGTGTCAAAATGAATACAGACTATTTACATTTCAATATTTTTATATTTTTGGATTAAGGTTCAAGTTTAAAAGTTGCGCCAGTTGCAGAAAAGTTGAAAGGGAATCGACTGTCTTGGTATGGACATGTCATGAGGAGGGACGAATCGCATGTGACTAAAAGAGTGACCCCAAGTAACATGGGACAAGGGCAGGAAGAAGAAGAAGAAGAAGAAGGATTAAGGTTCAATAACCGCGACTTAGTATTCATGTTAAAAAGAAGACCTCAGAATTATAGAGACGAATGTACTATATATTTCAGAAGCATTTGGTCGTTAGTGCCAGTTTACGATAAAGGCACATACGACGAAAGTGTCTGACGTGTAATGACACATACGACCTTATACTTCTGAGCTCTAGAATTGTATTCAATTTAATTGTATTCCACATTTAAATATCAAACACTGGCATTACAAAATATAATGTCGTTTTATATTATATTGTAAGTGTTTTAGGTTCGTCCCTTTATCCCAATATAATTGGAAAGCTTACAAAAGATTTTCCTCAATTACGCTTGTGACAGTTTGTTTCAAAGGTGTGTGAGAATAAGCAATCTAGCTGAGGAGTATTCAAATTGATTTTAGAAAGTTTATCTATAGAAATAAATAAAGATGAAGTGCTAGTTTGAAATATTGATATAGGAGTTTTTGTTTATTAGTATGTACCTAAGGAAACACGATACCAAGCTAGATAGATATGACTGCCCATTCCAAAATCATTGGCATTGCGCATTTTAATTATAAATAATGGTTAATGTTTTTATTCATGCTGTTGATTTTTATTTGATTTTATATATAGGTACTAACATAATTTCAATTAAATATTGTTACTAACCTTTATTAATGTAATTTATGAGTGCAAACTTGAAATAAATGATTAATAATAATAAAACATTTTAAAAGATTTGTCAGATGTCCAAACTAGGCTACTATGACATAAGGAAAATATTTTTTTCATCATTACAACGTCCACTGCTGAACATGGACTTCCACCCGAAGCAGGGTTTTAACCATAATTACAACTAAAACTATGTAGTAAATGATATAGCAGCCTGTAATTTACGTCCACTGTTGTCCACACTGAGGTAAATTAAATCTCATATAGTAACAATTATTTTTTGATTCTTGTGAAAGCAACAATTTGTTAGGTTGACAAAACAAGTCAGTCATTGAGAACTAAGCGGTCGTAGCCTAATGGGCCTCGGACTTGTGATGTAGTGGCCGCCGGTTCGAACCACACCCATTGCACTACCAACGCAAACCTATTTGTAACACAAGAATACTAGTAGATGGCAAAACTCGGCTAGTAACCTGAAAAAAAAAACTTTTTTCAAGGTTAAGTACTTTTTCTATTATTGTTGGAACCCAAAAAATTGATATATTAGCTGCAACCAATAGTTTTACCGGCTATTGGCCTGTCAGTGTGTGATGTTTTATAATTTAAAAAGCAAAAACAATTTTAAAATCCGACTGGTGATTCCGGTTGCCTGTTCAAACAGCTATTTCGCTTTACTTGATTGATATAGATTTATTAGCGTGACCTATTTCAATATGATATTGAAGCAAAACCGTTTATTTTATACCATTTCTACATTATTCATCATCATCAGTCCATATATTATCTACTGTTGATTAAGAGTCTGCTTCCGCACGAGGGTTTTTTCCATAGTCACCACGCTTGACAGGACCACGGTATTATCTAACGCACTAGGGGAAACGCTGCTGCCCGTTCTCTGGTATACAATTACTAGTGATGTTATAACAAATTAGACCGACGGCTTTACGTGCTTTACGGGTCACTGAGGATAGCCCCTCAACCAGGGTTGGTTGGAACCCGGAAATATATATTAGATTTTAAGCAAAATTATTTATAACTTCTTATCAAATATCGCTCTATTAAGGGTTTGCTGGAAGAAAATGTATAATTAAACTAAGCTCGCCTTTGTTCATGTTGTTTCATTGTCTTTTATTGTATTGTTACTTGTTTTTCAGTATAAAGTAATTTAATAAAGCTTTTTACAGTTAAGGTAAACTTAAAGATTCTTCATTCATCATTATCAGCCGGTATAACATCCACTGCTGAACATGGGCCTCCTCCCGAGGAATAGTTTTTGACATAGTCACCACGCTTGGCAGGTGGGTTGGTGACAGTATTATGTTGTAATACACAGGGGAACACTGCTGCCCGTTCCCTGGTATACGCTTGTTATATATCAATCGGGATCGCTTTACGTGCTTTCCGAGGCATGGCGGAACCAACCAGACCCGGAAAGAAATCATAGAATCAATACAAAGATGAGAATCGAACCCATGGCCTTCTAGACTCAAAGCAAGACTTATGCCGTTACGCCACGGGGGTTGTGTGCTAAAGATTCTTATTAACATAATATTGTTGTAACAGATGTGCCAATGTGTAAGAGTGGTGTGGAGGGCGAGGTGTACGGCGCCCTCAAAATGGAGATGGTGGAACTCCTCTGCGTGGTGGACTCCAGCCCTCCTCCGACCTACTTCAGCTGGTTCTTCAACAGCTCTGGGGAACAAATTGAAATACCGACTACGTGAGTACCTAGTTTCATAAAAAGAAGTAATTGTACTAGATATTGTACTTTTCGTCTTGTTTAATGCAGAAGTGAAATTCAAAAGAATACGTTCAATCTGGCGATTTATTAATTGTTATTAATATGTGGTTAACGATTGTGAAACATAAACATAAATTGAAAATAACAAATAACTTGACATATAAAATCTGTATACAATATAAGCGATAGTATTAACTGATACCCCCTCGTCCTCCTGACTCTTAGTTTGCAAAGAACCATCCGATGCGGGCCTCTCGGACTTCGGGTCTACGAGACCCGAAGTCCGAGAGGCCCGCTTACTGTAAAGTAGAGCGACAGTTGCACAAAACTCCCCTAAAATACTAAAAGTCATAATCCCTCAATCTAATCGTCACTGTGACCGCCCTCAGCCGAAAAATGATGTATTAACTGATCAGTTTATTAAAGAAGAAATACAAAAGTAAATATTAAAATATTCTTCTTAAAACCGTTTCCTTAATTATAAATAATAATAAAACTGAAATAAGATAATAAATAAATAAGGTTTGTATGTAGGTATGAAGTTGATTCGTCCAATGATTTGATATTTTAGCTGCATATTACCGTTATGATTGTTGAAAATTAATCCTTACTATCCTTATACTAATCCTTACTAATATAATAAATGTGAAAGTAACTCTATCTCTCTGTTACGCAATCACGCCTTAACTACTGAAGCGATTTAAATGAAATTTGGTACAGATATAGTCTAGAGCCTGAGAAAGAACATAGGCTATATTTTATTATGAATTTCCCACGGGAACGGGAGTTACGCGGGTGAAACCGCGCGCGGGAAGCTATTTGACATAAGAGGCATTCCGAATTGAGTTCATACCACTATAAACAAATAAATCCCACTATAACCAGTGCCGGATCTCCCACTACTCACAAATTATTTTACAAATTTAATTTTTGAAAATAAAAAAAAGAAATTAAAATCGAATACTCAAATACGTATAATTTTAATGTCATGGAAATGTCCTAAAACTGGCTGTTCACGATATATAGTAGCGAAGTGTAGTGTAGTAATCATTATGTATTTTATAACATTCGTTTTTAAGTTATTTCGTTAGTGTTTCGTTTTTAAGTGAATCTTCATTATTTCTCTGTCTTGTAAAAACGTTACAAAAATAATAACATAATTTACGTTCAGTTTTGATTTTTATTATAAAACATAATAAATACCCAGTCCCTCTAGCCATTCCTAAAATCAGTATACTCACTATTCACTCAAAACAATTGAGTAGTTTTTGTATGAAACAGTTTTACATTTATTTGCTTAGGTTCAGTAGCCTCTATGTGTGAGAATAACACGCATTTTACAAAGCCAGTTCAGGCCTGTTTTGTTAAAACTTAGTTTTTTTTTTCAAATGGCTTTACTTTTTAATTCTACCATTCTACGTTCACACGTTATTTTACACGGAACTTAGTTTAACTCCTAGAGTTATAAAGGCGGTACGCTAGAGTGCAATTTTATTTAATCATTCTGGCTGTAAACTAGAATGCACCACGCTCTAGGAAAGTGCACATTTACAACGAATTTAAATTGAAGAGGTTCTTGGAGTCGGTTGTATTTGAGAAATATTTTAGCGTCGTATCAAAGGAGTGTTTTAAATTGACACAATATTTTAAAAATACAATCATGAGAAAGCAGTTTTCTTCTATGGAAATAAATATTAAAAGAAAATGAATGAAATATATGAATTATTTAATGAAAAAGGTATAAATGTTGAGTAAAGGCAAGTTAACTTTCTTCTCAAAAGGCGGCAGCTTGATGTCGTACACTGCACTGCATACTGCACAAAATTATTAAATTTTCTAGGAAAAACTTGATATCGTGGGTAAGTATAATTGGTTGCAATATTTTTAAATATTGCAATTGTTATGCACGTATGCATACGTTTATTATGTGCGCATTTTACATAAAAAGTGAAATGAGTGAGAGAGAAAAACACGGTAAAACACTTGACGTTTGTGATAAAAAAAATGGTCATGTATTTTTTTTTATGTACAAATTCTCATTAGCTTTTTACTTTACGGATCAAGATTGTAAGTAGGTATTCAGTCTAATAAAAAGCTTTAAAAGTCAAAACTGAACCGTCTATGCAAAAGAACTGGCTTGTAAATTGGAGCGAGAGACGCACAAAACTCGTCTAAAATACTAAAAGTCATAATCCTCAATCCCATCGCCAGTGACCGCTCTGAGCAGAGGTCCAAATCCCACAGGGGGCGCCATCTTGCACAGGTTGCTTAGTTTGTAGTTTTCTCGACTGTAGTAGTCCACTCGCCTTTATACCTGGTGAAGTAGCAAAAGTGTCGTGGCTAACTACGTATGTCTGTCCAAAAAAAATATCGTGGCTCAGGGTGTCTATCGGCGAGTGGTTATTCTTTTTTTTTTTTTTTAAATAGACCACTCCCGCACTAGGGAAATAAATCCCTGTGTCGCGGGGGACTTTACAAACATTCATATCACGGACACAAAGAACACCCAGACTCAGAACAACTATTTGTGGTTCACACAAATAATTGTCCCGGGTGGGAATCGAACCCAGAACACCAGGTCTCAGAAGCAACTTCCGTAACCACTGAGCCACCGGTGCAGTCAATTCGGGATAAGGAGTTTAATATAATCGTCAGTAGACACATTAAGGGCCTCACAGACTTTGGGTCTACGATGGCTCCGTAGTCCAAGTCGTTATCAGCAGTAATTAGTATTCTTTCCAGAAAATCAGTTGTAATTATTTATTGAAGGATGACAAAATAATATATAAAGCTGAAGCGTTCGTTTGCTTATTTTCATGTTATATAGCCTATTTGGGTTCCTCTATCTGGCAGAGTTTTAATTCTCCGAATTACATTTGGCATAACACACTTGGCATAATCTTCTTTAAACGAATATTTTAAAGGCATACAAATTTTTTAGTATTATTATTGTTTGGTCTAATGTTTATAGGTCCGAATTTACTATTGCATACTTTTAAGGTGGCAGAATTACCTTTGGCAAAGTTAAAACTCCGCATAATTTCGTTTAGCATAACGTTTATTTAGAGCGACGGTTATTTGGCATACTATGAGAATAGTAAAATTTAATTCTGAATAATTTTAATAGGGCGACTGACCGGTCAGCGATTCATCAAAAATTAATTCAACAATTTTCACTGCCCAAACAACGATACAACCACAAGTTTACCAAATAATTCACTTAAAAAAATAATTATCCTATATTTTTTTTTAATAACGTATTATTTCACAAATAATTCATCTTTTTTTATTTTATCTCATTAAACAACGTTTGGTAATCGCGGCAGATCGGCCGGCGAGTGCCAGAACCGAATTGTGGGCAAATGGCAATTGGTTAGTAAACATCCTAAGATATGATAGTTCTGCCTTTTAATGACTATCGCTAAGGAATTTATACTTAAAGATGATTCTAACTATGAACTATCTGCAACACGATGGTTCTACCTCTTAATAATTATGGATATGAAGTTTAGGCCAAACGATGATTCTAAATTAAAAAAAAATAGAGTGTCTGCCAAATGAGTTTCTGCGAAATGAAGTTTATGCTATTCGTTGTTATGCAAAATAAAATTATGACTGACAAATTTCTGCCACAAAGGGTAGACCTAGCCTATTTATTGCGAAATGCGATATTTTATAATGAAGTTCTGATAAAAACGGCGCGCGGAAATCTAGTAACTGTATAATGAAAGAAGCAACTCCTTGTGATTTCACTCGCGTATATTAGCTGGTCCACCCCAAGTGTTGTACCGTAGTATTTGTCGTTTTATTTAAATCGAGCTATACTCCACATGTGTGCCAAATTTCTGATGTCCTAGTTTGTATAATTTGTAGGATAGCCTTTTGTATTCGAAGCTTCCTGCTTAAGTCTAAAGTTTTGTTAAAATATTCCTTTCAGTTTGGTTCTGAAATTGAAGTGCTTGAATATTTCATTTCACAGTACCGGTACAGAGCACATCAGAATAGACAATGCCATTTTAGTTGCTATTCTACTTACATTAGGTAGAATGTATAACGAAGAGTAGTTTTACTGACCGATTTCGGCCACAGCAGCGGGCAAACTTAAAGGCGATCGTCCTCTGAGAAGGATCTATTCCTTTATTCTGAAAACCGAGTGGGACTGTTTTACTAACATTACCGGTGAGAGAAAAGGCGAAAAAACAAGGATGAAACACATAATAATCTTTATTTATAAAAATGAATCCATATTTAACGGCAAGACCGATTACCCTAATTTTTTTTTTGTATTTGATGTTATCAGAAGAAGGTTCTTATGAAAGAAAAAAATAGGTAACCTTAACGGTTTTGACGATATAAATTTTAATGTAATGTAATAAAAATGTGTTTGAAATAACATTGACATAATGCGTGCTGCTTTTAGTACACATCACGTTTAGTTCAGACCTAATTTCATTTAAATTAAGACAGGACAATGTCTGACAGATCAGCTAGTTTAAAATAATTCCAAAGAAATTTCTTCCGTAACGTAATCACTACACATGACATTGTCCACCGTTAAAAGGAAGCCATATACTTTGATAACACCTTATATACTTGGTAAAGCATATAACAATAGCATCGAATCATACGCTACATTTAGCATCAGTATTTGCCGACCAACAAATCAGAACTGGAACACAAAGCAATCGTTACATTATATTCGACGTACAGTCCAGTAACTATTCAGGTTGGTTTGCCGCATGCACGCTGTGTAATGGCAAGTCCAGAGACCGTAGTCCACATTATATATACCTATGTACATTTTGTGTTTGTGCCTTTTGGCGACAACACTGGGGCCTTGGGCTCACAGCGGCCCTATTTAGTGCGGCACATTACCCGAGTGCTGGTATTTACTTAGCAGGTAAGCAGCATTGCCCCGTTGAATGGCAAAACGGGGCAATGCTGCCAGCATTCTGGGAACATTGCCTAGTTGTATAAATTTAATGTAAAGTACCTACTCTTAGTTATATAAGTATTTTATTTACTATTGTAAAAATAAATAAAAATGTAAAAGCGGCCGAAGCCCAATGGCTAGGGCATCGGACTTGTGATCTTGAGGTCGCCGGTTTGAACCCCACCCATTGCAATACCGGCGTGAACCCACTCGTAACACAAGCATTTTAGCTTAGCACGAGGGGTTAACAAGAATACTACTAGAATGCAAAACTCTGCAAGAAAAGTATAAAAGAATGAAAAAAAATATATAAGGCAACTAGCGACCCGCCCCAGCTTCCCACGGGTGCAAGGCTAATGTATTATACATATAAATCTTCGTCTTGAGTCACTCTATCGATTAAAAAATACCGCATCAAAATCCGTTGCGTAGTTTTAAAGATTTAAGCATACATACGTACAGACCACCAGCTATTGACCTAGCTGGATGCCCGTCAAAAACGCTGATGTATTTTTGAAATATTTAATTTTTTTTTTAAATACAGGTCCTTGTCCTTTGAATTAAAAATGCGCGTACACATAGCGGTGCATTTTTAATTAAATAGATTACTTATTATTTCATGAACTCGTCTGAAAATTAAGTGCTTAGTTTTAACATCAGTAATGTAATTAACATCTGATTACCTCATCGGTCCCAAATTAGGTAAAAAAATATATTAGACATTTCTTCTAGAAAAAATCTAAGTAACAGCTCGAAGTCGAGAAGCTAGTAGCGTTTCACCCGTGTTTCGAAGATAAATCCTGCGCCATTTTTTTCCGCTGGATTAATAGTGTAGTTAAAGAAACAAAGAAAGTACCTGTGTTTGTGCACACATTTGAACACAAATCTACCATGACTTAACGATATAAAACTATTCTAATTAACTTCGTTTAACTTTATTTTTACTCTTTATAACGTATAACAATTGACCTCAGACTATACACATCCCGTGGGAACACCTCTACGCTCCGCTACACGCCAACCTCGGACATGGACTTCGGCACCATCGTGTGTTACGCCACCAACACCGTGGGCAGACAGCAGGCACCTTGTGTGTATAGATTAGTAGCAGCAGGTAAGTAACTATACTTTAGACATCCTGCAGAATTTCAATGTTTACGATTAAAAAACCAAAATAAAAGATCATATAAACTTCAAATAACTTATAAATATTAACTATTCTAAATCCAAATAACTCATGGGGCAAGGTTCTCAGAGTGGGTGCTAGCAGTATTGCCCCATTGTACAGCACTGCTTATCTGCTGGGCAAATATATATCTATATATAATATGCGGTCGGTTCATTTTCTCATTTGTCTTATCGCTAATATAACACAATTTCATCTGTAGTTTTATTTTTTAGCAAAAATATGGCTAACATATAATTACTGCAGAATTTTAACAAGCAAACTGGGTGTTGTTTGTCTTTGCGACATGACTTTTATCCACGCATTCATTGAGTTCTTTCCCATTTTCACATGGGGAGTTCTTTTGTGTGCTCCAAATAAAAATATAATGGGTGTACCTGCAATGCAATTATGAAGTCAACTCGAGCGAGCATGCAGTTACTCGCGTCTGCTTTTTTAAAACGCCCGCCCTCCTGATGAGTGCTTTTGATAGTTTCTTTATGCTCTTATTTACAGGTTTGTTTATTCTTCTTTTAAAGACTACCTATTTTAATGTGTCATTCAATATGTTTTTGTAGAAGGTACATAATATTTTCGATTTATAATGCGAACATTACATAAATGTGTCCACCTGCAAATGCTGACGCATTAGCACACAACGTGTGCATGAAAACAATTTCATTTGCATTTTATTATGCTCATACCAAGCAAGGTTTATACTTTGTTTTAATTTAGAATGTTAGTATTTTATAAGTTAGTTTTAGATAAGATTAGGATCTTCTTGTTTTGTATATTATGTATTATGTTAGAGGTAGTATTTTTCTATTCTAATGTATTATGAATATTTTGCCCCACTTAAAAACTAGCGTTGTCAAGAAATTTCCAATGACAAAATTTGTTAAAATTATCATGTTGTCAAGTTAATCAAGTCGTAGGCTCACTAACTCTAAAAAGGATTGAATTAGTGAGACAACGAAAAGAAATGGAACCCATTAAAAAGAATATTCAAGTAATAAGTAATGCCTGCTAATATGTTTTTCACTTGTATAGAAACACTGTTAAGTCATTACGTTTCAGCAGGGAACCCGACAGCTCTTCAGAACTGTTCGGTCACCAACCAGAGTGCTGTCTCTCTGATGGTGCAGTGTTTAGAAGGATTCGACGGAGGACTGCCGCAGTCATTCTATATGGAGGTGTTGGAACTACCGTCGATGATGGTATGTTTTAGAATTTTCTTTATGGCAAACACATTTAATTGGTACCCATATAATGTGGGTGCGCAATTTAGAGAGTCCTTTGTTTTGAATTTAACATTTACTTAACCACTCATAATATATTCTCACTAAATTAGTCATCAAATATGCTCGAAATATATTTAGCAAAATTTTGAAAGATCTTATAAACGCATATAGTGGTTATTTTTTTCAATTTTCTAAAATTCTCATATAAATAAAAAAATGTACATACTCTCTCCTGCTCCCTCTCATGAATAACGTAGCTTTCTTATGGTGAAAGAATTGTAAAAAACGGTCAGCAGTTCCGAAGCCTCTACAACGCAATCAATCAAACCTTCCTCTTTTAGGCGATGATCACACTTCCACGCACCACGCAGCGTAGCGTGTGAATGCGTGTACTAACGTTGCTCGAGTATCTCCATTTGTATAGAAAACACGCAACGTCCAACACACAGAAAATGCATCCACGCGCGTTCATGCAGATTATGCGCCTACAAGCGGAGAAACATGCAACCCCATTGCATGGGTGCGGGGCGAGACGCAAGGTGGCCCGGAGTCCCGGAGTGCCATAAATATGATTTGTGAAAGCGAACAGTTGTGTATGAAAAGAGTCATACCCGCACGATGATGCAGATCTGCACTCCGGCAAGAACGCGCGCGAATGTGCATCGACGCAACAAGCAGCGTGGTGCGTGGCAGTGTGATAATCGCCATAATATTAGTATATAGCTAAAAGGAAATATTTTGTTTTAAGGTCCGGGCAAATGTCACTGCCAATTACACGCCGACATTCGAAGTCTATAACATCGACAGCCGGTCCAGTTACACGTTAGTGATGTACGCAGCCAACGCTAAGGGCAGGAGTGAAGAGGTCACTCTGTATACAGTTGCCATTAGACCGCCCGATAAGTATACGGGTAAGTAATTTATGTAAATTAGCTAGCCGTGTGGTTTTTGGCTAGTCGTGTGATTTGTGGCTAACCGTGTGGTTTCCGGCATAGAATAGACCACTCCATGTTTTCCAATAGGTGTCGTAAGAGAGACACCTCCGTAACGTAGCGGTATTTGGCTCGCTTCAAAAATAGGAGGTCGTGGGTTCGATCCCCACGCCCGACAGGAAATCTTTGTGTAAAATCTAGAATTCTTTCCGGGTCTGGTTGGTTGAGGGACTACCCTCCGTGCCTCGGAAAGCACGTTAAGCCGTTAGTCCCGATTGTTATAACATCATCAAGGAACGGGCAGCAGCGTTTCCTTGTGTGGCAAATTCCCTACCTCGAGAGGAGGCCCATGTTCAGCAGTGGACGTTATACGGGCTGATGATGATGATGATGTCGTAAGAGTCGACTATGGTATATACAGATAATGGATGGGCAGCAGCATCTATCAGCTAAGGTTACTTATCATCTTACTGCTATCACCATTCGGCTGCCAAGCTTGCAGGTTATGGCAATATCCCTCAAAGAACATAGCTTGCCAAGGTCTGTTAAGAGGAGGTCATGGTCTTTTTTTTTGGACAGACATCTTATGTAGTTAGCCCCGAGGCTTTTGCTACTTCACCGGGCATAAAGGCGAGCAGAGCTGGCTTAGTAGTGGATGTAAATGTGTTGTAGAAATGAAGTGAATGTTTTTAGGGAGATATTATGAACTCGTTCCATGAAGAACTTCTTCCATCTTACTGAAAATCTCAGCCAAATAATTTTTTATTTTTTATTTAAAGACATCTCCCGCACTAAGGAAATAAATCCCTGTGTCGCGGGGGACTTTACAAACATTAATTTCACGGACAATGTACACCCAGACTCAGAACAACTATTTGTGGTTCACACAAATAATTGTCCCGGGTGGGAATCGAACCCAGAACACCAGGTCTCAGAAGCAACTACCGTAACCACTGAGCTACGGGTGCAGTCGAAATAATTTTTTTAAATATATTTATATGTGTTGTGATAAAATTCACAAGTGACGACGTCAGTTACGACTTTAATTCCACTGCTAAGCAGTAGATGGCACAGTTAAACTCTTCTGTTTAACTTTAAGTAACATAAATAAACGGTCCAGTTTATCTCACGCTAAGGCGAGGAGCGGAAAAGTCACTATGCAGGTACTTACATAGTGACAATAATGGAGTGATGAAGGAATAAAACACTTTTTTATCGGTTAAGACGAAAGGTGCAGCTAAGTACAGGGCTTTTTAACGTTCAAATCAGATAATTTAGGTCATTTTTTGCTAAAAATATATTAACACATGACAATGAAAATTGCTCAATTGACGGCACGCCATCTTAGGCCATCTAGCGGCACGAGCCGACACTAAGTTGCACCAAATACGTCACATTTATTGAAACAAACGTCCAAGTGATATAAAAAATTATCAATATTAATAAAACATGGCGCTGTAAATCATGATACCGTGTGTACATGATATCGTGGTCATGGCAAAGTCGATGGAAGAACTCAGTACAATGCTCGAAGACCTCAACCGAGTCTCCCAGCGGGTAGGTCTTAAAATGAACATGGACAAGACAAAAATCATGTCTAATGTCCATGTTGTGCCTACCCCTATTATGGTTGAGAATACGGTTCTTGAAGTTGTTGACGCGTATGTATACCTAGGACAAACAGTCCAATTAGGTAGGTCCAACTTCGAGAAGGAGGTCAATCGCCGAATCCAACTCGGATGGGCAGCGTTCGGGAAACTTCGCAACGTTTTTTCCTCTAAAATACCTCAGTGCCTGAAGACGAAAGTCTTTAACCAGTGTGTGTTGCCAGTGATGACCTATGGATCTGAAACGTGGTCCTTCACTATAGGCCGTATGAACAGGCTCAGAATCGCTCAACGAGCTATGGAGAGGGCTATGCTCGGGGTTTCTCTACGAGATCAAATCAGAAATGAGGAGATACGTAGAAGAACGCGGGTTACCGACATAGCCCAACGGATTAGTTCGTTGAAGTGGCAATGGGCAGGCCATATAGCACGGAGAACAGATGGCCGTTGGGGCCGAAAAGTTCTCGAATGGAAACCGCGGATCGGAAAGCGTAGCGTAGGACGTCCACCTACTAGATGGACGGATGATCTGGTTAAGGCCGCGGGATCACGGTGGATGCAGGCCGCTTCTAACCGTAACAACTGGAGATCTATGAGGGAGGCCTATGTCCAGCAGTGGACGTCCTACGGCTGAAATGATGATGATGATGATGAACAATAATAGTATCGATAGTATCGATACTATCGATAGTTTATTCTTAGCGAGATACAATACTATCGATAGTATTCCCTCATTCGATAGTATTGCCTCATTCTGAGCTATCGATAGTATCGATACTATCGATAGGTCTATCGATTATGCTGCGATTGTTTGACTACTGGGCGAATAAAATATAAGCACCATCGACACGACAAGAAGAAGAAGAAGCACACATAAACTCTTCTGGTACTTTTTGTTTAAAGATTACTAGCATAGAATTTCAATCTAATAGTATTCTTGTTAACCCCTCGTGCCAAGCTAAAATGCTTGTGTTACTAGTGGGTTTACATCGGTAGTGCAATGGGTGGGGATCGAACCGGCGACCCCCTAGCTATTGGGTTACGGCCGCTTGACTTTAAGTAACATATATAGCCGGTCCAATCCATGTTATAGTGATGTACGCAGACAACGCTAAGGGGGTAGCGAGGAGGTCATTCTGTATACAATCTCTATTACACCACGCGATAAATATTCAAAGTCAAAGTCAAGTCAAATATCATTTATTCCGTAAAAATGGTTACATTTATTTGGAATCGTCATATTTTTTTCCCCTACCGTGCAGTGCGTGACGTGGAGACTACTGAGAAACACTGCCAAAAAACTCAGTAGTACCCTCTTTTTTTATAATAATATATATATATATATTTTTTTTCTTTTTAAAAGGACAACTCCCGCACTAGGGAAATAAATCCCTGTGTCGCGGGGGACTTTACAAACATACATTTCACGGACACAAAGAACACCCAGACACACAAATAATTGTCCCGGGTGGGAATCGAACCCAGAACACCAGGTCTCAGAAGTAACTTCCGTAACCACTGAGCCACCGGTGCAGTCAATTCATGTAACTTATGTGGTTCTTACGCGGTAACTTAGGCCAGGGTTCCACTAGTACGGTGACTCCACGAACAAATAAATTTTGCTTCTCGTTCCGGTGATACGGCCGACATATCTTTATACTAGCTGCGGTTTTACCCGCGTGACTCTGCTCTAGTGGGTCGGAGCGTGATTTTTTTTAGCCTATATGTTAATCGAGCTTATTATCTATCATCGCGCAAAGTTTCAGCCAAATCCATTTAGTAGTTTTTACTTTAAAGAGTAACAAACATCCATCAATCCATACTTACAAAGTTTCGCGTTTTTAATTTTGTAGGATTAGTTTGTTTTTACAAAATTGCCAGTTGCCGTATCAGTACGACACCGGCCTTATATGGTATGTATATGTTTTAGTAAGATAACGTATGTCATAATAATATATTATGTTTTAGTTAGGTAGATTGTAGCATATTTTGAAATATGGGCCTCCATCGAACGTTCTTTTGCCAATGTCCCCACGCTTGGCTGGTGGTTCGATACCCGTAATTTTATGTTGTAATAATTAGGCTGCTGTCAGTTTCCTGCCATACATATGATGTTATAACAATCAGGTACAACTGCTTAACATGTTTTCGAGCCTAATAAACCTGATGGAAAGGCAAGTTCAGATCGCCCACACCTGTAAAGATATTTTAATTTTTACTCCAAAGGTTTCCGCGGCAAGGAAAGATTGCGTAAACAACTACAAATTCAAAATTCCTATTTCACTTTTGTCATCCTTCTCACACTCATGCATAACCAAATAAGAAAGATAAGGGCACAGATAGCTCGCTTTGGAAACAAAATTAAATCTGTGTACATCGTGCGCGCAAAGGGTAATTTATTCTGCACAAAGATGAAGCCTTCAGTGGCTTGCCACTAAAACATTTTGCTCTAGTGACTGTGGATATTGGTAACACAAATATTTCAATCAAATATCAACTGTAACGTTATATTTTTAGGACTCATGTTTAAATGGCATTGATTCTGATTAGATGGACGGTACAACGGGTTCAAAATGTTAGTTGTTTTGTTTATATCGAATACCAACTTTGGCCTACGGCTTGGATCGTGGGAAAAGTTGTTATTGTATTTCACAGACACAACTTTTTTTGAAAATGAAACTATTTAAAATTTATCTATGTGCTGTGCTACATTTCATACAGAAATTTCTTATCTCTGTGTAAAATTTCAGTATTATTTCTTGGTCACACACAGGGAAACGCTACTGCCCGTTCAATGACGTACGATAACAATACATGATGTTATTACAATCGGCAACGAACGGCTTAATGCGGGTAGTGCCTCACCCAACCAGAGCCAAAATTTTTTTTAGATTTTATTCAAAGATTTCTGGTTGGAATGGAACCCACGACCTTCAAGACTTATACCGCTAAGCCACAGGGGTTGTCGAATATTCAAAGCTAGCTTATAATATACTTGTTGAAGAATAAAAGAAAAGTACGTACGTTTTTTCTAACCCAAGGCTCAGAAAAAGTTTCTGTGCGATACCAACGACGCAGTAGTTTCTACTGCCAACTCTTTGTCATATTCAAGTTAAATTTATGGTTCACGGTAGCCATCCATTTTCTTAAAAGAGTTTTGACGTTTCTGCACGACAAATGTGAACGTGGGCAACAGCTGCATTGTACACACTTATGTTGCTACTAGCTTCACGCGCGCGGCTTCACCCGCATACCTCCTGTTCCCGTGGGAACTTCAGCTTTAAATAAAACCTATTTGTTGTTACTCCTGAATAACGTAGAATTCTTATGATGACAAAGTTATTGAAATCTCGCGTAGTTTTCGGCTAGACTACCCTATATCTTCGTGTGTGCGTCGTAATTGGCGACTATGAGCAGCAGCATTATTCAGCTCAAATATAACTGCAATCACCAATCCGCCTGCAAAGTGTGATGATTACAGCAATACCTCTCAACGACTCTAGCTTGCCAAGGTCTTTAAAGAGGAGGCCCATGTTCAGCAGTTGACGTAACCGGGCTGATAAAGTAGCTAGATTAATATTTTTTATACTTAAAGACATCTATAAGAAAGAAGAAGAGTTTGTTTGTTTATTGGCTGTTTCCTTACTAAAATGGGCTTTCTAACACATCACGTACATCATACAAGAGCTTATAAAATAGGTACTAGTTCCAATAAATAGCTGAAAATTTTTCGTCATGTGTCATATAAAAACATATTTATTTACTTTAATTGATACAGGAGGTGTAAACCTATATCTTTTATCGACTGGACTACTGGGGTATACAAACATTTGTACTTGGGAATGCTTTCAGATAAAATTCATAAAGCGAATACTACCCGTGAATGCATACTGATATTCTTTAATCAAAGCGTATTTTACTGGTGTACATCTATATTATTGTATATAGCTAAAGAATTTGTTTTTTTGCTTGAATGCGCTAATCTCAGGAACTATCAGTTCTGGACAGCTTATCTATCGAAAAACATTATAGGCTTTTATTTTGTTTTGAAGTTTTAACGGGAACTAAAGTTATGCGGGTGAAACTGCGTGCGGGAAACTAATAAGTTATAATCATACTCTATTAAAATAAATAAAATTGAAGTGTCTGTTTGTAAAGTAACAGGTTTTTACTAAATATACATATAAGTATCATAATTATCACCATCATCGCGTACAATGTTTGCCTCGCCATAGTTACAGTAGGTAGCTAATATTCAGGGTATTATATATACCAAAAACAAAATATTATATACTTCTATGTCCATGTATTCCGACAGTATAAGTTAAACTTTAAGTCTTTGAGGTCGTGAGATTCTTATTCGGAATTTCTTCTTGTTAATGGGACAATCTTAAAGTCCTTAAATTTCAAACCCAAAAACAAAACGGGACAACCCTAAAGTCGTTAAAAGTCAAACTCAAAAATATAACGGAATTATCTTGAATTCGTTAAATTTCAAACTAAAGAACACAACGGCATAAACTTGAAATCGTTAAATTTCTAAATTTCAAACCCAAAAATACAACGGGAGAATCCTGAAGTCGTTTAATTTTAAACCCAAAAATACAACGGACCATTTTTGAAGTCGTTAAATTTTAAAATAAAAAACACTCCGGGATAATCCTGAAACCGTTATATTTAAATCCCAACAACACAACGCACAGTGTGGGATTTGGCCTTAGTTGCGGTCGTCCTCGTTTTATTTTCGATTCCTAAAGGTTTAAGCATGATAAAGCATACTAAAAATCACCGCGATGATATTTAATTTACTTTCGAAGATATCGATTTTTATTTTGTAAGTTCAGTGAACTTCATGAAAAATGTTTTTATTTATATTTCCCTAAAAAAGTAGAACTTCCTTTTGTTAAAAATATTCATCTATTGTTTGTTTAAAAAGTATTTATATGTGAAAATTTCAAGTCTCTAACTGTTCCAGAAACCGAAAAAATAATTATTTAGTGAATAAAAAAAAAATCTTTATTAAATTATCTACACAATGGTAGAATTTTTTTTTTACCAACAACATATAGTATAACAACGTACCATTTGAATGTAGAAAATGTGATTTTTTTATCTTGCGAGATATCGGAGATGCTTACGATTTGAAAATAAATAAAATTTACAAATTGCGTGTGAAATATTGCATGTTACAAACAGGAAGGCTACGTTGATTGACAACCCTAACATAAAACTTTAAAAATTAATATCATCAAAGTCCTGTGTTTGTAGCATCTGATTTTTTTTTGTGCTAGTACCTATTACTATAAGTGACATCATAGCACTAAAAATAATAGCTACGGTGAAAATATGTAGAAGAAAAAAAATAATAACGATATCAAGAAAAAAAAACGTTGTCGCCAGGAAAAGCGGAATTATTTACAGTTAAGTGGATATAGTGATGCTCTTAGTAGTTTCCCATCAAGCCATAAAATCAGGGGAGTTTTAATAGGAGTTTTGTTTGAAATGTATCTCTGGGAAAAATACATAAAACGAGGACGACCGCAACTAAGGTCAAATCCCACACTGTGCAACGGTACAATCCTGTAGTCGTTAATTTTTTAACCCAAAAACACAACAGGCCAATTCTAAAGTAGTTAAATTTCAAACTAGAAAACACAACGGGATAATCTTAAAATCGCTAAATTTCAAACCCAATAATACAACGGGACATACGACGAAAATCCTGCTATAAGCTTGTTGCAGAGAATCTCAAAGCCAAATAAGGAGTAATAAATCCACGGCTACAATATTCATTGGTGTATTGCAGGCACATAATTCACACTAGTTTGTGTGAACTGTTAGTGTTGTTAGTGGCTCAGTGGTTTTGTGCCATGCGTTTAATGATTTTCTATTTGTTTTCGTATGAATTGGATTAGTATGATTGTTTGTTTAGTTTAGGCGTGTTAATTTTAATGGTTGGAAGCCAACCATTAAAATTCCCAGTGCAGCGTAGCGATAAAATAAAGAACGCTCAAAGTTTGACCCTTGTTATTTGATAATTACTGTGGTGATTTTGATCTTTTCTAACCCCCGAAGCAAAAAAGGATACTAAAGTGGTACTGTAGCTCTGAAACCGGTGAACTGATACAAATGCGGTTAGTATATGTTCTAAGTAACTCTTCTTATGACAAATATAGTGCGCCAAATATTGTGCTTTAAAACATTATTTCATCGTCATCATAAAGTCCTTCCGAGAAGGGGAAACCGCAGCATTATATCGCAATAGTTCCTCAACCAACTAGACTCGGAAAGTAATCTTAGATTTTACACAAAGATTTCTTGTTAGGCGCCGGGATCGAACCTCCGAGATTTTAAGCGAGACATCAACCGCAACGACACGGGTGTTGTCATTTCTGCATTATAATTTTTATTTATTTATTTTAAAAGTGGTTCTGCTGGTATTTGGTTAACATCTGCTATTTTCTTTTGTATAGGATAAAAAATGTATAAAAATGAATAGATAACACAGTACGTTAGTATCTTAACGTAGTCACCGCATATGCATCTGCATATCTGCATTATAAGTTTTCTTTGTTGGATAGCCATCACTAAAAGATTAAGTTATCAAAAAAGTGACGAGGTATGTGGGAATTAACTCCCATGAAAATAGCGCGCTAGTTGAGTCACATGGAAGAGGTTTACTCTTTAAAAGCACTTAGAGTGCTCTTTCCAAAGCTGATAATGAAGAAAAGAAGAACTACATGATGATGTTTAATACATCTTTATTGTTTCTACACTTTACCAACCCGTTTTCCTCTACTGCTGAACATTCTCCGTCTTACTCCTCTTAGCACACCATGGTAAGACAGGCTCGTTGAGGGATATTGCCACTATTAACACCCTTGGCAAATGGTATTAAGACGCAACCTCCGTAGCGTAGCGGTATTTGGCTCGCCTTGAATCTCGGAGGTCGTGGGTTCGATCCCTACACCGGACAGAAAATCTTTGTGTAAATTCTAAGATTTCTTTCCGGGTCTGGCTGGTTGAGGGACTACCCTCCGTGCCCCGGAAAGCACGTTAAGCCGTTGGTCCCGATTGTTATAACATCATCTATAATAATCGTATGTCAAGGAACGGGCAGCAGCGTTTCCTTGTGTGGTACAACATAATACTGCGGTCACCAACCCGCCTGCCAAGCGTGGTGACTATGGCAAATACCCTCCCTCTCGGGAGGAGGCCCATGTTCAGCAGTGGACGTTATACGGGCTGATGATGATTAAGACGCAATAAGACGGTATCTAATCTTGAGCTGATAGATGCTGCTGCACATCCAGCAGCTGTATATCCCTTAGTCACCTTTTACGACAAACATGGGAAGACATGGGTCTATTCTAAGCCGGGAATCACACGGCATATTTATTGCTAGACATTTTTTAATGCGATGTTTTTCCCCCAGGTGTCAGCAATTCCATTCCACTGTCGCCGATGCTGGTATCCTTGCTGTCTATAGCGGCCTTGCTCTGTACCGGCGTGTGTGGCGTCATCACAGCGTTATACCGACGTCACGCCGCCAGGAGACATGACATTGACAAACATCCACCGTCCACGTAAGTGGATTCATAACATTGAAATATTATATAAATAATTGGTCTTAACGCTCGACCAGATACCGCCATCTTACTAGAGAAATGCAACAAAAAATACTACGCCGAAATCGGCGTACCCAACCCAGTCACGTTCAATACCTACGAGTAATATATGCTGAAAGTTTTATTAAATATTGGTTATAATCGAACTGCTATGCCAGTTTAATATTTTTACAAACTAAAAGAAATAAGATTTACATCGGGATAACATGACATCGGTACAATGTCTTATACACACTTCATTATTGAGTTGCCGAATTTACGTTGCTATGTTTATAGGTAGACATGCGCAAAATGTGTCATTGAAGTGAAAAGAGTGATATACTTCATTTGAACTAAGTGAACTATATCACTCATTTACTTCACTAGTTCAGCTTATAAACAAGAATTAACAAGATTCATTTGAATCAGTTTTTGCATGTCCTTCAAACGATCATAGAATTCATTTATTTCACTAGTTCAGTTTATGAACTAGATTCATTTGAATCAATTTTCGCAGGTCTTTCAAACGATCATCGATCGTGCAATGAACTAATAACGAGAATGATTATATTGTTTTGTATTAGTTCTTTAAGGTTTTTTTTAATAAAAAGTAGGTATAGCTTTCATTTGAAAGCATTAAGTAATATTGTGTACGTATTATATTGAATATAAGTATTTTAACACTGTGAACTAAATGGACTAAACTGAACGATTGAAGTATACGAATCTGCACTGAACGAAAGAGATACAGAGTGATTCCGACTGAAGTACTTCAATTAAAGGATTCATTCGCGAACTACACATCTCTATTTTTAAGATTAATTAGTCGATCGGTGACTCTTTATATCGAAGATTGAAATAATTTTATTTTAAGACACGTCTTATCGTTTTATCTATCAATAACTAGCGGCCCGCCCCGGCTTCGCACGGGTGGACTTTTATACCCTACCCCTGCCCTACCCTACCCCTACCCTAACCCTACCCTACTCCTACCCTACCCCTACCCTAAGCCTACCCTACCCCTACCCTACCCTACCCCTACCCTACCCCTACCCTACCCCTACCCTACCCTACCCCTACCCTACCCCTACCATACCCCTACCCTACCCCTACCCTACCCCTACCCTACCCTACCCTACCCCTACCCTACCCCTACCCTACCCCTACCCTACCCCTACCCTACCCCTACCCTACCCTACCCTACCCTACCCTACCCTACCCTACCCCGACCCAAAAGTATCCTATGTCCTTCTCCCAGTTCTTAGCTACCTCCCTACCAATTTTCAGCCAAATCGGTTCAGCCGTTCTTGAGTTATAAATAGTGTAACTAACACGACTTTCTTTTGTTTTTAAAATGTATTCTGCTATTCGGGACGGAAACAAATCCAACAAATCAAAAACCATGGCAATCGGTCCAGCCGTTCTCGAGTTATAAGTGTTGTAACAAACACGACTTTCTTTTATATATATAGATATAATATAATATAAGATAAGATAAGATAAGATAAGATAAGATAAGATATATGAACGGGGATAGTAACTGTAAAATATTTTTAGTAAGAATAGCAATAAATACCTATTTGAATATGTACTAATAATATAAAAAAAAAAGAATTGATCGTTAGTTTGCATTGTATAGTCTCCAAAACCGATTCCAAAAGTGCGATGAGATAGCGACGTTACTCAGGAGTAACAAAGGCTATGATAAAATTCGGGAACGCCAGCCATGCGGTTAAAAAGCTATTTTATATCATCATCATCAGCCTGTTGTAGTCCACAGCCGAACATAGGCCTCCCCGATTTCCAGTGGTAATATTTTACATAATATATTTTAAATCAAATTTTCAAGTCTATCAAAAAATCTCAATTTTATACGAAATAACAACTTGAATCAATATTTTTGAAATAGATTTTTGGTCAACTGATTTATTAAGTAAAAATAAAACTCTAAGAACAAATGTACATTTGAATATGTATTATATAGGTTAAGTATATACAATTTATATTCAATTTCTAGTCTAGACATAGTTTTTATTGAATGGTTATTTTGTTTGAGAGCCCAAAACACCATTTGGTTATTTGTAATGATATTCTTTTAGCTATTTCGTTATGCCCAATTACATAGAACTTTCGTATTTTATTTGCGTTGCTTTAATTTCATATGAATACTTATAATAATAATGCTTGAAATGAGGACGACTGGCTCTGCTCACCTTTATGCCCGGTGAAGAAGTAAAAGCCTAGTAGCTAATTATGTATGTCCATCCGAAAAAAAAAAAGAGTCATTTTACGAAATTTCTCCATAATAATAAACTTTTTTTAAATAGTTATACTTTACATAACGTCTGAGCTAAGTAAGGTAAATCGTGTTATAATCAAAATTAGATGTTGTTTTGAAAATAACACCATTATTTTTATATTGTTCAATACCAACTTAACTTTAGCGTAACCAAAACAAGTAACAAAGTTAAATAGTGTCTTACATACGGAACCAGCTAAAACCTTCGGATATTACAACTCTGATACGATTATCCAACAACAAAGAAAACGAGTTTTGTATTTATTTTGTAAATTTTATAGTCATAAACACAACTACATTATCAGCCCAAATAACATCTTTAGAACATAAGCCTCTTGTCGAGGAAGAGTTTTGTCATAGTTACCACATTTGGCAGGCTCGTTGGTAACCGCAGCATTATTTTGTAACTCAACAAGGAAACGCTGCTGCCCGTTTCCTGGTATATGATTGTTATAGATCAGGGTTTCTTAAAGTGGGGTCCACGGACCGCAGGGGTCCGCAGCAGGTCAGTCTTGTCGAAAACAATCCTACAATTTATTCGTTCTTATTGAGGCCAAACAGCAGCACTATTCTCATTAACTAAGTAGTAATTTTCAGGGGTCCATGGAATTTTTTAAATTGTGAAAGTGGTCCGTGACTGCTTAAAGTTTAAGAAATCCTGTTATAGATGATGTTATAGAAATCATGATCAACGGCTTAAAGTAATATTCAAAGCACAGGTCATCAAGCATCATCAATAAGCAAGGAAAAAAAAAACTTTGAATCAATACAAAGATTTCTTGTCCAGTATGGGGAACAAACCCACAACCTAAGAAATTTAAAGCCAGATTTATACGTATGTCATATAGGTTGCCCGACATAACTACAACAACAAATTAAATTACATTACTTGTAATTCAGATTATTATTATTTAGAATTTAACTTTTTATTGTTAATTATTCCTAACAGTAAATAATACCTTTTTAAGGTCAAAAATGAAAACGTGGCTAAAACAATATTTGGTTTCTAACTTTTTTATTCAAAAGTCAAAGCCTTTTACTGTGTTTCATGAAAAATTATGGCAAATATTTTGAGAGATTTTATAAATCCTGATAAGTATTTTCAAATCTCATTCAAAATGTTAACTTATCCTGAGCTGCCCGTGACGATCTAATCAAAAAGTTTCGTTTTTGATGGGATTTTTCAAAGTAATTCGGAAGTTTCTGTAGTTTAAATCAATTTATGTTTTATTTTTTGGACGCCGGGATTTTTTTGCCGTTAATTATAATAATTGGTAGGACGATTGGACATTAGTATTAGGTACTATTGATATGTAACATTAAAATTTTGAATATTTATCACTGATGGTCTGAATAAAATAAGTTTGTTTGTAAAATTATTTTCCAAGTTTGAGGATGTAGCGGGGTATTGCACAGAACGTAGAATAATAAAATACGGAAAATATAAATAGGAAATGTATATTATAAGAAAACGGTAGTCATGACATGATTGACAAAAAAGGTGACATGGAAGTTTTTTTAAATATTACAAACTAATATATTTCTACCAAACCGTTAATAGTCAGCCAGATATAATTTACATTAAATTAAACCTATTTCAACACGCCCCCTTAAATTATATCTCGCACACGAACTAAAAACCCTTATATTTAGATAATGCCTAAACCCTCCATACAATAATAATGCTTTTCTTTAGGCAAAGGTTTGGTAAGTATATCTCCCAACATCATATCAGTAGAAATATACCGTAACACAATATTCTTATTATTTCTCAAAGTATCGCGCAGAAAATGATAATTAATATCTATGTGCTTGCTGCGAGAATGGAAGACTGGATCCTTTGATAAAGCAATCGCTCCCTGATTATCCGCATGCAATACAATTTTTCCGAAATTTTCTAAACCGATTTCAGTAAGTAAACTATTTAAATAAATAGCTTCCTTCATACTTAATGCTAAACTTACATACTCGGCTTCACATGTGGAGTCACCAGAGAGCACCAGCCAAAAGAAATGCGTGACCCGAGAAACTTTTTCTATCTATAGAACAATTTCCCCAATCACTATCCGAATATCCATTTATACTCTTACCGGTTTTCCTATAGACAAGGCCACGATCACGGGTCTTTTTGAGGTATCGAAGCACTCTAATAGCTGCTTTCCAACATCGTTGATCCGCCTTATCCACGTACTGACCTAACTTGGCTACCGCGTTTGCAATGTCTGGTCTGGTTCCTACGGATAAATAAATCAAGCATCCTATGAGTTCTCTATATGGTACACTTCGGTCATTCTCTTTTACAGTTTTTTCTAACTTTAAACTTACTTCCATTGGTGTAGAGTAATTTTCTTTACAATTTTGTTGACCAAATGTTCGTAATAATTTATCAACATAATTTGATTGCGTAAATTTTATGACATTATTGCTTCTGTCAATATATATGCCCAATATATATTTCGCAACTCAGCAGTCTTTCAATTCGAACTCTTTGGCCAATTCAGCTTTAAAATGTTCTATACAAACTCTTTTCCGACATGCAATTAAAATGTCGTCAGTATAGACGCAAACAAAGGGTTTTGTTCCACCGTCGTCCTTAAAATAAAAACAGGGCTCATTCAAGGATTGCTTCAGATTCATTTTCTTCAGCTTCTCGTCCAATCTTATGTTCCATTGCCTTCCAGCTTGTTTTAGGCCGTATAATGACTTGCGTAATCGGCAAACATTACCACCCGCTTTTAAATCGTCTAACATTTTCTTTGCTTTTTCCTTGACCAAACTATCCTCTTCGGTTTGCATCAACTTTGTTAAACTCTGTTCTAAAAGCTCTGGTACCTTCATGTATACTTCCTCTTCCAAGTATCCATTCAAGTAAGCAGTGTTGATATCTATCTGATGTATCTCCATGTCCATTTCTACAGCTAATGCGGCGAGTAATCGAACAGTTTCAAGTCTCATAACTGGTGCGAAAGTTTCGCGATAATCAATGCCATAGCGCTGACTGTAGCCCTTTGCAACCAGTCTTGCCTTCTTCTTCTCAGTCTTGTCCACATTTAACTTAGTTGTAAGAACATAGCGACATCCTACTATATCTCGATTTGCAGGTTTCTTCACTATTTCCCAAGTCTGATTCTTCACTAGGCTTCGGATCTCTGACATAACAGCGTCCTCCCATAGTTTTCTCTCATGACTTGACAGTGCTTCCCGTAGAGACATTTCTTCAGCAGCGGCTACAGAATCTTCACAATCGATAAATTCTGCTGGTGATTCGTTCTCATCTCCATTTTGACTATATTCACCTATATAATTCCTCCCATCTTTCTCTTCCAGTTCTCGCTCCACTTTCGGTACACTGACAGTTCTGTATATCTTTCTTGGTCTTCCTACTTTAGCTCTCTGGATTCTAGGTCGACCAGGACCTCTCCTCACTTCATCTTCTAATAGATCCTCTGACTGAACATCAACATTCGACGAAGGAAGGTATTGAACTGATCCGTCCGGCACTGGTACATCTTCTCTTTGTTCGAAGTGAGACGAGGAAGGAGAATGATTAATTTGAATCGATGATGGCTTATTCATTTCCAACTCCACATACTTCGTTGGATTTATATCTGAATACATGTCTACCACCTGTAAGGGATCCATCAGGTCCTCGTTTTCAGGTTTTGTTACCTCTAGAAACCTTACATCTCTAGCGACTACTAATTTTCGACATTCTGGCAGCCAAACTCTGTATCCTTTTTGTTCTCTTGGATAACCTACGAAGATCCCTAGCTTACTTCGTGGTGTGAACTTATCCTTATTTGCATCTTTGGCCAAAATGTACACTTTTTCTCCAAAGGACTGCAAATAATGTATCTTCACAGAAGATGGTATTTTCATATGGTATTTCACCATTAATCGCGCTAGATGGACATCTGTTTCTTAAATGACATGCTGTTACCACTGCATCCGCCCAAAAACCAGCTGAAAGTCCTGATGAGATAAGTATGCATCTTGCCAGCTCGACTAGGGTCCTATTCATTCTTTCAGCCACACCGTTCTGCTGAGGTGTATAAGGAATGGTCAGTCTTCTGCTGATTCCTACAATCTTCAAGAAGTCATCAAACTCCTTATTACAATATTCACCCCCGTTATCGGTCTGCAAATATTTAATCCTCTTTCCAGTAATATTTTCTACATATTGCTTGTATATTTTAAATACAGTAAAAACCGAACTCTTTTTACTTAACAAATATATCTCACACCATTTTGTAGAGTCATCGATAAATGTCACAAAGTATTTTGCGCCTCCTAAGGCTGTATTTTTCATAGGTCCTACAACATCGGAATACACTATCTTTAATGTCTCATCACAGGGTCCACAAGAACGGACAAAAGGGATGGAACTCATCTTACCACGAATACATGTTTCGCAACAATTTAGCCTATTTATGTTCGTCATATCAATATTCGCATCTAAATTGCAATGTTTCATGAGTTTTACTAAATCTTTCGCATTGAGATGACCTAAACGCTCATGCCAAACCTGAATGTCAACATTCCCTTACGATAAGCTACTAACTTTACGATACCTTTGCAATCAGTCATTAGAGCCCTATCATCCCTAAATGTGACCACATGCCCACTATCGGTCATTTTTGCAACTGAAATCAAGTTAGTTCGCATATCAGGAACATATAATGTATCTGTAAGTTGAACTACACTTTTAGAGTCGTCATTACATGCGGAAAATCTAACCGTACCTTTACCTTGTACAACAGTGCTTTGATTAGTCGCCAAATTCAATTTTCCACAAGAAGGTAGTAATGTATTTCCAAAATATTTTGTATCGCTACACAAGTGACTTGTACAACCACTATCAATGATCCAGTTTCCATTCCCGCAGTTTGCAGCATGACATTCATCTGAAACACAGGAAAATGTTACAAAACTAGAATCAGAATAGGTCTCACTTGTTTCTAGCACACATTTCACTAACCCTTGTTTATTGAACTTTTTACACTCCGAAGCTATGTGACCTTTTTTGTGACATTTGAAGCATTTTATAACTTTCTGGCTTGATTCAGTTTCATTATCTCCAATCGTTTTGGTAAAATTAGATCTACGAGCATTCCGCTTTTTATAGTAGCCCTTATTCTCAGCTATTAAAGCGTTTTCACCACCAGCATTTCTAGATTTGCTTTCATCGAGGATTTTAATCTTCAAAGACTCGGGGTCTGGAAATGTATCCCTTGACACTTTGTGGCAAGCTGTAGAGCAGCATTATTGACGCTAGATCGTCATGTATTTCTACACCCATGTCGTGCAGTTTATGCTTTGCATAAAAAAATTTGGATAAATGCTCCTGAACATCATCGCCTTCGCTCAGCTTGTGTATAGTGAGCTGCTTCAGTAAGGCAGCCTTTCTCACAGGTCCTTTTAAAGCATATGTGGACTACAATTTTGTCCATACCTCTCGGGACGTCTTGCACCCTCTGACGTGCTGTAGTTCGCTCGGGCTCATAACTAAAATTAGTTCTGCCTTCGCCTTCGCGTCCTTAGACTCCCATAACGCCGCCTCTGGGACTGTGGCAGGCTTAGGTTTTCTACCGTCAACGTATTCCTATAAGTCGTTCTTTATTAGGATCGCCTCGGCCTGAATCTTCCATGATTCGAAATTATTCTTATCGAGTAACTCAATTCTTACCGTAGTCATGGTGTTACTCCTCGCAGGACCCACCTACAGAAGAACTTTGGCCACGATCACAAGAACACAGAACACAAGTACTCTTTTCGTACTGTTTCTTCAATTCCGTATTTTTCTCATCTACTCCGACCTGGGCCCATAACCAGTGTAGCGGGGTATTGCACAGAACGTAGAATAATAAAATACGGAAAATATAAATAGGAAATGTATATTATAAGAAAACGGTAGTCATGACATGATTGACAAAAAAGGTGACATGGAAGATTTTTTTTTTTTAATATTACAAACTAATATATTTCTACCAAACCGTTAATAGTCAGCCAGATATAATTTACATTAAATTAAACCTATTTCAACAGAAGAGAAGTGTTTTTGAGTCCACTGTTCGTATTTTTGAAGACTGTTTGATCTGATAATACGAACAGTATTTTATTTTGCATTGGTATATGTATCTAAGATCTATAATACAACATTGATATGAAATCAATATCCCAATTTGTAGGTACTTACATATTTCGAGCAAATTCTTCGGTAAATAGACTTTTCAATGCCCAAATAAAATGTATCTTCTTCTTCTTCTTCAACAGCCCGTTTACGTCCACTGCTGAACATGGGCCTCCTCTTAAAATACCTTGGCAAGCCAGGACCATTGAGGGATATTGCCATAATCTTCACGCTTGGCAGACGGATTGGGGATCGCAGTAAGATGTTAACCTTGGGCTAATAGACGCTGCTGCCCATCCATCAGCCATATGTCCCTTAGTCGCCTTTTACGACACCCATGGGTAGACACGGGGTGGTCTATTCTAAGCCGGAAACGGATTTAGATGTTTTTCTGTAATTAATATATTTTAAAACTACTGATGTGGTTTAAAAAATCTTTATCCATTAGGAAGCTTTAATTCAGGCTTAAAACTTGAGCTACACGGGTAAAATTGCACGTTACCCCTAGTCCTATGTAAAATAAACTAGAAATATAGGATTACCTGAGGAGGCAAACCCAAACGGATCAACAAGAATCGTAGTTGGAATAGGATTTACTGACCATAAACTTGTTTCAAGAGGAGATTGCTTAATAATTGACTAGCCTAGCCTTACGTGCGAATTATTGGTATTCGCTTAAACCTCCCTTGATGAATCCCTTTGTCGATTCATGAAAATCGTGTGGAAAACTGTCAGGTAGTTTCTGAGATCACTGTTTCTAAACAAATAGACTCATATCTATATTAAGAAGAGGTAAAGTCTGTTTTTTTTTTTCGGTTTCACTTACGTAGGCAGCCACGAGGCTTTTGCTACTTCACCGGGCATAAGGCTGCCTGTCCACCGGAGCGGAGCGAGGCAATGGAGCGGAGAAACGGAGAAATATTAACCAATAGGATTTCTCAAAATCTCCGCTCCTGCAATTCTATTGGTTAATATCTCTCCGCTTCCCCGCTCCGCCACCCCGCTCCGCTCCGGTGGACAGGCAGCCTAAAGACAAGCAGAGCTCGAGCTTTAATAAATGGGTACAGTCTGTGAGTTTGTGACGTTGTTGTAGGGGTTGATCTCTGGATCTACTGAACCGATTTTGAAAATTCTTTTACCTAGAAAGCCACGTAATTTAGTGTCTAAGGCTAGATTTTAAGTTAAAGTTTCGACGGGGATGGTATCTTATGATATAAAGAGGTATTAATGGAGGTATTAATTTAAGATTAAAAGATCGGTAGAGAATCAACGTTTTTGCTTACTATTGGAACCGCAAATTGCAACAACATGTTTCAAAATAGGCACTCGTTACGAAGGTTTTTGCATAATTACAGCATATAACAAAACCAAATGAAACAACTAAAATGTGCAAAAGGCTAAAAAAAAACAGTTCAACCAGTTCGTATTGTATGCCTAGTCATTATTTAGAAAAAAAATGTTGCAAATCATAAATGCGCCGGATATCTAATTAGATCTCTCGGTTGAAATGCATTATAATTGCTTTGAAACCTTTATTTATTTTGCTAACATAATAAGCTATTAGATTTGCCGAAAACAAAATTTTGATGCTGTTTAATTTTTTTACATGTTATCGTACATTTATCTATTCGACTGTTACTAGAAATTGTTGAATAAAACAGTAAAATTACTTTTCCTATATAAATATTTAAACGTATAGCATGCCTCCGTATTTTAAAATTGCCGCGCTTGCTCCCCGCGACACCATGCGTAATTTGTCTGTATTATCTTAAGCTAGAGCGGGTGCCGCGGGAATCAAACGAGCCAATCATAGACCGGCCCGCCGACGCTTCACCCCTCCCGACTGAGTGGTGGCGCGCCGGCGGCGCCATGTTGTTTTTTCTCTCTTCTCTGGATTTTCGGCTATTGATGTACACGCTAATGTGAATTTTGTGTAATTGTTTTATTCCGTGTCGTTTGCCATTAAATTAGTAGTCGGTACGTTCGCCTTTTCATTTTTTCTACCCAAGAACCCTACAAATTGGCTGCCCAACGTGCTGCGACGACCGACGAAAAACGACGACTTCGACACTCGTGCTCCGCCGCGTCCGTCCGCGCCGACAATGCCTCGGCCACGCAGGAGCGCTCGACTGGACGACGACTTCAGGGACGCCGCCGACAGTGAGGGTCATGGTAACTTTTCATCGGAACAAGTGGCCGCCATGATGGCCGCCGTGCAGCAGACGCAAACCGAGGCGTTTGAGCGCCTCCTAGACCGCGTCATGAGCCGTCGGTCACTGCCGCAGGAGACGGCGGCTGCGTCATCTCTCGGCCTCGGGACCTTCACCCACTGCACCGCCCGGTTTGGCGGTGACGCCGATGAGTCAGTCGACGCTTTCATTGACGCCGTGCAAAGTTATAAGGAATGTGCCAATGTCTCCGACGAAAATGCCCTGAGGGGCCTGTCCATGATACTTACTGGGAACGCTGCGGTATGGTACCAAGGCGTCAAACAAGAGATCAATTCATGGCAGAACGCCATAAGCATGCTGCAACACATGTTCGGATATGTAAAACCGCCTCATGTGATATACAGGGAGCTGTTTGCTGAGAAACAGGAGGAGCACACGGATGTGTTCGTCGCCAGGTGCCGCGCACTCTTGGCCAAGATACCAGCGGGCGAGATCTCTGAAAAGGCCAAACTGGACATGGTCTATGGACTTCTAGACCACCGCATACGCGACAGGATGCGACGAGATGAGTTCACCGACTTCACAGGAATGTTGCAGCGCGCGCGCGTCATTGAAGAGTCGCGACGAGAGGCCGCGGCCGATGCCGAAACCCGGCATTCGTCGTTAAACTCCGTGCCAACTTCGGGCACCAGCCGAGATGCGCAGCCGCCGCCGCCGCCGCGCCGCTCCACTGCGCCGGCAACGCCAGGTGCGTCAAAGTCGACGGTTACTACAAGCCCTAACAAGACGACTTCATCGCGGAATGGACCCGTAGATCTGTCACGTCGCCAGACGAAATCGCGTTGTGTATATTGTAAACAATTCGGCCATAATCGTGACGAGTGCAAAAAGCTAAATGAAAACAAAAAACTTAGTGATAACCGTGATAATCGTGATAACGATCGAAGAGTGTTTTGTTACGGTTGTGGAACGCAAGGTGTAATTCGATCGCAATGTACGCAGTGCTGTAATAAATTGTCATTCGCATCGATGTTAGTTGATAATGATAACAATATTGATAACTCTTTTCAAACTGTAAGTTCGGTGGGTCAGTCACAGAGTCAATCCAATGTTCAATCCGTTCGGTCTAATAGTTCGGTCATTCGGTCTCATTCTTATAGTTCGGACATTCGATCTCAATCACATTGTAACATTCGCTCTTCTGGTTCATTCAATCAATCACGTAATTGTCAATCTGACAGTCATTCAAATGCTTGTCAATATGAATGTCAAAGTGCAAATATTTCGAATGACAGAACTATTACGACAGAGCATGCTACTTTACAGAAGTTCCCTAATGTTACACGTATGGTCACTTCCTCTATTTCGCCAGCACGAAGGCCTGTGCTAAATATTAAAGTGCATGGTTTGCAAGGTTTGGCGCTTATTGACACGGCTGCAAAATGCTCGATTGCAGGTTTTAGGCTTTATAAAATACTTAAGGATAACAAACTTAACTTTGAAACTAAACAGGTTAAGGTCAAGCTTGCTGATGGTGTTACCAGTTTAAGAGAAGTTTTGGTGGTTCGTGTGGATGTGACCATCTCATTTAATAAAACTGTTCCAGTGGATTTTGTCATTTTTCCTGATGCTGAAAACAATGAAACATTACTCGGAATGGATTTCCTGAATGGTGCAGGTATGGTTATTAATTTTGCTACATCATCTTGGCATTTCTCCGGCTGTGCACAATTTTACCCACTTGAATATGAAGATCAAGTGTTACACTGCAACACAATTAATGTATCTAGCATGTTGCTAAGGGTAGACGAGGGCTTAACCCTCAAGGAATGTGAACGGCATCAGCTTAATGATTTCCTTCAGCGGCATGAGGATGTGTTCTATCCAGGAGGAGAGGCTACTACCTATGCTGAGCATCACATTGATACGGGAGGTCATTCACCTATAGCGGTACCTCCATATCGCCTCACGCCAGCGAAGCGGGCCATAATGGAGGCTGAGATTAATAAGATGTTGGCAGATGGAATCATCGAGGAGTGCGAGTCTGCATGGGCTGCACCTGCACTCCTTGTACCTAAGAAAGATGGTACGTATCGGTTCTGTGTTGATTATCGACGGTTAAATGCTATCACAAAGAGTGATACTTACCCATTACCTGTTATGGAGGACCTCCTTCATGCCACTAAAAGAGAAGGGTACATGAGTACCATTGACCTTCGCTCTGGGTACTGGCAGGTAAGTGTAGCACCTGCAGATCGTGATAAAACTGCTTTTGTTACACCTCTAGGAACTTATCGCTGGCTTCGGATGCCATTTGGAGTAAAAAATGGCCCTGCTACCTTCCAAAGATTAATGGACCGGTTCCGTTCAGGTAGTACCCTCAAGGATGTAACCTTGTTAGTATATTTAGATGATCTTCTAGTTTTAATGGACGGAGATTTCAATAAACATCTTGAGGACCTGGAAGCAGTTTTCAACCGACTTCGAATGTTTGGACTACGAGCTAACCGAGACAAATGCTGCTTTGCCTGTGCTCAAGTTAAGTACTTAGGTCACTTAATAACACCTAAAGGTATTATGCCGGACAATTCCAAGGTTGAAGCTATCCAGCAAATGAAGGAACCAACCAATATCAAACATCTAAAGACATTCCTGCAAACCTGTTCCTGGTTCCGGAAGTTTGTCCCTAGGTTCTCACACATAGCTCAACCACTTACCAAGCTCACTAAGAAGAATGAACCCTGGGCTTGGAAAGAGGAACAGCAGCAGGCTTTTAATGAACTAAAGAAGAGATTGATGACTGCACCAGTCCTGGTACAACCTGATCACAGTAAGCCTTTTATTATTCATACAGACTCTAGCAATTATGCTTTGGGTGCTGTCCTTCTACAGGGTGACGGTCATGATGGACATCCTATCGAGTACTCTAGCCGCTTGTTAACACCAGCTGAACGAAAATATAGCACTACAGAGCGAGAAGCCCTTGCTGTGGTCTGGGCCGTAGAGAAGTACCGCCCTTACATAGAAGGTCATCCAGTGATTGTACGCAGTGACCACCAGCCACTGAAGTGGTTGTTGACATTGAAGTCACCCAGCGGCAGGCTAATGCGCTGGGCACTGAAGCTTCAAGCTTTTGACATAAAATACGAATACACACCGGGTAAGGTAAATGTAATCGCAGATACTTTGAGTCGTCCAGTCTGTGATGAGTCAACACATAATAGCTGTGGAGTCTGCTCTGTTATCATAGACATACCCCATAAGAGTCCTGCTGACCTGCGAGCTGCACAGATGGGAGATCTAGAGGTAAGTAAGATCATTAATGATTTAGAGAACTTGTCTGACCCCATTAGTTCTACTCGCTGGTTAGAGAGAGGCTACCATCTAGACCAGGGTGTACTTTACCGCTATAGTCCTGACTCTGAAGCTGAGGAGCCACAGCTGGTCATTCCTGCTTCTATGGCTGAGGAGGTCATGAATGAATTTCATAATGCACCGACAGCTGGACACCAGGGTGTGGAACGTACCTTGGACCGTATCCGTCAGAGATACTACTTTATAGGCATGCGTAAGTATGTCATTGAGTATTTAAGAAATTGTCTTGACTGTCAGCGCTATAAGTTCTCAAACCAGAAGCCTACTGGACTCTTACAGACACCAATACTACAACAGCGAGGGGAAGTATTAGCTGTTGACCTATTTGGTCCCTTGCCTGAAGCTGAAACTGGTGAAAAATGGGTCCTACTTGTTGAGGATACTGCAACCCGATGGGTGGAACTATATGCGTTAAAAGAGGCAACAGCCGAGGTATGTGCTAAACTTATGATTGAGGAGTATTTTCTTAGATATGGGTTTCCTAGGCGTGTCATTTCCGACAATGGCGTGCAGTTTATTTCTGCAGTCATGCAGCAATGTATGTTTCTGTTTGGCATCAAACAAAACCTAATACCTCTTTACCATCCAGAGGCCAACCCAGCTGAAAGGAAGAATCGAGACCTTAAGATCCAGTTGGCCATTTTAGTTAAAAATGAACATCGTAGCTGGCCTCAGTTTTTACCCCAGGTACGTTTTTCCCTCAATACGTCTACATGTTCGACTACTGGTTTGACCCCGTCATACATGATGTATGGGCGTGAGATGAGGACACCCTTCGACGCACAACACGACCTACGTGCGATCCTAGATAAAGAAACGTATGTGCCCCAGGTAACGCCATACCTAACTAAATTTCTTACTTCCTTACATGAGATCCGGGAACAGGTTGAGAGACGACAGGATCTACGCAAGGAGTATGCTGACGCCTCTCGACGTCCTGCGCCCGTGTTGAAAGTAGGTGACCAGGTTTTGTTGACCACTCATGCACTTAGTAACGCTCCTAAGGGTTTAACTAGGAAGTTTATGCCTCAGAGGGATGGACCATATGTTGTACACAAAGTTATTAGTCCCACAACCTATGAAATTGTTGATAGTCAGGAACAGTTGTTAGGTCGTTTCCACGTATCAGACTTGACTCCTCTTGTGACTGACCACCCGGACACTTGTTTAGAACCTATACAACCTCGTCGTTTACGAGGCCGGCCGCGTAAGGCCAATCTAAGAGCATGCTGTTAGAGTGCCAAGCCACTATCGGGGCGATTTGGTAGCTTGACAGGAGGAGTATATAGCATGCCTCCGTATTTTAAAATTGCCGCGCTTGCTCCCCGCGACACCATGCGTAATTTGTCTGTATTATCTTAAGCTAGAGCGGGTGCCGCGGGAATCAAACGAGCCAATCATAGACCGGCCCGCCGACGCTTCACCCCTCCCGACTGAGTGGTGGCGCGCCGGCGGCGCCATGTTGTTTTTTCTCTCTTCTCTGGATTTTCGGCTATTGATGTACACGCTAATGTGAATTTTGTGTAATTGTTTTATTCCGTGTCGTTTGCCATTAAATTAGTAGTCGGTACGTTCGCCTTTTCATTTTTTCTACCCAAGAACCCTACAAACGTTTTTTACTTTGTCATAAAATAATATTTCAATAGCTTATACAATATGAATACAGTTGTATTCACGTTTATAACAATACAATGAATAATATTTTTAAATCTATTACAGGCTTTTGCAATAAAAAAACCTTGAATAGTGAAAACAATGATTGAGTGAAAATGTATATACGACTAGCTTCTTGCGTGCGAATTCACCTTTTTTTTGCAAATGCATTGACGCATTCCTACCGCCGCTGCAGCGTATTCGCGCGCTGGCGGTGGGATATGTGGGACTCGCCCTCTCCATAGCGTGGTATGCTAACTCGTACCACGAGGAGAGAGCCCTACACCACTAAAACCTCCCGGACACTCCTTCGATCCGCCGTTGGCGGGAGCCGGGCACGCATGAGCAATCCGGCCCCCCGACGGCGCGTGCGAATTCACCTGCGTAGCTTCCGTTCCTGTAAGCACTTCGTTACTAGATATAGTATACTAGCTTCGACCCGCGGTTTTACCCGCGTAACTCTGCTCCAGTGGGTCGGAGCGTGATTTTTTGTAGCCTATATGTTAATCGAGCTTATTAACTATCCCCGTGCAAAGTTTTAGCCAAATCCATTCAGTAGTTTTTACGTTAAAGAGTAACAAATATCCATCCATACATACAAACTGTCGCATTTATATTATTAGTGGGATGTTACTTAAGTATTATGAAGCATTAAAATGTTGCAAGAATTATCGTAAACTGTCCAGTACTTTTTGGGTTTAACGCACAAAAATTGAGGTTAGTAAATTTAGATCTACCGTGACTTAATGCCTAGGCATTAGGAGCTATACCTAAGATGCAGGTTCAAATTCTGTCGGTAGTCTTAATTTCAATGCAATTTTTTTCAAGAAATTAATACTAGTTTTTTTCCCCAGAAATGCTCTCTACATGGAACAAAGCGTAGAGTCTCTTTCAAAGCAAGACAATTTGAACACGTACTGTGCGTCTCCTAAGCTGGACTACTGCAGTCAGTACGAGCTGAAGATGGACGTCAGTGGGGAGGACACTGACCCTGATATAATACCTTGTCATTATGGTAAGTGGACAATTGAACAACACTTTGAAAAGGACTCGCAAAAGTAGTGCAGACAAGAGGATGGGGACTATTCCTCTTTCAATAGTTTGAGTACCAAGACTATTTCCTGTTTAAAACTAGCATTGATGCTGAAACCATTGCTGCTCCAAAATTAGTGCTGAAAGAGGAATACTCCGAGTTTAGTACATAGGTTCCCAACTGAAATTTTAACGCCTCTTAGCTTTAGGGGGCTTGAGCTTTTCGTGGGGGATAGTAGGTCAAAAGTATTGTAGTCCATTTGTTAGTTAAGCTATAATTTTGTAATGGTCTTTGTATGATGGAAATATTTTTTATACAACGTATTATATGTTTTTAGAACTTTCAACTACTTTACTTAAGTATATAATAAAATACACATTTTTAGCTATTTATTCAAATCTAAATATTACAATTAAAAACTATACAAAATTAAAACTATTTTAAATCTAATATAAATCATCCGTTAGGCCGCTACCTGCAGGCAGGGTGCCCAAACTCTCAGGAGATCCCGCGAGATCCCGCGGTGCCACATTGGCCGCGGGTGCCGTCGGGGGGTCGGAATGCTTATGCGTACTCGGCCCCCGCCAACGGCGGATCGATTGAGTGTCCGGGGGATTTTAGTAGTGTAGGGTCCTCTCGTGGTATGAGTTTAGCATACCACGCTATGGAGAGGGTGAGTCCCACATATTTCACCGCCAGCGAGCGAATACGCTGCAGCGGTGCATCGGGGGGAATACGTCAATGCATTTCCCCCCGGAAAACAAAAAAAAAAAGTCCGCTTCCTGCAGGCAAGATGCCCAAAACGCTAAATGGGCCACTATAAGTGTGACCCAGGAGATCCCGCGGTGCCATATTGGCCGCGGGTGCCGTCAGAGGGCCGGATTGCTTATGCGTGCCCGGCCCCCGCCAACGGTAGATTGAAGAAGTGTCCGGGGGGTTTTAGTGGTGTAGGGTCCTCTCCTCGTGGTATGAGTGCCCAAAATGCTAGCTACATTATCACGCTTGATAGCCAAGCTTATACGTTGGCCGAAGTAAGAACCAGCCTTTAGGTTACTTTTATAATTAAATCTGCGATACTTTTTCAGACAAAAAACCTCTTGGTGAATACAGTAAGTTACCAACGCCTGGAGTGGAGTTGGAACAACACAGGATATTCATGGAAAGACCAATTTTACCAGCAAGTGCCGTAAGTTTGAATTTAATTTCTAATACCTATAAGTGAAGACAAAAATATGGCAAATGATGTTGACTGAATGTAAAACGACGATATAAAAAGGAGAAGACATCCCATCAGATTGTTTAAATTTAATAGGTCTAAAAAAATGGCGATGTAAAATCAGCGAAAAAAAAAAAAAAAAACACCTCAATTTGTTGCTTTTTTGTTGCTAATTAGTTGCCAGAAAATTAATTTTGTTGCTTCAACCGATCGAAAAACATCGGCAATAACGCTAACTTTTCAATAAGATAGCGTGGAAATCACTGGATGTGGGCTGATCGATCAAGCGAATAGTGGTCAATTTGTTGCTAATTTGTTGCTGAAAGATGGTAGGGAGAAATAAATAAAAAGAAAAAATAGTTTTTTTTTCAATTATGCCAAAATAAATAATGTCCTCGCTAGCTTAACTAAAGATTTTTCCGTAAAAAAACGATTGTAAAAATTTGTTGCTGCTCATACTGCAGCTTGTTTCAGCATAAAGAGTCAGCAACAAAATAAAAACCGGAAGTTAAGAGAAGTTGGAGATCGGTATACAAAAAAAACCGGCCACGCTAGCTTAACAAACGATTTTTCCGTAAAAAAACGATTGCAAAAATTTGTTGCTGCTCATACTGCAGCTTGTTTTAGCATAAAGAGTCAGCAACAAAATAAAAACCGGAAGTCAAGAGAATTTGGAGATCGGTATACAAAAAAAACCGGCCACGCTAGCTTAACTAATGATTTTTCCGTAAAAAATCGATTGCAAAAATTTGTTGCTGCTCATACTGCAGCTTGTTTTAGCATAAAGAGTCAGCAACAAAATAAAAACCGGAAGTCAAGAGAATTTGGAGATCGGTATACAAAAAAAACCGGCCACGCTAGCTTAACTAATGATTTTTCCGTAAAAAATCGATTGCAAAAATTTGTTGCTGCTCATAATGCAGCTTCTTTTAGCATAAAGAGTCAGCAACAAAATAAAAACCGGAAGTCAAGAGAAGTTGGAGATCGATATACAAAAAAAACCGGCCACGCTAGCTTAACTAGCGATTTTTCCGTAAAAAAACTATTGTAAAAATTTGTTGCTGCTCATACTGCAGCTTGGTTTAGCATAAAGAGTCAGCAACAAAATAAAAACCGGAAGTCAAGAGAAGTCAGAGATCGGTATACAAAAAAAACCGACCACGCTAGCTTAACTAACGATTTTTCCGTAAAAAATCGATTGCAAAAATTTGTTGCTGCTCATAATGCAGCTTGTTTTAGCATAAAGAGTCAGCAACAAAATAAAAACCGGTAGTCAAGAGAAGTTGGAGATCGGTATACAAAAAAAACCGGCCACGCTAGCTTAACTAGCGATTTTTCCGTAAAAAAACGATTGTAAAAATTTGTTGCTGCTCATACTGCAGCTTGTTTTAGCATAAAGAGTCAGCAACAAAATAAAAACCGGTAGTCAAGAGAAGTTGGAGATCGGTATACAAAAAAAACCGGCCACGCTAGCTTAAATAACGATTTTTCCGTAAAAAATCGATTGCAAAAATTTGTTGCTGCTCATAATGCAGCTTGTTTTAGCATAAAGAGTCAGCAACAAAATAAAAACCGGTAGTCAAGAGAAGTTGGAGATCGGTATACAAAAAAAACCGGCCACGCTAGCTTAACTAACGATTTTTCCGTAAAAAAACTATTGTAAAAATTTGTTGCTGCTCATACTGCAGCTTGTTTTAGCATAAAGAGTCAGCAACAAAATAAAAACCGGAAGTCAAGAGAAGTCAGAGATCGGTATACAAAAAAAACCGGCCACGCTAGCTGTTAGCGATGTTGAGCGCCACAGCGGGGAGGGCACGCACGCGGGGAGCAGTGACGCGCCGGCGGCGGCGGGCGGCCAGTGCTACCACCTCAGCGACTTTGTCGCTAGATCTAGTGATTTTCAGAGCTGCACAGCGATTTTCTGATATACTCACTCGATAAAAACGAATACAAATATTGGTTCACCCATCCAAGGCCAAGATTGGTCCCGACCACATATTTAGATATACCTAGATGACACAAGTATCACGATCTATATGAAAACCAAGCGTGCCATTTTTTGAATGCCTAATATGACGTCACAAGCACTAATTAGTGATGGGAAGACGCCGCCTTACGCGGCGGCGGTTAGCGGTTTGAATCGATTCGAGTTCGCCTTTGTATATACAATTTCACAATTACTATACGAATACTATTTATTGCACGGATATACATTTATTGAGTAAGTGTTTACAGTAAAGAATTATGCCATCAAAAACATACTTGTAAAAAAACCCAAGTCTCGTAACGCAGTTCTTTTACCGTAAAAAGTTGTGAGATCTATGTAATACCAAGTCGGTTAATTTATTCAGTCCCTACTTAAGGGACCTTCTATCTTAAGCTATTACGTAATTATCTCACCTTACAGAATCTTATTTTGACCTTATCAAAGTTCAAAACTTTAAAGTTTTAAATAATAGATTAACTTGGCCATCGGATATAATTAGAATGTATCTCACAAGGTGTTTATTGCGATGGCCAAGTCAATCTTATATTCATAACATAAAAGTTTTGAACTTTGATAAGGTCAAAATAAGATTCTGTAAGGTGAGATAATTACGTAATAGCTTAAGATAGAAGGTCCCTTAAGTAGGGACTGAATAAATTAACCGACTTGGTATTACATAGATCTCACAACTTTTTACGGTAAAAGAACTGCGTTACGAGACTTGGGTTTTTTTACAAGTATGTTTTTGATGGCATCTCATTTCTTTTTGTAGATAGTTGTACTTTTTTCCTTTGCTTTACAATTTACATTATTTTTAAAATACCAACAATGGATTTTACCACTCTGTCGCTTGATGATGAGCTTTCAAATTTTTGTAGGTTGTGTTCCTCTTTTTCTTTACCGGTACTACTTCTTGAACTTCAGCTACAGTTTTTCTCAAAGCCCACTCCATTTCTCTATGGGTTTTTCTCGATATCTTTGATGCAACAATATTAAGCATGTCTAGACATTAAATGCTTGGGTTCCGTACCCAAAGGGTAAAAACGGGACCCTATTACTAAGACTTAGCTGTCTGTCTGTCTATCACCAGGCTCTATCTCAAGAACCGCGATACCTAAACAGTTGAAAAATTCACAAATTATGTATTTCTGTTGCTATAATAACTAAACTAACTAAACATAAAATAAGTATTAAGGGGGGGCTCCCATACAACAACTATTTTTTGGCCTTTTTTGCTCGATATCTATAACGGCAACAGGTAGGCACTTGAAAATGGTACGGAACCCTTAGTACGCGAGTCCGACTCGCACTTGGCCGGTTTTAGTCTATTGTATTCACAAATGGATTATTCCTGCGCTTTAATAGTTCCAAAGTAGACTTAAATTTGATGTAAACCATCCAGACTAGTAACTCTGTGCCCTTATTTACAAAATAACTTAACTTGCGCACATATGAATATCCACGTACCTAGCTGGCATGGCAACACTCACCATATGAAACAAGAACAGATGCGTCGTATACTTTTTTTATGCTTTATTGATATTCGTCGCACTCGTCAAACGTCATTTAAAATTAATCCGTATGTAAAATTGTTATCTCTTATTGGTTATAAATATTGTCAATGTACCTAATCGAAAACTACAACATCAAGCTTAACAGAGGATTAACATGAACTTATGTATGGCACTCACGGCCTTTTGGCTTCCGGCCTGTCAAAGGTTTTTAAAATTACGAAATTGATGAACTGTTTTTGATGGAATTTTGGTACAACTAAATAATACATGTCCGATTATGGCCTTTTTTTAAGACAGCTCCCGCACTAGAGAACAAGCTAATATGTACATAAGTAAATTTAAAGCTACCTAGTTAACATCAAACTGTGTATAAAAATATTTGATAAAATGATTATATAAATATAGTTTGTGTCAGATTAATAAAACGTGGTTTGTGTGTATACCTTCGATATCACAGTAAGATTTGTTAGTTGCTTGGAAGAAAGTGACCGTCTTTCTGTGTTTCGAACGGGAAGCGTGAAAGCCGTGGTGTAAGTTTGTCCAGGGGAATGCAAGAATGTTACGCATCTCCTCCGCCACTGCGGTGTTCCGGCACGGGCAGTGGGGTATGTGGGACTCGCCCTCTTCATAGCAGTGGAATGCTAATCATAACATGAGAGTAAAACCCCTGGTTACTCCTCCGACCACAATTGGTGAGGGGCCCAGGTACTGTTGCCTATCTGGGATACCCTCTGGCAGCGTCCGCGACTCAATTGGTGTTGCGGGCTCTCCTGCGCACAAATAACCAGTTTCAGGGACGCCCAGATTACACGGGGTCCCTACTTCTCAAGGGACCGCAGCCTCCTGCTGAGACATGGCTCAAGCAGGCAAGCCACCTCCATCAGACGCTGTTATGATTGTTAGTATCCTATCGTTCATAGCGCAATATGTACTATCTTACTTTTACAATCCATTGTTTTTTTTTTTTCCTACGACTTTTTTTTTTATTTTTTATTGCTTGTTAAATTAATCCCTGTGTCGCGAAGGTCTCACCGCTCAATAGATTCACGAAAACAAAGCACCCCCTGACTCAGTACAACTGTTTGAATTTCAGACGAATAATTGTCCCGGGTGGGAATCGAACGCAGAAAACCAGGTCTCTGAAACAACTAACTTAACCACTTAGACACCACCTTTCAACATAATTCCATCTAGGTCCCTATCTACACCTATTCCTCCATTAAATCAAACATATTTATGTACACTGATTCACTGACTGCAAATGTAACTTTGTAATCCTATACATTTATAAGAAATAACAAAGTTATTAATGCAATTGATGAAACTGAACAACTGGACCGAAATTGCAAAATGTTGGAATTTTCCCATGAGTTTTACACTAAATTCTCCTAATACTCAAAATTTGAAGCTTCTACGTCTGCTAGAAGTGCCTAAACATTTTGATGATCTGTCAGTCAGCAGTGAGCGAGTGACAAAATTACCGAAAATACCAAACTTTGACTAGTTATAATTCGTAAAGTACTGGTTCAAATTGAATGAAATTTGAAATATACTGTAGTTTTACAAAGCTTGTTTAGTTACTGAAAATTCAGGCTCCTATCTTTATCCACAACGAAGTTATAGGGGGTCGAAAATCGGCTGAGTTGCTTCGAGAAAAGATAGGTACGGCCGTGCAACTTTTTTTTTTTTTTTTTTTTTCTTACTCGACTTGGGGGGGCACTGCCGTGCCCCCATATTAAGAATCGTTCAAATCGATTTATGTATGATTTTATAACAGAGTAATGAGATACGCAGAGGCATGAGATTAACAGAGGAAAATAAAATTTCTGATCGGCTTATAAGGCTGTTAGGAATATATATATTTTACAAAATTGTTAGTATTTCGTTAGTTAAGCTAGCGTGGCCGGTTTTTTTTGTATACCGATCTCCAACTTCTCTTGACTACCGGTTTTTATTTTGTTGCTGACTCTTTATGCTAAAACAAGCTGCATTATGAGCAGCAACAAATATTTGCAATCGATTTTTTACGGAAAAATCGTTAGTTAAGCTAGCGTGGCCGGTTTTTTTTGTATACCGATCTCCAACTTCTCTTGACTACCGGTTTTTATTTTGTTGCTGACTCTTTATGCTAAAACAAGCTGCATTATGAGCAGCAACAAATTTTTGCAATCGATTTTTTACGGAAAAATCGTTAGTTAAGCTAGCGTGGCCGGTTTTTTTTTGTATACCGATCTCCAACTTCTCTTGACTACCGGTTTTTATTTTGTTGCTGACTCTTTATGCTAAACCAAGCTGCAGTATGAGCAGCAACAAATTTTTGCAATCGATTTTTTACGGAAAAATCGTTAGTTAAGCTAGTGTGGCCGGTTTTTTTTGTATACCGATCTCCAACTTCTCTTGACTACCGGTTTTTATTTTGTTGCTGACTCTTTATGCTAAAACAAGCTGCAGTATGAGCAGCAACAAATTTTTACAATCGTTTTTTTACGGAAAAATCGTTACTTAAGCTAGCGTGGTCGGTTTTTTTTGTATACCGATCTCCAACTAATCTTGACATCCGGTTCTTATTTTGTTGCTGACTCTTTATGCTAAAACAAGCTGCAGTATGAGCAGCAACAAATTTTTGCAATCGATTTTTTACGGAAAAATCGTTAGTTAAGCTAGCGTGGCCGGTTTTTTTTTGTATACCGATCTCCAACTTCTCTTGACTACCGGTTTTTATTTTGTTGCTGACTCTTTATGCTAAACCAAGCTGCAGTATGAGCAGCAACAAATTTTTGCAATCGATTTTTTACGGAAAAATCGTTAGTTAAGCTAGTGTGGCCGGTTTTTTTTGTATACCGATCTCCAACTTCTCTTGACTACCGGTTTTTATTTTGTTGCTGACTCTTTATGCTAAAACAAGCTGCAGTATGAGCAGCAACAAATTTTTACAATCGTTTTTTTACGGAAAAATCGTTACTTAAGCTAGCGTGGTCGGTTTTTTTTGTATACCGATCTCCAACTAATCTTGACATCCGGTTCTTATTTTGTTGCTGACTCTTTATGCTAAAACAAGCTGCAGTATGAGCAGCAACAAATTTTTACAATCGTTTTTTTACGGAAAAATCGTTAGTTAAGCTAGCGTGGACATTATTTATTTTGGCATAATTGAAAAAAAACTATTTTTATTTTTTTTTATTTATTTCTCCCTACCATCTTTCAGCAACAAATTAGCAACAAATTGACCACTATTCGCTTGATCGAACAGCCCACATCCAGTGATTTCCACGCTATCTTATTGAAAAGTTAGCGTTATTGCCGATTTTTTTCGATCGGTTGAAGCAACAAAATTAATTTTCTGGCAACTAATTAGCAACAAAAAAGCAACAAATTGAGGTGTTTTTTTTTTTTTTTTTCGCTGATTTTACATCGCCATTTTTTTAGACCTAAATTTAATCATAATATTTAGTAGATTTAATGGTATGATTTACAAAAGAGGGAAAGTATACATATGAGTAATATTTAAAGAAATCTATTGACCTGATCGTGGCAAAAAGTTCTCCTAAAAATCTGAAAGTATACTCCGCTATCCTCTCACCAGCAAAAGTCCAAGGCCGATACGTGGCGCCCTCTGCAGCTTGCCTGGTTCTTAGTTTTTAAACTATTTTATAAGGTCTTGAGCCGTGCTTTCCTTTATGTTTTAGAAGTAAAAAAGCCCAGTGGCTAAATATATAAATTAATGCAAGCAAAAAAAAAACTTCGATTCGACTATAATGCAGTTAGCTATATTTATATTGTTTGCAGTCGAAAAGATACAAAATAAAACAACAGATATAAAATTCTAAACTTTATTGTGACTTGACGTAAAGAACGCAGTGGGTGGCTAAATATATTTTACTTAACTTACAAAATTCGTATGTAAACTGTTTTATACGTTTGCAAACCATTTCTCGGCCAATTTCTATACAATTGCGCTGGAATTTGGCATACTCCACACAATCACATTGCAGCCAATTGAGAGCTCAATTTAAAGAGAGGGTTTACAACCCTTCGTGAGCAACTCCAAACGCCTAAAATTCTTTATTATATAAATCCACTTAGACACTTATGCATCATACCTTTTAAATAATATGCGTATCGTATGGTACCTACCTACGTAAGATACAAAACTATTACTTGTGGACGCCCAGTGTTAGAGATTCAACCTTCATTTCAAAAACGGTTAGCATTCTGCATTCCTTCTCTATATAAAACTATAAGTGTGCGGAATTTTATCAATTTCATCAACGTTTTTGATTCACGTAATAATATTTATATGTACACGTATTTATGATGGTGATGATGATGATGATGATGAGTTGTCAGTTACTCAGTATATTCTTATTCGCATAAAGCCATCCTTATGAATATTATAAATTCGTAAGTTACTCTGTCGCTCTTTCACAGCTATTAAAACTACTGAACCGTTTTGAACCGTGCACCTGAACCTGAATTAGTAGCCTATGTCCTTAAGAAAGAAAGAAAGAAAGAAAGAAAATACATTTAATTACATAGATTACTTTTTATAGCGTAAAAAGAGTTAAAAGAAATGGAAGTGGGTGAGATGAAGTTTGTATAAAAGTATCGTAACTTTTAGTGCTAGAAGTTTGAATCGTATTTTTTAGACTGTTGATAAGATATAAGTAAATTTGACATTCCACATTTTCAAAAAGATTACTTTCAAAAGAGTAAAATAACAGTGACAGCCTCCGTGGCGTAGCGGTTTATATCTCGCTTTAAGCCTCGGAGGTCGATGGGTTCGATCCCCACACCGGTCAAGAAATCTTTGTGTAAATTCTAAGATTTCTTTCCGGGTCTGGTTGGATGAGGGACTACCCTCCGTGCCGCGGAAAGCACGTTAAGCCGTTCGTCCTGATTGTTATAAAATCATTTATAACAATTATATACCAAGGAACGGGCAGCAGCGTTTCCCTGTGTATTACGACATAATATTGCGGTCACCAACCCGCCTCCAAGCGTGGTGACTATGGCAAATACCCTCCCTCGGAAGGAGGCCCATGTTCAGCAGTGGACGTTATACCGCTTGTTGATGATGATGAAAATAACAGTGGGGACATATGTAAAGTTTATGTCAATGTTTAATAATTTTGCAACAAAAGACAAAAAGACTTGACTTACTAGAGAAGACCAGTAGACGGATCAGCTAGTCTCGGTATTGCACAATATTTGTATCTAACTGCAAACATGATCGTATACATGTAAACTACACAGATGAAAGGTAGAAATCAATTCGTGCGTGCTGCGGTTTTACTCCCTTTGAACTGGATGCACATCAGAGCATGCTCTACATCTGATTGTGATGAGAAAGCTACACTTGTCACCCGTTTATGTTGTACGAGTACGTCTATAACGAAGCGAAATAAAGAAACACATTTTTATAGTTAAGACGAAAGGTGCATACGGCTAAACATAACGTTCAAATAAAATAAAATAAAAATGCAAAAAAAAAGGTTGACAATGAAAATGTCAACTTTTTCTTTCTTTAATAAATAAAATGTGACGGAATCCGTTCTAAGGTCATAATCTAGTAACACGAGCCGACACTAAGATGCACCAAACAAACTTTATTACAATATTAATAATAGATAGCGGTATAAAGAAATAATAACAGGTACAAAATATATCGCCAACATAATCTATACAACATTATATATAATACCCCTACCCTACCCTACCCCTACCCTACCCCTACCCTACCCTACCCCTACCCTACCCTACCCCTACCCTACCCTATCCCTACCCTACCCTAGCCCTACCCCTACCCTACCCTAGCCCTACCCTACCCCTACCCTACCCTACCCCTACCCTACCCCTACCCCTACCCTACCCCTACCCTACCCCTCCCTACCCTACCCCTACCCTACCCCTACCATACCCCTACCCTACCCCTACCCTACTCTACCCCTACCCTACCCCTACCCTACTCTACCCCTACCCTAAATATTATTTAAAATTTGACACTGCGATGGTAGCGCCGTCTGTCGGATCCAATGTAAAACATTCCAAAATCAACAAATACTAATAAATTAAAAATTAATTAAAAAAACATTGTCCAGCGGACAAAATTGTGAATCTAAACCATTCCCAGATCCCCTTGAACACACACAAAAAAATTCATCAAAATCGGTCCAGTCGTTTGAGAGAAGTTCAGTGACATACACACTCACAGAAGAATTATATATATAAAGATAATAAATAAAAATGAAGTGAAGTATAACAGGTATTAACTAAATCAGGGTTTCTTAAAGTGGGGTCCATGGACCCCTTGGGTGTCCGTACCATGTATATCAGGGGTCCGCAGTAGATCAGTCTGTCACCATATTTATTAGGATTTTTTTAGTAAACTCGACGAGACGCATTGGCATTTTTGGGTGGAGAAAACATTTCCAAAATTTTATTTTCCAGGGTATATGGATTTTTTGAAATTGTGATAGAAACCCTAAACTAAATGAATATGGCTGTATATAAAGTACTATCTTTGCCTGCCGACTGGCGTGAAATTTAACAAAGCAGTTATTAAAGTTGCTCCTTATTACATCAGCACAGTTAATTATGTATCGAAACGCATATTATGTTTAAAGACGTGTTATAAAAGGAATTAATACATTTCGATGACCGGTAGGGTTCCACCGTAGCCCAATTGTTTAAGGCTTAACCTAAGATGCAGGTTCGAGTCCTGCCTTTCCTCCTTTAGTCGTAGTAAACATTTCCGTAAAGTATTCAAAACCTAAAAAAAATGGTATATTTACCGTATATACATACCAATGCATGTAGTAAAAAGTGGTTATTTTAATATAAAAAACGGACACACCAATTTTATTTATTTGTTTAGATTACAAAAAGACTATTAATTCTTTTTACCTATGTCTGTCGTATTAGTTAAGATTAATCTTTGAAAGCGTGACCGATTCTGACGGAAATTTTACAGGGAGAGTTTATGAACTGATCCACTGGAGCAGGCTTACCCACCCGTAGTTTTACCCGCGCTGGACTACTCGAGCGGGTAAAACAGCGGGGAGTAGCTAGTATGTTATATAATGTAATCCTATACTAATATTATAAACGCGAAAGTTTTTAAGTATGGATGGATGAATGTTTGTTACTCTTTTACGCCAAAACTACTTAACGGAATTGGCTGAAATTTTGCACCGGGATAGTTTATTCGCTGGATTAACGTATAGGCTACAAAATATGATGCTCCGACCCACAGGAACAAAGTAATGCGGGTAAAACCGCGGGACGCAACTGTTATATGTTATGACAGCCAAATCCAGTAGAAATGTCTACAATAATATCAAATAAAAATGTATAGAATGATCCTCAGAAACTTTCTCATTAAAATATTATTACGATACTTTTATTTTATTTAACTTGTACCATAAACAATATTACATATAAAATATAATAGAAATAACAATAAACACTTATTTTATGTTGTTTATGACTTAACTTTTCTAGTAATAGTTCAAGTTTTCACCACAAAAATGGTGAGATATTCTCATTAGTTTTATTTAGCTGGTAAATTTATTATTTAGTTGGTAATTCCAACAAATTAGAACATCCGTAATGTTTTTTAGTGCTCTCATGTGTATAAAACATAAAATAAGTACATGGAAATACATAAATTAAAATTCTCGCTCTGAGAAGCTTTTAGAAGCATAAATATTTTATGTTATTTCATCATCATCATCATCAGCCCCTACAACGTCCACTGCTGAACATGGGCCTCCTCCCGAGGGAGGGTATTTGCCATAGTCACCACGCTTGGCAGGCGGATTGGTGACCGCAGTATTATGTTGTAATACACAGGTAAACGCTGCTACCCGTTCCCTGGTATACGTTTGTTATAGATGATGTTATATAAGCAGGGAGGGTAGTCTCTCAACCACCCAGACCCGGAAAGAAATCTTAGAATTTACACAAAGATTTCTTGTCCGGCGTGGGAATCGAACCCACGACCTCCGAGACTTAAAGCGAGCCAAATACGGCTACGCTACGGAGATTATGTTATTTATTTATTGCTAAATATTTTTCTGCAGTAATCTATACTAAAATTATAAAGCTGCAGTGTTTGTTTGTTTGTTTGAACGCGCTAATCTCAGGAACTACCGGCCCGATTTCAAAAAATCTTTCAGTGTTGGATAGTCCATTTATCGAAGAAGGTTAAAGGCTATATTTTATTACGAAGTTCCTACGGGCACGGGAGCTACGCGAGTGAAACCGCGCGCGGGAAGCTAGTTAAATTATATTATGACAGATTAGGAAAATATTTTGAAGTCGATTTTTTAAATTTGTTGGTTCAATTATAAATGATAGTTCCGTACCTAAAGGGCGTGTAAAAAACCAGCCATGTGCGAGTCGTAAGAAGAAGTTACGAATACGTTTTTTCACAGATAACCGAAGAATGAACTAAATGGTGGCAAGAAAACGGAAAGTTACGTTTTTTATATGCGAGCCCCCCTCAAATATTTATTTTATATCAGCAACAAAAATACATCACCTGTGAAAATTTTAAAGTCAACACGGTTCATGAGACTCAGTTTAGTGTCAGAGACATGGACAGCGGAGTTCTCATTATTACCCTTTGGGTAAGGAGCCCTAATATATTAATGCAATTAAAATCAATATAATTATATGCTTTTATAGCAGTTAACGCCTATTTAGAATTAGAAATTTAGTTTAGAATACGTACGTATTGATATCAGCAATCTATTATTATTCTACTAGTAACCAACCCGGATTTGCACGGGTGCAATGTTGATGTATTATGTATATAAAAACCTTCCTCTTGTGTCACTCTGGTCATAAACCGCATCAAAATCCGTTGCGTAGTTTTAAAGATCTAAGCATACATAGGGACGGAATCAGATAGAGAGTGGAAAGCGACTTTGTTTTATACTATGTAGTGCGTAACATTAAACTTGAAAACTACCATTTTCACATTTACACGTATGTTTGGCGGAATATGTGTCATATTACCTTCAGCATTCCAATTATTCTATTTGATGTTGTCCTAGGAACCGTATAACATTCCCAAGTACCTAGAATATATCAGTAATTATCCTTATACATGTCATCTTTTCTAACCTTGTTCGTTTTGTTCACAGTCATCGGCGAGTATATGTGTAGTGAACCGCGGGGTGACAGCCCGCAGCTCCGACATAGCCGCAGCTCGAAGACCAGAGGTTGTTACCACCGCACGGAAAGTTCGAGAATCCTGCATATAGATGAAGGTCAAACCACACATAGAACTCATATTAGCAGTCAAACCTGAAAGTTCGACTAAACTTTAAATAGTTATTCAAATTTCAGAAGTGTCAGCGACCAGAAAATAGTGATTTATTAGACTTTCAAAGTGTTTTTGAGTGTGATTGAAAAGTTTCATCTATAGATGAAACTAAGTTACCATTTGTAGATGAAACTCTAATTGATGGAAACTGTTACGCGTGAAAGACTTAATAAAATTTTAAATAATGTATTAAGTAATTGTTAACTTTGTAATAATTATATTTAGGTAATGTAATTTGTACAAGAAAATAATTAAAGTATAATGCTTGAGGTTGTATATTGAATGTTTGGATGAAAATGGAATTGTTTTAAATTATGAATACTGTCAGAGGCAGACTATTTAAAGAACTAGCCCTATATAAAGACTGAGGATGATGATCCTCCAGGAGTCGATGACTCCAATTTTGAGACATCATCACAGATTTGAATACAATCAAACCTTACAATAATCCTGATGTCGCCTGTTGGTTTTTTTGTCATATGTGTACCTAAAATAAAACTTTAACCACTGTTTACAGTCAGGTGGACACGCCGACAAAAACATATGGGCTAGTAATTAAACTTATGGATTTGCTTGAATTTGAAAGACTTGCAGTTATAATAAATTAAAATTTCTTGTTTAGCATAGTACCAGGAATTGAAAATTTGTAAAAAGGGTAATTTATATGAAATGTAAAGGAACATTTTTAATCATTTGAATATGTCAAGTTACTAAAACAGTGAATAAGACATAGGTCAAGTTATTTTATAAAATATTAATGTAATTAATAAAAATATTATGTAAATTGATATGGCACCTATGTATGTATATATGTAAATTTTAATACGTTTAAAAAATAAAACCATTTGGTAAAATGTAATTCGTAAATCCGCCCACGACAACCTTAATCCTGTTATAAACTTGTAAAAATCGTTAGAATATTTTTAAGAAGAAAAGGAAAAAGTTATCATTTTAAATTTACTTTATTAAGTTTAATTTTAAAATGTAAAATATTGTATTACCTTCTCACTATTAATCAATGTAATTAAATATAACATTCTTGTTTTACTCATGTCATATCAGGAAATTAAAAAAAAAATCAACAGCACACAAAGCAATCAAATACTTAAAATACTTGAAAAGGGAAATGAACATTTTAAAACTAAACAAATAATACGTTAATGGATACCTTTTCCAAATAAAATTAATGGAGATCGGTTGTCTGAAGATCTAGAAAAACAATTGTTGAAATTCATTTTTAGATCTACCACTTAAACAATAACCATTTCGGCTGGTACTTTGCAAAGTAAACAATTTCTTATTAAAAGTTTCAGATAATATTGAGAATGTTCACTCAAAGCTGAAGGACCACTTAAAAGAATATCAAAATGTATTAAAATCCACCATCAACCTTGGCAAATAAAGTTATTTCAAGATTTAAAACACTTAATGTTAAGTACCTAATAAATAAATGTTAGTTAATGTTCAAAGTAATATAATTAGTGATTTTTTATACAATGATGTTCAGATTTCGCCTATGTTTTGCATATTTCACTAGAAATGTGGAAGTTACAGGTTGAAGTGTAAAAATATGAAATAATTTTTAAATAGAACATTTTGTTCTCCAGCCAGTTCCATTACCTGTTTTTTTTTATTAGAAATATTATGCAGTTTTCCACGAGGCTTTTGATACTTCACCGGGCATAAAAGCTAGCAAGACTCAACTATTTGCAAATTATTCTTATCACGGCTTAATTTATTACAATGCTGTATTTTCATCTATAAGAATTAGATGAAACAAAAATAGCACTACATTATATTTCTTATTTCAAATCAAATACAACGTGCATCGCGGCCGATTACAAACGCGCGCGATTGATCGCATGCGACTGATGCAGCTAATGCGACAATAGTTAAAGTATGAGAATGTACGGCACCGTTTCCGAGGTCGATCGCACGCGTCTGTCGCAGACTTATAAAATATATAGGGCTATTGTCGCATTAGCCACGTCATAGAATTCGATTAAACTCCACAACTACAGTTTTGTTTTTTTATACCAATATATTAACAAGATAAAGCAAAGTTGGAAAACCGAACGAATGGCTATTAATCAATCACGCGCACTCGTAGAAAATTACACCTTTTTCAATTCGTGACCTATATGGTTAGTTTTAGTCTATGGTTTTGTTGTTGGTGGCTAGAACTAATGGATTAGTTACGTGCTATCCGATACGAATTCTATTTGTTAATTGAAACCGATAGATAACATTGATAGTTTTTTTTGTTGGGAAATGTACGCATCGCTTTAGCAGTTGCAAGAACTACTCTTCTCGAAAGTCGCCGCAGTTGACTAGACTTCTCCATTAGCCATAGGATTCAAACAACGAGGAGAGGGTCTAAGCAAGAGTGGTTCGAAATTAGTCATGTTTTATCCCCCTCAAAAAAACCAAATAGCTCCTGTTTTATATTGCCATATATGTACTCAAGAACCATTCCAAATTCATTGTCTATGAAAAAGATTTGAAATTTTCAATTTGTTTGTTAATAAAACAAAATAAAAAAATACTTGGAAATATATAACTTAGTTAAATTTATACAGAGTGTTCCTCTGAATAAGTACACATTTTCGCAGAAGAGCAATTTAATTTAACTACAAGTGTTATTTAAATTAGACAAAAGAAATTAAAAGATATGATGATGATTTTAAAAAGTACTAACCCCATAATATATTTATGATATCATTATATTCATTATAATACTACTTTACTAGTTGTTTGAATGCTGTTTAAGATTTACTTTAAAAATAAACACTGCATTTAAATTAAATTGCTCTGCCGAGAAATCCTGAGAGAGCACTTTAGAAGTACACTCTCCAAGATTTCTCTTGGAATAGAATAATTATGTATTGTCCCATTATTTTTATGTCTCATGGTACGTAAAATCGTCAAAGCAACGTGACGCGAGCACAAACAAGTACGCTTTCAACAAAAGCAGAGTTCAAACAAACAGAATTAACCGTAAAATCCTATTATATATAACTTAACTTATAGAATATTTACTTCAAGTATTCCACCTGGCTGGGGAGATTTAATTGAAAGCAATCTCTTGGATTACCTGAAAAATTAATTTATATTTTATGCTTTACAAAATAAACGAGTCTGAAGATAAATTAAAGCTATAAATTATGTTGCTAACTGTTTTTGTTTTGTTACTTTTTAAGGAATTGAAAAGAAATGTAATTAAGAAAACAAGACCTGTGGATTAAGGTATTGATCATTTGAATGGAAGTAGAAGTTTGACATGTTTTATTTTTTCAAGTACTTATGCAGAAATACTTCAGGCTTTACGAAATACCCTGCAAATTTACTCTACAAACATGGGTTGAAGAGACAAGACAACCTCAACATATATCGATAAATCGCTCTAAAATATCGAACAATCATAGAAACAAACATACTCGTAGCTACCGCCGAGGTAGTCTGTGTTTGAGAAGATGATATTCTGTTTCCAACCATAGCAATGCATCACTTTTCGGGAGGCCTATATTCAACTGAGAACCTTGTAGGTATCGGGTAGTAAAACCATCATGTTGCCAAAAGAAAAAAAACATGCTTTCTATTTTAAAATTTTGTAATTAATAAAGAAATAAATCAACCTGATCACACCAATATGAATTGCCCAACTAACTCCCAGTAATTACGACCCTGATACAGAACACTCATTTTTGGCTTAATGTTAAATTTCAATTTATAAATTAATATGCTCTCATACAACTTTTTCAATTAATAAATTAATATTTGAGAACAATAAGAAAGTCATTACCGAGTCATACAAGAGATTGATTAAATTTTAACGTTATGTGACAGAGTACTGCGACGCGAGGCCGTGTTAATAACTTTACATAATTAAAATCAATCCCAATGTATATATAATTATGTACGTACGTTTTAACTTTTGTTCTCAGGAAATAATCCGACAGGGAATTAGTCTGCAATAAAATATTTGACATCATTTATATTTTCGAAAGATCATCTGTAATTTTACATATTTTATATTCTCTGTACGGTTTTAATTTTAAACTTAAATGTATTTGGTAATTTGATTAATTGTAATTAATCTTCTAAATTGAAATTTGGAAATGGCTTAATAAATACATTTAATAAAAATAGAAACTAGGAAACAGAAACATAAAAAAACAAATATAGACTTTGTTTTTTTTTGTTTCGGTTTCCGGAAATTGTTATCGAGGTTTGATTTGTGTGAATTTAATTTAATACTTTGTGTATAAAGGCGAAAACACATTATTAAAACGCCACGCCACGCCACGTGTCAACACCTGTGCATCAGTACGCGCGTGGCGTCGTGTCGGGTGTTCATAGTGTGTTTCTGGTCTATAGAAAACAATACATTTGATTCTACTCAACACGCGTGGCGTGTCGTCGGGTGGCGTGGCGTTTTAATAATATGTTTCCGCCTTAATAATGTGAGTATGATAAGCTATTCATATATGTATTATGTAATAGTACTATTGAACTTATATTGTACAAAGTAACTATATATATCTTAAATAATACATTTAATGTCTAATTAAAACCGGATTAGTAAAATTATTTAAAAAATATTTTCAATTTAAACATGTAAATATGACAGCCATTACACATATATTATATACTAATATAAGATATTAAATACTCAAATAATTGTTTAGTTAAAAATAATTCGAGTAATTTACGATGTAATTAATATTTAAATAAATAAATATACTTAAGTATATAACACGACATCAGGTAATCAAATATTAAGTAAATTATATAATTATAATAAATTTTATTCATAAATTTACAATGTTACGTTGTTTTACAAAATACCTAGTAAGATAGGTGGTTCCGTAATAATATCCATTGCCGTCATCATCATCAGCCCGTATAAAGTACACTACTAAACAAGGGCTTCCTCCCGAGGGAGGGCTTTTGCCATAGTCACCACGCTTGGATTGTATTGGTGTCTACAGTATTACGTTGTAGCACAAGGAAACACTGTAATCCGTTCCCTGGTAAACGATTGTTAAAAATGATGTTAAAACTCAAAGTGCTTTCCGCGATCTTAACTAACCAGACCCGGAATCTTTCGTTTAGAATCTTCACAAAGATTTTTTGTCTGGCGTAGGGATCAAACCCAGATTTAAAACGAGCCTAAAAATATATGCCATACCTTTAGTAGTAATAGTATCATGTATCTACTTATAGTGAAACTGGCTCTCATTAGTCCATATGAACTTGGTCACTAGGGACCTGAATACTTTGGCATATCACCTTTACATCATGACGACACCACCGTATACATAGACCGCTTAAAGGCTCTGGGCTACACGTTGGCTTTCGGGCCATACGGGGTTAACCGCTTCAGGGCATCATCATCAATCACCATCAACAGCCCGTTGACGTCCACTGCTGAACATGGGCCTCCTCTTAACAGACCTTGCCAAGCCAGGATCGTAGAGGGATATTGTCATAATCACCACGCTTGGCAGACGGATTGGTGATCGCAGTAAGATGCAAATGTTGAGCTAATAGATGCTGCTGCCCATCCATCAGCCATATGTCCCTTAGTCGCCTTTTACGACACCCATGGGAAGACATGGGGTGGTCTATTCTAAGACGGAAATCACACGGCAACGATCTTTAGGGCAACTCAAGGCTGCCCATGTTCAGCAGCGGACGTTATACGAGCTGATGATGATGATGATAAGTTTTGGAATATTATGGTTGTATAACAAACGTATTGCAACGTTGCATTGTATGGTTGTGTATAAACTTACTATTAGTTAGCATTATAAAAGGTTCTACCACTAATTACTTTGGCGTTTTAAGCGCAAATTTTGCTTCTACGAGGAATTTACCAAAACAGTCCCTACAAGCCATGAGTTACAAAGTGACTGTTGTTTTTAATCTTAATAATTGTTATATTAATACATTAATAATTATACAAAATTTTAACATTTAAGTCATGTAAGGCTACACGCACTGTGATTTTTAGCCGCGCGGCAAAAAAACATAACGGTGACATTTTGTATATGTGTCTCCAGTATTAAACATTGTAACAACATGTGGCAACATTGGCAAAATTTTGCCACGCGGCAAAATATCAAAATGTGTGCTCAGTCTCGGCACTATATTGCAAGCAATTAATAAACATTCAAAAATGTTGCCGTTCTTAATTGCATGTAATAGATAATAATTTTTAAAGAGCACGATTAACTCACAAAATTGATAAATTTTAAATCCTGTTTGTTGTTATATTATGAAAAATAAAGTTTTATTATTAGGCGAACCTGACTGACATTATTATAGTGATATAATGTAAACGATGATTGTGAATGTTTTAATAAAAACATACAAAACAATGGTAAATGTGTCTATTTTTTCCCCTATTGTTTTACGTATCTTATCGTACTTAGCTTAGAAGCTAAAATACGCTTAGCTGTGACTCTGTTACAGCAACTTTAGGATAAAGTTTCAATAATTTTCTGTTCTAATATTATAAGGAAAAATATGTTTATTTGTTTGCATTGAACATTTACAACATTAAAACTTAACGGTATTTCTGTCGAAGGATGTTCGTTCGATTCCCGTCTTGGCACAACTATTCGTATTCAATCAAAGATCTATCCATCTTCGGACGTTTAATGAAACGTCCGCAGTGTCTCGGAAAGCACGTTAAGTTGTTGGTCCCGGTTGTCATGACATCATTTATCAAAAGGTAAAAGTCTCCAATCAGTCAGTCAAGCGAAATGACTATGGCAACAACCAACGCGAGGGCTTTGCCAAGCAGGAGACCTTGTAAAGGTGATTATGGTGAATTGAAAACCTTGAAAAAACACCAAGTTTAAAATAAAATGACTTTATTTCGGGTCTAGTTAGTTAATACGACCGTATTATTTTTCGTGTCTCGAAAAGCACGTTGAGCCGTTGGTTCCAATTTTTATACCTACCATCATCTATACTAGCGTTTAGCAGAGAACGGGCAACATTTTCTTGTGTGTTACAACATTATTCCGCAGTTACAAACCCGTTTTGTTGTAGTTACCAATGCTAAGCGTGGTGACTACAATAAAACCCGACCACTTTATCCAACCCGCCAAAGAAGAGTGCGCCCGCGAACGTGACGCATCTCACCTCGCCCTCCCGACCCTTAGTTTGCAAAGAACCTTCCGATGCCCTCGTAGACCCGAAATCCGAGAGACCCGCAAACTGTAAAGTAGAGCGACAGTTGCACAAAACTTCCCTAAAATACAAAAAGTCAATATCCCTCAATCTCATTGCCAGCGAGCCGAGGTCCAAGTCCCACAGGGGACGCCCCCTTGCGTAGGTTGTTTAGTTTCTAGTGTTTAAACCATTTATCTAGGCTGGAGCTCTACTCGCCTTTATGCCCGGTGAAGTAGCAAAAGCCTCGTCGCTAACTAAATATCTGTCCGAAAAAAAAATCAAAAACAATAAAACCCTCTGAGGAGGTCTATGTAGAACAGTGAACCTTACAAGGTTTGATTATGAGATTCATTGCTATGCTTAGACGAGTTTTCCGAGACACATGCAGGAATGCTCGTTAATAGTCGAGAGTATTCGAAACGTTAGAGTAAAAAGGACAGCATGAAAATTATCGTGTGCAAGAATGAGACCGACATACGTTGAGTGTGCCAATTAGATTAGTGGCAGTTTCCTGGAGCCAGTTTTCAAACCGGGTACCGTATCTACCTCCCTTTTAATATAGCATCATTGGTCATAATAGTCGGTACTATAAATAACACAATCTATGACATACCAGGTAACGGGAAGTAGGACTTACCTATGTCTAAACAGTTTTATTTTATTTACATAGGTAATGAACCGACAGGCGAATCCATGCTGAGTCATCGGTTTTAGACTTGTGAATCGAATAGCGTTCAGGTTTCGCCTGTCGTTCACAAGACCCCGCTTCGTCGCGTCTTATGTACTGTAACGCCTGCGGGTGCGAAGCTCAGCTGGGCTCACTGCTCTTAATCCTCGAAGGTGCTAAAGGTGTGTGAGGGATACGATCACTATCACTTAAATAAAAGGCACACTTTATAACTGTATTTTATCGACCGCACAAACAAACACACCTCTCCTCCTCTCCTCTCCAACTCTTCCACAGCATTAGTTTTAAAAATATAAATATTGACTTTCAACAACATCATTCTTGAATCGTCTACAAACATTTTCATTTATTTGAATATTAAAATAGTTCTTTATTCGATATTTGAATACGGCCGATCGTCATGTAGTGAGGGATTAAAACCTTAACCTCACTACATTACTCCCTTACTTCCCAAGAAAAATATTGGGCAACCTGTGAGGGCTTGTCCAAACCAAGTTCAAGTCCAACTTGTGAGTAGGTACCTACATCTGTTATAAAGGAAACTTTGTGGAATAAAGACCTATATCTGTATAAAACTGTAAAATCTGTAACCTATATCTGTTATAAAGGAAACTTTGTGGAAAAAAGAGAAATGCAATTTTTTGGAAATTAAATTAAACTTCAATGGTGATGCCGACTTGGTATAGTATTTTTATGAGTCATGAATCATGATATCTACAGAGCTTATTAAACCGAAACCGAAATCTAAATGTCAAGTGCCATATATTTCTAATAGCGATTTTATGCTAGTGATCGTTCCGCTGTAGTGGCATTTTATCTAGGCCCTTAGACTCGCAAAGGAATTTTAGATTTTACACTAAGATTTCGTGGAAATCGAACTCATGATTTCCGAGACGTAAAGCGAGATTTATACCACTATTCCACGGAGGAGCTATCTCCTCCGTAGAAAAGTGGTATAAATCTCGCTTTCAGTAGTGATCAATTCTTCTACTTAGTGTTGGTAATTACATAATTTGCAAGTAGGTCCTCGTATGTTTATAAGCCTTAGTTATATCAGGAAATAAAAATTGAATTGCTCAAATAAAAACAATCAGAAGAAAAGTAGGGCATCCTGTTGAGTAACAGTTGCTTTATATATATTCAAATCGATGATATTAATCTAGTGTTTGGATGAAGATGATTGGCATCATCTTCAGTAGGTTAGGAGTTGCAGGGTATCAAAACTTCTTCGAAGTGGCTTGTGTCTAGACTTCGACTTACTTATGATGCTGATACCTAATTTGATTTTGGCTTAACATATAACCAACTAGCCCCGCGGTGTTACCCTCGTTACTCTACTCCATAGGGTCGGGGCGTAGTTTTTATAGCCTTTATGTTAAAAGAGCTATTAACTATCCCCGTGCGATTTTTTTGCCAAATCCATTGAGTAGTTTTTGCGTGAAGAAGAGTAACAAACATATTATTATATCCATACAAACTATCTCGTTTATAATATTAGTAAGATAATGTATTGCCAATGTATCTACAGTTAATACCCGATAGTGACTTATCTTTTTAAATACGATTATCACTTCCTACGTTTAAGAGTATCCTGAATATTATTATATATTTTGTTCGCCAATCAAAGCTCGCTTAAAGTGAAGGATAATTGCATAAAATAGTAATTTCCTTCAGTTTAATTGCAGGTAAGTGAAAAGATATTATGGAAACAAAAGGTCACCATTAAGCTCTCATTTATAAAATGCAAAAGTAGCTTTAATGGGCTTTGGTTTGAATAGTATGGACCTGACAGGTTGACACAAAGAACGTGTATTGTACGCGGGCATTGTTTTTGAATTCAATATGATCTTTATTTTCGTTATGCAGCAGTTTTTGTTTTCGTATTCATTGTTTTTTGAGTAACACCTTTACAATTGATTCTATTGAATTGCTTAATTGGATTTTGTTAGTATTATTTGATTGAATCTGAATAACTATGTGTATCACTCATATGAAATATATTTGACTCTTAAATAATTGAGATCTGGAAAGACTTTCTGAAGAGACGGAAAGATGGCGGGCATAAAAAACAATTGGTTGAAATAATTCAAACTGATTCTGAAATATAAAGAAAACACATTGCCAATAATATCTGTGGCGTAGTACATAAGTCTCGCATAAAGTCGCGAAGGTCGTTGTGTAAATTATGAGATTTCTTTCCGGATCTGGTTGATTGAGCCTCTCTGGGCCTTGGGAAGCAAATTAAGCCATTGGTTCCGATTGTAATAATATCATCTATAATAAACGTGTACCGTGAAAAGGGCGTTTCCTTGTATGTCACAACATAATATTTCAGTCACCAACCCGCCTTCCAAGCGTGGTGAATATGGCAAAAACCCTCCCTCTGGATGCAGCCCATATTCCGCAGTCGATGTTGTACGGGCTGATGATGATGATTTAAAATATGTAAAATTAAATAAATAATGCTATATGTTATGTGTATGTTTTTTACCAGCCTGTTTAAGTCCACTGCTGAACATGGACCACTTCTTAACAAACCTTGGCAAGACAGGGATTTGAGGGATATTGCCATAATCGCAGTAATATGGTAATTTACCTTGAACTGAGAGATGCAGCTGCTCACCCATTAGCTGTATATCCCTTAGTCACTTCTTACGACACTCATGGGACATGGGGTGGTCTATTCTGAGCCGGAAACCACACGGTACACTACGATTGATTATTTAATTTAAATCACCGATATACAAGATTAAATTACCAATCCTACAAGCGATATCTACAAAACGTTAAAATGTAAAATGTTCGCAATTTTGCTACTGCAATAAATCTTAGCGTATCCTCACAATTCTAACGTCAGTTTTTCATCTAAAGCAATCAAGGGTTAATTTTCAGACGGTGTCACCCGAGGGCAGGGCTAACGAGGAACTTCCTTTAGCTCCATTTTGCTCAGGTCAAGGATACCTTCATATGGATTTTAATGATGCCTTTTAGATAGATTTTCGAATGAAATACGGTTGAATGATATGGATATCTATTGGAATATTTTCGCAATGTTTTGTGTGAACACGACTCATGAATGATGAATACGACTTATGTGATATTAAGCCACTTTGATGTGTTTTTCTAACATGATGAAACCATAATTAGAAGCATGTTCGAGTAGTAACTAATAACTAGTGGTTACCTTATGGTCAAAGTTCGACCATAAATAAAGGAAAAAAATTGCATTTTTCATTTCACAAGTGTGCAAAATTTTAGGAGTAAGAAATTTTCGTAAAAATTTGTACTAAGTTTTGTTTCACGTATTAACAGATATTTAGGTAAATAAATATTCACCACAGAAATAAACCTGGCAAGCCAGGGACGTTAAGTAAAATTGACATAATCACACTAAGCAGGCGGAATGGTGATTACATTAAGATAAGTAACCTTAAGCTGACGCCTAGCAAGAAATCTTTGTGTAAATTCTAAGATTTCTTCCGGGTCTGGTCGGCTGAGGGAGTGCCCTCCGTGCCTCGCAAAGCACGTTAAGCCATAGATCCGGATTGTTTTAATATCTTATATAACAAGAGTATATCTGGGAACGAGCAGCAGCGTTTCCCTGTGTATTAAAACATAATACTGCTGTCGTCAAGCCGCCTGCTAAGCGTTTTGACCAAGGTTAAAACCTGCCTCGGGAGGACTTCCATGATCAGCAGTGGACGTTATACGGGCTGATAATGAAACAGAAACCAATCAATCATACTTAATAAAAAAAAATCTAATATCGTACCAACAATAAGCTAACACCAGCCATCGCTTATCACAATAAATATAATCAAATCATTTACCCACCAAATTGTCGCCGAGGGACCATTTACGATAAAATTGATGGCTTTAGCTTCGATACTATGAACAATATTTTAATTTATGTTTGTTTTACGTGATTGCAGTGACTCATTGCTCACCGGGGGAATTAAAAGTTACAAATTATGTTTACCTATATCATATTTTATTATGAACACAGTAAATGAATGGATTGTATATGTGTCACCGGAAAATAACATGAATCGTAAGTTGATCAACTTTCGTGCCAATCATATTGTTAATTTTAGTTGCCAGTCGTCATCATCCTCATCATCAACCCATATATCGTCCACTGCTGAACATGGGCCTCCGAAAGGAGGGTTTTGCCATATTCACCATGCTGGGCAGGCGGGTTGGTGACCGCAGTATTATTTTGTAACACACAGTAACGCTGCGGCCCGTTCCCTTGTAAACGATTGATAAAGATGATGTTATAACAATCGGGGCCAACGGCTTAACGTGCTTTCCGAGGCATGGAGGGCAGTCCCTCAGCCAAACAGACCCGGAAAGAAATCTTAGAATTTACACAAAGATTTCCTGCCCGGCGTGGTTATCGAACCTACGACCTCCGAGATTAATAGCGAGCCAAATATCGCTAAGCCACGGAGGTGATCAGTGCCAGTGTCAGTTTCAGTGAATGCGCATAATTATTATATTATTTTTAACACCGTTGCTCGTAAAGCTGATGTAATTCCACCGGTTTTAAATATGTAAAGCGGGTCATAAAAAACGCGTGTGTTACCAAACCAAATAGTTAAGTTATAGTCCATACAAATTCCATAACAGTATTATTTGCCATTTCGCGCGCTGTTGCTATTCAAATTTCGAACTAATCGCCGCGCGGCGCCAGTCAGTAGGCAGCGCTAGCGCGCTGTTAATATGGCGGGAAAGCAACAGTGTGCATTCACAGATTCAGTTTATTTAAAATAAAAAAAAAACAGATTATTCGGTAATTTAAAAACTTGGCTGCATGCTCTAACGTCTTTGCCAACATTTTCACGCAGCTACGGCAGAAAATAATCCTCGCGGCATTTTTCTCAAATTTTCTTTTCTTTGTACTTGTATTGTGAAAAATGTTTTTTTTTTTCTGTTTCCTCGCAAATGTGTTAAAAAACGTTGTACGATATACGTGCGTATTGGTTATAACATGCTCGGCTCAATTACGCCCTCGCCTTCGGCTCGGGCTGAAATTCCGCCTCGCATGTTATAACCATCATAACGCACTAATATCTTAATGTACTATAACTTAATTATTATGACACTTGACCAAACCTAACAAAAAGATTATGCTTATGTTGTAACAAAAAAACTTCAACTTGAATAGGTCCTGTTGCACTCCATTGGTTTAGGTTTATGTTATTTTTTTATAACCACCCGAAACCTCTTTAGTTTGTCAACTAACTAGAAAGTTGATCAACTTACTATTCTAATTATCTTCCAGTGTTACCTACAACTTCATTTTTTTCATTTTTTTTTTTAAAGATAACTCCCGCACTAGGAAAATAAATCCCTGTGTCGCGGGGGACTTTACAAACATTCATTTCACGGACACACAGAACACCCAGACTGAGAGCAACTATTTGTGGTTCACACAAATAATTGTCCCGGGTGGGAATCGAACCCAGAACACCGGGTCTCAAAGGCAACTTTCGTAACCACTGAGTGCAACTTGTGTTTCATTAGGTGTTACTTTTAGGCGGACCACACATAAGGTGGACGCGAGCACCGAACTCGCCCGCCGTCACCCCCTAGCTCCACCGCCATTGACACTCACATTTGACTTTTTGACTTCCGCTCAAAGAACGCGCATGACCAATGTGGGGTTTTCTAAGGTTTTGTTAATAAAAGTTTCTTTCGCAAAAGAACCATTAAGACTTAATTTTACTACTAAAACAATACTGTGAGATAACAGCCAATGTCGTTGAAAAAAATTATGAAGCAAAATCAAAATAAGAGTGAATGTTAAATTATTCAGTGGTAAATTTTTACTCCCACAGAAAAAGGGTCAAATTCATCTAACTTTTTAATGAAAAATGTTTAATTTTAATAAACTACTAATATATAAATGTTGCTTTTAGGGTTCTGCATTGTAAAAGAAAAATCAAACTAGATGCAGTGGCTTGGTTGCCTATTTGTATCGATACAGATTTTTAGAGAATATAACAGAACTAAGCCCTTTGAAATAGATGGTTTGTATAATGGTAAAGTAGACAAAGCAATCGTCCTTGTTAGTGATATTGTTGTGAGTTCTGATTTAATTAAATCTTAAAAAAAATGTGGACTTCAAAGTTAGCCACGACTTTTGCTACTTCGCCAGGAATTACGGCGAACAGGATTCCAGCCTTATTACATTGTTTATAAACTACAAACTCAGCTACCTGCGCAAGCGCCTCTAGGGGACTTGGACCTCAGGTAGTCACTGGTGGTGGAATTGAGGATTTAAACACCTAGTTTTTTAGAGAAGTCTGAGCAACTGTCACTCAACTTTTTGCTGTTCTATCGATGATAAAGAAGCTATCATATGGCCGTGTTCAAAATTAATGAATACCCTATTTTTTTCTCTCAGCCAGGCAAAGGCCGCCCCTAAATCCTTCCATGTATCCTTTTCTCGCGCTAGCTCGAACCAGTCCTCTAGATGCGCGGCGAGGTTTCCACCCCTTTCAGGGCCATCCTCCATCTATGGCAATTATTGCGTGTAGAGTATTGCCCACCAACCACAGTGCATGCGGCTATTAAAGGGTAAAGTATTTAAACTAGTACATATTTACCCACAATTACAAACAACCTGATTTTTTTAAATTAAATTAATGTACTGAATCTTAGGCGTAAAAATTCGATGGCCACTTGGTCAGGTTTTCATTTTTTAAATGAATGTTCGTTTCGTGTTAGTAAAATTGTATGTCTACATTTTCACCTAGTTAACTTTTGCGTGGTGCAATTAACACTTTTTTATTTACAGCTAGAGTACACTCAGGCCAGCGCCGACGCCACACTTAATACGAGGTAAAACATTTGAAATTTTAAACTAAACTAGCATCAGCCACATCGCAATTTTAACTGTATTACAATATTACTGTGTTATTTACAAAAAAATGCATTTTACAGGATGTAGTTAGTTTGACATTATAATATATTTAGGGTAAGTCCGGGTGAGATAGCCGTACGGGGAGATGACGAGCCGATAGTAATATAAGTTCAAATTAATACATATAACATCTTCATCCTCATCCTCATCTCCCGGTGGGGGGAAGTCATATTTATCACGTTTGGCATGCGGATTGGTGAACGCAGCATGTTGTAATACACAGAGAAACTACAGCCCGTTCCCTGGTATACGAAGTCCCTCTGCCAACCAGACCCGGAAAGAAATCTTAGACTTAACACAAGGATTTCTTGTTCGACGTGGGGATTGAACCCACGACCTCCGACATCGGACGCTGACATTTGGTTACATATTTTATTTATTTGTTTATTTTGTTCTTAAAGTTAGTACATTACATCTCCCCCAGAAGTTATGCCATACCAATCGATCTTTCGGTATTTTTTTAAATAATGTTGTCCACTTAATTATACTCTTTCATTACAGATCTCTTTGTAAACGAATTCGACGCGCAGTTGGTAAATGAAAAAATCTTCTTTCGCGATGATAATAATATATAACTCTCGTGTGACGTCACATGCTCGTTCATTTGTCATGTCGAGTTTGACGACACAGGAACAAATTAAAGGACTGAACTGAGATGAAGGGATCACATGGGGACCCGCGGAAGGGATAATGATGGGGATGCAAGAGACGTGATTAATGATTTTTAGTCGTAATCTGTTATGAAACATAAGATTCATATGGTATTATGGAATGGCTTATACATAAAATAATACATATTTTTTTATGGTGGGTCTCGCATAGTAAGAAAATTATGAGACGTGTTTCCGGCTTAGAAAAGACAACCTCATATTTTCCTATGGTTTCGTTAAAGGTGACTAAAGGACATGCACCAGATGGACAGATGCATGCCTCAAAGATATCCCGATCTTACTGCGATCACCAATCCGCCTGCCAAGAATGGTGATTACGGCAATATCCTTCAATTTAACGATACTAACTTGCCAAAGTCTGTTACAGTTGAGGCCTCTGTTCAGCAGGAAACGTAAATGGCCTGATATGATAAAATATAAAAAAACGGCCAAGTGCGAGTCGCACACGAAGTCTTCCGTACCGTATGCCTATCTGTTGCCGTTATTGATATCTAGCAAAAAAAACATGTTTTCTGTCTCCCTTAAATATTTATTTTATTTTTAGTATTTGTTGTTATAGCGGCTATAGCTATACATAATCTGTGAAAATTTAATCGGTCTACCTATCACGGTTCTTGAGATACAGCTTGGCGACAGACAGACAGCGAAGTCTTAGTAATAGGGTTCCGTTTTTACAGTTACCTAACAACCCTAAAAATGATATTTCCATTGTGTAAAGTAGGATTGATCAAATAAGTTTTTACGATTACGTAGAATCTAATTTGATCAATCCTACTTTTGTAAAATTAGTTATAGTTTTCAATTTGGAGGTACAATTTGGAAGTCTGAAAATTGAACTTAGTATTAATTATTTCAAACCGGCTCCAAAAATAAATTGTGGCCCACTGGTAGGTATTTCCTAAGCTAATTAACTTGATTAACCAAAATTTTGATCGTCAATCAAAAGTTAGGGAAAGTATTGACTAAAAATCAATCATTCATGTTTACTTTGCGACACACGAAAACTGAAGTCTGATGATAAAGTGGATACTTAAAATATAACCGCAAAACATTTCAGCACAATTGACGGTCATTTCAATTTTATTATTTTATTATTTTTCTTTCTTTTATTTATTTATTTTTTATTGCACACAGTAAATATATACCATACAATTTATACAATGGAAACAACATGTACAAAGGCGAGCTTAATTCAATAATGAATTATCTTCTAGCCTTAAACCTTATGGAAGAAGCATTTGATCAAAAGTGCATAGCGAGTGTACAACGGACGAATCTAATAATATTTTGTACTAAATTGGTAAATAGGTACATATCAATAAACATACACACTAATAGATACATATACAAGGTGTAACGGAAAGGGTATATACATAGAAAGAGCAAGGCTTCTTTGGATCATAACAAACGATATGGCAAGAGTTATTTAATCCTATCTCTACAAGTCCGGAAGTAATGATTTTTTTAAAATTCATAAATACCAGAAACCAAACCTTTCAAATTGAAATAAATACATCACTAGCACTCAATCAGCTGATCGATGTCAACAAAATATTTGCAAGTAAAAATAAACCTCTTACTCCTGGTATTTCTAAATAAAGGGTTCCGCATTTTTTATTTTTTGTCAAAATAATAATATTCTCGGAGTATTTTATTTTGATTTGAGACCCTTGCCATATCGTTTGTTATGATCAAAAGAAGCCTTGCACTTTCTATGTATATACCCTTTCCGTTACACCTTGTACACAACTACATACTAATATTTAAAACTATATACATATTGTTAATTATAATATACTACATATACTGACTTATACGTCCAAATTATTTTCTTTTGTAATTTTTGAAGGTATTATTAAGCAATATCCTCTGCAAAGGAGATTCGTTTTTATGCTGTTTTACTTTACTTAATTTATCAGACTTTTTGCGCCCACTACTGAACATAGGCCTCTTCTTAAGAACCCTGAACTAGCCAAGTTCGTTGTAGAACATTGCCATAATCACTACCTATCGTATCTTTGAGTTGATAGCTGCTGTTGCCCATCCAATATGCCCAGCTATATGTCCCTTAGTTGCTTCTAATGGAACTCAGATTTCATTCACAGGGTTCATTAGACTTAATTGTTGCTTGTCTGACCAGAAATCCCCAACACCCCTCTTTGAAACGGTGGAATAGAATTTTCGTCCTAAAATCTTCTAAAACCTATTATTCAAAACTTTATAACCCAATCAAAGTCAAAGTCAAACATTCTTTGTTCATACACATTTAAAATATTTTAAATCATGTTCTTATGATGCGTCTCATTCTTTTTTTACCATCAGTTCTGGACGAGGCAATTCTGTGAAGAACTGGCAAGAACTCAGAGCAATCAATATTCTGAACAATTACGATTTGTTCTTTTAATAATTTCTTTTATTTCTTTATTTTTCGAAATACCCTGTAGACTCTAATTTATAGTATATAATACTATGTATTATTACGAAAGATCTTTCAAAAATGTGATAAAACTACTTTTTTTATATAAGCGAGCTCACTTACAACCTATATCACTCATTAAAGACAATTTTTGCTAGTAAAATAATTGGAAACCACCCAAGGGCATGATTCCGTTACAGAAAGGAAACCTTATTAAGCCACGGTAATTATTATACTTGTCAGCGATGTAACTCGAAATCCGAATGTTTATTAGTTAGTTAATCTGTTTTATGTGGATGTCTATGAAATTGAAGTAATAATTTTCTACGAATAGCCGGCAATTTGACACTACGACATTTACATCGAAACCTAATAAAACTTTTATACATGCCACTGTTTTGGAGATCAGACGGAATGCACAGACAGACTAAAATGTATTAATCTTATAAAATTAACTTTCTACTGAGATTAACCGGAACAAAAAAATAATAGACAGTGGGACGAAAAAAAAGTGTTTTTGTTATTATTACACAATCATGCATTTAATAAGAACCTGCTATTTTCCATTCAAAACAGAAACTTAAATTTTAATTATTTGTATACATACAGGGTGTCCGGTAATTAATGGATAACCTTAAAATGGGTCATGGTAAAACTAATGGCCATTCAGAAAAAAAATACAAATAAAAAAAAAATACAGTTGGTACCAAAGATATTATTTTTTTAATAATAATCGGTGTTTTTTGTTACCATATTTCACATTTTTATACACCACGGCCACAAATTAAGGAATTCTATCGGTTTTTTTTTGTTATAGTAATTTACGTTAACTAAGCTGATAGATAGGCAATAAATAGTATGACTATTATTACACGGTTTTTTTTTTAAACAATTTGAATGTTTGTTCTGGGGAAAATTTGTGAAAAATATTCAATTTGACAAAGTTTGAGCAACCGTAACTTTAAAAAAAAGTATCCAGACACAAGTGACCAATTATTTTAAAATATTATGTGCTTCAAGCCAATTTCAAAATGGTATCATTCATTATTGTATCTAATGTAAATTCTGAATTATTGCTATTAGTGTAGAAAATGTGTGAATTTTGGATAAACAACAAAATTTGCAATATTGGAATATTTATTTACATTGAATGTACCTGACCATTCGGGGTTAATAAAAACATTAATAGACGTAAGTAATGAATAGTAATAATTAAATAAAGTCTCTTTAAAACCAGAAATATTTTAACAAATACAAATTGGCTTTGCAATAAATGTCGTGTGTGTAAGTCGTGTGACCGCCATACTAGCTACCTGCGCGCACCCTGCACCACCCGTCTTTTGTTCATGTTAGACAAAGAGGATATGAGTTGGATGGGTGCGAGCGAGATAGTAAATGTAAAAAAACCGGTAGGGGACTAACAGAACTTACAGGAACAGGGACTTAGACTTAGTGCGTCACTCGACTTGCTCGACTTCGCATGTGTTTATTTCGTTTCCGGTTGCAATTGTTGCTAGTTACTGTGAATCAGTGTTAAAACGACGACCTGGCTATTTTACTGGACTATTCGTTTTGTTTACCGATTTGGACTTGTTTTGTGTGGTGATATTTGCGACGACTTGGCTTGTAACTGGATTGTTTATTTTGTGAATCAACATGCCACGTGTTGAGTATACGCCACAAGAATATGCAAACATGCATTTTATTTATGGTGAATGCAGAGGCAATGGAAACGCAGCCGCAGCTCTTTATAGGGAAAGATACCCTAATGCGCGTCATCCAGATTACCGCGTATTTATAAGAGTCCACGGTTGTTACTCAGAAGGAAGAATCCCTGGTACTGGTGTTGGTGGTACTAGTGGTGGAAGAAGCGCTCGTGCTGATGTAGAAGACGTGGTACTTGAGGAAATTGCGCAAGATCCTTCAATTTCTACGCGATCAATAGCTCTACGCACGGGTATAGGGAAATCGACTGTGCATGATATCTTAAAAAAGAACAAATTTCACCCGTTCCACGTTACGCGCGTGCAGACCCTTCAACCAAGAGATTATAATGCAAGATTGCGTTTCTGCCGAAAAATGCTGGGGAAGATGGAAGCAGACCCGCAGTTTTTTAATAAAATTTTATGGAGTGATGAATCAACATTGAAAAGAGATGGCTACATGAATTTACACAATCTCCATAGCTGGCAACTAACGAACCCTCGTGCTATGCGTGAAGACAGGTCACAGTACCAATTTAAAATAAATTATTGGACTGGAATATTAAACGGAAAAATAATAGGCCCATTTGAATTACCGGGGAACCTAACTGGCCAAAGTTATTTAGAATTCCTTGAAAATGATCTTCCAAACTTATTGCAAGAGGTGCCCGAGGTGGAGAGAGAATCATATTGGTTGCAAAATGACGGCTGTCCTGCGCATTATGCTGTATCTGTTCGTGCATACTTAAATAGAACATACCCAAACAGATGGATTGGCCGCCTGGGGCCAATTTTGTGGCCCCCACGTTCACCAGATCTAAATCCACTTGATTTTTTTTACTGGGGCTGTCTTAAGGAAGAAGTTTACGCAAAGCCGATCCGTTCCTTGGAAGATTTACGTAGCCGTGTCCGGGCAGCCGCATCGAAAATAAGCGATCGACGCTATACGCGACTGCTCAGGAGAGCATTCATTCGTAGATGTAGAGCCTGTATCAGAGTGGGTGGCAGACAATTTGAACATTTATTGTAATTAATAACGAATACAGTTTTACTAATGTCAAATGTTGTTTTTTATTAAACTCCAATGGTCAGGTACATTCAATGTAAATAAATATTCCAATATTGCAAATTTTGATGTTTATCCAAAATTCACACCTTTTCTACACAAATAGCCATAATTCAGAATTTACATTAGATACAATAATGAATGATACCATTTTGAAATTGGCTTGAAGCACATAATATTTTAAAATAATTGGTCACTTGTGTCTGGATACTTTTTTTTTAAGTTACGGTTGCTCAAACTTTGTCAAATTGAATATTTTTCACAAATTTTCCCCAGAACAAACATTCAAGTTGTTTAAAAAAAAAACCGTGTAATAGTAGTCATACTATTTATTACCTATCTATCAGCTCAGTTAACGTAAATTACTATAACAAAAAAAAACCGATAGAATTCCTTAATTTGTGGCCGTGGTGTATAAAAATGTGAAATAAGGTAACAAAAAACACCGATTATTATTAAAAAAATCATATCTTTGGTACCAACTGTATTTTTTTTTATTTGTATTTTTTTTCTGAATGGTCATTAGTTTTACCATTACCCATTTTAAGGTTATCCATTAATTACCGGACACCCTGTATATTGCCACGTCAAATAATTTGTTACTTTGCGTTTCACTCCGTCACACGTCGCACCTCTGTCGCGTGTGATATCTCATACGACGTTATAAAACTATATTTCCTTGAAACGTGCCACTGCAGTGCAGTGCGGTGTAAAGTATTCATAATTGACAGAAACAAAGCCCGATTTTAAAAGCCAAAATAAGTTTCTCTACGTAACAATTATTATTATATGGAAGTTTTTTTGTAAACTGGCCCAAAGCAAAACACTGGGCCAATTTACAAAAAAATCTTTGAGTTTATTTATTAGAAAATTTTGTTTTCTTTCTCTAACGACAAACCTATATACTAATAATTGCCCATTAAGAACTTGTTGATACTAAAACAAGGATTCTTATTTCCTAAAGCAATACGTCTCGAATTAAGACCATACGCAGTATTCTCTCCGTCTCACACAAGATTTCTATGTGAAATAACATTTTCTAACTCATTTTATCTTGATTGTGTGAATATTTCTTCAGTTCCTTGAAATTCTCATTTGTAAGCGAGATACATCTGTAACAACAAGATTATGATAAGACCTTTTGTAAGAGAAAATCTGGAGCCAAAAGCATGAGTATGTAAAATGGAAAAAATAGTTCTTAACGAACATTATTTTTAAAATGAACTAAAGATAGGTTAGATATAACTTAAACTACTTAAACGTCTGCCAAAAGGTAATCTAAGTACGGAAGATTTTTCTTTAAGAGTGACAGTTTTTTTGTTTTTAAAGTTTAAAATTTGGAAGAATAAATTTAGTAGTAATGCATTTCGGAGGGTTTATTTTTGTCTTTTGAAAGACATCTCTTGCATTATAGAATAAATAAAACTCTGACACCAAATCACATCACATACTCGTACATGATTCAAGATCTCTTTCAGTACCTAGTGTTAAAAATGAAACCAAATCCTATTCGCAAGAACAGTCTAAGCCTTAATCAGAACACTAAGCTTAAATCTTTATCTGAGAATTAATTAAATGAGAACTGAGAGCATCTTCGAACGGTTTGTCTTTCCTTCTTCCGCGTGATAAACTTTTAATTAAATTAAGTATATCTAGTAAATGTTGTTACTGTGATTGCTATTTACCTGTACGACAATCAGCATGTAGTTAATACTTAAATCCAAGAGTAGGACAGGGGCAGTGAGATTGATGGTCATTATGGAGTCGGTAGTGTAGTGAGGACGTCGAATCAGCATAGTTGAATGCCAACGCCGCAGTATCTTGTACTGATAAAGGTTTCGCTCTGGTGGAGAAAGATTTGTATCTATTATAATAATCATAAAATTCGAAACGAAGGAAAAGCAATAAAGTAATGGTCCCACGTTGGGCGCTAAAATATTTTGCTCCACGTTTAATAACCGAGGCAAAGATATTAAAATCTTGTTAACAATGAATTGCTGTTTTGGATAGTTATGAACTTCAATTTTGAATTGATGATGGTATTACAAAAAGTTACTTTGGTAAAAAGTATGCCGTGTGGTTTCCGGCTTAGAATAGACCACACCATGTCCTCCCATGGGTGTCGTAAAAGGCGAATAAGGGACATATGGCTGATGGATGGGCAGCAGCATCTATTAGCTCAAGGTTTACATCTTACTGCGATCACCAATCCGTCTGCCAAGCGTGGTGATTATGGCAAAATCCCTCTACGATCCTGGCTTGCCAAGGTCTGTTTAGAGGAGGCCCATGTTCAGCAGTGGACGTCAACGGGCTGTTGATGATGATGACTTTAGTAAAAGGTTACTTTTAATTTTCCCGCGGGAACTGGATATCAAATGACGGAATATGTATTCGCACCAGCAAACTACTCTGTAGTTTGGCAGAAGTTATAATGTAATGTAAAAGTTATAGTTTTATGGATAAACACACTTTTCATTTACATTTTTTCTTTTTCATTTCATTTCAACAACATTTTAAAAGGACTTGAACGTAAAATGGGTTTGATATTCCCGCGCGAAAAGGATTTAATACCCGAGGAGGGAAGACATACCTCCAAATATTTTCCACACGGTTTGTATGTGGATATTGAAATGAACGCGACAAAGTCGCAGGGAACAGATTGTAAAGCATAAACGCATAAAAATTTGGTGCCCAACGTGGGGCCATAATTACTTTAGTAATCATTTATTAAGGTTTGTGTATTATTTATTTAGTATTGGTCCATATTGGCAGTAAAACATTATTTTTTAAAGGCATAATCATACGATATCATCTATTTATCCCTTAACCATAAATACTGTTTAAAAATAAACAATCATTAACACACACTATGTAATTACAACAGTTTACTAAACTACATAATACAATATAAATATATACAGATCTTAATTCAATTGGAAATCACAGGCAATGCTGACATACCTTTGTTGACGTTGTGGTCAAGAGCGAGCCTTCCAATCAAGTGCCATGTTATCTCGTTACAAATAGCGTCGGTTCTTGCTATACTGCTGCACAACTGACATAACGAGTACATTGACCTCATCTCACGCCACAGTAAATAAATGTATAGGTTAAATACCTAAAATTTGTGAGGACATTAAGTGCGAACATATTTCATTTTAGAAGAAAAGATGTAGGTACTTAGGTTCTCAATAAAATATTATAAGAAATGATATGGTTAAACTGACTGATTTTTTTTTACAGATATTGTAACAACTGCTAACACATTAGGTATGAAACGTAACAAAATATAGAGTAATATCACGTTCAATTCGTTAATATTATCAATAAACATGTTCATCTTTACTTTCAATTTAAATTTTCTAATTTAACTCTGTCTACCATCTGAAGGTCGACTTTTGGTATAATAAAGATATTTCTTGAGATCAAATAATGACTGCCTATGAACATGTTTTCGTGTAAAACCAATATAATTAAAACTATACACTTGTAATTGCTGTAAGTAAAGTGAATATGTAGGGTCTCCAGTCGTTAATAAAACCACAAGATTTTTCTTAGTTGTAAGTTTAAAAGACAAAATTTAAGGCTATCATATTTATAAAGTGTTGGCATCACCAACAAGGAAATCTTATACTGCAATAATTTTTAATAATAGGTTATAACAAGTTTGGTGAATATACTACATATTTTCAATTTCAACTTGGCATCGGGCTGACTTAATGGCTACATACAGCCATTATCTCACAATTTATTGCTCTAATATGAATATACTTAAGAATTTTCTATGGATTCTTCTATATCATTATCTTACTATTATTACTGTTATAATAGAGTAATTTGAATGTATTTACTTACTTTGTCTGGTTCACTGATAACTACTATAAATAGGTATACAATTGTAGTTGTTAGTGACGCGCCAAAAAGTACTAAAAACTGAAAAAAGTCGTTACATTCATAACATATTTAGTTTTCATTTTCAAACATTAAGCTTAGCTTAACGACGCCTATATTTAAATTACATAAAATATTTGAAGCTTGAAAATTTGTTTGTTATGTGTTTATTATGAAAAAAATATAGAATATAGTTAGGAAACATTGAAAAATTCCAAGCAACGAATTTTTTTTTTGAAATATATAAAACTGAATTTTCCTAAACCCAGTGCAGTCTGATTGTACCCGATTCTCGAAATCATCAAACGCTAACAGATGGGTAAAGCACGTGTCTACAAGCGCCCCAGTAAATTGATTTATATTATAATTACATTGTTAGCATCTGGTTCCTATGCCATTAGGCCATTAAGCTGTGTGATAGCTTGGTTAAAGGGAGCGTATTGAGCACAGCCGCATGTCCGCACCTGGTGTCCCTAGCAGCAGGCCTGAGCACACTATTATACTAATTCGAGACAGATTTGGAATTACGAATCGACATCGATTCGGTATAGGTATTCTAGAAGTAGATAATAATATGTCTCAATCACAGTCAAAAATAACGTTTTTTATAATAACATGCGTAACATAAATTTATTGAACCGTTGTCCAATAAAATCGTTAAAAGTCCTCCAAATACGTTGTGTGTCTTTTGACTTATTGTTGGATAAAAATAAGCCCTAATTAGGTATATTAATAAATTCAATCGTAAAAAAACAACTATACCGAAACGAACATACTTGTTTGACACAATCACACAAATCCGGTTCACAAGTTGTAAGTATGTTATAAGATAGAAATAGAGCAACAGGGGTCCACCGAGATCAGTAAAGTTTTTAACTAACAAAATAAATAGGTACATACCATAGATATATTATGTGCACTTATTTGCGAAGTTACAATCAGCACGTGTCTAAAAACCCTTGATCCGGCTGCTGGAGTCATTTCCTTAAGAGCAATCAGCCGCAAGTTAATTGTTTCAATCATCATAGAAAGGTACGTCATTTCAACATCATGGGCCGTGAAAGCCATGCATAAAATAATAGCGCTACTTTCACTAAAATTCATTACTTTAAGACCAACAAAATCAACAATTATAGATATTATACTCAAAAAAGCCATTGCATTAGACGTAGATAGTATTTTATGTGTTACGTATTTATCATCATTACATTTCTCATCAAGAGTTGCCATAGCTTCATATATATGATTTTCAATAATAGCCGCTTTAGAAAGAAAAACTAATTCAAAAGTCATGAAACCTTCGAATATTTTCAGATTAATATTTGAGTCAGACATCATTTCAAAGATGAGAGCACCAATAAAAGTAGAAGCAGATAAGCAAAAGATGATTCTACAAATTATTTTAGTAATATTGTCTTCGATAACGTAAGGTCGGCTGATGCAGAAGAAATTTGATAAAATCACAAAGTTTCTGAAATAGGCCAAAGTAGTCGATGCCATCGTATTATTAGTTTGAACTGAATTTCTAAATTACTGTTTAATACAGTTTCACAAATAATGTTGTTTCGTTGTCGTATTGGTTAACCAAATGTTAGTTAATGTTCGTAATTATAATGATGAGTTAGCTCCAAATTTATCTCCCAAATGTTCATTACACAATAATTGTACGTTTAACGTGCAAAATTAATGTGTTTCTATTCTTGTTTTCGCATTGTTTATGAGTGGAAGTTTATTTAGTTGTGCTATTTTTCCTTTGTGAAGAACGTTTTTAAGTGAACTATACTCAAACGCACACAGTATTTTTATTATAATACACTTTTTGTTTTTTTTTTTAGATTTTAGTAAGAGGTATTCAAAATAATATTTTTTATTTGCAATGTGAATTATATTTCGCAAATTCTATCACGGAGTTTTCCGTATAAGTATTTACAAAGAATGCTTGGCTCAGAATGGCTCGAGGCGTGACCACCATTTAATGAAATTAAAAGACGCCGTGTTGATTCCTTTGGGAATGAGATCTTATCACTTTGATTGTGGTCCGCTCTAATTGCGATTTCAAGATAGCTGGAATGAATTGAAAGTATCACGATATTAAATTTAGGAGAGGAAAGGACTGAAGGGTTCATTTTATTTATATATACCTACCTATTTATTTATCTTGCTGTATTTTTAAAGTTACAGGTTAAAAGAATACAACATTTAAAAGACAACAGTGTAAGATTTTTTATATTTGAGATCAAAAACAAAGTCAGGACTTAATATTCATTTCAGGAAATAAAAAACAAAACTAGTGCGAATATTATTTCTTATATTATTAACAGGACGACAAGGTTTCACAAAAAAAGCCACATTTATGTATCATTTCAGAGAGTGATGGCTATTATTTAATCATTAAACATTTTCTATCACATCTTTTTCATCATCTTTTTGAGTATTTGAGAATAAATAGTACAAAAGTGTAATTTAAGTTTTTTTTTAAATATAGGGCAATGAATTAATAGGTCTATTAATAAAATTGTACAATGACTGTTTCTGTTAGTAACTATTCTGAGCTTCAATAAACATTTATGGTGCTGTTGCTGTAATGTTCCTATGTGAAAATATAAACATTTGAGTGCCATAATTAAAAGCTCCATACAAAATCTCATTTATTGAAGACTTTTTTTGTAAGAAATGTTTAAATTCTGCCGAGTGTAAAATATGTTAAATATAACACATTACTAATTATATTATACAATATGTTCTGTTTATTTATGTCAATATCACAACATAGTTTAAAACAAAGTCGCTTTCTTTGTCCCTAGATCCCTTTTAGTCCATTGAAAAGTTACATTTAGGGTTGCGTTTTTTAGAGGACGCAATTTTATTTTTTTGATGTGTAGGGGGGGTCAGTGTAAAGCTAAAACCAAGTTTGTGGGGTCGCCACCCTCGTCCCACGGCCGCCATCTTGAAAATAGGGGTTGAAATGGTTTTTACGACGTATCTCTTAAACTATTTATCTGATAAAAAAAAAAAATTGACATTTTTTGTTGCAGATCAAATCCTCTACAACTTTAGTTAAGTAACTTTTTGTCGTAGAACTATAAATAAAAAAGTTATAAGCGAAAATGTTTAGAAATTCGAAAAAATAATTTATATTTTTTGATATAACTTTTTTTTATCATTTTACGAAAAAATAATATCACACCATTTTTGTAGATCGTTTTTTGAGGAACAACTTTTATAAGCAACATTTTTTCATTAAGTCAATATTTAAGGTTTTACAGCGCTCCGAAGTGAGTACTATTTTTCAGTACTCGTAACTAGACTTATATTATACGTGTGTACTAATAATGTGTCATTAGTAATTGTTTTTTTTTTGTTTTTATTTTGTTATTATAATATTTTTAATTATTAATAATTAATTATTGACTCTTTTCCACTCCATAACAGAATTTGACAATTATTGATTTTTAAAATAATTGTAATCTGATAGCCGTTACCGAGATTTCTGTCCTGGTAGAAAATACCCAAGCGACCATCAGGGAACAAAAGAACATCTGCCGGCCATTATTATTATTATTATTTCTAACCTTTCGTATTGAAAGAATAGCTGATGATATTGTGTTGAAGTTGTCGTTCAACTTATACCTTTTAGTTGTGCTACATATTTCTCCACGTGCGGATGTATTTTATTCTGTTTTTAATTGTGAAGACGATTTCGAATGATTTTATATACGTTTTTAACTTCAGTGAAAACTATATTTTTTTAGACTAGCATTTAGACTTTTTAAACGTCCTTTTTATATTATTTCATAATGAGTGATTGCTTTATTTGTAAGAAACCTTTAGGTGAAAATAAAATAAGAACTGTGAAGGCAAAAGGTGTAAAAACTTTACTAGACCGAGCTGTAGCAAAAAATGATGAGGCTAATGAACAATTTTTACGAACTGTTTCGGAAGTTACTGTACATATTGCGTGTTATTGTTATTACGTGGACAATCGAACCGATAATGTTGTTCGTCGTCGCAGCAGCAGCTCCAGTAGTTTATCGTCAGTTTCAGAAGCTCCAGAGCCAGACTTCGATTTTGCGAACAATTGTTTCATCTGTGCCAAAGCGGTTCAGGATCCAAGTAATTCGCGTACAAGCCGACAGGCGCGGGTTTGTGTTGTACGTAATGAGAGTACAAAAACAAGTATTATGGACCTTATAAACAGACGTTCCGATGACGTTGCAATGAATATTACTAATCGAATAGCTAATATTCCCAGCTTAGTGGAAGTTGGAGCAAAGTATCATAACAACTGCAGCAAGCAATTATATTCCAAAAAATGGTCGGTCACAAATAAAAAGGATGAACGTAAAAATAATATTGACGCAGCAATGGCAGATGTTTTTTCTTACTTGCATGAAAATAGTGAAGAGTGTCAATTCTTAATGACGGATTTAATGAAATCGATTACAGGAGAGTACATTCCCCAGAAGCGTACAATCATTGAACGATTGAAAGTAAAGTACAAAGATGAAATTGTATTTTTCAACGAATCCGGTCACGATTGTATAGTCTGTTTTAAAGGGTTCATTTATAAAATTATAACAAACAAAAATGTTGCTTATAAAAGTTGTTCCTCAAAAAACGATCCACAAAAATGGTGTGATATTATTTTTTCGTAAAATGATAAAAAAAAAGTTATATCAAAAAATATAAATTATTTTTTCGAATTTCTAAACATTTTCGCTTATAACTTTTTTATTTATAGTTCTACGACAAAAAGTTACTTGACTAAAGTTGTAGAGGATTTGATTTGCAACAAAAAATGTTAATAAATTTTTTTTATCAGATAAATAGTTTAAGAGATACGTCGTAAAAACCATTTCAACCCCTATTTTCAAGATGGCGGCCGTGGGACGAGGGTGGCGACCCCACAAACTTGGTTTTAGCTTTACACTGACCCCCCCTACACATCAAAAAAATAAAATTGCGTCCTCTAAAAAATGCAAGGTTAGGCCTAAAAAATGTAACATTTCAATGGACTATTTGTATGTTTAAATCTTTAAAACTACGCAACGGACTTTGATGCGGTTTTTTTTAATAGATAGAGGGATTCATGAGGAAGGTTTATATGTATAATACATCAGCATTGCGCGCGTGCGGAGCCGGGGCGGGTCGCTAGAACATTATATACTCGTAGTTGACATCTAGAGCGAGCGTTCTTGATGCTCGCCTTGCTTAATGTTACAAGAAAGTTTGTTCAATATACAATAGATGGCGTTGATTTTAATTCAGTGTCTGTGTTTGCTCCAGTTTAGTTTTACGTTCTCATTTGATTTCAGAGTACAGATTACATATTTTCAGTCATAAACACTTATCTTAAAGGTACTTTGTCAGTTCAACTTTAGAGCTAAATAATATTGAAAGAGTTTTTCTTTCAATTTTATCACTACCAATGAATAAACACCACAAAATAATAATTTACATTAATGTTGCAGTTACTTAAAAAAAAGAAATTTGAAAGTTCTTTAGAAAACTGTGATACTAAATGACAAAAGTGAGATACACAATGTGTATTCTTAGGATATTATAGGTTGGTTGGTTCAAATTATATTATTTAGTCAATAAAAGTTACGATGTCTAGTCTATACAATATTAGTAAGTAAGTAATAATTTTTAACGTTATTGTCCGTCTAAAGACAGATTGTAGAGACTGAAATATTTAAAGAAAAAAATGAAATATTTAACTTTCATGTTCATACAATAGTATAAAAATTTACTTACCTATACATAAATGTGCTTATAAACTAAATCAATATACTCATACTTTATAAATATAACAATGATGCGACCAAATATGATTTGACTATGTCTAAATACTTGTAATAGGTCCACGTAAAAAAGACATATATAATAAGATATTTCTCAATTTCTTCATTTTTTCAACTTAAATCTGCTACGCGATATTTTTCTTCCCAACATCGGTTCTTATATCCCCATACTTAGTCTCCAAATCATAAATTTCCGTTAAATATAAAGAGGTTTCTGCCTGGTCCCAATTCGGCGAACCTGCGGGCGATCTAATCGGCTTATGTCGTTATCCTATTGAGCTTGACGAATGCCTCCGAATAGCCCGAATTCTTGCAGATAAATTGTTAATTGATGAACACAATTTCTTTTGAAGGATGATCATCTTGCGTAACTGCCATTGGGAGAATTATATATTTTTACTAGCTGCTGCGCGGTTTCACCTGCGTAGCTCTATTGAGCGTGGGAACTTTATGATTAAATATAGCTTATGTTATATCCACATCTGCTTAACGTAGCTTTCTGATGGTGAAAGAATTTATGAAATCGGTCCTGCAACTGGTGGAGTCTATTCAATGCAAACAATGTTTCTTTGTTTGCATTGAATAGACTCCAGCAGTTGCAGGATCAAACATGAAAGATGGTATTATTTATAATATAAGTATCTAAGTATACATTAAGTTTAATATCTATAGGTCATATATAAAGCTGGATAGTTATTTGTGTGTTTGCTTGAAGGCGCTAATCTCACTACTGATCCAATTAGAAAAATTATTGCTTTGTTAGTTAGCCCATTAATCGGGGAGGCTTTGTTCAATTATGAAATTACTACGAGAACGGGAGTCACACCGTTGAAACCGTTCGATGGACGATTTTCACACCTATGTCATTTAAGGTGTGTGTGTATATATACTATCCACTTCTCTTATAAACAACGTATCGATATGTATTTCACGTGTTTGACAAATACGATAGTTTACATATATGGTTGTCTCTTAAGGTTTTTATAAATTGGGTGCCATTTGTAATTCGAATACAGACGACATGAAACAAAATCTGTTAAACCTTTTAGTGGCAATGATATATACGATGATGTGAGTAAAACTAACGGGAATGTTACGTAGAATAGCTTAGCGATCTATACAGTACACGTACGTTGGTAGGTGCAATGTCCGAGGCGTTTTTTTGAGATAACTTTGTCTCTTAAAGAAAGTTTTGTTTGTTCAATATGTAGGGTACAGCCAAGGAACAGAGAATGTCCTAAACATAAATATCATTTTTATAAGATTATTCTTTGGTTCACAATCAAAAACATGTTTACTATTAAAAATGTTCTCCGAGTGCTGGTTTTTACTTTGCACAGCAGGTAAGCATTGCCATTCAGCGAGGTAATGCTGCATGCATTTAGGGAACCTTGCCAAGTAGAATAGATTTAGAATAGCAGTATTTAACAAGTTAGTTTTATTTTAAATTAGCAACTTTTAGTTGTATATTATGTATTTTATTCATCTATACTTAATATTATAAAGCTGCAGAGTTTGTTTGTTTGTTTGAACGCGCTAATCTCAGGAACTACTGGTCCGATTTCAACAATTCTTTCAGTGTTGGATAGTCCATTTATCGGGAAAGGTTATAGGCTATATTTTATTTTCAAAAAAATTAGGGATCGTAAGAAAATTGCGATTTTGTAACCCAAGGTGTAAAATGGTAAACCTATTTATGCGTGCGCTGCAAAAACTATTGACAGTAGAACAAAATGATGTACTACGGGTTTGTAGGTCGTATTAAGATCTACAAAAAAGTGCACGAGAGCACATATCTAACTATCATAGTTTAGTCACAATAACCGCTTTTATGTTCATAAAAAAATATTAAATCGTCTGAAGAAAGAAACTACGTTAAATGTGTATCGTAATATTAATCCTTATCCAAATTAAGCATTATGTTATCAAGGGTATTTATGTAGAAGTAAAATACTTTGTGTTTTATTCCAATTGGACATTTCGTTGAGAAATTATCACGAGTATAAAAACACAAAGAATTGGTACCCAATAATGAGTTATTTGCCATAATAGATAAAGCTGAAAAGTTTGTTTGCTTGAACGCGCTAATCATAGCAACTACTGGTCCTATTTGAAAAAAATATTTCCGTGTTAGATAGCCCATTTATCGAGGAAGGCTATAAGCTATATTTTATTTTAAAGTTTCTACGGGAACGGAAGTTACGCGGGTGAAACTGCGCGCGGAAAGCTAGTGTAATATAAAATTGTAAATAATCCTTAATGTTGTAAATAAATAATGATAAAAAAAGTTTGTAATTGGGTAATAAACTTACCATAGATAAAGATTTACTTCTAAAAGAAACTAAAAAATGTTTAAATTCCCTAATCTTTACCCAGTACCTTCATACACGATGAAGCTCTCTTTACTATAATTTAAAATAAACATTATCATTTTAAGTAACTACTTACATGTCTCATGAATAAATATTCATATTTTATTATATTAAGGGACACTGGCCTTTACAAGGTTTTGTTGTCACTGAAATTAAACGAAAATTCTGGATAAGCACGTTTGAAATATGTTAATGTCTGCAACGTGCTTATTGAGATTTGATACATTAAACAAGGTGTAACGGAAAGGGTATATACATAGAAAGAGCAAGGCTTCTTTGGACCATAACAAACGACATGGCAAGGGTTTCTACTCAAAATAAAATAAAAAATGTCAGTATTATTTTGCAAACAAAAAATTAAATTTATTCAGAAATACCAGGAGTAAGAGGTTTATTTTTACTTGCAAATAGTTCGTTGACATCGATCAGCTGATTGAGTGCTAGTGATGTATTTATTTCAATTTGAAAGTTTGATTTCTGGTTTCTATGAATTTAAAAAAAACATTACTTCCGGACTTGTAGTGATAGGATTAAATAACCCTTGCCATATCGTTTGTCATCATTCAAACAAGCCTTGCTCTTTATATGTATATACCCTGTCCGTTACACCTTGTATATGACATAGCTTTTATCTGAAACAGTATCAAAAATCCAATTGGGTAAATTTTGAACATATTTTGTTAGCCACGAGGTTTTTGCTACTTCAACCGGTATAAAGACTAACAGGGTTCCAGCCTCATTAAATAGTTTAAAAACTACTAAGTGACCGTATGAGAGACTTCATTTTGAAATCCCTTCCACCAGCGATAACATGCATTGTCTTTAAAAATGATAGATTACTCATTATACGTATGCACTACCAGGGAAAGGAACTGGTAACTTAAACATAGGTTGCTCTGAAACCGGCTAGCTAAGAAACCAGTTGCGACCCGTAATTCTACCTAATATTATAAACGCGAAAGTTTGTAAGCATTGATGGATGGATGTTTGTTAATCTCTCACGCCAAAACTTCTGAGCGGAATTGGCTGAAATTTTGCACCGGGATAGGTGATACGCTAGATTAACATATAGGCTGCAAAACATCACGTTCCGACCCACTGGAGCAGAGTAACGCGGGTAAAACCGCGGGGCGCAGCAAGTGTAAAAATAAAATAAACCAATGATGATGTTTAACAATTATTATAATAAATTTTAGGTTTTATAAAAGTTATTATTAATTGTCATCTATCAATTTACTAATCATGAAATTGCTCATTTACGAGTACTTGAGTTACAAACGCTTTTACATAGGAAATTGCTTCATTTCAGATTTACTTAGTACATTGTCATAATTCTTAAATTAACTTTCATTTTCTTTTAATGGAAACATTACTGCCTTCACGGACCGACTTCCGTGGAAGCTTCATAATTAAATAAAGCCTACTCTTCCTCGATAAAAGGACTACGTTGCCTAGGAATGACATAGGCTATATTTAACTACGAATACGGCAAGCAACACTAATCTAGTCTATACTAATAATATGAAGGGGAAAGATTTAATTGTTTGTACTGAATATGCTCCGAAACTACTGGACCGATTTGAAACATTCTTTAACCCTTGGAAAGGTACACTATCCCCGGATGACATAAGCTATATTTCATTATGAATGCGGCCCATGGACCGCGCGTTAAGTATAGCTGGTATAACGCATAAACTAAACAAGCCTAAAATGAGTCCTCCAATATTTATGACTTCCATTAAAAAATCAATAGTTAAACATGAATATCAGATTAGTGCTATCTAATGTAACGCTATATTATTCATAAATGTTATTCTATCAATCATCTACTCTATTAATGTTATTTATTTTGACCAATGCACCATTTTAACAGCGCATCCTTCATATAAGGAACACCAATGAATCCAGTTAAAATCATTTATGTTCTAGCTAAAGTTTTCAAGTCAATTCGTTAGTCTAGCTTTATATGCGCTGTCAGTAAAAATATTTGCAAAATGTTATGTTCTATCAACGTTTTTAGATGATTGACGGAAGAAATGAAGATTTTTGTACCCATGTTTTGCATGCGATTAATGTGTGCGATTAATGACAGGCTTTGAAGTCTGAAGGCAAGTGTCAATCAATCAATCGAGTCAAGAGTCAATCAAATGGTGCTTTGTGCTGAAAAAACTGCCATATGAACATCATACAGACGTGAAATGAAGATCTTTGATTTTCATCACAAAATAACGTAATTCATTTATGCCGCTTAAGCCAGTCTATGCATTTAGTTAGAATTTTAATGTATTATGTGCGTATACTGGCAACAATACTTGCACACACACAAATACACACAAGTACGCATGTCGTGAGTTGGCATTTATGATTTTTCTTTTTGTGTTTTTAGTTTTATAATTTTACTGTTGTTATTTTATTCATCTTTTTTGTTTTTGTTTTTTGTTTTGTAAAAATTCTCTTAAACTACAATGAATGAAAGAAACTGGCTTTCACGGCACGGGATATCTTAGTGTTGAGGCCGGTGAATGTGTCATATGCTGTTGATCAATAAAAGTATATTATAACATATTACTTAGGTAAATTTAAAAATTGAAATTAATAAATTTAGACCACGCATTTTAGGTATAGGCTTAACCAATTAGCCTCTTTTTACGACCTCTTTTTATAACACTTCTCTAAAGGGAACGTTCGGATGATCGGTTGGTACCTAAAATGCAGGTTTGAGTCCTGCCAGTGGTCTAAATTTATTTATCTCAATTTTGACATTAAGTAAGCGGTAAAGAATTGAAAATAATAATAATAATTAGTTAATATAATAAAAATAAATTTTACATTAAGCAGTCGTAAAGGATATGGAAGGGGTTGATGTGGTATGCCATGATCCAACAAAGAGTGGGAGGGGTCCTTAGTTTAGTGTTTTCACATTTTAATATCGAGTCATGCTCATAAATCATGAATTTCGTGTGACGTACTTTCTGGAAGGCATCCTTAGACAGTTATCTATAGCTGAATAGTTACTATTTTTGCTTGAACACGCTAATATCAGGAACTACATGATCCGCTTAGAAAATTTCAGTGTGAGAAACACAATAACTTTATAATATCAGTGCATATCTATACTAATATTGACGACCTCCGTAGCGTAGCGGTATTTGGCTCGCTTTAAATCTTGGAGGAGTGGGTTCGATCCCCATACCGGATAGAAAATCTTTGTTTTCTAAGATTTCTTTTCAGGTTTGGTTGGTTCAGGGATTACCCTCCGTGCCTCGGAAAGTACGTTAAGCCGTTGGTCCCGATTGTTATAACATCATCTATAATAATCGTATATCAAGGAAGGGGCAGAAGCGTTTCCTTGCGTTTTACAACATAATTCTGCGGTTACCAACCCACCTGCCAAGCGTGGTGACGATGTTCAGCAGTAGACGTTGTACGGGCTCATATTATAAAGTTACTAATACGGATCATCATCAACATCAACAGCCGGTTTACGTCCACTGCTGAACATGGGCCTCCTCTTAACAGACCTTGGCAAGCCAGGATCGTAGAGGGATATTGCCATAATCACCACGCTTGGCAGACGGATTGGCGATCGCAGTAAGATGTAAACTTTGAGCTAATAGATGCTGCTGCCCATCCATCAGCCATATGTCCCTTAGTCGCCTTTTACGACACCCATGGGAAGACATGGGTTGGTCTATTCTAAGCCGGAAACGAATACGGATACTAATATTAATATATAAAGAGGAAAGATTCGATATTCGCATTGAATAGGCATCATTTGTGTATAAAGATAAATGCATTTTAAATCTATGTAATCAATGAATGTAGGTAAAGTTTATCGTAGAATAATAGACAGGTAATTAATTTATTGAGGTCTTCTCCCAACTTGAACCTGCTTTGAAGTTGCTGAGCTACAGATTTTATACTACACAAAATTAATATTTTATACTGCAGAAGATTTATATTTTCTGTATACAATCGCATGGAAATGAAACCCCGTATTTTGCATAACTTGTTTATTATATTTAGGTTACCATACAACGGTCGGTGTTAAACGATTTCCACCTGAAAAGCCTTAATTTTCCCATAGAGTATTGCTAAAAGGACTTTAGAAATTCAAAACATTTAGCTAGTAAATTGATTTCGGTATTTTTTAAAGCATTCCACTTTCAAAGGATTTAACGTTTTAGTGGAACGACATTAAGAGTGGATTGTAGGGTATATGGTTTAGTAATTACTACCAAACCAAGGTATTCACAAAACATATATAGGTCCTACACCGAGCTTTTTTAATTGGCCAGTTTATTTTCCATCAATATTAGATGCTATTGAAACGTAACATAAAAATTTTAAAATAGGAACATATCATTGGTGATACCGCGTAAGTGACAATCCTTACTAATATTATAAATGTGAAAGTAACTCTGTCTGTCTGTCTGTCTGTTACGCAATCACGCCTTAACTACTGAAGCGATTTAAATGAAATTTGGTACAGATATAGTCTAGAGCCTGAGAAAGAACATAGGCTATTTTATTATGAATTTCCCACGGGAACGGAAGTTACGCGGGTGAAACCGCGCGCGGGAAGCTAGTAGCTAATAAAGATGAAAATCAAATGTCGCTAATTGATTTTTTTCTCTTTAAAATAATAATGTAACTAAAATATTTCTTGACACATGAAATTACACCTTATTAGATACTACGACATACGCGGTATTGCAGCATTACTGACGATATGTTTTTTACAATTAAAGTTTACCTCAATGCATTTATAAATGTACAAAGCAAAATGAGCTCTAGTGTCTTGCCATACAAGGTAATCAAGCCCGAGTAAAAACCGACAGCTTAACAAATCGGCCATCGCTTGGCATGTCGTTGATACAGGAGCAAAGCATTGGATAGCCAATTTACATCAACCACAAGTCCACTCCACTGATCGTCACTATTACTCGAGAATAGTACGTGAAGCGGTTGAAATAAAAAAATATTCCACTTTGGATGGAGATTAGATGGATACCGGTTATCAACGGCTTGGAATCCTGTAATCACCAAATGTCATCGTCGCGACACCAATATAGTTCCCACGGGTGCTGACGTTGAGAGTGTGGTGCGTCGAACTACCGACAGTTCCGTAGGTAGCAAAAATAAAAATTGTCACGACCAAGTGGGGGTTGTTGCCGAAACCCGCACTGTTCGAAGACGACGTTGCTGACACTCATCTATAGGTGACCATGACTGGTGTAACCCGTGTCGAAACGTAGGATTATTTCATATATATAAAAGGTAATGATTTGCCTTAAGATTATACCGCGATTATCAAACCCTGATTAATTAGAGGTAAACAAGGTTGTAGAATACGCGCCCCTAACACAGGTTCAAATTCATTTTAATCTGACATGTATAATACTTACATAAGCTCACGCCTGTTTCCCAGCGGGGTAGGCACAGACAATGGACCTCCACTTGCTACGATCCCTACACACATCTTTCGCTTCATTCGCTCTCATAATATTCTAATGAACATGGATATATATTGGAAAGGTATATACATAGATAACAACCACCATAGCGTAGCGTATTTGGCTCGCTTTATAATCTCGGAGGTCGTGGGTTTGATCCCCACGCCGGGCAGGAAATCTTTGTGTAAATTCTAAGATTTTTTTTCCGGGTCTGGTTGGTTGACCCTCCGGCACGCGGAAAGCACGTTAAGCCGTTGGTCCAATACCCTCCCCTGGGAGGAGGCCCATGTGGACGTGGGCGTTATACGGGCTGATGATGATGATGATGATGATGATGATATACATAGATTGATTGTACTAGTACAAGTAAATTATTTCGCTGAATATTCGAAAAGACTAAGTGAACACGGTGTACGCATGATCACTTGTGCCAGAATAGTAATCAGAAGAGCTCCATAGTATGTTAAATTTTGTTCAAATATAAGTCGATATCTGAAAAAGTCTTTGAGTAATACAACCATTTTTTTAATGTCTGTTTAGTTGGTTGGCTATCCTTCGTGAGTTGAGACCCACGTTTAGTCTCATTTACAAAATATTAACTATGATAGTGAATGTTCCATAATGTTAAGACAAAACACTACAACGGGTGGGTATCTATGTCATAACCTGGATGTTGTATCACAATTAGGTCAGACTTGATGAATGGAATTTGAAATTTATATTCCAAACAAGTCAAGTAACAGCTCGTAGTCTGAATTTATGCCCGGTCGTAATATGGCTAAAGGTACAGCCCGTATTAGCCATTTATTTTCAGGTAACAAAGGTCCTTAGACCTTGCACACTAACATATAAAATATAAGCGATCGTAGCTCAATGGTTAGGGCTTGCGATCATGTGGTCGTCGGTTAGATCCCCACCTATTTTACTACCGACTGTTTTAACATGAATAGTGGTAGTGTCCAAAAACTCTGTTAGTAAAAAAAAAACTACATCGGGTGCAGAAATGAGCATAGTTATGGTCTTAAGCCTCCCACGATACTCCGATATAGTACCCTTCTCCACCAAAACAGTTCCTTGAAGCGCCACAATTATCTCTGCATACTAGCTTTTAAACAGAAAGAAACGTGATGTGCAGTAACTCAAGTTTACATTAGTCACAATACACGCTGTAGAGGTAGAGTCAGACTTTTAAGATGATTTATTGGTATACCAGTTACCCCGTGCCTCTTACAGCGCAATATGTCCATTAATCCAAAAAGCTTTCACCCAGCAAAATTACTGGAGATTGTATTCTGCGCATTAATGTAACCTTTTCATGAAAAACTGCACAAACAAGGCGAAGGTGTTGGGTAAACAGGTCTTCTTTGTGATGCAAATGCCGCACTTTGGCTGAAAATTCACGGCGTTGCTTGAAACGCTGAAAAAGACGCTCTTGAGATACGCAACCGGAATATTTAGAAGGATACATAGGGTGTAACAAAAGTAGTTGTAAAATTTAGATTGATGAATTTAGATCACTAGCAGGATTTGAATCTGCATCTAAATTATAGCCGAATGACGAAAATGGAAATACGGGTGGTCATCGTTGAAATATTAACTTCCAACATTGCAGATATTGTTAAGAAGCAGACAAGATCTCTAACTATAAATATAATTTAATAAGTTAAATTTATTTTAATTGAGTAATTTTAGTTGATGTTTAAAATATTTTTATTTTCTATTATTTTTCTTTTAAATCTACTTTAATGTGGGCATGTTGTGACACTTTAAAATGTTGTACAATTATGTATAAGTTTTGTTTTTGTGAAATGTGTAATTTAACAACACAAACAAATTGATGTCCAAATAAGTAAACTTTAAAATATTTGTCGAGTAATGTAAAGGATTATCGAAACATGGCATTTACGTTTCCTTTAGATACGTGTTATAAAGACATTGATAAATTACAACGAACGGTTAGAATCATCTAGGCATTAGGGGCAATACCAGATAAATTAGATCGCCAGTGATTTAAATTTCTTAATCTCAAAAGAAATCTTAATTTAGAAATTTTAAACATTGTAACTATGCCGAGATTTTTTTCTGATATTTAAAAAACACAATTAAAGCTTCACTGTAGACATGAAGTACTGCAAAGGAATGAATATTCTTTTATTCGTTGCTCACAGAAACTATTTTTTTACTGTTTTTTTTAATTCAATTCCGTTAAGTTATTTGTTGGTTTTATGAACCATGAATTAATGGTTTGATGAAAAAAGTATAGTCAAAGCTTATAGAGCTTTAAAAAAATAGTTTAAAATAAATTTAAAATTTCAACAGTTTAAACTATTTTCAGCTAATTCAGTTACATATAAAACAAATGTATGCCTTTTTGTCTGTATATTGTAGATAGTTGAAGTCACGTGCTGAAATAGGTTCCAATGTTGATATATTGAACTGCGAATTTTTTAACTTTTTATTTTGTTCTTTTTTATTTTGTATTCGAAAAATTGGTATACGTATATATTTGCCGTTGGCCGTGTACAAACCTCGATTGTCTGTCACATGTGGGAGACGGTGGAACTCCATGTAACGGACAATGGAAACGAGACGAGCGCGGCACTTGTGTTATTCACACGCTCAAAGAACGCTCAAGCTCAATGTAGGTAGGGTCAGCTTACGGTCGTGCAAGTACCTATTTTTATTTGAGTCCGAATGTTGTGTTAGCCAGTTAGTTGGGCTATTGGTTTCCTCAACCGATCTCTTGATTGGCCCTTCGTACGTGACCAGGTTGGCGAATGAATATAATGTTAACAACTGTAGGTGTGCAACAAATTGATATAAATACAAAGAAATGTATACGGAAATGATAAGGGATAGTAGACTGTTTAGTTATTAAGGTTGGATACGAATTTGGATTGCAGTAGTGGCATGTGGTGAGGATATAAGAGTATCTATCAAATTATAGACTGCGGTCCGTTGCGTTGATTATAAGCAGGTGTATTGTACAGCATAGCGTTACTATAGTGAAAATAAATATTTTAAGTTCTTTAAATCACTTTTGCGACTTGGAAATAATTGATTTGAACATTATTTTTACAAAATAAGTAATTTTCAAAGATTATGTACAACAATGTCCACTGCTGAACGTGGGCCTTCTCGTGGAGGGTATTTGCCATAGTCACCACGCTTGGCAGGCGGGTTGGTGACCGCAGTACAATGTTGTACCACACAAAGAAACGCTGCTGTCCGTTCCTTGATATACGATTATTATATATGATGGTATAACAATCGGGACCAACGGTTTAACGTGCTTTCCGAGGCACGGAGGGTAGACCCTTGGGTAACTAACCAGATCTGGAAAGAAATCTTAGAATTTGCACAAAGAGTTCCTGTCCGGCGTGGGGATTGAACCCACGACCTCCGAGATTTAAAGCGAGTCAACTACCGCTACGCTACGGAGGTTGTCAACAACAATAATATGATGTTCTTACCATTTTTAATTTTTGTTTTGTTCTTTTAACAGAACGATATAATTGTTAAAAACTACAAACTAAGCAACCTACGTATTAAGGCCAAGAAGACTTGGACCTCTGCTCAGGTCGGTGGCTGGTGGAAGGATTGAGGAGTTATGACTTAAAGACCGTTACCTACTAAAGTGCTGCCACTGCAGTATTGCTGGACTCAATCAGCTAAACCTTTTAGAGAAACCCATTTCTAAATCACTAAATCCACCATAAAAATGAATAGAAAATTCATATGCACATACAAATATTAATAAATATCTCTAAATGTAAAATATCCGATGCTCCAACAGCATAAAATTATGAATAATTGAACGATTTAAATACAAACATTATTTAAGTTTGCCGTATTCAATAAGGCCATCGCTTATCCTTTCAAGCTGAGAGGATTTATTATAAATAATAACATCTATGTTATTATCCCGGAAAATGTATATTAGCAGCTTATTTAAACTAGATTTGTAAATATAAAAATTTATGTTCAAAGAGTTTTGCAAATTCTTTGAAATTATAACAAGTATTCTAGTCGGTTAATCTAGACTTGCGATCATATGGTCGCCGGTTTGATCCCCACCCATAGCATTACCGACGTGACCCCACTCGTCATACAAGCATTTTGGCCCAGCACGAGCAGTTAACAACAAGCAGTTAGCAAAAACTTTGACATTTTTCTTAAAAAAAGTCTAAACTACACTAATTTTTTTGGATCGCGTAACGTTTTTTTTAATAAGTATTATACTAACTTCCGTGGCATAGTGGTATTTGGCTTGCTTTAAATCTCAGAGGTGGTGGATTCGATCCCCACGCCGGACCCCAAATACTTGTGCATGTAGATTCTAAGATTTATTTTCGGATCTGGTTGGCTGAGGGACTGCCCTCCGTGCCTCGGAAAGGAAGTTAAGCCGTCCGTCCCGATTTGTATAGCAATCGTATACCAGAGAACGTGCAGCAGCGTTTCCTTATGTGCTACAACATAATACTGCGGTCACCAACCCGAATGCCAAGCGTAGTGACTATGGCAAAACTCTCTTTCGGGAGGAGGCCCATGGTCAGCATTTAACTGGCTGATGCTGATGATTCTACAAGAATGAGTAAAATGAGTTGCTATTTAATTTTACATGAAATTAACAACGGTAGGTTCATATTTAGCTGCCCCGGCATCATATCGAATTTAAATGAAATAATAATTAAAATACAACAATGGAATTATTATAAGAAATAATTAAATTCAACATAATTATCTTTTGTTTAATTCGGAAGATATAATTTTCTCTTTTAATGAATAATCGTAAAGTTAAAATAGAAGTCTTTTATTGCGCAGTTACGGTGCATCGTAACTGGTTGACCGCTCGTTAGCAAGAAAATTAATTGACAACGATTGTTAATTATCTTTTTAGCGCGAGATGTAAAGTAAAATTGACTGCTTCTTTATTATTTTTATTCTTATAGAATTTATTAAAAATATTTTGAACTCAATCGTATTTTTATTGTGCCGTGAGGTTTCCGGCTTAGAATAGACTACCCCATGTCCTCCCATGGGTGTCGTAAAAGGCGACTACGGGACATATGGCTGATAGATGGGCAGCAGCATCTATTAGCTCAAGGTTTACATCTTACTGCGATCACCATTGCCAAGCGTGGTGATTATGGCAATATCCCTCAACGATCCTGGCTTGCCAAGGTCTGTTAAGAGGAGGCCCATGTTCAGCTGTGGACATAAACGGGCTGTTGATGATGATTCATGACGGTATTTGCCTCTTAGAAACTGGTGTTCTGAGTTCGATTTCCACATCATCATCATCATAAGCCCGTATAACATCTACTCCTGAACATGGACCTCCGAGGAAGGGTATTTGCCGATTTGATGGATCGCATATTTATAAGGTGTTTTAATTAAATATAAGCTATTGTCACGTAGATAATTGAATAAGTGAATAAAATGTTAAAAGTTGTGAATTTTATGTCAAAAGGATGGCATTCATAATCATCATCATCAGCCCGTATAACGTTCACTGCTGAACATGGGCCTCCTCCCGAGGGAGGGTATTGCCATAGTCGCCATGCTTGGCAGGCGGGTTGGTGACCGCAGTATTATGTTGTAACACACAAGGAAACGCTGCTGCCCGTTCCTTGATATACGATTATTATAGATGATGTTATAACAATCGGGACCAACGGCTAAACGTGCTTTCCGAGGCACGGAGGGTAGTCACTCGACCAACCAGACCCGGAAAGAAATCTTAGAATTTACACAAAGATTTCTTGTCCGGTGAGGGGATCGAACCCACGACCTTAGATATTTAAAGCGAGCAAATTACCGCTAGAGGAGGTTGCATTCATAATGGAAACACTATACTATGTAAAGACTTTTTGTTATTAAGACCTATTTATAAGTTACTTTGTACTTATTTAGAAGTAATAAAATTCTAAACCTAAAGTTATATACTTTAGAAAGGCAATATAATACGAACTCAGAATAATGAGTACCTACTTGGCATAGTCGATTGAGTAACAGGATATTATACATATTCTAAATTTAGTTTAGTTTTATTTAGTTTCTTTGCGTGATCGAATCAGAAATGAAGAGATCCGCAGGAGAACGAAGGTCACTGACATAGCTGAACGGATTAGCAAGCTAAGGTGGCAATGGGCAGGACACATAGCTCGAAGAACTGACGGCTGATGGAGCAGAAAGGTTCTCGAGTGGAGACCACGAACTGGAAAGCGCAGCGTAGAACGACCGCCTGCACGATGGATCGACGACCTCATAAAGATCGCGGGGACTCGGTGGGGGAGGCGTATGTTCAGCAGTGGACTACAACAGGCTGATGATGATGATTCTAAGTTTAAAATTGACAGTTTCACCTAATACTTTTTTATGTTAATACAAATACTAATGTGACGCGTTTTATGTTTTGTTAATTAAAAATTTAAAACGATATAGACAATTTTCTGCGCCCTGTGCAAGCTTCTACAACTGGTTGTTTTATTTATATATATTATAGATACCCTATCAAGAGTAATGCTTTCAGGCCTACTTTATTTAATTCAGTACTACTGGATTCCAACACATTCGATAGGTACGTATCGTATGTGTTGGAAACGAGCACTAGGGTCGCAGCGGGAACTTTTCAGGAGCAACCCGAAAAAACAATAGTCCATTCTTGCGCCCTCCATAGTCTAAGTACGCCCTGTCCCTGAGCACCATTGGCACCGCCCTATTGACGGCATTGCAAACAGGATATACGCGGATAAAATGAGCGGGATAGCCGATATTAATAAAAGTAAGTATTTAGCAATGTGCACTGATTAATATCGAAAGGTAAAAAGTTTATTGATTTATGCAACGTCCGTAGGTAGGCGATGTTGAATTATATATTTTACTAAGCGACCCGCCCCGACTCCGCACGGGTACAATGCTGATGTATTATACATATAAACCTTCCTCTTGAATCCCTCTTTGTATTTAAAAAATCGCATCAAAATCCGTTGCGTAATTTTAAAGATTTAAGCATACATAGAGACATAGGGATATAGGGACAGAGAAAGCGACTTTGTTTTATACTATGTAGTGATGTTATCTATCGCTTAGTAAAGTATATAATTCAATATCATGTTGTCAGCTCAAATAACCTTTAACTGCTCGATATATCTAGAGCTCAGAAGTATAAGGTCGGATGTGCCTTTATACGTCAGAAACATTCGTCGTATGTGCCTTTTATTATTGTGAACTGGCACTTACGACCAAATGCTTTTGAAGTATAATAGTACATGTATACCTAGTGGATATATTCAAATAGTTAGTTGTAATCATAGTTGGTAATTACATCAGCGCCTTAATAGTAACCAATTGATTTAATTTTCCTAAAATAATATTTTATTTATGCAGTTTTGATTAAAGACATAAGATTCTCCATTTATAAGCCATTAATTTATAAGAAAACTATCAATTTCCGCAGTCAAAAACCATACATTGTTATAACACGCAATTGGGACTAACAGCTATACTGCAAGCCTCTTTTGTCAGTTCAACAAAAACATTTAGTTCCAACAATTGCCGTGGCGCTGTACACAATATCGTGTTACGTGGTGCGTAAGCAAAAGAATAAATTCATGGTTCTACTTAGTTCCCACTGTTTTGAATAGATGGCGCTATTTTGGACTACAACAAAGGCCGGATTTTATCAGCTGTGTTGTAGTACTATGGATACCAAATTATATCGAGTAAATTTTGTTGATTAGAGAAAGTTTCTGAATGTTATTCACGTATAATTTAAGATTTTGGTTACTATGGTTGAAAATGTGGTATTAATTGTGTATTATGTCTTAAGGCGAACAATTACAAATAAGACGAATGTTGTTTAACTGCCTAATTAGATTTTTCAGCTGGCTAGCTCAGAAATCGAATTCATTATTAAAATATATGTTTTTTACGATCTAAAGTTAAACTATTTTTCTAATTAAATGAATAGGTAAGTCACTAACTTCCCGCGTGCAGTTTCAGTCTACCAAGCTTGGGGATTGTGGAAATATTCCTAAAAGACGCAGGTTTTTCAAGTCTGTTAAGTGGAGGCCTTAAAGTTAATGCTTAGCAGTGGACGTTAACCGGCTGATTAATTACCTCAATAAATTGGCTATCTAACACTGAAACCCAGCAGTTTCTGAGATAAGCGCGTTCAAGCTATCAACCAAGCTCTACAGCTTTATAATATATTAGTACAGATTTTGTTTTGAAAGACTGTTACAGATTAACCAATACCAATTTAGCATTTATCAGTAACATAGGTGTAACTAGTAAGCTAGATGAAAATAAAATTTTATTCGTTACTAGATTCCGCGCGCAGTTCACCCGCGTTACTCCCGTTCCCGTGGGAACTTCATAATAAAATATAGCCTATAGCCTTCCTAGATAAATGGGCTGTCTTAAAATACAATAACTTTTTAAAATCGGACTAGTTGTTCCTGATATTAGCGCGATCAAGCAAACAAAGAAACAAACTCTTAAGTTTTATATAATAGTACCTACAAGATTTCATATTTTTTTATGTAGGTATACCTACCTAATTGGCCTCTATTGCTCTCACGCTAAGTATTTAGTAAGTAAAATAGCCATGTTTTCAATTCCTAGTCATCCAAGATCATCCATATGATTATCTAGTTAAATAACAAAAGAACAAAAGTCTTAAACTGGTGGTCGGGAAAGAAATGGACGCATCAAAAGAACATGATAAAATGTTTTGAATAGTTTCTATATGATTTTTTTTTTTTGGTTTTGCTTTGAGTATGAAATAAAGGTTAAATGTTTTCACAAGTTACCTAGTGTACTGCAGGCTGTGACATTAAGGCTTAATTTCATATTATTAGCCTATGCTTGGTTGGTGAAGAGTAAACGAAAATTATTTTCGGGGAAGTGAAGTGTTATTTTCCCGCAATATTATATAAGCAGTCCTATTTTTAACGGTTATTTTTGAAAATATAAGTTGAAAATGTCTTGGATGTCGTGGGTTCGTTCCCGGACAAGAAATGTTTATGTAAATTCATGGATTTACTACCGGATCAGGTTGCTTGAGGGACTACCATCCGTGCCGTGGAAAACCGTACCACGTTTAGTTGTTGGTTCCGATTGGTATAACGTTATATATAACTATCATATTACAGGGAACGGGCAGCAGTGATTTCTTGTGTGTGACAACATATTTCTGCGGTTACCAACACTTTTGTCAAGCGTGGTGATATACATCCTCCTATGTTCAGCAGTGGACGTTTTACGGGCTGATAATGATGATGACTATTGTAAAACATGAATTAATACTTATATTGTCTCCAACTCGCCTGCCATGCGTGGTGAATAAAGAAAAAACTTTATAGATACATGTTCAGCCGTGGAAGCTATACGGGCTAGAGTTGGGTGATAAATAACGTCACAGTTTAAAAAATCACTGTGATCCGCTGACTAAAGTGATCACTGTGATCTTTCAAGAAAGATCTACGTTCCAAAGGAGTCTGATACTCTAGTTCGAATGACGTTACCTCGATGGTCATTACCTCGACCAAAGTAATGTGTGTCGTTCCGTATCACAGCAATTGCGCGGCAAGTCTCTTGTATTTAGACTTTTAAGACAGTAGAAAAGTGCTGAAAGACAACCTCTAGTTGAATCGTGTACCCAATCATGATAGGAGTGACAACTGTGACGATAACTACCAAAATTAGAGGAATTTGTAACCTCGGAAGCATGTATTAGTGATGAGAGTGACTGACGTGACGAAGACACGATAATGTTTATCGGTTCCTTTCGAGTCACTGGAACGACGGTCACGGTGGCGGAAAAGTAACAACTTTGCACACCTCTACGGGCTGATGACATCTTAGTTAATAACGAAGTAAATTCCCCATTTACTTAACATATCTATCGTGTAACTGATTAGCAAGCCCCTCTTTAGCACTGGGTACTTTGGGCCCAGGTCCGAAAAACTTGATACAGAGATAAATATACTTTCGACCTAATTGTCATTTGAGGACGAAGGGGCACTGCTCATGAACAGTGTCTCCATGCCCGGTGAACTACATAATATGTCCGTTCAAAAGAAAAGAAAACCCTGTAATTCATATGTGCCGTGGGCCAACAAAATGTATTTAATTTACAACAAAATGTACGTACCTACCAATCATCATCAGGCCGAATAACGTCCACTGCTGAACATGGGCCTCCTCTCGGGGTAGGGTATTTGCCATAGTCACCACGCTTTTCAGGTGGATTGGTGACCGCAGTATTATGTTGTACCACACAAGGAAAGGCTGCTGCCCGTTTCTTGATATTCGATTATTATAGATAGTCTTATAACAATCGGGACCAACGGCTTAAAGTGCTTTCGTGGCACGGAGGGTAGTCCCTCAACTAACCAGATCGGAAAAAATCTTAGAATTTACACAAATATTTCCTGTTAGGTTCGTTCGAATCCACGACCTGCGAGATTTAAAGCGAGCCAAAAACCGCTACGCGACGGATGCTGTCGACGTACCTATATTTTTTATATTTTTTCAATATAATTATGAAACATTGCCACGAAAACGAAGCAATCAGTTCAGCCGATTTGCGAATTTATTGCACCTGATGATTTTTATTTTAAACTCACTAAATATTTTAGTCAACTCAATAAATAAGTAGGTATCCCTAAATAAATTTCATTACACTTAAAATACACTACTTTCTCACTATTTCTATTAAACAAACATAGGAATATAAATTACTACCACTAATATAAGACCAAGGTCTGAAGCCAGAGCATGCATACAATATTTCCCTAAGGACCCTGATCGACCAGCTTAACCTTTAACTACCGACCTATACGTCTCACAGACGTCATAACTTTTAATTTTGAAATATTTCTAAAATCACGCCACCTTTAGCGTCGCCCTTCCCGCTACCTTCCTCCCTCCGCGTCGCAAGCCATCAGTCGACGCTGCGCCCGCGGCGAGTGCACACGTCTCCGTATTGAAGCGATCGACGTCTCACAGACGTAAGTACGGTGTTTATGTACTAAATTTCGTACGTCTCTTGGTCGTCACCTCGGTAGTCATGTGTGGTAGCTTATAGTGTCTGATTGACGTCACATCGGCTTTAAAATTATACTTTTAATTGCAGAATGCCTAAAAGGAGAAACATCACGTCTAGTGAGCGGAAAAAACCTGCAAATGATGACGGTTCAGTTCCCGAGAAGCCTCCAAAACTGCGAAAACAGAATAGGCGTTTAGAAGATAAAGAGATATCTGATAATCTCATAAACGAGAGTGACGACAACTGTAGTGATTTTGACGACGATGTAGGCGATCCTGATTTTATTTTAGAGAGCGATCACAACACGGAATCCGAACAATCCGATGAGGATGATGTTGAGGTCGCGTATCCCTATGTTGAGAAAGTTTACCACGGAGAAATCAACCATAATCACGACAGTGAAGAACAAGAAAGAGAAGTACGAGCTCATGGAAGCCAGGACTTTACAGAACAGATCGAAGAGGAGACAATAGTCAGAGAGGAACACCATGGCGCAGCAGAGACTAGAACTGAAGAGATCGGAGAGGAGCAGAATAGCGAAGTAGAGACGCGAAATGACCAGGGTAGTGAAGATCTTAGAACATATCAGGAGCCAAATGAAGAATCAACAGGAGAGCTGCCGCGCTACTTTTACGGGAAGAATAGGTACAAATGGGCATCGGCGGAACCATGATACTCAAACAAGATCTGAACGACTAAAAGACGACAAACTTGCCGCTATTTCAGAGGTATTTCAAGAGTTCATCAGTAATTGCCAGAAAAATTACACTTTGGGTCCTTACATTTGTATAGATGACATGCTTGTAGCTTTTAGAGGGCGCTGCAAATTTAGAATATATATGCCAAACAAGCCAAATAAATATGGATTAAAAGTTCTCCTGCTGGTTGACGCCCAAAGTTTTTATATATACAATGCTTACGTATATTATGGCACAGGATCTGATGGCAATGGTCTTAGTGATGCAGAGAAACGCTTCTCAATTCCCACACAATCTGTTCTACATCTTTGTAAAGGGATCGAGGGCTGTAACCGAAATATAACAGCAGATAACTGGTTTACCTCGATAGAACTACTGCAAGCACTGAAAGATCGTGGATTTACTTACTTGGGCACTATGAAAAAAAACAAGAGGGAGATCCCACCAGAATTTCAACCTCACAAAGATAGAGTGGTTGGTTCTTCGTTATACGGATTCACCAAAGACAATCCTATTCTGTCTTACGTGCCTAAGCCTAAAAAAGCTGTTTTACTGGTTTCGTCTATGCACCATATCAAAGAGACTGATTCTGCAACTTATAAGCCTATTATGATAATTGACTATAACAAGACAAAAGGAGGGGTGGATGAAGTGGACAAGAAATGCTCGAATTACTCGTGCTCTCGAAGAACTCGACGTTGGCCTATGACTTTGTTTTACAGGTTGATAGATATGAGCGGTGTTAATACTTATGTATTGTACAACAAGTGCACAAACAAGGGCGACATCAGTCGTGGCCGATTTTTACTCCTGCTGGCACGTGAATTAGTCCTCCCGGAAATTAAATTACGCGTCTACAATGATAGGATTCCACGAGAATTGCGGCTAAGTATCGAGCGAGTTATTGGACCCGCCGATATGCCCGAGCCTCCACCACCAAAAAATTATCAGAATCCCGATTCAGGTGTTAGAAAGACATGTGCCATCTGTCCCAGTCGGTTGAAAAGGCGAACGAAGTACTGTTGCTGCAAATGTAAGAAACCAATGTGCCTTACTTGCTGCCTACAAATATGCATTGACTGCAAACGTACGTAGTAAATGTACCAAATATTCGAGTGCTGTCATTATTTTTATTTTTTAACTAAGAAGTAAGATTTATGTTTTATTTTGATAATAGTTTATAGAAGATAACATATTTTTAAGTTCATTTGTTGTTAATTACTTAATTTTAGAGAAAAATGAGACTGAAGTAAGTCCTTAAAATTTAGTGCCAAATAAATGTGATCTCCCGAATAAATGTTGATTTTACCTGAAAAATAGCTTGTCTTTTTTTTAACTCTGTGGTTTGATACCTCAAACACAAATCTTTTTAATGTATAAAATAGAAAAATGTAGCATGCAAATACACATTTTATTTCAGTACTTTAAGTTTGACGTCTCTCAGTCGTCACGTCGGCGTAAGTGCTACGTTTATACCAGGTCGGCAGCTAAAGGTTAATAAGCTCTGCCTTCCCCTTCTTGCTGTTTACAAATTGGATTACCGAGGGGTATGTGTCTAACAATATAGAGCTCCGAATAAAATGGTTTATGTACAATAGTGTTATGGTATGGACTTTTGAGATGATATGAGAGGAACTTTTATTGGGTTTTTTGGAGTTTTGGAGTAAATAGGATGCTCCTTGTAGATTATTTATATTAAAGAAACAACATTTAACGTGATTTTTAAATAATTGAGGTGGAAAGTTGTGTTTATAATTTATTGGATGTGCACTACCAAAGCCAAAGCATTATTATCATTAGTACCTACATATGATTACCACTTTCGTCAATAGATGGCGCTACGTATCAAATAAGAAGTCACAAGCGTTTGCTTCAAGTGGTTTATTAGGCACAGCGATTTTTTATACTAATATAATTTATATTAAATATTTATACATTATAATAAAATCGATTAAAACTACCTCCTGAAAGGAAATATGTTACTTGGGCTTTTTTTACTTGAGTTTAAGTTTAGTAAGTTACATTTGGGAATTCAAGTGTAACTTAATAAATATAACTTCTAATAAAACCTTATAAAGCACATAATTATATCAATGGTCACAAATAAGATTTTATATTTTTCCATGCCAAAAACTGATATAAAGGTCTGAAATTAACTTCCAAGAATCCGGCCAAAGTCTAAGCGACATCCACCTGACCGGGCACCCTTAAGGGGTTAGGACCAACGCTCAGGGTGCCACTGGAGTAAAGAGTAGATTTACGAACAGTGGTGATGATCGCTGGCACGAGATCACAGTTCGGGGAATAAGCAACAACGCGGTCCTCGGCCATGCCGTCGAGGATCCTACACTAGCTAACCTGCAACCTTTCACTAGCTACCTAAGTGGACAACCCGGAGAAGAAAGAAACTCCGAGATTTTTTTTAAATATAATACATATATGTTTTGAATAAAGTTTTTCCCCAATATTAACTGAAGTGGCCTCACCACCCGGTGTGTTATTTTATTTAAAATATTATGAGTAAAAAAGGAGGGCAAAGTAGAATTAATTATTTCCCCGACAAATAATACTATCTATACAAGAAAAATATAAAAAAATTAAAGTTTATTTTACAGCTATGACCACTGCTATGACAAAACACAGAGTGTTGCCTACTTGTTCGTAAGACAACATACTATATCGTTAGCGACAGGATGAAACCGCGTAAGAGACAATAGCTAATAATGATGAAGTAAATGACTTGCCGGAAGTCGTCAGACATGGGACTTGTTTATTGTTTGCGGATGACCTGAAATTGCTGCTCGAGGTTCGGGATCACTCGGATTGTGAACGCCTACAGGAAGACATTGACAGAGTGGTCGAATGGAGCAATGACAACAAACTGCATTTTAATGTTGCTAAATGTTCGGTGATGTCGTTCACTCGCGCGCGAACTCCCTGGAGTTATCAGTACAAGGTTGAGGATGTGCCGATGCAACGAGTGTCTCAGGTACGAGACTTAGGGGTAGTCTTCTCTCAGGAACTAACTTTCCGTGAGCATATCAATAAGATATGTAAGAAGGCATACAGAAACCTAGGTTTCGTACTCAGGCAGTCCCAAGGATTCACCAACATCACGCACTATATGACTGGTACTATGGTACTATATGACGCATTAGTAAGAAGTCACCTCGAACATAGCGCATTCATTTGGGCGCCTCATGAGGCAAAATATAGTGTTATGTTGGAACGTATCCAAAATAAGTTCACGCGACACTTGTATTACAAGCTGTATGGGGTATATCCATTATACCCATTGATGTACCCTACACTATTTGTTCTGGGTATGGTAGGGTATAACACTTTAAGAGTACGACGGGAGTTTTCGCTCCTAGCGTATGTTGTGAAACTACTACGTGGCGTGGCGCATAACCCGGGAGTGCTGCGACACCTACAGCTGTACGTGCCCGACCGGTACGTGTGGAGGCGGCGACGCCCGCCCCTGCTCGCTGTACCTGCGGCCAGGACCAACCTGCTGGCGAGAACTCCTCTCACTAGAGCCATGCGCGTGGTGAATGAGGTTCACGGGAGGGTTGATGTATTGTGGTGCAACTTGAGTGAATTCGCAAAAGTTACACTATATGTAATAAGTTATTTAGATTAAGATTTTTTTTTTTTTTTTTAACTAGATATAAGGTCTAGATTTAGGATTTAGTTAGTAAGGCCACTCTGTCGCATTGGATCATAGATCTGTAATGATAGTGTAGGTAAGATTATTATATATAAATAAAAATAAATAAATAAATAAGATCGAATGTACCAAATAAATCTTTCACCCTGTACTACACAAATAAAGAAAATATTTCTTGGTGTACGAAATTAAACCTTATTAACCACTGTCACTTACGAGGTATCTCACTATCACCTTCGAAGATCAAATACTAGCTGCGCCCCGCGTCACTCTGCTCCAGTGGGTCGAAGCCTATATGTAATCCAGCTAATAAAATCAAACTTTAGCACTAAGATCTACCATTGGGTGATGCAGAGACAGTGTGGTAGATGCACTAAGGTATTATTATTATTGTTGACTTTAACCAATATATTTAAATACCAAATAACACTACAAACATAGCTAACCTGAACCCTATTAAGGCTAACATAAGTTCATTACACAGCCAGAGATCGCGACATTCGACACATGAAAAAAGGCCCACACCGGTGTAATACACTCGGCTAAATTGACTTATATCCGTGTCGGGCGGGCCGAGATTACACGGTCATTGATGTACGACGATACAGAGGTGACAATATATTGTTTATCTGATCATCATCATCATCAGCCCGTAAACGGTATACTGTTGAACATGAGTCGGCTCCCAAGGTTTTGCTATATGTATTTTGGGTGGTTTTACCATAGTTACCACGCTTGGAAAATGGTTTGGTGAAAGTAATTTCTAATTCCTGGCATATGATTGATACCTATAGATTATGCTACAACTTTTGGCATCAACGGCTTACGAGACACTGATGGTATTTTCTATATTAACCAGATAAACCAGAAGAAATCTAATGTCATGTCATGTCTAATGTCATGTCATGACATAATAATTTATTGTCATGCGTGAGGATCGGACCTTAGCTGATAAGGTTGAAAATCAAATGCACCAAATTATTTTTTTGCCTTTTAAAACATATACGAGTATAACGAAAATATTTCTTGACAGATGAAATTACAGCATTACAGCATCACCGACGATATAGCATTTCATCTCTACTAACGAGATAAACATATTTTCATACAATCCGCCATCACTACTTATGTACTATTAAAACTGAACATGGTTGTTTATGAATGCAACTTAATTAAATTATGTCGTGCTTTTTGGCATAGGTGTTCTCCTCTCCCAAATGTTCTCCACATTAATCATTGTAATTTAATACACCAATGAAAAATTATAAACATAATTATATTGAAGCTTATAGAATTTAACTTTACTTTTTTTCAAGAGGCCGTTGACGTCCACAGCTGAACATGAGCGTCTTCCTCTTTCTCTCTTCTTTATCTCCTTACATTAGCTCCTTACAAGATCGTTGAGACTTACAAGAGGGCTTAATATCATTATCAACACGCTTATCAAGCGAATTGTTAGTAAGTTATTAAGTAACTTTGTACTGGTAGATGGTGCTACCCATCCACCAGCCGTATATATCTCATATCCTCTTACGTCACCCATGGAAAAAAAGGAAGTGGCGTATTCTATCCAGAAACCACAGCATTTTACACCGCATCCAAATATATTATATAATGAATGTAACACGCTGGGCGGCGATTACCGCACCATTTTTGAGTCATTCCCACCTCTCTGTATGCAAATTTAGATGGTCCCGTCGAATTGTGAGAGAGGGTTAAAAATGGATACGCTAGTCAGCCCTAAGGTAATTAAGTTGATCGTACCTGTGACTCGCTGTGGAAATGAGGAAAATGACGTGGAGATTGATCTCTTTGTCTGGAGGGTTTCAGTGTAAGGCGATTTTGTTGAGACGCTTTGAGAGTTAATGTGAGTATTATAGATGTGATGTGACACAAACATTGTCTTGAAAATGTGTTTCGACAAAATTGAATGAAGGCTGTTTTTGTTTTAATTTGAATACTGATGACTTACAGTACTTTACAAATACAGAAGGTGTTCTATGTTCTGTGCCTCGAAAATTGCTTGTGTATGATGATGTGCAAGACCAACAGTTCATCGTGCTCTCCGAAGAGACGGGTGACATATAACCATCTTTCAGAATTTACCCAGGAATTGAAATTTTCGGACCTAAAGAAAAATGTGATACAATTTTTGCCTGACCCGGAGATTAAACTGGTTACGGTCAAAATATCACCACTAGACTAACTAGTCGGCTTACAGAAGGTACTTTACTAAAATGCCTAGTCTCAATCATAAAGTGTGGCGACTGCAACCGTGGCTCAGTGGTTACGATAGTTGCCTCTGAGACCTGGTGTTCTGGGTTCGATTCCCACCCGGGACAATTATTTGTGTGAACCACAAATAGTTGTTGTAAAGTTTGTAAAGTCCCCCGCGACACAGGGATTTATTTCACTAGTGCGGGAGTTGTCTTTTTAAAAAGAAAAGAAAAAGAAAGAAAAAAGAAAAAAGTGTTTAGCCAAGTTGAAGTCAATAGTAAAATTGATCAAAAGTATCAACTGAAGCAACTTCCCAACTTGAACCTTCGTAATATACTCCAGAACTCCTAGAGAAATAAACAAACAGCTTTAGAAACTAACTGCAGTAGTGTTGCAGAGAAATGACGTCACAGATGCAACGAATAGCAACAAGGTCGAGGCTTGTATCCGATTTATTCGCTGCACAGAGAGTTAAATACAGAGAAAGACAAACTGTCCTGACGGTTTTCGGAGAAATCAGTGTCGAGTTTCTTTTTCTTCTTATATTTCAAACTAGTTTGTCTCCAGCCAATGCCCGGTGAAGACGCAGAAGCCTCGTGGCAAACTAGGTATGTCCACCATCCGAAAAAAAAGGTCTCCGGCGGTTCACGTAAATAAATTATGATTTCCCTTGGACTTTTTCAAAATGAAACTAACGAAGAATAAGCTGAATCCATTAGGATTTTTCAAGATTCAATTCATTTTTATTTCCATGAAAATGAAACGCTTTTCTTAAGGCTATAAACTACACAAATTCAGTTTTTTAACAATTATTTCCTATTTTAGCGATGTACGTGTTATAACTATAAATGTTCACATTCATAAAATATAATAAAAGATACAGTTGAAAAAGTGATATCAAGTGAAAAACTGCTATTATAAATTTCTATAGTTATATCGTTTTAAAAAAATTGTTAAAATAATCCAGTCACTTTGACAGAAATGTTTTGAGACTTTGACTTTGAGAGAGATGCCTCCAACGTCAGTTTTCTGAGTCTATTTATTTATATAAAGAAGAAGAAGAAGTACTTACACTTGGTTGCAAAATATAAAACAATAAGTATATTAACTTTGATAACATCGTATGATAATTAACCTAATTATATTTTGCAATCGGCGGCTTCCATGCAACCTTATGCATAGGTTGGACCAAAAAGTTAAAAATAAATAAATAGCATAGGGTGTAGGATTATTGGGTAGCACGAGCACGTGTTTAATTACATTAAAGAAAATATAGTTATATGAAGATAATTACAAGAAGATAAATATAAAACTACAAATATATATATAATAAAATATAAACATATATAATAGTGATAGCTTCAACTAATATTAAGTCTCTGTTAGCTTCACTCTCTGTTTTTGCTCACTCGACTGATGAGAAAATGTTGCTTCTAGTTGTGAAATTGTATAGAAAAGTCCGTCTGCGTTGTTATCAAAAGCATAAAATTAGTTTGTGCAAAACGTGCAAATGTTATTTCTGGGAGAGAAACTAATAATAACAGTTTTTAAACAATGCTAAAATATATAACTTATTTACTAAATACGATTATTTTAGTTACATATACAAATTATAACCTTTTTATGCTACACTTTTAAGTAGTCAACTTAAAAAAAGGTAGTAACAGATTGACTGAATTAACAAAATTAATGTTTATTTGTAAATGGTTTTTCTTGTATATTACTTAAAATGATAATTATTTGATAGATACGTCATGTAGATACTTGTATAGCTAGAAATTATATTTGTTATTTGAATCAATTCCGTGGAATTATATTATGGAAAAAAAATTGTATGGAATTTTTCCATACAATTTTTTTTTAAATTCATACCGCGTTTATGTTTCAAGGCAATCTGTTCAATTAGTAGGTAAATTGCAAAAGTGTGGAGAAAGAGAAGTTAACCTATAGTTTATCAATTCTATTTTTTTTTAAATGACCAGTTACTCAATACTCAATCATTTATTGCATTCTACAGTGTTTTTAGGTGGTATTATTACAAATTCTTTTCAATGTGGACCCTGTCGGGCACAGCAAAGTCAAAGTAGGAGAGAGGGAGACTTCTAATTAAATAACAGTTACTCAGTAATTATGGTATTTGCTTCTTAGAAACTGGTGTTCTGAGTTCGATTTCCACAAGAAATATTTTTTTGTATAAACCACAGATAGTTCTATTGTCCTAAGTCTGTGTTTGTAAAGTCCCTCGCGACACAGTAAATTATGTACTTAAAGTGGGAAGTGTATTTATATATTATTATGTAAAAAAATGACTCAAAACGTCTAACCAAAAAGATTCTTTCCTAAATCAAATCAGACAGTATCAGTCAAGTGCACAGGTCGGCGGCCACACGTCTATGAGACATATCATTGTTCACACAGACACGAAGATCAGCATCATTATAACAAATGAAGACATTACTCTTATGTTCAACGGTGTTAAGACCTGGCAATGTATCTATGTGAAGAGATTTATTATTAGATTATTGAGGAAATTTATAAGGAGTTAGGAGAGACTAGCTTAAGTAATAAACCTGATGTATTTCTGTGAAGAAATTTAACGTTTTATCATCAATCATCATCATCAACAGCCCGTTTATGTCCACTGCTGAACATGGGCCTCCTCTTAACAGATCTTGGCAAGCCAGGATCGTTGAGGGATATTGCCATAATCACCACGCTTGGCAGACGGATTGGTGATCGCAGTAAGATGTAATAGATGCTGCTGCCCATCCATCAGCCATATGTCCCTTAGTCGCCTTTTACGACACCCATGGGAGGACATGGGGTGGTCTATTCTACGCCGGAAACCACACGGCATAATGTTTTATAATTGTTGGTTAATCCCTTTTCGTTTCTATAACAATAATTGCTGTCTTGTGCGATCTTGTTCCCGTGGGAAAGCGGCCGTAGCCCAATGGCTAGGGCGTCGGACTTGTGATCTTGAGATCGCCGGTTCGAACCCCACCCATTGCACTACCGACGTGAACCCACTCGTAAAACGAGCATTTTAGCTTAGCACGAGGGGTTAACAATAATACTAGTAGACTGCAAAACTCTGATAGAAAAGTTAAAAGCAAAAAAACAACATCTTCGACACTCACTAATAAAGCGAATTTCTATTGATAAAATCGACTTAGCAGATCTACTGAGTTTTTTGGCAGTGTTTCTCAGTAGTCTCCACGTCACGCACTGCACGGTATGGGAAAAAAATATGACGATTCCAAATAAATGTGACCATTTTTACGGAATAAATGATATTTGACTTTGACTTTGACTGACTAGATTAACCCTAAAATATCACAAAATAGCTATTTATGTTACGTACAAATGCAAATAACTTGACGATGGATCTATTTTGACTAAGTATTCTCGTAAATTAGTTCATTGTTTTATTTAAATCTTTCGTCGCCAAAATCTTTTTATTTTGTTTCATATCTCATTTCAAAAGTTTCATATTTTATTTCATTTACTCTCAAATACTGTCGCTCGCGTAAGCGAGTAAATGTAAATTTACAAAAATCATACTACTGTTTGAAGTCAATATTTCATAATCAAACAACTCTTTTTTTGATAAAAAAAACTAGCGAAACTGACAGACGTTATCCTGCATGAATCTATACTAATATTATAAAGAGGAAAGATTTGTACCTATTTTTGTATGTTTGTATGTTTGTAATGAATAGGCTCAAAAAGTACTGGGCCGATTTAAAAAATTCTTTCACCATTCGAAAGCTACATTATCCACGAGTAACATAGGCTAAATTTTATTTTGGAAAAAAATAGGGTTCCGTAAGATATTTGGGTTTTTCTGACACAAGGTGTAAAAAATCAACCAGAAAAGTTACTTATTTTGCGTACGCTGCCTAAACTATAAAAGATAGAACCATAAAATGTTCTAATTAATTATAGATCTTATAAATATCTACAAAAAAGTCCGCGACACACTATACCTATCTATGTCGAGTGAGGCACAACGACCATTTTTTTATTTAGAAATCTTGAATTTTTTTTGGACTACATTTAAACGCGTTTATTTTACTCATGCTATTAATCCTTATCTAAATAAATTATTTCATCACTAAGTGCAGTTTATGTAGATAATATTTGGTCTTTGAATGATTAAAATTGGACGTTTGGTTTTGAAGTTATGGCGAAATTAAAATATTACGATTTCTGCTGCACGGCCCGTTGCGAAGTCTAATAATTTTCGTGCGATTTTTTTTAGATTTCGTTCTTAAAACTATACCTACGCAAAAGTTCTTCTCAGAGCTAATCAACAGTTCTTCTCAGAGCTAAACAACAGTTCTTTTCGGAGCTTTGAAAATGCCTAAAATGCCTAATCCCTAAAATGCCTATTAATTACATCATTAATTATATTTTCATCATTAACAACTTTAACATCCACAGAAAGACAATCTGTGCAGCCTGCGGATAATGACTGCGTTGTCGATGTTTATGTCGGTGTCTGTGAATAATTGACCTGGGAATCATTTTGCTGACCGTGTCTTTCCTGGGTAGGCTTTTTGCAGCGGTAACCGACATCCGCACGGAGCCGCGGGCGACCGCTATCACTACATCACTACATATTATAAACAAAGTCCCCTGCCGCGTCTGTCTGTCTGTTCGCGATAAACTCAAAAACTACTACATCGATTTTCATGCGGATGTTACCAATCGATAGAACGATTCTTCCGGAAGGTTTACGTATATGATTTGTTTAGTTTATGTGTACATTTGACTAATATATATTGATATTTGTCAGAGGTGTCGGAAAAAATTAAGCCATTTGGGAGCTTTCAACGAAAACGCTGCCTAAACCCTATGAGATATAACTAAACAATGTATGGTGGCAAATATTCTTCTCTTTTAGATCTACAAAAAAGTCTGCGATAGCATATGTCTATCTTTCAAGGTTAACTTGCTATATCCATTATATCTTAGAAAAATGATAATTTCTAATGCGGTAATTGTAAAGCTAATCAGACGGATTTAGTATTTATCCTTATCATTTTAAATGTGTTAATGTTCTTAAGCATTTCATGCAGATTATTTTACCCCTACACTATATACTTTTAATGAATAACTAAGTTATCGCAATATAACAGCGCGTGTTTTAGGTAGGCCTAATGCGATTATGCGCGCTCAATCCTTAAGAATTATAGGGCAATTTTTTTGTTTTGTGTTCGTTGTAACTTTGATGGATAGATACTTAAATACCTATTTATTTAGTGTTTTTTGTATTGTTAGTCCTGAAGAGTATAGGTATTTCATACGATAAAAGTATACCCACCTACTTATTTCACTGAGTTTTAGTAGGTCATCATCATCATCAGCACGTATATCGTCCACTGCTGAACATGGGCCTCCTCCCGAGGGAGGGTATTGCCATAGTCACCACGTTTGGCACGCGGGTTGGTGACCGCAGAATTATGTTGTAACACACAAGGAAACGCTGCTGCCCCTTCCTTGATATACGATTATTATAGATGATGTCATAACAATCGGGACCAACGGCTTAACGTGCTTTCCGAGGCACGGAGGGTAGTCCCTCAACCAACCAGACCCGGAAAGAAATCTTAGAATTTACACAAAGATTTCATGTCCGGTGTGGGGATCAAACCCATGACCTCCGAGATTTAAAGCGAGCCAATTACCGCTACGCTACGGAGGTAGGCCGAATGCGATTATGCGCGCTCGATCCTTAAGAATTATAGGGCAAATTTTTTGTTTTGTGTTCGTTGTAACTATGATGGATAGATACTTGAATACTATTTATTTAGTGTTTGTTGTATTGTTAGTCCTGAAGAGTATAGGTATTTCATACGATAAAAGTATACCCACCTACTTATTTCACTGAGTTTTAGTAGGTACCTATATTAATTTGTTTCTGTTTGTTTTGACCAAATTTCGCCCGTTTGTTAGAGGTTTAAAGACATTATGTAGTATAATTATCAGTATTGTACCCGTGCGAAGCCGGGGCGGGTCGCTAGTATATTAATATAATTGAGTCATATAGATGCAAAGGCAGGCACATCCCATATGATTTGTGAATGGAAACTCGTGTTGCCTATCGATAGTCGACTATCGATAGTCTATCGATAGTTGACGTCATATCAATAGTATCGATAGTATCGATTTTAGTGATAGTATCGATACTATCGAGGACCAATTTGTGTTAAGGAGTAATACTATCGATAGTATTGCTCCTAAACATGGGTTGGTCTTCGATAGTATCGATAGTTTTACAAACTATCGATAGTATTGATAGTTTTAATCATTTAATGCAACGATACTATCGATAATATCGACAATATTACTTTAAAAATATCGATTCTATCGATAGTATTATAATGTAATAGTATCGATAATATCGATACTATTGCTTCCAATCAATAGTATTAGTTAATTTGTGATATCGATAGTATCGATAGCACTATCGATATTGTTACTATTTTTCGAGGTCACCTATCGATAGCGAAACTATCGATAGTTGGGCAACTCTAATGGAAACCATCCAGGGCGCCACCCAAACACTTACAAATTTTCATTTAAATCAATCTAGCCGTTTAGTAGGAGTTCAGTGACATACACAGGCACAGTAGCTATATACAAAGATAAAATACTATCTCATAGTTCCCTAGACCATGAAATTTCCCCTAGAAGTAATTATACTATCCACCGGTTCAATCATCAGACCCTCGGTGGTCAAATGAGAAACAAATGCAATTTCACTCTTCAGTACAAATTTTAATAGCCTAGTTTCAAGGGGATACTAATAGACGCCTACGGTTAGGGTCTCAAGTGGTACTATAGATAGACGGTAGATTTTATAAAGGGCTGAAAGTAATAACAGAAAGAGAAATTATAAAAAAACATTGAGTGTGTGAGAAAACCATTTTCATAAACCGATATTAATTGTTATTTCTGTGGATTCTAGAAATAACCTCATAAATAAGCTAGATATAAACAACAACTTTGTACTATTTATGCGTGAAATCTAAACTTTTAGATTTTCATATGAGTGAAATTTGATATTTCCCTCTTTGAAACATTGGCAATAAACCGACCCGTTAGTATATAGGGTGACTGGTAATCAGTGACCGATACCTAAACACATGATTGTGCTCATGATAACAAACAACTTTTATTATGGCACCAAACCAGAAATCGCGAAAAAAAAATCAGCCGCTCCCTACCATGTTGACGAGTTATGTGAACATTAATGTATGGAACAGCTGATTTTTTTTTCGCGATTTTAGGGTTGGTGCCATAGTAAAAGTTGTTTGTTATCATGAGCACAATCATGTGTTTAGGTACCTATCGGTCACTAATTACCAGTCACCATATATAGTATTATATTAAGCAAATACATTAAATAAACAATCAAAATTGATGGCGTAACCGCAAAACGGAACTTAACTAGCACAAATTGTTCAATAATCAACATGAAAATGCTTGTAACACAGAATTCAATTTCGATCTTAACCGAACGCCGTGACAAGAGAACAAGACTGTCGTTAATAAAATCACGTCACGTCAAGCACTCGTGAAGTATGGCGTGATACGCGGGATTATGACGTCATCACCGCTGCTCAGTCGAGCGGGACGCGAGCGATAACATGTGAGGATACATACGGAGGGAAAAGTAGGAAAGTGTACCTTATTAGATATTAACTTCCCGCGCAGTTTGGGCCGTGTAGCTCCCGTTCTAATGGGAACTTCGTCATTAATAATAATGATAATATATTTATTTGTTTATTTTATATACAATGTTAACTGAGATTTAAAATTAAACACTTAGATTATGCTTGAACGTTAACAAAGCAATAACAAGACAGGTTTAGCAACCAGAAAGGCAAATAATGTGTATGCCTAAAAAATAGTTAAAGCAATTCGACCAAAACCTACGTTCTGCCCATTTGAGTATGTTTCGCCGGACCGTCTCACGTGGGTCGTGTTAAAACCGGCAGTAGAATAACCTACTGAGTTCGTTTCGCCGGGTCTTCTTAGTAGGGGCGTATTGGATGCGGTGGTAGCATTAAAGCGCGTCCGTCGTTATATACTCATGGTCCACCTAAATAATAATAATTGTTATTGTTTATAGTCAGAACAAGCTATTGAACACAATATACTTCAATAATAAACTAAGACGTTACAACTAAAAAAGAATTAATATAATAAGTTAAATACTTGTTTAATTTGAAAATGTATAAAATGTGATCATTATAAGTAGATATATTTGCAAGTGCCTGTAATAGGTTTACGTAAATAACAATGATTTTATTTTTTTATTAGAACCCTTGCTAAATTATGCAAGGATACAAGTCCTTGCATAATTTAGCAAGGGTCTAGTACAAGCCCTTGACATCGTTTAGACAATATATCAAAAATGAGCGTTGAAGCTTACTGTTTGTTAATTTATGTGTATTTTCTAATAAAGGATTTAGACATTAAATATAATCTATGTCATCCAGGGATAGTGTAGCTTCGCAACGGTGTAAGAATTTTTCAGATCGGTCAAGTAGTTTGGGAGCTTATGTAATACGTATAAACAATGTTTATAATATTAGTAGGTAATAGACTACTCCAGATGTGGTAGCACTGATTAATATTTGAATGTACATGTAATTCGAATGGAAAAAGGCCCATAGTCACTTAGCCACCATAACAAAATGTAGGTTAATGAATTACACTTGAGAGAGAGATTTTTTTTTGTGTGAAATGACAACATTATATTTGAAAGTTGCAAATACTCATAATCATCAGCCCATATAACGTCCACTGCTGAACATGGGCCTCCTCCTGAGGGAGGCATTTTGCCAGTCACCACGCTTGGCAGGCGGGTTGGTGATTGAAATACTTGAAATGGACGTATAGGGAAAAGCTGCTCCCGTTTCCTAGTATAATCTTGTTATAGCAATCGGGAACAACGGCTTAACATGCTTTCCAAGGCACAGAGGGTATGTGATAACAGAAGCCTAAATAAGCAAGTATATAGGGTGACTGGTAATTAGTGACCGATACCTAAACACATGATTGTGCTCATGATAACAAACAACTTTTACTATGGCACCAACCCTGAAATCGCGAAAAAAAATCAGCTGTTCCATACATTCATGTTCACATAACTCGTCACCATGGTAGGTAGCAGCTGAATAGTAAAAGTTGTTTGTTATCATGAGCACAATGATGTGTTTAGGTATCGGTCACTAATTACCAGTCACCCTATATATAAATAAAAAACGTAAAAATATAAACCCTGAAATATTTAAAAAAGATAAGCAGGTATCAAATTCAACATAAAAAATTGTCTACATGAAACAATGTTAAAAATCTGTCAAAACATCGGAAAATTTATAAACAAAAACCAAAAACTTTTTTTAAGCATCCCATTTTTCTAAAGGCTTTCTAAACATTTGATCCATCTGTCAGTACCATATGATATCCGAGACAGGAGAGTTAAATGAACATTTACACCCTCGGAAACAGTCGTCCTAAGTGCCTAACTTTGTTTAATACGGTATGTTCCAAATGTACGTATATGTAGGACTTGTTATTTTATATAGAGATACCCGCGTCACTCTATTCCAGTGGGTTGGAGTGTGATATTTTGTAAACTTTCAGCCAAATCCATTCAGTAGTTTTTGCATGAAAGAGTAACAAACATCCATCCATCCATACTTACAAACTTTCGCATTTATAATATTAGTAGGTTTGTTTAAGTCTAGTCAAAGAAATGTCTGCATCGTGGAATATTTTACGCTTTGTGACCGTAGTATACACCGTGAAATTTTAATGGTTGTTTTCCCGAAGCAGAACAACTTGCCGTCGGTAGTACTATCGAAACATATATTTTTTTTTTTTTTTAGACATGTTTTGGATTTAAAATTATTAAAAAAAATATGAGACAACTCGAAAGCGTTGAGCTCTTATTTTGCTTTAAACGTTTATGGATCGTTCTTTACTTTGTCAGCAGCGCGTGCGATTCGAGTAGTACCTACAAGGTCCGTCTAGTGTTACTACTGTTTATCACGCTTTCGAGTTGTCTAATATTTTTTTTAATAATTTTAAATCCAAAACATGTCTAAAAAAAAATAAAAAATATGTTTCGATAGTACTACCGACGGCAAGTTGTTCTGCTTCGGGAAAACAACCATTAAAATTTCACGGTGTATATACTTTTTTATAAAGCTGAAAAGTTTATTTGTATATTTGTTTGCTTAAACGCGCTAATCTCAGGAACTACTGAACCTATTTGAAAAAATATTTCATTGTTAGATAGCTCACTTATGGAGGAAGGCTATAGACTATATTAAATCATAAAGTTCTTACGGGAACGAGAGTTACGCGGGGGAAACCACGCGTGGTAATCCAGTAGGTACTAAATATTTTAAATAACTTATTTAGAAACATTTAGTTTGACAAATTTATAAAACTATCATCATCATCATAGGCCTCCTCCCGCGGGAGGGTATTTGCCATAGTCACCACGCTTGACAGATGGGTTGGTGACCGCAGTATTATGTAGTACACAAGGAAACGCTTCTGCCCATTCCTTGCTATACAATTATTATAGATGATGTCATAATAATCGGGGCCAACGGCTTAACGTGCTTCCCCAGGCACGGAGGGTAGTCCTACAACCAACCAGACTCGGAATTGAAATTTTCGGACCTAAAGAAAAATGTGATACAATTTTTGCCTGACCCGGAGATTAAACTGGTTACGGTCAAAATATCACCACTAGACTAACTAGTCGGCTTACAGAAGGTACTTTACTAAAATGCCTAGTCTCAATCATAAAGTGTGGCGACTGCAACCGTGGCTCAGTGGTTACGATAGTTGCCTCTGAGACCTGGTGTTCTGGGTTCGATTCCCACCCGGGACAATTATTTGTGTGAACCACAAATAGTTGTTGTAAAGTTTGTAAAGTCCCCCGCGACACAGGGATTTATTTCACTAGTGCGGGAGTTGTCTTTTTAAAAAGAAAAGAAAAAGAAAGAAAAAAGAAAAAAGTGTTTAGCCAAGTTGAAGTCAATAGTAAAATTGATCAAAAGTATCAACTGAAGCAACTTCCCAACTTGAACCTTCGTAATATACTCCAGAACTCCTAGAGAAATAAACAAACAGCTTTAGAAACTAACTGCAGTAGTGTTGCAGAGAAATGACGTCACAGATGCAACGAATAGCAACAAGGTCGAGGCTTGTATCCGATTTATTCGCTGCACAGAGAGTTAAATACAGAGAAAGACAAACTGTCCTGACGGTTTTCGGAGAAATCAGTGTCGAGTTTCTTTTTCTTCTTATATTTCAAACTAGTTTGTCTCCAGCCAATGCCCGGTGAAGACGCAGAAGCCTCGTGGCAAACTAGGTATGTCCACCATCCGAAAAAAAAGGTCTCCGGCGGTTCACGTAAATAAATTATGATTTCCCTTGGACTTTTTCAAAATGAAACTAACGAAGAATAAGCTGAATCCATTAGGATTTTTCAAGATTCAATTCATTTTTATTTCCATGAAAATGAAACGCTTTTCTTAAGGCTATAAACTACACAAATTCAGTTTTTTAACAATTATTTCCTATTTTAGCGATGTACGTGTTATAACTATAAATGTTCACATTCATAAAATATAATAAAAGATACAGTTGAAAAAGTGATATCAAGTGAAAAACTGCTATTATAAATTTCTATAGTTATATCGTTTTAAAAAAATTGTTAAAATAATCCAGTCACTTTGACAGAAATGTTTTGAGACTTTGACTTTGAGAGAGATGCCTCCAACGTCAGTTTTCTGAGTCTATTTATTTATATAAAGAAGAAGAAGAAGTACTTACACTTGGTTGCAAAATATAAAACAATAAGTATATTAACTTTGATAACATCGTATGATAATTAACCTAATTATATTTTGCAATCGGCGGCTTCCATGCAACCTTATGCATAGGTTGGACCAAAAAGTTAAAAATAAATAAATAGCATAGGGTGTAGGATTATTGGGTAGCACGAGCACGTGTTTAATTACATTAAAGAAAATATAGTTATATGAAGATAATTACAAGAAGATAAATATAAAACTACAAATATATATATAATAAAATATAAACATATATAATAGTGATAGCTTCAACTAATATTAAGTCTCTGTTAGCTTCACTCTCTGTTTTTGCTCACTCGACTGATGAGAAAATGTTGCTTCTAGTTGTGAAATTGTATAGAAAAGTCCGTCTGCGTTGTTATCAAAAGCATAAAATTAGTTTGTGCAAAACGTGCAAATGTTATTTCTGGGAGAGAAACTAATAATAACAGTTTTTAAACAATGCTAAAATATATAACTTATTTACTAAATACGATTATTTTAGTTACATATACAAATTATAACCTTTTTATGCTACACTTTTAAGTAGTCAACTTAAAAAAAGGTAGTAACAGATTGACTGAATTAACAAAATTAATGTTTATTTGTAAATGGTTTTTCTTGTATATTACTTAAAATGATAATTATTTGATAGATACGTCATGTAGATACTTGTATAGCTAGAAATTATATTTGTTATTTGAATCAATTCCGTGGAATTATATTATGGAAAAAAAATTGTATGGAATTTTTCCATACAATTTTTTTTTAAATTCATACCGCGTTTATGTTTCAAGGCAATCTGTTCAATTAGTAGGTAAATTGCAAAAGTGTGGAGAAAGAGAAGTTAACCTATAGTTTATCAATTCTATTTTTTTTTAAATGACCAGTTACTCAATACTCAATCATTTATTGCATTCTACAGTGTTTTTAGGTGGTATTATTACAAATTCTTTTCAATGTGGACCCTGTCGGGCACAGCAAAGTCAAAGTAGGAGAGAGGGAGACTTCTAATTAAATAACAGTTACTCAGTAATTATGGTATTTGCTTCTTAGAAACTGGTGTTCTGAGTTCGATTTCCACAAGAAATATTTTTTTGTATAAACCACAGATAGTTCTATTGTCCTAAGTCTGTGTTTGTAAAGTCCCTCGCGACACAGTAAATTATGTACTTAAAGTGGGAAGTGTATTTATATATTATTATGTAAAAAAATGACTCAAAACGTCTAACCAAAAAGATTCTTTCCTAAATCAAATCAGACAGTATCAGTCAAGTGCACAGGTCGGCGGCCACACGTCTATGAGACATATCATTGTTCACACAGACACGAAGATCAGCATCATTATAACAAATGAAGACATTACTCTTATGTTCAACGGTGTTAAGACCTGGCAATGTATCTATGTGAAGAGATTTATTATTAGATTATTGAGGAAATTTATAAGGAGTTAGGAGAGACTAGCTTAAGTAATAAACCTGATGTATTTCTGTGAAGAAATTTAACGTTTTATCATCAATCATCATCATCAACAGCCCGTTTATGTCCACTGCTGAACATGGGCCTCCTCTTAACAGATCTTGGCAAGCCAGGATCGTTGAGGGATATTGCCATAATCACCACGCTTGGCAGACGGATTGGTGATCGCAGTAAGATGTAATAGATGCTGCTGCCCATCCATCAGCCATATGTCCCTTAGTCGCCTTTTACGACACCCATGGGAGGACATGGGGTGGTCTATTCTACGCCGGAAACCACACGGCATAATGTTTTATAATTGTTGGTTAATCCCTTTTCGTTTCTATAACAATAATTGCTGTCTTGTGCGATCTTGTTCCCGTGGGAAAGCGGCCGTAGCCCAATGGCTAGGGCGTCGGACTTGTGATCTTGAGATCGCCGGTTCGAACCCCACCCATTGCACTACCGACGTGAACCCACTCGTAAAACGAGCATTTTAGCTTAGCACGAGGGGTTAACAATAATACTAGTAGACTGCAAAACTCTGATAGAAAAGTTAAAAGCAAAAAAACAACATCTTCGACACTCACTAATAAAGCGAATTTCTATTGATAAAATCGACTTAGCAGATCTACTGAGTTTTTTGGCAGTGTTTCTCAGTAGTCTCCACGTCACGCACTGCACGGTATGGGAAAAAAATATGACGATTCCAAATAAATGTGACCATTTTTACGGAATAAATGATATTTGACTTTGACTTTGACTGACTAGATTAACCCTAAAATATCACAAAATAGCTATTTATGTTACGTACAAATGCAAATAACTTGACGATGGATCTATTTTGACTAAGTATTCTCGTAAATTAGTTCATTGTTTTATTTAAATCTTTCGTCGCCAAAATCTTTTTATTTTGTTTCATATCTCATTTCAAAAGTTTCATATTTTATTTCATTTACTCTCAAATACTGTCGCTCGCGTAAGCGAGTAAATGTAAATTTACAAAAATCATACTACTGTTTGAAGTCAATATTTCATAATCAAACAACTCTTTTTTTGATAAAAAAAACTAGCGAAACTGACAGACGTTATCCTGCATGAATCTATACTAATATTATAAAGAGGAAAGATTTGTACCTATTTTTGTATGTTTGTATGTTTGTAATGAATAGGCTCAAAAAGTACTGGGCCGATTTAAAAAATTCTTTCACCATTCGAAAGCTACATTATCCACGAGTAACATAGGCTAAATTTTATTTTGGAAAAAAATAGGGTTCCGTAAGATATTTGGGTTTTTCTGACACAAGGTGTAAAAAATCAACCAGAAAAGTTACTTATTTTGCGTACGCTGCCTAAACTATAAAAGATAGAACCATAAAATGTTCTAATTAATTATAGATCTTATAAATATCTACAAAAAAGTCCGCGACACACTATACCTATCTATGTCGAGTGAGGCACAACGACCATTTTTTTATTTAGAAATCTTGAATTTTTTTTGGACTACATTTAAACGCGTTTATTTTACTCATGCTATTAATCCTTATCTAAATAAATTATTTCATCACTAAGTGCAGTTTATGTAGATAATATTTGGTCTTTGAATGATTAAAATTGGACGTTTGGTTTTGAAGTTATGGCGAAATTAAAATATTACGATTTCTGCTGCACGGCCCGTTGCGAAGTCTAATAATTTTCGTGCGATTTTTTTTAGATTTCGTTCTTAAAACTATACCTACGCAAAAGTTCTTCTCAGAGCTAATCAACAGTTCTTCTCAGAGCTAAACAACAGTTCTTTTCGGAGCTTTGAAAATGCCTAAAATGCCTAATCCCTAAAATGCCTATTAATTACATCATTAATTATATTTTCATCATTAACAACTTTAACATCCACAGAAAGACAATCTGTGCAGCCTGCGGATAATGACTGCGTTGTCGATGTTTATGTCGGTGTCTGTGAATAATTGACCTGGGAATCATTTTGCTGACCGTGTCTTTCCTGGGTAGGCTTTTTGCAGCGGTAACCGACATCCGCACGGAGCCGCGGGCGACCGCTATCACTACATCACTACATATTATAAACAAAGTCCCCTGCCGCGTCTGTCTGTCTGTTCGCGATAAACTCAAAAACTACTACATCGATTTTCATGCGGATGTTACCAATCGATAGAACGATTCTTCCGGAAGGTTTACGTATATGATTTGTTTAGTTTATGTGTACATTTGACTAATATATATTGATATTTGTCAGAGGTGTCGGAAAAAATTAAGCCATTTGGGAGCTTTCAACGAAAACGCTGCCTAAACCCTATGAGATATAACTAAACAATGTATGGTGGCAAATATTCTTCTCTTTTAGATCTACAAAAAAGTCTGCGATAGCATATGTCTATCTTTCAAGGTTAACTTGCTATATCCATTATATCTTAGAAAAATGATAATTTCTAATGCGGTAATTGTAAAGCTAATCAGACGGATTTAGTATTTATCCTTATCATTTTAAATGTGTTAATGTTCTTAAGCATTTCATGCAGATTATTTTACCCCTACACTATATACTTTTAATGAATAACTAAGTTATCGCAATATAACAGCGCGTGTTTTAGGTAGGCCTAATGCGATTATGCGCGCTCAATCCTTAAGAATTATAGGGCAATTTTTTTGTTTTGTGTTCGTTGTAACTTTGATGGATAGATACTTAAATACCTATTTATTTAGTGTTTTTTGTATTGTTAGTCCTGAAGAGTATAGGTATTTCATACGATAAAAGTATACCCACCTACTTATTTCACTGAGTTTTAGTAGGTCATCATCATCATCAGCACGTATATCGTCCACTGCTGAACATGGGCCTCCTCCCGAGGGAGGGTATTGCCATAGTCACCACGTTTGGCACGCGGGTTGGTGACCGCAGAATTATGTTGTAACACACAAGGAAACGCTGCTGCCCCTTCCTTGATATACGATTATTATAGATGATGTCATAACAATCGGGACCAACGGCTTAACGTGCTTTCCGAGGCACGGAGGGTAGTCCCTCAACCAACCAGACCCGGAAAGAAATCTTAGAATTTACACAAAGATTTCATGTCCGGTGTGGGGATCAAACCCATGACCTCCGAGATTTAAAGCGAGCCAATTACCGCTACGCTACGGAGGTAGGCCGAATGCGATTATGCGCGCTCGATCCTTAAGAATTATAGGGCAAATTTTTTGTTTTGTGTTCGTTGTAACTATGATGGATAGATACTTGAATACTATTTATTTAGTGTTTGTTGTATTGTTAGTCCTGAAGAGTATAGGTATTTCATACGATAAAAGTATACCCACCTACTTATTTCACTGAGTTTTAGTAGGTACCTATATTAATTTGTTTCTGTTTGTTTTGACCAAATTTCGCCCGTTTGTTAGAGGTTTAAAGACATTATGTAGTATAATTATCAGTATTGTACCCGTGCGAAGCCGGGGCGGGTCGCTAGTATATTAATATAATTGAGTCATATAGATGCAAAGGCAGGCACATCCCATATGATTTGTGAATGGAAACTCGTGTTGCCTATCGATAGTCGACTATCGATAGTCTATCGATAGTTGACGTCATATCAATAGTATCGATAGTATCGATTTTAGTGATAGTATCGATACTATCGAGGACCAATTTGTGTTAAGGAGTAATACTATCGATAGTATTGCTCCTAAACATGGGTTGGTCTTCGATAGTATCGATAGTTTTACAAACTATCGATAGTATTGATAGTTTTAATCATTTAATGCAACGATACTATCGATAATATCGACAATATTACTTTAAAAATATCGATTCTATCGATAGTATTATAATGTAATAGTATCGATAATATCGATACTATTGCTTCCAATCAATAGTATTAGTTAATTTGTGATATCGATAGTATCGATAGCACTATCGATATTGTTACTATTTTTCGAGGTCACCTATCGATAGCGAAACTATCGATAGTTGGGCAACTCTAATGGAAACCATCCAGGGCGCCACCCAAACACTTACAAATTTTCATTTAAATCAATCTAGCCGTTTAGTAGGAGTTCAGTGACATACACAGGCACAGTAGCTATATACAAAGATAAAATACTATCTCATAGTTCCCTAGACCATGAAATTTCCCCTAGAAGTAATTATACTATCCACCGGTTCAATCATCAGACCCTCGGTGGTCAAATGAGAAACAAATGCAATTTCACTCTTCAGTACAAATTTTAATAGCCTAGTTTCAAGGGGATACTAATAGACGCCTACGGTTAGGGTCTCAAGTGGTACTATAGATAGACGGTAGATTTTATAAAGGGCTGAAAGTAATAACAGAAAGAGAAATTATAAAAAAACATTGAGTGTGTGAGAAAACCATTTTCATAAACCGATATTAATTGTTATTTCTGTGGATTCTAGAAATAACCTCATAAATAAGCTAGATATAAACAACAACTTTGTACTATTTATGCGTGAAATCTAAACTTTTAGATTTTCATATGAGTGAAATTTGATATTTCCCTCTTTGAAACATTGGCAATAAACCGACCCGTTAGTATATAGGGTGACTGGTAATCAGTGACCGATACCTAAACACATGATTGTGCTCATGATAACAAACAACTTTTATTATGGCACCAAACCAGAAATCGCGAAAAAAAAATCAGCCGCTCCCTACCATGTTGACGAGTTATGTGAACATTAATGTATGGAACAGCTGATTTTTTTTTCGCGATTTTAGGGTTGGTGCCATAGTAAAAGTTGTTTGTTATCATGAGCACAATCATGTGTTTAGGTACCTATCGGTCACTAATTACCAGTCACCATATATAGTATTATATTAAGCAAATACATTAAATAAACAATCAAAATTGATGGCGTAACCGCAAAACGGAACTTAACTAGCACAAATTGTTCAATAATCAACATGAAAATGCTTGTAACACAGAATTCAATTTCGATCTTAACCGAACGCCGTGACAAGAGAACAAGACTGTCGTTAATAAAATCACGTCACGTCAAGCACTCGTGAAGTATGGCGTGATACGCGGGATTATGACGTCATCACCGCTGCTCAGTCGAGCGGGACGCGAGCGATAACATGTGAGGATACATACGGAGGGAAAAGTAGGAAAGTGTACCTTATTAGATATTAACTTCCCGCGCAGTTTGGGCCGTGTAGCTCCCGTTCTAATGGGAACTTCGTCATTAATAATAATGATAATATATTTATTTGTTTATTTTATATACAATGTTAACTGAGATTTAAAATTAAACACTTAGATTATGCTTGAACGTTAACAAAGCAATAACAAGACAGGTTTAGCAACCAGAAAGGCAAATAATGTGTATGCCTAAAAAATAGTTAAAGCAATTCGACCAAAACCTACGTTCTGCCCATTTGAGTATGTTTCGCCGGACCGTCTCACGTGGGTCGTGTTAAAACCGGCAGTAGAATAACCTACTGAGTTCGTTTCGCCGGGTCTTCTTAGTAGGGGCGTATTGGATGCGGTGGTAGCATTAAAGCGCGTCCGTCGTTATATACTCATGGTCCACCTAAATAATAATAATTGTTATTGTTTATAGTCAGAACAAGCTATTGAACACAATATACTTCAATAATAAACTAAGACGTTACAACTAAAAAAGAATTAATATAATAAGTTAAATACTTGTTTAATTTGAAAATGTATAAAATGTGATCATTATAAGTAGATATATTTGCAAGTGCCTGTAATAGGTTTACGTAAATAACAATGATTTTATTTTTTTATTAGAACCCTTGCTAAATTATGCAAGGATACAAGTCCTTGCATAATTTAGCAAGGGTCTAGTACAAGCCCTTGACATCGTTTAGACAATATATCAAAAATGAGCGTTGAAGCTTACTGTTTGTTAATTTATGTGTATTTTCTAATAAAGGATTTAGACATTAAATATAATCTATGTCATCCAGGGATAGTGTAGCTTCGCAACGGTGTAAGAATTTTTCAGATCGGTCAAGTAGTTTGGGAGCTTATGTAATACGTATAAACAATGTTTATAATATTAGTAGGTAATAGACTACTCCAGATGTGGTAGCACTGATTAATATTTGAATGTACATGTAATTCGAATGGAAAAAGGCCCATAGTCACTTAGCCACCATAACAAAATGTAGGTTAATGAATTACACTTGAGAGAGAGATTTTTTTTTGTGTGAAATGACAACATTATATTTGAAAGTTGCAAATACTCATAATCATCAGCCCATATAACGTCCACTGCTGAACATGGGCCTCCTCCTGAGGGAGGCATTTTGCCAGTCACCACGCTTGGCAGGCGGGTTGGTGATTGAAATACTTGAAATGGACGTATAGGGAAAAGCTGCTCCCGTTTCCTAGTATAATCTTGTTATAGCAATCGGGAACAACGGCTTAACATGCTTTCCAAGGCACAGAGGGTATGTGATAACAGAAGCCTAAATAAGCAAGTATATAGGGTGACTGGTAATTAGTGACCGATACCTAAACACATGATTGTGCTCATGATAACAAACAACTTTTACTATGGCACCAACCCTGAAATCGCGAAAAAAAATCAGCTGTTCCATACATTCATGTTCACATAACTCGTCACCATGGTAGGTAGCAGCTGAATAGTAAAAGTTGTTTGTTATCATGAGCACAATGATGTGTTTAGGTATCGGTCACTAATTACCAGTCACCCTATATATAAATAAAAAACGTAAAAATATAAACCCTGAAATATTTAAAAAAGATAAGCAGGTATCAAATTCAACATAAAAAATTGTCTACATGAAACAATGTTAAAAATCTGTCAAAACATCGGAAAATTTATAAACAAAAACCAAAAACTTTTTTTAAGCATCCCATTTTTCTAAAGGCTTTCTAAACATTTGATCCATCTGTCAGTACCATATGATATCCGAGACAGGAGAGTTAAATGAACATTTACACCCTCGGAAACAGTCGTCCTAAGTGCCTAACTTTGTTTAATACGGTATGTTCCAAATGTACGTATATGTAGGACTTGTTATTTTATATAGAGATACCCGCGTCACTCTATTCCAGTGGGTTGGAGTGTGATATTTTGTAAACTTTCAGCCAAATCCATTCAGTAGTTTTTGCATGAAAGAGTAACAAACATCCATCCATCCATACTTACAAACTTTCGCATTTATAATATTAGTAGGTTTGTTTAAGTCTAGTCAAAGAAATGTCTGCATCGTGGAATATTTTACGCTTTGTGACCGTAGTATACACCGTGAAATTTTAATGGTTGTTTTCCCGAAGCAGAACAACTTGCCGTCGGTAGTACTATCGAAACATATATTTTTTTTTTTTTTTAGACATGTTTTGGATTTAAAATTATTAAAAAAAATATGAGACAACTCGAAAGCGTTGAGCTCTTATTTTGCTTTAAACGTTTATGGATCGTTCTTTACTTTGTCAGCAGCGCGTGCGATTCGAGTAGTACCTACAAGGTCCGTCTAGTGTTACTACTGTTTATCACGCTTTCGAGTTGTCTAATATTTTTTTTAATAATTTTAAATCCAAAACATGTCTAAAAAAAAATAAAAAATATGTTTCGATAGTACTACCGACGGCAAGTTGTTCTGCTTCGGGAAAACAACCATTAAAATTTCACGGTGTATATACTTTTTTATAAAGCTGAAAAGTTTATTTGTATATTTGTTTGCTTAAACGCGCTAATCTCAGGAACTACTGAACCTATTTGAAAAAATATTTCATTGTTAGATAGCTCACTTATGGAGGAAGGCTATAGACTATATTAAATCATAAAGTTCTTACGGGAACGAGAGTTACGCGGGGGAAACCACGCGTGGTAATCCAGTAGGTACTAAATATTTTAAATAACTTATTTAGAAACATTTAGTTTGACAAATTTATAAAACTATCATCATCATCATAGGCCTCCTCCCGCGGGAGGGTATTTGCCATAGTCACCACGCTTGACAGATGGGTTGGTGACCGCAGTATTATGTAGTACACAAGGAAACGCTTCTGCCCATTCCTTGCTATACAATTATTATAGATGATGTCATAATAATCGGGGCCAACGGCTTAACGTGCTTCCCCAGGCACGGAGGGTAGTCCTACAACCAACCAGACTCGGAAATAAATCTTAGAAATTACACAAAGATTTCCTGTCCGGCATGGGAATCGAACCCACGACCTTTTTTTTTCGGACGGACATAGATTGTTAGCCTTTGCTACTTCACCGGGCAAAAAGGCGAGCTGAGCTCCCAGCCTAGATAAATGGTTTAAACACTACAAGCGCAAGAGGGCGTTCCCTGTGGGACTTGCACCTCGGCTCAGGGCGGTCGCTGACGGAGAGATTGAGGGATTATGGCTTTAAGTTTTTTTAGGGGAGTTTTGTGCAACTGTCCCTCTACTTTACGAACCCACGACCTCCGAGATATAAAGCAAGCCAAATACCGCTATGTTACGGAGATATCAAAAACTACACAACTTACTGTATAAAACTACACACGTATATAAATGCATACTTACTAACCATAATATTGATATAACATTCAATTGACTAGGTAGTCTTGGTGTAGAACAAAGGAACTAGCATCGAACAACACCGTCGCTTCATGCTCCCGTTAGAGTTAGGCTTCGGCCACAGTGTTGAAGATAATTTTTTTATATAATATCTTTATATTTAATGCAGATGCTAAACCCTAGTATGTTCCAGGTTTTAGATTCATTTTAGAACGGAATTAAAAGTTTATATTATTTCAGTCTTATTTAAAGTGTTATTATATCCGAAAAGTAAAGGCTCATTCTATTAACTATAAATATTGTTTGTTAATATGTTTGTCACTACAAAATGAGTTAATATTATCAACTTTTTGTATGGAGATACCTGATTATACAAAATTTTTTTGGTGTTTTCCATATATATTTGCCAACAGAACAGGTAACATGCAATTACAAAACTACTTCCCATTTTGTTGTTTTTGGATGTCTGAAAATACACCTATAAATTACATCATAAAATGGCAGTTAAAAGCCTAAAGCATATTGTTTGCATATCAAAATAAAATGTTACAAATAGACTTCCACTTTAGCTAAGTTATAAAAAATCAATTTGCATTAAAATTGCCAAGATCTTTTTGTTTTTTTTTTATAATACCAAAGAAAATGTTGTATTCATTTACTAGCTGCGCCCCGCCGTTTTACCCGCGTCACTCTGCTCCAGTGGGTCGGAGCGCTATATTTAGTAGTAAATAATAAATAAATAAATAAAAAAAGTTTTTATTTACGTAAACCTATTACAGGCATTTGCAAATAGTCAAAACATATTTGGCTCATTAATATAATATATTTAATTTATTAATTTAGTTTAATTATTATAGTTATAATAATAATAAATAGTTTGTATTAGATTTTTTATAGCTTTAGCGTAAAAGCTGTCAGGTATGAAAATAGAATTTTATTTTTATCTATAATTTAATAGTCTAAAGTTCTGTCATTTGAGTATGTTATTATTTAGATAGACCATAAGCATATCGTCGGACGCGATTTTATGCTACCACCGGATCCAATACGCCCCAACTGAGAAGATCCGGCGAAACAAACTCAGTGGGGTATTCTACTGCCGGTTTAATCGCGGCCTCATTGAGACGATCCGGCGAAACATACTCAGATGGGCATGTCAACATTATTTAGGTCCAGTTACTGTCTTTATTTAGTTAATTGGCTTACACAATTTACCAATCGGCTGTCTTTATACAACTTTTATTTTTATTTTGCTAATTTAACAGATCAGAAAAGTTATTTTGAGACAGAACATGTGTTATTTTTATGATTATGATTACAGACAGTACACAGAATACACTATCATGATCTTTCAGTTCACATTTCAATGCTTCATCAGCTATAGGGTATCCGATCTGGTGCACGAGGGTATAGCCTGCCATACATCTTTGTCATCTATATACTCTTTAGTACTATAATAGCCCCTACTCATTAGGATGCGTTTTACATGTGTTTTAAATAATGCATCAGGCATGTCAGTAATATGAGAGGGAAGTTTGTTATAAAATCTAATGCAATTTCCCATGAATGACTTACTAACTTTGCTGACCCTAAAGCACGGCATAGCTAGTTTGTCCTTATTCCTAGTATTTATATTGTGAAAGTCACTTTTTTTACTAAATGTATCTAGGTTTTTCCTAACAAATAAAATGTTCTGGTAGATATACTCAGATGGCACAGTTAATATATTTATATCTTTAAATAGGGTTCGCAAAGAATCGCGGCTACCTAGCCCATAAATAGCTCTGACCGCTCTCTTTTGTTGGATGAAGATAGTATTAACATCAGCAGCTGACCCCCAGAGCAAAATGCCATAAGCCATAATGCTATGGAAGTAAGCAAAGTATACTAACCTAGCCGTGGATTCATCTGACAATTGTTTTATTTTCCATACGGCATAAGAAGCAGAACTTAATCTACCCGATAATTTCTCAATATGAGGACCCCACTGTAATTTAGAATCTAATGTCACTCCCAAAAATACCGTGGATGAAGCAAGATCCAACGTTTCATTATTCAGTGAAATACACTTGAGAGCAATAAAATCGCACACGTTGACTTTTTGTTGTTAAAGCAGTTTTTTTCATGAATGTGAATACATATTAAAATAAAACTTACACTATTTGAATGTTTACTTCAGTACCTTTCTAATGATATCAAATACAGTGTAAAAAAAGTACCCATAGGGAGTTTTAGGGCACAAAACCCAACATACGGATAAAATTACCCAATTTAGCTTAAGAAAGAATAAAAATAAAACTCAAAATGCTTGATCAAATTGTTTTTTAATAAGGTGTATTCCCTCCCCTAGCCTTGATTACAGCTCTTAATCGGTTTTTCATGGACCGTATTAATTTCACCATGAAATCTTGTGGTATGGCGTTCCACTCCTCTTCAATGGCAAGTTGAAGCTCTTGGAGGCGCGTAGGAGCAGGGCTTCTTGCTCGAACTCTTCTTTTTAGCTCATCCCAGACATGCTCAATCGGATTGAGATCAGGACTACGAGCTGGCCACTCCATCGCGGTGATTCCAACGTCTTCCATGTAGTCGCAAACTGTTCTAGCGACATGCGGTCTGGCGTTGTCGTGCATTAAGAGAAAATCTTCTCCCATAAGCCACGCAAGCGGCCTCACATGTTCTTCGAGCACTTCTTCGACGTATCGTGCAGCCGTCAAACTTCTCGATCTCGGGCCGGTATTCGCCGTAGTGATGAATACAATGTCAGTTTTAGTGTCCAACATTATGCCACCCCAAAACATACACGATCCACCTCCAAAAGCCACACGTTCGCTTATGCAGCATTGTGAAAATCGCTCTGATGACCTTCTGTAGACCCTAGAGCGTCCATCATGACCATGTAAAGTCATTCTGCACTCATCAGAGAACATAACAGCCCGCCATTGGTCATACGTCCAATTTAAATGTTCCCTAGCAAATTGTAGCCGGGCTTGTCGGTGAGCCGTGGTCAATTTGGGACCATTTGCTGGGCGATGTGAAGTCATTCCTGCTTCACCTAGTCTTCTTCGAACTGTCCACCGACTTATACTGACATTGCGAACTTCTCGAAGCTGTTGTCCCAGTTGAACCGCGTTCAGTTGCCGATTTCTCAAAGACCTTGTCACAAGAAAGCGGTCATCACGCTCTGATGTTGTGCGTCGCCGGCCAGATCCTGGTCGCCGAATGTAGCCACCGGTCTCTTGGAACCTCTGGTATACACGACGAACAGAGTAGCGGCTCAAATTTAGCCGTCGAGCAACTTCACTTTGGTTATGGCCTGCTTCGAGCAAGGCAATAACTTGAGCGGCTTCTGCGGGCGTGGTATCCATATTTTTCCAGTAAATCCGTATGCTTCCAGTAGAGATGTTATCACGTTGACCTTCGGTATGCAACTGATTAAAAATTCCAATAAACCGACCTTTTTATACCTGCGGCTAAGGGTGCAAGTAGTGACAACGCAAACGCGTGAATTTGGGGAATTCGGTGTACGGTCGGTTTTTGTAAGTTACGTAAAGGTCAATGATTTTAATTTTATGTTTTTGTAAAGCTAAGCTTGTATGCTTTAATTTTGTCTAATGATTTTTACTCAATATCTTTAGATTTTAGAAAACAATCAGTAATAAACCAAATTACAAGGGGTGTGCGATTTTATTGCTCTCAAGTGTAGTAGGTGTGACATTATTTACATTTGGTAGCGCAAATTTAACACACTTAGTTTTCCCTGCATTTAACAATAGATTATTAGCTGAGAACCAATTTGAGATTAGGCTAAGTGTGTTTGTGTGTCCAATAAAGTCTTTATCTTTTCTATTTACTTTAAATATCAAGGATGTGTCATCCGCAAAAAGAACTATATTTGATATTTTATCTACTAAATATGGGAGGTCATTTATATAAACTAAAAACAAAAACGGACCTAGTATTGAACCCTGGGGCACACCCATTTTGATGGGAGAAGCTTCCGAAGTTATTCCGTCTATGGCTACTACTTGTTCGCGACCAGATAAATAGGATACTACAAGGTCCAAGGACGTACCAGAAATTCCGTAGTATTTTAACTTTACAGCGAGCGTACTGTGATCTACACAATCGAATGCCTTAGAGAGATCACAAAAGATTCCCAGAGCATCCTGTGATCCCTCCCAAGCCTCTAGTATGGTCTTGATTAGAGTGCTTCCTGCATCTTGCGTAGAACGGCCCTTAGTAAATCCAAATTGTTTGTCGTGTAGTATCCCATTCTCATTGAAGTGCGACAGCATTTGGTTAAGCATAATTTTTTCAAATATTTTACTTAAAGTAGGTAGGATAGAAATTGGCCTATAATTATTAGCACTATTAGAGCAGCCTGATTTAAAAATGGGCACTACCTTACTTATCTTCATCAAATCTGGAAAGACTCCGTCAATTATACAGCCATTGAAGATGGCCGCTAGGATCGGAGCTATATTCTGTATAATTGGTTCAACAGCCTTCACGGACAATCCCCATAAATCTTCTGTGCCTTTGATTTTAATAGTCTTAAAAGTTTTTATTATATCAATATCTGTAATTAATTGAAAACTAAATTCGGGAATTATTGTATTGTTTATGCTTTTGTTTAGAAGTCGTTCAGCTTCGTCAGTGGAAGATGCAAGACTTTTGGTGGTATCTAAGGGAATATTAGTAAAAAAATTTGCAAAAAAATTGGCAATGGTGAGTTTGTCTGAAACTAGTTCATCATTAATATTTACGTGGATTGATTTGTCCATGATTTTATTTTTCCCAGTTTCTGTATTAATCATTTTCCAAGTAGATTTTATCTTATTATCGGATTTTCTAATAATTTCGCTTACGTACATAGCCTTAGCTTGTAAACAAACTTTCTTAAATATATTTGAATAGTTTCTTACACGAATTTTAAAACTGTCATCAGGTGTATAGGACCTAATGTCATATAGTTCAAAGAGAAAATCCCTACTCTTTCTTATACCCTTAGTTGCCCACATACAGAATTTTAATTTATTTGGGTCGACTTTAATATTTTTTATTTTACAACATTTGTAGAATTCATCGCGAATGGCGTTGAACAATGCATTATACAAAACATTTGGATTATTTGTAGTTGTTGGTAAATAACATAGGTTTGTCATTAAATTATCATTAAATTTCCTTAGATTTTTTTTCGAGAGCGGTCTAAAACTAAATGTGGAGTTTTCTATGTTAGCTACAGTGTTTAGTTTTACTATTTGGCATTTATGATCCGACCGAACGCCTGCTTCCAAACACTTATCAGCTACTTCAAAATTTGTAAAAACATTGTCAATGCAAGTGGCCGTTGACGACGTGATTCTTGTGGGTTCGTAAAACAAACTATTGAGGTTGAATGAATTAAACACTGCTAAAAAACTATTTTTTTCCGGTGAGTTTACTAAAATATTTACATTAAAGTCACCACAGACTAATATCTTTTTGGTATTTTTTAGTTTTCTAAGGATATCCTCTATTGTGGACATAAATTGTAAGATATTTGACGAGGGTGGCCTATAAATACACAGTATGTGATACATTTCAGTCTCAACACAAGCCACCTCACATATTCGTTCCACAGAAAGTTTGGTAATATCCTTCCGTTCCTTAAATTTAGCAGTCTCACGCATTAATATAAGTACGCCACCACCTTCAGCTGAAACCCTATTATACAGACTAGCGACCCTATAGCCGTTCACATTAAAAGTCATCTTGTGCGCCTTGAGCCAAGTCTCAGTGAAGCATATTATATCTGGACTATACTTTTCATTAAATAATTCTATATCTAATATTTTGCCAGAGAAGCGGTTTATATTTTGATGAGATAATATCAGAAAGTTTTCACACTTCTCTATTGTCACACTTAGATGTTTAAATTATTTACAAGATTAATTTTAGTAACATTACTAAAAGATGTAAAAATTGACTTAGTCATACTATCTATGACTGTGTTAATATGTGATGCTAACAAAGTAGCAATTAAATTTAAAGATTTTTTCAGGATACACAATGTATTCCTGGTCAACCTACCCCTATCTATAAATTTATTTGTGTCAAAAAATATAAATTTGTCACTATAGTGACTTACTAAAAACTGAACATGCATATTCAACATATGAATATAATTATTAGTATTTTCAGATACATTACTAAGATATGGGAAGGCACACAATATTATCTTATTACAGTCTAATTGTAACATTCTAGTGAAACTATCTGTAATCATATTTTTTGTCAAGTTGTTACTATTTCCTATCAGCAGAGTTATACATGTTTTGCTATTATGTTTTTCATGAATTACTTTATCTATTAGATCCATGTAATATACCCCTGGCATACAGTGATTGATAGTGGGGTGGATCAGCTTATTAGAGAGCAAGGGTCCCAAACCCTTACCTATACTATCAGTGTACAGCACTGAATTATACTTGACATAGGAAAATGACATATTTTTGGAACTTATATTTGTTGGTACTGACTTTACAGCTGAGATTTGATCTATTTTACACTTGTTTGTTGATTGATGTTGGTTACAAGTGTTTACAGCACAATTTTCATTACAGATAATAGTCAGTTCCTGCATTTTATTGTCTAAAATTTTGTACTTACTGTATGTCAATGCTAATGATTCCTCTAATGTTTTAATTTCACATAATAACTCTTTTGTGTCTTTTTCATATATTTTTGTGCTATCTTCTAATTTAATTTGGTAGTTTTCAAGTTTGTGTAAAAGATGACCGCGTTCTTTTTTTAATTTTAATATGTAATTTTTAAGCTTTCCATTACTTAAGGATCTAATGTTGGGCTGGTATTCAATTTGGTCAGAGTCATCTCCTGTCAGATCAATTGTTAAAGATGGTTTTACAAGATGCTCTGCATTACAGCTAGTAAACTCCTCATACAAGCTTAGGTTAGCCAGGGACGGGGAACATGTATTTTTTTCATAGTTTGATAACTTATTATTAGCGCATATTAGTTCTAGTTCAAGATCTCTAATTCTATTTAAAGCCTGTTCATATAATGACCTACAACTATTGAAGGACTCTGTCTCCGCTTTCAGACTGTCTCGCTCCTCAGTGATGATCTCAAGCTCTTGAGTAATTTTCACTAGTTCCTTTTTTAGGGATGTGTTGTGGTCAATAATCCTTTTTACTTCCACCTCATTATCCTCACGTTCTTGTTCCAATCTTTGACATAGGTCTTTATATGTCTGTACATCCTTCAGTGCCGACTTCAGCTTATGCTCTGCAACCTGAGCTGCGGCCATGCTACGGGTCTGCATATTGGTCACAAGAACGGAGGTGGGCGGGATTATACTTTGAGGGACATAATATTTGATTAAATAATTTAAATGTATAGTTCGTTGAACTCGTGCGCCGACAGCTGAGCTTTGACAGGTCCAACAATATTTTTACTTCAATTACTGTATTTATTCCCGATAACTTGCTACAATCACTTAATTTATTCAATATTTTGATTTGATACACTTCTTTGATTATATTTTAATGGTTTTACTAATTATTTTTTCAAGTCAATATGTTAATCCAGCTTATAAACTATCCGCGTGCAAACTTTCAGCCAAATCCGTCCATTAGTTTTTGCGTGAAAGAGTGACAAACATCCATCCATCCATACATACAAACTTTCCTCTTTAAGGATTTTTTTAGTAAGGATCAAACGATTTTAAATTTAAGAAATTAAATAGCGCATTATAATAATAGTTTTTCAAAAAGCCATTTGAAAGAAATTAATATATTTTGGATCGGATTTTGAATTACATTTGACCAATTGCAACTTTTCTTAACAAAGTAAATCTGAAGAATCCGAATTCATATTTCAACAAGCAACCTACATTGTACACTCCCCTTAACAATACCCACAAAGTTATTTTTCACGCGCAACTAAAAAACGTAGAAATTTAATTTTCCCTTTGTTGAGGAAAACAAGGGTATTTAATGCAACCGATATTTTCTTTTTACTTTTCTTTTATACACTGAGTTCATGAAGTGTATTTCTTTCTTCTCGCAATAATGAGGTTGCTAATGTATTTAGTTCAGATGGCCTTTTTTAGTTTGTCGCTGCGACTAGTAATGGTTTTTGTGGTAATAACTTGGCTGATTTTTAATACAGCTGCAAGTTTTAAAAGGAAAGTATAATTAAGAAGTCCTTTGTCAATTGTTTGATAAAATATTTTTTGTTTACTGAGGAACAAAAAAAAATAACATAAGAACGCCTCATGATTTTGTTATGGTTAACTTATCTATACTAATATATACGAGTTTTTGTTTGATTGATAACTTAAGCGCGTTAACCTTAGGAACAACTATACTGATTTAAAAAAATCTTTCAGTGTTGGATAGCCCATTTATCGAGAAAGGGAAAATGAAATGGGAATACGAAGTTCCTCCGAGTCTTTCTCGAAGTAATGCGGGTGAAACCGCGCTCTAAAAACTACTGTTTTGTAAAAACATAAACTTTTTAGCTATCTAGCTTAGCTTACTACCAATTCTTTGAGATAGGCCTATGTTTAGCAGTAGAAGATTTATAGAATGATAATGATAGATCCGAAACATTAATTACGAAAAACTTTCTTTACATCAAAAATTTGGTATTCTATTCACTAAGACTAAATTATAAATTACTAATTCAAAGCCAATCATTAACTTTTTTGACACTCAACAAGAGCTTCGACAGCTGATTAATTAATTTTGACGTTGATCATTCATTCAGAAATTGGGTGTAATAGTTACCCGAGGATATCTGGATTGCTGCTCTGTACCATTGCTTTGTTACGTGATGTTTAATAGTTCTAATGTCCCTTTGAGCTACAATTTATCGTTGTACTAAATTTAATGAATATCCTACAAGTAGTTACAGCATGAAACACAAAGAATCTTGAAAAAGTTTCGCTAAACCTCAACGCATTCTACGCCGTAGACATAGCTAGCTACGACATATACTACGCTTGCTACGACGTAGCAGTAATAAATGATTTTAATGCTATTAGTAGAGGATACGATTAAGAACGACCTTCACCAATCTGTTTATTGGATGAAAAGTTTTTTATGTCAAATGTAATATATTAAATAATATAACGCGGGTGGGTTGACTAAGAAATTCCTGGCCAAACTATTATTTATTAAAAAAAATATTATTTAATTTTTTATTGTAAATCGAAATATTTTACTTTTTATTGCAGATTGTAGCAAAACAATATAATATTTTGATATAAAATTTATTTATTAAACAAATAGGTGAAGATAAATAGTATCGATATTCCTATTAATACCTGGCAACCCAGTAGTTATGCCAGGAAACAAAAAGAAAACCCAACGTTTTTATATTCTATAGGCTTCATACTTTCGATTAGTATTAAATTTATTCGTTTAAAGTAAAGTAAATTAAATAATTAAATTAAATTTTTAAAGTAGATTTTTAAATAATAATAGTTTGGCCAGGAATTTCTTAGGCAACCCACCCGCGTTATATTATTTAAGTCATTAAATTTGATATAAAATATTTTTCATCCAGTAAACATATAGGTGAAGGTCCTTCTTAATCGGATCTTAGACTATATTAGGCAGTTATTTTTATTTCTACAGTACAAGTAGTATCTAAATACATCTAAATTCTAAACAAATAAGTAAAATTGACGTGTCTGTTTGTAATGGACAAGTAACAGATTTTGAGTAACTGCATATGAATCCATATTTTGTCCCTTTCCTGTATCTCAGTAAGAGCTGGTCAGAAAACAACGTATGAAATCTTTATTTTACGCACTTTAGTCATGGGCAGCAGTTTGTATAAATATGAAAATCAAAGTTGAAAGAAAAAAATAAGCGGCCGAAGCCCAATGGCTCGGGCGTCGGCCTTGTGATCTTGAGGTCGCCGGTTCGAACCCCATCCATTGCACTACCGACGTGAACCCACTCGTAACACAAACATTTTAGCTTAGCACGAGGGGTTAACAAGAATAATAGTAATATGCAAAACTCTTATTCACCAGTATTCAATTTAAAAAAAAAGAAAAAGTTCCTTAATAGTATCAACCATTTAATTACCGTTTCCACCTATTCTACTGAAAATATTGTAGTAAACCAAACATGTATTAATATCTTCTATACTTGAAACCGTGTTGTGCCGTGTGGTTTCCGGCTTAGAATAGACCACCCCATGTCTTCCCATGGGTGTCGTAAAAGGCGACTAAGGGACATATGGCTGATGGATGGGCAGCAGCATCTATTGGCTCAAGGTTTAAATCTTACTGCGATCACCAATCCGTCTGCCTAGCGTGGTGATTATGGCAATATCCCTCTACGACCCTAGCTTGCCAAGGTCTGTTAAGTGGAGGCCCATGTTCAGCAGTGGACGTAAATGGGCTGTTGATGATGATGATGATGATACTTGAAACTGTTAGTAAACGAAATTAATAAACAATGTGTTTTATTTATTTATAAAAGGTAACTCCACATATTATTTATAACAGATACAATTTACATGAGAGATACGCCAATTACGAAGTAGTTACACAAATTAGACCAGGGTCAATAATTTTAGAAACTAAAAATATAAAATAGTAGGATGAAACCTATTGGAAAAAGAAGGGCCTACGACTAAAATGAAAGGAAAAATTAATTACGGGCGATCTGAGCTTGAGAAGTGGCAGGAGGTGAGTTTTTAATTGTTTAAATCAGTTAATCACGATTTCCGGCAAAAAGATAAGTCCTAACGAAAAAAAATTAATGGCAAAGTTATAGGTTATAACAAAATCTACAACTTTTTTATTTACACTTTTTCTCCTTAAACTCAAAATTCCTGTGAAAAATGCATAAAACCACATTAAATAAACAAATCATGAAGTTATACACAAGCAATCACACTCAAACAGTATGCGTGTGTGGTGTTTAATGTCTACGTATGCAGTAGTGTGAGTGCTTAGTGAAAGCGTTATGGATACAACAAGCTCCCTAAGGAATCTAACTAACCACCATATTGTTTATAATTTTGATAGATGGATGGATAACTGATCGGTGTTAAGAGAATAGTTTTAGTTATGTGTAATTAATATCTGACTGCCTATAATTGATTACAGGAACACATTACCTATGTGCTTAGTCAGAAAATATGAAATCTATACTAATTGTGTAAAGGCGAAGGGTTTGTTTGTTTGCTTGAACGCGCTTATCTCAGGAACAACTGGTCTGATTTGAAAGAATATTTTAGTGTTAGATAGCCTAGTTATCGAAAAAGTCAATTTAATTATAGCGAACAATTTAAGAAGCGGCCGTAGCCCATTAGCTTGGACGTTGGTCTTGTGATCTTGAGGTCGCCGGTTCGAACCCTAACCATTGCACTACCGACGTAAACTCACTCGTAACACAAGCAGTTTAGCTTAGCACGAGGGGTTAACAAGAATACTAGTAGACTGCAAAAACTCTGCTAGCAATCATTAAGAAAAAAAAATGAAATTCTAACGGGAATGGGAGTAACGCGGGTGAAACCGCACGAGGAAAGCTGGTTTGATATATAAATAAGGTACACATCATTGAAATGAAAAGGAGGAGAATTTTCTGACGTCAGCAAACTTTGCTTGATAGAAAGTCCTTACAATGTATTTTCGTGGATTTTGTATTCAACGACATAAACTAATTTTCATTTTCTCATCATTTGTAGTTTAATGGCAAACCAACCGTATTCAAGAACAAAACTTCCACAGCCCGTATAACGTCCACTGCTGAACATGGGCCTTCTCCTGAGGGAGGGTATTTGCTATCGCCACGCTTGGCAGGCGGGTTGGTGACCGCAGAATTATGTTGTAATACACAAGAAAACGCTGCTGCCCGTTCCTTTATATACGATTATTGTAGATGAACGAGATTTCCGAGGCACGGAGGTTAGACCCTCATCCAACCTGTGCCTAAACAAAGTGTCTATCTAGAATTAAAAAAAAAATACGTGTCCAATATTTTTTTTATCTAACTGACTGACTAAATAGATTTTTTTAATCTTTATACCTATTCTTGATTCTTCAATAGGTGTTAATGCCAAAACCATTAACACATTTTAAAAGTAATAAGCCACATTTTAAAAAGAAACACAAACCATACAGCGAAAAGAGCGCGAAACGAAAATTAAAAAAGTTAAGAAAAAACAAATGAAGAGAGAATCGTCCGTACCGACCGCGTGCAAACCTTTTGTAATTTTTTAAATAATTAGATCTCTACCGGCAATAAAACTATTATATATACAGTCCACTATTGCTCTCTACCTGGACCTTGACAATAGGTATATTGTTTATTTTAGCACTACAAAATCAGAATCAGATTACCAAAAACCTTATCGAGAAAAGGGTAAGGCTATATCTCAAATAGGATTTCAAGAAAAAAAAGTCGCGCGTACAAGCTATTGTAAACATTAATGGAAATTAATAACATCTTAAAGTAAACCAAGAGGAAAATCGACTCACAGTACAAATTAATATGCATTATATTTTACAATTATAATCATGTTCGTTCGAGTCTAGTAAGTCGTGTCGGAGCAATTTGTATGCTAATATCGATAGCACTCATAGCGTCGCGATCGAGTTACGGTACAAGTTATAAACTTACAGGTACTCACTCTACTATTAGTTACAGTCTCATTCATAATCCCCTCTTGATACCACGAAAACTGAATATTTCCTTGTGAGTCATCTGACTCCGATCCACACCCAAGACAATAAATCTTTGTGTAGATCCTAAGATTTCTTTCCGGGTCTGAATGGTTGAGGGCCTACCCTCCGTGCCACGGAAAGGACGTTAAGCGGTAGGTCTTTAAAAAAAACTGCGGTACACCAATCTCGGGAGCAGGCCCATGTTCAGTAGTGGGCGTTGTACGTGGTGATGATGATGATGATGTCATCCAAGAGCCTACGCAGAGTCCTGGAATATATCGGTCACATTGCTAAAACGACAAGATGGTAGCAAACTCGAAAATCTCATGATAAACAGCAAAAAATTTCGTGGACGCAGTCTATTTTTATTATGTTAGTTCGACCAGATCCACGTCACCTTTTATTATATTATAGTTCATAATGCCCTTTACATCGCCGGCGACTGAAACAAAGAGATTCAAAACAATGGTCATGACTGAACACTGGGGAAAACGACACAAGGCGGACCCGTCTTATAATATAGTCTTATTTCTCCTGGATAGCGTAAGAATTTTCAAAATTGTATCAATAGCAGCGAAGTTTCACCAGAAACGCTGCTGCCCTTTATAATAATCGGGACCAACAGCTTAACATGCTTTTCTTAGATACGAAAAATAGTCACTTTACCAACGACGAACCCAAGATATCTAATAATTAAAGCGAGCCTTTTTTGCTAAGCTACGAAGGCTTTATATTAATTTGACAAAAGCTTCAAGTTAACAATATCACACATCATTTCACTTGAAACCCCAAACACATATCTTACAAAGTACTCACAATATAAATAAACTTATAATATTTATCAAAAGGGTGGACACAGACACATAGCTACCCACTACCGATGACATCAAAGGCCACGTGATATATGTGAACGAAACCCTCCATTCCCTTAAAAAAGATGCTAAGGGCCCGTCGCGACTAAAATCTATCCGTGAATAATGATTCTCTGTTATATTTAGCAATTTGTCAATGGAAGGGACATGATTTAAGTCTGTTTATAAAATATTGGTATTGGGATAAAGTTACAATGTCTTGATGTGTTTTGTATCATATTTTAGAAAGTTTAAGCTCTTCAGCGTACGGTTTAACGCTTATCGTTGAGTTTATAATGACTTTGAAACGTAGCGTCAGAAACATAATTAAAGAATTTATAATTTAAATTTAAATTAAAAGTTCGAAGCGGCCGTAGCCCAATGGCTAGGGCGTCGGACTTGTGATCTTGAGGTCGCCGGTTCGAACCCCATCCATTGCACTACCGACGTGAACCCACTCGTAACACAAGTATTTTAGCTTAGCACGAGGGGTTAACGAGAATACTAGTAGACTGCAAAACTCTGTTATTAATGCTTTTTTAAAAAACGAAGAAAGAATTGTGTGGAACTACCAATATAATTAATAACATTATAATTGGTTTAATTATATTTTATACGCGACAGAAGCCACACATAAGACATGCCACGTTGTTATAATTTTTTATCATCATCATTTAAACGTGGACCTTCTCCAAGCTTGTTTTTTTTTCGGATGGACATACGTTTTGCTACTTCACCGGGCATAAAGGCAAGCAGCCTTAATAAATGGTTTAAAAACTACAAACTAAGCAACCTGCGTAAGAGGGCGCCCTGTGGGGCTCGGACCTCGGCTTAGGGCTGTCGCTGGCGATGAGATTCGGGGATTATAACGTTAAGTAGAGTTTTGTGCAACTATCGCTCTACTTTACAGTTCGCGAGCCTTTCGGACTTCGGGTCTACGAGAGCATCGGATGATTCTTTGCAAACTAAGGGTCAGGAGGATGACAGGGGACCTACTCCAAAGAAAGGTGTTCTGCTTTAGTTGGTTGGAAGGCGGGTTGATGGCCGAGTATTAGGTATGTAATAACAACCATAGGGAAACGCTGCTGCTCGTGCCCTGGTTTTCAATTTCTGTATACGGATGGTGTTATACGACGTTACAGCATTTCGAGGCACGGAGTGTAGTCGTTTAACCAAACAGACCCGGAATGGAATCTTAGGTTTTACCTAAAAAATTCTTGTTCGGTACGGGGATCGAACTCATGACCTCCATGACTTAAATTTAGACTTATACCACTACGCCTCTTGTCATAATTATATAAATATAATTATTATTTATTTGTCCATGTTACTTTGTTAATGATTTAGTTTATTTTACTTTGTGTTAACATTTTTACGTGTATTTAATAAATAAAATTTTCTTTTGTTCGTTTTCATCCTATCTATAAATAGAATATGATTAAATTTGTTTTAAGGCACAGTTTGCAAAAAACAATTTCATAGAAATCACGTATTTGACTTTTGAATTTTCCACTTAGTCACATAATGCATAAACAAAATCTAACTTTATAATTATAATTTCCATTTCATTCATATCTACATTTTTGCTCTTACTTATTGTAGACACGAATTCTAGTCATCTGTGTCATAAATCTAGGTAGTCCGCTTAGCGCACCCGTACGAATTACACATGTCCATATCCCCGAATTGTACCTATCAATATTTTTGATAGGTGCGGTTCGCGGACTTGAATTTATTTTAAAAATGTTGACCACGAAGCGCACCTGTGACTCATCAGCCTAGAGGTCGACGATACAAAATATTAACAGTTAGGGATGTTAGTTATCACCCTCATCACACACTTTATACACCATCAACTTCATAGGGTGTATTTTTATTTCAACCCTACAATTTGGACCGCTTCCGCCTCCCCCTGGCACCGTACTAATATGTATATTACGAGATAAACTTTGCTCACTGGTCATATATATCATGTCTGAGTTACTGCCAGTTTACTGATTAAATTTTTCTGAAAATATTTCCCGCAGAAAACTATTTATTACGGCGTAAGAAAAAATGGTTGGCAAAATAACATAAATATGTCAAAATTTGAAGGAGAATAATATTTGTTTTGGAATTAAGAATGGTTTTTATAAAACTTTTAGAGTAAGCGGCCGGAGCCCAGGGCAGGGACAGACTTGTGATCTTGAGGTCGCCGGTTCGAATAAATCGAACCGACGTTAACTCACCCGTAACACAAGCATTTTAGCTTAGTGCAAGGGGTGAGAATACAAGTAGAATGCAAAACGCTGCTAGAAAAAAAAAGGTTTATGAGTGTGTATGATAAACAGTGATATATCTAATAATAAATATTTTCTATACTTATATTAGGTAGAAGACTTTCAAATGAATTTGTTTCTCCGTGAATTTTGATCAGTGTTGCCAGGTTTTTTGAACAGTGTACATTTTAAGGGAAAAATGCAGAATACATTCGTTGAAACCTGGAGATAAAAACGTAGGTATATGAGTTTTAAATTATGTTTACTTGACAATAGGTAATAAAATAGCAATAGGAAATGTATTTTAATGTTACTTTAACAATAACTTTGTTTAAAAAAAGTTCAGTTTCAAATCGTGACTGTGAACCATTTTTTTTTTACCTTAACATCATTTAAATAGTTTTGGCGTGAAAGGGCGACAGACAGTTGACTGTTGCATTTATGGTGATAGTAAAGATTAATTTCAATTTAGCATAATCCTTATTCAGACGTCAAAGGATTTGGTTTTTGGGGTTAATCCATTTTAAATATAATCATTTTATTTGTAAGATGTAATTTCCGTGCACAAGAACTTTGATTATAAATATACAGTATACAATAATCAACATCCTCCTAATATTATAAACGCGAAAGTTTATAAGTATGGATGGATGGATGTTTATTACTCTTTCACGCCAAAACTACTGAACGGAATTGGCTGAAATTTTTCACAGGGATAGGTTAAACGCTGGATTAACATATAGGCTACACAACATCACGCTCCGACCCACTGAAGCAGAGTAACGCGGGTAAAACCGCGGGGCGCAACTAGTTTAAGAATAATTTAAAAGTAATCTTAGGGTCAGACACACTATGGATGTCCGTATTATGATTATAGTTGAAGTTTCCATACATTGTTCTTAATTAAGCGGTACAAACATTGTAATCAAATTTGCAAACCGCAGTAGCTTAAATAGTTGCAAGTTACTTTGTAAGATTCCACTGTCCTTTTCAATTAGTCTGCAACTCGGCACTCTGATTATGTGTGGCTAAATTAATTAAACACAGCCAGAGCTAAGTAAACTGTTGGTTTTGAGGATTTAATGTTTCATACATTGAAAGCTACATTGATGTAAATCTATTAGAAAATGTATATTGGAAGAATATCACCACCATGAGTATGTATCATGTCCACTGCTGAACATGGGCCTCTTTCGTGGGGGTTTTGGCATAGGCACTTGCTTGGGATGCGGGTTAGTGATCGCAGTATTATGTAAAGCATAAAAGAGAACACACACGAGTTGCAGCCCGTTCCATGGTTTACACTACATAATACATGATGTTATGCCGTGTGGTTTCCGGCTTAGAATAGACTACCCCATGTCCTCCCATGGGTATCGTAAAAGGCGACTAAGGGACATATAGCTGATGGATGGGCAGCAGCATCTATTAGCTCAAGGTTTACATCTTACTGCCATCACCAATCCATCTGCCAAGCGTGGTGATTATGGCAAAATCCCTCTACGATCCTGGCTTGCCAAGGTCTGTTTAGAGGAGGCCCATGTTCAGCAGTGGACGTCAACGGGCTGTTGATGACATGATGTTATAACAATCGGGACCAAAGGTTAAACGTGCTTTCCGAGGCACAGAGGGTAGTCCCTCAATCAATCAAACCAAGATAATAATGGTATATTTAACGATACGATCTCCAAAATGTTATGGCGAACCTTTAGATAATCGTACCGTCGCTCCTTGTAGAAAACTAACCAGTATTAGTTCGAAACCTATTGTCTAGATAATCAATCACCTAAAGTGAGTTACCCGTGAATTTCAGTATCATCTTTTATACCGCCGTAGCCCAATAGCTAGGGCGTCAGACTTTGCACGAGGTGTTAAGAAGAAAACTAGAAGACTGCAAAACTCTGCTAGTAATATAAAAAAAAAAACTGGTTACGTTTACGTTCACTGCTTAAAAGGGCCTCCTTTCAGCCATGACAAGCCTTGAGGGATATTGCGATAATCACCACTCTTGCTAGGCGGATTGGTGATCTCAGTAAGGTGAGAGTATATTTGAGCTAATAGATGTTGCTTCTCATTCATCAGGTGTATAGATGTATGTCCCTTAGTCGCCTCTTACGACAGCCACAGGAAGATATGAGGTAGTCGAATTTTAAGCCAAAAACCACATGGCAAAACAAATTTTTCCTTATTTTACGCAGACCAAGTCGCGAGTGAAATTCTACTTACAAAACTAATATGCATACCGAAAACATATTGGCATTAACAAGTTAAATTTTTCCGATGTGAAATATGTAAATGACGATGGATCTGTCGTGAGCACGCGTCGACGCGAACATTTGAACTTTCATAGCTTAACCATGGAAATGTGCGATGGAAATTGATCCATATTGTTGTAATAATAAGGAAGTGATTTGATCGAAAATGGAATGGGGGTTAGGCTATTGCAATAAGATGGAGTTATTACTAATATTATTTACTTTGCGATAAGGATAAGTTTTTTATAACGTTCTTTTAAGTAGATTTGATTATGTATAATGGATTAGCATACTGTTTCTCATAACTTTCTAAAATATAGCTGTTAATTTAACTCCGCTCAGTTTCTGAAACATCATCATCATCAGCCCGTATAACGTCCACTACTGAACATGGGCCTCCTCCCGGGGGAGGGTATTTGCCATAGTCACCACGCTTGGCAGGCGGATTGGTGACCGCAGTATTATGTTGTACCACACAAGGAAACGCTGCTGCCCGTTCCATGATATACGATTATTATAGATGATGTTATAACAATCGGGACCCTCGGGGACGGGGAGGGTAGTCCCTCAACCAACCAGACCCGGAAAGAAATCTTAGAATTTACACAAAGATTTCATGTCCGGTGTGGGGATCGAACCCACGACCTCCGAGATTCAAGGCGAGCCAAATACCGCTACGCTACGGAGGTGGTCCTGAAACATGCATTAAAATAAACTTAAAGTAAATCTAACATGACGTTAGTAATCGGACACACTATATAATACAACGTCTGCACTTGTGGAAACTATATAAGTATCGCGACTACAACAACTACCGATAGTTTCGTAGAAATTAAAACTAAAAAAAAAATGTTGCTGAAACTTGCGATGTTCGGAGACGCCATTGCGATGTTGGATTGTGATTGTGGTCACCCTCATCTGTCTCTCCGTGACCACGACCGGTATGGATGTAACCCATGTCAAAATGGTAGATCAATAAAAAGCATACTATTATCTTAATTTTTCTTTAAAAACTTTTCTAGCTATAATAATGGGGCCACAGTATCCAAACCGTCAGAGATGAGTGCGCCCGCAAACGTGACGCTTCCTCCCTCGCCCTCTCGACCCTTAGAAAGAACCTTCCGATGCCCTCGTAGACCCCAAAGTCTAAGAGGCCCGTGAACTGTAACGTAGAGTGACAGTTGCACAAAACTACCGTAATAAAACTAACGTCATAATCCCTCGATTCCCTGCCAGCGACTGCCCTGAGCCAAAGTCCATCTAAAGCATTTTTATCACAAAGATAATCAGAAATTTTATAATAAGTGCTGCTAAATAATTAAATAGTTGGCTTAAATAGTTGTTTGAAACTTATTAATTGACAGAATACTCTTTTAATATGGGAAGTTTGTCGTAGAACAGCACCATTGTTAGCGACGCACATATACATAGTATAATATTATTTGTTAGTAGATTATAACTTCATTATTTAGAATTAAGGGTATTTGCATATACCATTTGATTGAAGCTCAGATAAGTGTAATACCACCCGCAATGTCGTTTTATAAAATGTAACCGGCGAACTAGTCGGCACCGTATCGCGAGCGACTACGCACGCGCACATTATTTGTTTTGTACCTACTTTATATTTTGATTTGGAATATACGCTTCAAACGTCACAAGGATTTTATCTTCGCCCGCACCTCACGCCCCATAGCCTACAAAGTGGTCTTCGAGCCAGATCCATGTTCACCACGCCTCCGCACGTCATGGTTAATACGCGGAGTATGTTGCGCCGCGAACAACGGAACGAGCACGAGAAAGGCGTCCCAGCGAGCGAAACAATGGAGACAACGAATAATCTACTTCCTTGCACCAGTAGAAACCCAGCGCACAAAACGAGCAGTGTAAAAAATGACACGCAAAACCGCGCGATACCGGACGCCGGTAGCATCAAGTCCGAACCGCCACCGCCGCCATTACCGCGGGCGCACGTAACGGCTAAAAGTGCACAGTCATTCAAACCTGCTGCGTCATCCCGTTCTTCTACCAGTGCTAGAAGGGCAAAAATAATTTTAGAAGCGGAGAAGTTAAAAGCCAAAATTCAAATGGAACTGATAGACAAGCAGATGGCCGCCGACCTCGCTGACCTCGATGATGAGGAAGATATATACAGTCCACAAGAAGGAGATCCAGCTGTGAAAGAAAATGTGGCGAAATGGGTGGATAGTAGCTATTACGATTTCGATCCACAAACCAAGCCTTGTCCCCCGCAGACGTCGTCGATGCCCGGTGTTAGACAGGCACAAGTACCTACACAATCACAGCCAGTATGCGAATGCCCCGTACCGTCAACAGCAAATATGTTGCCGCCGCCGCCGCCTCCGCCAGCCGGCGGCGCGCCGTCATCGTCAGGTGTACCGCATGCAACGATGAACAACAACAACGCGTTGGAAGTCATAGCCAGCGCCATAAAAGAAATTGCTATGGCTTCTAGGAATAACAATGCTGATACGAATCTGTTAAGCCGTCTTAGTACCCCGCGTGACCTACCCGAGTACCACGGTGACCCATTAGAATGGCTACATTTCAAGCACGCCTTCAACGAATCAACTGCTTTGTGCAAGTTCTCCCCACAAGAGAATATATGGCGATTACGTAAATGTCTACGCGGCGCGGCAAAAGAAGCCGTGACTGCCCTGCTTATCAGTGCTTCGTCGCCCGACATAGTAATGTCTACTTTAGAGCTACGCTTTGGAAACTCGGACTACATTATTTCGAGAATAGTGCATGACTTATGATTTATTGTTACCCTTAGAGGTAAGGATAGGGAAATCTTATGAGCCGTGCGCTACACTCACCCCGCTCGGTTGGTGCCTTCATGGGAACGTACGTGTGCCGCGGGTTGCGCCCGCTGCCCAGCGCGACTTGGCCGCCGCGCAGTCGGTACTGTGCGTCTCTGTATCCGCGCTTGGGGGAGAACGCATCCCCGGGGACTGCCACCAGCTACAAGATCTGCACGATATGGTAAGACGGTCCTTTTCTATTGATTCTTTAGGTATAAATGGTAAGCCACGCCAGAACATAGAGGACGTCAGAGCGATCGACCAGCTGGAGAAGTCCGCTAAGTTTGTGGATGGCCGCTGGTACGTTGGGTTACCTTGGCGGGATGAGAAGTGCGATATGCCGGCCTCGTATGATAATGCGCTAAAGCGCCTAAGATCCATGGAAAGAAAGATGGGTAAGGATAGTGGATTTGCTGATCGTTATAGAGAGAGAATTCAGCACCTTCTAGATAATGGTTTTGCCCAGGAATTGCTCGACCCGACACATACAAAAAGGACGTGGTATTTACCACACTTCGGGGTCGACAACCCCAATAAGAAAAAACTTCGCCTGGTGTTTGACGCAGCGGCCGAGGTAAATGGCGTAAGTCTTAATAAGTACTTGTTTACCGGGCCCGATTTATTATCATCTTTATTCGGTATTTTGCTGCGTTTCAGAGAAAATAAAATAGCTGTCACTGGGGACATAAAAGACATGTTTCTTAGGGTCAAAATTCACCCTGATGACCAGCATGCCCTGCGGTTTCTCTGGAGAGACAACCCCGATGCTCCGGTCCGGACGTACGTGATGACGTCACTCATCTTTGGTGCAAACTGTTCGCCTTTTATCGCGCAGTTTATAAAAAACAAGAATGCGCTCAGGTATGAGTCATCGATGCCGGCCGCCGTAAATGCTATATTAAACTCACATTATGTCGATGATTTTGTCCAAAGCTTACCCGATACTAAGACTGCTATCAATATCGTGAATCAAGTGCGTAGTATTCATCATGAGGGTGGGTTTGAGATCCGCAATTGGACGAGCAACAGCTTGCAGGTGTTAGAAACCGTACCGAAAAGCAACCTTGGGTCGGCAGCGGTAGAATTCAAGTTTGGCCAGCGGTATGAAGGTGAGAGGACCCTGGGCCTTATATGGTATCCCAGAGATGATATGCTAACCTTTGACCTATCGCTTAAGAAAATACCGGCTAGTATAATTAATGACAAATGTAGGCCGACAAAAAGGATAATGTTGAAAGTAATTATGTCTATTTTTGATGTATTAGGGTTTTTAGCTCCATTCACTATACAGGGTCGAATTATGCTGCAGGACACATGGCGCTTAAATGTCGGTTGGGATGACGTAATACCAGATGCTATCTACGATAAATGGTGCGTATGGTTAGATTTATTAAAGGAGAAAATCTACCTTGCGCATACCTAGATATTATATTTATGCTACCTGTATGAATGGAGCGACCGCAGCCGACACGACAGCGCGCTCGGTTCGGGAAGTCTCGGACGCACAGGTAACTATCACAGTCGCCGCGCCGTCGCCCGCGCAGCCCCGCCGTAGCCCATCAGCGACTACGCCGGCTGCTACGACCGTAGCCGAAACTACGTGCGATATTACTACGCGATACTATAGCAACTTACAGTTGCATTTGTTTAGTGACGCGTCATCGAAAGGAATGAGTACGGTTGCTTACTGGCGCTGGATAGAAGACGGAAATATTTGTGTCGCGTTTGTAGCCAGTAAGTGCCGCGTGGTGGGAGTGAAACCAATAACGATACCTCGTTCCGAACTACAAGCTGCCGTGTTATCCGCACGGCTAGCCAACATTATTGCAAAGGAGCACAGCATGAAACCTGTAAGTCGTTATTTTTGGTGTGACTCCACAGTAGTTCTACACTGGATAAGGAACAATACTCGCTCATACAAAACTTTTGAAGCGAATCGTCTTGGCGAAATTGACGAATTGACACAAGTTAATGAGTGGAGGTACGTTCCTACAACAATTAACGTAGCCGACCTGGCGACGCGTGAAGTATTTGATCGCTCATTGTTTGAAAATGAATGGATTAGGGGTCCTTCATTTTTATACGGTGACGAATCGGAATGGCCAAAGGACGTATGTCACCAAGTGACGGAGTTGTCGAGTGAGCTTAGTGAGCACGTTTTAATGGTAAATAGCTCACCTGTTAGCTTGCCCATACCTGATCCTTTACGGTTTTCATCGTGGCTAAAACTGCTACGCGCCACAGCCAATGTTTTGAAATTTGTTTATCGATGTAAGAAGCTTACTATCGATATAGACTGCTCGATTATGGAGGAGGCGGAACGCCTCATATTGAAACAAAGCCAGTACGATACGTTTCCCGGTGAGATCACCGCTTTAAGAAATGGTAAGTTAATAGCACGTAACAGTAAATTGCTATCTTTATCGCCTTATCTGGATGAGTACGGTATTCTTCGTGTGGGTGGCCGCGCAGACAGTGCTGTTGACGTATCACTAGACGTGAAACGTCCTATTATATTGTACGGCAAGCATCAAGTTTCGCACCTAATTATACGACACCACCATATTAAAATGGCACACGGAAATCAGGAAACCGTAGTCAACCAGCTAAAACAAAAATACTGGATAATTAAACTGCGGCCGGCGGTGAAACATGTCACTTCTAAGTGTATGTTCTGTCGCATACGAAAGGCGCAGCCTATAGTTCCTAGGATGGGAGACTTACCTGGCGCGCGTATGGCCCATCACCAACGCCCCTTTACGTTCTGCGGTTTGGACCTCTTCGGCCCTATGGAGGTAACAATAGGCAGGCGTAGGGAAAAGAGATATGGGGTTCTTTTCACGTGCCTCACAGTTCGAGCCATTCACATTGAACTTGTTTCTTCGTTGACTGCGGATTCTTTAATAATGGCAATGAGGAGAATGGCAGCCCGGCGTGGGTGGCCATGCCATCTTTATTCTGACAATGGCACTAATCTTAGGTGCGCTGATAAGGAACTGCAGAGGTCTGGGACGGAATTAGAAGCCTTGAAGCAGGAAGGGGTAAGTAATGGCATGGAATTCCATTTTATACCGCCTCTTAGTCCGAACTGGGGTGGGGCCTGGGAGCGCCTTATTCGCAGCGTGAAGGATTCCTTGCGCGTTATTCTTAACGAACGAGCCCCTAGAGAGGAAGTTTTGAGCACCCTACTAGCCGAGGTAGAAAATATGGTAAACAGTCGTCCACTTTCGCATGTTTCTGTTGAGGCAGGTAGCGTAGAAACCCTTACACCTAACCATTTGCTCCTGGGATCTTCTTCGAACTTACCAGCTGTCGGAGTTTTTGATGATTCGGATATGTACCTACGTAAACAATGGCGTAAGTCGCAACGATTGGCTGATATGTTTTGGCAGAGGTGGCTAAAGGAAATCTTTCCTGACCTATTACCTCGTCGAAAATGGACCGAGGAACGTAAACCTCTGCAAGTTGGAGATCTAGTGCTGGTGGTTGACCCCAATTCCTCTCGTAACTCCTGGCCGAAAGGTATAGTTGAACGAGTTTACCCAGGGAAGGATAATCGAATTAGATTGGTCGATGTAAAGACTAAAACTGGAACGTGGAAGCGATCCGCGGCGCGCGTCGCTCCCATTTCTCTAAGTAGTTGAGTGCTGAGACAGCACTGGTGTGGGGAGTGTTAGCGACGCACATATACATAGTATAATATTATTTGTTAGTAGATTATAACTTCATTATTTAGAATTAAGGGTATTTGCATATACCATTTGATTGAAGCTCAGATAAGTGTAATACCACCCGCAATGTCGTTTTATAAAATGTAACCGGCGAACTAGTCGGCACCGTATCGCGAGCGACTACGCACGCGCACATTATTTGTTTTGTACCTACTTTATATTTTGATTTGGAATATACGCTTCAAACGTCACAAGGATTTTATCTTCGCCCGCACCTCACGCACGCCCCATAGCCTACAACCATAAAATAGTTTACTAACACTTATTTTACTTAGACGACTAGCATGTACCACCAAACTGCGTTTAGTTACCCTACCTAAAATAATTATTGAACCTATTTAGATATTAAACGTATTTTTAGCTTAATGTAAGAGACTGCATATAGTCTGATATAGTTACAGCCGCCCTCATAATTTATAAAAATTTAACTTACCTAAAAGTTTGATTGAAGTAAATTTTTTTTTTACAACTTCCTTTTTTATTCCCTAAAGATATAACAAACTTAATTAGGTCAAAATTAATTAATTAGCAAATTTCGAGGCCTATTTAATATAACATGGTCATTTAACTACTTTTACGGCTCATTTCATCCGACCGCAACAACACTCAAAAAATACTGCGCCCATATAAAAAGTGCTATACAACCCGTATTCTTCTGGGACGAGTTTCATCAGCGCATATTACTAACCATAAATTTTTCATAGTAGCCTCGTGTACGTTGAGAAACTATTTACTCTGGGTCAGTGGTTCTCAAACTGTTCGGGATGTCATCCGTTCTTATTCTTTCAACTAACTCATACATCTTAACTAAGTCCATCCATTATTTAAAACTTCTACTGCTCCAAAAGTCTTTTACCTATCAGACCCGGGATTAAAGAGATTGGTAAATAGTAATAGTACGCTTTTAAGCTGTTTGATTAAATTTTTTTTTTTTTTTATTTATTTTTTATTACATATAGGTTTGCGTTTGACCATAATCTCGCTTGATGGAAGGCGAAGATAAGGCCTAAGATGATACACGCTTGCCTAGAAAGTGTCTGTTCACTTTAGCCTTAAAGATGTCCAGATTATAGCGTTCCGGAAAAACTGACGCCGGCAGAGAATTCCACTCCTTAGCCGTCCGCATTATGAAAAATTCCTATCACCAGAATATTAACCAAATTGCTATTGCATATAATGCATACTTGTACGCGGAGTAAGTCTGCATATATATATATATATATATATATATATATATATATATTTACGTATAACATCTGCTACCCTATTTCTTCAACTTTTCAACCTGAGATAGATTGCTTTTTTGCAAAATATTTATGTCTGTAATCATTATTTATTGTTTCATCATCGTCATCATAAGCCCGTATAACGTCCACTGCTGAACATGGGCCTCCTCCCAAGGGAAGGTTTTTGCCGTAGTCACCACGCTTGGCAGTTGGGTTAGTGGCCGCAGTATAATTATGTGCCACATAAGGAAAAACTGCTCACCGTTCACCGATTATTATATAGATGATGTTATAGCAATCGGGACCAACGGCTTAACGTGCTTTCCGAGGCACGGAGGGTAGTCCCTTTACCAACCAGATCCGGAAAGAAATCTAAGAATTCACACAAAGATTTCCTGTCCGGCGTGGAAACTGAACCCACGACCTCCGAAATTTTAAGCGAGCAAAATACCGCTACGCTACGAAGGTTGTCCGCTACGCTACGGAGGTTGTCATTTCAATCTGAATGCAATGTAATGTTTGTGTTACTATTTTTATTTTGCAATAAAGTGTACTTCATTCAATCATTCATTCAAAACTCACATGGACCACGTGGTCCGAATCCCACCAGTTGAGAAACACTGGTGCAACTAAACCGGAATATATCACGGGGGCCGACCAATTTCTTGACCGAAAAATTTATAACGGTAGTGCGAAGAGGAGCCAGTGATATATAGGTTTGGACATCCCTAGTCGTTAAGTGAATGCACAGTATAATTCATATTGAGCCTTTATTGGGTTTTGCCAGTAAAAAAGCGAGCAAAAATATTTGCGAAGAAATGTGTTATTTACATTGGTTGTGATTTATAGTAATACTAGCTCAAGTCTAGAGAAGTAAAGATTTTTTTTAAAGATAACTCACAATTTTTTTTTTGCTGTCTACTAGTATTCTTGTTAACCCCTCGTGCTAAGCTGAAATGCTTGTGTTACGAGTGGGTTCACGTCGGTAGTGCAATGGGTGGAATTCGAACCGGTGACCACAAGATCACTAGTCTGAAACCCAAGCCATTGGGCTACGGCCGCGTAAACTTAAAACGACCGGTTTTGTTTCCGGAAAAAAAAAACAAAGATTTTTTTTTGTTTGGATTGGCAGTCCTTTTGTATACCTCAGCACAATGGGCTACTCTGTGATGATGAGGTATCGCGCCCCCCCCCCCCCCACAGTGTTCTTCGGCTATGATGTGGTGTCACCACTAAAACCCCACAATGTTTTTCGGCAACCTCGTCCGGGCCATGAGTCACTTGTGCATTGTGCGCAGCCTGGACGCGTGGTAGCCTGCTTATTTCTGGCCCTGGCTTGTTCTAGAGGGAAACCCTTCTCCTAATCTATTGAGACGTGAGCGCAGAACACATACGCCAATTTCTCGAACCTGTTCTGGTTGGGTGGCAGACTAATGAGTCACACACTCACGTCCCGTCTAAATTGGTACGTGTCTACTACCGATTCTGCTGACAGTAGTTCACTTGTTTAATTAAAATTAAAAAGTCAAAACACGATTGTTTATCCTATAAAAAGTTAAAACCATCCAATGAAATGTTGATTAAGATACTAATTCCGTAATTTTAAATGCTAGTTCTAGTCCGCAATTATGTGCAAAACGCTCACTCACGTCTGAACTATGGCATTATTTTGTGGGGTAATAGTGTTGATGCCATAAAACTATTCATTCTGCAAAAGAAATGTGTGTGAATTCTGGCAAATATAGACGCCGTGAAGAGTTGCCGGTCTCATTTTAACAAATTAAACATCCTTACACTAACATGCATGTAAATATTGGAAACGTGTAAATTTGTAAAAGAACACCCATCACTATTTCCCCTAGCGAGTGACCAACGACCGCAAAATCGCAGTTGCAGGCACCCTAATAAGCTAGCCATACCCCCTCTAAACTAGCTATGTTTCATTCGGGCCCCATGGCCATGTGTGTCAAAATATATAATAAAATATCGGAAAGCATAAAAAATATAAAACTGGAAACCTATTTAAAAAAGAACTGCAAAAATATTTAAAACAGAAATGTTACTATAATTTAAATGACTTTTTTGAAAAAAAGTGACAAACAATTACGACCTTTTGACTCCCAATGATTATATTATAATCAGAATGCCATAAATTATTATCAGTAAATGTGTGTATTGTTAAATATTTTAGTTGAATGTCTTGTTTGAATTTATATAATTGTATTTTTTTTTCATATTAAAATGATTATCGACCTATTGACATGACTCAAAATTGAATTAGGATTAGAAATAAGAAAATTACGAAATCTATAAAACAATGTAACTATTTAAATTGCCGTGTGATTTCCGGCTTAGAATAGACCACCCCATGTCTTCCCATGGGTGTCGTAAAAGGCGACTAAGGGACATATGGCTGATGGATGGGCAGCAGCATATATTATTAGCTCAAGGTTTAAATCTTACTGCGATCACCAATCCGTCTGCCAAGCGTGGTGATTATGGCAATATCCCTCTACGATCCTGGCTTGCCAAGGTCTTTTAAGAGGTGGCCCATGTTCAGCAGTGGACGTAAATGGGCTGTTGATGATGATGATGATGATTTAAATTGAATGTAACTTTATAGCACATATTATAAATTTATAACCTACTGTTCCTGTGCCCTAACAGGGTTCATGTTGGTAACATTATATTCTACCTATAACACCCCATGAAGAAAGCAATAAATGAATTGAATTGAATTTGTGGTGAAGTTGTTTTCATCAAAAAGGCTAAACTACAATTTTTACAGTACTGATTTGTAGTCCACTAATACTAATAGCGTTAGTGATGTGCAAGCCTCGAGGCTTACCCTTACAGACGAGGCGAGCCCTGTAAACGACACCAAACTCTAGCTCGGTGTCGTTTACAGGGCTCGCCTCGAGCTTTTTTGAAGTCTCGAGTCCTTTTTGAAGGCTCGAGCCCTTTTCGAAGGCTCGAGCTCTTTTGAAGACTCGAGCCCTTTTCGAAGGCTCGAGCTCTTTTAAAGCGCTCGATCGATCTCGAAGCATTTCTCCTTAGCGCACTTTTCTGCCCTCTTGTTTTAATGGAAGCTGATGAATGAAAATAAGTAGAGGTAAACCACAATAGATTTAGCGTTTACCGTGCAATTTATTCTAATTTTGAAGACTTGAGTTCTTTTGAAGGCTCGAGCTCTTTTGAAGGCTCGAATTCCTTTGAAGGCTCGAACTCTTTTGAAGCCTCGAGGCTTGGCTCAAAAAAATCGTGGCTCGGTTAGGCGCCGAGCTTACCGAGCTCACTGAGTCTTGCCATTCTGCCTCGAGGCTTCAGAAATAACACTCGACGCCTCGAGGCTTGTACGTCACTAAATAGCATATCTACTTAGGTACGCATTTTTACGGTTACGACGTTTATATACATATCACGCCCTATTATTTTCAAGACGGTAAAAATGTCACCCAGTATATATACATATGTGAGCATTCATATCACTAATTAATAAGTTTTGAAGGAATGGTGTTCGAGTCCTCGAAAGTGAAACAAGTTTTTGTGAAAGCAACTGCGATTGCGCTAATCATACTTGAAATTATCCGTGTGGTTTCCCAGTCTTACCATAGTCTTTCCATGGGTGTCGAAGTATCAGCCTGGCAGGCCGGTTGGTGACTGCAGTTTTATGTCGACATCAGACGATTAAAAGAATCTTTGTTGTATAACAATACTAGCGGCCCGCCCCGGCTTCGCACGGGTGGACTTTTATACCCTACCCCTGCCCTACCCTACCCTACCCCTACCCTACTCCTACCCTACCCCTACCCTACCCCTACCCCTACCCTACCCCTAGCCTACCCCTACCCTACCCCTACCCTACACCTACCCTACACCTACCCTACCCTACCCCTACCCTACCCTACCCCTACCCTACCCTACCCCTACCCTACCCCTACCCTACCCTACCCCTACACTACCCTACCCTACCCTACCCTACCCTACCCTACCCTACCCTACCCCTACCCAAAAGTATCCTATGTCCTTCTCCCAGTTCATAGCTACCTCCCTACCAATTTTCAGCCAAATCGGTTCAGCCTTTCTTGAGTTATAAATAGTGTAACTAACACGACTTTCTTTTGTTTTTAAAATGTATTCTGCTATTCGGGACGGAAACAAATCCAACAAATCAAAAACCATGGCAATCGGTCCAGCCGTTCTCGAGTTATAAGTGTTGTAACAAACACGACTTTCTTTTATATATATAGATTACGACGTATCACCTATTCCCTAGTCCGTGGTAGTAAATGAACCGATAAACCGATGACTGCATGTTTCTTTTATGTTTCACACACCCTCGTTTCAATATCATCGTTGACTATAATTTTATAACACTATATCACTGTATTCGCAGTATAATGATTAGAAATAGGACAAAGTTTAAAAAAGCTTGCCAAAAGTAGTCGAGAAACTTATTTAGATCACACAGGTATTGTAATTCGTTCGATTTTTTCAGCAAGAAGATTGTTTGTGTAAAATCAAAAACAGCTTTATAGGTTTCGTTTGATGGTTGAAGTACGCTTCACGTTTTAATCATTAATATTAAAAAAAAACCTCACCGGTCTTCCTGAAAAATCCTCATAATGACATCACACATCTTCAATCCACAAACAAAGAATAAAAAAGACGACAAAATTCCACTACAATACACAATATCCGTAGAAACATGAACGCCGTGACGTCACAAGTGTGCTATCAACGTTTGCCGACGTTTGTCTCAAACGTTTCCGGCCGGGGAAGAACCTGTTACCGGCGACACTCAGTGCGACAGGCAAACACTTGGTATGAGCACACTTGTGAACCACAAAGACCTCGCGTCACACCGCACTGTAATCTTTGCATGTATGGTTACAGATTTTGAATAAATTCGAAACAACACCTGTCCAAGTCTGAGAAAACTGAGACTGAATCTAAATGAAATTTGACACAGAGATATTCTTTCTATTCCAGAATAAACTTGTATTCCATAATATATGTGGGATCAGGAGTAGAGCTAATTCAGCAAATAAAAAAATGGTAATCCGTTCGATCGTGTTTTATTTTCTTTTTCCTTTCCAAACTCGCTTTCACTCATTCCGGTATTCGTAATCCTTCAATCTTATCTTATTTAATCTTTGTTCATTCATCGCTTTCTTATTGGCTACTAAACCACTTCCGCATTCCGTTCATAAATCATCTTAACATTTGTCACACCTTTCGTTCACAAACAAACATCTTCACTTACCTTCGGACACACCTAACTTACATTCCCACATATATACCAATGCGTACCACTAAACAGTACAGAGTAATATGTAATGATAACGTAAGTGATAGTTTTTGTAAAATTGTACTTATTATTGTATTTTGTTATAACAGTAAAATTAAGTTCAAATTTACAATAGAAGCACCAAATTGGATGTCGCCAACACACCTAGTACTGCGTAGTGATTTTATTCAAAAGAAATATATATTTTGCATGGAAAGGTAAAATGTATTGTTCCACTTTGAATTGAATTTTCTTCACTAACGTTATCACAATACAATATACAATACACCGGACAAGAAATCTTTGTATAAATTTTAATATTTCTTCCACCAATCCACCTGCCAAGCGTGGTGATGATGGCAAAACCCTCCCTCGGGAGGAGGCCCATGTTCAGCAGTGGACGTTATACGGGCAGATGATTATGATGAAAGGTTTGGTAAATATTTTTGAAGCACATTCTATATACGCCCATTCCGGGCCGTCAATCGTATCCATGCCCAATAATGCCCGTCCCACAAATACGTGAAGCCCAAACTGGAATGTATCCATAGGATGTTGCGTTGATGATTACTTTACCGCGAAGCATTTGCAACTTAATAAATGAAATAGCAAAAGCCACGTGGCTAAATACCTACTCATGTTCGTTCGAAAATAAATAAAAGTAACATGATGTTCGGTGTAAACGGCGTCTCCCATTAAAGGCACAGTCTTCGGACAGGTTTTATTTCACACGTAGCGGCGGTGTGAAGTGTAGGCTATACGTACTGCATCTCTCGTTAGCCAAATAATATTCAGTGAAAATATAACAGATTAAAATTTCTTGAATAACTTAACTAAAAACTTACAACATCCGATTGAAAACGTAGAAGAAAGAGTTCCAACCATTTTGTCTGTAACATATAGACCTATTCTATATGCACGGCCCTGACTGGCTGAATGCCTAAATATTCACAAAGGTTCTTCTGCCCTACCTCGAAAACTATCTAACGATCTTATTGGCACGTGACCGGCCTAAACCATAAATATATAAGATGTGTCTAACTGTGCATAATGACACGCAGTTACAAGAATAGAAAAAATACATTATAGAATAGAAATAATTTGTATAAACTGGCCAAGTGCGAGTCGGACTCGCGCACGAAGGGTTCCGTACAATTTTTAAGTCCTACTTGTTGTCGTTACTGACATCGAGCAAAAAAGGGGCAAAAAAAAACCAAAAAAGTTTGTTGTATAGGATATTTGATCTCTTAAATATTTATTTTATTTTATTTTTACTATATTTGTTGTTATAGCGGCAAGAGAAATACATCATCTGTGAACATTTCAACTGTCCAGCTATCGCAGTTTTTGAGATACAGCCTTGTGACAGACAGACAGACAGACAACGAAGTCTTAGTAACAGGGTCCCGTTTTTACCCTTCGGATACGGAACCCAAAAAATCTGATTTTAAGTTTACCTTAAACCACGGGCATTCTAGGCGACAGATGTACAGCAACATGTGTCGGCGACATGTCTAGCATGGCAATTTTGCTCGACATGTCTGGTAATATAGCGAAACACGTGCGCTAATCATCGCAATGTTCTTTACTAATATTAAAAAGAGGAAAGATTTTATTGTTTGTTGTTAGGCTCCGAAATTATTGCCCCGAATGTAATTCAAACCCAGAATCATAGAAGCCACTGCCGAAACCATTAAGCCACTGGTGCAATCAGATGTGGGAGAAGAGCCTGGTGCTAAATGAGATGAGCCAAGGCCCTACCCCCGCGGCCATGCTATAATAACGTCTGAGGTGTGCTGAAAAGTAGCGTATGTGCTCGTACAAAGGCTTTAAATATGAGTGACGTCATTCATCTGAGAGTGTACCAACGAAACAACGAATATTTCACTAGTTATTAGCTAGTCGCTGTGACCAATACGGTCAGGATATGATATGTACACTTATACTAGCTGCGCCCCGCGGTTTTACCCGCGTTTCTCTGCTCCAGTGAGCCGGAGCGTGATGTTTTGTAGTCTGTATGTTAATCCAGCGTCTATCCCGGTGCTGGTTTAGGTATCTGTGTACCAAATTTCATTTAAATCGGTTCAGTAGTTATGGCGTGAAAGACCGGCAGACAGACAAACGTACAGAGTTACTTTCACATTGATAATATAAGTAAGAATAATGTCTTCTACTCAGATGGCTTTTGTTTTGTACCTATACTCACCATAAATCGCACCTACTATGTTGTCTCTGCACCACCCTAAGGTCGACTGGTAGATAAGTCCACCTCAGTACAAATTGTTGTTCTAAAGTTTTAAATAAATTTATAAAATGAATAAGGTATTCCTCAAAGCGCTACCATTTTGAGGCCCTCCGAATAAGGCGCTCTTTTTTTATTCCTCGAAGCGCTCCTATCAGTAGCTTTGAATGTTTACTAAACGAATTACTACTCTTAACACTGGTAACTAAAATATTTTTTTGGGAGCCGCAACTGAAAGGAGCGCTCTGAGGAATAAAAAAGGAGCGCCTCATTCGGAGCGCCTCAAAATGGTAGCGCTTCGAGGAATACCTCAAATGAATATCTCAACGGTTTGTAGTTTCTTATCTTAATTATTATATTTCTGGGTGGATGTGACAAATCTGAGAAGAGCTGACAAAAAAACAGGTAATTGGCATGACCTAGAAGGTAGAATAAAATAAAAAGAATTTAGCTGTTTTAATTAGCTCGTTTTTCGAATTATCTAAGTATATATATATTTTTTTTATTTGCCGTTTATGTCCCACTGCTGGGCAAAGGCCTCCCCCATATATTTCCAAGTGCTCTTTTCTAGTGCCTTTTCGGATCGACCATCAAGGTACATGTCTAGATCGTCCTGCCACCTCTTTTTGGGCCGACCTCGGCGGCGTTTATTTGTTTTAAAGTATTTTATTCATTCATGTAATTAACTAATTAGAAACATCAATGTACTATGGTTCAGCTCATTTATCCCAGAACTTTTTTATTCCTGTAAATGTTTGCCAACAATTTTATGCTAAATTATAATGGTAGGTGCTTAGTTTTCTCATCTTCGGCAGTTTTATTATAGTGTAATAAAATTCTCGAAGGAAAATGAGGAAGATTGTTTGCCCGTAGCCAACAGGTATATAATAAAATGCTCTTTTATGGCAGATTCTTTTGTAATTTAAAACTGAAATTTAACCATCTTTAGAAATAAAAAAGTGTATACTAAACTCTGTTCTTATATTATTTGTTTATCAATGTGAAAAATACTCTGTGTATTATTTATTTTGACAAATTTAAATTACTTATTTATTTTTTATTTATATATATCTCCGGCGGTAATTGCGCGCATTTCTACCGCCGCTGCAGCGTATTCGCGCGCTGGCGGTGGGATATGTGGGACTCGCCCTCTCCATAGCGTGGTATGCTAAACTCATACCACGAGGAGAGGACCCTACCACTAAAACCCCCCGGACACTCCTTCGATCCGCATGAGCAATCCGGCCCCCCCACGGCACCCGCGGGCTATATGGTACCGCGGGATCTTCTTGACCACACTTACAGTGGCCCATTTGCCCAATTATATGGACGCCCGGAGTGTAGAGACGTCCCTACTCCTCATGGGTCAGCCTCGAAGGGAGCGGGGCCCATGTGCCCCACTCCCCGACAGGGCGGTAGGCGGCAGACCTTGCGACCTTGCCCAAAGCATTTATTTCAAGCAGACAAAGTTACGGGCATAAGCTAGTTAAATATTGAATTTTCACTCTTTACTATCAAAAGTTATTGTAATTAATATACAATTCTATTTTTCTTTTATAATTTAAGTAAGTAACTTTAAGGCAATGATTAAGGTACAAATGTACAATTCATTCAGATCGTGCTCGTATTGGCACCGAAAGCTTAAATTCAGAGCGCATGAGGAAAACGTTCGTGCATGGGCTTCACTGACACTCTGTCGACTACTCTTAAATTCAGGCAGTAAACTATCACATAATAACAAGGTTAGGATTTCCAAAAATAAATTGTTTCACATAATCTAGAATTTAGTCTCTTATCTAGTAAGACTCGGAAATGATCCTCGAAAAGTTTGCTTGATTGCTTGCACGTTTTTAATGCAATATATACTATCTTTACCTACTAATAGTATTTGTTTATTTGCTTGAACGCGCAAATCTCAAGTACTACTGGTCCTACTTGAAATAATCTTTAATTATGAAATTCTCATAGAAACGGGAGTTATGTAAGTGAAATTGCGTGACAGAAGCTAGTTTCTTTGTCAAACACAACGTAATAATAAAGCATTCAGCAAAGGTTGTTTTTAAATTCCCATACATTTCGTATCTCAACTAAATAAACTTCAAATTTGTATTGAAACGTATTTTAAATCAAATCGACGTTAATACATATGAAACGCGATATGAAATACGTATGTGTCCAATTTAAGAGTTATAATTGATCAGTTCAGTTATTGAAAGCTGCTTCAATTTCCACGGTGACTGCATTTCAGCGAGGCAGCGGGGTGGTATGTATATGCGAGATTTATATTCCTCTTTCAATAATATGATAGAAATAAAACATATTAAAACTAAAAGTAGCGAAACTAAGCTAAAACTAACTTATAAAATAATGAAAAGAGAGAAAAAAAACTTAATGGTGTCGTGGGACACCAGGTAGGAACGAAGTTCCTTCGGCTAATGTAGAATCGACACAATTTGCAAAAGCAAAATCGTGCTCAATTTTATGTAGGTTTTCTTGATTTTTCTCTTAAATTTTGCTGATTAGTTTTTTTTTTAAGTACAGGAAAGTTAACTACTTTCCTGTGTGGAAATTCAGTATTTTAGGAAATAATAAATTACGGAAAAAAAAATCGTAATTCAAATTATCAACTAAAATAACAAATTATGTCTCTTTATTTTTGTTTGACAACATAAAACTACATAGAAATAGAAATAATTACAAATTACAAAAAAATAGTCTTGAAAGTATTTTATACGGCTACTCGCACCCGCTCCGTCGGGGCTCGACCCTCGACCGAGTCTCGCTCGCCGTCGCGCGTTCGTCGCGTCGGCCCGCCTCGCGAAGGTTCGGCCACGTTCGGGCGGCCGGGCAGGTCTCGCTACGATACAATTTCGCATGAAAGTATTTGTTTGTAAACACGATTGTGCCCCTTATTATTTACTAGCTTTCCGCGCGCGGTTTCACCCGCGTAACTGCCGTTCCCGTTGATCCTTTATAATAAAATATAGCTTATAGCCTTCCTCGATAAATGGACTATCCAACATTGAAAGAATTTTTTTTTTTTTAAATCGGACCCGTAGTTGCTGAGATTAGCGCGTTCAAGCAAACAAACTCTTCAGCTTTATCTATTATGGAAAATAACTCATTATTAGGTACCAATTCTTTGCGTTTTTATACTCGTGATAATTTCTCAACGAAATGTCCGATTGGAATAAAACAAAAAGTATTTTACTTCTACATAAATACCCTTAATAACATAATGCTTAATTTGGATAAGGATTAATATTATGATATACATTTAACGTAGTCTTTCTTCAGACGATTTAATATTTTTTTATGAACATAAAAGCGGTTATTGTGACTAAACTATGATAGTTAGATTTATGCTCTCGCGGAGTTTTTTGTAGATCTTAATAAGACCGTAATACATCATTTTGTTCTATTGTCAATAGTTTTTGCAGCGCACGCATAAATAGGTTTTCGCTTTTACACTTTGGGTTACAAAAGCGCAATTTTCTTACGGATCCTTAATTTTTTTGAAAATAAAATAAAGCCAATAACCTTTCTCAATAAATCCAAAACTGAACGAATTTTTGAAATCGGACCAGTAGTTCCTGAGATTAGCGCGTTCAAACCAACAAACAAACGGATCAATTTCCTATTCAGGTCTCATTTAACGGTTTTATTCCACGGACTTTTTCTTACGGTTTTACTATCACATTTTTTTCAGTTCGGTCGCCCAGCAAAATCCCTATCTCCTCCAAGCCTGCCGTAAGGAACTTCGTTCCAAAAAGACATAAAAAAGAGTAACTAATCTTGTATTTTAGAAATATAATATAGTCCTCTTGAACAAAATCGGTCAGGGTGATCAATCTCTTATGGGTACCCGGCCCCCGCCAACAGCGGATCGAAGAAGTGTCCGGGGGGTTTTAGTGGTGTAGGGTCCTCTCCTCGTGCTATGAGTTTATCATACCACGCTCTGGAGAGGGCGAGTCATACATATCTCACAGCCAGCGCGCAAATACGCTGCAGCGGCGGTGGAAATGGGTGACCGCATTTACCCCCGGACAACAAAAAAAAAGTGTTATCAATATCTAAGGAACCATTAGTAGCTATAACATTCAAAAATACGTCTAACAAAAAATCACATACATACAAAATTGGAACATAGAACAGAACTAAAAGCTAAAACTAAAGGATGGGCATCTATCAGCACAAGAATACTCACCATCTTACTGCGATCACCAATCCGCCTTTTTTTTGTCCGGGGGGAAATGCATTTACGCATTCCCACCGCCGCTGCAGCGTATTCGCGCGCTGGCGATGGGATATGTGGGACTCACCCTCTCTTTAGCGTGGTATGCTAAACTCATACCACGAGGAGAGGACCCTATACCACTAAAACCCCCCGGACACTCCTTCGATCCGCCGTTAGCGGGGGCCGGGTACGCTTAAGCGTTCCGACTCCCCGACGACACCCGCGGCCAATGGCACTTCGGGGTCTCCTGGATCCCTTATCCGCCTGCCAAGCGTGATGATTACGGAAACAACGACCATGGCTTGCCAAGTTCTACTAAGAGAAAAGCCCATGTTCAATAGGGAAAGTAATCTGGCTGATAAAGTTGTTTTTTTTTCTGACTAGTAAAATGTTGTTAGCAGCTACATACATCCAGGCAGCCACACTCCGCTATCGAAAGTTTAATTAAAGCACAACGAATAAGGTGTAATATTTCTCGCTTCGTTCCGAGGCTTCTGTTAACGGAACAAATCTCGCTGCGATGTAGTTTCGTGAAAGTTAATGGCTTTTAGGATATAATATCAAATATGGTAATTGTAATTTAAAGACAACCTCCGTAGCGTAGTGGTAATTGGCTCGCTTTAAATCTCGGAGGTCGTGGGTTCGATCCCCACACCGGACAAGAAATCATTGTGTAAATTCTAAGATTTCTTTCCGGGTCTGGTTGGTTGAGGGACTACCCTCCGTGCCTCGGAAAGCAAGTTAAGTTCCGATTCTTATAACATCGTCTATAATAATCGTATATCAAGGAATGGGCAGCAGTGTTTCCTTGTGTGGTACAACATAATACTGCGGTCAAAAATCCGCCTGCCAAGCGTGGTGACTATGGCAAATACCCTCCCTCGGGAGGAGGCCCATGTTGAGCAGTGGACGGTATACGGGCTGATGATGATGATGATGCCTTTTAATTTAACGAATGTTTTTAATGACTAGCTATTAGGTACCCGCGACTTGTTCCGTGTAAAATAAGGATTTTATAAGATATCTAAAAACGAAAATCCCGTCTAAATTGGTACTACTGTTTTGAAGATTAGGCGGAATAAACGAACAAACATACAGACAGACAAATAAAATGTTCTTAGAATTTGATAAAATTATCTTAGAAACAGAGAAAAAAAGTTACTGAGATTAGCTGGTAAAAACATATTTTTTTATTGTGTATTTTTTATTAGTATCCTGCCTACATTCTTAAGCACTTAGTAAAACCTATGATTTATTCATCACAAAATTTTATATAGCTGTTAGAGTCCAACTTCCATCCATCCATTGGTACATAACGCGGACGAAGTCGTGGGTAGCATGTTGTTATTAATAAAATGTCAACATAGCCTTAGGCTGTGTTCAAACCAAACTGACTTTCAGCCGCCGAATGTGAGCAGGCTCACTGTAAGCCCCAGTGTAAACGTGAAGATAAACGGTATTGTTTGTTTACAGTATGCTGACAATACGCTATAGCTTACAATACGCCAATGGTGTGAACAAAACAGCCGGCTTGTATACGTTCAAACCGTGTGCGTACGCTGAGCGGCCGACTATTTTCAAGCTGGATCCAATACGATGACGTTTAGCTACGTAACCAATCAGCGACGGCGGAGCGTAGTGACACGCGATATTAATTGGCTGCCGAATGTCAGCGTCTACGCATAGCGTAATAGCGTATCGTCGGTTAGATGTGAACGAAAAAGTGAATATGTATGGAAACACAATAAACTGCGTAATGTTCGCTCACTTTCGGCGGCTGACAGTCAGTTTGGTTTGAACACGGCCTAAGTAACAAAAAATGTGAGACAAGTTTACTTCCTTGTTCTTTAACAATGGCAGGCGGTGTCTTAGTTATTAGTGTGAACACAACAGATGTAAACCTTGATTAGCGGAACGTTTCGTACTTCTACTGAGGGAATATAAAACTACGTAGGCTTATAAGGGGCATTTTCGTGCATTGCGGCCGATCGCAACGGCATGTTCGACAATATCTAGAATATTTACACAAAGATTTCTTGTCCAGTGTGGAGATCGAACCCACGACGTCCGAGATTTAAAGCGAGCCAATTACCGCTACGCTACCGAGGTTGAAAAGTTCTAAGATTTCTTTCCGGGTCTGGTTGGTTGAGGGACTACCCTCCGTGCCTCGGAAAGTTCGTTAAGCTGTTGGTCCCGATTGTTATAACATCATCTATAACAAACGAACCAAGGAACGGGCAGCAGCGTTTCCCCTGTGTATTACAACATAACACTGCGGTCACCAACCCGCCTGCCAAGCGTGGTTACTATGGCAAAAACCCTCCTAAAAGGCTCATGTTCAGCAGTGGACGTTATACGGGCTGATGATGATGATGATAATCTAGAATATGAGCATGCATGGCGCCGTTTCCGAGGTCTGCGACAGATGGGACCGGCCAACCTCCGAAACGGCGCTATACATTCTCATACTCTGAATATTGTCGCATAAGCCGCATTGGCGTAGATAGGTAATCAAGGGCCCTGGGGCAAAAAAAAACTGCTGCCTACTGTTAAGGTGTTATCAATATATATACATATTTTATGCTATAATAGGATTGCTAGTAAGGTTATGGGGTCCTCGGGGGCCTCGGGGCATTGCCCCGCTCAGCCCTTCAGGCAGCTAAGCCAATGATCAGCCGCTCGCGTCGCCTGCCGCGTGCGATCAATCGCGATAAAAAATGAAGAGATACGTAGAAGAAGGCGGGTTATCGACATAGCCCAACGGATGAAGCGTAGCGTAGCACCTACTAGATGGACGGATGATCTGGTTAAGGCCGTGGGATTACGGTGGATGCAGGCCGCTTCTAATCACAACAACTGGAGATCTATGAGAGAAGCCTATGTCCAGCAGTGGACGTCCTAAGGCTGAAATGAAGTTTGTTTGTAACAATTAAGATTTTTTGTAGCTACGGAGCTATACCAAGTACAATAGTAGATACGTTTTCAAACATTAACCACCATGCGTTCGAGTTGGGAAAAACCCCACCCCACCAATATACATATTTAGCTGTGGATTTACACTGCTGAATATGTCCCTCCTCTTTAACAGACCATGGATAGCCAGGGTTGTTGTAATTACCGTAATCGGATTCGGTAATCGCATTAGTTTCAGTATAACTAACTGTGGTCATACAAATAATTGTCCCGGGTGGGAATCGCACCCATGACACCATTTCTCAAGAGCAACTACCGTAACCATTAAGCTACCGGTGGAGTTATTTAAAATGTTTATAAATTTCACACTCGTTTATTCACGCCTACTTCCGAGACGAGTAAACAGTAAAATCGTTTTTTTTTATTGTGACACCAATGTACTGTAAATCTTCATTAAATAGTTTCCACACATTTCTTTACTTCATTCTCTAAAACAGACAGTTCTATGTGTAATAAGTCTGTCTGTGTGTATATAAAAACGCACGTTCGGTACTAGGAGAGGCGTCAGAGAGCAGCATCCGTTCTTGGCTTAATGAGCTTTCTGTATGTTGACTCGCCTGCAATTAGCCCCGTTGCTACCATAGTTTTGTGCAAAGTTTCAATACAATGAAACAGATATAGTTACTAGAATTTCACTTTGAATGATGATGGAAAACTAGCTCTTGTTTTGTAGGTTTTTTTTTTACGGACAAACATTTGTGTAGGTGAGTTTCGGCCCTATTAAATGGTTTATAACCTACGAACTCTTGTACGGTTTGCCTTAATATAAATGCCCCCGGAAAATAATAAGCTACTAATACTTTCGAGCCACTCATACTGTTAAATACATTTGCCAGTTTCAATGAATGCGCATAATTATTATATTATGTACTTAATTGTTATGACACTTGACCTAACCTAACCAAATGAGTCTTTGCTACTGTTGTAACAAAACAAAAAAACGTCAATTTCAATAAGTCCTGTTAAACCTTATAGGTATAGGTTTTTTTTAACCACCCGAAACGTCGTGAGTTGATCAACTAACTAGTCAAAGTCAAAGTCAATAATATCTTTATTCATATAGACACAATTCAAAAATAATTAAATCATGTTCTTATGATGCGTCCATTTCTTTTCCTACCACCAGTTCAAAGACGTGGCAACTCTGAGAAGAACTGGCAAGAAACTCAGAGGAATCCTGTTTTAAATAATCAATTTATCATTTATTTTACAATATTGTTAAGCAGCAGTGTCATTCCAGACCAAGTTACTCCCAAGCCATTCTGTCACTTACATAATCTGATATTTTAGTAAGTTGATCAACTGCCTAGTAAGTTGATCGACATACGATTCTTATCATTTTCCGGTGACATAAATAAGTTATAGAGCCTTTCAGAGAATGAACTGCCGTCACGGGGGGAACGACACTGTGGTGCCTTGATCAAAAAAAATACTCGTTGAGTAAGTCGAAAACCTGCATTTAAATAATTTAGTGATAATTATGATGAAATCTATAGTAAAATGATTGGTGGAGACAACATAATAGAAATACATACCATTTTTTTTAAGTTGAGTAATGAAAAAGCAATAGAGGATGAAACGTCATAGGATAAATACATGCTAAAACAGATGTTAATACAAGTAAAACACAATATGGTGGACTTAAGAGAGCATCAATAAATTTATGCAGTCATTCCAATAAAGTTAATTAAATAAATCCCAAAAGTACAACCGAACAGAAGTGTTTCAAATAAATTCTCTTTAAAATAAAATGAAAGATGGCGGTCATATTTCTGTGTCATTGGCCCTCAACCGAATATAAATCTGAACAACCGTAGAACAGGATTTGTTCTTAATTTGAAATTCAAATTCTGTAGCGGAAAAATGTAGCCTACCCATTGCCCATGAAAACAGAGAAAAATGTACCCATTCAAACATAATTACCATAAAAAATGTAAAAAATAAACACTTATTTCGGAATGAGTCGCAGATATTTTTGCCACAAATCTTTTTATCGTGCATTTACATAATTCTACAGTTTAATTTTAAATAGCGAAGCGATTGTGATTTATTTGATTTTTCTTTAAGATAATGCTTTAATAATTTTGCTTGTTATTTTTTTAAAGAATTGATTTAGATCATTTAATTTTGTTATTCTTTTTTGAGATAGAAATAACGTGTCATTAATTTTTCATTTAAAGTTGAATGAAAATCTTATTAAAACCATCTACGACCGTTCAAAAAGAATGTTATCTTGTTAAAATCTGCCACAGTCGTTGTTATTTTTAAAAATAAATATTTTTGAAACATAGAATAAAATACGTTTTTAAATTTGAAATATAAGAATTGAATAATAATTTCAAGATTTATTTTGAAAGATAGCATTTACCTCGAATCTGGGCCTCTACCATTTTATCTCTGCGGTCTAGCTTTCAGTCTTGGAGGTCATGTCAAAAAATTGTCTGTTAAATTGCACCATAACGTAAGGATTTTTATCAGCGACCAACTTCATTAAAGTATTCTTTCTGTACAGTCGCGCACAACATGATAAGTTTTGTATAACAGCAATATAAAGACGAACTAAGAACGTTTGGTGAAACGGAAGAATGTTTTGCACACAGATGTCATTCTTATAATAGGTGCAGACCATCTTGGTGCTTGATTTTTTATTTTATTTTGTTTTTGTTTACAGTGACAAGTAACAGAAAGAGATGAGTGGAAAAAGATGACATGCTGTGCCGACTCCAGTTAGGGATAAGGACAGGAAGAAGGAAACAGAGACAATTAAATTAACATACAGAAACAAAGATAAAATACGATGAAGAAAATAATATTTGAAGAAAGAAGGTAAAATTAATAAAAAAAATCAGTTTTATTACAAATATGGCCGTCGTTACACGGCCATATCGTGGCCGTTTATTTTATTATCGTTTAAGTGTTAACATCACATATCGACACCCAATATGAATAACATTGTAACTTTAATTGCACTTTAATACAAATTTGTATCTTCTGCTGAATCCATATGTGATAAATTTGTATTAAAGTGTAATTGGAGTTACAATGTTATTCATATTGGGTGTCGATATGTCGTATTATGTGGCGGCTATGACATTTTGATGCCGTTTGCTAGAGAATCGGAAGACCAATCATTTCAGCTAATTATAAAAACACATTATTCAATAGGTAAAAATAAAGGAAATGTAAAATGGAATGGTGTTAGTTTTTATTTAATGTTACGTAGTTTATATTCGCCTGAAAATACACTTTTTCTTAAATATGTGGTATTGAAACTTAAGCGACGATTGTTAATTGATAATAAATAAATCGGACTAAGCCTAAAATTACACCTGAATTCCCAGAGCCTCCGTTACTATACAAACCTTTTAATTTTTTAAATCAATATTTAACACAACTGCATATTATATCACAATTTATTAGTTACAGTTTATTTTTACGTTATAATCCTGACAATTACAACTATAACATATAGTTGTAATTGTCATGCTAAGTATACCTTAGCGCTAAATAAATTTATTTTGTTATTGGGTGGGAATTATATTATAAAGTAAAAGTTTGAAATTCTGGTAATTATTAGTTTAATTCGATAAAAATCTAATTGGAAAGCCTATATTTTAATATCACATAGTACCCACCTACTTATATTTATCATTATTATCTTCTTTCCCAAAACAAGATCGACAAGTATCAATAACCTGCAGGCGTAGTATTTACGTATCGCAGATGTGCCAGTTTGAGCAGTGACGCGCCATAAACTGGCTAAATCGCTTGTTGCCGCCCATTTGCATAAGCGTAAACTCGACGAACAAACGCGCCGAAGTAAGTTAGTACCTAAGCACTAACGTAAGCTAAAAATATTTTCTATGTCGTTTAAGCTAAAGACTGCTTTGTTGGTATAGCGGTTATATAGCCTAGTTGCGGGTTCGAATTTAGGGTTGGGCAAGAAATATTGTCTCGAGACAAATTGAATAAAATAACTAAAGAATTTTAGTTTACAAGTAATTGGTTTATTACAGGTATGTGACTAGCCTTCAGCCTGGTTTCTTCATTATCATCACATCATCAGCCCATATAATGTCCACTGCTGAACATGGGCCTCCTTCCGGGGGAGGGTATTTGCTATAGTCACCACGCTTGGCAGGCGGATTGGTGACCGCAGTATTATGTTGTACCATACAAGGAAACGCTGCTGCCCGTTCCTTGATATGCGATTATTATACATGATGTTATAACAATCGGGACTAACGGCTTAACGTGCTTTCCGAGGCACGGAGGGTAGTCCCTCAACCAACCAGACCAGGAAATAAATTTTAGAATTTACGTCACGACTTCTTGTCCGGCTTGGGGATCGAACCCACGACCTCCGAGATTTAAAGCGAGCCAAATACCGCTACGCTACGGAGGTTGTTCAGCTTGGTTTAATCATATAAAAACAACAAACAAAGAAACGTGAGAAGGCTGTAGGGGGAAAACCTCGGCTCAGGGCGGTCGTTGTCAAGAGGGTTTGTCGAGTGATGAATGATGACTTTTAAAATTTTAAGAGGTGTTTTGTGTAACTATCATTTATGTTAATATGGAGACAATCTCGATTTTCCAATAAGAGCTTACCTTTTCTTTAAGCATAATTAAATACTAAGTGACATAACTCAGTAGGAACAATCAAGAAAAGAAGAGCGAGGTAATGTTATTAGTCTTATATTAGCTACAAGGCTTTTGCAACTTCACATGTTTATAAAAACGAGCAGGATTCCAGCTGTATTGATTAAAAAACTACATGGTGGCTCTTCAGATTTTAAGAGGAGTTTACTCCAACTGTCATATCATCATCATTATCATCATATACGCTTGTATAGAGTCGATGGTTTTGCCATAACCACGCTTGGCAGACGGTTTGATGAGTGAAGTATTATGCGGTTTTACCCCCGTTACTCAGCTCCAGTGGGTCGGAGCGTGATATATGTTAATCCAGCGTATAACCTATCCCAGTGCAAATTTTCAGCCAATGCCAATCAGTAATTTTGCGTGAAAGAGTAACAAACAACCATCCATCCATCCATACTTACAAACTTTCGCGTTTATAATATTATAGTCTAGTCAACAAGTTCAAATTGGTGAAAAATAGAGATAAAGCTCCTAAAAATATGAGTGATACCTCATTGGATTCGGAATGACGTTTAGAAAAATGTTTTCGAAGGAATAATTAGCACGCAAAAAATTACAAAAGTTATTAACAAATTAAGTTGCCAAAAAAAAAGGATTTCATTGTTTTTCATAGAAACAATATATCTAGTCCCTCAACCAATCAGACCCAGAAAGAAGAAACCTAAGATTTAACAAAAAGGTTTTATTTTCATGATTTTTTAAGTTTGAACCCACGATCTCCAACAATACCTTACCTTTTCTCTTAGCACCTTTAAGTATTGAGCCACATAACTCAGCGGGAACGTTCATCATCACACACTCATGATCACGCTATCTGTCACTCGCGCTCCGTTTGACGTCAATAAAAGAATCAAGTTACTTTGTCGAGTAGACTGTAAATCTCGGGGAGGGAGTTGTTTAGATCACACGATTTAAGAAATCGTGACACAAATCGTACCGACATTTTTAACGGTAAAAATGTCGGTACGATTCGCTGTCTTATTCTTTAAAACAAAGAATAAGACAGCGAATTATGGTGTGCTTAGATTAAAAGTTGACTTAACTTTAACTTATAAAACACTAGCGACCCGCCCCGGCTTTGCACGGGTGTAATGCTGATGTATCATACATATCTAAAAATCTATTAAAAAAACCGGCCAAGTGCGAGTCGGACTCGCGCATGAAGGGTTCCGTATCAGTTACAAGTGCGTACCTATTTTTGATATCAAGAATAAAAAAGCATATGTTTATGAAATGAAATGTTATTTTATATTTTTATATTCGAGTTGATTGAATGAAAGGTAAATTGCGGTTTACGATTTATGACGTATTAAAAAAAAACTACTTACAAGATCTCGTTCAAACCAATTTTCGGTGGAAGTTTGCATGGTAATGTACATCATATATTTTTTTTAGATTTATCATTCTCTTATTTTAGAAGTTACAGGGGAGGGGACACACATTTTACCACTTTGGAAGTGTCTCTCGCGCAAACTATTCAGTTTAGAAAAAAATTACATTAGAAACCTCAACATCATTTTTGAAGACCTATTCATAGATACCCCACACGTGGATGTATGTAAGTATGTAAAAATTTTTTTTGAGTTTCAGTTCTATGTATGGGGAACCCCAAAATTTATTGTTTTTTTTTTTTGTGTGAAAATCTTAATGCGGTTCACAACATACATCTACTTGCCAAGTTTCAACATTATAGTTCTTATAGTTTCGGAAAAAAGTGGCTGTGACATACGGACGGACAGACAGACAGACAGACAGACAGACATGACAAATCTATAAGGGTTCCGTTTTTTGCCATTTGGCTACGGAACCCTAAAAACCGCAACAAAATCTGTTGCGTAGTTTTAAAGATCTAAGCATACATAGTGACGGACAGACAGCGGCAAGCGAGTTTCTTTTATACTATGTATCGTACATATGATGATGCTCGCTTTAGGTCTCGGTGGTCGCCGGTTTGATCCTCACGCCGGACATTAAATCTTTGCGTAAATTCTAATGTTTCTTTGGGTCTGGTTGGTTTAAGGACTACTCTCCGTGTATCGGAAATTACGTGAAGTCGTTGACCCGCATTGGTATAACATAATCTATGACATGCACATATTAGGAAACGGGCAGCAGCGTTTCCTTGTGTGTTGCAATATAATATGCGGTCACCATACCGGCTGCCAAGCGAGGCGACTATTGTAACACCCTCCCTCGGGAGGAGGCCCATGCTCAGCATTAGCTTTTATTCAAAATATGATTATATAAAACATGACTAACTAGAGCAGACAATGAGTCTAGGTAAAACGGGGCACAGCTATATGTATTTCATTTTAAAACACCTTTGTTCCTTACACAGTTGTAGATATATTATCATCATCAGCCCGTATAACGTCCACTGCTGAACATGGGCCTCCTCCCGAGAGAGGGTAGTTGCCATAGTCACCACGCTTGGCAGGCGGGTTTGTGACTGCAGTATTATGTTGTACCACACAAGGAAACGCTTCTGCCCATTCCTTGATATACGATTATTATAGATGATGTTATAATAATCGGGACGAACGGCTTAACGTGCTTTCCGAGGCACGTAGTCCCTCAACCAACCAGAAAAATCTTAAGAATTTACACAAAGATTTTCTGTCCGGCGTGGCGTGGGGATCGAACCCACGACCTCCGAGATTTAAAGCGAGCCAAATACCGCTACGTTACGGAGGTTGTAGATATATTATACTTTATAACAATCACATCATTTCTCTTAATAATTTTCAAACAATGAGCCGATCTCTGTTCACCGCTGGATATAGGCTCCTCTTATTTCAGCCATATTACTCGTTCTCCGAATCCTGTGCTACTTTATAATATAAGTAAAGATTAAATAATAAATTTCTAGAAGCAGACAGATAAATAAAAAGTCGTATCGTACAGTCTAAACCAATGCCCTATTCGCTGACTCGGCGACCAAACGCGTGTATTTTATGACAGGCCGCAAAATATCGTCGCGTTTATTTGAATCGCAATGTTATCATCCGATAGTCGAGGGTGCTCGACACCCCTCGGGTTATTTTGTCTCTTTTTACTTAAACTTTTTTTTAGTCTAGATCGTGAGGAGGTTTTATGAGGTCCTGTTTTAGGGTTGATGTCGTTTAGGGGTCGTTAGTAACAGTCACGTCTAAAAGACCCCTTTTTTGCTTTATACGTGGGTTGTGTTAAAATATCTAAGCTAACACTAAATTTATACAGCTTGTTAGGCAAACGAGTATCTTGAGGTTATGTTTGAATTAAATTACATACAGACATACATAAGCTCACGCCTGTTTCCCAGTGGAGTAGGCAGAGACAATGGACCTCCACTTGCTACGATCCCTACACACATCTTTCGCTTCATTCACTCTCATAACATTCTTCATACAAGCACGTCGGTTTAGGTTGAATTGTGTGAATTAGGTTTTGTCTATTTTGCACAGTATTTGCTTTTGAGATCTTGTGTTATAGGTTCCATTCTCACATGGATCAATCATTTGTGTGAACCACAGATAGTCATTGACTTCTGTCTTAGGGATTAATATTCCTGATGTGGGAGTTTTCCCAAAAAACAAAAAAAGTTTTTAAACGTAATCTTACTTGCGCACAGAAACACACCATTTATCCAAATTTTTATTTGCCTGTGGTATTCTGTAAGGTGGAGGTAATACGCTAGACGACCAGCTCATTGAGGAACTCAGTTCCAGAAATTGTTTAACTATTAATTAGTGGCCGCCGAGTGGTCGAAATTCGTCCATAATTCAAAAAATTATTAGCATTCTGCACTCCTTCTCTCTATCTATACTAATATTATAATGTATACTAATATATAAAGCTGAAGAGTTTGTTTGTTTGTTTGAATGCGCTAATCTCAGGAACTACTGGACCGATTTGAAAAAATATTTCAATGTTAGATATCTCATTTAGCGAGGTAGGCTATAAGCTATATTTAATTATGAAGTTCCCACGGTAACGGGAGTTAGTAATGTAAAAAAAAATCCCACGGGAAGCAAGTAAACTATAAGTATGCGAAATTTCATACTACTTTGTTCGCGCAATTTTCATAAGAAGGGGAACAAAGCTTGTGCTCCACGTATTAATATAGATACTAAATATTTTATTCACAGCATCAAAAGCGGATCGTGAGTCAACAGCGATCAGCAACATAATATTCCCTATAAAGTCACGCCCTTTGTCGGCACCTTAACGACAACATCAAAAGAAATGCCGCTAATAACTGCAAAAAATCATCGCCTCCTAAATTTAGTGGATTCGGGGGTGGATTCTCATATCAGACTCATATTTAAACACTAGGTAACTCCCGCGACTTCGACTAGACAACCTCCGTAGCGTAGCGGTATTTGGCTTGCTTTAAATCTCGGAGGTCGTGGGTTCGATTCCCATGCCGGACAAGAAATCTTTGTGTAGATTCTAAGATTTCTTTCCGGGTCTGGTAGGCAGAGGGACTACCCTCCGTGCCTCAGCACGTTAAGCCGTTGGTCCCGATTGTTGTAACATCATCTATAACAATTGTATACCAGGAAACGGGCAGCAGCGTTTCCTTGTGTGTTACAACATACTCGTATAAAGTCCACTGCTGAACATAGGCCTCTTCCCGGAGGAGGGTATTTGCCATAGTCACCACGCTTGGCAGGCAGATTGGTTACCGCAATATTATGTTGTATCACACAAGGAAACGCTGCTGCCCGTTTCTTGATATAGAATACGATTATTATATACGATGTTATAACAATCAGGATCAACGGCTTAACGTGCTTTCCGTGGCACGGAGGGTAGTCCCTCAACCAACTAGACCCGGAAAAATATATTAGAACTAGATTCCCGCGCGCGGTTCCCGTGCCCGTTGGAACTTTGTAATAAAATAGAGCCTATTATAACCTTCCTTGATAAATGGACTATCCAACACTGAAAGATTTTTTGAGCTCGGACCAGTAGTTACTGAGATTAGCGCGTTCAAACAAACAAACATACTCTGCAACCTTATAATATTAGTTTAGATTTACACAAAGATTTCCTGTCCGGCGTGAGGATCGAACCCACGACCTCCGAGATTTAAAGCGAGCCAAATATCGCTGCACTATGGAGGTTGTCTCTATCTCTCTCAAAATATCATAGCATTCTTTTAAAAGAAAGAAAGACTATCTCTTTTACTTTATAAAAAGTGAAAAAGATAAAGCAATTTAATATCAAGTTAGAATAACCCCTTATACCTATTACCTCAGCGTCACGTATCTCAAAACGCGTGACCGTATTCTTTACGCGTTCCCCAGCCATGATGAGGTAATCACCAGTTTCAGAGAAAATTGGACAGATAGATACATATGGTTTAAGGTTGGGCGGAAGCTATTGAAGAAAAAATCAAAATTATGATTTCACGTGAGATTTTCTCGTGTAGGTTTTTGCGTATTTTCATTCGGCTTTCGATGAAACGGATGCAGGAAAATTAATGTGTAAGCCAGGAAAATTGCGTATTTTTATTAACAAAAATACTATTAATAAAAAGCTATAGCAAAAAGAAAGAAATGAAACTCGATGTTTTTTTTTATTTTTAAACTAGCGAAACTTTTTTTTTTTTTTGTTTTCCGAGGGTAAATGCATTGACGCATTCCCACCGCCTCTGCAGCGTATTCGCGCGCTGGCGGTGGGATATGTGGGGCTCGCCCTCTCCATAGCGTGGTAAGCTAAGCTCATACGACGAGGAGAGGACCCTACACCACTAAAACCCCCAGGACACTCCTTCGATGCGCCTTTGGCGGGGGCCGGGCATAAGCAATCCGGCCCCCCGACGGCACCCGCGGCCAGTATGACACCGCGGGATCTCCTGGGCCAAACTAGCGACCCAACCCAACTTCACACGGGTGCAATGCTGATATATCATACCTTCCTCTTGAACCACTCAATCAAATAAAAAATCTGCAACAAAATCCGTTGCCTAGTTTATAGATGGATTATACATAAGGAAAGACAGAAAACGGGAAGCGACCTTGTGAAGTGATACCGCAAGTCAGTCGTTTTTTTTTAACAAATCTCTTACTTCAAGAATTGATCGAGAGAGATTTTGTTCAGATAGGAAAAAAAAAGATTAAGATTCCACATTCGAATTTATACTAATATTATAAAGCTATAAAGTTTGCTTGTTTCCTTGAATGCGGTAATCTCACAAACTATTGGTCCGATTTTAAATAATCGTGCACCATTAGAAAGTTACGTTATCGACGAATAACAGGCTTTATTGAATGATAAAGTTAATACGGGAGCGGGTGTTACGCGGGTGAAACCACACGTAAAAGCTAGTGTAATAATTACCAATATATCGAAACGTATGCCAAAGTAAATATCGAAATTTATTCGACCCTAAAGCATAATAATATATCAAATTTAAATCCAGTTCCAATTTTAAAGCGCGAAACTGTCATTAATTTATTTAATTGCAGTCTCCGTTAAGTCAATAATTTATCAATATTATGTCTGATCCAAACACATTTCGGATTTCGCAAACATAAAATTACTTTCGCCGATTTTTTAACAAAAATAAATGTTAATTTTAAATACGGTGGACGTCGTATTTCAGTCTGATTTAAAATTGTTGTGTGGAATTCTGATTACAATCGGTATTCCGTGTGACAGTGTAAAAATACGGTTTTATTAACTTTACGTAAAGTATTCAGGGTTATTTAGTGGTCTCTTACAGTGGGCCCTAAGAAAGCTCAAAGTCGCTCAGCGAGCTATGGAAAGAGCTATGCTTGGCGTTTCCCTGCGTGATCGAATGAAGAGATCCGCAGGAGAACGAAGGTCACTGATATAGCTCAACGGATTAGCAAGCTGAAATGGCAACAGGCAGAACATATAGCTCGAAATTATTCGGCTGACGGCCGATGGAGCAAAAAGGTTCTCGAGTGGAGACCACGAACTGGCAAGCGCAGCGTAGGACGACCGCCTGCACGATGGACCGACGACCTCATAAAGGTCGCGGGGAGTCGGTGGATGCAGGCCGCTAGCGATCGTTCTCGCTGAAAATCGATGGGGGCGGCCTATGTTCAGCAGTGGACTACAACAGGCTGATGATGATGATACAGGGTTATTGAAAATGTGACGTATAAAGAGCGACAAGTCCCCTAAAAATCATAAAACCTTAATCTTATCGCCAGCGATCGCCCTGAGCCGAGGTCCAAGTCCGAACAGAGACGCCCTCTTGCGCAAGTTGTTTAGTTTGTAATTTTTAAAACATTTATTAAGGCTGGAGCTCTGCTCGCCTTTATGCCCGGTGAGTAGCAAATGAATTGTGGCTAACTATGCCGTCCAAAAAAGATGAAGATGAGGTCAATACTAAAAGATTTTGCCATATAATGATGTGCCCTAAACTTTTAATTATGTTTCAGATTGGACCTCGAAAAATGCAATATTTACTAAAATACCATAATATTTCCAGCTATTTTCATATTATGTCATAATAAACAATCTCTAAAATTAAAATTAAAACTAATATGGCCAGAATCGGCTTTTTTTGGTAGTGATCCTTAAATTCTTTATTTTTACAATTTACTATTTCAAATAACCCAGAAACCATTTAGTTTAAGGTAAAATATTAGACAGAATCTGTTGCTTTTGTCCTTATCTATAACATTCTAACACGATTACGTAACATCTCAGGTAACCCTGTATATAACTTACCTTTTAATTTGATTTACTTCACTACATAGTATAAAACAAAGTCACTTCCCAATATTTGACTCTCCTTAAGTATTCTTAGATCTTTAAAACTACGCAAAGGATTTTGAGGTGCTTTTTATAGATATATACATTCAACAGCAACGATTATTTGTATAATACATCAACATTGGCTCGCTAATATACTAGAATAAAATTTAACCTTTGTATAACCCTTTAAGTCTGGACCAGAACTGGTGCTAGTAAAAAAGGGACGCATCATAAGATGTATGTTTAAACTGTCTCATCTAGACACGTTCAAAATAATTTAAATCATATTAGATATATAACTATATACTTACTAATATATAAAGTTGAACAGTTTATTGGTTTGAAAAAAATATTTCTATATTTTTATATAGGCTATATTTAATTATGATTTTCCCCCGGGACACCGGGCACATGGAAACTTCTTTTCTTGATAAATGTGATATCTAAAATTGCAAGACTTTTTTTTAATCGAACAAGTCGTTCCTGAGATTAGCGCTTTAAAGCAAACCATCTCTTCAACTTTATATATTAGTATAGATTAGTTTTAACGCGTAATATAATTGCACTATTTCTATCTTCACTTTTCCTTATTGAGACAAATATTAATGAGGTACGTCGTTAGTTTTAGAAGTAGCACAGTACATTAAGTAAAGTGCTACGTTGCACAGAATATTAACTTATATGACAAAGTAAATGAGTTTGTAGGAACATTATTAGAAATACTATTATGAAGTAAGTTAGTGCATTGACCGGCAGCGCTTAACAATTTTGAGGTAAGCAACATAAACTGAATTTAGTTTTAGGTAAACAGTTTAAGATAATTATTTGTGTTTGAAAGTCTGAAAGTGGCGCCAGTGACAGGAAAATCCAGAGGAAATCGCTTAGCATAGTATGGGCACGTTCTGCGTAGGGATGACATGACGAAAAGATTGCTGAATATGAAGACGGAGAGAGAAGAAGGACCAAAAAAGATGGATGGACTGGATGGATGGAAGAAAGGTGTGAGTATGGAAGAGAAGTCTTATGGGGAAAAATGGAAGAGGATCACATATTGCGCTGACCTCAAATAACGGAGCAGGACAGGAAGATGATGATGAGTTTGAGATATTTATTTCAGTTAAGTATTTCAGTCTAAATCCGTGCCAGGGGTAAAATCGTTGGTTTTTTTATTACGAAACCAATTGATTACTGCTTTTATTTGTAAAGTACATACTTTAAAATCGACGGTGTTTAAGAAGTGAGCATGGTATGTACCTATAGTTTCAGAATAACTTGTTATTTACGGAATCTTATTTAAGGGCGTTGAGTGAAACCGGGTTGATGTTCGCAGTATGGTGTAATAACAAACATAGAAAAACGCTTTAGATAATGGCTATAGATGACATTGTAACAATCGGGACCAATAGCTTAACATGCTTTCCGAGACACGGAGGGTAAACCTTTAACAGATCAGACCCGTAAAGAAATTATATTTTACGCAGAGATTATTGTCGGGCGTGGGGATCGAACCCAACAATTTAAATCGCTATGCTACGAAGGTTGTCCAATCAAAGATTAAAAGGACATAATACAATTAACTTTAGTAACAAAAGAACATAATTAACTTAAGTTTGTACGTGCCAGCAAATGGCAGCTCTCTTATCTATAGCTGCAGTAAAAAAAAAGTTTCATTTAATTGACTGAACGCGCCAATCTCATAAACTACTGGTACGACATGGAAATTCTATCACCATTACAAACCCAACTATTTACTTTATGAAGTTCGTATGAGAGTTACGCTGGTGAAACGATGCTAGTCTTATTTATAAAATTCAAATACAGAACCTTTAAATGAAATGGCGTCCACCTCTTTTCTCATTTTATTCGTTACGGCCGGTCACCGCGCGACATTAAATTCCAAATTACAGTCTCATGCCAGGTTTCAGCACTTTAATAAACATTTATGTTTTTTATGCCGGCCAACTTAATTTGGAAGCTATGACCAGTGCCCTTATTTATGCACCCTTTTTACAGAATGAGAGTAAATAAGTTGAAGGCTACAGTAATGGTTTATCAGTATGCGAAATTGCTGCTAGATATTTAATTAATAAAATAATATATCAGATTTTAGTAACTAAATAAATATATGTCCCAAATCAAAATATATGCCCGCCAAAGAAATCGAAATTTTTGCAAAAAAAAGATTGTATCTAATTGTCCTAGGTTTTTCTAGACCGTGTGGTTTCCGGCTTAGAATAGACCACCCCATGTCCTCCCATGGGTGTTGTAAAAGGCGACTAAGGGACATATGGCTGATGGATGGGCAGTAGCATCTATTAGCTCAAGGTTGACATCTTACTGCGATCACCAATCCGTCTGCCAAGCGTGGTGATTATGGCAATATCCCTCTACGATCCTGACTTGCCAAGGTCTGTTAAGAGGAAGCCCATGTTCAGCAGTGGACGTAAACGGGCTGTTGATGATGATGATGTCCTAGTCTTTAAATTAATATAAATAAAAACAGGCAAATTAGTCAAATACATATATGTTTTTTTAATAACATTATATTTAAAAAGGAACTTTAGTAATTGTTGAATTTAGAAACCATTATTCACCTTAAAAATAACTTACTGACAATATCATGGGGTGTTCCATGACATTGATAATAACTTTCATTACTCTAGCTATAAAAATCACAAAATTGTGCAAGTCATCCTGAAGTAAATACTTAAGGATAGAAGATGCTTATAAATACAATGGTAAGCTGTTCTCGTTTGATTTTATTAAATAACGTTAAAGAAAATGTTATCTACACCATTCCCTGCAAGATTCGTCACAACATGCTATCGAGAGATGCTTGGAAGAATTGGGGGAGAACTGTGCCATTAGACAAAGTGTGATGACAAAAAAAAGGTATTGTAAAAAAAATGAATGCTTCTACTTTTTCGTTAAATTATCCCATTTACTCCTTCTGGGTGTTATAACGCCACGAAATATTTATTACTTCATTTCATATACAGGGTTGATACGACAGAGGGGCTTTCCTTTAAACTGCCTATACTAGGTACCATTTCCAAGCTCTGTACCAAAAATCAATTAAATAGGAGCAGTAGTTTAGTCACAAATGATTTTTTAAGTTTTTCCGCCGTTTGAACACGATGTATCTTTCCTTACGATGCGTTGTTGCCGCTCTGACGCAAATCATTGCAAAACATCCCGCACCGGCGCGCGAATTAAGATAATGACCACGAAGTTATTATAAAAAAAATACTTTATTTGGACAGCGTTTACAACACAAAACAGTAAGTGAGTTAATTCTAAAAATTAAGAGTCTTATATACTATCTTAAATGCTAAATTAACAATATTATACTTCTCGTGTAACCTAGATAAATGGTATTTGTTAATATAGCAATCCAATGATCTAGATGCATGGGTTATCCGCTGACGAAGCTAATATTGGTATGTTGGGGTTCCTTAACTCCTCCCTCCCCAAGTGAGAAATTATCCGAAGGTGTAGTTGACGCCTTAGGATGATTTCGATTAAAAAGTGTACCTTTGAATTTACGCATAATAAAGATTAATATTATAATGATTACAAATATATATAGGATAATAGTCCAAACACTAACGTCGATTGTCACAAATTGGTTGATTTCTTCACTTTCACTAAATTTTGCACTATTTAAAATGTCTTTCACATCGCTAAAGTCCACGTTTCTAAGATCTACTTTCTTCTTACTTAGTTGGATGTCATGTTGTAGCTCTGGCATCTGGATTGATGGAAGCTGGAGACTCGAAGTGGTGGCGTTAGTAGAAGTATAAATAAACACTTCTCCTATCTGTGTCTCACAATGTAGGCTCGGCGTAATTATGTACGTTCCCTGGATGCTATATTTCCGAATTTCTGTATTGCAGTTTTCAGTGACGATCAAATTTTGTTCAGAATAAATCATCCAATAGTTTTCAATTATCTTTTCAATTTTAGTACTTTCAATTTTGATATGGTTTTGTACACATTTGTTGTAATTGTTTTTCATCAACATTATCTGCTCGATGCAGGTCTCCGTTGGATATTGGGCGAGATTTGTTTCATCGCAAAGGAATCTGTTGTCTTCAATTTCTTCACATGAATTTAGTATAGGAATGTATTTCAATCTATTCACCATTAGGTAAGGATATTTAGGAATTATTGTTAGGGTATTAGGCGACTGAAAAATAGGGATAGGAATAATCTTGTAATAATTGTATGTTTCGTTATTTATCAAAGGCACTTCTAACACAAAAACTAAGTTATTCTGATTCAAATAAGACTTAACTATGATATTACGTTCTAATTTAATTAAATTATATTCATTTACTGGGTATACTAAAGTTGCATGTCTAGAGATAACTTTTAATATATTAAATAATTCTGTACTATTTATAATGGATTGGTGCAATACATTTAATTTGCTAAAGGCTATTGCTGTCTCAATCTCCTGAATGTCTTCAAAACAAGTTCGAAAGTTGTCTAGAATCTGATACATAGTATTTATTATGCGAAACAAATGGTTAAATTTTGATTCCGTTTCTATAAGACTTTGCATTTCTTTATTTTGTACACCTAAATTCTTAATATTTGAATTAATAGTTTCAGAATCGTTCACTAATCTGTCAAAGGCTTTTTGAATAGAAGAAACTTTTCGTTCGATTACATGTTCTTTATTTTGTAATATTAATATTTCTTTATCGTACTTAATCGCGTCATCTTCATCTAAGTTACCAGAAATTGCTTTAACTAATGAGCCTAATGGGTTAAACAAAGCACGTTTGTTTCTATAATTAAAAGGTAATATTTGAAATAACCTATCTTTAGTTAATTGAACTAAGTAATCTATTTGTTTTTCTAAACCTATCGTTTCATTACTAAAATTACCCTCTCTTATCTTACTCCTTAAATTATTATAATTCTGAATATTATTATCTATTTGTAATCCTATTGATTTTACATCTAAGTTCTTAAATATAGTCCAATAATTAATCTTCTTCACAGCTACTCCCATCTTCAGTGACATTATCCCTGGATTCTGACTGAGGTTTTGGAGGTCCAGCATGGTTGCTAGGTCCACCACTGCCAGAAGTACTAGGAACGATCTGTGGAGGACGTTTAACGTTCTTTATTGCTACTCTAGTTGGTCTTTTATTTAACTCTACTGGTACGATATTATGTTTAGTTTGGCCGGTTACTTTAGCTTTTTCATAACGTGGTTTTTCTTTTGCCTTTCTAGTTCGAGTATTTTTCATAAAGATACTATCGCCTGTTGAAATAACCGGGGGCTCTTCACCTCCTTTCTTGTCTCTAACTTTAACTTTATCGGATTCTAACTTTTCCGTGACAAAGTCATATAATACTCTTAGTCGTTTTCTATGGTCTAATAATAGCTTTTGAGTTAAATTCTTTTCCCTATCTATATTAAATGCATTGCCCGACTCCGTATGCCCAAATACTAACTCGAAAGGTGTAAAATCAGTAGCAGAATGAATAGTATTATTATATGCCATAATAGCATATGTCATTACAGAAGCTGCGTCTAATTCGCTTTTTTCGTATTTAGCTATCCTATAAATTTCAATAATAGTAGAATGGAACCTTTCGACGATTGCCATGGAACTTGGATTGTTAGGGGTCCCTATGTGAAGTTCGATCTTATATCTGGGGGCACGGCAGTGCCCCCCCAAGTCGAGTAAGAAAAAAAAAAAAGAAAAAAAAAAAAGGTGCACGGCCGTACCTATCTTTTCTCGAAGCAACTCAGCCGATTTTCGACCCTCTATAACTTCTTTGTGGATGAAGATAGGAGCCTGAAATTTCAGAACCTAAGCAGGCTTTGTAAAACTACAGCATATTTCAAATTTCATTCAATTTGAACCAGTACTTTAAGAATTATAACTACTCAAAGTTCGGTAATTTCGGTAATTTTGTCAGTCGCTCACACGTGATTGACTGATCATCAAAATGTTTAGGCACTTCTAGTAGACGTAGAAGCTTCAAATTTTGAGTACTAGTAGAGTTTAGTGTAAAACTCATGGGAAAATTCCAACATTTTGCAATTTCGGTCCAGTTGTTAAGTTTCATCAACTGCATTAATAACTTTGTTATTTCTTATAAATGTATAGGATTACAAAGTTACATTTGCAATCAGTGAATCAGTGTAAATGAATATGTATGATTTAATGGAAGAATAGGTGTAGATAGGGACCTAGATGCGATTATGTTGAAAGGTGGTGGCTAAGTGGTTACGTTAGTTGCTCCAGAGACCTGGTTTTCTGCGTTCGATTCCCACCCGGGACAATTATTCGTCTGAAATTAAAACAGTTGTATTGAGTCAGGGGGTGCTTTGTTTTCGTTAATCTATCGAGCGGTGCGACCTTCGCGACACAGGGATTAATTTAACAAATAAAAAAAAAATCGAAGGAAAAAAAAAAAATACTCAATGGAATGTAAAAGCAACTGTGCTATGAACGATAGTATACTAACAGGCCGTGGCCCCTTGAGAAGTAGGGACCCCGTGTACTCTGGAATCCCTGAAACTGGTTATTTGGACCCAGGAGAGCCCGCAACACCATTTGAGTCGCGGACGCTGCCATAGGGTATCCCAGATAGGCAACAGTTCCTGGGCCCCTCACCAATTGTGGTCAGAGGAGTAACCGGGGGTTTAAGTGTTTTTCTCTCAAGGTATGATTTGCATTCCACTGCTATGGAGAGGGCGAGTCCCACATACCCCACCGCTCGTGCGGGAACGCCGCAGTGTCGGAGGAGATGCGTAAAATTCTTGCATTCCCCCCGGACAAACACTACGGCTTCCACGCTTCCCGTTCGTCACAGAAAGACGGTCACTTTCTTTCAAGTAATTAACAAGTCTTACTGCGATATCGCAGGTATACACACACACCACGTTTTATTTATCTGACACAAACTGTATTTGCATATTCATTTTATCAAATATTTTTTACACAGTTTGATGTTAACTAGGTAGCTTTAAATTTACTTATGTACTTACATATTAGCTTGTGGCCGCGACTTTGTCTCTGTGGAAAAGTTACTTTGACCCGCGACATAGATAATAATTTCCCTAGTGCGGGAGCTGTCTCAAAAAAAGCCAAAATCGGACATGTGCCAAAGTTCCATTAAAAACAGTTTAGTAATTTCTTTATTTAAAAACCTTTGACAGTGAGGCCGTGAGTGCCATACATAAGTTCATGTTAATCCTCTGTTAAGCTTGATGTTGTAGTTTTCGATTAGGTACATTGAAAATATTTATAATGAATGAGAGATAACAATTTTAAATAAGGATTAATTTTAAATGACGTTTGACGAGTGCGACGAATATCAATAAACCATAAAAAATACACGACGAAGCTGCTCTTGTTACGTATGGTGAGTGTTGCCATGCCAGCTAGGTACGTGGGTACCTATTCATATATTCGTAAGTTAAGTTATTTTGTAAATAAAGGCACCGAGTTACGAGTCTGGACGGTTTACATTTAATTTAAGTCTACTTTGGAACGATTAAAGCGCAGGAATCCTCCATTTGTGCATACAATAGACTAAAACCGGCCAAGTGCGAGTTGGACTCGCGCACTAAGGTTTCCGTACCATTTTACCGTGCCTACCTATTGCCGTTATAGATATCGAGCAAAAAAGGCCGCAAAAAAGTTTGTTGTATTGGAGCCCCCCTTAATTATTTAATTTATGTTTAGTTTGTTAATATAGCAACAGAAATACATAATTTGTGAAAATGTCAACTGTTTAGCTATCGCGGTTCTTGAGATACAGCCTAAATCCGTTGTAGGTATTCAAAAAAATTATGTAAATTGTAAAGCAAAGGAAAAAAGGTACAACTATCTACAAAAAGAAATGAGATGCCATCAAAAACATACTTGTAAAAAAACCCAAGTCCCGTAACGCAGTTCTTTTACCGTTAAAAGTTGTGAGATCTATGTAATACCAAGTCGGTTAATTTATTCAGTCCCTACTTAAGGGACCTTCTGTCTTAAGCTATTACGTAACTATCTCACCTAACAGACTCTTAAAATGATCTTATCAAAATTCAAAACTTTTATGTTATGAATATTAGATTGACTTGGCCATCGCAATAAACACTTGTGAGACACATTCTAATAGTATCCGATGGCCAAGTTAATTTATTATTTAAAACTTAAAAGTTTCGAATTTTCATAAGATCATAAGAGTCTGTTAGGTGAGATAGTTACGTAATAGCTTAAGACAGAAGGTCCCTTAAGTAGGGACTGAATAAATTAACCGACTTGGTATTACATAGATCTCACAACTTTTAACGGTAAAAGAACTGCGTTACGAGACTTGGGTTTTTTTACAAGTATGTTTTTGATGGCATAAGTTTAACATTTCCTTAATTAATGCATTGTTAAATTCGGTACCTGAATCGCAATTAATTTTTGTAGGTATTCCATACATACTAAAGTACTTAATTAAAGCTCTGACTATCTCTGGTGTACTTCTATTAGGAATATCAATAGCTTGGGCTAACTTGCTGAAAGCATCTACTACAGTTAAATAATATTTTCCTTCTATGAATAATAAGTCCATAAAAGCTTCTTGAAAAGGACTATTTTGAGTCTGTGTTAATTGAATATGAGGTTTTATTGGCTTTCGATCATATTTCATTTTTCTACATGTTTCACATGCGTTGATAATAGCTGTAACGGTTTCTTTCATATTCGGCCACCAATAATTCCTTTTAAGTTTTGTCAAAGTTTCCCTAATGCCTCTATGACAAGTTTTGCCTTCGTGATATTTCATAATTACTTCTTTTTGATCTTCTTCTGACTCTGTTAAATTAACTACCCTTTCTGTACACTCTGTTATCTTTAAGGAATCTTTCTTAAATAAATTAATAACCATATTTGAAAAACTTGCTCTAAAAGATGGATGCTCAAAATATATAAAGTATTTATGTTTTGGATCTAAGTATTCTTTCAAAAATTCTTTAACTAATCTATCATTATTCGTTGGTAAGTGAACTTCAAGAACTTTTTGCTTATTATTAGAAATATCCTTTACCATTAATTTATCCTTAGGCCATGCATGTACTAATATCTGTTTAGGTTTACTATCTATAGCGTCGTTTAAAATAGGAATACCTTGGTGCTCTCTATTTGAAACTGAGTTAGCTGTTACACCGTCATCAGAATCGGAGAGTTCTATAGTTTCGGTTGGAAGTTCATCAAATTGAAGTTCTCTTTCTATGATTTTACGTATACGTTTGTCTCGGTCCCCTATGTTAACAAATATGGAATCTAAGTCATCATCAATAGCATTTATTTTAATTCTTGACAAAGCATCTGCATTTGTGTTTTGTGGACGCTTTTTGTAACGAATTTCGAAGTCATATTCTTCTAATCTAAGACGCCATCTAGTTACTGTTGGGCTCTTTTAATGAATATAACCATGCTAATGGTCGATGGTCCGTATAAATGGTGAACTTGTTACCATATAAATAAGGCCTAAAATGTTTTACAGCCCATATAATCGCTAACAGTTCTTTTTCAATTGTACTATATCTAACTTCGGTATCACTTAAGGTTCTACTAGCATAGGCAACTGGCTTATCTGAACCTACAGAACCCTGTGAAAGTACAGCCCCTATTGCAAAATTTGATGCATCTGTAGTTAATATAAAACTTTTACTGAAATCAGGGAACTGTAACAAGGGTGCATTTGTTAAAAGCTTTTTACATGTACTGAAACTTTCTTTATATTCATCATTAAGTACAATTTTACGGCCCTTCTTTAAACAAGCTGTTAGAGGTCTAGTTATTTTGGCGAAATCTTTAATAAATTTTCTATAATACCCTATAAGACCTAGAAAGCTTTTAATCTGAGTTACTGTTTCTGGAATGGGATATTTTAACACGGCATCTATTTTGTCAGTGTTTGGTTTCAAACCCTCACTTGTAATAGTATGCCCTAGGTAAAGTACTTCTTTACGTAGAAAATGGGATTTATCAAGTTGAACCTTTAAATTAGTTTGACGGAAGCGATCAAAAACAGCTTTAAGTTTTTCTATATGTTCAGGTAAACTTTTTGAAAAGATAATGACATCATCAAGGTACACAAGGCAATGTAAACCCTGTAAACCTCTCAGAACGTTATCCATTGCTCGCTGGAATGTGGCAGGAGCTGTTTTTAAACCAAATGGTATTCGATTGAATTGATAATGTCCCGCTGGTGTGCTGAAAGCTGTTTTTGCCCTATCAGCTTCTTCTACCTCTATTTGATGGTATCCACTAGCTAGATCTAAGGTTGTGAAATATGTACTTTTCCCTAACATATCAAAAAGATCGGTTATATTTGGTAAAGGGTACTTATCGTCAACGGTAATTTCATTTAATCGTCTATAATCTACAACTATTCGCCACTTCTGTTGTCCAGAAGCATCTATTTTCTTAGGAACCAAATGTACTGTAATGTAAGGGGCACTCCAAGGAGAATGTGATTCTTGGATAATGTTATCCCTGAGCATTTTATCTACTTGATTCCTGATTTCTTTAGATTGCACCGGTGGCAATCTATATGATTTAATTTTAATAGGATCCTCATTCTTTGTATTTATTCTATGTTTAACTTGATTTGTAAAGGATAGAGGGATATCTTCACAATAAAATATATCTTTATATTCTGTACAAATTCTTTCAATCGCCTTACGTTCCTCGATATTCATATGATCTAATCATAGTTTTGCTAAATTTTCAAAAAGTAAATTATCAATTTCTCTATCATTTTCCGTAAAATTAATATTAAAAGAAGATTTTTGGGAATAAGACTCCACGCTAAAAGGTCCTGTTACTACTAATTTCTGACATACTTCAGTACAATTTTGAATGACTGTAAAAGCATAACCGTTTATACATTTTACTAAAGCGGCAGGCATTCGAATCCCTTGCGTAAATTCCTTAAATTCTAATATAGCATCACCCTGTAACATCGTTACTGGAAGCTTAACTCTAAGCTCACTACGAGGAGGTAAATTGTATACTTCTCTCGTGGGTGGTGAATATATGATTGGTATACTAATGTTTTTTAAATATAAAATTTGACGATCCATATCTATTTTTGCCTGTAATTGTTTAAGTAAATTACTACCGATCAAACCATCGTACCTATCGTCTACACTATACACATAAAATTTATGAAATTGGTCACACCTAAAAGTCACAGGTAAAGGTATATACGCTGTTTGACTGTGTACGCTTGATGCGTGGGTGCTAACCACTTCAAAAGGTTCATGATTTAAATAATTTTTAAAATACTTATTAGCTATATGGGGGCTTATAAACGATCTAACACTACCTGTATCTAACATAAAAACCGAATTTAACTCTGGTATTATAATATGTGGTAAATTTAAACGTTTATTACAATTAATTTTTATTTTTTCTCTATGATAGAGGCTGTTAGAAAAAAATTTTCGGCACCCGAATTATCGGTAACATCCTCTGAATAATTATTATCTATACGATTTTGGTCTCTGTAATTATTATCATCTGTGTAATTGACACGCCGTGAACTCGCAGTGCGCATTGTTACATCGGTATTCGAACCCGAGACTGCTGGCGCTGCAAAACTGCGTTGATTGTTTACGTTAAAATGCGAGTTTTGAGACGGAAACGGTGACCTATTTGTTTGTGGTCGTGAATTATAATTAATTTGGTTAAAATTACTATTGTCATTATTATGACTTGGTCGCTGGTTTCTAAACTGCGAAGAGTTTGCTGGAGAAAAATTATTTTGATAATTATTACGTGCAGATGTACTGGGTACACTGTTACGTGGGCTATTATTGTGGTTAAAAGTAGAAAAACTTGGTCTAGGTGATCTAAACATATTTTGACGGTCCCTATTTTTATTATTATACATGGTATCAAAGTTCTGCTCTTGTAATACTATTTTTAAGGCATCTTCTAAAGTAGTAATATGGCGTAATCTAACTAGTCTTACTAAATACGGAGGTAAATTATAGAGAAAAACGTGCAATGAACTATTATTATAAATATGTTGCTTCGCTAGTCTCATAGAAGCATCATCGGTAGTTTCCGTAATTTTTGAATATAAAATACTTCTCAAATGCTGTAATCTATGACAGAAATCTAGATAACTTTCACCCTTATTTATTTTACACGACTCTAATTCCAATGCCAAACATTCCTCCGTTCGCGGATCTCCAAAATGTTGGCATAATAACGATTCTAATACCTCCCAGGTGTCAATGTTATCTCTTTCTCCTACTAAACTAGCTGCATCCCCTGATAATCTACTAGTAATTACGTGGAATAAATATAAATTTTGTTCTGTGTTGCCTTTATAAGTATCTAATATATATTTAGCTTTTTTAATAAACAATGGTAATACCCTAGAATCACCACTAAAAACTGGAATTAAATTAACCATTTCCTGTGGAACACGGTTTATTTGTTCCATTATATATAAAATAAAAACACACAAAAAGATCGGAAAAAAAAATCGACAAAAATGGTAAAGTAAAATTAAATACCTACTACCTAAATAACTCTATGTTTATATCGTCAAGGCGTTTTCTAATCCTTTTAAATAAATACGACACAAAGTTATTACAAGATTGGGATAAAAAAAGGAGAATTTGAAAGGAAAGTGAAAAGATTTACTCACAATTCCGCAACTCTCATGATCCCTGAATTACTGCTTGGCTCTGCTTGGCTTGTCCTGCTCCGTGTCTTCTTAATAAATTTATTTGTTCGAATCTCTGCTTAACCGTTAAGACGGATGTCGGCTGCTGCACAAACTTGGATACGCGACAATTGACTGCAAAGATCCTGTCCTCAGCGCCAATTAAGATAATGACCACGAAGTTATTATAAAAAAAATACTTTATTTGGACAGCGTTTACAACACAAAACAGTAAGTGAGTTAATTCTAAAAATTAAGAGTCTTATATACTATCTTAAATGCTAAATTAACAATATTATACTTCTCGTGTAACCTAGATAAATGGTATTTGTTAATATAGCAATCCAATGATCTAGATGCATGGGTTATCCGCTGACGAAGCTAATATTGGTATGTTGGGGTTCCTTAACTCGCGCGCGACGTTGCCGCTTTGCTAGGTCAGTGAAATTTATTTACAAAGGGTGGTTACGTTTTACTCTGATTTGTAAGCTATTTAGTTTGTTTGAAAGAAAAAAAATCTCAATTTGGTTGCTTTTTATTTTTATACCGTATCGGATTAATAAAAAACACGTATAGTAAACGTAGCGTAATTTAATGCCCCTCTGTCGTATCAACCCTGTATATATTTTTTTTAATCAATCAATATTTGGCATGGTTTGAAATGGTTAATAGTATCAGGATTATCTGTGTTTTGTAACGTAAGTTCATGGACTAGCAATTTTTGTTTTTTTATTATTTTTATCTATGATTTCTTTCCATGTCTGGTTGGTTGATAATTCAATGCCTCAGAAAGCAGAATAAGCCGTCGATCCCCATTGTAATGTTATCATCTATTACAAGCGCATACCAAGTATTTGGTAATATTTACTATACCTACATGAGACTTCGATTAGCCCCCTGTAAGGTCTTGGTGACTATGGTAAGCCCCCTCGAGAAAGGTCCATATTCAGCATTGAACGTTATACGGGAAGGTGATACCTACCGTTCTTGCCAAAACTGGGCCAGCTACTTACCACAGCCAATAATATAGTAAGTAGTTTAAATTTTTGGATCCTTTTTGTACTCAAAACCATTTTTGTGACTTCAGACTTCAGACTTGTGATCTTGTGGTCGCCGCTTCGTTCTCCACCCATTGTACTACCGACGTGAACCAACTGGTAACACAAGCATTTTAGCTTTTCACGAGGGGTTAACAAGAATACTAGTAGGCAGCAAAAAACTGCTAGTCAACAATAAAAAAAATATGTACAACATAATTTAACTCTTGTTTAGATATTTTCTACTCACTCAATCCATTTTCTCAATGGCTACCGACGAAATAAATTTGAATAATGGTCGGATTTGGGTGGGCGTTGAAAAAATCTGAAATTCAAATGCACTCCGGACAGGCCCGTACATTTGTGTAAAAAACTCGCATAAATATTGCTTATTCACACAGTACGCGATGTTAGCAGTGATGAAGATAGCGTCGATTTCATCTTTTTATACGGTTTTTCATAGAAATACTTTGTAAGTTTTCATTGTTAGATGGATATTAGTGAAGTTTCCATCGAATCATATATAAACATTCATATAGTTCAACGGAATATATCCCACTTTATATTTAACCTTTTTTTTCGCAACGGCATATTATGCGGGACCCTCCTTTCCCTAAGATCGAAGTTGTATGGCATTTGGTATCCTACTGGGCTAGCTAAAATCAAAATAGATCAGAAAAAAGTTTTTATTAATAAAATGCACAACCCAAATCCACGTTGCTTGTACAAATAACTCCATATAAAAGAGTGTACATATAAAAGATTCGACAAAAATTACTATTTCATTAATTACAGCACTATGTAAATAAATCGAATGATGTGTCGAAATACCTAGCTTAGGTACACGATAATGTCCCAATTATGAATCGAACCCTGAACAGCAGGTCTCAGAAGCAATTTTTTTTTTTTTTACAATTTCAATTACAGTCGTGGTGACTGTTGACTGTTGACTCAGTGCAGTCCGGTATTATCTCACACATACTATCAAAATATAAACAATTGAACACAGTATTCAATTTTTTACTTGAGGTATTGAAATGTCGCAATCATCTAGTTGGATCTGCTATTAAATGGGATTTTAATTTGACGCCGACATTCAATGAAATGGCTAAAGGACAACATGTCAAATCGTTTATTTTGGGTGGTTAAAAAAAATCTAAACCTAAAATAAATTTAAATTACCTGCCTTATTTTACGTCAGCCAAACATTCAATCATTTACTAGTTGGCTATATAAGCCAACTAGTAAATTTGAGTTTAATCAACGAATGGCCTAAGCATTCAGTTAAATATTGATGTTTGGTTGTCGCGCGCCGCCCCGCGCCTCTCTGCCTTCTGTATTGATGATTGTTTGTCACTCTGACTTTTTATGTACTTTTTTCTTTTTGCTTCTTTTTCATGTTTGTGGTTTCATATGAATGGCATCCGTGTGTATCCTTATTATATTATTGTTATTATTTAATTCATTCTTTTATATCCTACTTTTGTTAATATTATTTTATGTTTATTACTACTTTCAATATATAGTTATATTTGCAGTTGATACACTGTGTTCGATACATCTGTGTGTTTGTATGATATTGATACTAATTAAATTGGGAGCGTTCGATGTCCGATTATATTTTTTTTGTTGTTTTTCTGTCTGTCGTTTTCGTTTTCATTTGTTTTCGTATTTTTTTTGTTGTTTTTTAATTGATTCAGGGAAAAGGCTGTTGTAACAGAAATATTCAGGTTAATTGAACTTTGTGCAAACTGTAGTTAACGTATTAATGTTAAAGTATAAATAGTTGTTGTAACTTTTAGAGATATGTGAATGGAGAACATACAATTTTTGGTCGGTAAGAATTTCGTTATTAATTTTGATAAAACGGCTTGAAACGACTACTAATAACGCTTCTGCAATATTGTTAAAATTACACACTTTATAAAGATTGCTTTGAGTTTTAAACAGCTCAATAAAGCTAATTGAATGAAGATTGAATCTTATGACCAAAACGTAAATTATAGATCTCCGTGTATATTCTAAGAGTTTTCCGGGTCTGGTTGATTGAGAGACTACCTGCGTCCCTTGGAAGCACGTTAAGCCGTTCACATTCATATTCAAAATTCATTTATTCCGTAGAAATGGTTACATTTGTTTGGAATCATCATATTTTTTCCCTACCGTGCAGTGTGTGAGGTGGCGACTACTGAGAGACACTGCCAAACAACTCAGTAGTACGTTGGTTCCGATAGTTTTAACATCGCATCAATAAAAGTCGTATACTAGGGAACGGGCAGCAGTGTTTCCCAGTGGGTAACAACATAATACTGCCCTTACCATTACACTTGACAAGCGGGGTAACTATGGCATAACCCTCCCGTGGGAGAAGCCTTGTCCAGCAGTGGACGAATTGAAAGATATTGAAATGTGTTTTAACCAAATATTGACTTAAGAAAGTTAGTAACAACGGAAGCATGGTCCTATATTTACTAATCACTACATAGTATAAAACAAAGTCGCTTGCCGCTGTCTGTCCGTCCCTATGTATGCTTAGATCTTTAAAAGTACGCAACAGATTTTGATGCGGTTTATTGGTGTATTTTTTTATAGATAGAGTGATTCAAGAGGAGGGTTTCTATGTATGATACATCAGCATCGCACCCATGCGAAGCCGGGGCGGGTCGCTAATATATCTATAATGTTACGGCTAATAGCCGAAGTGCGGCTACACCTAGTTTTAGCCGGCTACAACAACTACCGGTCCAGCCGACCACATGCGGTTAAACTCAGATCAACCTGAATAAGACCCTGTTCAACTCCATTGGTTTAGGTGTAGGTTTTTTTTTTTTTTTAACCACCCCAACTTCTTTTTGTGTTATGCATAGGTATTGTTTAATTTAGAGTTGAATAGGGACTTATTGAGACCTTAACCTAAGTTTAACCGCATGTGGTCGGCTAGACCTAGTTGTAGCCGGCTGAAACTAGGTGAAGCCGCACTTCGGCTATTAGCCGTAACATATACACTGAAGAGTTTGTTTGATTGCTTGAACGCGCTAATCTCAGGAAATACTAGTTCAATTTAAATTTTTCTTTCAGTGTTAGATAGCTCATTTATCGACGAAGGCTATAGGTATTAGTGAATTATAAAGGACTTACTGGAACAAGAGTTATATGGGTAAATCCGCGCGGGAAGCTAGTCAATAATATTGAAATTATTTTAAACGAAGCACGATATTACATTGTGCTCCGAACCATAACATCTATTACAGGAAGTTGGTTCTTAGCTAACAGTTACCAATTAATCCATAGTTAATTTGAAATTACCGATAAAACAAGGGATGATTGGCGACCGCCTGCAAATAACCGGCGTTTAATTAAACTCTTCATTAAACACTCTTGGGTTAAATTTATTGAAACTTCATGGTAAATAATTACCGTACTTGTTGAACTAGCACTTGGATGGGTAAAAACTTAGTCAAATTAGTAAGGGAAGGCGACTAAGGGACATATGTCTGATGGATGGGCAGCAGCATCTATTAGCTCAACATTTGCATCTTACTGCGATCACTAATCCGTCTGCCAAGCGTGGTGATTATGGCAATATACCTCTACGATCCTGGCTTGCCAAGGTCTGTTAAGAGGAGGCCCATGTTCAGCAGTGGACGTCAACGGCCTGTTGATGATGTACTGTAATAAGGGAACTGCATTTGTGCCTCTCAAGAGGTGCCAATACCCTTTAACCTAATCCAAATCCAAAAATAAGATTTTATTTGTTCTTAATTAAATATTCTTGTTCTTTAAATATTCTGGACGAAACCCTTTCCTATAAACAACATATCGCCGCCTTAACTTCTAGAGTACGGAAACTACTATTCATATTTAAGAAATTGCGCTATATTGCAGATCATAAACTAATTATACAAATGTATAAGGCACTGTGTCAATCCATAATCCTTCGTGTTTATTTTTCATATCATAATTATCATTTCATAATTATTTCGTGGGTTGGAATAGCAAAATCTGTGATAATGTCTATAGAACGAGCGCAGAGAGCCATCCTAAAAGTGGCCACTCGCCGACCGTATCGTTTCCCTACATGCCAACTATATGAATCTTGTAAAGTGCTAACAGTTCGTCAACTTTTTGTATTGTACACTGTGCTAAAACAGCATGCTGCACTTACTTATAACCCTTACCTTACTAACACCAAGAGACGGAAAGATATTGTATGTTCATGTAGCTCTGTTTCAAAGTTTCTTTATTCTAATAGGTTTTTTGCATTTTTGGGTCCCTATCTGTATAATAAAATAAACAAAGAAACATCAATATATGACCTAAACTATGTAAAATCTAAAACGCGAGTTTGCGAATATTTACAAACACTAAATTATGAGCGCACGGAAGATTTGCTGACTGTCGTCAAATAAAAATAGGTTTCATATTAGTGTTTGAAGTATTTTAAGTAGATAAGTATTTTTATTTAATGTTTAGTTAATTATAGGCATAGTTTTATGTCTATAATAAATATTGTTAAAATTACATAAATAAGATCATTATTTTATACTAATCAAGTGCCCATAGCGCCTGTGGCACAGATTTAATTCTATACAGGCACCATATTGTATTACCTAGATTATTTAAATGTATTGTACCTACTGTATAAATTTGTGCACCAATGAAAATAAATAAATTTATTATTATTATTAATCTCAGTCAATGTTATATCATCGTATAACGTCCACTGCTGAACATGAGCCTCCTCCTGAGGGAGGGTATTTGACATAGTCGCCACGCTTGGCAGGCGGGTAATTGGTTACCGCAGTTTTATGTTGTAATACACAAGGAAACGCTGCTGCCCGTTCCTCAATATATGATTATTATATGATGTTATTACAATCGGAACAAACGGCTTTGCGTGCTTTCCTCAAGCAACAAGACCTGGAAAGAAATCTTAGAATTTACACAAAGATTTCCTGTGCGGCGTGTTGATTGATCCGAGATTTAAAGCGAGCCAAATACCGCTAGGCTACGTAGGTTGTCCGTATATATTTTTAACAAACTTTTAATGACTTGACTATAAACCACTTTATAAAGTAGCAGTCTCGTACCGAATCGTTAATAGCTTCAAGCGATTATGTCCTTCACTTAATTACTATTCTATTTGTAAAGTTTATTGCGATTTTATGACATTTTAAAAGGGTTCGCCATAAAACCGATGATTGAGTTCGTTGTTTGTCCTTTACAAATAGATTGGGAATAGTCGACGGTAAAATGTTATAGACTGTCGGCATAATTGACCGGATTTTAATCAAGTGACGTTTGATGAAAGATTTTTATCGGAGGTTTAAATTAAAATCGTTTTGTTTTTACTTACTGTTTTAAGTTAAATTTGTTTATTAATGACTTTGACTTTTGAAATTGATATAATGTATTAACATTCTGTGTTTCTTGTGGTAAATGTTCTCCTTAGGCCTCGTTTACGGAGAGTTTTTTTTCGCTCTAGTACAGCGTTCATGTTGAAAGATATAAATATAATAAAATATATTACACTAGGTTCCCGTGCTGGGTTTCACCCGCGTAACGCCCGTTCTCGTAGAAACTACATCGATAAATACCAATATTGAAAGATGTTTCAAATCCGACCAGCAGTTAGATTAGCGCATTCAAGGAAACAAATAAAATCGTCAGCTTTATATATTATTATAGATTATATTTTATATTCTTTCCATATTTTGATAATGCTTCACGCCATATTTTCATCTGAGTTAAATTGAAATTTTGATTTTCATTTGTAGATGGTATCAGAATATTAATGTCACAGTCAAGTTTATGAGAACAATTTGACGCGGTACAGTGAGCGACATAAACAGCTTTACACCATCAGAAATACCTTTTTACTCATACTTCACACTAAACATTAAATAACATCATGAAAAAATGTATGGAAACTTCAGTGTTAGGTCCGCATAAAATAATTTGTTTGTATTTGATATAAAATGTAATGTGGAATGAAGCGGCCATAGCCCAATGGCTATGGGTGTCGGACTTGCGATCATGTGGTTGCCAGTTTGATCCCCACCCATTCCAGTACCGACGTGAGCCCACTGGTAACTCAACACTTAGCACCAAGGCTTAACAAATATAGTAGTTGTGTGCAAGAACTCTGCTAGTAATTTTTCAGGCCAAAAAAGCGTTGGTTTAAGGAAGTATAGCATATCAATGATGGCATAACTGATGAATACAGATTTGTATTTGTGAATACACAATGTTTCAAGTAGGTTTGATTCGTTGTATTCAGAATACACATTATACAAAATCATTTAAGAACTACCTTTTGTACTCCTTGCGTACTGCATTGATGACTCTTAACTAGGAATAAGAATATAATGCCACGTACGCCATCCGGCTTGTCAAGCGTAATAATTACGATGCTTTTTTTGGAACCCCAAACCCAGAAGATGCGTCCAGTCGTTTACCTTATATTTAAGTAAACCTATATTTTTATTTTCTTCACTTCCCAAAAAAAATCGTATCTACCTGACATAAAGTGCCAGTTAGGTCCAAATACGAGGACTACGCTATCTCCGACATCAAAAGTTTACTTGCAGGAGACAATTCATATAGTATTAAGCTACATATTATGTTGACTGTACCATAAAAGTTAATACTATACAACTTAAATGATGAATGACAATTACAATTCGTAATACTTGCCATTAACGTACTGCGATCATAGCAACTGTTTCACTGTGTCCTGTGAAATTTATTACTCATTACAGCGTTTTTGCGTGAACCATTCAGTATTTGTGACGGAATAACGTGAGTGTGACGTTTGACAAATGATTATCTTTCTGCTGAATTTTCATGTGGATTTATGACAATGGATTATGTTTTCGTTGAGTGTGAAATGTTTGAATGCGCTGTATATGGAAATGTTATATCTATGCGAACAAAATGTCTACTTATAGGTACCTATTTTAAAAGCGAGAGTAATTTTATCTATCTGTTTCGATTTTATGTCCAAATCTTTCAAATGATTTTTATGAAATTTGGTATACAACCAATAGACCGCGGAATAGGATATAAGCTGTACTTTATTATTGTATCAGCCGGTTGACCTTGGCAAGCCAGGGTCATCATCAGCTCGTAAAACGTCCACTGCTAAACATGGGCCTCCTCCCGAGGGAGGGTATTTGCCACAGTCACCACACTTGGCAGGCGGGTTGGTGACCGCAGTATTATAATGTACCACAAAAGGACCAACCCGAGGCACGGTGGGTAGTCCCTCAACCTACCAGACCCGGAAAAAAATCTTAGAATTTCACAAAGATTTCCTGTCCGAAGTGGGGATCGAACCCGAGATTTTAGCGCTAGGCAATCGAATTGGTGATAGCAGTATATAAGCCACTACATATAAAAGAATAAAATGATACATGAAGTTTACCACGATTCCAGTGAAATTTTTACGATGGATTATGTTTTCGGAGACTGTGGAATGCTTAGATATATTAAATAGATAAAGATGTTAGGTAGGTAGTACGCGCTTGCTAGTAAAATATGCAAAATCAGTTTAGAAGTTTATGGAACCGTAATTTCAGCTATTTTCAAGATATTCGCTGTGTATATGCACAATATTGTCAAGCATGTGTCGGGCAAAACACGCTTTAAGGGAGGTCCATGTTCAGCAATGGACCTTAAACAGGCTGATGACGATGAATAAGTAAGAGCGAGCGGATGCGAAGCGGCCGTAGCCCAATGGCTAAGGTTTCGGACATGCGATCATTCGGTCGCCAGCTCAATCCTCACCCAGCCATTTTAGCTTAGCACGAGAGGTTTACAAGAATACTATTGGTATGAAAAACTCTGCTAGTAATCTTTAAAAAAATAAATATAACACCCATAAAAGATTTAATATACAAAATGCCAACGCAGTAACAACGGCAATAAAATGTGCAACAAAAAACTTTAACCACTCTCTTTATTAAACATTTTTCGGCGGCCATTTTTTGTACATATTGATAGTATGACGTGTAATCCAATTTTTGCAGAGCTAACTGGTTCTGGGCGCGAATGTAACTATGAAACGAGATGGGTTATCGAATTAAAGACTGGCGGGAATGTTGAATAGGCGATATCGATTCTATTATAGGGAACTATGATGTGTGAATCGTATGGTGTATGGGTGTGATTAAATCAGTGGTTCCTAACCTTTTCAATATTGTTACCCCTATTTTATTATTTTTGTACTTTGATATGGTCATAATAAGATTCTTTTAGGTGAGATAATTACATAATAGCTTAGGACATAAGGTCTCTTAAGCAGGTACTGAATAAATTAACCGACTTGGTAGTACATAGGTCCCACAACTTTTTACGGTAAAAGAACTGTATAACGAGACTTGGGTTATTTTACATGTATGTTTTTGATGGCATATTTATTTACACTTTATTTTACACATGAAAGTAAGTTATGCAAGTACAACAATTAAACACGATGTACAATGACGACCTCATCATTTATGAGTTTTCTTCCAGCAAACCATAGTTAAAGTGAGATTTGTGATTAAACGGGCAAGACAGTGTATACAACAGATTTTAGATGAAATAGTATCAATTTCTGAGTAGAACTGCATATTTAACTAATGCTAATACATAATAATATATATGCATACATACATACATACTTAATTTAAAAATAACTAATATATATAATAAAAACTACTAACTACCGATTTTACCCTCACCTTAAAATGTTTTCAATACAAATATTAGCTTCTTTATTACCCCCACAAAAAGGCTGATTTACCCCAGCAAGGGTAATAACCACCAGGTTTGGAACCACGGGATCAAATGATCAGGCTGTTTAAATTTACTAATCAGTTGTCAAAACTTTCATAGCTATGAGTTTCATGTTTTTTAATCTATTTTGTATAAATTATGTTTTCTTTGAATAAACTTTCAGTTTATTTAAAGAGAACATTCATGTTTGAGGAACTGAATTTTCCGCGATTTTTTGTCTACGACTTTTTCAGCGTAAATTTTGATTTCTTCATACCAACTTTAGATTTTTGAAGGATCTGGTTATTCCCAGAGATCGAGCAGCGGCGTAAATCTACTTGAATTTTTAACATTTTGCGGTCAACCCGCCTGCCAAGCTTAGTGACTATGGCAAAATACTCCCTAATGTGAGCTAATGTTGATCTTATAATTACATTAATGTTGACATTATAATAAATTAACTCACATACCACTGATACAAAATAAATGTATGAATCGAGACATGTAATTGAATTAAGCCTCGCATTCAATCTGTGCAACTGATATCAATTCACAATGGAGTCGAGATGTGTAAGTAAATAATTTGATGGCTGATCAATTTGTAGGGATGTTATAATAAACTAGCTTACCCGCGTTACTTCCTTCCCCGCAGGAAATTCATAATTCATCATCAACAGCCCATTTACGTCCACTGCTGAACATGGGCCTCCTCTTAACGGACCTTGGCAAGCCAGGATCGTAGAGGGATATTGCCATAATCACCACGCTTGGCAGACGGATTGGTGATCGCAGTAAGATGTAAACCTTGAGCTAATAGATGCTGCTGCCCATCCATCAGCCATATGCCCCTTAGTCGCCTTTTACGACACCCATGGGAAGACATGGGGTGGTCTATTCTAAGCCGGAGACCACACGGCAATTCATAATTAAGTGCCTTCATTTAATTAGAAGACTAGAGACAACCTCCGTAGCGTAGCGGTATAAGTCTCGCTTTGAGTCTCGGTGGTCGTGGGTTCGATCCCCACACCGGAAAATAAATCTTTGTGTAAATTCCAAAATTTCTTTCCGGGTCTGGTTGGTTGAGGGACTACCCTCCGTGCTTTGGAAAGCACGTTAAGCCGTTGGTTCCGATTGTTAATAACATCATCTATAACAATCGTATACCAAGGAAACGGGCAGCAGCGTTTTCTTGTGTGTTACTACATAATACTGCGGTCACTAACCCGCCTGCCAAGCGTGGCGACTATGACAAAAACCCTCCCTCGGGAGGAGGCCCATGTTCAGTAGTGGATGTTGTACGGGCTGATCATGATGATGATATAATTATAATTTTCCTACTATACAGCAAAAGCACAGGTCCATTAAATAGATTTTGACAAAAACGCAATCAAAAGTTAAGAAAGACCTATGTCGTTTTTATTGAGATTATCGATCATAAATAAAAAACGTATTTGCCATGCCATCTATGATGATGATGAGATAAAGATGTGTTCCAATAATAAATAGAAAAAATAAGTGACATTCCCTGTTCTTGTACCCTTAAAATATAGCATAGATAAATATCATTCGACAAGTATGATGTTGACCCGCCACTAACCTCATAGTGAAACAGTTCAAACATGCAAATAACGCAAATTTACATTAACTACAAACGTTTGTTAACTAATAAAACACCGAATACCAGTTAATATTACACCAACATTCTAAATACTTCTGTATAATAACTCACGCATAGTTTAATTTCAAAATAATATAACGGCGACATTCCGCAATAGATCATAAGCCGCAATGAAGTACTAAGATGACTAGGATACCATCGAAGCGAGTTTTGAGGAAAATAAATTTACTAAAATCTTCAGGAGTATTCCTCATTCAGCATACATTTTTGAGCTCCAAGCTATTCTGAAACAGTAACAGTTTTTGTGCTCACTAAATTTGTGCTCAAATAGAAATACTCCAAGCTTTAAAACATATACATAGCTTGCGGAACATTTGACGCGGCCTGCCTCCTTGCGGGGTCCCCTCCGTGGGACCTGGAGGCGGAGGTTTTCGCCGCCGCGTATCGGCGGTATGTGGGGGCGCGTTCTAGCCGCGACCCCTTCCCGGAGGGTGTTGCACGGTGGCGGACTGAGGTCCGTCGCGAAACCCTCCGGAAATGGCAGGAGCGGCTAGAGGTCGCTCCGCGGAGCGGATTGCGTACGGTGGAAGCGATTCGACCCCATCTAAAAAAGTGGGCCGTCACCGTCACGGCGACGTCACCTACCACGTTGCGCAGGTAATAATAGACCATGGCTGCTTCGGCCACTACCTGTACAACGTGGCGCCACTGTGACTGTGCCGACGATACGGCACAGCACACGGTGGTGGAGTGTCCGGCGTTGGCCAACGAGTGGGAGGAGCTCGTTGGCGTGGTGGGAGACGACCTCTCGCTGCCGACCATCATTTCGAAGATGGTCCAAAGCGAGAGGTCGTGGGAGGCGGTTGCCTCCTTCTCTAGACAAGAAATGTCACAGAAGGAGGCCGCGGAGCCCGTTACTGCTCCGCAGACGGCGTGTTGGCCGTCGGCGGCGGGCCGAAAACCGTCGCCTACCACCCTAGGCTTGGCCTCGGGGAGTGGGGGACATGGGCCCCACTCCCTTCGAGGCTGACCCATGAGGAGTAGGGATGCCTCTACACTCCGGGCGTTCCTATAGTTGGGAAAATGGGCCACTGTAACTGTGACCCTGGAGATCCCACTGTACCATATTGGCCGCGGGTGCCGTCAGGGGGCCGGATTGCTCATGCGTACCAGCCCCCGCCAACGGCGGATCGAAGGAGTGTCCGGGAGGTTTTAGTGGTTAGTAGGGTCCTCTCCTCGTGGTATGAGTTTAGCATACCACGCTATAAAGAGGGCGAGTACCACATATCCCACCGCCAGCGCGCGAATACGCTGCAGCGGCGGTGGGAATGCGTAAATGCATTTCCCCCCGAATAACAAAAAAAAAGGGGACCTGCGATCATGTGACCGCTGCTGGTTCGATCCCCACACTTTGCACTACTGATGTGAACCCCCTTGTAGCTAATATTGTAGCTTAGCACGAGGGGTTAACTACAATGCTAGTAGTAAGCAAAAACCGTGCTTTTAATAAAAAAATAATTGAATTTTATCGTCTAAAAATAATCGCCATATTTGACTTTGATGTGTCGTTAAGTTCGTGTTATTGCTAAATAACGGCACGTTAAGTCGCAACCTGAGTCATCGTTATTCCGCTTTATTGCGACGCTACGGGTGCGTGAAGAATTTGGTTCTATTAATACATATACACTACAATGTAATATTAAATTATAATGCACTAACTTATTACTTATACTTGGGCGTCGAGGACGTTTGTTACTGAATCTTATTATTATTATGGTTTTGTTGATTCGGAAAATTGGACATTATTAAGCATTATGAAGTTATTATAAATGTTTTTTTTACAACTGTATCCTATTGGAATGAGTCGCGCCTTATATAGAAGTGTCATAGAATGTGCTATCCATTTCTGCGAGAGACAAAACATCTTAGTAGTAGTATTAATATGGTGACTATGGCAAAAATCATTCCTTGAAGAGAAGATGAGGCTTATGTTCTACTGTTGATGATATCCGTTTATCGTCCATAACTTATCATGGTCTAATGATATCGATTTAAAATACAGAAAACTTGAAAACCATGTAGGCTTCGACATAACCCATTTAAATATATTAGGTACTAATAGGTATATTAAAATTTGATATGGCCTTTGTCCACATACAATCCGATTTTACCATATAAACTTAGATATATCCTCATCCCCTTATGGGAGATGAGGGTATATCTACCATATGGGGATAATTTTGAAAAAATCCTGTCACAATCATAGCACTATGTAATATAGATAGGAAGGTACTGAAAAGTACAACGTTGCAAATAGGTACGTAAGTGACTTAATATTAATTAATTAAATAATAATAGCCTTGGGTTCCCAGCACACATAAACTATTTAAAGAATTGTCGAAAGGCTTGGTTGGCAATGCTGCCAACCTTTTGGGCACTCTTCAGGTGATTTTGCAAAGCGATTTTGAGACGCCCTATAAATAATATTATGTTTTTTTATGTTATATTAGTTTTATTATAAAATAAATAAATAAAAATAAACTTTTTTCTTCACACAAACTAATAAACTAAGCTGAGCAGGTACAGTCAACGTAAAAAGCGTGTGACTTTTTTTTTTATTAAAACCGTCCCCAGGTACGTTAGCCGTGTCGTTTCAAACCCGTATTTCCATGCAAATGAAGTCGACAGTTTGCGCAGACCACATAGCAAATAGAAATGACACACCTAATTAGCACAGCAATGTAACGTCGCAAAATTTCGGCAGATGCTGTAGAAACAATAAGAAGTTATCAAAGATAAATCTAAACTAATATATAAAGCTGAAAAGTTTATTTGTTTGTTTGCTTGAACGCGCTAATCTCAGAAACTAATGGTCCGATTTGAAAACTTTTTTAAGTTTTAGATAGCTTATTCATCGAGGAAGGCTATTTACTAAATTGAATTATGAAATTCTTGCGGGAATGCGAGATACCCGGTTGAAAACATGCACGGAAGCTAGTGAATTATATGAGACTAGCTTCCCCCTTATGGAGAGAGCGAGTCCCACATACCACACCACCACCACGGGAAAGCCGCAACGGCGAAGAGGAGGCGTAGCGTTTCCCTCCAGGCAAAAAAAAAGGTAACGGTAACCCACACACCACATACAGTTATGTTTGCTCAACTAATGTCATAAAAATATCTACCAGTCAATAGACCAGTCGAGCCTCCAAAGCCAATACAATGTCGTGTCTACCAACTCCTCACCCTGTGGTGGCGCGTCGGTAACGAGCGGGCGTATTATTAAATTCTCATTTTGTTGCTCTGACTGTACCGGCTTATGTAACGGCGGAGTTAGATAGTTTCGTATCGGAAGTATTTCGCCCAATTTACTGTATTATGCTGTGGGAATAAGAATTTATTGGCAGTGGGCAGAGGAAATGAGAAATAAGTGCGATAGTTTTATTCTATAACTAGCATCCCGGGTGCGGTTTCCTCCTAGTAGTTCCTTTCCCCGTAAAAACCTCATAATTAAATATATAGCCTATATATAGCCTATGGATATATAGGAATATATAGCCTATGGATCAGACGACACACTGTCAAGTAAACACGCGCACGAGTATCGGAGTATCCAATAGGTCATGATAGTTTATGTTTTTAAAGTGTTTTGTCTTGTCATTACTAACATTAGTTTCTCATAGGCATTTCTGTGTTACTAATAATTCTATGGATTTATATCTGAAATAAATGAATAATAATAATAGCCTTTCTCGGTGAATAGGCTATGTTTCTGAGATTATCGAATTCAAGCAAACAAATATACAAACAATATACAAAACTCTTCTGCTTTATATATTAGTATAGATTAGCTGCTGCCCGCGATTTCATCTGCGTAAAATAAAATAACAAAATTTGCTTTTACGGTTTAACCAAAATGTGATTGTTATATATGAATAGCTTATACAATCCTTTTTTTATACCACTTCTCAATCAGGCAACGCGTGCAGCTTTTACTAACATATTACTGCGACAGCCGATCAAACCCCTGGAGGGAGGCCTATGTTCAGGAGTGGACGTTAGTTTATATAAACATACCTTTTTCTTTTTTTTGGTTCGGGGGAATGATCATCATACCACGAGAAGAGGACCCTACCCACTAAAACCCCCAGGTACAGGCACCCTAAGGGATGTCCCAGCTTTCTGGGTCACTCTCTGGCGGCGCCCACGGCCAGATTGGCGCCGCGGGCTCTCCTGGGCCACATGTATAACCATTACCTTAATAAAATAATTTTAAATTCAAGGTTTCACTTATTTGGATTTTCACGAAATAAAAGTTTAATTAAAACATTTTTTTAGTTACATCTGCTTAGCAACAACTAACAATTACAGTTAGTACATCGTAGAGAAACGAAAAAAAAGCTGTAATAGAAGCTGAAGTTGTTTTTGGTCCGATTGAAGATGTTTCAACTAGACCATTAAGACTTAATTCTTGATGTTACGGCGGAACATGCGTTGCGTAGAAGATCTCTTGATGGATACACGGGTGCATATGTGGGACGGCTATTATTCGTAGTATCTTTTGTTCTAGACTGTGATCGTTTTTTAGTCTACTAATATTCTTTTCAACCTAAAGCTAAAACCACCGCTGTGAATTCACTCGCGATTGAACCGGCGATCACAAGTCCGAAGCCAATAATGAAATAATGAATTTATTCAGCACTAAGGTATTTACATACACGAGTACTTGTCAAAATCACAATGAAAAAAAAATAGGTTATTGTTCTTATTCTATAAATAAAACTATTTAGGTAACTATAACTAGCAAGTGCAACCTGTGAGTGCTGCTAATTGTAGGACATTACATAAAATGTACTCCGTCTGTCCGTGTGTCATTAATTCCTCTACTCATAATAAGTTCATATTATTATTTACATTGAAAATTAGAAAGCATAATAGCCATTGGGCTACGGCCTTTTAAATTTAAATTGAACTTTAAATGTTAGTCGTGATAGCTCTGAACTTACCGTAATGTGCACTAAGAAATTCAGTCAGGTTCTTTAATTTTCTAATTTTCCCAGAAATTTTCTTTTTTTTTTCTTTGGTAAAAACCCCCTTATAAAAATTACAAAACAAAAAATAATTAGCAAAATCGGTCCAGGCGTTATCGCGTGATGGCATGACCAAGGGAAATAGGGATTCATTAAATATAATTATTTATACAATATAAAAATAATATTATTATTAGTATCAGCTTATCTCTTTCCACTGCTGGACATAAGCCTCCCCTAATTTACGCCATAACACCCGGTCATTCGCCCACTGCATCCAGTGTACTCCGATTATCCTTTTCAGTTCGTCGGTCCATCTTGCTGGGTGACGTCCTACTTTACGTTTGCCAAGACGTGGTTTTTTATGGCCAGCCCATTGCCACTTCAACTTGCTTATTCTGTGGGCTATGTCGGTTAATTTTTCATAGGAACTCCAAGCTTAGCTCGCTCCATAGCTCTTTGAGTGATTTTGAATTTGTGTACCAGCGCAGCTGTAAGTGCCTATTGGTCATGTCTGCCGTCTTGCTACTTCAACTTATCATCAATGCTTCACCTTATATACCTACTTCTTCTTCTTCCTGCCCTTATCCCATATTACTTGGGGTCCAGTCGGCGCAACATGTTTGTTTCTTCCATTCTGTCCTGTCATCCGTCACACTATACACTTGGCCTTCCTCTCCCTCTCCATCCATCCATCCATCCACATGTATACATTACATACCTTTTTTTTTTTTTTTACTACATATAGGCTTACGTTTGACCATAATCTCGCTTGATGGAAGGCGAAGATAAGGCCTAAGATGATACACGCTTGCCTAGAAAGTGTCTGTTCACTTTAGCCTTAAAGATGTCCAGATTATAGCGTTCCGGAAAAACTGACGCCGGCAGAGAATTCCACTCCTTAGCATTCGCATTTTGAAAGAAGAAGCAAATCGCTTCGTGCGTATTGAAGGAATGTCTACAACAAAAGGGTGAAACCGCTCGCCGCGCCTAGTCGTCCGGTGATGGAAGGGTGAAGGGGGTATCAGGTTATGTAGAACCTCCGCACACTCCCCGAAATGCAACCGATAAAAAACTGATAGGCTGGCCACTCGTCTACGGTGTTCGAGGCTCTGAAGACTTGCCTCCACCAGTGAGTTATTGCCTATGACTCTCTTCGCTCGGCGCTCCAATGAGTCCAGAGCATCCAGCTGATATCCAGCAGACCCATCCCAAAGATGAGAACAGTATTCCATTGAGGAGCGAACTTGAGCTCTGTAAAGACTTAAGAGCTGCTCCGATGTGAAGTACCGCCTCACCTTGGAGAGAATGCCAAGTTTTTTGGCTGCAGTGTTTGCAATGGACTCGATGTAGTGACCGAAGTTTAGATTAGAAGAGAGGTCAAGCCCTAGGAGCTCAAGATGGTCGCTGATCGGAACGGAGACATTCCGGAAAGTCGGAGTCAGTTGGAATGGACTCCGTTTCGCCGAAAAAAGACACGCCTGTGTTTTTGAGGGGTTAAACCCAACCAGGTTGGCATCACCCCATAAGGAAACAGCCTCCAAGATCGAGTTCACCCCCTCAATCATCGACTCCCTGAACGACTGGACCATTGACCCCGACTTCGCATCAGACAAGTATCTCACCGAGACTGTGCTGTCGTCTGCATACCCAAAGGTACCGGGAGTAACTAGCAGGTCGTTTATGTGCAGCAAAAAAAGAGTCGCGGAGAGAACAGATCCCTGAAGGACACCGGCATTAATACCAAGAAGATCGGACGAGGCGCCATCAATGACAACTCGAATCGACCTTCCCCTCAAGAAATCCTGAATCCAGGACAAAGTACGGGAGCAATACCGTAAACCGGAAGCTTACCAATGAGACTTGCGTGCCAAACCCTGTCAAAAGCCTTAGAGATATCAAGAGACACGGCAAGAGCCTCACCGTGTCTCTCAATGGCTTCGCTCCAGAAGTGAGTAGCATATACAAGAAGATCCCCAGTAGACCGGCCTCGACGGAATCCGAATTGACGGTCACTGAGGAGGTCGTTGTCTTCCAGGTATGCCAGGAGACGGTTGTTTAAAACACGCTCCATAACCTTACAGAGTATGGAGGTGATTGCGATTGGTCGGTAGTTGGCAGGGGCGGGACGACTACCTTTCTTGGGGATCGGTTGAACATTGGCAATCCTACAATCCTTCTTAACATATTTATGACCTAACTCCTACTAATTGGTTGGAATTATTTATTGAAGTCATACGTCCTTATTAGCTCCTGTCACAATGATCTAGAAACATAATTAGTTATAGGTATAAGGATATATTTATTATTATTTTATTTCACAGCAATTTATTCATCGACGTAATCACTATACCTATAATATAGGTATATATCATATTATGATGCTGTTAAAGTAAGTGAAGGTATTTCGAAAGTTTTATTTAGATAAATCGGGTGTATTTAGATATTTGATACGATTAAATTAAATTATGTCTAAATTACAGTAATTATTCATAAAAACAATAAACCACTTAACGATATTTTCAGTAATCTAAAAATAAATACTCATTAATTATACACTTCAACATGTTTTAGTTAACAAATTAACAAATTAATTATTACATAAAAGACTAGCATCCCGCACGCGGTTTCACCCCCGTAACTTCCGTTTCCGTATGAACTTCGATTAAATAAGCCTATAGCTTAATCAATAAATGAGCTATCTAACACAGCAATCTTTTTTCAAATCGGATAAGTAATTTCTGAGATTAGCCCGTTCAAGGAAACAAACAAAGTATTCAGCTTTATATATTATTATTTTTGGCAGATCTTCACTAACACTATTGCTGCATAGAGCATGTTATGTATGATTTGAAAATATATACTACTCTTATACTAATATATAAAGCTAAAGAGTTTGTTTGCTTGAACGCGCTAATCTCAGGAACTACTAGACCTAAGAATAATAAATAAAATAAATAAATAAAAAAAGTTTTTATTCACGTAAACCTATTACAGGTATTTGTAAATAGTCAAAACATATTTGGCTTATTTTTGATTTAGTTAATTAATTTTATTTGTTTATTGCTACGTATAATAATAGTTTATATAACTTTAGCCTAAAAGCTGTCAGGTATGAAATTACAATATTATTTTATTATTTTATATCTATGAATAAATATATATATAATAAGGCTATAGAATATCATCACACTAAGACCAATGGGAGCGGAAGACCAATGAGGAATGTTTCAAAATCGGTGTAAGCCCAATACAATAATTAAATGCGGATGCAGTCTCGGGGACGAGCTAGTCACTTATTAATAGTACAGCGGAGGTTGTGGCTTCTGGGAAACAGTACGAAAACCTAAATTAACTAGCCTGAAAAGAAAGCTTCGATTTTATGCAAATGTTTCTTGTCTGTCACAAGTGTCGAACACGGGACTTAATACTACTTACTTAACCAAAATCCGAGCTCCATTAAACGAATTAAACGATATTTATTCAGCACTTAGGTATTTACATACACTTTTACTTGTCAATAATACGCAATGAAATATGATTAATATAATTAAATACAAAATATCGCCACTAAAATCTATTGCGGATTAGCTAATGGTCTGTCTGCCAGTCTAGTATCACGTCATATGTATAGTAATAACAATAATTAATTCTATAATTAAAATCTTAATATAATTTAGCTCTATAAAGAGGCACGTCTTTAAACAATAACGACATACGCCTGAGGGCGCCCTTAATGAGCTAGGACCACGGCTCAGGGCATCGCTAATGCTATGACAAATATTACTGTGACAATAATTACATTTAAGAAAAAAGAAGGAATGATCACTGGCATGGACTACAGGCACTGGATCATCGGATTGGGACAGGGGGGCAACGCGGTCCTTGGTCTGTCTGGCGAGGACTGTAGCCTAGCTAACCTGCAGGTTCCTCTAGCTACCTAAGTGGACGGTCCGAAGAAGAAACTCCGGTTTTCTTTTTTCCGTCTTCTTCTGCTTGTTTTATCTCTTGTCTTTTCTTGCTAAGCATCATATTACTTTAACCATACTTCAGTACCTTAAGATATTTGATACCAGCCATTAACCCAGTGACTGTAGACACCTAATTACACCATCGTACATCAAATTACATACAACTTACACGTGATTTACGAGCTTGTCAACTTAATAGGTAGGTAGTCAATGTTAAGTAAACATTTGTGTTAGACTGTTGTATACGAAGATAATAATATAAACTGACAGTTGTATACATATCGTTACTTAATATCTAATACCGTGTATGTCAGAAAAAGTATTTTTTCGACGTCCATCCGTGACGTAGCGCTATAAGAAAACCTTTAGGGCGTAGTGATATAATTCTTGCTTTAAGTTTCGGAGGATGTGGGTTCGATCCCAAAATGGAATGAGCTTTATTATTTGAGCATATGTTAACTAAAGCTATTTTTTTTACTCATTCATAATAGGAATAAAAAGCCACGTAGTATGTGAAATGAGATCAATCAGCGCGGGAATATAACATAGACATTAAAACAATACCAGCTAATAACATCAAATTCCAGGCTCGCTAGGCCAGGGTCCTCACCGGATTGACTGAGGACCGCGTTGGCTCCTGTGCCAAACGTGTGGTCCAGCCTCTAGTCCATGCCATTTACAGTAACAATTCTCATTAGCGATGCCTTGACCTCTGGCCCTAGCCCATAAGGTTTGCCTTCAAGCGTGTGTCACTTATGCGTAAAATAATTATTAAAATAAATATAATTGAATTCAAAACCGCAAAAAATTACTTAAGTGGGTTTAGGACTTTAACAGCGATACCATGTGAATCAGTGATAGCGTGACGGCTGAGAGGACAGAATGGAACAAAAAAACTCGAATGTGATGAGGGTACAGAGTTTTAAAAATGGCCATAAATAAAATGATACTCAGGGCTAAACGATTATATTTAAGAAAAGTAAATATTTAATTTTATACAAAGATTTTTTTTGCGTAACGTTTCCCTGTGTGATAATAAATAAAAATGTGGTCACCAATCCCATATATAACAGTGGATATCATACGGGCTGATGATGATGAAAGAGAAGATGAGAAAAGAAGATTTTTATCGGCGCAGGAAACTAACTTACTATCTTTCAGACCTAAGTTGATTGCTTATACAGCTAGGCCACGGAGCTTCGCTGATTTTTTTCATAAAAAACTTGCTGTAAACGTAAAACGTGTCCTACCATACAATTCTCCCATATGTTTCCTAAGTCGTTGGACTAAATCGTAGTGGGGCAATTCTTTTAATTGCGCCGCGTCTCGCGGGGTGAGGTTTAAATTGGACCATTTAAAGTTTTTCGATTTACCCCGCCTCGTCTAGTGCAAGATATGTTGGGACCCTCGGGTTTCCCCGCTACTTAGAGTTCTAAGCTGTGCACTTGACTATTTATGTTGAAAATATCGACAAGTTTTACCGTTATTTGGGAGTTTCTGAGCTGGTTTTAGAGCGGTTGGTACCTTAATATATTCGGCTTGTTATGAGATAGCGTAATGTAGGTTACCCTTACTTTATACAACAAGTTTTATACGACAACCTCCGTAGCGTAGCGGTAATTGGCTCGCTTTAAATCTCGGAGGTCACGGGTTCGATTCCCACACCGGACAAGAAATCTTTGCGTAAATTCTTAGATTTCTTTCCGGGTTTGGTTGGTTGAGGGACTACCCTCCGTGCCTCGGAAAGCACGTTAAGCCGTTGGTCCCGATTGTTATAACATCATCTATAAAAATCGTATAACAAGGAACGGGCAGCAGCGTTACCTTGTGTGTTACAACATAATACTGCGGTCACCAACCCGCCTGCCAAGCGTGGTGACTATGGCAATGCCCTCCATCGGGAGGAGGCCCATATTCAGCAGTGGACGTTATACGGGCTGATGATGATGATACAACAAGTTTTAGACGGGAATTGCCCATCTGTTAAAGCTAAAATGTTATTATAGTAATCATAATACTGAGGGCATTTTTTTCAATGCCAAGATAGAAATGAATTGACAGAATTTCCATACTACTTAAATCTTGCAAATTTTGAATTAACTCATCTGATAACTTCTATCAGACAATTTAGTAGAAGATCTGAACCTAAATCGATCTTCGCTTAGCTGACAATAGAATCATCATCATCATCAACAGCCCGTTTACGTCCACTGCTGAACATGGGCCTCCTCTTAACAGACCTTGGCAAGCCAGGGTCGTTGAGGGATATTGCCATAATCACCACGCTTGGCAGACGGATTGGTGATCGCAGTAAGATGTAAACCTTGAGCTAATAGATGCTGCTGCCCATCCATCAGCCATATATCCCTTAGTCGCCTTTTACGACACCCATGGGAGGACATGGGGTGGTCGATTGTAAGCCGGAAACCACACGGCAAGGATAATAGAATGAAACATATAAAAAGGTTAGTTTTATTTTTAATTACTTGTAAAAAATCCTGGACAGACTATTTGTAATTATTAAGAAAAAAAAAACATTTTTATGATATGTTAGAAAGATTAAATTAAAACAGCGCATATGTTGTAATAATTTTGTATATATTTTTAATTTTATAAAAATCATTTTTTAAATAATAATTAAAAATAGTCTGTCCAGGATTTTTTTAGCCTACACATTTTCAATATATTTTCTAATATACTTAATTTATTATAAAGATGTTTCATTCTATTATCCGCTCGATGAAGTTCGATGTAGGTTGTAATCTAAGAATTTAAAAACCATAAACTATAACATATAAGTGTACTTAATAAATTAATGAAACAGAATATTTTTTAAACTAAACTTAACAAATCGACGCTTGAAAGGCAATCATCACTAAGAGACATTGAGTAAACTTTACAGGCGAGTGATTTAAAGTTCAAATATCTCTCGTAGAAATCATTTTTTTATAGCTTGTATGCTAGCTAGCTGTGTGATAATTGCATTACAAGCGTCGAAATAAAAATAACCTATAATTAAAGCTAACTAAGAATTAAAAACTACCAACAATTAAAAGCTAACGTATAACTAAAAACTACTCTTAAATGGACAGCCTCCGTAGCGTAGCGGTATTACGCTCGCTTTAAGTCGCGGAGGTCGTGGGTTCGATCCCCACACAGGACAAGAAATCTTTGTGTAAATTCTAAGATTACTTTCCGGGTCTGATTGGTTGAGGGACTACCCTCCGAAAGCACGTTAAGCCGTTGGTCCCGATTGTTATAACATCATCTTTAACAAGCGTATATCAGGGAACGGGCGGCAGCGTTTCCCTGTGTATTACAACATAATACTGCGGTCACCAATCCGCCTGCCAAGCGTGGTGACTATGGCAAAACCCTCCCCCGGGAGGAGGCCCATGTTCAGCAGTGGACATTATACGGGCTGATGATAATGATGATGACTCTAAAATGGCGTCACTGGGAAGCGTGCCCAGAATGCTGGCAGCATTGCCATGCTGAATAGCAATGCTTATTTCTTAGAATATTTTAAATATGTTTGATTCATGTAGAATACTTTTTTATTTTACCAAGGATGTAGAATAAAACGTCGAAGTAAATATTTTGACATTGTGTAAAGGTTGATTAGTATGGTTTGATTGTAATTATTGCATACCCTCCGGAACCACAGGTCCGCTTTCAAAATTTTAGGCCGCGTCCTGGACGCCAGCGGGCGGAGCGGGCGGAGCGGGCGGCGCGGGGGTCTTTATCAAAGTTCATAGATTTGTGTGAAGCTGTTCTCGACGACAGCGGAGCGGGCGGCAGGTTTTCCTTAGGCACCGCCCGCGCCGCCCGCTGGCGTCCAGGACGCGGCCTTAGTGCTACGTTATCCAGGAGTAACAAAGGCTATATTTAATTATAAAGTTCCCACGGTAAAGGAAGCTATGCGTATAAAATCTCTAAGAAGCTATACCCTTGTAAATGTTACAGTCAAAACTTCATCATCATCAGCCTGTTGTAGTCCACTGCTGAACATAGGCCTCCATATGTATTAACATAATAGGCCTCCCCCATCGATTTCCAGCGGGAACGATCGCTAGCGGCCTGCATCCACCGACTCCCCGCGACCTTTATGAGGTCGTGGGTCCATCGTGCAGGCGGTCGTCCTACGCTGTGCTTGCCAGTTCGTGGTCTCCACTCGAGAACCTTTTTGCTCCATCGGCCGCCAGTTCTTCGAGCTGTGTCCTGCCCATTGCCACTTCAGCTTGCTAATCCGTTGAGCTATGTCAGTGACCTTCGTTCTCTTGCGGATCTCTTCATTTCTGATTCGATCACGCAGGGAAACGCCGAGCATAGCTCTTTCCATAGCTCGCTGAGCGACTTTTAACTTTCTTATGAGGCACATAGTAAGATACCACGTCTCAGATCCATATGTCATCACTGGTAACACACATTGATTGAAGACTTATACTCAGTAAAAACCACTTTTGACTGCAAAAATCAGGCAAAAGTAATTTTGACGGGTCCATATTGATTAACATAAAATTCCAAAAACGATATGCTCTTATTTTTAGTCGAAAGTTAAAAAAAAACAGCAGGATTCCAACTTCCGTAGGTTAGGTTAGGTTAGAACTGTGACCACAACTGTGATCCAAATTCCATACAACCGTTAAACTTCTTTTGGATGTTTTTTGCAGTCAAAAGTGGTATTGACCGATTATACGTTTTGACTGTAACATAAATATTAAAGTATAGGCATCAACATACTACCAGCCAAGCAAACGTCACACGGCTTATACCGATATAATACATAGGTATAACTATCTTAAAAATTAAAATTTCCATTTGACAAAATATATTATGATGTTTTAAATTAATTTTCGTAGCAATTAAGTACATACAGAATATTATGCTAAACTGCAAGTAATCGTATCTCGGTTATTGTATCTCCGTTTAATCTACGAAGCACGACAAAGGAACGGCTTTATGTCTAATATTATGCACAAATTCCCTTTATACAGAATACGTTTTAAATTAATATGCATGTTAAAGCAATGGTATAATTGCTTAGTTTAATTTGAAATGTACTTTTTACGTACAAGGTATCAAGACTACATCACATTAATTATGTGCAAGAGAGAGAAAGAAATAGATAAAAGAGAGAGGTAGAATATAGCGTTAGTATGCTCAATAAGCTACTCGAATGCGTAAGTACCTCTATTTTGCAAAATACCACAGCCAAATAACATCATTGTTTATTAATGCTGTGTCCATGTGCGTAAGTAAAGTCGCCAGAGCTCACGGAGGAGGAGAGGTGGCTAGTGACATATATTCTGTACTGGTAGAAGCTGTCTGTTCTATCTGAACACTCATCATCAGCCCGTATAACGTCCACTGCTGAACATGGGCATCCTCCCGGGGAGAGAATTTGCTATAGTCACCACGCTTGGCAGGCGGATTGGTGATCGCAGTGTTATGTTGTACCACACAAGGAAACGCTGCTGCCCGTTCCTTGATATACAATTATTATAGATGATGTTATTACAATCGAGTTCAACGGCCTAACGTGTTTTCCGAGGCACGGAGGGTAGTGCCTCAACCAACCAGACCCGAAAATAAATCTAAGAATGTACACAAATGTGTCCTGTGGGGGGATCGAACCTACGACCTGCGAGATTTAAAGCGAGCCAAATACCGCTACGCTACGGAGGTTGTCCGCTACGGCGGTTTTCTTTCTGAAAACTATTTAACTTTGTTTTAAGTATATACGTAACAAAAGACACAAGTTTAAATTAAAACGTTCAATAAGTCCTTTACCAACCTTTGCATTACCGATACGGTATCACATTCCGATATACAGCTGCTACTAAAGTACTGAGTACGAAATATACTCAATTGATCCCGCGTCATTACCAGACAATGTTGCAAACGAGCTGTCATTGTCAAAAGATGGATCATTCTGAACGAAGAATGATGAATGAACGAAGAACGTATTGCCATTAAATTATGTTTCGAACACGTTGTGATCTGATTATGACAAATTTTTAATGGATGAAATATTTTATATATATAAATGGTTTTTATAAGGAATTTTCGAATAGAAGAGTGAGACTACATAAAATTGTTTTATGTAGTGTATATTCTGTGTGTTATCATGTCATCATAATCACGCGTTTGCAATGGTCACTCCAATCTTTGACAGAGTATTTTAGCAAATGGAAATTAAAGCTCAATGTTCACAAAACAGAAGCTATTATGTTCTCACGGAAACGATCTACACCTTCTAGAAAACTCACAATCAATGAAGGTCAGGAAATCGCTTGGAGCAAATCTGTAAAGTACCTAGGAACAATTCTTGATAATAAACTTAACTGGACAGCAAATACAGCAGCATTACAACTGAAAGGGGTCAAAGCAATGAACGCATTGAGTCCCATTTTGAATAGAAAAAGTAACTTAAGCCCTAAAACAAAAATGCGTATATACACAACGTTAGTAAGACCCTGTATTACATACGCTGCACCAGTGTGGAGTAGTACTTGCGAGACAAACTACACAAAAATCCAAGTAGTCCAAAACAAAGCTTTAAAAATTTCATATAACACAGCGTTTCGCACAAATTTAAAAGAAATACATATTAAATTAAAATTTCCACCAATTAAAGAATACATTCTAAAACTATCCAAAAAATTTTATATTTACCAAAATTATAATCACACTAATGCACTAATATCAACTATTGGTAAATCTAGGCTACGCAGTTTGCCATACGCAAACACATATTGTCGATATCGGCTTCCACATCACTACTTCCTCGAGTACTCATGACGTAGTTGCTCCCACCGCCGGACCGCCCGAATCTACGCGACGGGCGCCGAACACATTGCGATGGCGTTGATAAGTCAATTACTTGTTTTTTTATTTTACGTTACCCTCATGCAGAGTAGGTAATGTTAAAACTGAATGTTAATACTAAAAACGTTGCTATAACTTGTGTTTTAGCAACGATATTGTGTTGTATACTTGTTATGTAAGATATTTTATTTGATTATTAATTCTAAGTCAAATTCTTTTCATTTTAATTTTGTAATTATTATAAGTTTTGTTGTCCATGTATATAATAATATTTATTACCATATGTTATATGTTTTAAAAAGGCGCTAAGTCTATCAAAAGCATTAGTTTTAAGAAAATAATGTTATAATTTTAAAACATTATGTTAACTTTTATTATAAATAAAGACCTTTCAAAATCAAAAATCAAAATCTACGAGGGCATCGATATATTTTTGGAAGGGTCGGAAGGGCGAGAAATAAAGAAGTATTATGTCATGTAGATATAATAAGTAAAAACATTTTTTTTCACTCTACATCACGTGACAAATGTCTAATATTATTTGCGTTAATGATATAGAAGAACATATAAAAAAAATGAAGTAGAATATATAAATTATATTTTATAGTAGACCATCATACGGGGCAGGGCAGTTAAACTCATAAAGAAATACTTTGTTAGATTTCTTCTAAATTAAATTAAATTTATTTAAGTTTTTGAGTGACCGTTGCCAAATGGGTAGGGCGTGGGACTTGCGATCATGTGGTCGTCGGTTCGACACCCACCCATTGCACTACCGACGTGAACCCATTAGTAAAATAAGCAGTTTAGCTTAGCACGAGGAGTTAACAACAACACTAGCTAGTAGTGTGCTTTAATTCTACTAGTAATCTTTAAAAAAAACATCGAATATTTTCTGTACAGAATCGCTGAATTGCTTCCATTTTTAAACCATGGACAACAACCTTATTAAAGTCCGTTTTTCATTGTATTTCTTTGCTTGTGTAATTGCGTACTACTGATCAATACTGACTCCAAATTAAAACCTCCACTCATCAATTCCCCAAAGACAAGTAAACTCTATTTCAGTCACGTATCTCTTCCGTCATTTCGTTGCAAATAAAATGAACAGCCTTCATTTGCTTCAACTTAAGCCTTTCACGGGTGTTAGTCGCATTCAATTTTGCGGAACTGTAGTTTTGAAGTAGAAAACGTGGATGTAAAGATGTTTTGATAACAAGGGCTTAAATAATATATAATATTATGTGCATGTCTCACATAAAGATATATACATTTTATCTATACTAATATACAAGGTGTAACGGAAAGAGTATATACATAGAAAGAGCAAGGCTTCTTTGGATCATAACAAACGATATGGCAAGTATAGTTTCAACTCAAAATATACTAAAAAAAAGTCAGTATTATTTTGCAAACAAAAAATAAAAATGCAGAACCCTTTATTCAGAAATACCAGGAGTAAGAGGTTTATTTTTACTTGCAAATAGTTCGTTGACATCGATCAGCTCTAGTGATGTATTTATTTCAATTTGAAAAGTTTGGTTTCTGGTATCTATGAATTTAAAAAAATCATTACTTCCGGACTTGTAGAGATAGGATTAAATAACCCTTGCCATATCGTTTTTTATGATCCAAAGAAGCCTTGCTCTTTCTATGTATATACCCTGTCCGTTACACCTTGTATAATGTTTGTTTGTTTTCTTGAATGGAATGTAACTACTGGTCCGATTTGAAAAAAGCTTTGAGTGTTAGAGATATAATGAATATACTGTAGCGGCCGTAGCCCAATGGCTAAGGCGTCGGACTTGTGATCTTCTGGTCGCCTTTTCGATCCCAACCCATTGCACTACCGACGTGAACCCACTCGTAACACAAGCATTTTGGCTTAGAACGAGGGGTTAACAAGAATACTAGTAGATGGGAAAGCTATGCTAGTAATTGAGAAAAAAAAAACTGTAGGTGCCTTTTTCAATTTTCCGGGCTATCTAACACTGATAGATTTTTGCCTGATGATTAGCGCGTTCAAGCAAACAGCTCTTCAGTTTTATACATTACTTTATACCTCTAGATATACAAAAACTTGAACACCTATAAAACAAAATTATTTCCATCACGATTCATAATTCATTTTCCTCTTTATATCCTTGTAGTAGTCCAACGAGATTGTATTCCGCAGGTTCCATTACCGATCTGGCGCGTCGCAGCGGTGCCAACTTGCAAACATAGTTACAAAGTTTGTTGAAGACCGCGTAACGTGTGACCGAGGTGTAACGTCTAGTACAAACTCGTGCAGCTAATTCTGTTAGACCAGCTTTTGTGGTTGGTGGCGAAAAATGAGTTACGAAGTGTTTGGTCGAGGATTATGGAGTTGGTAACGGTTTATTGGGTTTAACAACCCACGGTGATGTGTCGCGGTTAATAGATTTACATGTAGGTAGCAGTGGGCGGGACAACCTCCGTAGCGTAGCGGTATTTGGCTCGCTTTAAATCTCGGAGGTCGTGGGTTCGATCCCCACGCCGGACAAGAAGTCTTTGTATAAATTCTAAGATTTCTTCCCGGGTCTGGTTGTTGAGGACTACTCTCCGTGACTCGGAAAGCGCGTTTAGCCGTTGGTCCCGATTATTATAACATCATCTATCATAATCGTATACCAAGGAATAGGCAGCAGCGTTTCCTTGTGTGTTACAACATAATACTGCGGTCACCAACCCGCCTGCCAAGCGTGGTGACTATGGAAAATACCCTCCCCGGGAGACGGCCCATATTCAGCAGTGGACGTTGTACGGGCTGATGATGACAATGAGTTCAGTGGGTAGGTGTTTTATAAAATGTACCAGATATCATCATATGAGTAAGTTTAAAAACTACAAACTAAGAAACCTGCAAGACATGTCCCCTGTGGGACTTGGACCTTGACTGAAGGCGGTCACTGGTGCGAGGATTGAGGAAATATGACCTTAAGCAATCTATAGAAGATCAGTTGAACACTACAAAACATATTTATGACTTAAGAAATGGAATAGAATAGTTGCCCAATTCACACCAGCGAGCTCTATTATTACTCCCTATGCACTAAAACACTTGCTAAAACATAGCCTTAAACGTGGCAGCTATTAGAGAAACGTAAAGGCGTACATACAAGCTGATTGCAGTCCGGAGGTCAGGGGCGCTACACACTTACGCGGGCAGCACTTTCGTTACAGCAGTAAATTTTAAAGGCTATCATTAATCTAGCGGTCAGTAAAAATGTCTGGATATGAGTCTAGACTATAAAGTTACTAGAAATATTCTCTCGAGAAGAATCTAAGTACTAGCTCGAAGTCAGGAAGTTGGTGTTATTTCCCCCGTGCCTTGGAAAGTACGTTAAAGTATCGGTCATAGTGAAAAATCATCATCATCGCACCGTATAACGTCCACTGCTGAACGTAGGCCTCCTCCCGAGGGCGGGTATTTGCCATAGTCACTACGCTTGGCAGGCGGGTTGGTGACCGCAGTGTTATGTTGTACCACACAAGAAAACGCTGCTGCCCGATCCTTGATATACGATTATTAAAGATGATGTTATAACAATCGGGACCTACGGCTTAACGTGCTCTCCGAGGCACGGAGGGTAGTCCTTGAACCAATCAAACTCGGCAAGAAATCTTAGAATTTACACAAAGATATCCTGTCCGGCGTGGGGATCGAACCCACGACCTCCAAAATTCAAAGCGAGCCAAATACCGCTACGCTACGGAGTGAAAGATCAGCCATAGTGATCTTTCAACTTTAGCGTCGTAAGAAAGGTCCAACCAGTTTTTGAGAGTAAAAGACTGTGTTTACACAGACATTTGTGTACTGTTATATGTCATGCGTAAATGGCTAATCTCCTTAGAAATTGAAGAAGCTGAAGTCTGTGGGTAGGTTTATTTGTTGAATGATAAAGCCGGATAAGTCTGTCTGATTTTCTTTAAATCTTGTGAGACACAGATACAATTTTTGACGTGAACAATAAGTTTTAAGGGAGTTAAAGATTTGATTCCGATACTCAATCATGTCAAGTTTAGAATCCACGCCGTGTCTTATAAAACACGTTAAGCCATTGGTCCTGGTTCTTTTAACATTACTTAATACAAACAACTAACAGATGTTGGGGTATAGTGCTCTACTCTTACCACGAGTAAGAGTAAGTAAACTCCCTGTTCATACACTTAAATTTGCGATATTGCAAGAACTGCAATTCTACGACTAGTTCACTCTATATGAGCCGTAATAAACTCAAAATTTTCCATTACGCCATTTGATTTCGCCGCCCAGTTTTACTGACTGTTGGTTAAAGTGTGTAGCGCCCCTTAAGGAGTTAACACACTGAACAACGAGAATGAGTGTCATTAACTCGAACATCTATTCGCAATTTCGTTGCTAATTTACATTTTCGCTTCTAGACTCTTAATAAGCCCTCGGAAAGCGCCCTGTTATATTTACTTGAGCTCAAACGAAAGCTAGAGGACTGTCTTAAGAACATGTAACTCTATTAGGATTAAAAATGCAATGTAGTTTTCTTGATTTAAGAGTTTTATTAGGAAATATATAATAATATGAATATTACATTGCCTGTTAAATCCTTCAATTTGCTGCTACCTGTTAGTTACTTTTTTTTTGTTGTTGTCCGGGGGGAAATTCATTTCTGCATTCCCACCGCCGCTATGTGGGACTCGCCCTCTCCATAGCGTGGTATGCTAACTCATACCACGAGGAGAGGACCCTACACCACTAAAACCCCCTCTCTAAAGGACACTCCTTCGATCCGCCATTGGCGGGGGCCGGGCACGCATAAGCAATCCGGCCTAGGTACCTGTTAGTTACCTTGATAAATTAATAGAAGAATGTAACATTGTCACTCTGACAAGTATAAGTGAATGGAAATAGCTAAACGATGAGTAAATTTATTATTTAATTTCATTATTATTTCATTTAAAAATGCCAATTACATAGCAGTGGACGTTATACGACCAGATGAGGACTAACCGACTAGCATACACAAATGACAAGTGATAAAACCTTCTGCAGCTATCAAACCTAACAAAAACAAAAATAAATTCGACATCACACAAAAAAGCTGTTCGAAGAATTAATACCTATGAACTAAAAAAAAAACCATAGTCAGAACCTAACCAAACTCTTAATAAACTACCCTTGAAGTACATCTTTTACAATTCAAAAAATTATCATCGAAATCGGTTGGCGTGATATTGAGCTATTCGTCCATTTCTCGCGCACTTACTAAATACAAATTAAAGACTTAAGTATTTGGTTTTCTAATTGATGCTATTATTATAACTGGACCGAATTGAAATAAAACAACACGGCAAGCACAAGCCTTAAGAAAAATCAAAATTGGTTCACATAGCCGAAAGTTCTGAGACGAAGCAAAGCATACAAAAGAGCACCAAAACCTCAACATTAGGTCAACAATACAAACAGTCCTTAAATTATTTATCTCGTAGTTTTTTCTTGTGCAATGTTACCAGAAGGACAACTTTAAATCAGACTCGCCAAATTCAATCGGGTCAAACTTCCGATAGTAGTCAAAAGTCATTGCCAGTTGGTGCACTGTAATTAAAGATACAACCTCATGCAGTACTGTCTTTCAAAGCATACTCACGTATCTACCACACACGATCTAAATGAAAATAAATTTTATCGCTTTGTAATAAGTCTTCATTCTCTGTAATCGAAAATTGTCGCTTAACCTGTTTGTATTTAAATAAAATAGGGGGCGTTGTCGTAGCGCAGGGAAGTTCACTGTTCGTAGCGTCTGTGTAAGTTCCGGGATTTTCGCTAGATGGCGGTAGTTGTGGCTTAATTATATGATTTGATGTAAATTAATTTAACCCATTAATGGCCAAACCTAAATTAAAGACGTATTTGTTTCAAACTATTTATTTTTATAATCAATAATTAAGTAATAAGAAGTACAAGACGAAAAAAAAAGGTTGAAAAAAAAATTTTTTTTATATATTTATGGGGTGTACTCAATTGGGTACACTGGCCACTTAAAGGTGAAATTTTTCCAAGCAGGTCTTTTCGACGCAAAGGGTCTTGTGGCATTTTTTACACTCCCAGCGTACTCTTGAGTGGCAAATAACACAACGAAGTGGTTTCTCAATTTTTTTTGGGAAGTATCCTGAGCCATCTTGGGGTAAGCCCTCGACCATAGAAAAAGAAGGCCGAGCTCTTTTATGTCCTTCTTGGCTTAAATAGTATCGGGCAATATTACGACGGAACAAGAGTTGATCCATAGGCTGTTCGTTGCTCAGTACATGCAAACGCCATGCATTTGCCACAGCCATATCCACCATGTACGTAAATATGACCCACCACCACTTTTTGCCATGAATTGCGATTCGGTATAGAGCTATCGATTGATCTAATTCATCAACTCCACCCATGCCTTTATTATAATTTTGAAATAGGAAGGGAATATTCACATCTACTTTTTCTTTTTCAATGGACACCATCGCTTTACAGTTCCCATTGGTTGTATATTATCATAGTTAGTGGCCATAGTGCAAACGCTATTATCGTTCCATCTAACTAATAACAGTTCATTGGCTTTGTCAAATCGATGATCAAAGAGCTTGCTCTGTCTTGTTTTTTCATGTGTTTTGAATTAATCAAAGGACATTTTTTGGTACGATTTTCACGTACAGTTCCAGTCGCACAATATCCTGCATTCCGTAAATCGACCAATAGGTTGCAATTTGTAAAAAAGTTATCAAAAAATACATTATGGTTTGATGGATTAGTGTCTAATTTTTGAAGTAAGGACTTCACAACCCTTGAACCCAAAGGCTCGGTGGTTGCATCAAGAGATTTTCCACAGTAAAAATCGAAACTGTAACAGTATCACTACATCCGTAGTCTCTTGAGAACTGAAAGAATAAGAGGCCAAATTGGCGATTTTTCCTGCTGTTGTCGACGTCGTCGTTTTACAGCTAGTGGCTCCTCATCACTGCTATCACCAGCACTTGATACAGAGCCTTCTTCGTGAACAAAAACCTCGATATTTCCCGGTACATCTCTAGGTAATGTGTGAGCTTCCATGTCCTCATCAATACCCTCTTGTTCGTCAGTGACGATGGAAGGATCGGGTGGTATAATCGCCAAATCATATTCGGCATCATCATCACTGTTCTCTAAAATAGCTTGTTCCTGACCACAATATTGATTAGGGAAGTTGAAATTTTGTCGATTCATGGTTTAGTTGAACTTATCTGAAATCAAGACATAACATATTTTTTATACCTAAGTGGCCACTGTACCCAATCAGGTACACCTATATAAATATTCACAGATGTCAGCGAAAACAATAAAACAGTCGGTAAATATTTATAATTATTATAAACAAGTATATATTTCATCATATTTAGCACGTAAAATAATATTTACCACGTTGAATAAAAAAATATTGATAATTCAAAAGACTTACCTGTGTTATCTTCAGAATTGTAACTTTGACTAAATGACAATCACTAAAATATTAAAACTACCCACTTTTTGTCTATATCAAAAAATCTGTTATATTACCGTCTATTCATATTTAATTAAGAAAATATGTTAGCCTACGTTTTATTTTTATAAATAAATGAAGTTTAACTGTACCCAATCAGGTACAGTCGCCGTAAATGGGTTAAACTAGTACTTGATCAGAATTGTTTATGTTGCTTGTTGCTATGTCAATTTTTACACATGTTTTTTACAAAAAACACTTTTATCTGTTATATAAGTCGATAAGTCAGGTATGTATAGGATTTAAAGGTTTCTACTATACTGCAAAAAAAAATCTTCTCAGCAAACACTGGATGATACTAGCCACATATAAACTTATAGATATAGGTTATAAGTTTTTTGTAGTTTAATTTTCTTAAAATAAATATGTTTCACGTGGTATCTGTTACCTGAATACGATATTCATTTAAAAATGTATTTAACAAGAAAATGTTAAATAACCATGTACTATGATTGAGTTTTTGTGTCTGATTCCCGGTTTAGGTTTTTTCAGAGAGTTATATTTCGACATAGCTTGGGTAACTATTTAAATAATAGTTATCATCAGCTCTTATACCGTCCTCTGCAGAACATGCGCCTCCTTCCGATGAAGGCTTCTTGCCATAGTACTTCTTAACGTGTTTACGGATGGTAGTCCCTCAACCAACCAGACCCGTAAATCTACTTTCTTATACGCCTGGGGATCAAACCCGCGACCTTCGTGACATAAAGCGAGACTTATGCAACTACGCTACGGAGATAATAGAGGATGATGATAGATGAATCTAAAATAATAAAATTTATAAAATTTGCTGCTACATAATAATATTATTACTAAGCAATAATAATTTATTGTCTCCAATATTATTACTAATAAATAGCATAGCCTGTTAGTCAACATTAATTCAATTATCATTTTATGCTACTATTTATATAAATCTCACATATAAAAATATTGTTAACAAAAACTCCAACCGTATCTTTAAATAATGAATTGGCAAACTGAGTGCGACTCTAGAACACCTTGCAGTCTACCATTTTAAAAATTAACTCGGTGCTTAATTTGGTTCTTCCGCGCGCTTATTGAATTAGGCAACTATCTGGAAGCAAGTTAAACTGTGCAGGACTTGAGTAAAGGCGCATTCATGGTAGCCACTTATATTTTTATTGGTAAATCTTTTTTTTAGATGTAGTCACAGTGGAGATAACGACGGTCTGGCTCCCTACTAGCCACGTTGCACAAGTAGTGGCCAAAGCATCAATAGTCTGCTACCACCTGTGCAACGTGGTATGTAATTGTGCTAACCCAATATAGACAGAACAAGCTATTGGACCGAAGTTATAGCTAAGCCAAATATTATTAAAAATAATAACTGAAATTTATAAAATGACATCAGTATTGATAAATGAATACTAAATTATTGTTTTGACTATTTGAAACTGCCTGTAATATGTTTATGTCAGTGTAATGCTTTTATTATTATATATCCCCCCACCCCCCTGTACGGTTTTGCGTCCGATCCACTTTATCAAGTTTGGACGGATGGATTGCCGCCACTCTATATCGTCCGCTCTTCATAAACCTACCTTAATAAATAATAATATAAATGTCAAAGTAATCGCGATTAGTTTCAGATAAACATGTTTTAAGTCTCATGATCATCTTAACTTTAATAACCTATTTCGTTAAACAAAATCTAATAAACAGTCATTTAACATAGAACAGATGATTTAATGTAATACTGACACCTTTTTTAATCATACAATTATAAATTAACCCTCTTGGACCACAACTGGTGAGATCAAGCGCAATACTACAGCTTAACGTCATCTCCAAAGCACGGTTGACACTCTACCAACTACGGGGAAGAAATTAGATTTATCTAAATAGACAAAAACAGAAAAAAGCATTTTCTTTTCTAAAAACGTTCCCAGTCCCAATTTATAATTCTCGAGTAAAGATTTAATTTTCTTTTCAATAAAATACAAATGTAAACGCGCCCTAATCCAGTGGACACCGAAAATGTTCCCCGTTAAGACGTTATACAATTTGATTCCCCGAATTGTGTTAAAGGATTTTCGAAGGAAGTATTTTGGAGAATAAGGTGGCAATTCCTTTTAGTTACTTTTCAGGAATGTCGCTTGAAATTACATTCATTCGGGTATTCAATGGAATTTCTTGTTGTACAAGAAGTTAGGGAGCTAATTTAGGGTTTTTTTAGGTAAATTGGTTTTTTAATTGTGGCTATGTTATTATAGAATAACACAAATCAGTATTTTAATACACATACAATCCTTATGAGCATTATTAATGAATACACTATGAGTAATAACTCATAGTAATTTCATTTCATATAATTATTATTAGAAATACATTTACTCTTATTGCATTTCGTATAACAATAATCAAAAAGAAATTTGATAAAACAGAATTCAACCATATTTAAATGATAACTGACTTTTTTTTTCGGACGGACTTATGTATGTTGTTAGCCAAGAGGTTTTTGCTACTTCACCTGGTATATAGGCGAGCAAGGCTTTAATTAATAACTACAAACTAAGCCTCTTGAGCAAGAGTAATCCCCTGTGGTGTGATGATGGTGGATAAAGCTCGGAAATGTCTTAAAGTGATAGCTGCTATCAAGTCGAATAAAATATAAGTATCGTATATATAAGCATGTATGTTTATAGGTCTGAAATATTGAAATTAGCAAGTAAAATAAATAAATTAATTACTGTTTACTTTTTATAAACTATTTCGATACCTATTATAATCTCTTAAAGCGGAAACATTTGATATTTTGTTTGTATTCAATAGGTTTCGAAATTACAGGATTAATTACTAAAATTATCTCATCATTATAAATCTACGTTCTTCAGGAGTAACTTACATCATATTTAATGATGAAGTTCCCTCAGGAACTGAAGCTACGAGTACTATGACATTTATAAACAAAACTTCAAGAGCATAATTCTTGAATCAACATCATTAGATGAAAGACTAAGACAAGACTAAGATGAGAAATTGTACCTCGGTAATTCTATTCTGTTCATTTTAACAGAGACTTGGTATTAGCAAAACCCTAGCGTTCAAGAGTTATTCATTCAAAATTACTATTCAAACCGTTGGCAGCAGGCGTTAAGCCGTAATACTAGTAAATAACGAAATACTCGCAGTTTGAAATCTTCCAGCTAACATTTGGGACGGCAGACAAAATTTAAATGAACAATTGGATAGATGGTTCATTAATTCATAGCTAAAATTGGATTTCTAGTACATTTTTAATATGCTGATAGACTTTGCTGTGTTCTTAGACTATAAAAAAAACTGATACAAAACACACATGTTACGCTGAAGCAAGCCTTTATGAAGTCCATTGCTTATCCTTTTTAGGGTTCCGTAGCCAAATGGCAAAAAACGGAACCCTTATAGATTCGTCATGTCTGTCTGTCTGTCTGTCTGTCCGTCCGTATGTCACAGCCACTTTTTTCCGAAACTATAAGAACTATAATGTTGTAACTTAGCAAGTAGATGTATGTTGTGAACCGCTTTAAGATTTTCACACAAAAATAGAAAAAAAAACAAAAAAAATTGGGGTGCCCCATACTTAGAACATAAACTCAAAAAAAAAAATTTTCAGCGAATCCATACGTGAGGGGTATCTATGGATAGGTATTCAAAAACGATATTGAGGTGTCTAATGTCATTTTTTTCTAAACTGAAAATAAGAGAATGATAAAACTAAAAAAAACATATAATGTACATAACCATGTAAACTTCCACCGAAAATTGGTTTGAACGAGATCAAGTAAGTAGTTTTTTTGAATACGTCATAAACTGTAAACCGCAATTTACGTTTCATTCAATCAACTATAATTAACATCGATCAAAGTTACAACGAACTACAAGAACTTTTATACTATGTTACTTGTTGTATTCTTGATATCAAAAATAGGTAGGCAGTTGCAACTAGTACGGAACCCTTCGTGCGAGAGTCCGACTCGCACTTAGCCGGTTTTTTTTTTAAGATTACTAGTAGAGTTTTGTATTCTACTAGTATTGTTGTTAACCCGTCATCTTAAGCTAAAATGCTTGTGTTACGATTTCGTTCACGTCAATAGTGCAATGGGTGGGGATCAAACCGGCGACCACAAGATCACAAGTCCGATGCCTTAGCCCAAGGGCTACGGTCGCTTTAAAATCAATTATTGCGTAAACTATTTTAAGGTCAATATCTATCTATCCCCTTTGTTATGATTGATGTTCATCAATGAATTAATCTATTTCGACTTCACCGGAGACTCAATAGTTACGCTTTTCTGAAATCTTATTTTCTTCTGAAATCTTTGTGAAACCCATAAAAGTAATAGTATAAATGCAGTGTTTGTAAATTCACACACTCACATAAAATCATTAAATTTATACTTAGGTATTTACATGCCGTGTGGTTTCCAGCTTAGAATAGACCACCCCATGTCCTCCCATGGGTGTCGTAAAAGGCGACTAAGGGACATATGGCTGATGGATGGGCAGCAGCATCTATTAACTCAAGGTTAACATCTACTGCGATCACCAATCCGTCTGCCAAGCGTGGTGATTATGACAATATCCCTTTACGACCCTGCCTTGCCAAGGTCTGTTAAGAGGAGGATGTTCAGCAGAGGACGTGAACGGGCTGTTAATGATGATGATGATGATTTACATACACTTGTATTTGTCAGAATCACAATGTGTTAGACCAAATCTAACGTCGTCAGTTAAGTAGTTAATAATAATCACAACCAAGGATTCATTAACACAAGGATTCATTTTAATATGTGAATAAAAAGAAAAGTATTGTACACAGTATTCGTGACAATTACAAGTGTTTTTGTAAACACTGCTGAATAAATTCATTGAGAAAACCAATGGTGAAATGCGAAACATTGGGTCTGTATTTAAAAGAGAGTGTTTCGTGAAGACCAGTGACCAAAATTAATTATTTCGTCTTTCCACTCGACGGAATACGAAAAGATAAAACGTTTTTTGTGTGTCTGTTGTTTTTCCATTAACTTATCTCATCTTAACAGTTTTAATTTCAGCATTGAGTTTTACGAAGTGGTTTAGTCTATGGTCTTTATATATCTACTAGGTTACCGCCCCAGTTTTGCATGGTATCATCATCAGTCCATATAGCGTCTATTGCTGAACATGGGCCTCCACCCTACGGAAGATTTTGCTTTACCTAGTGTTACCGGCTTGCCTAGGGTGATGATTATGGCAGTCACAACGCTAGGCAAGCGGGTTGGTAACCGCAGTATAATGTTAGTAGAAGTAGCGTAATTTGTTAATGTTTTTATGATTTACAAATGATACATCTAAACCTTCCTGAAGAATCAATCTATCGAGTGGTAAAAAACCACTTGACAATGTGTTCAGTTATTGCTCTTTAGTTTATCACGAACAGACATACGCGGCAGAGAAATGGTTTTATAGTATATAGTGATAAATATTTCAGAAAATATTTATTTGTTTGGTAGTTAAAAGCTTTTTCATTATGTACATATTTATTTGGATTTTCGATAGATTTTTTATTTAAATATACGAAGTTCTTTAAACAAATAACTGCGGCGGCAGTTGTTTGATTTATCTTTGCAGTTATATACATATATACTCTCTATGTATAGTATTCATATATACATTGGGTTTAAAATACTATGTGATGTCTATTATATACTTATTGACGAAATCTTAATATGGACATGTCGCATTTTTGTAACAGATTTACTGTAGTTAATACACCAAAACCTATAGTCTAAGGGCCTATGCACACCACGTGTTTTGTAACCATACAGACGCGATACGCACGCGAGTCAGACGCAGCGCAAACGACATCAAACTGCTATGTAGGATAAAAGCGCGTTTAAAAATACGTGGTGTGCATAGGCTCTAAGGCACAAATAAAGTTTTTTTTTTCGGACGGACATACGTAGTTTGACACGAGGCTTTTGCTACTTCACCGGGCATAACAAAGAAAGTATCCCAACCACCAGACTCGTAAAACAATTTTTGATATGGCAACATTTTTTTTATACGGTGTAACCGGCTGAAACCGAGACTTATACCTAACTGGTAAAAAATCTTAATGAATGAATGCATGATAATTGTTATACCAATGTAAGTAGTACACATAGAAATACGTAGGTAATTTCTTTTAGTCAATATACATTTACACCGATGCTATAATAGTGACGTCACAAAATGGTTGTTTACTTAAGGAAGGTGCGCCATCTTAATCCCATTTTCCTTGAAACAAAATCCTCTTTCATTAATTGGATAACTCTCACTGTCTTGTTTAATACGATAATTGTTATAAATAATACATTTACTTAGCTTAAGGAATTATCATTAGCAGGAACTGCGTCTTTTGCTAAATTTGGGCATCCCTCGAACGGGTTTTTTCGATAGTTTTTATGCTTTACAGGCGGGTTGGTGACCGCACTATTAGAATATCAAGTTTTATTCAGCGTTGGTATAAAATGATATAACTTCTGAAAAAAATTCAAAAGTGGAGTCACTTTTTTTTTTGAAGATTACTAGCTGTGTTTTGCATTCTACTAGTATTGTTGTTAATCCCTCGTGCTAAGCTAAAATGCTTGTGTTACGAGTGCGTTCACGTCGGTAGTGCAATGGGTGGGGTTCTAACCGGCGACCACAAGATCACAAGTCCGACGCCCTAGCTATTTGGCTACAGCCGCTTATGCATATTATGTAGGTAATATTAATGATAGAGATACAACCCGAACAGTGGATTTAACAAAGAGTAAGTGGTTACACCTAGTTCTAGCCGAGACTTATTATTACCACACCACAGACGTAAATTAAAAGTGAGATAAAGTAATATGGTGTGCTTCTTTACTTCATACTGATCGTTAGATTTAAAGTGGCAAAGTCTACATTATAGAAATACAGGCCCCTGCGCATTTAAACATTTATAAGTAACGGATTATGTCACATTATCTATGGCAATTGTTTATCTAGAAACGGATAGCACCGTTAACCTTTTCATAATTTTATTTTATTTTCGTGGTGAAAATCTTTTATAGACTTCCCACCGTCTAGGGCAATGGTTCCCAACCGGTGGTCCGCGGACCACTGATGGTCCCTGGTAGCACAGGAAATGGACTTGAAGCTGCCCGAAAAATATTGCGACGCAGCAAAATATCTATTTACTTAACATAGTATTTTATAACACACATAAGTTATTGTAATAGTGTTAATTTTAGTGTAATTACGCAGAACAGGTGGTCCGTAACGAGATTAAAATTTTGTTGAATGGTCTTTTATCGCTTAAAGGTTGGGAACCACTGGTCTAGGGGAAAGACGGTGGGGGCGTGTGGAACTCCTTCACTTGCTCCCGGCTTTATGTAGCTGATGATCCGGGCCATACCCACTAGAACCACCACGGTAGCCTTGCCTCCGACGCTGGCTAACGATAGCCCCGGGCATTCGAGTAGATCGACAACCAGGACCACCGCCGAGCACCGTTTACCTGTGTAAACACAGAGGGTAAGGCTAAGTACCAATCCGCCAGCGAAGCATCGTGCGTGACTACAGCAACACCCAGCTTCGAGGTGTAGCTGTGTACATTATACTTGCTGATGGTAACGATTATTTTCTTTACCCTTATAATAACTCCACTAGTTCTTAAATAATTAAACATCATCATCATCATCAGCCCGTATAACTGCTGAACATGGGCCTCTTCCTGATGGAGGGTATTTGCCATAGTCACAACGCAGGCGGATTGGTGGCCGCAGTATTATACAAGGAAACGCTGCTTCCCTTTCTTTGATATAAGATAAATAAAGATTATTTTAAAATAATCGGAACCAACGGCTTACCGTGCTTCCGAGGCACGAAGGGTAGTCCCTCAACCAACCAGACCCGGAAATAAATCTTATAATTTACACAAAGATTTCCTAAACGAGCCAAATACCGCTACGCTACGGAGGTTGTAATGAAACATAGTTAAGTATTTTTAACTAGATAATAAACGTCAGCATATTTTGTGTTACCTTTGGTTCTACTTGAAAACATACTCGTAAAATCTTAATTACTGCTGGTAGTAATGGGAAAGCAAAACCCATTGAACGTCTAACGAAAAGAAGAATATCTACACTAATATTATTATACCTACTAATAATATAGCGGCCGTAGCCCAATGGCTAGGGCGTCGGACTTGTGATCTTGTGGTCGCCGGTTCGAACCCCACCCATTGCACTACCGACGTGAACCCACACGTAATACAATCATTTTAGCTTAGCACGAGGGGTTAACAAGAATACTAGAAGACTGCAAACTCTGCTAGTAATCTTTTAAAAAAAAAAAGACATAATAATAAGGAACGGCCTGGAACGCAGTCCTAAGGTAACCTCAAAGGCATCTTACAATAATGTGTAATTGTGTACATTTGTCATATATCGCAGGATAGAAGGATTTTAAAATCTGTAAAATCTAATAATGTAAACAAGATTTTAGCTACTTAAGTGATACTTTTGTTAGATTTAGTCTTACACATTGTAATTCTGACAAGTATAAGTATATGCAAATACTTAAGTACTGCATAAATTTCATTATTAGACTTGTCATCTATATTATAAAGAGGAAAGATTTGTATTTTTGTGTGTATATTTGTAATGAATAAACTCAAAAACTACTGTGCCGATTTCAAAAATTCTTTCACCATTGGAAATCTATATTCATCCTGAGTGGCATAAGCTATAAGTATTTAGTTATGAAGTTCCCACGGGATCAGGAGTAACGCAGGTAAAACCGCGCGAGGGAAGCTAGTATTAGTATAAAATTAAAGCATTTTTATTTTTCACTTATTGAACATTACCTATTTAAGCAAGTACTAACAATAATTTCACTGACCACCTTCGAAATATAATAAAAGGTATGCCAAAGTAATCAAAACAGATAAAAAATGGCTCCTCATTGAATTTGACACTTGCTCAATCTGAAATCCAAGTTGACAAGGAACAATGGTTTTCATTTTGATTGTGAAACATTTCAGTAATTTCTTATGAAAATGAATCAGCTGTGACACTCAATATTGGAAATTGTGGTTTTTCCTTTGTGTTGAATAAAAACAGTTGCTTGGACTTGACTGTTATACAAATAACAAGGTTCCCCCTTTTTCCTAAGAGGTTCATAATTAAAAATAGCCCTTCTCAAATAGCTACTAAAAACATAATAAATTAAATAATTTAGTGATTTTGCTCGATATTAATAACGGCGATAGGTATACGCTTGAAATATTCACTGAGTATTTTGTTGTATTTTGTTCACGTAATTTTTAGTGAGTTCATATTTGTGTCAAAAGATGGCGTTGTTCTTAATTAATTATAAGTCGCTAAAGAGATTGTCCGCCAGTAAATCAGATTCCCGGTGTTAGTGTTTTCATTTGCGACCCTTTAGAGTGATCTTGAAAAGTAATACACTTGCCATTAATTAGAGTTTAGTTTAGTTACAACCTACCTGGTGTTTATGTGTAACCCAGTAGTTGTATAACCTGTGCTCCCATTTTCCCGATTAGACTTCGGCCATGTACATATTCTCTTTATAAATTAAAAACTAAATATTCGAGGTCAAGGGAGCGAACGAAGTCGTAACCAAAGTACCTGTGATCACCAATACCAAGCATAATGAAAACTAAGCTATCACGAACATGACAGGCCTGCGTCCGGAAAAAACAAAACTTTTAATGGAATTAAGACTAAAACACCACCATTATTATCTTAATAAAATGCTGTTCTCTTTGTAGTACAGCTCGTAAAACGTAGTCAGTTACAGCGCTATATAGTTGTAGTAAAAAGCTTCCCTATTCTTAGTAACGTGAATCTCGCTAAGAATGTTGCTGCGTAGAACAAAGGCACTTTGTGTACGAATAGATATAAATATTTTTCGGAATTTTTGTATGTACGTTTATTGTATTGAACACAATAATAACAGGTTTCATTTAAGTTATTCACCGTGATTATAATTGGATGGAGTTGCCGTTAGTATTACTATCGAGCTGTCACATTAAAACTATTAAGATAAAACATAATAATTATGTTTTTTACAAAAAAAGTTTCTAGCGGAAACGGCAACGATAAATGAACTCAAGAACCAATCTTATCTTCTTCTTCTCGTGTCGACCTGGCATTCAAATTTGAGAAGACCAGTACTTGTTGACACAGCATTATCAGTGGCGTTGCACAGGTCCTCGCGGGTACAGGTGTTGGGGCACGCAGGGCAGAATAGGAGGTGCGCCATTGTCTGGGGGGAGGTACCACACGGACATGCAACCTCTGAGCTATATATATATAGCTCCTGTTCATGTTCTCCCGGCTTCGTCCGACTTGTGTCCGCCGTCTATTTAAGGACTTCCAAGTCTGCCAAGGCAGTTCATGACCAGGTGGAAGGTGCTCCGCAAGAGGTATAGGTAGAGTCCTTGGGAACCTCTCCTTCCAAAGATCTAATCGGGCTTGGTTTGCATTACCATCCAGAGGGGGCACTTCTTTTATGAAATTGTGGCGGCTCCTTAGCCTCTGGGTTACTGATACGTGTTGCTGTAAAGGGTGCCGGGGGTCGGTGTCTTTTTTAGCCCTTTCAATAGAGCTTGCCACATCTCTTCGGACGTCCGAAGGGGGCAATGCCAACCAATGGATATAGCATCCCAACCGGGGTTGGTTTAAGACAACCTGTAACAATCCGGCATGTGTCATTTATTTGCTGTATTCACCATGTGCGTGTGTGCTAAACGGCTCCAAACAGGGCTGGCGTATTCGCCTGCCGAAAAAGAAAGGGCCAAACCGGTCGTCCGCAGCACCTGTGGTGAGGTTCCCCACTTAGAGATCATGAGTCGGCGCAGGAGGTTGAGTCGGCGCAGGAGGACCAATCTAATATACTCGTAAGATAATATAATCTTATTTGTACGAACGGGCTATACAGGTCAAAAAAAAATCATTTTAATGTGTATCTTTTAATGCTATTGAAAAAGTATTTACTTAGATCCATTGTACTACCAAAAATAAATTATTTAGCTGAGTATTAGCTGATTTTTGGCAACGAGAAAATATTAACGATGAACAAACTGTACCTATATAAGTATTTTACATTTTGAAAATAGAACTTTGGGAGTCCACACAAGGTAAACAACTCCACGTATAGGCGTGATCAGATATACGACATGATTATATGTTTAAATAGTAATTAAATTACAGTAAATTGAAATAATATGAGATGTTTAAATATTAGATAATTATAACTTCAACAGCAGAAAGTAATTTTATTTAGGGAAAACAAAATATATCTATTAGCAAGAACCTATAATTGGAATATGTTGTGCACTGCGGCTACGTATAAATAAATAAATAATTTTTATTTTTACAAAACATTTACACACTGATAATTAAACTGCCTGTGTTGCAAACTGGATGAAAACTAACACATTTACAAGTGTAACCCTTGAATGTGACCACTCAAAAATAATTCAATGCCTAACGCAATTAGAGACGTAAAACGAAACGCTTTCAAAACGTACATGTCACTGAGAGCCTGTTATTGGTGCACAAATTTACTATACACTACACCACTACTTCAAATATAAACCTTATTTCAACACATGTTGAATTCAAAATGTTATTTTGGGAGGGGAGAATAAATTTTTGTTTCGTAAAGCTGCTCAGAGACAAATGACAGTGATATTGGCAGTTAAACCGACTAGCGTTGGTCGGTTTTTTGTCCATAGTTTTAAGTTCGGCTCACTGTGCAGTGCAACTGCGACGTGTTTTAGATATTTTGTTATGGATACGTTTTCTAGGATGATTTTTTTCAAGAACTGAATAACGCATGCATGTATACAAATATATAAAAATGAGGTGACAGTTTGTAATATAAGAATAACAGGATTTTACTAAATGCGTAAAGCGTTTTTAGACAACCTCCGTAGCATAGCGGTATTTGGCTCGCTTTAAATCTCAGAGGTCGTGGGTTCGATCCCCACGCCGGACAGGAAATCTTTGTGTAAATTCTAAGATTTCTATCCGGGTCCGGTTGGTTGAGGGACTACCCTCTGTGCCTCGGAAAGCACGTTAAGCCGTTGGTCCCGATTGTTATAATATCATCCATAATAATCAAGGAACGAGCAGCAGCGTTTCCTTGTGTGGTACCACATAATACTGCGGTCACCAACCCGCCTGCCAAGCGTGGTGACTATGGCAAATACCTTCCCTCGGGAGGAGGCCCATGTTCAGCATGGACGTTATACGGGCTGATGATGATGATGATGAAAGCGTTTACTAACATTACAACATAATACTGAAGTCACCAACCCGTCTGCCAAGCGTAGTGACTTTGGTCACTTTGGCAAAACCAACTTTGGATGATATTATATTATGGCACTAATAACAAAATATATATATATATATCTGTCTGTGTGACTGTTTGTTCCGGCTAGTCTCAGTTACGGGTAAAGGTATTGTGACGGGACTTAACTGCTTTTTGCTTTTTTTATAATACAGACTACTTTTTATTTTGTCTTTTACTTTTTGTTTGTGTGTCCATATATTCCGACTTATCTCCAAAACCCGTACATACTAACTTAGGCGAGGCATTTTTTTTATAAAGATTATAAGCAGAGTTTTGCAGTCTACTAGTATTCTTGTTAACTCCTCGTGCTAAGCTAAATTGCTTGTATTACGAGTGGATTCACGTCGGTAGTGCAATGGGTGGTTTCGAACCGGCGACCTCAAGATCACAAGTCCAACGCCTTAGCCATTGGGCTACAACCGCTTAAATTGTTAGCTAACTAATAAAATAACGCGGACGCCATAATTTTATTAATTCATAGCATTCTTATTCTAGTAAATAACACTAATGAAATAATGAAATAATGAATTTTATTCAGCACTTAGGTATTTACATACACTTGCACTTGTCAGAATTGCAATGTAAGAAGATAAATTAATGAAAAAAAAAAAGAACAAACCTATAACCAACAGATAATTCTTACTCTATAAAATATCCGACTAGGTAACTTACAGTAATAGGCAGGCAATAGCAAATCTACAGATTGCGTAGTCCGTCCGTCTGTCCTATGGCATTTTTTGCAATTAACCAATCATTATTATTATAAGAAGAAATTAAAACCGCATCCAAATTGCAAGTGGTCACATTATATCTAAGTGGCACACACCTGAGGGCACCCTTATGGGGTTTAGGGCCACGACCCAGGGTGCCACTGAAGTAAAAAAAAGGTAGATATAAAGAGGATATGATCACAGGTACCGACTACAGGCGCTCAATTACAGGGCCAGGGGTAGGGGCGCAACGCGGTCCTCGCTGGCGAGAATCCTACCCTAGCTAACCTGCAACCTTTCACTAGCTACCTAAGTGGACGACCCGGAGAAGAAAGGAAGAAAGAAACTCCGGGGTTGTTCTTTTTCGTCATCTTTTGTTGTGTTTTAGTATCTTCCAATATATTTTTTTATCAAACTTGTTAACCAAATCTCATTGAATACATTGCACTATGCTAAGCAATAAACATACGGGCGCTCATTACATAAGTATTTTATGTTTTCATATTGTATAGGGAACCTTAAAAAGTTAACGTCCCAGTTAATTTCAGTTTTCTAACCGTAATGGGTAAAATGAACGCGTGCCATGATTCATGGCTGACGGCGCCGTGTACCGTACAATGTACGGGTAGATATAATTCATTTTAATGAGCATTTAGCAGACAAGTACACGCGGCGCCGTGTTCTGTATTATGTTGGTCATCAACTCCATAGTCCATTCAATAAAGGAACGGTATTTTAACCTTTTGGAATCCTACTTAATATTATTAACGCGAAAGTTTGTAAGTATGGATGGATATGGATGTTTGTTACTCTTTCACGCCAAAACTACTTTACGGAATCGGCTGAAATTGTGCATCGGGATAGGTTATACGCTGGATTATCATATAGGTTACAAAACATCACGCTCCGATCCACTGAAGCAGAGTAGCGCGGGTAAAACCACGATCTGCAGCTAGTATACTATACAAGGTGTAACGGAAAGGGTATATACATAGAAAGAGCAAGGCTTTTTTGGATGATAACAAACGATATGGCAAGGGTTATTTAATCCTATCTCTAAAAGTCCGAAAGTAATGATTTTTTTAAATTCATAGGTACCAGAAACCAAACTTTTCAAATTGAAATAAATACATCACTAGCACTCAATCAGCTGATCGATGTCAACGAACTATTTGCAAGTAAAAATAAACCTCTTACTCCTGGTATTTCTGAATAAAGGGTTCTGCATTTTTATTTTTTGTTTGCAAAATAATACTGACATTTTTATTTTATTTTGTGTTGAAACCCTTGCCATATTGTTTGTTATGATCCAAAGAAGCCTTGCTCTTTCTATGTTTATACCCTTTCCGTTACACCTTGTATTTGTCTAACAAAAAAAATATATGTATGTACTGTATGAGCCCGTTAACGTCCACTGTCAAAGAGGAGGCCCATGCGTCCTCTTTTACCTTAAACATTCACCAAATAAATTATCTTTCAATTTTAAAGATTAAAAGTAATCTTCTTCTTCTTCATCAGCCTCCTCTTAACAGAACTTGGAAAGCCATGGTCGTTCAGGGAGATTACTACAATCACCACACTTGGCAGGTGGTCGCAGTAAGACATGCTGCCATCCCCATTCCATCAGCTGTATGTCCCTTAGTCGCCTCTTACAACACCCATGGAAAAACATGGGGTGGTTTATTAAACTTTTGTTCAATTCAAAACAAACGCACATCATCATCATCAACAGCCCGTTTACGTCCACTGCTGAACAAACCTTGGTAAGCCAGGATCTTAGAGCGATATTGCCATAATCACCACGCTTGGCAGACGGATTGATGATCGCAGTAAGATGTTAACGTTGAGCTAATAGATGCTGCTGTCCATCCATCAGCCATATGTCCCTTAGTCGCCTTTTACGACACCCACGGGAAGACATGGGGTGGTCTATTGTAAGCCGGAAACCACACGGCACGGCATGCATGGCGGCCGGAAAACAAACGCACAGTTTGAACAAATTATCAAACTATGCGTTTGATCAAACTAACTGATAAATTCCTAGAATACGAAACTAGACACAAAAAGTTATGGTCAAATTGATTGAAATTAAAATCACTATAATTTAATTTAAATTAATTATTAAGTGTTGTTATTAAAAATATACATCACGTCAAAAAATCCATGCACTTCTTGAGCATGGGGGGTGGAAACTAATTTTATCATGAATGAAGTCCCCATTTGAAGTGAACGAAACCATTGCGAGATGTGATTAATAAACTTCCATGAAAAAGTTTATATAAAAAATAAATTTACCTACTTTATTATTTTTTTCTTCATCACTACATAGTATAAAAAAGTCACTTTCTCTGTCCCTATATCCCTATGTCCCTATGTATGCTTAAATCTTTAAAACAACGCAACGGATTTTGATGCGGTTTTTTTTAATAGATAGAGGGATTCAAGAGGAAGGTTTATATGTATAATACATCAGCATTGTACCCGTGCGAAGCCGGGGCGGGTCGCTAGTTGATAATAATATGAACTGGCAATAATCAACGGAAGTTTCTTCTGAGACCTGGTAGTCTTGGTTCGATTCCCACCCGGGACAATTATTTGTGTGAACCACGAATAGTTGTTCTGAGACTGGGTGTACTTTGTGTCCGTGAATTGTGTGTTTTTAAAGTCCCCCGCGACACAGGGATTAATTTTCCTAGTGCGGGAGATGTTTTTTTATTTTTTTTTACTTTGGCACTTTAGTTCATAGGTGGACTTAATGCCTAAGACATTCTCTCCCAGTCAACCATTGGGTGGTGCAGAATGAAAGTGGTAGGTGCACAAAAATAGAAATATTATTGTATCTTTTGTATTGTAGTTGTCTTTTTAAAAAAAGAAAAAAAGTGCCTTCTAGGCTTTAACAGTTCCAGTGAACACAGCACTAACAGTCTTAAATTTAAATCATATCTGAGCACTAGAAATAACTACAGTGTATTTTATCCTTGGAATCTAAAGACTTGCAATCTGCGTCCATGAGTTATATCCGTGGACGTTGCGGTCACGTACTGTTCTTGCTTTATGGTCACCACTATCCGGTGGAACTGGCTTGGAGGAAACCACTTAACATGGTAGAGAAGAATATGAATGCGGTTAAGTATTAGCCGTGTGATTTCTGGCTTATAATAGAGCACACTAATATAATTAATCCTTACTTCCTTACTTAATATTATAAATGTGAAAGTAACTCTGTCTGTCTGTCTGTCTGTTACGCAATCACGCCTTAACTACTGAAGCGATTTAAATGAAATTTGGTACAGATATAGTCTAGAGCCTGAGAAAGAACATAGGCTATATTTTATTATGAATTTCCCACGGGAACGGGAGTTACGCGGGTGAAACCGTGCGCGGGAAGCTAGTATAATATAATACACTAATAAACCAATATTACAAAGACAGCCGTTTGGGAAAATAATGAGTATGCCAAATAAATTATAAAAGTAAGTGGACCAAAAAATACGTTCTGCTCAAAATGAGTATGTTTCGCCGAACCGTCTCATGTGGGTCGTGTTTCGGCGGGTCTTCTCAGTTGGGGGCGTATTGGATGCGGTGGTATTATTAAAGGTCTACTCATGGTCCACCCAAATAATGACAGTTGTTCCAACCTAATATAGACATGCTCTGTCTATATTAGGTTAGAACAACTGTCATTATACTATCATAGCTTAAAATATCATTAAAAATAATAACTCGAATACCACACCTATAATAATTTGCAAAATTATTAAAATTAAAATTATAAATAATTTTATACTAAATTAATAATGCCGTAATAGGTTTCACTTAAATAAAAACGTTTGTTATTTATATTTATTTTAAAACCTTTTGACGGTTGCTTATGCATTGTACCTACCTAACTACCTACATACTACCTAAGTACCTACTTTGTGCTAATCCAGCTAGGTACAATTTTGATCCTAAAGAATACTCAACAATTTCAGTCCAAATTACATTGCTGAACATAGAATTCCCAATAGTATTGATTTCTTTGATTTTTTTTTCTTGTTATGGCAGATTTTGATTTGATTTGATAATAATCACCACGCTTATCATAAACGTTGGTCACAGTTGTTGTTATAGTGCGAAAGTGTGGCACTGATGCATACCTAGTAGTGTATTTCACTCAGTCCCCGTTTACAGCAGCCTTAAAGAGAAAATGAGTGACCCCATTCTATTTCGAAATAATAAAGGAAATAACAAAAGAGATAGACTCGCCCAATAAGCGAACGAAGCGTAACGGCTAGGGCGTCAGACTTGCTATCTTGTGGTCGTCGGTCCGCTCCCTACCCATTGCACTAACGACGTGAACCCACTCGTAACACAAGCATTTTAGCTTAGCACGAGGGGTTTACAGGAATACCAGTAGTGTGCAAAAAGCTCTGTTAGTAATATTGTTTTTAATAAGATATTTGCCTTTAGTTACTTTAACCCTTTAATGTCTGGTTGGAACAGAGTCTCCCTCCAATGGATTTTATACTTAAGTGCTTATACAATGGATGGGTCTAATATCAGCTGTAAGATTTTATTCGGTTCCATATTAGCTGGTTAAATCTTAGGAAATGGCTTGTATGATATGTGTGATGATAGTAACAAACAGTTCCTAAAAGTGCCTTTTTAAAACTATATTTTATCTATTTAAATAAAAAAAGAATCGCCAAAATGTATGTACGCGCATAACTTGATAACAATTATATAAATTTGGTTAATTATTTTATTATTGTATTTGTAATTATTGTATGGGGACAAGGTTTGTATGAAAGAAAATTTAGTAAAACACAAGGGAAATGATTTATTCTTCAATAAAATGTGAAAATTTACATAAAAAAACCTTTTTCCAACAAACAAAATTTTACCAATTATAAATTATTATGCAGGATAATCGGTGTCAGTGTAAATAACATAAGCTAAGCAACGATATGGTGTTGCTAGGCCCTACTGCTCGGTCTATGGGAGAGTTGCTAAAGTAATGTGGGGTTTATGCGGCTAGACACGGTTTGTAAATGTAAATACATGGTCTTTAAGGCCGGTGGTAAATGCCCTGAAAGTATACCTGCCATTATGTTAAATGGCTCGAAACTAGATAAGGAAGATTATTTTAAGTACCTCGGGAACTTCCTCGCCACCGACCTTAAAGACAAGTAGACATTGAAAGGGAACGCGGGCGTTGTCGGTCCGAGGAAATATGCTAGCGCGCAAATTTTCCCGGTGTAGTGTAGATGTCAAAATCATCCTTTTCATGGTATATTACTCTAAAAGGGAAACCTGTGGGTCGCTTATGCCAATAGAGCGATGGACACTCTGCGAGTCCAGTATAATAATATTTTTAGGATGCTGAAGCGAATGCCTCGTGTCTGTAGTGTTTCAGAAATGTTTGTGCAGAATCGAACCGCATCTTCAAAATAATACGTAATAGGAGGATGTTACCTCTTCGATATTAATAAAGATGAGACGGACGATAAAATAAATGTGTTATACTGAATCACCAATATCGTGTCGCTTTACTAACAATAGTTGTAAGTCATGTTTTTAACACATTGAATCTCAGTTATCTGAATACAGAATTTTTCATTTCATTATTAACGTAACATAACATACCTAGCGCAAATTTTGAGATCCATGCCGTCTACACTTTTTAGGGTTTTTTACCCAAAGGGTAAAAACTGGACCTTATTACTAAGACTCCACCCTCCGTCTATCTATACGTCTCCATCCCCTACAACAAACGAGATTTAGTGGTGGTTTTTACTAGATATTAATAACGGTTACAAGTTGACGCCTGAAATGGTCACTTATTTCAAAATCTTAAAATAGTATAGTGTCTACTGTTGTAAAAATGGTACGGAACCCTTCGTGCGCGAAACCGATTAGCACTTGGCCAGTTTTAAGCATTATTCTGTAAATCCACAGACCTATTCAAAAATCTTCCGGTGTACGGCCGAGTGTTATGCAAGATAAACAGTTAATGCAATAACACTTTGTTTATTATTTTTACATCCGAGCATTCCTTTTAAATGTGACTGAATCATTTTTGCATAATCCTTTTTAGGTATATGAATTTCTATTCATTAGTGTATTATATTGTGCGCCGTGTAGTTTCCGGCTTCGAATAGACCATCCCATCTTCCCATGGCTGTCGTAAGCGGTGACTAACAGACATACAGCTCATTAATTGGCAGTAGCATCTATCAGCTCAAGGATACTCACCATTTTACTGCGATCACCAATCCGCCTTCCGGGTATGGTGATTATAGCAATATCTCTCAACGACCAATCTCTCAAGGTCTTTTAAGAGGAGGACCCATGTTCAGCAGTGCACATAAGTGGGCTGGTACAGATGCAATATATGCTATAAATATTAAAATAAACTTTGTTTTCAAAATAGTAACCTGTTAGCTATAGACATAATTTAGGGTTGAGTTTGGTCAGCCACACGGACGAAATAATATAAATAGTACCTACATTTAGAAGAATAAACAAGCTTAACAAGATCCACAAAGCCGATCGACCACCGCGAACAGCACTCGTTCACAGAGTATGACGCGTGACGGCCAGCGCCTTCTTCGCCATGCTATGGGGAAGGAGACGATCCGCCCCACACTGCTGCCGCAAGCAATAATATTCATTGGGAGCATTATAATATTATTTTATTCGATTATTACAATTTTTATTACAATGTTTAAAAATAATCCTGAAAATAAGAAAAACACACATAATACAATGTATAAATTATTGTAAGGTATATTACAAACTCATTTAAAACATCATTTAAAGAAAATAAACGTAGGCTCCATCACAAATAATTGAAAGCACATTAGCCTTTTGGAAAAGGCAAAAAAAATATATTTAAAACTATTTTATAATTAAAATGGCCTTGATGAACCCTCGAAGAACTATAGGTCATCGAACCAAGTAGGTAGCTTGACTGAAACGTAACTAATTATTTCAAAAACTTTATTCATTGTTTGTGAAGTATTTTATTAGCAATGAACATACAATTGAGTGGGTTTTGAGCCCGCAGCCACTGTTAGTCTAAGATAAATATCATAGACAAGTCATGTAGGTATGCACATCAAAAATAATAATAATAATATACATTCATAAATCTAATATTTTTTTGTCTTCAAACTTTTGAAACAATACCAGTAACGTTATATGGACTAAGCAATTAATTAGCAGCGGTTTTTTGTACGATTATTTTCACCATCAACTCCTTTAAATTCCACTGCTGAACATGGGTCCCCCTCAATGGTAGTGTTGCTATAGTCACCATGCTTGGCACGCGGGTTTGTGACCGCAGTATAATATCCAATCTTATCTAACTAGCCTGTGTTGTCCCACTTTTCCACACAACTCTGTCTTTTGCGAGTGCCGTCCAGTCCCTACGGTAGAAGTCAAGCTCGTTCCGCCATCGTCGTCTCGGCGTCTCGCCCGCTTATAATATTCAGAACAATTTTCATAGATAATGGTATGATAATCGGGACGAACGGCTTAACGTTCCGAGGCGCAGACTCAATCAATCTCTAATTTTGCTAAAACTTTTTCCCGAAGCGGAGCATGAACCCATGAAAGTTAAGCTGAGCCTTATAACAGCAGTGTTGAACAAGTAGCTAAACCAAAAATCTGCAAAATCAAGTTTGTACTGTATGTACTTGTAATGTGTATGTATTAGGTATACTTATAAATATATTGATATGTATACAAGTGAGGTGTGCAATGGTGTGGGCGCACAGAGCAATGGCTCGCTGCGCACTCACCGACTGACCACCGAGCGTGTCAGACGTATCATATTATCAGTGATCCTGTGTCTTATTAGTACCTATTACGTAATCAATATAATTGTGCTGCAGACCTAAACTTTGGACATTGACAGAGGCTAGAATAGTAGTGTGTTCTTTCGTAGAATCCACTCAGTGTCTGAACCAACGTTATCTGTTTTTAACAGATAACATTCGCATTTTTGTTTTTTTTGGGAGGCATCTGCAACATCTTAAATGGGTCACGGTTATGAAGTTTATTTTCTTCTTTTACTTCACCGTCATTGTCTCACTCGAACTTTTTAACAAAATACAGGGTGTCCCAAAAGGTTAAGTAGCTGGGAAAGGGGGTGACAGGGGTGGACACAATGGTCACTAGAAAAATAAAAAAAAATCCGCTCTGGGTATTTAAAAAAAAATGCAATTTTTTTAAAAACTTAATATTTTACACCTTGTTATTTTTGATGTTGATGTTGATGACCTTGTTGTTATTGAAGATTACATAACAGCATTTTTTTTTAATACAGCCATATTTGTAGGTACAGTTAGCACAAGGTGTAAAATTTTTAGTCTTTTAAAAAATGCCATTTATTTTTTTAAACACCCAGAGGGAATTTTTTATATTTTTCTGGTGACCCTTGTGACCATCCCTATCACCCCCCTTCCCAGCTACGTAATCTTTTGGGACACCCTGTATACTAAAACCGCTTCTCCCTTCAATTAAAAATCTTAAATGACACATAAAAAAAACATGCCTAGCCTACAAAGGTCGTTTACCGATAAACGTAACATTACTACAGTGAATCAGGGGCGGTTTGGCGCGACGACAAATCGCGGCATAAATCAGGAGAGGATGCTACCAGAGCGCATTACACCGCTTTTAATGATTCATGTTTTGTATAAACTTAATTAGAACTATGCTTGCTAGATGCAGCTGGGATTAAAACTGGTGTTAACAATGTATTGTTGAATAGGATTCATTCTGTTTTGCTTAATAAATCATTGTTAATTGCGAATTTTTCATACTGCTCTGAAGGGTTTGTTTATTTTACGTTATTTCGGCGGTGATGACTTGAATTGGATGAAGGAAATAAGCTTTTTATATTATGAAACAAGTGGTAAAAATTGTAAACAGTAACATTATCTGAAAACACGATATTAATGGAAAGGCTATACTTATAATATTATCAGGAGAATAAATTTGTTTGCATTGGCTCCGAAAATACTCAATTGATTTGAAAATTTCTGTCACTAAAAGGATAAAAACAGGTTGAACAGAAGTGAAATAGGGGGTGTAATTTTTGTATACGAAATATTTTATTTTTTAAGATTTCCCATACACAACACTGGCGCATGGTGTTTGGTGGTCCCCTCTAAATTCTAACATACGGCATTGTATGAGTGTGTTTATGGGGTAGAAATTTGATTTTTATTAAGAACCAGCTTAATACAAAAGGTTTTATCCGCGTAACTCCGGTTCCATAACATCCGGTATCATTAAATAAAGCCTATATTATTCCTGTGTAATGTAGCATTTTACTGATGAAATAAACATATCCAACGTCATAAAATGGAATCTTTAGTAAACTAAATCGTCTATTTTTAGTATTTAGACGTAAGGGTTTCATGTGAAACCCCCATGACAAAATGCATATTCCATACAAACTTGTAAACTTTACATATATTTATTAAGTACTGTTTAACTCTCGTTTAACTATTATGGAGATTTTTTGACTATGGTTTCAGCTCCAACCGAGAGCCTTCTTCGAGGAGCGAGCTTTTAAATTATATAAACAAATGCATGGCATTTGAACCTGTATGCTGTACCTTCATAATATTTCGGCCACAACTTCGTGTTTATGGTTAAATAGGCAATACACCCTTCGAGTGTGTGCCACTGTTGATCCCGGCCTTCAGGAGTTGCAGTGTTAGGAATGTAGGTGGGGTTAGTCCCATTATAAAAAAATCGTGCTGCAAAGAAGACTTTAGCTTTGGATTTTAAACCCAGATTTATGACTTTGATTTTGAACATTAGAAAATATGTCATCATCATCAGCCTGTTGTAGTCCACTGCTGAACATAGGCCTCCCCCATTGATTTCCAGCGGGAACGATCGCTAGTGGCCTGCATCCACCGACTCCCCGCGACCTTTATGAGGTCGTCGGTCCATCGTGCAGGCGGTCGTCCTACGCTGCGCTTACCAGTTCGTGGTCTCTACTCGAGAACCTTTTTGCTCCATCGGCCGTCAGTTCTTCGAGCTATGTGTCCTGACCATTGCCACTTCAGCTTGCTAATCCGTTGAGCTATGTCAGTGACCTTCGTTCTCCTGCGGATCTCTTCATTTCTGATTCGATCACGCAGGGAAACGCCGAGCATAGCTCTTTCCATAGCTCGCTGAGCGACTTTGAGCTTTCTTATCAGAAAATATGTTGCTTGATCTAACCACGTCACATTAATTACCGCTAAACTGTACAACATTTTGTTTGTAAACTAGTATGTGAAATTTGTTATAGTTGTTTAATTTATTTTGTTTGTTGAAGTTAAATGTTGAGTAAACAGAACACGTTTGGTTTATGATAGTGTTAATTGCTTTTGTATCGCTAACATGGACAAGGATATATGTAGTTTTGTAATTTGTACTTTATTTTTGATATTTTGTTTGGTTCCAGTTTTATTTTTAAACTCGTAACTCGTTTTGATAAACAGAATTTTGCGAGATTTTTGCCGCTAGGCTACGCTTACAGACTTATACTAATAATATTGAACTGAAGAGTTTGTTTCCGCGCTAATCTCAGTAACTACTGGATGAATTTGAAAAATCTTTTCAGGTTTAGATAGCCCATTTATCGAGGAAGGTTATAGGCTTTATATGATTTTTTTATGATAACGGTAGTTGCTTGGGTAAAAACGCGCGGAAACTAGTCTAGTCTACTATATAGGGAATGACTTTAAAACTTTAACTAACGTATTTAAAATAGTGAATACGATTTTAGATAGGCATACAGCCTGCCTGATGGTAAGTTGTTACTAAAGCCTATTGATGTGTATATTAATAGTGACAACTTGTATATATATTTTCGTATTGGCGAGAGAACACTGACTGAGCTTTGTAGGATTACAAAAGCTCTGTTGACTTTAATCACGCATTGATCGATAATGCTACTTGCATGTGGTATTCTGCAAGGCCGTCCAGTACTTCATCAACTGGACTCACTGAACGACTATTGCTGATTTTCCATCAGAGTGGTGAGACGAGACGAGGCGAGGAGAGAATTGAAATTTGTATGGCAAATTTTCAATCCTCTACCAGCGCATCTTTGGTGGAAACAGTATGGCGAGACGAGACGAGGCGAGGCGTGAATTGAAATATTTTGTAAAAATGAACCGTATTGCTTCCGATATAGAGTATAAATTACTTTGCAACAGAAACACGCTTCTCGCGAGAGGCTTATTGTTGTTCATTGCTACTTATTACCGTGTTATTACATGAGAATCGCGATGGCTATTTTTAGTGGAAAAGGGTCAGTGCGATTTCAATTCTCTTCTCGCCTCGTCTCGTCTCGCCACTCTGGTAGAGAATCAGCATAAGGCCTCATTTACATAGACGCGTGGCGTTTGGGGGTCCGCTCTAAATTCAAACATATAGCATTGTATAAGTGTGTTTATCGAGAAAAAAAAACATTAAGAACCAGCTTCATGCACGCGGTTTCATCCGCGTAACTCTGGTTCCCGTAAGAAGTTCATGATTCAATATATCCTATATTATATCCTGGGTAAGATAGCTTACTAATAATGAAATATTTTTTTAAATCGGACCAATAATTCCTAAGAGTAGCGCATTCAAGCGAATACTCCAACTCTTCAGCTTTATAAAATACTAGCTTCCCACGCGCGGTTTTACCGGTGTAACTCCTGTTCCCGTAGAAACGTCATAATTAAATATAGCCTATGTCATCCGGGATTAGTGTAGCTTTCCAACGGTGAAAGAATTGTTGAAATCGGTTCAATAGTTTCGGAGCATGTTCACAATCTAATCTTTCCTTTTTATAATATTAGTATAGAAGTATGGATTCAGATGTGTGCTGCACCACCCAACGCCACGCCCGACGCCTCGCGTCTCCGTAAACGAGGCCTTAAAAACATAATCAAAACGTCGGGCACATAAAGAAAATATATTCCCCATTTCCATTAAGTTTTAATATTTTCCCGGTTGGTATACGGAAGCCTGTCCCCACACAGGACATAAAGCGAAGAACACACTCAGTGTCAGCTGTAATTCGACTATTAATCACGTGACCACCGACGCCATGTGCACTACTCACACTGCATCATAAATACTGGATCGTTTATAGCATACGATAACGATACGACACGATTTGCTGACGTTTTTTATTTCTTTTTAAAATGGTTTAAGGATTACAGAATAACCACTCACACGTCCAGGGATACTTTAGTATCCAAAAAAAAAAGGGCGTTGTACGTCCAAGGATACTTTAGTATCCATAGCGACATATTTTATAAAACCGTCATCTATCGACAATATGCGTTACTTTTTGCGTGTTTAAGTTGTGTAGTCGATTGCTGACGAACTACTTTACAATAAAAATCACGAGATGGCAGTGTAAGAAGCCTCAACGAATAAAAACAAACGTTTATCTGCAGTCCACTCTACGCTTTGTGTTTAGTGAACAAGTGTTTTTTAAGTTCCAGCGATTATGTCGTCAGTACTTTAGTTTTATTTATTAGTTCATAGATTATTATACATAAAAATAAACTAGATGATTTGTGCTTTATAATTAAGTATACATATCACAGTTTTAAGAGTAAAATCGAGTCATATTTGGAATTCAAAGTGTAGCTGTTTCGAAAAAAATGGCGTAGGAGCGGCCATTCTTGTTGTTGATCCAATTTTAGTTATTTTTACATAGTTTTTCAGTAAAATATTGTTTAAACAAAGAGTAATAGTTCGTCATAAACATAGTAATACACTTTAAAAACTGAAATATACAATATTCACGGAAGATTCCTTTAAAATGTCATTGTGTTCCTCAGGTGTTTAGGCATGGATAGATTGCTATCCACGGACGGAACTAAAATGGTTCAAAATAAGGATGTGTACAAACGGCAAAATATGTTTGCAATATTATTTTTCGTTTTGTGTGGTGGTGATTCTTTGTTTGTTTGATATAATAATGTTATGTTTGTTAATGATTGTCGACTTTTGCTATCATTTTTAAATTTGCTTGATGGTTTCACCTCACTTTATTTCCCTTGTGGTGTTTTAACAATTTAATTCTCATATTTAATCAAAATCACTAATATTTTGGTTTACGGATTTACGCCTATTTGTGTCGTGCATATTATTTTTTTAATATTGATGTCATTATTGTAATAATTATACCATGTGCATACTTAGTATTGCTTGAAGATACGCTGCTATTAAAATGTGAATGTTTTTTTATAAGTTACTGGCTGCTGACCCCGATATTTTTAATGCATCATGCACATTATTATTGCCTTTTTCCTTGATGATATTGATAGTTTAAATTAATATATTTAAGAATTATAAAACATACCTACAATAATTGACTATCACCTAAATTAAGAATAAAAATACCTAATTTATTTTAAAACAAATCCTAAAGTCGTGTGTAAAATCCTTAGGCGGGCGGCCATCTTGCCGTAATTTCGGTATCGGAGACGAAATCTAGGTCGATCTAGATTACTGCAGGAACGCGTTTTTATTTTGGTTTAATGGGCTACACTGTTCATTTTAAGTAATAAGATATTGGTGTCAAAAAAAAGCTTATTTAATCTAGTTTAATTATTATTAAAAAACATTGCGAATAATTAAAAAATGATTCGTTAAAACTTGTTAAAAGAAATATTTTACGTAAATTTAACCCGTATTGTTAAGTTAATTATTTTTTTTATGAATAGCAGATTAATTGTTGAACTTTAATTAGTACATATTTTGATTCCTTAATAATTCAGCTTGATACTGGTAGGTTTTACCTTGCTATAGCTGCAATAGTTTGCTAGTAAATACACTTTGAATCAGTAACGGCACGAGCGCTCGACGCGGTTCGGTTCGCGGTTCGCGCTCGGACGTTCAAGGGGTAGGCGACTATAGTCGCCCGGACGTTTGAGTGGTTAGGGGATTAGAATATTTATTATTGATTTATTGTAAAAATTTAACGACGGGAAATAACTTAATCCGTGTAGGTAAGATTATAAATTACCTTACAATTTAGAATAAATGCTTAGAAATGCGGATAAGGAAGTGTACTTATGTGTAGTCACAGTATATCATCATTTATAATTATCAGCCCGTATAACATCCACTGCTAAATATGGACCCCCTCCCGGGGAGGTTATTTGCCATAGTCACCACGCTTGGCAGGCCGATTGGTGACCGCAATATTATGTTGTACCACACAAGGAAACGCTGCTGCCATTATAGATGATGTTATAACAATCGGGACCATTGCGGGGATCGAACCCTCTGAGATTTAAAGCTAGCAAAATAAGGCTACGCTATGGAGGTTGTATAAAGTGTACCTATGTGTCACTGTATATAGGTTGTCTTTAATTTAATATGACAAAAAGCTGTTAGTTCATTTTTACAACATATATACATATTACGAAGAAAAGGAGTCATATTAAATTAAAGCAGTGTCTACACACTACAAACTTCCACATCCGCACTTCTAAATATTAAGGTAATTTGTAATCGTACCTACCTATTTATATCCCGGTTGGGTTGGTTGAGGGACTACTCTCCGTGCCTCGGAAAGCATGTAAAACCATTGTTCTAGATAATTATAATATTACCTATAACAACCGTATACCTGGAAACTGGAAGCAGCGTTTCTCTTCGTGTTACAAAATAATATTGCAGTCAGCAAACAAGGGTGACTATGGTCAATCTCCTTTGTTCGGCTCTACACTTAAGAAGTGATAATATCAGCATGAAACAAACAATATATTATGTTGTGTTAACAAAAAAATACCACAATATATTACGCCTCGTATCGTGTGTAGTAAATGACTTTCTGTACTTCCATTTTTCACCAGCCGCATGCATAGTTCACGAGGGAAATATTAGTAGGAAAAATGCTGAAGTTATATATTTACGTTGTCACTAGATGGCGTTGAATTAAAATAGAATATTGTGTTCAAGAAGAGGGAGAGAAAGAGAACATTTGAACTAAGATCCGAGTGGGAGGAAACTAGTGGGTTGCAATGATCTGTCGCACTTCTTTCGGAAAACCTTCGAAGCCTAGCGGTCTAGGCTGTGACTTTAATTGCCATACTTGACTAAAAATGTTAATTAGTTTTTAATTTGTGACACGTTGGTTGATTGGGTGATGACCCTGCGGGTCTTGGAAGGCTCGATAAGCCATTGTCCGAATTGTCATACCAGCATCTATGATACTCGTATTACAGTTTGTGATCTTGAACGTGCTAATCTTACTAGTCAGATTTGAATAATTATCTCAGTGCTGTATTAGCCCATATATCAAGGAAGGCTTTATCTTATTTTAAATAATGAAGTTCTTCATTCATTTATTTAAATCGGTAAAATTGTTTCGGCGTGAAACGGTGACAAACAGACAGACTGGCAGAGTTACTTTCGTACTTACAATATAAGTATGAGACATTCCGTAATGGAAGAGCATGTGTCACTCACAGTTTATGGCTTGACTCTGATTAAATATGACTCCGTTTCCTTTGAATATATATTTTCTAAAAATAACGGACAGCTTTTTCCTGGCATCAGTTACTTAAAAGTAAATCTATTCAATCCCAATCATACACTTACTACGTTGATCTAAATATCACGTAGCTACGAATGTTCGTAGCACCTACTACGTAGCTACGAGCGTACGTAACAATGTACGTACGTCGTTTGGTACATAACACAGAGCACCGACGTAATCCGATTTGTGATATTTATGCGCTGTTTATATTTGCACTTGCAACGTTAGTTTGTTAGAATATACGGGTGGCTAGCAATTATTTGGGAATTGCTAATTTACGTTATCAATTAACAATGTTGTGTATGCGGAGGCAATTGGTATATATGCTGTTCTATGTTTTAGTCTATTAACATGCGATGTAAAAAAAAACTATAAATAATAAGTTTATAATAACTATCCGGTTGTGTGGAAACAACAACAAAATTCCACAGACCACTTTATATGCTTCGACCAGACGACCGTATTAGCGAGAGAGAAATACTTTGTACCGCGAAAAATACGTGAGGCTATAGAGATTGGTCGGAATCCCAATTTTAACCGGGACACCGGTGGCTCAGTGGTTACGATAGTTGCCTCTGAGACCTGGTGTTCTGGGTTCGATTCCCACCCGGGACAATTATTTTTGTGAACCACAAATAGTTTTTCTGAGTCTGGGTGTTCTTTGTGTCCGTGAAATGTATGTTTGTAAAGTCCCCCGCGACACAGGGATTTATTTCCCTAGTGCGGGAGTTGTCTTTTTAAAAAACAAACAAAAAAAAAAACAAAACAAGGTATGGACACTGCCGCCTGTGTGGAAAACGGTTCTGGATGCACATAAGATAACACCAAATGCACCATTAAAAGTACACGACGACAACACACAACAACCAAGTGCTTTACGGGGCAACTTGTCGGCGCGAGCACAGCGCGCAGTCACTCGGGCGGAAGCTCGCGCCGCCCGTCAGTGACCCGCGCGACACCGAGGCGCAAACAGCTCGCTCCTTGAAGAAGGCTCTTGGAGCCGAAACCGTGGTCGAGAAATCGCCAAAAACTACACACGTGAGTCAAACCGGACTTTATATAAAATATCCGGTTGTACTCACGATTTGTCATCATCGGATATGTCCGACTAGTTTCCATACAACTCGACCAACTTATGTAGCTACAGTCTTCCTAACAAAATGTATGGAGTCGACCGCAAAATGAAATTTAACTTTATTAATTTAAAAATAGGCATTTTAGATAAACATGGCCTCGGAACCCTATCATGTGCGTGTCCGACACGCTCTTGGCTGGATTTAAATAATATCTTTTTTTTTTAACTTTTTCCGTATGGTCTCCGGCTTAGAATAGACCACCCCATGTCTTCCCATGGGTGTCGTAAAAGGCGACTAAGGGACATATGGCTGATGGATGGGCAGCAGCATCTATTAGCTCAAGGTTTACATCTTACTGCGATCACCAATCCGTCTGCCAAGCGTGGTGATTATGGCAATATCCCTCTACGATCTTGGCTTGCCAAGGTCTGTTAAGAGGAGGCCCATGTTCAGCAGTGGACGTAAACGGGCTGTTGATGATGAAAACTTTTGTCATCAGTCTCGTTCTTTTTTCATTAAATGCTTGTCGTTCATTAATCTTGCCGATTTAAGATTTTCTACATTAGAATATTAACGTTAAAATTACAAACTAAACTTCAGACCCTTCCTTTGAACAACAGCTCCATCAGTACACATATAAAGGTCATATCGCAACCAATGACAAATCGCCGCATACATCACGGCGGGCACCTGCACTGTGGCCCAGTTAGCGAGCGACCCCCTTGGGTAAATACTGCGTTGCATTATTGTCTTACATTTGTCTGTTCTACACTAATTTATGGATGGGTATATGCAAAGCGAGTAACCCAATGGCTAGGGCGTTGGACTTGTGATCTTGTGGTCGCCGGTTCGAACCCACTCGTAACACAAGCGTTTTAGCTTAGCACGAGGGGTTAACAAGAATACTAGTAGACTGCAAAACTCTGGTTGGTGGTATTTTTATAGCGTAACGAACTGCAAACGACATATTGAGTGCCTTCTGCATGGCCTACAAAAAAAAAACACTCTTAATAAGAGGAACCGTTGCCGTGTGGTTTCCGGCTTAGAATAGACCACCCCATGTCTTCCCATGGGTGTCGTAAAAGGCGACTAAAACTTTATAATAAAATATGGCTTATAGCCTTCCTCGATAAATGGGCTATTTAACACTGAAATGATTATTAAAATCGTACCCGTAGTTGCTAAGATTAGCGCGTTCAAACAAACAAACAAACTCTGCAGCTATATAATATTAGTATAGATATGTAGTTGGACAGTAGTTACTTTGAGTATGTCAAATAAAATATGAAGGTTAGGTATCTATTTATTTTATTTTATGAACAAGATATCATTTGTGAACAGTTTACATGACATGCACATACATATTTCTTACCCCGACTTTCATTCAATTTGTAAATTTCAGATGTAAAAAGCATATGTTTTCATTAAACACGAACATTCGGAAGTCTGAATATAAATATATCAGGATTTTTATGGAATCAGTGACGTAAGATTTATCTGCAACCGACATATTGAGAATTGCAAATGATGGTTGGTGTTCGATTTTTAAACCTTTATGTTCTGAAAACTTGAGAAGTAAAGAGGAAAAATCGTTATACCGTTTTAAAATATCGCTTGCTTTAATGTAATAGTGACACAAAATAAAGTTAAGATTCAACACAAATTGATCTCTAATATGAGGAGACTAAAACTCATTATCGTATGGTTACTCATTTGCATTTGTGTCACTGTTATATTGAAGCAGCGTTATATGATTGTTCTAGTGTAAGTTGGAGGGTTTTTCTTAAAATATTGACACAATGTACTCGTATTAAGGACATATTATATACCTATTAGCTTCCCGCGAGTAGTTTCAACTACGCAGGTAAATTCAATTCCCGTAAAACTTCATAATGAAATATCAACTTAAATCGTTCCTGGATAAGGTAGCTTTTTAATGGTGAAATATATTTTTTAATCGGACTAGAATAACGGGCCTAAGAAAACAAATAATATCTACACCTTTATAATATTTTTAGGAATTAATCAAAAATCAAGATAAAAATACAAATCAATCAACAAACAAAGATTTACTTTTATTTAAATAATAATCTAATTAAAAAATTAATTACTCTCATTACTTTACATTGCCAAACAGAAACAGATAATCACAAAACATAACTCAAATAAATAATTCAGACACAAAACAACAAAATTAACTAGACAACAAAATGATGACAAGTTAGAACATGTTAGAACAAGCAGATCGCTCACCCAAACCGATGCTACCGCTACGGACGCCAAGCGTAATAGTGAGATCTTGTGCCTAGTGTTGACAGCTTCCATAGACTTGGGTGACGTTGTCTGTCAAAACATCAACTAATTCCTGACCTAACAATATTAGCCATCAAAAACATACTTGTAAAAAAACCCAAGTCTCGTAACGCAGTTCTTTTACCGTAAAACGTTGTGAGATCTATGTAATACCAAGTCGGTTAATTTATTCAGTCTCTACTTAAGGGACCTTCTATCTTAAGCTATTACGTAATTATCTCACCTTACAGAATCTTATTTTGACCTTATCAAAATTCGAAACTTTAAAGTTTTAAATAATAGATTAACTTGGCCATCGGATATAATTAGAATGTATCTCACAAGTGTTTATTGCGATGGCCAAGTCAATCTAATATTCATAACATAAAAGTTTTGAACTTTGATAAGGTCAAAATAAGATTCTGTAAGGTGAGATAATTACGTAATAGCTTAAGATAGAAGGTCCCTTAAGTAGAGACTGAATAAATTAACCGACTTGGTATTACATAGATCTCACAACGTTTTACGGTAAAAGAACTGCGTTACGAGACTTGGGTTTTTTTACAAGTATGTTTTTGATGGCATCTCATTTCTTTTTGTAGATAGTTGTACTTTTTTCCTTTGCTTTACAATTTACATTATTTTTTTAAATACCAACAATGGATTTTACCACTCTGTCACTTGATGATGAGCTTTCCAATTTTTGTAGGTTGTGTTCCTCTTTTTCTTTACCGGTACTACTTCTTGAACTTCAGCTACAGTTTTTCTCAAAGCCCACTCCATGTCTCTATGGGTTTTTCTCGATATCTTTGATGCAACAATATTAAGCATGTCTAGACATTAAATGCTTGGGTTCCGTACCCAAAGGGTAAAAACGGGACCCTATTACTAAGACTTAGCTGTCTGTCTGTCTATCACCAGGCTCTATCTCAAGAACCGCGATACCTAAACAGTTGAAAAATTTACAAATTATGTATTTCTGTTGCTATAATAACAAACTAAACATAAAATAAGTATTAAGGGGGGGCTCCCATACAACAACTATTTTTTGGCCTTTTTTGCTCGATATTTATAACGGCAACAGGTAGGCACTTGAAAATGGTACGGAACCCTTAGTACGCGAGTCCGACTCGCACTTGGCCGGTTTTAGTCTATTGTATTCACAAATGGATTATTCCTGCGCTTTAATAGTTCCAAAGTAGACTTAAATTTGATGTAAACCATCCAGACTAGTAACTCTGTGCCCTTATTTACAAAATAACTTAACTTACGCACATATGAATATCCACGTACCTAGCTGGCATGGCAACACTCACCATATGAAACAAGAACAGATGCGTCGTATACTTTTTTATGTTTTATTGATATTCGTCGCACTCGTCAAACGTCATTTAAAATTAATCCGTATGTAAAATTGTTATCTCTCATTGGTTATAAATATTGTCAATGTACCTAATCGAAAACTTCAACATCAAGCTTAACAGAGGATTAACATGGCAAGTATGGCATTCACGGCCTTCAGGCTTCCGGCTTGTCAAAGGTTTTTAAAATTACGAAATTGATGAACTGTTTTTGATGGAATTTGGGTACAACTACATAATACATGTCCGATTATGGCCTTTTTTTAAGACAGCTCCCGCACTAGGGAACAAGCTAATATGTACATAAGTAAATTTAAAGCTACCTAGTTAACATCAAACTGTGTATAAAAATATTTAATAAAATGATTATATAAATATAGTTTGTGTCAGATTAATAAAACGTGGTTTGTGTGTATACCTTCGATATCACAGTAAGATTTGTTAGTTGCTTGGAAGAAAGTGACCGTCTTTCTGTGTTTCGAACGGGAAGCGTGAAAGCCGTGGTGTAAGTTTGTCCAGGGGAATGCAAGAATGTTACGCATCTCCTCCACCACTGCGGTGTTCCGGCATGGGCAGTGGGGTATGTGGGACTCGCCCTCTTCATAGTAGTGGAATGCTAATAAGTACATGAGAGTAAAACCCCTGGTTACTCCTCCGACCAGTGAGAGTGAGGGGCCCAGGTACTGTTGCCTATCTGGGATACCCTCTGGCAGCGTCCGCGACTCAATTGGTGTTGCGGGCTCTCCTGCGCCCAAATAACCAGTTTCAGGGACGCCCAGATTACACGGGGTCCCTACTTCTCAAGGGACCGCAGCCTCCTGCTGAGACATGGCTCAAGCGGGCAAGCCACCTCCATCAGACGCTGTTATGATTGTTAGTATCCTATCGTTTATAGCACAACTTATGTACTATCTTACTTTTACAATCCATTGTTTTTTTTTTTTTTTCCTACGACTTTTTTTTTTTTTTTTTACTACTTGTTAAATTAATCCCTGTGTCGCCAAGGTCTCACCGCTCAATAGATTCATGAAAACAAAGCACCCCCTGACTCAGTACAACTGTTTGAATTTCAGACGAATAATTGTCCCGGGTGGGAATCGAACGCAGAAAACCAGGTCTCTGAAACAACTAACCTAACCACTTAGACACCACCTTTCAACATAATTCCATCTAGGTCCCTATCTACACCTATTCCTCCATTAAATCAAACATATTCATGTACACTGATTCACTGACTGCAAATGTAACTTTGTAATCCTATACATTTATAAGAAATAACAAAGTTATTAATGCAGTTGATGAAACTGAACAACTGGACCGAAATTGCAAAATGTTGGAATTTTCCCATGAGTTTTACACTAAACTCTCCTAATACTCAAAATTTGAAGCTTCTACGTCTGCTAGAAGTGCCTAAACATTTTGATGATCGGTGAGTCAGCAGTGAGCGAGTGACAAAATTACCGAAAATACCAAACTTTGACTAGTTATAATTCGTAAAGTACTGGTTCAAATTGAATGAAATTTGAAATATACTGTAGTTTTACAAAGCTTGTTTAGTTACTGAAAATTCAGGCTCCTATCTTTATCCACAACGAAGTTATAGGGGGTCGAAAATCGGCCGAGTTGCTTCGAGAAAAGATAGGTACGGCCGTGCAATTTTTTTTTTTTTTTTTTTTTTTTTTTCTTACTCGACTTGGGGGGGCACTGCCGTGCCCCCAGATTATAGATTTCACCAGACTCAAAGCAACTATCAATCATAATTATTGGTGACCGCGGAATTATGTGGTACCACACAAGGAAACGCTGCTGCCCGTTCCTTGATAAACGATGATTATAGATGATGTTATAACAATCGGGACCATCGGCTTAACGTGCTTTCCGAGGCACCGGTAGTCCCTCAACCAACCAGACCCGGAAAGAAATCTTAGAATTTACACAAAGATTTCTTATCCGGCGTAGGGATCGAACCACGACCTCCGAGATTTAAAGAAATACCGCTACTCCTCGGAGGTTGTCAATATATAACACAAAATATCTAGGGTTAATTCTACTCAAAAAAGTGTCCAAAAAACAAAAAAAAATGCGTCAGTGAAGAGGCAAAACACGTGTCGGGTATTCGGCTGGTGATTGTATTTTTGCATATTTTTACTGGCCTTCCTGCAAATTGTGCATAATTTTTGTAGGCAGTGCATGCAAAGTGCATTCCAGCACACATTTTTGAGCGCAAATCTCGATTAATATTTTGTTTTAGTAAAGATAACTATAATAATAGTTTAGCAGTGGGTTTAAGCCCATAACACAACACCAGGTCTCAACAACAATGGAGTTTCTTTAATCATTGTTTCATATAGTTTTAAATGGCGTGGCGTCAATGTTAAAAACCCTCCGTCAGAAGCAGGCCCATCATGGATGATAATGAAATATCGGAAAAAAAATTACAATGATTTCTGGGTCTGTTAAATAAAGGTCAACTCCATTCTTTGACAAGCACAAATTATGCAATTTTTAATAAGAGATAAGAATAAAATATCCGCTTCGAAACTTTAAATAATTTCCTGCAGAATTATTTATTATCAGTCTATGATAAATGTATGGGCAGCAAATAATTTCACATCTCAATGAATGATCAATGCATTTCGGATCAAGCTGGCGGACCGTATGATTCATGATAACGATTCCATTATAATGATAAAGACAATCTTTTATTATTCTTTTTTTAATTAAAACTTAACGGAATTTTACAGTGCGTAATTGGTAAAAAAGGTATTGGTAGGTACTGTCGCATTTTTGTGTAATATATTATTGTGTTTCAACTTAAGTACATTTTAATTTATATTGGTCATAGAGTGACCGTAGAGTCCGAATATCATTGAGTTATAATATTAGGAAAACAATAATCAATGATTATTTACTGGCGTTCCGCGCGCGGTTTCACCCGCGAATAGAATGAGCTAAATGCAGCGATATCGTGATACTGTTAAAGTTTAAGGTTGCAAGCTGAAGAGTTTGTTTCATTGCTTAAAAGCGCTAATCTCAGGAACTACAGGTCCAATAAAAAAAACCGGCCAAGTGCGAGTCAAACTCACACACGAAGGATTTCGTAGCATTTTCAAGTGTTGTACCTGTTGACGTTATTGACATTAAGCAAAAAAAATGTGCAAAACAAAACAAGTTAGTTGTATGGGAGCCCCCCTTAAAAAAATATGTTATTTTATGTTTTGTGTGTGTTGTTATAGCGGAAATAGAAAATCATCATCTGTGAAAATTCCAACTATCTATCTATCGCGGTTATTGAGATACAGCCTGGTGACAGACATACAGCAAAGTCTTAGTAATAGGGTCCCGTTGTTACCCTTCGGGTACGGAACCATAAAAAAACAATGTAAGATAATATATAGGCTATATTTTATTATAACGTTCCTACGGGAATGGGCGAAAAACTAGTGACTATATAATGCTGAAAAGTTTTTTTTGCTTGACGCACTAATGTCAAAAACTACAGATCGGTTTAAAACAAAACTTTCGGTGTTAGATACCCATTTATCGAGGGAGGATAGGCTATATTTAATTATGAAGTTTCCACGGGACCTGGAGTTACACAGATGGGAAGCTGCTTAGTAAAACTTTTCCTGCAATAACTCTGAACCAACTACAACACCAAACGGGCAATGCAATATAAAATTCTTTGAAATAAAACCGTCTTTCACTGGCCGTCCCGAGCCGTCCAAAACAAAATATTTGACATGTCCGTCCGTCCGTCCGCAGAGCTGCGGCGATGACGGCGTCAATCAAGTTTTTTTCTTCTATGGAGCTTGTCTTAGGGCGGTGACTGGGATAGAGGAATGACTTTTAAATTCCCAAGAGAGTGAGCTGTTGTCACATACAATTACTAAGTATTCTTTAAAAATAAGTTTAAAGTCAGCATGAACCCAAAATCAGAATGTTTTTTTTTTTTTTGATGGCTAGTAGCCATGAGGCTTTGGCTTCTTCTCCGGGCATAAAGGCGAGCAGAGCTATAGCCTTAATAAATGGTTTAAAAACGACAAACTAAGCAACCTGCGCAAGAGGGCGCCCCTGTCGGGCTTGGACCTCGGCTCAGGGCGGTCGCTGGCGATGAGGTTTAGGGGTTATGACTTTTAATATTTTAGGGGATTATTGTGCAACTGTCGCTCTACTTTACAGTTCGCGGGCCTCTCGGACTTCGGGTCTACGAGGGCATCGGACCAAAATCAGTATAAACCGATGTAAAATCCGCGTATTCATCATCAAAATCTACAAACCATATTCATGAGACTAAGTTCACATACTTACTCGTTACAACACAAATGACATAGTTATCTACATCTAAACTAACATAACTTCAACACACGAAACTAAACGCAAAGTCACGTACGGATTATTGTCGTTTGACGTCATAATATGGCGGATACCGGTGTCATCACACCTGTGACGTCATTATGTTGTACACCACCAACATCGTAATTTGTGTTAGGTGGGATTATCTTTGTATGTCGGATTTAGAAAACGATACATATATTTAATATGTATGTGTATACGTATTTTACCTCCATTGTTATGTAAAATCTATACCTATAATTATAAATTCGGATTAGTTACACCATTTCAAGGATTTTTGATTTTACAGATTTACCTGTACCCGAATTAAGATGTCGGCAATTTAAATATCGTAAAAAATCACAAAAAATAATTACATATAAGGTAATTTTTTTTCAAAAATTTTCAGGAAAGAAATAACAGCTAAAGATTTGTCCAAATAAAATATAAGAAGAAGAAGAAGAAGTACACTTTATTGCAAAATATAAAACAATACAGTAACTTTGATAACATCATATGAGAATTATCCTAATCACTACATAGTATAAAACAAAGTCGCTTTCTCTGTCCCTATATCCCTATGTATGCTTTAATTTTTGAAACTACGCAACGGATTTTGATATGTATAATACATCAGCACTGTACCCGTGTGGAGCCGGGGCGGGTCGCTAGTTATATACTATACTTTAAGTTAATGATATTAGTTTCATATAAATCAGTCAATTCGTGTCATTTATTCTCTTCTTGCAATTTGAAGTTCAATTCATTTCATACAGAATAAGATACGCCGCCATCTTTAGAATTTGACAGATCGTTATCATTACCATCATTTTAGCGGGAATATTTCACAAGAGTGATGATACTACGTTGACATAAAGTACTACTGCACAGGCTATATGTCATAATAAGGTTGTCACAGGGACTGGCTATTTTTCACGTGAAGTACAGTTCAAGAAGTGATTATGGCAATATCCCGTAAGGACCCTGGCTTGCCAAGGTCTTGCCATGTTCAGCTATAGACGTATTGCCCTCGTAGACCCGAAGTCCGAGAGGCCCGCGAACTGTATAGTAGAGCGACAGTTGCACAAAACTCCCCTAAAGAAACTAAAAGCCATAATCCCTCAATCTCCTCGTCAGCGACCGTCCTGAGCCGAGGTCCAAGTCCCACAGGGGACGCCCTCTTGCGCAGGTTGCTTAGTTTGTAATGTTTACACGATTTATCTAGGCTGGAGCTCTGCTCGCCTTTATGCCCGGTGAAGTAGCAAAAGCCTCAGGGCTACCTACATATGTCAATGCGAAAGAAAAGAAAAAAAAATCTGTGGACGTAAACGTAACGGGCTGATTAAACTGTAAGTTCTTCATTGCGAAAGCCCAATATTTTTTGTATTCTGGACGATTTCGCAAAAGTTCTTATTTATATAATAGAAAGCAAATCTTATAAAATATTTTAGTTATTCTAAATTCATAATTTAAAATTTTACAGTTACTGTATTATGGTATCTTTCACTCTGTCACGCGTACAGTACAGTGTCACACTGTGTGTTAATATCCCTCAACGAGGGATGAGAGATGATCTTTAATCTGTGTCCATGTTTAGCAGTGGACGTAAACTGCTGAGTAAAGAAGTAAGTAAGTTCTTTTCATTGAGAATTCCCAAAGATACTTTTCTATCCGAATGAAATCGCGGGCATTAAATCCTTCCAATCTCAATGTAAAATAAAGTGTTTTGTAATTAGGTTAGTAAAATATTATGATCTATCTATTATTATTTTTTAAAAGAGGGTTCTACTGAGTTTTTTGGCCGTGTTTCTTAGTAGTCGTCACGTCACACACTGCACGGAAGAAGAAAAAATATGACGATTCCAAATAAATGTAACCATTTTTACGGAATAAATGAATTATGAATTTCAATTTGGCAAGAGCTGGCTTTTCTATATCAGAAGCGACGCTGACAAAATATTTGAATTACTGAAAATCTTTATTTTAAGTTTTTCAGTTACAGTATTATTTAATTGTATTATTAGTTTCTGTTAACAAAAATAGTTCAACAAATGCACTCTGTCACGTTTACTATGTGACACATCAACCTCCGCGGTCAGTCGGCACGTCAGCGCCTGACGTCTGTCTAACTAATGTGTTTCGTGAGCGTTGTGGCTTGCACCGTGATTTTTTATCGTTGCGACTACGCAGCGAAATGATATATTTTTGGTAGTACTATCGATTTATTATGTGTAATATATTATTTATTTTTCTTTATATATATAATAATATATATATTTTTAAGAATTCTAGCAGAGTTTTGCAGTCTTCTAGTATTCTTGTTAACCCCTCGTGCTAAGCTAAAATGCTTGTGTTATGAGTGGGTTCACGTCGGTAGTGCAATGCGTAGGGTTCGAACCGGGGTCCTCAAGATCACAAGTCCGACGCCCTAGCCATTGGACTACGGCCGCTTTTCAAAGTACTTTTTCAATTGCATTGCATTAAAAACTAGCTAACCCGACAGACGTTGCCCTGCCTTAACTAAAAATCATAATATGTGATGTGCACGCATTCTGTCAATGTTATGTCAAAAAGTCGGATGTCCCATTATACGTAAGAAACATTCGTCGTGGGTATGTGTCATTATCGTTAACTGACGCTTACGACCAAATGCTTCTGAAGATAACAGTAAATCCGTCATATATCATTATTATCATCAGCCTGTTGTAGTCCACTGCTGAACATAGGCCTCCCCCATCGATTTAAAGCGGGAACGATGGCTAGCGGCCTGCAACCACTGACTCCCTGCAACCTTTAAGAGGTCGTCGGTCCATCGTGCAGGCAGTCGTCCTACGCTGCGCTTCCGTCATATATACTTTATTATATTACTAGCGCGCGTGGTTTCACCCGCATAACTCCCGTTCCCGTGGGAACTTCATAATTAAATATAGCCTATGTCACTCAGGGTGAATGTAGCTTTCTAACGGTGAAATAATTTTTGAAATTGGCGCAGTAGTTTTTGAGTTTATTCATACCAAACACACACGCAAAAAAATACAAATCTTTCCTCTTTATAATATTAGTATAAATGGTCATAAGTATATATAATTTGAGGAAATATTTAATATTTACACAGACTTATTAAAATGTAATTATTTTTATATAAATAAAACAAAATGGTGCTTAAGCATATTTTTCTTTTTGGACATACATACATTATACTTATGACTAGACAACAAGAGGTCAATATTATATACGGAAATAATACTTATATGCATATAATATTGTAAAAAAATACAATTAAACTTATGAACGCCAATGTCGGCTATAGGTACACATCATAGTGCTTGTAAGCGAGACCCTTATGACAGTTGAAACGTCAACTCAAAACAGTTGACACCTAAAGCCGCTGCTCCTATTACGACGTCAGCTAGTAAATGCTACGTTGGGTGGCGGTCAACTGTCATTTGTCAACTGCCTCTGTAGCGAGCCGCCGTCATGCGGTGGTGAGACACTTGAAAATGGTAAAATTAATCCACAGAAACGAATTAAAAATACAGAATCTAATAAAATTTATCTTGGATTTTAGAATAGATGTAATTCTAAAAGTATAAACTCATGATTTGCATACTAGTAAATTGCCGTGTGACCCACCATAATGGTTGTTCTGAGTCTAGTTGTGCTTCGTATTTAAAAATTGACTGCTTATAAAGTTCCCGAGACGCATGAATTTATTAATCACTTTAAGTTTTGGATGTCGTGGGTTCTATAGCTACGCATAGAGGTTGAAACTAATAAAAATGAAAGTATCTAACTGAAAAAAAAACTAATAAACTAAATTATTAAATAAAGTTTTCTTTACCTCCGAGAAAATCTAAATACTTTTGTTCTTGACATGCGGTGGTGAGACACTTGAAAATGTTAAAATCAAACCACAGAAACGAATTATAAATACATAATCTAATAAAATTGTTCAATTTACGCTTATATTACTTACTAGCTTCCCACGCGCGGTTTCACCCGCGTAACTCCCGTTCCCGTGGGAAATTCATAATAAAATATAGCCTATGTTCTTTCTCAGGCTCTAGACTATATCTGTACCAAATTTCATTTAAATCGCTTCAGTAGTTAAGGCGTGATTATGTAACAGACAGACAGACAGACAGACAGACAGACAGAGTTACTTTTACATTTATAATATTATATATAGTAAGGATAGTGGAACTATCTTCCCACGCGTTGCTCCTGTTACCGTAGGAACATCAATATAGCCTTGATCGATAAACGGACTATCTAACACTGAACGAGTTTTTTCAAATCGGACTAGTAGTTCCTGAGATTAGCGCGTTCAAGCAAACAAACAAACTATTCTGATTCTTCTTTTCGTGTCGACCTGGCGTGCAAATTTGAGAAGACCAGTACTTGGCCACTGACATAGCATTATCAGTGGCGTTGCAGAGGTGCTTGCACAGGTGTTGGGTTACGCAGGGCAGAATTGGAGGTGCGCCATTGTCTGGGGGGAGATACCACACGGACACGCAACCTCTGAGCTATACCCCTACCTGTTCATGTTCTCCCGGCTTCGTCCTACTTAAGTCCGCAGTCTATTTAAGGACTTCCAAGTCCGCCAAGGAAGTTCATGACCAGGTGGAAGGTGCTCCCAATTCTGATTTATATCATATAAGTATAGATTGCAACCTCCGCGGCATAGGGGTATAAGTCTCGAAGGTCGTGGGATCGATTCCCACGCGCGACATTTAAAATCTAAGTCTTTGTGTAACACCTAATCCTGGATCTGGTTGGTTGACGTAATACTATCTGGGCCTCAGAAAGCATTATAAGCCGTAGGTCCTAATTGTTATAACATCATTTATAACAATTGTATACATAGGACCGAGCAGCAGCGTTTCCCTGTGTATTACGACATAATACTGCAGTCACCAACCCACCTGCCACGCGTGGTGATTATGGCAAAACCCTCCCTCGGGACGAGAAGGTTAAGCAGTGGATGCTATACGGGCTGATGATAAGAATGATTATATAATGCTAGCGACCCGCCACGGCTTCACACGGATGCAATGTGCTAATCTATATATATAAAAATAAATCCCTATTTTCCTTGGTCACGGTATCACGCGTGAAAGGCGGGGTCGATTTTACTATTTTTTTTTTTGTGTCAGGAGAAGGTTCTTATGTGAGTAAAATTGCGCAAATAATGAGAAAAATAAGAATACTTTACGACCATACACAATTTTATAATGTAACCGTCGCGTTTTTGAGAATATAAACTTTTGAAATATAAAAGAAAGAATATAAAATAATGTTATGGCGTTTGACATAACATTGACAGAATGCGGAGGCCTAAAAAATAAAAGCTCGTCGCGCGACTCTGAGTCATTACGAGGGGTCGTTACAGAATTTGCTACAGGCCCCGTGCTGGCTTAATCCGGTACTGCATTACGGTTAGTTCAGTGCAGCTATCACGCCTAATATTAATAGTTAAATTTAATTTGAGTTTTAGTTAAGACAGGACCGCGTCGGGTCAGCAAGTTTATTATATACACAAACCTTCCACTTGAATCACTCTATCTTTTTGTATCTGTTCTTTCAAAAATCTAAGTATAAATAGGGACAGACCGACACCGGGTAGCGACTTTGTTTTATTCCATGTAGTGATATTGCAGTGATAATGTATAATTTTTTAACAAACTTTTCTACATTTATGCTGACTATAATAATATTTCAAACTGAAAACCACTTTAAAATTAGATTGTGGACAAAGCTTGGCCATTCTTCGAAGATATATGTAGTAAAAGGCAAACTTGTCAGGTGAATAGTATTATATCATAGAATCCATAACATTATTCTTATTTGTCTCATATGGTTTAAAGTTATGTTCTTACACTACTGAAATATACTACTGCTTTTACCGAAATATTGCAGAGTAGAGTGTAAGAGTGCAGAGTACAAATATGCCGCTCCCTATGCTACTAAAACACAGGCTGATGGATATTCTTGCCGTCTTGAACTATCGCTCACGAACTTGGTCATTGACTAAGATACTGAAAAGTCTAAGATCCCAGGGTCAGCAGGCGTCACGGAAATGTGGACGATTGAGTAGTGTTAGTATGTACTAAGTACGCATGCCTACCTGCTAGATTGCTTAGACGGCCATTTTGCTGGTATGAGGTACAAGGTACATGAAAACATTACTTACCTCACGTAAATTCTCGAAGCTGATTTTTATTTATATTTTAGGCAATATCATTAAAAATCAGTAACCGATATTACCAGACACTTTCTGTCGGCCGTATTGCTTTGCGCAGGCTTTAAAGCTTCCAAAATAATTACATAATTACTTAACTTCTCGTAAATTCTGATGCTCCATTTTTATATAAAATATGTCCACCAGACAACTCTAGATCTAACTCTAGAAGTTCAAACTCATGATTTGCCAACTAGTAGAGTGTCGTGTGACCCACCAATAGTTGTACTGAGTCTAGTTGTGCTTCGTATCTAAAAATTATTGAGTGCTTATAAAGTTACCCGAGACGCAGCAATTAATTTATCGCTTTAAGTTTTGGAGATCGTGGGTTCGATAGAGTGTGTGCTACGCTTAGAGGTTGAAACTAATAAAAATGAAAGTAGCGTTTCCAACTGAATAAAAAACAATAATACAATACATACCTACTCAAACTTGATATAATGAATTAAACTTTTCTGTATCTCCGAGAAAATGGACTTACGTTTTTAGCTGGCTACGGCTCATAAAAAGGTTTTTATCGTGTTAAAAAGAGCTCTGTAACTGTGGTTTTGGACTTACGACATTACAAAGCTCCCAGACATAGTGTTCGTAGACATTTGCAAAAAATACATAAATCTGGTAACTGCATTCAAATTACATTGTGGACTTTTTATTTTTATTATTTGTATTGCCAACAAATGATACACAAATCTATTAAATTAACAATTACAAAAAAAAAACATGCCTTGTGCTCATTCAATTATAGGCAACCACATCTTACACGGACATAACTACTTAGTACCGTTTTATACATTATTTAAAACATCAACAAAAACATAAACATTTACAATTAAAGAAAATCTAAATAAATTTTACCAAGATACGGTTACGGTACGGATTTAAAAGTATACATATATTGACTACCCAACTTCAAAATTCAAACCTCTTCTAGCTTAGATCTGAAATAATCTGCAATTTTCTTCCTAAGTACTAACTTACTATCGCTAAAAATGTCTAATTTTAATAATCGAGAGAGATCGTTATATAACTTAGCCATCCTTGTGAAAGGTGCGTTAAGACCTAAGTTAGTTTTATATCTACGTAAACTGAACAGCTTGTAGACACTTGAGCGCGGCAATTTGCTTGGGGCTGAGATATGGATTCTTGCGATTAACTCAGAACAATCTATATTATTATTCATAATGTTATATAAAAATAATAGGTCCAAAAGCTTACGTCTATCGCTAAGCGAAATTAATTGGAAATGTCTAAGACGAGCATTGTACGAATTCAGTGAAGGACGTAATTTCATATTATATGCAAGATGATTAAGGAATCTCTTTTGAATTCTTTCCAGGCGTTTTTTGTGCACCTCATAATGTGGAGACCAAACTTGTGAGCAATATTCTAGTATAGTTACTGCGAACTAATGAATTAAACAAAATAATTTTAGTTTCTTGATTTAGAAACTGTCTACTATTTCTAGCTATAAAGCCACATATTTTGCACGCATTAACTATAATTTAATCTAGATTATTAGACTTAGACTTAATGTAAAGAAATTGACAAGAACTTAGGTATTACTAATCTTACTTAATAAAATAAAACGAAGAAAACACGATCAAGTAAATCGCTGATTAAAAATGAATCTACAGGAATATCAATGAAATAATGAAATTTATTCAGCACTTAGGCTTGCACTTTTCAGAATTACAAAGTGTAAGACTAAAATTAAATGTAACAAAAGTATCACTTAAGTAGCTAAAAACATGGTAAAATTATTAGAACGTACAGATTTTATAAACCGTCCGTCAGTTTGTCCTGCGATATATGACAAATGTACTTGTATTGTAAGATGCCTTAGAGGTAACAGGTACACAATTAAATTTTCAAGAATCCAGCCAAGTGATATCCACCTGACCCTTAAGGGGTTAGGACTAACGCTCAGAGAGTTAAGAGTAGATTTACGAATAGTGGTGGTGATCGGTAGCACGGGCTAAAGACGTACGAATAGTGGTGGTGATCGCTAGCACGGGGTCACAGCTCAGGGGAGGGTCAGCAACGCAGTCCTCGGTCATTCCGTCGAGGATCCTACCCTACCTAACCTGCAACCTTTCACTAGCTATCTAAGTGGACGACCCAGAAAAGAAAGGAAGAAAGAATATTTTTTCGTCTTTTTGCTCTGTTTTTTTTTTTGTTAGTATCTTATGACAATAATGTAATATAGTAAGTACATGTATATGATGTGATTGACGATCAATCACTACGTATAAGACATTCTGTTATTAGTTAGCTTAACGATTTCTTGATAATCTAGTATAACATTATGTGCACAGCTAAAGCTACCTATGGACGCTAGCATTTTTATGAATACTATATAAAAAAATAGTGATGAATCCTTTAACTACTACAGCATTATAATATCATCATCATCATCAGCCATAACGTCCAGTGCTGAACATGGGCCTCCTCCCAAGAGAAGGTATTTGCCATAGTCACCACGCTTCGCAGGCGGGTTAGTGACCGCAGTACAATGTTGTGATTTCCGAAGCACGGATGGTAGTCCCTCAACCAACCAGATCCGGAATGAAATCTTAGAAATTACTCAAAGTTTCCCTGGCGTGGGTATCGGAAACTACGGAGATTGATTATAATATATCCTATTAATATAATAATCGTGATGGTTTGTAAGTCTGTATGAATGTGTGTTTGTTACTCTTTCACTTAAAAACTACTGAATAGATTTTGATCATTGATTTTGATGCAATGATGATGAAAGTACAGGCGAAATATCACGTTCCGACCCACTAGAGCAGAGAAACGCGGGTAAAACCACGGGGCGCAGCTAGTAATAAATAAAAATGTTAAGCCGTTAGCCAATAGTCTTATCCCAACCCTTAGTTCGCATGTTTTTCGAGGGTTCCGCGAACTATAAAGTAGGGCTACAATCCTAAAAGAATGAAAAGACATGATTTCGTTGATCAGAAGTCAAATCCTACGATGGGTGATCTCTCGTACAGTTTTGTAGATTTTGAGCAATTTGGTGAAGCGTTTCACTTCTCGATCAGACGCATTCTAGCACCTACGGCAATCTGGGCACATTATGTGAAAGGTGGGACTGTCCCTTGATGGGTCACTGGATACGTTAGAACACGTTAACAGCGACATAATAGTATCGCCAGTGGACATTACCTAATTGTTTGTAAGGTTCGATTTATTGACTAACATTAGGTTTAAGACTTCTTTTGTATTAACGCTAATATGGACTATATATTCTTGTCTGAAATAAATTAAGATTTATTTATTTAGCCTTACTCACTTTAGTGCCTAGTGCATAAGCAAAAGCTAAACATGTCCTAAGTCATGTCTTAAGTCTCGGAGGTCGTGGGTTCGATCCCCAGAAATCTTTGTGTGAATTCTAAGATTTCTTTCCGGGTCTAGTTGGTAGAGAGACTGCCATCCGTGCCTCGGAAAGCACGTTAAGCCGTTGGTCCCAGTTGTTATAACATCATCTATATTCTATAACAAGCGTATACCAGGGAACGGGCAGCAGCGTTTCCCTGTGTATTACAATATAATACTGCGGTCACCAATCCGCCTGCCAAGCGTGGTGAGTATGGAAAATACCCTCCCTCGGGTGGAGGCCCATGTTCAGCAGTGGACGTTATACCGGCTGATGATGATGATAAAATGAATGAATGTCTTCCAGATGAAATAAATGTGAAAATTACACACTAACTGCTTTAATTGCTGCAGTTAAAGAAGTTATTAATTCATAAAAGTGCGCTGTTAAAACACTAACAAGCGTATTCTATTGGTTGCCGTTGACCATAAGACTTAGAGTTCCAGTTACAACTAGAATTAAGGTGCAAATACATCAGCTTGCGATAAAAGATCGGTTATCACGCGGCCTAGTTCGTGTGCCGGTCGCGTTGCCAATCTCACACACATTCAATAGAACTAGCTGCCAGGGTTACCGCTATGTTACTTCTACTACTAAATTTCTACTTATTAAATACTGCCGTAATCACCATGCTTGGTGTATTAGTGACAACCTCCGTAGCGTAGCGGTATTTGGCTCGCTTTAAATCTCGGACGTCATGGGTTCGATTCCCACACTGGACAGGAAATCTTTGTGTAAATACTAAGATTTTTCTCCAGGTCTCGTTGGTTGAAGCACTACCCTCCGTACCTCGGAAAGCACGTTAAGCCGTTGGTCCCGATTGTTATAACATCATCTATAATAATCGTATATCAAGGAGCAGGGGGGGGAGCGGGCAGCAGCGTTGACTTGTGTGGTACAACATAATACTGCGGTCGCCAAATCGCCTGCCAAGCGTGGTGACTATGGCAAATACCCTCCCCTGGGAAGGAGGCTCATGTTCAGCAGTGGACGTTATACGGGCTGATGATGATGATGACTATGCTTGGCAGGCAGATTCGTGATCTTGAGCTGATAGATGATGCTGCCATTTACCAAGTGACTCAAAACACACTACAACACAATTGTAAACAAATCACAAGCTAGAATTGGGTCGCGTAACACAACAATTATATTTAATACTAGCTTCCCGTTTCCTTAAGAACTTCATAATAAACCAACGACTTTCTCATTGAATGGGCTATCTAACAGTCAAAGAAGTTTTCAAATCGAACCCGTAGTTCCTGACATTAGCGTGTTCAAGCAAACAAATTAACTCTTCAGTTTTATATATTATAGTATAAAATACGGAAGCGATTACAATTTCCACCGAGCTCATCGAGAAGGAGAGGGGAAGTGATCGGAGAAAGATGATGAGATGATAGAGGCTGCATTGTCCATCCTTCAGATGTCCCTTGATCTAACGACACCCATGGAAGGATATCATCATCATCATCAGCCTGTTGTAGTCCTCTGCTGAACATAGGCCTCCCCATTGATTTCCAGCGGGAACGATCGCTAGCGGCCTGCATCCCCCGACTCGTGGACTCCACTCAAGAACCTTTATGCTCCATCGGCCGTCAGTTCTTCGAGATATGTGTCCTGCCCATTGCCACTTCAGCTTGCTAATCCGTTGAGCTATGTCGGTGATCTTCGTTCTCCTGCGGATCTCTTAATTTCTGATTCAATCACACAGGGAAACGCCGAGCTGTTTCCATAGCTCGCTGAGCGACGTTGAGCTTTCTTATAAGGCACACAGTAAGAGACCACGTCTCAGATCCATATGTCATCACTGGTAACACACAATGATTGGAAATATATGAGGTGGTTTATTCCAAGCCGAACACCACACAGCATGTAGTTATACATTATTACGGAACTCCTCCAATAACATGGAGATTTACATGTAAAACCCCACAATGCCGTAGTTACCTATCTCCCACAAAAATTAAAACCTTTCATATTTTTAAATAAACATAAAAATAAATTGCGAAATTGTGGGCGGAGTGATGACATAGTTGTGCTATTCTAGGCAATATAACATTTTTGCATGACAATTACATCCGTGCCTGTGTCGTTTAGTTGTTATGAATGTATGCAGCGTAACATTGTTGTATTTCAAAGAACGTCCTCTTTGCGAAACTTTGTTGATGTAATAAAATTGTTGTATTTTAATAGGTTAGGTTACTGGTTGATGGTATGTTATGATAAGTTAACGCTACGTGTATCAATGGAGACTAGCACAAATTACACCTCACAAGCGCTACTTGTATTAATTATTATTAAGCCTGGCTGTCGTAATTATAATAAGCAGGGTATCATAGGTTCGATCCTCAAGTTGGAGAAGAAATTCCTATGTCAAATCCAAAATTTATATCCAGATCTGGTAGGTTAAGGACATACCCTCCGTGCCTCGGAAAGCACGTTAAAGCGTTGGTACCTATTGTTATAACATTAACGTTAACAATTGTATACCAAAGAATGGGTAGCAGCGTTTCCTTATGTATTACGACATTATACTGCAGTCACCATGCATGACATGGTGATGCTGGGCCGCATCATCTATCAGCTCAAGGTTTCTACTATCTTACAGCGATCATCCATCCGCCTGCCATGCGTGGTGATAATGACAATATACCTCAAGAACCCAGGCTTGCCAAGGCCTGTAGAGAGGAGGCGCATGTTTAGCGGCGGGAGTTAATGGGCTGTTGATGATTATATGACTGCGGTCACCAACCAGCCTGCTGGTGGTGAGTATGGCATAACCCTCCCTCGGGAGGAGGCCCAGGTTCAGATGAAGACGTTAAACGGGCTGTGCTGATGCTGTTATTATTGCATCTGTAATATTAAACGCGAAAGCGACAGTTTCATTTTATCATTCAACTTAAATGGATTTCTTCAAACAGAAGTCCACAATTATATAATTATCATGGAAGTTAGGTTTTTTGTGAGATAACTAAACAAATTTTCTTTTTATCGCACAAGATATTTTGAGTTCAAAAATCTGTATACTATACGTGAAACCGAACTGCATTCGAATCCCAGCAACCCTATCCAAATCCTTTCATTCGTCTGGTGATCGGAAGGTATACCTTAATCGCTCAATTGGAATTTATTTGTTTGTTTCAGCAGATAAAACAAATTGCGTCGATTGCTCAGCTGATGCCGAGGGAGGGATTCACTGCTCCTCATTTGCTTTGCAAATCTCGTTTCAATTGGATCGGTTAGGTTGGTTATTTTTTATCTTCCTAGTAAGATGGGGAGTTTAGATTTAGTTGAGTTTTTAAAAGGAATTTTATCAGTTTTTATCTTTGGTTTGTCATTCAACATAGTAATATGTAAGTTGATATATAGAATATTTTAATACTCATAGACGACGTTGTGGATTTCTGTGCTAATGTGATTCAGGTTTTTTTTTATTTCATCTTTTATAAACATAACTAGCAGTGTTTTGCAGTGTACTAGTATTCTTGTTAACTCCACGTGCTAAGCTTAAATGCTTGTGTTACGGGTGGGTTCACGTCGGTAGTGCAATGGGTGGGGCTCGAACCGGCGACCTCAAGATAACAAGTCCGACGCCCTAGCCATTGGGCTAATTACATTATTTGCCCATAAATTGGAAACTGCACGTAGAAAGGTATGCTTAATTGAATTATGAATTCCTGTCCAGCATACATTTAATAAATGAGTGCATAGCATGGTTAATAAATATATATAAATGTACACACTAATAGTCACATAAACGAAAAAAATCCTTTGTACTTCTTTTGAATGCGTCAAAAGACGGATTCTTTAAACATTTTTTTTCTAAATGGTAACATACTCCAGGAACTCGTAGCTTTCAAAGTTTTATTATATAGGATTATTGAAAAAAGATGATATAACCTTCTCGTTTTAAAATAATAAATTTTGAAAACCTCTTCAAAAGCTAATCATCATAAACATGTCATGTGGACACAACGTTTTCAAACTCATCACACTATTTTTCCGACTGCGCCTAAAACCGGTAGCGTTTAACATTAATTACCGTTGTGCAATCCACATTTTGTAGTATTATACCCGTGACATACGAACACATTGATTGTGTAACATATCTAAAACAAGCATAGTTTCAAAATGAATTTAAAAACAGGTACAATGCTCTGGCAGCATTGTACCATTGAACTGCTATGAGCTATGTTTTGAGCTTTTCAAAAATTATAATAAACTATTTTGAAAATGTTCACCCTTTAAAAAGATAAAGTTATTTTTTTAAATTCATTTTAAAACATGCTGTTTTAAATATGTTACACAATCAATGTGTTCGTTAGAAAAGCTCAAAACCATAGCAATTCAACGGTACAATGCTCTGGCAGCATTGTACCGTTGAATTGCTATGGTTTTGAGCTTTTCAAAAATTATAATTAACATTCTGAGAAAAAGTATGTTTGCCAAATAGTATATAGATTTGTAAGTTTTATTTTAAATAAGCTACAGTTAGTTGTATATATACAGCATGTAACACAAAACCCTGTCCGATCCTTAAGAGTATTATTCGGCATCGTACTGAGTACCTATATACGTAACCATTTAATGGATTTGAGATTATTATTATTCCCCAGTGAATATAATTAAATTAAAATAAAAACTGATCAACGGCCACACTGAGAGCTTTTTTCAAATGTGATGTGCTTTTTGCAATGTACATACCGACTGCAGGTATCAAATTATTAACACTTTCATTTGTTGTTGTTACATACTTCGGCGATCGTGCCCCACATGTCCACCGCCAACACTGATACACAATCGACACCTTTTCATAAAATTTGCACGTACTCTTTTCAGCGCACTTGTGTCCGATTTAAGTGAGTCGAAAGCTGCAACAATCCGAGTTCTGACTTCGATTTCTGAATCGCACTCTTTTTTGTAAACTATTTGTTTAACATGACCCCATTAAAATCCAGAGGCTTAAGATCGTGTGATCGTGCTGGCCACGAAACGGGTCCCCCACGACTAATCCATTGCCTTGGGAACTGAGTAACTATCTAAATACTCGCGCACCGCACGCGAGAACTGTGGTGGCGCGCCGTCATATCGAAACCACATTAAGCGATGGAAATTGAGGCCTTAATTATCCAACTCTTCAATTAGCTCTTCGCTCAAGAAAGACAAGTAGTTGGGACCATTCATGGTTGAATTTAAAAAATATGGACCAATCATTTGGTCACCGAGGATACCAGCGCACACGTTAACACGCCAACGATGTTGGAAATGACTCGGTTTCATAGCGTGCGGGTTTTCAAGCGCCCATACGTGTTCGTTGTGGCAGTTAAATACACCAGTTCTCTCAAACGAGCATTCATCGGAGAAAAGCACACGATTCGAAAAATCATCATCTTTTTCGACTGTTCTTAGGACCCAATTACAAAATTCCATTCTTGGTTCGTAATCAGTGGGCAGAAGAGATTTAACCCGCCAGTAGAGATTAGGGTTCCGATCGAAACCTATCTCTACGAATAACTGACAACAAGTAACGTGCCGGTAGGTAAGCAGTCGGCGACATCAAAGAGGCGGCGACTAGGTGAAAGAGTGCCTACAACGTGCCGTGCAACGCGGTAGTGTATGGCGGTGTTCTTTGAAAATAAAAAAGGTAAAAATAAAAAGATTTTGCCGCTGGGTGGAGTGTTGTCAACTTATGAAAATTTCCCATATTTAGTGGTAAATTTCGCATGGATTATAAAAATAAAAAAGCAATAACTTTTGTTTTTTATGAGTTGCATTATTATAACAATTTTTTCTAGTACGTATTTTGAACCGGGAATACGCCTATATTGGATCCGACAGGATTTTTGTTACATATTGTATAATCAACAAACAGTTCAGTTCGATCTCGAATAAGTCCGTTTGAAAATCGAGCAAGTTGGCGATCTTTTCTAATCGTATATCCCAATACAAACCGTTGCCAATGCAGGCTCGCTGCAGCCGCTAGAATTTATAGCCCACATTTAGTTCGCATACTTTACACGTTGGCCTCTTAACGGTACACTACATTACGACTGCAGTTCTAAAGCGCTTTAAGCGTATTGCGTTGCTTTGACGATATTAGATGCTGAATGCTGATGCAGCGGCTTAGTTGTAGTATTAGGGGAAATATGTTTTATAAATGTACAGTTGAAAGGGAATATATTTAAAACAATTATATTTTATTATTTTGAATTGAACAAAAAGACTTACTAAAGAGTTACTCCTTATAAAATCATTACTGTTTTTTTAGCGAATTGGAGGAATACAGGTCAGACAACAGACAATGTAAAAAGTAGCCTATAATATAAGTTATTTACCAGTAAAAGTCCTGTCAAAACGGAAAACATTTAATAAAATGTATTGTAATCTGGGAATAGGAGATATCATTTCAGAGCTCCGCACTTATATAATGCATAGTACTACGGTTGTATAACTGCTACGATATGTAGTTGAATGCTACGACGTAGTAGTAACTTTTTTTCCTTTTTTTACTACTAGTATTCTTGCTGTCCCCTCATGCTTAGCTAAAATGCTTGTATTAAGAGTGGATTAACGTCGGTAGTGCAATGGGTGGGGATCGAACACAATCGCAAGTCTGATGCCCTAGCCATTACTATTGTAACACCGTTGGCCGCTTCTACATTACTATTCATCATCATCATCAGCCCGTACAATGTCCACTGCTAAACATGGGCCTCCCACGAGGGACGGTTTTTGCCATAGTTACCACGCTTGGCAGGCGCATTGGTGACCGCAGTATTATATTGTACAATACAAGGAAACGCTGCTGCCCGTTCCTTGATATACGCTTGTTATAGATGATGTTATAACCATCGGGACCAATGGCTTAACGTGCTTTCCTAGGCACGGAGTGTAGTCTCTCAACCAAACAGACCCGGAAATAAATCTTAGAATTTACACAAAGATTTCTTGTCCGGTGTGGGGATCGAACCCACGAGCTCAGAGATTTAAAGAGAGCCAAATTGCCGCTACGCTACGGAGGTGGTACGGACATTACTATTGTAAGAATTCAATTTTCAATTTTAAAAATTGCTTTGTTTGAAACTTGCTTGCTCTCTGTTGGTACTCTGGTACTCTGTTTTTTTGCAGGTTATCTAAAACCACTTTATCCAATCAGTTAACTTAAAGTTCTATCATTAACAAATATAAGCTTTAACGATCCAAACATTTCCTAAACCGATAAACACTGCAACTGAAACCTGCCACGTATACCGTATCGAAACTATTTCAAAAAATCAGTGCTAAGAATCTTAACAGTGAGCGATTGTAATAAATAAAAATCGACAGGTAAAGGTCGTCCAATACGAGCGTGACTCCATATGTACTCGTCTATTCGAAAGGTACGTTCACACGTACTGTTGTAGACAATTTCACTTAAAGACGGCGCTGTAGAATAGTTTTTAACTCAGCTCAAATCAACATACACAACAACGATTGTGCTCAAATTAGCAATTCTAGATAGAGATCCATTTTTAGGAATCGTAACAAAGCATAACCAAAAGACTCTCAAGAGATGAAACAGAGGTCCAACGTTAAAGGCCAAATAGTATTTATCACTATGTGTCACCGTAAAAAATAAAGAGCAATAATAATGTTATTGAGTATGAGCGCCAAGACTGATGTGCATTTAGTGAGCGTGAAAAAATTAAATGTTCAAAAAATTATTTCAGATGTGTTTTTTTCACATCATGACGCTTAGAAATCCTTTACAATATTAAAATATTTATTCTTCTATAATATTCAAAAAACGTAAAGATGTATCGATATGTTTTAAATTTGCAGTTTTAATTTTATTTAAATAAAAAGTATAGACATGAAAACAGCGTGAAAATTGTATACTTACTAAATTTTCTATTTACGGTATGCACGATTAATTTTTTAAGCAATATTTGATTTGTAGCTCAGATCTGTGGCACTTTTATTAATTCTATCAGCTAATAAAGCTTGTCTAAGCATTATAACCTACACCTAGCTTACACGTAAGGTAAGCTACGTGCTCGCTACCGACGCGGCAGCACGTCAACTTTTATAGTGATGAGAATGGCTAGATGGCTGGTTTATATTTTTATTTACGTAGTTCTGCGTCTTAAGAGTGCGTTTTATGTTGTTTTATTTAGTTACGTGGTCTGTGGGTTGGGTGGAATGAGTGTTTCGTCCTTATTTGATAAATGTTTGAGTATGTTTTCCTATAGTTGTAAAAAGAATAATCTTCAAAGTCCCGTTTTCACTGCTGAGCATGTGCCTCCTCTTGGCAAGCCAAGGTTGTTGAGGGATAATGGCATAATCACCACGCTTGGCAGGTGGATTGGTGATCACAGTGAGATGGTAATCAATCTTGGGCTAATAGATGCTGCTGCCCATGTATCAGCTCTACGTCTCTTCACACACATGATAAGTCATAGGGTGGTCTATTCTGAGCCACACGCCAGTTTGTACCCAATTTATTTACATGCTACCCCCATTAAAATAATAAATAAAATTGCTCATATTTTGTATTGTAATTGTAATGTAGGTAATTTAAGTTCATATTTTGTATAGATTAATCAATGTGGTTATCTATTTATAGGCACTAAAAATGTGACATAAACTTGTTTGTTTATTTAATATTATGTATAGTAACTATAGAATATGTTGAAATTATACAGGCATAATATTTTTGTTTACGGAAAGGCACTAGACTCCACGACACAGGGAATCCTAGTGTGGAGTCTCCACACTACTAAAGTTATGTATTTTTAATTAATTAATCTAGAATAATACTTTGTTCATCACATAACTGTTCTGTACTAAAGTTTTTTAACTAAATAAAGTATATATCTATCTATCTAATAATATTGTTGTGCAACTGGTACATTTATTTTTAGCTTTTTTTTCATGAGAAAATGAAATAGGCATCTCATCGACCCTCTGCAACAGGAAAGTACGTTGGACTTTCTACTCCATAGAAGATGCCAACTAAGAGTCCCAAATACTTCTTTGAATTACACAATGATCGATAACGGGTACCTACTGCAGTGCAAATTTGCTGAAATATAAATTGTAGCACAATTTACTAAAATTCAATAAATATTTGTAGTCCGTTGACGTATTTCTTTTATAAGATTTAAGAAGCGTTTAAAAAAAAAAAACAACTTTATGGAAAATAACATTATTTCGATAAAAAAATTTAGTAACTAGTTAAAAATCAATAAAAAAAACATTAATTTAAAATCAGTATAAACCTTAACTTAACTTCCAACGAACATCAAAATATTGTAATGCAAAAACGTATTATATTTGACAGTAATTCCAACCGGATCCAATCCTGTTTCCATTAAACTAATATTATTTCTCAACGAAGTAGAAACACCACTCAATACAATAAGAAACAACGTTATTTAAAAGCGTTTCAAGTGTACTTCAACGGACGCTTTAGTATCATTGCGAAGTGTTGTTCTAAAAAGGTTTCAGTTCTCAAATTACCGGGGTTTTCCGTGAACATATTCTTTCTGGAGAAATTAAGACATTAAGTGTTTGACCACTGTATTGATATTCATCACCCACCGACCACTGTATTGACGATGAAAATGAATCTGAGAGATGGTGTTCTGGGTTCGTATTCCACCTTCGACAGTTATTTGTGTTAACCACAGATAAGTGAAGAGTGTTTGTAAAGTCTCCAGTGACACAGGGATTAATTTTTCTAATGCGAAAATTGTCTTAAAATTCAGGTTGCATTAAAAATGCAATCAGTGCTCATAGTTATAATGTTAACATTTTGACTGTCATCCTCTCTCTTAGAAGAAAGAATTGCAAGATCCTATTCCGTATTATTAATTATAATCATACTAAGTATTACTCAAATTAACTCGGTAGTTTAAGCGTGTAATGCTTCCCAAGAATCAGACAGATATACGGAAAGGTACAAAATTAATAAAATTGCATTTTAACTTCAGTATCGCTAATAGACTGACCGCCATTTTAGAAATTCAAAATATATCGTCAGTGAAGTTCTAACAGTGCGTAAGTCATTTTTTGCCGGTTTTAACATTTTGATACCATTCGTTAAAGATTGGCCGCGCGCTTCTTTCCGACCAATCAGAAAGGAGATAGCTAGCCAATAGCGTTTCACTTTTCGAAATGACTGACACCGCGTAAATCAACCTGTGGGCCAACACAGCGTAAGTCAGTCGTTCGCTGTAGTCAGTTGGAGGTGCTGCGTGAATTATACCCAAAAAGGTAATTATTTGCATTATTTTGTGGTTTCATTACAATAACTTTGATTTTTATTTAATTCTGAAGCTATGTAACATAAAAATAGGTATTTTGTTTTGTAATTATACTAGGTTAAGTCGCCGAATTGAAAACTGTTTGACTTACGCAGTGTTTTGATTATGAGTTACGCAGTGTTTCTATGAGTTACGCAGTGTTTCGATATGACTTACGTAGTGTTATTATAACTTTTTTTTTTCAGGACTACAAAAATATGGATTCTACGAGTGATAGTGAGAGTGAGGATATTTTGGAGTTATGTAAAGAGATGAATATAAAAGTCCCTTTAAAAAAACAGAAGTTTAGAAATGTAACTATTGCAGAGTTAGAAAACATAGATATAAATAACTTGCCTATCGAAATATTACCTGAATTTCTGCCTATAAGTAATGAAACAGCTTCAGAATTAAATCAAGAACTATCACAAGATCCAGTGACATTATCAGCTGAGATAGAAGAAATAGCCCAAAGTTGTGTTGAGGAACTATCGCAAGCAACAGTTACTGCTCCACGTACATGTGAAGAACTGCCACAAAATGTAGTGCTAGAAGATCCAGCTTCACATTTAGATGCATCAGTGTCTCATGAGATAGCTCCATATTCATTTGAAGAGCAGCCATCTGTGTCAACGACTACTGCAAACCCTTCTTTTCATTTAGAGATGCAGCCATCGGATGATGAGTATGGAGATTTAAATTCTAATAGAAAAAGAAGCATAAAGGGATTTGCAGACTCTAAGAAATGGGACAAATATAAAACAAAAATGAAACGTAATAAAGGAGAAGAGTATGTGGGATATCGCAGAGATAAGAAGGTTCATGGAAATGAGAAATTCAAAGTACTTCATGATATTCCTCGTCCAGCACGTGAGATGGGTCCTAGGTGCACCTCTACATTTTGTACAAAGTCTAAGGTTCGTGGTTGTTCGAATTTGACTGACGAAGAAAGACAAAATATATTTACCAAGTTTTGGAAGGATATGACATGGGGGCAAAGAAAACAGTATGTTGTATCTAACGTCATGATTTGCGTTAAAAAACAAGTAAAAAAGACAGAAAATTCAAGAAGGAGTGACAGCAAACAATACTTTCTGAATACATCTATTGGACGAATTCAGGTGTGTATGCAGACATTTCTAAGAACTTTAGGGTTGAAAGAGTCTACTATTAGATGTTGGGTAGCTTCTTCAGAGCATGGAATGGCAAACACATCAAATAATGACGTTAATGAAAGGAGTATTATCAAGAAAGATGACATGGCTTTTCTTACACAGTTTTTTGCTTCGTTGCCTAAAATGCCATCGCATTATTGTAGAGCGAATACATCCAAACAATATTTAGAGCCGATCATTGAAGATAAAACCGCACTATACAATTTGTATGCCACAGAGTGTGAAAAAGCTGAAAAAATCGCACTGTGCCGCTGGACATTTTGTAGAGTTTTTGATGAACTGAACCTGAGCCTGTTTGCAGTCAAAAAAGATCAATGCGACACTTGCTGTTCTTACAAAGTGGGCAATGTAACTGACGATATATATAACGCACACATACGATCAAAAGACATGGCCAGAAACGAAAAAGTTAAGGATAAAGATAGAGCTCAAAAATTTGGGGATGTACACGTTTTCACGCATGACCTACAAGCTGTCAAGTTGTGTCCTCAGTTACAGGCTAGTGCTCTTTATTATAAGACTAAACTCTGTGTACATAATTTCACGATGTACAATCTAGCAACAAAAGACGTCTACTGCTATTGGTTTGACGAAACTAACGCTGGTCTAACTGCTTCCGTATTTATTTCATGTATCATAGACATACTAAGAAAAACTTTAGAGCAGAAATGTGTTCCCATTATTCTGTATTCTGATGGCTGTACTGCACAAAATAGGAATGTATTCCTTGCGAATGCACTTTTGCAATTAGCTATTGAAAAAAATGTCGTCATCGAACAAAAGATTTTGGAGAAGGGTCATACGCAGATGGAGTGTGACGCGGTGCACAGCTCCATCGAGCAAAAAACTAAAAATAAGGAGATCTTCCTGCCCTCTCAGTATGCTTCATTTTCCAAGGAGGCTAGACCTAAGCAGCCCTACACAGTTAAGTATTTGAGTTACGACTTTTTCGAGGATTACTCTCAAAAAAATACTTTTATTTACGACTCTATTCGACCAGGTCGAAACACCAACGACCCTACTGTCACAGACTTAAAAGTGCTGCAATATAACCCCGATGGAATAATAAAATACAAATTAAGGTTTGATGCAGAATACCAAGAGTTACCTCGTGGTAGAACTCGACGTAGAATGTTAATGTTCCCTGAAAACCTATCTAGCAGACCAAAGCTGTACCAAAGCACAATAAAAATAACTGAAACTAAATGGCGCCATTTGCAAGAATTGAAAGCCGTTATTCCTTTCGACTGTCACAGTTATTATGACTCTCTACCTCATTAATACCTAATTGATCTCTTTTTATATTTGTTTTTAAAGTTATTTGTTTATTATAAACGTAGGTACCAAACCTAGTAATTGTTACCTATAACTAAGTTATAAAGTGTAGATTATTAAAAAAGTTAGTAAGTCACTAATTAGTAATAGGTACCTAAATGTATAATTGTTACTCCTGCAATTTATTTTATTGATTTTAGAGGAATATTTTTTGTTTATTTGATAAGGTTTTAGAAAAATAAATAGGTAAAGCCTATTCATTTATTTTTATAAAAATGTGTATTTTGCTAATTATTATTTTGTTAGAAAAATATAGGTACCAAAGGCCTAACTAGGTACTTAATTAGTTTAAGAAAAAAATGATTCATTGTGATAATTAAAATAAAATAAATTATAACTAGCCGATTCTGTCTAAGAAACATAACGTATGTCCAAACAAATTATTGTCAACAACGCGGAAGTCACGGTAAATCTTAATTAATAAATTTTTCACAAATAAAACGACTTTTATTTCTTCATTAAGACGATTTTAAATACTTTTTCCAAATAATGTATACCTCTAATGTAGCTAACTAAAATTTTACGCAGTTATTTTGCTCCCCTGTAAAGTAGACTTTTTTGACTTACGCACTGTTAGAACTTCACTGACGATATTCAATGTACAAAATTTGACCTTTTCCACTTTTACTTTTTGGTATATCTATCTAAATTATATATTTTTGATAGCATGTACTATTATGGAAAAAAATGAGAAAAAAACTGGTTAAGTGCAAGTCGGATTCGCGCACGAAGGGTTCCGTATCATTTGCCTGCCGCCTGCTGCCGTTATTGATAACGAGCAAAAATGGCAACAAATAAAAGTTTGTTGTATGGGAGCCCCCTTAATTATTTATTTTATTTTATTTTTATATGTATTGTTAACAACAAATACTACAAATAAAATAAAATAGCGGCATCGGATATACATTTGTGAAAATTTCAACTGTCTGGTGACAGACAGCAGACAGCGAAGTCTAAGTAATAGGGTACGGTTTTTGTCCTTCGGGTACGGAACCCTAAAAATGGAATGGACATCACTAAGCACTGTATTATTATTGACATGCCAAGTACTAGAAGACTTTTGTTTTTCAAATCACCGGGGATTTCCGTAAACATATATAATTCCGTTAATATAGTTTTTTTCTAGAATAACGAAACATTGAGTGTATTTTCACTACCTTTAATGAAAATAAAACTGTTTTCCAAATATTTTTTTCAAAATAGATGTTCTAAAAAATGATCGGAATAAATAATAAACAAAACATTTTATTTTTAAGTCGCTTCAGTAGTTTTTAACTACATTCATGACAAACTATAAAAACATTCTCATAAATTGGGATGCCATACACATCGCAAGCCCTATTCCGCAACGAAACAAAGGAACCCTCTTTTATTTCCGCACAAGCTTCAGTAATTCAAAAGCGCAGCGCATAGTTTCATATTTACTGCTCGTTGATTAATCAGAATCAGGCTGTTATAATGCAGTTAATTTCTTTGACTTATTACATAACAATACATTAGTTTTTTTTTTAATATAACTTGTGCACTAGGGAAATAAGTCTCTGTATCGTGGGGGACTTAACAACATAGGCCTCCCTAAGGGGGTTTGATGGAGTCGTGTTGGTTACTGCAAAATGGCTTACAACGTAGCAAGTGGGTAGGTGACTCAATTATTTAATTATTGAAGGAAAACCAACAGCTCCAAACATTGAAAATATAAATATAAAATAAGCTACAGTTACTCCATCACTGGTTTTCGCGAGTAGTGATAGAATAAGATTTTATATATTTGTATGTTGCATATACAAGGGTAAACGCGGTTGCCCGTTACCTGGTATCATCATCGTCAGCACGTTTAACATCCACTGCTGAACATGGGTCTACTCCCGAGAAAGGGTTTGGTCATAAACGATTATTGACCTAGTAAAGGCCGCGGGATCACGGTGAATGCAAGCCGCCTCCAACCGTATCAACTGGAAACTATGAGGGAGGCCTATGTCCTATGGCTGAAATGACGATGATTCGAGACGAACGTATTAAAGTACATATCGAGGAACGAAACCACCTACGCCAAAAAAAAATAGATTCAACAAAGTTGGTTTTTCCAACGCAGGTATTGCTCTCTTCCTCCGAGCGTTATACCGCTAGGCGACGCAGCTTTAGAAAAAATTGTATAATCTCAACTAAATAACCACAATTAGTATTCTATTAATATTTACCTGAAACCTACACACCACCTACAAAGGTAAACTCATTAACTAGTTCAATCTCTTTCCAGTAGATGGCGTTAAATTGTAGCGCTTAAATGTATCTCATTAATTAAGTACAAAATATAATATTTATCTGCAATGCAGATGAAGCTGCCCTTTTAATGTGTGCTATAAAGGATAGGGCTTAGGGTATTAGCGGAGCGGGTGATTAATATCGCTTTATGGGTGGAGGATTAGAGAGGAAAATAACAATAACATGTGGGCGATGAATATCAATTTTGTTGAAGTGGATTAGCAGTGGGAGATAATATTAAAAATAGACAGGTAAAATCTACTATTGATATTGGAGTTTAAAGGTATTATCGACTGTACAGGAGGCTTAATGTTTACGGCAGTAGCTGCTGAGACCTGGAGGCTAATCATTTAACGATATTAGTGTTATAAATATATCAATTTGAAAATATATTAATTATATCAATTTAATAGCTGAACTAACAGATGTTGTCCCATCTTAAGTAAAACTCTTTATTAATTTGAACTTTTAATAACGGACGCGATAGTTCTGAACTACCCTAGATGTGCACTGACAGCAGTAGGCATTTAGTTATTGCTATGTCAATCGCTATAAGGTTAACCTCCTGGTATTCTTGGTCCATTTCCTTAAGTCTTTTTTATCTTTTATAGACCTATTGGCAGAATCTATGGATACCTTACATTATTTAAAAGACGCCAACAAAATTTTAGTACAGTCATGACCTTGTAAATACGTCAATTTAGAGATTTCAAGTACTCGTAATGTATGTTATATCTGCTAACATATCAACGTTTATAACTTACTAAAAAATAGAACTCAATTACTTAAACAAATGAAGTGGAAAGTGAAGTTCAACCTGAAAACTAGATTTTTAAGTCTCATCCATGTTTGTATCCAAATATTTACATAAAAATCTCAACGTTTTTTTACTTATAATTCTGGTCCATCCGACGGTTGCCTGTAAAAGAACGCCAATTGTACACATTGCCGTTACGTTTTCTTTTGTATATGTTAGTTATATGTACACATCATAACCTCTGTGACGTAGCGATATAAGTCTTGCATTAATTCTCGGAAATCATGGGTTTGATCCTCAAGAATTTTTTGAGTAAAATTTGAGATTTCTCTCCCGGTCTGGTTGGTTGAGAACTCCGTGCTTTGGAAAGAAAGTTAAGTAGTTGGTCCCGATTGTCATTATCGTGTTTAACAACTATATGCCAGGGAACGGGCAGCAGTGTTTGTCAGTTTCCCTCGAAAGGAAACTAACGTTCAGTGGACGTTTTATGAGCTGATGACCATAATTATTTTGTCGCTTCCGCTCATGACCATGTAAGCCGCTCTCCTCGTCAACAAGTTGCTCCCCAATTTGTTCATAGCAACGTTCCAGCTGAATTACCAACTAGCTAGCTTGCCGCTAATTGCCCACAAAACTCTCAAAATATCAACGTTTTGTGGAAGCTGGTCCTGTTATTTTTGTACGTTTGTCTTGTTTGCTGCTTTGACTAATGTATTTGTTGTTAAATTGAAATAAGGTTGCATTTTGTTGTGCGTTTCATGAATTTAGATTTTATTAGCTAGCTTCTCATGCTTGGGTTTACACGCGTAGCTCCTGTTCCAGTGGTGACTTAATAATTAAATATAGTTTAAGCTACTTTCGCATTACGTAGCTTTCTAATGACAAAAGTTTTTTTTTTGTAAATAAATGATTACGAGCAGGGTTTTGCAGGCTACTAGTATTCTTGTTAACCCGTCGTGCTAAACCGCAATGCTTGTGTTACGAGTGCGTTTACGTCGGTAGTGCAAAGAGTGGGGTCGCACCGGCGACCACATGATCACAAGTCCGACGCCCCTAGCCATTGGGCTATGGCCTTGGTGTTATAGTTGCGTAGCCTATTCAATGCAAACAAAAAACAAAGAAATCTAATCTAATCGTTCGTCTTTATGATATTAGTCCATTACATTAAAGCGATAACATCTTTAAAATAATGGCTATAAATCTCGCTTTAAGTTCGGGAGGTTTTAGGTTCCATTCCTGGTCTGAGCGTTTATCAATGTATTAGAACTCTGCTGCATCTATTGGTTCACCCTCGTTGGACTGCTATTCTGCTACATTAAGTCATAACGTGATGTTTTATATCATATGTTAATTCAGCTTATTAACTGCAAAATCGATCCCAAAGTTGTTGCGAGAAAGTGTTACAAATATCCATACATACATCTATACAAAGTTTGCAAACTGATGACGGGCATTCGATTTCTGGGATATTTATTTGGGAGAACCTCAGAATAGTTCATAGTGTACTTTGTGCTCGTTAAATCTTCCACGATACCTTGATTTATTTCGAAAAGTCCTGTTAAATGAAAACCCAAAAGGAACAAAAAACCAGCGCAAAATTAACACCTTGCATTACCTCCAACTTACATTCATATTCAAACTACATTCCTAAAACTTTAGTTCAATACTTTTATTTCCGCACATAAATTCAAATTGAGTGGAAAATGTTTCCTAAGAGTCAGCTTCACGCTTTCTGGCTAAGAACTACACAACAGTACTCTAAACTTTATTGGAATAAGAAAATTTTATTTCGCTCACAACACTTACGGACGGTCTGTTAGATAATGCATGGTGTAGATTTCAAGCCGTATGGTTTCCGGCTCAGAATGGACTTCCCCGTATCTTTCCATGAGTTTTGTAAGAGGGCGAATAAGGAATATACAGCTGATAGTTTGGCAGCAGAATCTATCAGCTCAAGATTAGTTATCGTCTTCCTGCTATCACTAATCCGCCTGCCAAGTTGATTATATAGTGATATCCCTTACAGACCCTGGTTAGCGAATGTTTGTTAAGAGCAGACTTATGTTTAGCAGACATAAACAGGATGGTGACGAAAATGAAGGAGATTTCTAGAGTAAAATAATGGTATACATATGTGTTACTAACTCCGTAGGGTACCGGTATTTGGCTCGCTTTAAATCTTGGAGGTCGAGGGTTCGATATCCACGCCAAATCTTTGTGTAAATTATAAGATTTCTTTCGGGTTCTGGACGGTTGAGGGACTACCCTTCGTGCCTTGGAAAGCTAACGTGCTTTCCAAGGTAGTCGTTGGTCCCGATTGTTATACCATTCTATAAGAATTGTATAAGAAGGAACGGGCAGCAGCGTTTCCCTGTGTATTACCACTTAATACTGCGGTCACCAACCCACCTGCCAAGCGTGGTGATTATGGCCAAAACCCTCCTTCGATTCAATATTCGATGTACCTGATTGTTACTTAACAAATTATAATAACGTTCTTAATTCAAAAGACAAAATTGTAGTTACTACATGTTTTATCTTTTTTAATTAAATTATAACGTTATCACCAACAATTTAGCTATACTAATACAACAGCATGGCTTCCATAAAAAAAAACGAATAGGTAAAGCAATCACAAAGTTAAGAATCACCAGTCTTAAATAAACCTCGATTTTAAATACAAAAAAGCACTACATTTCAACACAACATTAAAGTCGAAAATAGCGTAGCAACTTGAAGTTTTTCTCAATAAAGTTTTAAAGTAAGAAGCTTAGCCCAGTCACTGACAATTCACCCCGGAGGCTAAAGATTTATTGGGATGCAAATCTATTTTGTATTGGGATGCTGTAGTTGTGTTTCCTTTGATTTGTCAATTGAAACTATCTGACTGATGATACCTTTTATTATACAAGGTGTAACGGAAAGGGTATATATGTTACGGCTAAAGGTAGGTGTGAACATATATTTAAGATTAGCCGGCTAAACTTAGATTTATCTTCGAGAAGCAGCTAAAGTTCGATAACATGTTAGTTTGCGTCATGATATCTAAGTTTTAATTAAATTAAACAATACCTATGCACGGCAAAAAAAAGGTGTAGGGGTGGTTAAAAAAAAAAAAAAAAAAACCTATACCTAAACCAATGGAGTTGAACAGGGACTTATAGAGGTTGATCTAAGTTTAACCGCATGTGGTCGGCTAGACCTAGGTTTAGCCGGCTAATCTTAAGTTTATGTTCGCACCTACCTTTATCCGTAACATATACATAGAAAGAGCAAGGTTTTTTTGGATCATAACAAACGATATGGCAAGGGATTCAACTCAAAAAAAAAAAGTCAGTATTATTTTGCAAACAAAAAATAAAAATGCGGAACCCTTTATTCAGAAATACCAGGAGTAAGAGGTTTATTTTTACTTGCAAATAGTTCGTTGACAACGATCAGCTGATTGAGTGCTAGTGATGTATTTATTTCAATTTGAAAAGTTTGGTTTCTAATATCTATGAATTTAAAAAAATCATTACTTCCGGACTTGTAGAGATAGGATTAAATAACCCTTGTCATATCGTTTGTTATGATCCAAAGAAGCCTTGCTCTTTCTATTTATATACCCTTTCTGTTACACCTTGTATAGGGAAATAAGTTCTGCTAAACGTAAGATGCTCAGTAAAATATTTACTTTTAATTCTGGAGTCATCTTTGTGTAACATCTAATTTCTTTCCGGTTCTGGTAGCTTTGGGGACTGCCCTTCATGTCTCGGAAAGCACGTTAAGCCGTTGGTTCCAATTATTTTAACTTTATCTTTACAAATTGTATACCGGGGAACGCATGATAGCAGCGTGTCTCAGTGTATGCTACGTTACTTCGTAACACTGCGATCGTCTTCCCGCCTGCCAAGTGCGGTGACTATAGCAAAGCCTTTTCTTGGGAGTAAGCACTAAAATTGTACTAATTTCAACAACAACACTACAATATACGAGTAAATTTCGAACTAAACTCACACATACAACAACTATTATTTTAAGTTAATTAATTTTAAGGAAAAACCTCAAAGACTGTCGTACTGCCATACCAACGCGACATAGTTTTAGTTGGAATACACAACAACATAAAAACTAGCCACCAATTGCTATGACAACGCGACAGATTTCGACGTTTCGCAACGAATCTGCTAAATTATAGGTACATTATTATCAGCTGTCGCGTTGGCAATTTACTTAATTAGCCTTATAGAATGCAAATCAAAAGTATACGTAAACAAAAGTGTACTTTATTCAAAAGACACACTTACACTACAAGCATCGACGAAGTCTTAAGTTTCCTTTTGCCAACTGTACATTGTAACGTCATCATTACAAATTAAAAAAAAAAATAAACAACTTTACAAAAACATTTCTCATTTACACACAATACTCACAACAAGTGCGCACAGCATACACACAAAAATTATACTCGCTCCAACAAAAAACACTGCAACCTAAATCCCGAACAAAACCAAGCGACAATTAAAAAAAAACTGTTCTTATACCGCGGCCCTCAGTTGAGCAACCTTACATAATTGTACAATAGAGTTAGCGAGCGTTCCGTGTCAACAGCCTAGAACAATGAGCCAGCGCTGAGAGCGTAATCACTGGAGTAAGAGCATTGTGTTTTACTTGGAAACTGAATTTTTATGTTTGTTTCTATATTAAATTTGCGTATTAAATACTTTAGACAACCTCTGCGGTGTAAGTCTAGCAGGATAAGTCTCGAAGTAGGTCGGGTTTCTTAACATGATTGACCATATTTATTCGAGTGTGATATAACGGTTTAGTTTGATTTCCCATTCCGATGGTGAGTTTGAGGGTTACGTTATTTCGATTTGATATATCTTAGGTACCATCAACCTCCGTAGCGTGGCGGTATTTGACTCGCTTTTAATCTCGGAGGTCGTGGGTTCGATCCCCACGCCGGGCATGAAATCTTTGTGTAAATTCTAAGATTTCTTTCCGGGTCTGGTTGGTTGAGGGACTACCCTCCGTGCCTCATAAAGCACGTTAAGCCGTTGGTCCCGATTGTTATAACATCATCTATAATAATCGTATATCTAGGAACGGGCAGCAAGGTTTGCTTGTGTGGTACAACATAATACTGCGGTCACCAATCCGCCTACCAAGCGTGGTGACTATGGCAAATACCCTCCCCCTGGAGGAGGCCCATGTTCAGCAGTGGACGTTATACGGGCTGATGATGATGATGATGATGATGATATCTTAGGTTCAACTCACACTGCTGCAGAGTCGAAACATCACGTTGCATCTTGTTTTACAACTACACTGCACGACAACTACGCATTGTCACCTTTGATTCTTTGTTTCGTTTTTAAAGAAAACAACTCCCGCACCAAGGAAATCAATCCCTCTATCGTGGGGGATTTTACATTCATTTCACGGACACAAAGCACACCCAGACTCAGAATAACTATTTGTGAATCACACAAATATTTTTTTTTTATTTTTTTTTTTATTAGAAATAGGTTAGCGTTTGACTACACCCTGCCTGATGTTAAGCATCGGAATAGCCTAGGATCGAGCACGCTTACCTAGAAGGAACCGGTTTACTCTTGATTTGAAGAGACCCATATCGTACTTATCGGGAAATATAGACCCCGGCAAGGAGTTCCACATCTTCGCAGTACGTACAAAAAACGTGGACTCGAAGCGCTTCGTACGTATTTTGGGAATATCGACCATGTACTGATGGCGCCTCTCCGAGTGTCTTGTTGTCCGATAGAAGAAAGGGGAAGGCAGAACTAAGTTGTGCAGCTCCTCAGCACACTCTCCGAAATGTATCCGATAAAAAACCGACAAACTGGAAACCCTTCGTCGGTGCGCAAGGCTTTGCAGCTGAGACTCGGCTACGCTGCCTATTAACTTTTTGGCGCGCCTCTCAATCGACTCCAGTGCCTCTAGTTGATACTTGGCGGAACCATCCCAAAGATGAGAACAGTACTCCATACATGCTCTAACTTGGGCTTTGTATAATGTGAGCAGCTGATTTGGTGTGAAGTACTTTCTCACCTTCGAGAGGATGCCAAGCTTTTTGGAGGCTATTTGGGCCTTCGACTCAATATATGAGCCAAAATTTAGAGTCGATGAAAGAGCAACGCCTAACAGCTCAAGCTTGTCAGTTAACTGCACGGATACATCTCGGAAAGAAGGAGACAGTCGAAACGGCCTCTTCTTTGCGGAGAACAAACACGCCTGGGTTTTACTAGCGTTAAACTGAACCAGGTTGGCATCGCCCCAATCGGAGACTGCCTTAAGGGACAAGTTTAAGCGTTCAACCATGGCCTCTCTGAGCAACTCTATATCCGGCCCACTGGCCCGCGCATTGGAAGTGTAGCTCTCCACGACCGTGCTGTCATCTGCATACCCAAAGGTACCGGGCTTCAGCAGATCGTTGATATGCAGCAGGAAAAGCGTCGCAGAGAGTACAGACCTCTGGGGAACACCGGCATTGATAGCCATTTGCTCAGACGAGCAGCCGTCAACGACCACTCGTAATGACCGATCCCTCAGGAAATCCGAAATCCAAGCGCAGAATGCAGCAGGTAGACCGTATGCAGGAAGCTTGCCAATAAGGCTATCGTGCCAAACCCTGTCAAAGGCCTTCGAGATGTCCAGAGAAACGGCAAGCGCTTCCCCGTGTCTCTCGATGGCCTCACTCCAGATGTAGGTAGCGTACTACGCTAGAAGATCCCCAGTGGACCGGTTTCGGCGGAAACCGTATTGTCGATCGCTGAGGAGGTTGTTAGCTTCTAGGTACGCTAAAAGCCTGGTGTTGATAACACGCTCCATGCTCTTGCAGAGTATGGAGGTGATGGAGATAGGCCTGTAGTTTGAAGGGTCAGCATGACTACCTTTTTTGGGCACGGGTTGCACATTTGCTAGCTTCCAAGACTTCGGCACCAGTCCAGTCTCTAGAGAGAGGCGAAAGAGGCGTGTTAAGACAGGAGTCAACTCGGGTGCACATGTCCTCAACATAATGGCGGATATACCATCAGGGCCACTGGCTTTATTCACGTCAAGATTACGAAGCGTTTTGCGAACTTCCTTTTGGCGAATGTGAATGTCATTCATGACTATCTCGCTTCCTGGAACGTTAGGAGGAATCGCGCTTCCAGCATCTAGTCGTGAAGATTCCGCAAACAGAGAAGCAAACAAGTTGGCTTTCTCTTCAGCAGTGTGAGCCAGTGTTCCATCAGGCTTCTGCAGTGGAGGCAGTGAGGGGCGGCAGAAGTTTGCTTCGACTGATTTAGCTAGGGACCAAAACGCTTTACTACCCGCGGGGTACGAAGCCAGTTTGTTCCCTATTCGGCTAATATGGTCAAAGCGAGCCTTCTGTAGAGCCTTTTTGCAGGACTTGGCAGCCTTGTTAAAAATTCTCTTCTTTGCGTGTATATCCTTTGCCTTGCGCCTACGAGCATCGACCCAAGCCAGGTATGCCTGATGTTTGCGCGCCTCAGCGCGTCCACATTCAGCCCCGAACCATGGGCGATCTCTGCCAGACGACGGTACGTCAGTGAACGGAATAAAATATTCCATCGCTAATCGTAGCACATCGGTCACAGCATTGGCGCAGGTGGTAGGATCACCAGAAGAGAAGCAGACAGGTTGCCAAGGATAAGATGCAAAGAAGGACCGCATCTCATCCCAATCTGCTGACTTGTATCGCCACATCCGCCGAGTGCCTTTTGGGCAGGGATCGGGCGGGGAGTAGACAGATACAGATTTCACCAGACAGTGGTCGGAACTACCTAAAGGTGAAGAGACCGACACTGAGTAGCGGTCTGGATCAGTTGTCAGCAGAAGGTCCAAGCAATATGCTGTATGCGAGTCAACGTCTGGTATCCGTGTAGCTCCTTGGACCATCTGGGTGAGATTTAATGCTAAAGAAAGCTTACGCGTCTCTCTCCCAGCGTGGTCGGTGTCCCGGTATGGGAACAGCCAATCCTGGTGATGGCCATTAAAATCCCCCAGTAACACCATTTGAGCGGATGGGTACTTTTGTTGAGCTGCGTCTGCCACCTCACAGAGGTATTCAGCGAGCCGAGTTGTCTCCGGATCCCCGGTGTGCGAGCGGTAAACACAGGCATACAGAATCTTATCAATGCCTGTGTCAACCAAGCCCAGAGTACGGAGAAGGTGGGGTCCTCGAATCGACGGAGACGGCGAATGCAGATGTCGTCCCGAGCATATACACATACTCCCGCACGTGGTTTGAAGTTGTGCTCCAGGGTATACCCTGGGTAACTAAGGTACGACACGTCGGAAGGACGACCAATCTGCGTCTCCGAGAGAAACAAGAGGTGAGGTTTTTCAGTCTCAAGGTGGTGATGGACAGGAACGAGATTTGAGTGCAAACCCCTTATGTTACAAAGGTGCACTTTCAGTGAGAGGGAGTGCAGCCGCTGTGAAACCTTTCTCTTTTTATTATTTCTCTGCATGGTGTTGGGAGTAAAAAGGGTCGAAAGTCGACAGTAGGACGAGGCATCAGGCATTGCTTTTCCAGAAAACACACACACAAAAACTAAACGCACAACAGGGGGACTAGTCTGGAGACTGCGGGGACGCCCGAGCCCCCCCAAAGACTACCATCATGCCCTCTCGCCCGGTTGCCAACCAGCACGATGGCACATCCCTGGGATTTTTCGACAGTTAGCGGGGCAGCCTCTCATGAGTGGCTGGGTCACAATTGGGCCCCCTACTGACTGCGGTCGGCCAGCGGTGCACCGTGCCTCGGATCCCGCTACCCTCCGCGACTAGTCTCTCAATGCGGCAGTTTGTTGTGTTTAATGTTCGGTTTGCAATGGGACGCTGCTGTCCTGACTCGACTTTCAAATGGCATCACCAAACAACACGCCGGAACACGACAAAGTCGTTTGGCGGTGTGGCTTTGTTCGGTGGGTGGTCACTAGCCGCGGCCGAAGCCTACCACCAGGAAGTGCAGCTCGTTTAGCACCACCCAGGAGTCACGTGTAGGGTCTCGAGGGTAAACCTACGGACGCGAGCTGCTTCGACTCCCAAAATAATTGTCCCAGAAGCAACTACCGTAACCACTCAGCCATCGGTGCAGTCAATGACGTCAGTCAAAATAATATTATTTCGACTGATGATTTAAAAATAGTAGTTGGAGTAGTCTAGATAAGAAAGAGCACCGAGTGTTATGAAAAAAAAATGCAAGGTAGAGTACAACGCCATCTACAGAGATAGGCGTAAACAAAAAACACACTATACTAAGCTAAAGCCGTCTAAGTATGAAAATTTTGGTTCAGAAATTTTGAAAAGACTACATTCAAATATAAGAAACATTTGCTGGATGCACTATCTTTGTAATCATATTTACTAATATCAACATAACCTCCGTGAACTAGGTTTTTAACACCGCCGTAAATTTCAAGGACGTGTGTTTTATTCCATCGAAGGATTACAAATCTTGGGTACCTAATTATCGCGCCTAGTCTAGTCTGGTTAATCTGAAGGAGTACCTTCTGTGCCTGGAGAATTATATTAAGCCGGATTCGGCAATTAAGTTTGGATTATTATAATCTATACTGGGTGATTTTTTTACCGTCTTAATAATAATAGGGCGTTATATGTATATATGAAATAGATGTCTAAGGCAAAGTTATTTTATATATTTTTTTACTAACATTGAGTGAATATCGTAATGATAAAAATACGTACCTTTAATACCTAAGCAATCAAATATGAATGAAAAAAGTGAGCAAAAAAGTGAACAATATACTTTCACGTTATACGTTTTTTTTTTTTTTTTTCCGATTTTTTACAACTATCTTTACCTGCCAACATAATATTGCGATCACTAACCCGCAAGCCAAGCCTCGTGGATGGCTTAACCTTTTTGAGTGGAAAGCCCATGTTAACTAATATTTAGCCTCTAATTACTACACATCTACACTAATATTATAAAGAAGCAAGATTTGATTGTTAGTTTGTTTGTATTGAATAGGCTCCGAAAATACTGGACCGATTTTTCACAGTTGGAAAGCTACACTATCCCCGGATGACATAGGCTATATTTAATTATGAAGTTCCCACGGGAACGGGAGTTACGCGGGTGAAACTGCGCGCGGGAAGCTAGTATAATATGTATCCAAACTACTTATTACGTTATGAAATATAATAATTAAATACAAACAAAATGTTTACCGATGTAGGTAAATTAATTTTCATTATTTATGTACGTAAGTATGACTGTCGAGTTGTGACATCATTGTTTTAAACTGTTGACCCGGCGTCTAGTGGCAACCCAATACCAAGTAGAGAAGTCAATGCTTTCGGATTTACCTTCGGATATTCGGATAAACTAATAATCTATCAATCATTCATCATCATCATCATCAACAGCCCGTATGTACATGGGCCTCCTCCCGGGGGAGGGTATTTGCCATAGTCACCACGCTTAGCAGTCGGATTGGTGACCGCAGTATTATGTTGTACCACACAATGAAACGCTGCTGCCCGTTCCTTGATATACGATTATTATAGATGATGTTATAACAATCGAGACCAACGGCTTAACTTGCTTCCCGAGGCACGGAGGGTAGTCCTTCAACCAACCAGACCCGGAAAGAAATCATAAAATTTACACAAATATTTCCTGTTCGGCGTGGGAATCTACCCCACGACCTCCGAGATTTAAAGCGAACCAAATACCGCTTTGCTACTGAGGTTGTCAATAATCTCATTGTAATCTTATAAATAGGTTATTAGTAAAAATGCGTTTAACCGACTTCTTATTTGTTGGTAATATCTGTTTTGGGCAGAAAAAAAGTATTATTAATTATTATTAAAAGCTTTAAATTGTTTACACAATTTAAAGTAAACTAATATAAAAAAATATATTAAGAAATTATATCTTTTAATTGCTTGTTGTTTATTCAAATTTAATATTAAATACTCAGGATTCTGGAAGATATCTGCTTATTTCCATCACCTCATTCTATATATTTTACTAATTTTTCTTTATATTATTATTTCGTTACAAAAGCTTTGCTGTTTTTCCGATATTAATAGTTTTGCTTTTTTTCTGCTGCTTAATCCGTTTCAGCCAAAATTAACGTGATTTTATTAAGAGAACTTTCTCTTAATGAAAAATCACGTTTATTTCTATCTAACGTTCATCGGTGATGTCATTTATTTTGTAGTACGTTATCAGAAAGCACGTTTGACCCAGTTCTCTCATCTGATTCTATGATAATAGTAAACCAACACTGGTAATAAGTATCTATTATTACCATTGCATTAGGAACCCTAAATTTGACTGCGCCGGTGGCTCAGTGGTTATGATAGTTGCCTCTGAGTCCTGGTGTTCTGGGTTCGATTCCCACCCGGGACAATTATTTGTGTGAACCACAAATAGTTGTTCTGAGTCTGGGTGATCTTTGTGTCCGTGAAATATAATGTTTTTAAAGTCCCCCGCGACACAGGGATTTATTTCCCTAGTGCGGGAGTTGTCTTTTTAAAAAAGAAAAAAAAAAAAAAAAAAAAACCTCCACCATTCCATTTACCAAGCGAGGTGAATTTGCTTGTTGCTACTAACACAAGTGGCTACGGAATAAACTCTACCTAATGATTGTTTTCTAAGTAATATTCCATTTGATACTTGCTATATTGGTCATGTAACGACCATAAGTTAGATCCATACATGTACTTATATTTTTGGTTGTAATATTAACAGTTATAGTTATCTAAGTTCCATGGATTTAACTTACCTATCGTCCACTAAAATTAAGAGTAAATTACATATCGGAATCATCATTCTACATCTAAAAATCATACGGACGAATTTACTATTATCTCCAAAAGCATTTGGTCTTAAGTGCTAGTTTACGGTAAAGGCACATATATGACGAATGTTTCTGAAGTATAATGGCATATTCGACCTTATGCTTCTGAGATCTAGATTTAAATAATGACGTTGAATATATCCGAAACATGAAAATGTGTCCCATCCCTAAATAGAATTAAACACTTGAAAGTTAAAACACAATTACAATAATACGACAAACAAACTTATGAAACGTGTATGTATTTTTGTCACGACAACATTTATTTAAGTTTAAAAGTTCATAAAAACAAACGCGACGTGTATTTGATTGTATTTATTTTGTTTTTTTATGCGTTGTTATAAAGTTAGTGTCGGATTATTGAAGTTTGAATATTTATGAATGCTATTGAAATATGATGCTTTGTTTAATTCGTAAACTGTACATTCGATATCTATACTTGATTTTGTACCGAGGAAAAGTTTGTATATTTGTATCAATCTTTGTTACGAATAAACAAAAAAACTATTTAAAGTATTTCAATAATACTTTCACCAATAGTATGCTAAATTATCCTTTAGTGAAATATAATTAATTATGAAGTTCCTATGGTGACGGTAGTTATACGGGTAAAAATCGTGCCGAATAACAATTGGTTAGACGAATTAAACGATATTTATTCAGCACTTAGGTATTTACATACACTTGTACTTGTCAGTTATACACAATGAAATATGATTAATATAATTAAATACAAAAGGGATAAAATATAATGACCACCAAAAATATATACTTGACACCAGAAAAATAAAGTCTAAAATTATAATAGTACTAGCTATTTTAGTCACGACTGCACTTCAAATTGTATTCGAACACCAAATGTAGTTAATGATCACCAAATCTTAGCGAGCAAATTATTGCGCTATTTCTACCTTAATAAAATCAATGAAAAATGACAATCGGTTAGGTTAGGTTAGAGCTGCGGCCATACAACGCACGAGCCGAGCGAGCGAAGCGAGCCGGCGAGTGCCAGAACCGAATAGTAAATTAGTAAAACATTTAGGTACTTTTGGTGATCATTTACTACTTTTGGGTTAACAATGATGTATTTGGAGTCATTTTGCTTAAATACGATAGCGAAATGTTAAAACTTTGGTTACAATTTTACATTAAAATGCGGGTTTAATTTTGGTGATCATTTTTACTATATCTGATGGTAAGTTAAACATAAGCCAATACAAAATATCGCAACTGAAATCTATTGCGGATTAGCTAATGATCTGACTGTCAGTATAGTATGACGTCATATGTATAGTAATAACAATAATTATTAATTAAAAATCTAGTGTTATTTAGATAATATTCATTTTCCGGCTCGCTTTTTCCGCCTTAATTAAATACACGATGTTAATTCAACAACTCATTCAAAATTATAGTAAGACAAGAAAAATACCCACTCAAACATTTTTTTATATATTTTTACTCATTTCAAACTAAAGTCTCATAGTGCTTTTACCTTTTACCATAAAAATAAAACTTTATAGTATAAAACTAAAGCGAGCCAGACTCATTGTCTGGGCTAGCATTCGAAAGCTTAATTAATTCGTAATGTTTGAAGGAAACACACACGGCGCGTTAGAGCATTCAACTAAAATTCACTGTGATTAAAAATTGCCACTTGGTTTTATTTCTCGGTGAACAAAATTAAATAGTTTCTGCACGTTATGGGGGCTTGTTACTGTGCTCATTATAATTAGAAAAGTAAATAACAGATATATTTTCCTTTATATGCCTACAACATTACGTTGCTTTACTGTATTTTTAGTTGTATAGTTTTGTTTAAGTATACACTTAAATATACATTTGAATAAAAATAAAAAACCAATTGAGTTTGAGTGATGTAATAAAAGTAAATTCTTGGGTAAGTGAAAAACGAGTGCTCATTAAAAAAACATTATTTAAAATAAGAATTATTTAAGCAAATTTTTAAAAATAAAATCTTTTACTACGCCTGTACTCTCGGGCATTGTTCTTATTATCTATGTACCTATTATTATTATTACATTATTAATCATACTACACTTTTTCACTGTTGGGAAAAGGTCTCCCCAATTCCTTCTAATAGTTTATTGTAGCCAATTTGTATATCTGGGGGCACGGCAGTGCCACCCCAAGTCGAGTAAGAAAAAAAAAAAAAAAAGTGCTCGGCCGTACCTATCTTTTCTCGAAGCAACTCAGCCGATTTTCGACCCTCTATAACTTCGTTGTGGATGAAGATAGGAGCCTGAAATTTCAGAACCTAAGCAGGCTTTGTAAAACTACAGCATATTTCAAATTTCATTCATTTGAACCAGTACTTTAAGAATTATAACTACTCAAAGTTCGGTAATTTCGGTAATTTTGTCACTCGCTCACACGTGATTGACCGATCATCAAAATGTTTAAGCACTTCTAGCAGACGTAGAAGCTTCAAATTTTGAGTACTAGTAGAGTTTAGTGTAAAACTCATGGGAAAATTCCAACATTTTGCAATTTCGGTCCAGTTGTTAAGTTTCATCAACTGCATTAATAACTTTGTTATTTCTTATAAATGTATAGGATTACAAAGTTACATTTGCAGTCAGTGAATCAGTGTAAATGAATATGTATGATTTAATGGAAGAATAGGTGTAGATAGGGACCTAGATGCGATTATGTTGAAAGGTGGTGGCTAAGTGGTTACGTTAGTTGCACCAGAGACCTGGTTTTCTGCGTTCGATTCCCACCCGGGACAATTATTCGTCTGAAATTAAAACAGTTGTATTGAGTCAGGGGGTGCTTTGTTTTCGTTAATCTATCGAGCGGTGCGACCTTCGCGACACACAAAAATCGAAGGAAAAAAAAAAAAACTCAATGGAATGTAAAAGCAACTGTGCTATGAACGATAGTATACTAACAGGCCGTGGCCCCTTGAGAAGTAGGGACCCCGTGTACTCTGGCATCCCTGAAACTGGTTATTTGGACCCAGGAGAGCCCGCAACACCATTTGAGTCGCGGACGCTGCCATAGGGTATCCCAGATAGGCAACAGTTCCTGGGCCCCTCAACAATTGTGGTCAGAGGAGTAACCGGGGGTTTAAGTGTTTTTCTCTCAAGGTATGATTTGCATTCCACTGCTATGGAGAGGGCGAGTCCCACATACCCCACCGCTCGTGCGGGAACGCCGCAGTGTCGGAGGAGATGCGTAAAATTCTTGCATTCCCCCCGGACAAACACTACGGCTTCCACGCTTCCCGTTCGTCACAGAAAGACGGTCACTTTCTTTCAAGTAATTAACAAGTCTTACTGCGATATCGCAGGTATACACACACACCACGTTTTATTTATCTGACACAAACTGTATTTGCATATTCATTTTATCAAATATTTCTTACACAGTTTGATGTTAACTAGGTAGCTTTAAATTTACTTATGTACATATTAGCTTGTGGCCGCGACTTTGTCTCTGTGGAAAAGTTACTTTGACCCGCGACATAGATAATAATTTCCCTAGTGCTGGAGCTGTCTCAAAAAAAGCCAAAATCGGACATGTGCCAAAGTTCCATTAAAAACAGTTTAGTAATTTCTTTATTTAAAAACCTTTCACAGTGAGGCCGTGAGTGCCATACATAAGTTCATGTTAATCCTCTGTTAAGCTTGATGTTGTAGTTTTCGATTAGGTACATTGACAATATTTATAATGAATGAGAGATAACAATTTTAAATAAGGATTAATTTTAAATGACGTTTGACGAGTGCGACGAATATCAATAAACCATAAAAAAGTACACGACGCAGCTGCTCTTGTTACGTATGGTGAGTGTTGCCATGCCAGCTAGGTACGTGGGTATTCATATATTCGTAAGTTAAGTTATTTTGTAAATAAAGGCACCGAGTTACGAGTCTGGACGGTTTACATTTAATTTAAGTCTACTTTGGAACGATTAAAGCGCAGGAATCCTCCATTTGTGCATACAATAGACTAAAACCGGCCAAGTGCGAGTTGGACTCGCGCACTAAGGTTTCCGTACCATTTTCAAGTGCCTACCTATTGCCGTTATAGATATCGAGCAAAAAAGGCCGCAAAAAAGTTTGTTGTATTGGAGCCCCCCTTAATTATTTAATTTATGTTTAGTTTGTTAATATAGCAACAGAAATACATAATTTGTGAAAATGTCAACTGTTTAGCTATCGCGGTTCTTGAGATACAGCCTAAATCCGTTGTAGGTATTCAAAAAAATTATGTAAATTGTAAAGCAAAGGAAAAAAGGTACAACTATCTACCTACAAAAAGAAATGAGATGCCATCAAAAACATACTTGTAAAAAAACCCAAGTCTCGTAACGCAGTTCTTTTACCGTTAAAAGTTGTGAGATCTATGTAATACCAAGTCGGTTAATTTATTCAGTCCCTACTTAAGGGACCTTCTGTCTTAAGCTATTACGTAACTATCTCACCTAACAGACTCTTAAAATGATCTTATCAAAATTCAAAACTTTTATGTTATGAATATTAGATTGACTTGGCCATCGCAATAAACACTTGTGAGACACATTCTAATAGTATCCGATGGCCAAGTTAATTTATTATTTAAAACTTAAAAGTTTCGAATTTTGATAAGATCATTTTAAGAGTCTGTTAGGTGAGATAGTTACGTAATAGCTTAAGACAGAAGGTCCCTTAAGTAGGGACTGAATAAATTAACCGACTTGGTATTACATAGATCTCACAACTTTTAACGGTAAAAGAACTGCGTTACGAGACTTGGGTTTTTTTACAAGTATGTTTTTGATGGCATACATATTATGCGATAATATCTATCGTATATGCAAGGAGTGTCCGGGTGTTTAGGGTCCTCTCCTCGTGGTATGAGTTTAGCATCGACGCCAAGGAGAGGGAAAGTCCCACATATCCCACCGCCAGCGCGCGAATACGCTGCAGGGGCGGTGGGAATGCGTAAAAACATATCCCCAAGGCATACTTTTATTGATAATGAAACAGAAAATCATTATAAATTATTTTTGTTGCTCTGTCTTTCTGTTTCATTCTTTGACCACAGACAGCCTTTTGATAAGTAACATTGAAATGAAAAGTACACAAGTAATATTTAATTTTAATTTCCCATTGAATGAAACAAAGAATACGATTCAAATATCCACTGCACAATAAACCGCATGTACACCCAAACAACGCAATCAATTCTAAATCCTAACCAGTAACTAATAAAGTAACATTTCCTTTATCACCGTCATTTTTAGTTTAAAGTAGGGGACATTTTCTCCGGTCGGTTTACTCTGATGCTATTTCACTATAAACACAGGGGGCGGAGCTGACCACTTGTAGTATTTTATGTGCTACGTTAAATATCGCTCTAGTGACTTCCACGGGATTTGCTTGGAGAAAATGCTGGTCGGTTTAAAAGGTTCAGCCTGAATTGTCTTGTTTGTTGGAGAAGTTATTGCGGATTTTTAAAATGGAGTGGTTCTTGTTGCGGTGTGTTCTGGAAATGATAGCTTCATTATCTTGGATAAAATTATCTTCTGAATAATTCTATTTTACAGTTTTTTTAAAGGATAGGTTTTATGATTGTAGCTCCTTAGTCATAGGCTCCGCAGGCATAATCTTGCTCCAGCTTGTGATACCATTTAATAAGGCTGGAGCTCTGCTCGCCTTTATTCCCGGTGAAATAGCAAAAGCCTCGTGGCTAACTACGTAAGTGCATCCAAAAAAAAACTGCTTGAGAACGGAACTGTTGGAATCAGAAGACCAGATGTTCCACGTTTAATTTGGGAATGACTGACGGGTTCATAAGAGGGGCCAGGTTAGAGGTACCCGTCAGAGATCCCCGATTTGAACTTGGAACATCTGGTCTTCTGTTTCCAATAGTTTCGTAAGAAATTATGCGATCAATGCTTGTATATAACACCAGCCATACCTCAGGCTCCATAATATCGTATGTCAAAGCCTAAGCCCCGAATCGTTAAGCATTTGCATAATTGCATTACCTACCGCGTAGGTTTTCATAAAAAATGTATTAAGGGACACCTGCTTTCCCTAACTTTTGCCTCTAAAAAATTATTTACATCAAACTTCTTTCATAAATCAGACTAAAGTTGTTTACAAAGTAATCTCGAAACCTGGAAGCCGCGAAAATATTTTTATATCGCACCGTATAAAAATGAACGACACTTTTTTTCGTAGTTCAAAGTTTCTTTTTGTAGGTCGGCTAACAAACATACGGCCCGCCTGATGTTAAGCGGCTACCGGAGCCTATTAACGCTTGCAATAGTTGAAATACGAATGTCACTTACTAGTTACAGACCCTTATATAAAGGTTTAAAGGCCTTAATAATACAACAGTAATCCATAGTATTATTTGGCTGTGGTATCATGTAGGGTGCTATCATTGTCGAGCCTCTAATAGACTGTTTTTTTGGAGGCACATTATATCGTTAGCTAGGAGGCTTTTGCTACGTCACTGGGCAATAATATGGAGCATTCTTCTCTTAACTCAAAGTTATGTTTATAAGTGATAGGTTACGTATTAAGAGCCCTGTGGTAAAATTGAATGGTTTCTAAGGGTTTTAGACTACAAAACTTTGTTCAACACTTCAAACTTCAAAATCGAATATCTAATACATAATTAGGTTCAAACATTTGATAATTAAATATGAATATATATCGAAAAGTTGTTTATTTCGTAAATATTATCAATCTCGAAAAAAATAACTTGTTTTACATTAAAAAACGACTGTGATCACCATTTCCGTGTTAGGAGTTCCGTGTGGTTTCCGGCTTAGAATAGACCACCCCATGTCCTCCCATGGGTGTCGTAAAAGGCGACTAAGGGACATATGGCTGATGGATGGACAGCAGCATCTATTAGCTCAAGGTTTACATCTTACTGCGATCACCAATCCGTCTGCCAAGCGTGGTGATTATGGCAATATCCTTCTACGATCCTGGCTTGCAAACGGGCTGTTGATGATGATGATGATCACCATTTCACGTGGTGACGATGGCAGAACCCTACTTGGGAGAGGCCCATGTGCAGTAGTGGACAGAGAACTAAACAAACAGCAATAATCAATAAATGACAACCTCCGCTTAGCTTAGCCGTATTTTGCTCGCTTTAAGTCTCGGAGGTCGTGGGTTCGATCATCACGACGGACAAGAAGTCTTTCTTTTCGGGTCTGGATGGTTGAGGGACCACCCTTCATGCCTCGGAAAGCACGTTGGTTCCGATTACAATCTTATACCAGGGAATGGGCAGCAGCGTTTCCTTGTGTGTTACAACATAATGCTGCGGTCACCAACTCGCTTGCCAAGCGTGGCGACTTTGGCAAAAACACTCCCTCGGGTCCATGTTCAGCAGTGGACGTTGTACGGATTGATGATGATGATGAATCAATAAATAATATAAAATAAAATATAAAAAAGAGGACGGGCGGCAGCGTTTCCTAGTGTGTTATGACATAATACTGCGGTCTGCCAAGCGTGGTGACTTTGGCAAAACGCTCCCTCATCAGGAGACCCATGTTCAGCAGTGGATATAGTGGTATGAAGATAATTAAAATAGAGTAAATAAAATATACATACAGAATTAGCTTCTTTATGGATTCGGTTAAAAATTTTAGATTTCTGGAATATAGTGATTACAAGATAAAAATAAAACGCTGAGCGAAGCTAGCTTACTTAACTTTTACAGGTCGTATAGAAATTCTAGCGAAATGAAACGGAAATAGCAAAATTATATGAATCACTTAAAATTACTGTTGCCAACAATTTGAACGAAATACTGGATAAACCGTGTGGTTTCTGGCTAAAAATATACCACCCCATTTCCATCTGTGGGTGTTGTAAAATAATAATAGGCCTTAATCACCAGGCAATCAATGTGCAGGCGGAGCGGGCGACGGCACGCGCGTCTTTATCAAAGTTCATAGATTTGTGTGAAGCTGTTCTCGATGACAGCGGTGCGGGCGGCAGGTTTTCCTTAGGCACCGCCCGCACCGCCCGCTCCGTCCGCTGGCGTCTAGGACGCGGCCTAAGGGCTATTCACCTGATGGATGGGCAGCAGCATCTATCAGCTCAAAGATACTCCCATGCTACTGCGATCAACAATTCTTTGCCAAGCATGGTGATTACGGCTATGTATATCTATGACCCTGGCTTAACAGGGTCTGTCAAAGTGGAGGCCCATTTTCAGCTGTAGACGTAAATGGGCTTGAAATTAATCAATCGCAATAAACGTAATATTATAAAGACACATCTCTTTTTAAAACAACTTTTAAAAAGGTAAAAAGAAAAGTGACTGAATCACCAATCCTATTTGCAGTCTACGCTCGTAGCGATGACGTAGTATTCGTAGCAAACCGTAGCGTACTGTCGCTGCTACGCGGTCCATGAACCCGTTAGTTTGGGCTATTTTCTACTTGCATAGATTTGGATATATTTAACTACCAGACTATGCGTTCATCTGTCATCACTTTAATTTTACTACCAATATAGAAGACCTATATCTTGGAACTTTAAGTATAAATTAAAGAAAAAGATAATCAGAAAACAATAGAATATCAGGTATTTAAATATTAAAACCTTCATAAATTAATAATAAAATAAGGTAGGAAAGCATTTTCGATATATTTTTTTCCAATGTAAATGAGCCTAATACCTATTGGTGGAGGCTTTAAAGATTAAATAATATGATTGTATGTCTAATATAGGTATATATATATATATATACATTTAGACACAACATATGTGTTGTATTCAAATATTATAATCATAAGAAAGATTATAAACTCAAAAGAGTTTATAAGCTTGAACGTGCCAATCTCAGAAACTACTTGTCCGATCTGAAAATCTATAAATATCCCATTCATCGAAAAAGGCTGTAGGCTAAATAAGCTTAGAATGATAAGACCAATAGGATTTCACGCGGACGTTGTCGCGGATACAAGGTAGTTAATACACAAAAGAACGCTGCAAAAAATCACTATATCGCTTCAAATAATTAATGCCCGTATTTTGAGCCGCTAACGGTGGCAATCAGACGTCTAATTAACGAGCAGCACAAAGCTCTGCGGCACGCTCGAAAATAGATATGAATGACGTTATCCAAGTTTACAGAAGAGGTACAAAACTATTTATTTCTGTACTAAAAAATAAAAATTTATCAAAACTAGCTTCCCCCCTATCTCACCCCTGTAACTCCCGTTCCTGTTAGGGTTTCATCTATACTAATATTTATATAAAGCTGAAAAGTGTGTTTGCTTGATCGCGCTAATCTTAAAAACTACTCGACCCCATTTATCGAGAAAGGCTATAGGTTATATTTCAATATGAAGTTCTCACGGGAAGGAGAGGTACGTGAGTAAATTAGCCTTTGCTATTCCTGGATAACTTTGCTTTCTAACGGTGAAATAATTTTTAAGATCGGTCCAGAAGTTCTGGAGCCTATTCAATGCAAACAAACAAAACCAGGTGTCTTCTTGTGCTCTAATCCTATTCTGCTACTAAACCAATGAACTATTTTTCAATGTGATCGAATTAATCCTGTTTAGAACCCCAAGTTTATCTAATTTTCAATATTTTCCTATAATAATTAATGTAAATATAAACTTACTGGCTGCGCCCCGCGGTTGTACCCGTATCACTCTGCTTTAGTGGATTGGAGCGTGATATTTTGTAGCCTTTATGTTAATCCAGTTTATAAACTATCCGCGTGCAAGCTTTCAGCCAAATCCATTCTGTAGTTTTTGCGTCAAAGAGTAAAAAACATACATATATCCACACTTACGCATTTGTAATATTAGTAGGTTTATGAGTAGAGGAATTAATGACGAACGGACGGACGGAGTACATTGTCTTTAATGTCCTACAATTAGCAGCACTCACAGGTAGCACCAGCTGTTAGAAGTTGTTATAAGATTATATTAACTATAGTTTTTTTAACATTCTGATTATGATAAGTACATGAGTACTTACGAGTAAGCGGGAAAAGAACTTCTAAGTATTTAATACCAAATATATTTAATAAGATAAATATGCTACGAGAACTACCTAAAATCAGTGTAAGTCGATTGACGATAAAATTGAAACACATATTACTCGATGAAAGGGGGTTAGCGTCGGGGAGCTGATGGCGAGGTGTCGGTGACGGTGCGTGCCCAGTACCTCTTGTCTTAGCGGGAGTGGGCACGTACGGTCACCTTGAACCTCTATCGTCGTCCGCTCCCCGGTGTTAGCTCATAATATTTTATATACAAAAACATTATGTAACAAAAAAAAACATACCTTCATATAAAAAAATATATAAACCTTATATTTATTAACATAAATATTATAATATTTAAATTAGTAGTAAGTTGATGTACAAAGTAATGAGCGCGTATCCCGCCATTAAACGTAACAGTTTGGCGGTAAGATGATGGTAGATGTATAATACCATTGTATTTTTTTGTAACTTGTGTTTATAAATTAAAAAAAAAAAGCCACTAAGTGCTGAATAAATTCATTATTTATTCCTTTTTCCATAAAAATGTTAGCAGTCTACATCACAATTTCAGTCCTCCAATCCTATTTTGGCCGGATGATCCTGCCTATTGACAGATTTGGTTGGTTTCAGTCGGTTGTAGCCAGTTCCAGCCGGGTTCCGGCTCTTGCTATTCAGGGCTTGTTTCGATGCAGACACGCCAAATGAAACTGTCGGCTGAGTCTAATCTTAACCCGGTTTACTACGAGTTCTCGATAAAACAAAAAAATGGATAAAATCTTTTCTCATACTAATATACTGGTACTGGCCGATTTGAAAAATTCTTTCGGTGTTAGACAGACCATTTATGGAGGAAGGCTATAGGCTATTTAATTTTGATGTTCCTACGGGAGCAGGAGTTGCTCGGGTGAAACCGTGCGCGGAAGTTAGGAACGAATAAACAGTTTTTTTTTATTACTTAGGTATATTTTAAGAAAGAAAATTGAAAAATGCTTATGTAAATAAACTAGATTCATTTAATTTGGTATTTATTTTATAAAAGATTTTATTTTTGATCTACTACGAACTACCAACTTCAAATGTCAAGACTAACAAATTTCCTACAAGAAGAAAACTTAATTCAAAAGTTAACAGATATAAATGTTAATTTTGTTTCATTTGCAAGTTACAAAGAACTAAGATTTTTCTTTGTAACAAATCCATACTATATATTAAGTTTACTTCAAGTTGAGTTATTTCTTTTGTAATCCTCTATTGATCGTGAATTTTGTGTATATACACTAAAATTAACGATAAATCGAGGTATCGTATCTGCTTAAATTATTAATTATTTTTTTCAATTAAATGGATTTGGGTAAGTTATATTTAGATGAGATGTAGTTAAATAAATAAGTGTTATTTAAATAAAATTAAGACATGCAAAGAAAGAAAAATATTAATATTTTAATTCACACAATTTATAAGGAAAAGATATACATTATAGTATGTTTGTGCACTATAAAGGGTAACCAACTTCATCTATAGGTATGCTTCTTTCTTATATTTAAGTATTACCGATTTACCGATTACATAATGGTTAACGATTGGCGTCGGATTTTTTAAAATGATTTCTTTGGACTGACATTAAATAAGGTTAAGTAGAATAGATTGTGTAGTTCGCGAATGAATCCTTCAATTGAAGTACTTCAGTTGGAATCACTGTGTATCTCTTTCGTTTAGTGCAGATATATATACTTCAATAGTTCAGTTTAGTCCATTTAGTTTACAGTTTTAAAATTCTTATATTCAATATAATACGAACACAATATTACTTAATGCTTTAAAATGAAAGCTATACTTTTAATAAAATAATAAAAACTTAAAGAACTGGTACAAAACAATATAATCATTCACGTTATTAGTTCATTGCACGATCGATGATCGTTTGAAAGACCTGCGAAAATTGATTCAAATGAATCTAGTTCATAAACTGAACTAGTGAAGTAAATGAATTCGATGATCGTTTGAAGGACATGCGAAAACTGATTCAAATGAATCTAGTTCATAAACTGAACTAGTGAAGCAAATGAATTCGATGATCGTTTGATGGACATGCAAAAACTGATTCAAATGAATCTAGTTCATAAACTGAACTAGTGAAGTAAATGAATTCGATGATCGTTTACAGATTACAAATAGGAACGATAGTATTCGAACAGTATTACAAATGGGTAATAATAATGATAAATTAACATACCGGTAGAGGAGGTAACTGTTCCAGGTAACAGAACGAAACAACACGTTGCACACGTGTTGAATAAATTGGCTAACAGCCCCAAAGGTAGGTAGATACGTCAATAACTTGCTAACAGAAGGCCATTCTGTAAGTAAAATACCTCACGGTAGACATCTATTAGCCTCGGCTTTGTTCACCATGTGGCGACCAAAGTCAGGTTAAAAAACATGCGAAATCTGATTCAAATGAATCTTGTTCATAAGCGGAACTAGTGAAGTAAATGAGTGATATAGTTCACTTAGTTCAAATTAAGTATATCACTCTTTTTACTTCAATGACACATTTTGCCCATGTCTATCTCATTGATTCGTTGTGATTAGCTGAACTTAATGAAGTACTGAACTAAATCAGTGGACTACTTCATTGAGCCAAAAGATATACTTCATTCATTTCTTTTTACTGACACATTTTGCGCATGTCTAAAGTAGAACTCACATTTCAATCACAACCTGCTGTAATGCGAATATCTTTCTAGTTTCCATAGTAATCCAATTTACGGTCGAGTATCGGTTAGGTGCCAACAGTGCTAACTTTGACGGCAACTGGCCCGTTCCTCATCCAAACGAGTTCCTTGATCGCCTGATTTCAATTGTTATCTTATTAAGATGTATTCGATAAGTTCATGTCTTTATTATTTTTAAGCTATCTATCTATACAAGCAAATAAAGTTGAACTGTCTGTTTGTAATGGGAAAATAATGGGTTTTTACTGAATGCATATTAATGTATCTTCGTCAGCCTTTATAACGTTCACTGCTAAACATAGGCCTCCTACCGAGAGAAAGTTTTGGCAGGCGGGTTGGTGACTGCAGTATTATTTAACACGAAGGGAAACGCTGCTACCCATTCCCTGCTATGCACTTGTTATAGATGATCTTTTTACAATCGGGACCAACGGCTTAACGTGCATCGAGGGTAGCTCATCAAGCAACCAGATCCGGAAATAAATTTAAGATTTTACACAAAGATTTCTTGTCTGTTGTGGGGATCGAACTCACGATCTCCGAGACTTGAAGCGATTGTTATACAGCTACGCCACACTGGTTACCCGGTCGGATTAAACGGCTTCCGGATTACTTACGCGTGCCCGGCCCCCGCCAACAGCGGATCGAAGGAGTGTCCGGGGGGTTATAGTGGTGTAGGGTCCTCTCCTCGTGGTATGAGTTATCATACCACGCTACGGAGATGGCGAGTCCCACATATCCCCCCGCCAGCGCGCGAATTCGCTGCAGCGGCGGTGGGAATGCGTAAAGGCATTTCGCCCAGGACAACAAAAAAAAAAGCTTAGCAGCTAAAATGTAGGGTTCAATTTTGTCTATTTATTATTATTGGTATTACTGGTGGGTTCGATCCCCACGCCGGACAGAAAATCTTTGTGTAAATTCTAAGATTTCTTTCCGGGTATGGTTAGTTGAGGGACTACCCTCCGTGCCTCGGAAAGCACGTTAAGCCGTTGGTCCCGATTGTTATAACTTCATTTATAATAATCGTATATCAAGGAACGGGCAGCAGCGTTTCCTTGTGTGGTACAACATAATACTGCGGTCACCAAACCGCCTGCCATGCGTGGTGACTATGGCAACTACCCACTCTCGGGAGGAGGCCCATGTTCAGCAGTGGACGTTATACGGGCTGATGATGATGATTATTATTATTATTTGATGTGTATTATACGCTTCACGTTTCTATAAAATTTCTAAACATAAACATACATCATCACATACCCATCCGATTGTAATTCTAATTGCGTCTCGTCAAAATCCATATAATGTCAAAATCATGAACATGGCTTAACTTAAACTAACAAGAGACAACGACCGGTTTTCAAAGTTACCCCAGCGCTGGTTTTATTATAGACAACACCTGAATGGGTGCTTGAAACTCGCTTAAATTTGACTTACTTGCCAACTTTGGTATTTAATTAAGGCGAGTTGGGTGGACCCCGAGTTACTCAGGATAGATAGATAGCTTAATTTGCCGTTTTGAGATAAGTGCTTGTTATAGCAGTATCGTTTTTTAAAGCATAGGCTTTTAGCTTCAATAATACCGCAATTACGCTTCATTATTAAAAAAAAAACGATTCGCGTTATTTATTACTTTAATAAAAGATAGATAGATAAACTCTTTATTGTACACTCTCATAAAGAAAATACAAAAAGAGACTTATAAGTAAACTTAAAATTTGGTAGGTAGAATTGGCAGCCTTATATAAAATTATGATCTCTTCCGGGCAACCGAAGACGGTTCTATACAAAGGAGTTAAAAAGAGGGGTAGTTAAAGGTACTGAATGATATCCTAATAATTTTATAAACGCGAAACTTTGTTAGTATGGATGGTTGGATGCAAGTTTGTTACTCTTTTACGCAAAAACTAATGAACGGAAATGGCTGAAATTTTGCACCGGGACAGGTTATACGCTGGATAAACATATAAGCTACAAACTATCACGCTCCAAACCACTGGAGCAGAGTAATACGGGTAAAACCGCAGGGCGCAGCTAGTGAATAATAGTAACCATGGGTATTGAGAGGATGAGAGGAGTTATATACAAATACTGTCCATTAACATCGGGAATTAGCGATCAACAGCGTGTTTATGTCCACAGCTGAACATGAACTTCCTCTTAATAGACCTTGGAACGTTCGTTGAGAGATATTGCATTAATAACCACGCTTGGCAAGTGGTTTGGTAAACGCAGTAAGGTGGTATGTAAACTTGCGCTAGATAGATGATGTTGTCCATTCATCAGCTGTACGGATATGTCCCTCTTACGACACCTAAGGGGGAGGTGTGGTGGTGTATGCTAAGGCGGAAATAAGCATACAAATATTTTAATATCATATAGAAGAAATGACAAATTTTAATGCGATTGATGATGATTTACAGAATTGTTTTTGGAGAAATGGTTTAGTTGTTTTTACTTGAGTAAACCATAATAGTATAAGAATATTTTAAATTAAATTGTACTGAGTTTAAATTATAGGATATTATTCAGCCAATTTAGTCAATACACTATGTGGTTTGATGAAAATGAAAGCCTTTTTTTGAGTCTGTTATTAAAGGACTATCTCCTATATTTTGGAAAGGAGGTTTAGAATTAGTCAGTTTAGTTATTTTGGTGTGGCTTTTGTGTAGAGCCATAGGAGTTAGTTAATAACAACATAATAATAGGATGGCAACATTTAAATTTCCTCTTTATAAAAGAAGATTATTATTATTATTCTGCGGTCGCTTGCCAAACACAGTGACATGGCAAAACCACTTTCCGAGAAGACCAATGTTCAGCAATGCAAATTATATGGAATAACGATGAATAGAATAAGACATACAAACAAACATAAATATCTACAGACATAGCAGTCAGTTCTATCGCGACTTAATACCTGTCTATATCAGAATCTAAAGTCTTCAATACAGCCTCTATCGTGTGATCTAAACATGCCGTAACAAAGTGTAGTATGCGACGACGCATTCATGCAGTATCTGATGCTTGTCGCCGCAGCTAATTGGCTTTGAGCTATCTCAAAAGGGTGTAGGCATCATAGGAGCGCTTTTCCAATGGTGTCGACACAGACAAAAACTTGTATCTCGAGGAAATTTATAGATATATCAAGATAAAAATGGATAGTGAAATAACTGACACCAGAACAGAACTAGTTTATTTTGACGAGTTTATATTGTACGATGTGCTTCCAGCTATGTCAAAATTGCCCAAAAAATACATAAATATATTACAATATTCGGGTGGTCTATTGTCGACCTGAATAGTGTGTTTAATTTATAATTTAAGGCTCAATGAATTGTCAAATACAAACATGATTGGCTTTGTTACAAAACATCAAATTTTATTCAGATAAAATATTTTAGTGAGTGATACTTGAATATTTAAAGAATGTATTAATTAGCTTCTGTTTTTATTATTGCTGCTGCGAAAAATTGTTAACAAAATTGTGGTGCAAGTTTTTATAGGGAAACTTAATTAAAAAAAAATAGATTAAATGCAGAATATTCTATATTATATGATACCATGATAAAGGTTTCATATATATTTTTATGTTTTAATTATGAATATGCGTACATGGCTAATCGTATTTATTATTAAAAATATTATTGTTGTTGCTTTGATTGACGTTTGAGAAACCGAGTGTCTATTTATTCCGGCCAAACTGAGTAACGGTTGGACCGATTTTCACTGATTTCACAGCTTAAAATTTTATAAAATATAATAAAGAATACTTTTTATTTGTCTGCCTGTTTGTGTTTTGCATAATCTTCAAAACGGTAATACCCATTCGGAGGCGGCTTTCATGAATTTTCAGCATCAGCGAAATAGCAGCTAGTATATATACAATACAATAGCAAAGTACAAATACGACGCCAATATATTTACCAAAACAATAAGAAAAATATGCAAAAACTAAAGAGTAAGTAAGATCTGAGGTATAAATAAGTAACTTTGTAATTCACCCATTGGAAAAGCGCACCCCACACTTAAGCCTTCATTGGATCCACTACACAGAGCCATTCATACGCTCAAAATATTGACAACCCCATTCAAGGTATGAAAAGCTTGGAAAAAAAAGGGACCCGATTTTACCTTACTTAGCTCGTAGGTTCCTCCTTGAATGCGCGTAGTCGTACCAAGCCGGATAAGTCTTTGCGCTCGCATCACCGTTTGGCTTATAAAAGGATGTTTTCGTTGCAAATTGCAATGAAGTCTCTGACGAAACCGAGTGGTACTCCCAATGTTATTGCTTGAAGGTGAACATGGTTTTCTTTGGTGAGTAGTTTTTGTGTTGATAGTTTTTCCGTCTTATAGTTTGAACTGGATGTTGCCTTTGAATTGTTGACGCAGTTAGACTTGAGAAGTTGTATGAGTATGTCTGTTTGGGTTACACACAAACGATTTTAATAGACGAAGGTTTCTTTGTTTAAAAAGTGATTTATTTAACTTTAACAACGTTAGAGCGTCCATGGCGTAGATGCATAACTCTCGGAAGTTGTGGGTTCGTTCCCCACACTGCATCGGGCAAGCAATCTTTGTGTAAATTTTAAGATTCAATTCCGGGTACGTTAAGCCTTTGGTCCCGATAGCTATCAAAACATCTATAACAATTAAAAAAACACAGATCTGACTTCGTTCACTCTTCTTTTCTTATCCAGTCTATTCTTCTCTGGAATTCGCTACCTCTCGAAATCAGGACGGCAAAGAGTCGCTATTCATTTAAAAAAAAGGTTATAGATTTTATTAGGAAGAAATGGAGGGCAGAAACTCAACATTAACTTTCATTTCTGCATTTATATTATGATATTGTATAGTATAGTATTATATTGTAGGTATAATAACGTATAGTATTATAGAATATAGTATTGATATCATATTAGTATCCTATATAAAATATTTATATATTTAATCATTTGTTATTAAGGATATTATTTTTTTTAGACTCTGATTCTAATTTCTTCTTAGTGCACCTACCTTGATTTCTCTGCATCACCCTATGGTCGACTGGTAGAAAATGCCTTAGGCATTAAGTCCACCAATGTACAATATAAAATGTACTAAAGTATAAAAATAAATAAATAAATAAATTGTATAGCAAGAAACGGCCAGCAGCGTTTCCATATGTTTTATGACACAATACTGCGGTCACCAGCACGCTTGTCAGGCGTAGTGACTATGGCAAAACCCCCTCCCATTATGAGGGTTTTTAAATGTTGGGAGGATGTCCATTGTCCGTTTTTAATATGTGGACGCTATACGGGCTGATGATGCCAAGGCTGTTGAGGGATATTGCCCTAATATTCACGCTTGGCAGGCAGACTGGTGATTACTGTAGATGGGAGCATCTTTGAGCTGATAGCTGCTGCTGCCCATCCATCAGCTGGATGTCCTTTAGTCGCCTTTTATGACACCCATGGGAAGATATGGGGTGGTATATCCAAAGCCCAAATTAACACAGTGAACAACAAAGATAATCAGTAGTAAAAGTGAAAAGAAGCCGTGTGGTTTCCGGCTTAGAATAGACCACCCCATGTCCTCCCATGGGTGTCGTAAAAGGCGACTAAGGGACATATGGCTGATGGATGGGCAGCAGCATATATAAGCTTAAGGTTTACATCTTACTGCGATCATCAATCCGCCTGCCAAGCGTGGTGATTATGGCAATATCCCTCAACGATCCTGGCTTGCCAAGGTCTGTTAAGAGGAGGCCCATGTTCAGCAGTGGACGTTAACGGGCTGTTGATGATGATGATGATGAAAAGTGAAAAAAGTTAATTGCTCAAACACTCAGTCTCGCTAAGAATACAGTATGGTGTGAGAAAGAGAAAACAATACAAATACAATTTACACTTCTTTAGAACGTTAAATTCAATTGGTGAACTAATCAATCTTAGTTTTTCGAGTAATTAGAAACGCCAACGAACTCAGTAATGAAAGAATGTTGAGTAAAGTAGGGGAGCGATTTAATAATTCGTTGGATTTGGGTTCCGTACGAGAATGTTAGGGACGTTGGTCTTTAAGCTTAATGAGCTGCTCGACTAAGAAAATACCTAGTAATATTTTTATATGCTGAAAATTTTGTTTGTTTGCTTGAACGCGCTTATGTCAGGAACTGCTGATACGACTTACAATTTTTTTTACTGTAAATATCTGTACGTATTAAAATAAATATATTTTCTATTTAATTTTAACTACAGTTAATTCCGCAAAAAAACTATTCTTTGATTTTACATAAAGTGGGATTTTGTGATTCAGTGGGAATGGATCCTACGATCTTCAAGATGTTCAACTCCTCAAAGTGGCTACAGAAGTTGTCGACATTTTGAAACACACATAACAAAATGCTGTAATTCTATTTTTTTTTTTTTGTAATGGTCACCTCTTTTACCAAGCATTTATTTAAAAACCGGAAAAATTGCCTAGTTATTACACACGCATGTTACTGCTATTCCAAATCATCATCATCAACCCATACAACGTCCACTACTGAACTTGGGCGTCCTCTCAGGGAGGGTATTTGCCATAGTCACCACGCTTGGCAGGCGGGTTGTTGACGGCAGTATTATGTTGTAACACACGAGGAAACGCTGCTGCCCATTCCCTGGTATACGATTGTTATAGATGATGTTATAACAATCGGGACCAACGGCTTTACGTGCTTGCGAGGCACGCGAACCAACCATACCCGGAAAGAAATCTTACAATTTACACAAAGATTTCCTGTCCGGCGTGGGGATCGAATTCACGACCTCCGAGATTTAGAGCGTGCCAAATACCGAGGAACGGAAGGTAGTCCCACAACCCACCGTAAGTGTGGCCCAGGAGATCCCGCGGTACCATATTGGCCGCGGGTGCCGTCGTGGGGCCGGATTGCTCATCGTGGGGCCGGATTGCTCATCGTGGGGCCGGCTCCCGCCAACGGCGGATCGAAGGAGTGTCCGGGGCTTTTAGTGGTGTAGGGTCCTCTCCTCGTGGTATTAGTTTAGCTTACCACGTTATGGAGAGGGCGAGACCCACATATCCCACCGCCAGCGCGCGAATACCTGCAGCGGCGGTGGGAATGCGTAAATGCATTTCAACAAAAAAAAAACGGTAGTCCCTCACCCATCCAGACCTGACTAGACTGCTTCTCCACATAAATTCGACCTATCTAGCCAGCACAATAGGCAGATACAGACAAAGTCCGGATATCAACGCAGACAGCTGGTCGTACCCACAGCCATTTCTATTTCCTGCAAGGAGATTGAACCCAAGATTACAGAATTATTGGCCGTGTAATCTTGTTAAACGTAAGCACAGGGTTTAGTGATATCCCCGTGTTTAGTATGCTTGGGGACAGGCTTGATAAGTATATCTCTTTATCTTCGTATTTGCTTCATTAGTTTGAGTGATAACGTCATTTAACGAATTTAAGAGAAATTAACGGTAAGCGGGATAGAGCACAGTGTTAGTTCACTCAATGAGCTACTCGAATAGGGAAATATCTCCATCTGGGGAAATACAGGCAAATAACTTTCAACAACAGCCCGTTTACGTCCACTGCTGAACATGGGCCTCCCCTTAACAGACCTTGGCAAGCCAGGATCGTAGAGGGATATTGCCATAATCAACACGCTTGGCAGACCGATTGGTGATCGCAGTAAGATGCAAACTTTGCCCATCCATCAGCCATATGTCCCTTAGTCGCCTTCTACGACACCCATGGGAGGACATGGGGTGGTCTATTCTAACCCGGAAACCACAATAACATTATTGATACATTAATCAATAATGTCACCAGAGCTCAAGGGGAGGAAGGGGAAAGGGCTAGTGCTTTACATATATTCTCCTTGTAGTTGGAACCCTATGCAAAGTAACATCAGGTGAATAGGGGTCCCTATTCACCTGATGTTACTGCATGATTTGCGGTCGGAAATAAAAAACGACACTACCTCTATTCATCATCATCAGCCCGTATAACGTCCACTGCTGAACATGGGCCTCAACCCGAGTGAGGGTAGTTGCCATAGTCACCACGTTTGGCATGCGGGCTGGTGACCACAGTATTATGTTGTACCACACAAGGAAACGCTGCTGCCCGTTCCTTGATATACGATTATTATAGATGATGTTATAACAATCGGGCCCAACGGCTGAATGTTCTTTCCGAGGCACGGAGGATAGTCCCTCAACCAACCTGACCCGGAAAGAAATCTTAGAATTTACGCAAAGATTTCTTGTCCGGCGCGGCGTGGGGCTCGAACCTACGACCTCCGACGCTTAAAGCGAGCCCAATACCGCTACGCTACGGAGGTTGTCACTGACTACCTCTATTACTACTACTTAATTATAAATTAGCTTTCCCAAGCGGATTTATTTACATTACATTTACACGTTATTTCTATGATATATACTATAATTTATGTAATAAAAATATCATATTTTAATGTGAAATATTTTTGAATACATTATAATTGGATATACTAACACAAGATCCATTAAACCCACTGAATAAGTCAAAAAAAGCGAAATATTTTTCTCTGGGTAAAAAGAAGGATTCAAATCCGTTAAACTGTTTTTTTCATAGGCATAGCTTTACTTAGGAAATAATAAATAAATAAATAAAATAAAAACTATTTATTGCCAGAAAATTAACAATGTATGGATCTTATCCTTTGACCCCACACTAGGGAAGCCTGTCCTGTGGGTACCGAGATGATTAAAGAAAACGTTTAGGCACATTGCTCGGTCGACATCGATTATGTTTAACATTTAATAGGAATTATTACGGCACTTAATTAACATTTTACAGTTTGTACTTATAGTAATGGAGCAAAAAGCTTCTCGAGTGGAGACCACGTACTGGCAAGCGCAGCGTAGGACGACCGCCTGCACGATGGACCGACGACCTCATAAAGGTCGCAGGAAGTCGGTGGATGCAGGCCGCTAGCGATCGTTCCCGCTGGAAATCGATGGGGGAGGCCTATGTTCAGCAGTGGACTACAACAGGCTTGTGATGATGATGATGATGATGATGACTTATATTAAAATATAAGGATTAAACTACTATTAAGATTAAAACTAAATAACAAGAGTTAAATAAAACAATATTCATAATATAATAATTTGTTTCCATATTTATTCGAGTGCATGATGCTTACAAAGATTCTTTAACTTCACTGGTATTCTTCATATTAAAACCAGAGTAAAAAGCAAAATATAAAGCAAATAAAAATTATTTGCTCATTTCTCGCACACGACTTGGACAGATTAACTCGTCACGTCGCGGCCATTTTTCTTTTGGAGATAGCTTGCACTTAAATAAATAAAAAATACGTCAACATTTCTTTATTAGGATCTGTGGGTTACTGCATAATTCTTTTACGAGGTAAATGGAGTTCCTTTTTATACTTAGAATGCTTTAAGATTATGTAAAAACAATTCAGTCATAGTTAGCATATCATTCAGTTACTTACTTAATCAGCTCATTAGCATCAGCTGAACATGGGCCTCCTCTTAACAGACCTGGGCAAACCAAGTTCATTCAGGTTTGTTTCCATAATCACCACGCTTGGCAGGCGGATTGGTGATCGCAGTAAAATGGTGAGTATCCTTGAGCTGATAGATGCTGCTGCCCATCCATCAACTGTATGTCCCTTAGTCGCCATCGTCCCATGGGAAATCATGGGGTGGTCTATCCTAAGCCGGAAACCACACGGGTAATTAGTTAGGAAATATTAAAACATAATTCATAATTAATTAAGCATTTATTTTCTTTACATCAACATCAGCGCGTATAACGTCCACTGCTGAACATCCTCTCGAGGGAGAGTATTTGCCATAGTCACCACGCTTGACACGCGGATTGGTGACCGCAGTGGTATGTTGTAATACACAGGGGAAACGCTGCTGTCCGTTCACTGGTGCGTTTGTTATAGATGATGTTACGTCAATCGAGACCAACGGCTTAACGTGCTTTCCGAGGCACGGAGGGTAGTCCCTCAACCAACCAGACCCGGCAAAAATCTTAGAATTAACACAAAGATTCTTGTCCGGTGTGGGGATTGAACCCACGACCTCCGAGACTTAAAGCGATACGCTACGGAGGTTCTCTTTACATAAAACCTTTAAAAGTGATATATTACAACGTAAAATTAACAATCTGAACATTGTGTTTATAAAACTGGTCATTTATTTCTCCTCACATAACAATGGTGGTGTACTATCTTATATTTTTTTAATTTAAGTAACATTAAGTATGTGATTAGTTGGTGTCTATGACAGGTGTAAACCTGTTATAGATCACCAGGTCATCACCCCACGGGTATAAAATATTACCAGAAGAATGTTTTCATATTAGTAAACAATGATAATAAAATTTACAATTCAAAAATCTATAGATAAAGTAAGAATTATAAACTAAATTATATAAATACGTTGTGTGTGTTATAAATATTTGTTTTCAATATGTTTTCCAACTTCCAACACTTCAGCAGTAAGAGCGAACACAATTTTCCCGAAAAGCAAACCAAAAAAACCGAATCCTTGAAAACATTGAAACATCTTAAAAGCACAATGGCAATAGAACGTCAACACCAAAGCAATACAGGAAAAAGTCGCAAGTCTTCACATTTCTACTCCCGGCAACTTTTGTAAAGCACTGTTTGCTCAACTACCGTGAAAAACGAGTTATGGGCCCTTGCACCTCGAGCGCTTGAAGCGCTACAGCGATCGCGGTACTCGTTACAAGGGGAAGGAAGTGTAATTTTACAGCGCAGATACAATCTGGTTCAGCGCTGAATAATGAATGCGGTTTCCGACTGGCCGGAATGCTTTATTGATTATCGCTGTGTTAGATACCTGTGTGTTGCGTTGTTTTATTAGCACCTCTTGGTTTAGCTTCGCTCTATACAGTTAGTTTATACGATATTCATATATATATATTTTTTTAAATGCAAGTGTGAACGATACCTAGATTCTGTCAAGAACTTCCCAAAGTAATAGAAAGCAAGTATATTACCATACATAAATTTTGTGTTGTAATTAGGCATTCTTTGAAGAATCTAATATCACATTGATGGATTAAAAAGAGGATGGTTGAATCATTTTTATGAATTTTCAGGCAGAACCTAGCATACTGTAGTTAGGCTTTGTTGTGAATTATCTATCCTTTGTCATACTAACCTTCATCGTCAGCTTGTGTTAAGACCACTGCTAGACATAAAATATGCTACCTTCAATGCAATAGTCTAACGTTTTTTATTGTTGCTAGATCCGTAGTTTATTACGTATGCTTGCCAACCATTAAGTAATCCGATCAAAAAGTGACAGTTTCATGTTGTTCAATGCGTCTTTCGTATGCTCCACTCTTTTTTTTGAGAATACAAAAACTCGTTGGACGGTGCGCAGATTTCGAGGTGCGTTCGGATTGCTTTTTGCTAATCTTACGAAATACCACTGCCACTGGGCTTAAGTTCGAATATTTGGTTCTTTATTATCCATTTGAGTTTTATATCTTGTGTGTCATCTGTTAAATAAAAACTAGTAAATTTTAATTACCTAGCTAATTTTGTAGTAAGTAACTAAGTTCATATGTTGCTTCGGAGACCGGTTGTCCTAGGTTCAATTCCCACACACGGGAAAATTATTTGAGAGTATCAGCGATCCTTATTCTGACTCAGGGTGTACTTTGTGTTATTAAGTTGTGTGTTTGTAAAGTCCTCCCAAAACATAGGGATTTATTTCCCTAATATGGAAGTTGCCTTTTGTATAAAAAAAGAAATAGAAAAAATATGAAATAACACATCATTTTCACATCGAAAGATTTCATTCTTTAAATGTTTTTAACGCAGTTAATGTATTTTCATCATATTAGGTAATACAAAAAAAAACCTTGTGGGTGTTTATTTTAAGAGAGTAATTATCTTGGGCTAACCAATTATGTCGCCTGTTTATTTTGTAATAAGCTTAATTAGATGTTATATACGTAGTTCTCGTTCTATTGTACATCTACCTTACCACCGTTGTTTTGACAAAGAATATTTAATTAACTTCCATATAAGTACCTCCTGTCGTAATAAACGTTAGCATAATTTTTCATAAAACTTAATTAGTTAACCGAAGACGGAAATACGAAATTAACTATAAAAACACGAATATAAGGTTCTTTCAAAATATATGCCTTACTTTTAAAAGTAGATTGTATTAAAGGAAACTACTGAATAGAAAATTTGTAATCGATTAGCCGGCATACACAGGAATCAAGTCACATAATACGATTGCTCTATCAAAGTGGTCAAATTGTTTTTTATAGTAGATATGTGTTGTAGCCGATAATGAGGCTGATGCTATTTAATTTGCTATTTCATTCGTAATCAATCAGTTATTAGTCCATAGGAGCACAAGACTAACGAAAGATTTTTTATAATGCAACCGCACAGAGGTTTTTTTTTTTTCGGATTGAGATACTTAGTTAGCCACGAGGCTTTTGCTAATTCACCGGGCATAAAGGCGAGCAAAGGTCCAGCCTTAATAAATGGTTTAAAAACTACAAACTAAGCAACCTGCGCAAGAGGGCGCCCCCTGTGGGGCTTGGACCTCGGCTCAGGGCGGTCGCTGGCGATGAGATTGAAGGATTTTGACGTTTAGTATTTTAGGGGAGTTTTGTGCAACTGTCGCTCTACTTTACAGTTCGCGGGCCTCATGGACTTCGGCTCTACGAGGGCATCGGATGGTCCACACAGAGGAGTATGCACTGTATGTACATGGAATGTGTATGTTAAATACTTATAATAAATATTGTTATGTATGCTCGCTGCGCCTTCGCGGTCTGACTACCGAGCGAGTAGCATTATCATATCAGTAATCCTGTGTTTTATAAGTACCTACCTCGTAGTGAATACAACAGAATGAATAGAAAAATAGACATGAAGGATTGACTGCACCGGTGACTCAGAGGTTACGACAGTGGCTTCTGAGACTTGGTGTTCGGGGTTCGATTCCCACCCGAAACAATTATTTGTGTGAACCACGGCTATTTGTTTGGAGTCAAGGTGTACTTTGTGTCCGTGAATAAAATATATGTTTGTAAAATTCCCCGCGACACAGGGAATTAATCCCCAATTAAAAAAAAAATCGAATTTGATAAAAAAATATTTTGATGCTCTTAAAGACATTTCATTGAATACTAGGTTTATTGGAATTCATCCCCTAAGGGTGCAAAATAGGGGCTGTAAGTTTATACGTCAAATATTTAAAAAAAAGAGATTGTTTGTTTGCATGGAATAGGCTCCAGAATTACTGGAGCGATTTCAATCATCCTTCCATCCTTGGAAAGCTACGTTATCAAAGTACTTTAGCTTTATTTAATTATGGTCTAAACGGACATTTAGGTAATTAGCCACAAGGCTTTTGCTACTTCTCTGTACTTAAAGGTGAGCAGAGCTCCAGCCTTATTATCAAAAATCAAAATCCACACGTACAAGTTCGCGGACTAAAGCTAGTTTCCCATCAATGTCAGATTTACCTGTTTCAATACGATGTTATGCTTTGTAACACGAAAGCCAATAGATTTCCCCTTAGAGTCGTACGGGGCGCAAATCTGTTCGACAAGCGAACTTACACTACACGATATATCGGATAGCGTGATTTATGATGCGATATCAAAGAAAATATCTAATATCTGAGGATACACCTTATTCTTTGAAGGGTTTCAATAAAGTTCAAATCATTCTTGTATTATGAAAAGAACAATTATTTAAATACTTATAAGGTAATGATTTGTTTTCTTTACTTTCTTTATCAATGTTATTATTAACTTCGCTTTATTAACGGAGGTGTCTAATGATATGGTGTATGGTTTTTGAAATCGGCCGAGTAGTTCCAACGCTTATCCATTATCAAGAAATAATCAATCGAATCATTCCTTTTTCAATATTAGTATAGATATATACAAATAAAAGTAGATAATTTATACTAAGAGTAACTTAAAATTCCTACTACAACTAGTTTACAGAATCAGATTAGTCAGATTTGTGCTCCCAAATGTAACTAACGCTAAACCAATTGCTTCATTAAATGGAGAACCGTTAGACCTAGTTCAATCAACAGTTTTTCTAGGTATAACATTAGATTCAAAACTGCAATGGGGCCCTCATATTGAAAAATTAACCGGTAGACTTAGCTCCGCATCTTATGCTGTCTGGAAAATTAGGCAATTGTCAGACGAAGCAACTGCTAGACTAGTGTATTTCGCGTACTTTCATAGCATTATGTCCTATGGAATACTGCTTTGGGGGTCAGCCGCTGATGTCAATAGTATTTTTATATTACAAAAAAGAGCAGTTAGGGCTATTTACGGTTTAGGTAGTCGCGACTCCTTGCGTACCAGGTTTAAAGAGATTAATATTCTTACCGTTCCCTCTGAATACATATACCAAAATATCATTTTTGTTAAAAATAATATATAGATCAATATAGCAAAAAAAGTGATATTCATAATGTTAACACGAGAAATAAACATAAAATTGCCATACCCGGTTTTAGAGTTAGTAGAACCAATAAATCATTTATGGGAAATTGCATTAGGTTTTATAACAAACTCCCTAGTCATGTAACTGATTTGCCTGATCCAACTTTTAAAGTATATATTAAACGGGTCCTCATATCTAAAGGCTATTATAGCATTAAGGACTATATTGAGGATAAAGACGTTTGGCTTCATAAACCTACTTGCGTAACACTTCCTAGAGACCCTGTACCCAAATAAAATAGTAGTACGCATAATAGTGTGATGTTCTGTGAACTATCTGTAATTGACCTACTTACATAATAATATATTATATTCATAGACCGCTAGTTCTGTCTCAAATTCTTTTATTTTTCTATTACCTAGTGTAAAAACACAATAAACAAATATTTCAAAGACAACCGTTTGGGCAAAAAATGTGTATGCCAATAAATAGTTAAAGTAACTGGACCAAAACCTTCGTTCTGCCCATTTGAGTATGTTTCGCCGGACCGTCTCATGTGGGTCGTGTTAAAACCGGCAGTAGAATAACCCACTGAGTTTGTTTCGCCGGATCTTCTCAGTTGGGGCGTATTGGATCCGGTGGTAGCATTAAAGCGCGTCCGTCGTTATATACTCATGGTCCACCTAAATAATGACAATTGTTCTAACCTACTATAGACAGAACAAGCTATTTGACACAATATAGTTAAATAATAAACTAAGACGTTAAGACTAAAATATTGTTAAAATAATAACTTAAATACTTGTTTAATTTGAAAATTTATAAAATATGATAATTAATAATAATAATATTATAAAATATGATATTATCTAAATAATACTTAATACTAAATTATTGTTTTGACTATTTGCAAGTGCCTGTAATAGGTTTACGTAAATAAAAATGATTTTTATTTATTTTATTTTATTTATTTAAATATTATTTAAGTAAAAATTAAGCCGAAATATAGTAGCAGATATAAAGAGTGATAAGGAATCTATTAAATAAATTATACTTTTTCAAATAAATCAATATTACTCAATCGTGTGTTCTAAAACAGTGTTTATCAGTTGTTTCCAATAAGGATTCACAAACAAGAAACTAGATCTTTTGGGCAGGTGTCGGACGACAAAAACCGTGGACCCCCGGGGCTAACCTCTCCGTGTCACCAAATACTGCACCCAAGACATAACAGGGAAGCGATCTTAAACTGTTTTTTTTTCAAGTCTTCATTTAACAATTCTGATTGAAGTCTTTGCGGGATTCAAGTGGATATTTAGGTGTTCCAAACTGCCTGAGCCTAATAACTTGGAGCTTCCTACGTGATAATCGGTTGAATTTCGCTCATAGGAGTGACAGTGATATGATTATGAGAAAGACGGTACCATTACAAAATAAATAGGTTTTGAGATTTAAGTTTTAATAATAATTTACTTTTAAATTCTAATTTATAAATTATAACTCTTTCTAGCTGCAACTTCTAAGATTGTCTGGGTTGAATACAATAGACTTGACTGAACCTTTTAAGTGTTCAAAAAGTAGTAATAGTATTTAAAGTATCAACAGATTTTCAAAAGCAATTAATTAAATGTATTTATTATTTTCAAAGGGATTAATTTCTGATTTTTAAAGAACTTCTATACTTAAGCTGTTAAATTTACTCCTTCAATATTTTTATATGACCATTGAAAAATCAGCCCTTAAAAATCGATCTGTTCTTATTTGTTGAACAAGTTGAATTTAATGCCATTCAAAGTGTTCAATAATTTATTTTCACTACTTAACTTATATTGATCAATATATGCATAATTCTTTAATTATTAATTATCTAATAAAACTTTGCAATTTTTTGCCTTCTGAAAAAAAAACATCTCTATTTGCCGCTATTCTAACGAGTCAGTCGATTAACAAACCATTTTAACATTTTAAAAGATCTTTTCCCATTTTCTGGCAACAATATATAAAATGATAACTTTATTTAGGTAGTCTCTTATGAATTGTGCCACCTAGGATTCCTGACAAATTGAATCTTACTTGTCCGCCCGGGGCAGACAAAAGGCCGATTCGCATTTTATTTGCCATCTGATTCTGCCCCAGGCCCGCTTCATTTCATCACCCAACACTAATGGGATTTCAATTACATGAACTGATAGATTTTTTGTTTTCCTCCGTTGCCATAGTAACTGGATAAGGAAAGGGCAGATTTAAAAGTTTATTTGTTGGTAAACGTTTTTTACCTACACTTTTTATAAGCGAAAGTTTTTTCGCAATAAGATGGAGTTTTAATTTGTGTTGGCCTTTCTGTTGTGGAGGGTTGATGAATACTTTTTTTTGTGTCACTTTGATATATTTTCCTTCTGATTTAATTAGTTGCGGGAAACAGGGTACGTTTTTCACACTGAAACGTGTCGTGGCATTAATTCTTATTGCCGTTATTACGTGCTACATTATTTTACTAACTGCTACCTGAGAATTTGCGGTAAGTAATGTTAATCATAGTTTTCCTACTTCAAGTTTTTGTACATTACACGGTAAAAAGTAAGAAACATGAAGGTAAGAATAATGTTTTTTTTTTTTAATAGGAAGCATTAAAATCATGTCACATGTCGTTTGGACTTGTTGCGTTTCACTCTTATATCTGTATTATTTTAGATACAAATACGTCCTATATAACTATAACTAACTATATATTTATTAGGGAATTGGGGCTACACATAAGATGCAGGTTCGATTCCTGCCAGTGATCTAACTATATTAAAGTGTTTGAAATGTTGTTTGCGGTAAACTTTTTTTTATGTCGTTCGTTAAGTATTCATTCGTAATGTTCGTAGCGTGGCGGTATTTGGCACGCTTTAAATCTCGGAGGTCGTGGGTTCGATCCCCACACCGGACAGGCCTCTATCTAATCGTTCAGCAACGGGCAGCAGCGTTCCCTTGTGTGGTACAATACAACATAATACCAATCCGCCTGGCAAGAGTGGTGACGATGGCAAATACCTTCTCCCGGGAGGAGGCCCATGTTCAGCAGTGGACGTTATACGGAATGGTGATGATGATAATGATGATTCATTCATACAATTTAAAAATGTAAAATTTTACTTTTAACATTATTTTACAATGACAATTTCTAATTGGCTGAAATTATTGGTTTTCTGATACTCTAGCAAATAGCAGTAAAATGTCGTAAACGCCAAAAAATGAATAACGTGATAATTTAAAACACTATAGGTACCTACATCGAGTAGTCATTGCTCTCAAAAATGTCTCGCTAAAATTATGCTAGATATATAGATAGGACAATAAAATCATACAAAAATACAAGCACGCGAAACGTGTTTCGCTCCGCCACAGAGTATCATCATGGCACCACCCTGATGATACTCTGTGGCGGAGCGAAACACTTTTTGTACAGAAGCGTTGACGAGTCGAACGCTACTGCGTAAAAAGTGCTTTTAAGGCGCGGTGAATAGACGACTTTTACGTATTAGTTTTGTCACTGTTGCTCCGCGTAGAAATGAAAGAGAAGCGAAGAGACGCCGCGATGGCGCAACGTTCCGTTCGACTCGTTCGAGTTATTAAATACATTAATCCTTGCAAATATCTTATTCCAATCGATTAATAAAAACAACAGTTCCCTTTATTATTATATATTACATCACTGTTATTAATATTATCAAGATTTGTTTATAAATAATACAGTTACAATTGCTACAATTTATATGGTTATTTTATGGTTTATTTTTATCGAGAAAATTTACTGAAAACGTGTTTTGAAGACACATTAACATATATTTTTTTAGCTGCTCTAAAATGTAAACATTTGGCTAAAAAACTGTTTTGTGAAGCCTATTTTGACTAAGTACAGCACCTTAAGCGTTTACCTAGACACATTTTTAAGCGGAATTAAAACTTGATATGTTTTATTTTTTGTTTAAAATTTGGACCAACGCGGTGTTACATCGTCGTACATCGTTGATGTTGTCAAAATCAAAAGGAAAATTAATGCGTTTGAACAAAACTGAAGGCTACAAACATACTCCAGGACATATCTATTAAATTATTTGGGAATACCTAATTGTATTGAGGTTGTAGTGTAGAGGGTAATGGATGTACTGAACTGACTTTGCAAAATCTTTCACCAATAGAAATCTACATTACATAGAATTAATGCGAGTAAAATCGTGCGGGACAGCTAGTCTTTAATAAAATCAGTACAACATTACTAATATTCAAAAAAAATCTTATGTTTCTATCGAAAACTTACGAAGTCATTTTTATTAAACAGAAAAAAACGGGAGACACGACATACCAACCTTATAACATGCAAATTTTGAAGTATGACAGAAAAATGCGACCTTTTAATGAAATATTCAGTAGGCTTCTTGGGAGGTTATATCAAAAGTTTGGGCGAGAATTGCCCTTTACGTCGAAATATGGGCGGGCTAGCTTAAATTCGACTTCAAAAAAATCTTCTTTAAAAGGAAAGAATATTTTTTTTTACGTTGTAAGGCTTAAGATTTCTGACAAAGAAAATCTAGTTAATCTTTATAACTAAGCTGAATGATCGAAAAAACCAACGGATTTTTGGGACAAGTGGATATAACAAGTGACAATGGAATAACTAAATGGCCGTCTTTTATATATATTAAAACATTTAAACGGCATATTTTACTTACTTATTAAACATACTAGCTGACCCGGCAGACTTCGTACTGCCTCAATCGATACATACCCTACACTACCCCTACCCTACACTACCCCCACCCTACACTACCCCTACCCTACACTACCCCTACCCTACACTACCCCTATCCTACACTACCCTTACCCTACACTACCCCTACCCTACACTACCCCTACCCTACACTACCCCTACCCTACACTACCCCTACCCCTACACTACACCTACCTCTAATCTACCCCTAACTTTGTCTGAAAAATAAAAATTAAAATTTAGGGGTGGACTACCCGTAACATTTAGGGGGATGAAAAATAGATGTTGGCCGATTCTCATAGATACCGGATAAGCACAAAAAATTTCATCAAAATCGGTTAAGCCGTTTCGGAGGAGTATGGCAACGAAAACTGTGACACGAGAATTTTATATATTAGATTTTTTGACGATATGACTATAAAAACGGTTCACAAAACTTCACATTGAAATGGTTTATTATTTTATATGGCATTCCATTGAAAATGGAGGAACGTTAAAGGCTTTTACATACGTACTTAAGCTCACGCCTGTTTCCCAGCGGGGTAGACAGAGACAATGGACCTCCACTTGATACTATCCTTACACACATCTTTCGCTTCATTCACTCTCATAACATTCTTCATACAAGCACGTCGGTTTAGGGTGGATCTTATTTGACCTTTTGCCTTTTGGAGACATCCTCTGTCTTCGATTTGGTCAGAGAACGTTCGTCGAGGTCTTCCTCTTCCGACTGTGCCACTCACACTTGCCATGTATGCTGTTTTGTCAATCTTTCTTTATCCATTCTTTCCACGTGACCAAACCATCTCAACATTCCCTTCTCTATCTTCGTAATCACGTCCTCCTTTACTCCACACGGTTCTCTTATCACATCATTCCTTAATTAGTAAAGGCTTTTACTTAGCAATAAAGTTCCTACGGGAACAGGGGTTACGCGGGTGAAACTGTGCGCGGAAACTAATCCTTGATAACTTTGTTTTTAATATAAGGGCTATATACTAGCATAGTTTTGCATATTTCTAGTATTTTTGTTCACCCCTGGTGCTAAGCTAAAATGCTTGTGTTACGAGTGGGTTCACGTCATTAATCCAATGGGTGGGGATCGAATCGGTGACCACAAGATCACAAGTCCAATGCTCCTAACCATTGGGCTATGACCACTTTAATTTAACTATTATATCACCACTAATTTCGTAAAGGTAACCAAAATTATAATGCGTAATTATACTCGTAAATTTTACAACTGAATATCTTAGGTACAAACAGACAATAGTCTAGACTTTTAATTAAGCTGTTAAATGGTTGAGGAGACCTGATTTATATCTAGTAATTATAGAGATAGGCACGTTTTAGTTTTGTAATAATTAATTAAACTTATATTGTAATATCTTTTTTTTGAGACCTCTTAGTAATACATATTTAATTGTATTTGTTCTTAAGGAGAAATGAAATTATTTTAGTGTCTTCTATCTAACAAATTTTGTGACTTATTTGAGTAAATAACTTTGGTAATGAGAACCTAGGTAAACTATAGTAGGAAAACCATGATAAAATAATAATTATAGGAAACAAAAACTTCTTTTTTTTCGGTTTACATACGTAGGTAGCCACGAGGCTTTTGCTACTTCATCGGGCATAAAGGTGAGCAGAGCTCCAGCCTTTATAAATGGTTTAAAACCTGCGGAAAAGGGCGCCCCCTGTGGGGCTTAGACCTCGGCTCAGGGTGGTCGCTGGCGTTGAGATTGAGGGATTATGACTTTTAGTATTTTAGGGGGGTTTTGTGCAACTGTCGCTCTACTTTATAGTTCGCGGGCCTCTCGGACTTCGGGTCTACGAGGGCATCGGATGGTTTCACGTTATAAACAAGCGTACAGACACGGTACAGAGGCGGACTTAATGCCAAAGGCATTTTCAAGCAGTCAACCATAGGGTGGTGCAAAGAAGAGAAGGGGTATATCTATTCATGACAAGCACAATTAAAGTTAACCTTGAACATTATCTACAGTTAATTATTAAGTCAGTATTTTATATTATCTTAAAGGTTTCTGAGATAGGTATGGGTTGCTTCCAGTTCTACTTGATCCGACATGGAAAATGATTATTCCACTAGCTTTCCTCGCACGGTTTCACCCTCTCTCTCTCTCGTTCCCGTGGGAACTTCATCATATAATATATCTCCATATGTTATTATTGAATGCAGCTTAATAATGGTGAAAAATGTTGAAGCGGCGGTAGTCCAATGGCTAGGGCGTCGGACTTGTGATCTTGAGGTCGCAGGTTCGAACCCTACCCATTGCACTAGCATTGTGAACCAACAAGAATACTAGTAGGCTGCAAAACTCTGCGAGTAATCTTTTAAAAAAAACATTGAAATCGATCCAGTAGTTCTGAGCTTGTTCAATGCAAACAAACAATCATACTTTATAATATTAAGTATAGATTAGATAGCTAGGTACGTTATCCATGAGTATCATAGCCTATATTATGATACGATGTTCTTTCGGAAAAGCGGATGAAACCGCTTTAAATCTCGGAGGTCGTGGGTTCAATCCCGGACAAGAAATCTTTGTGTAAATTCTAAGATTTATTTCCGGGTCTGGTTGGTTGAGGGACTAACCTCCGTGGCTTGGAGCCGTTGGTCCCGATTGTTATAACATCATCTATAATAATCGTAAAATAATAAGACGCCTCTATGCTCTGGTGGCCTACAAATGCTATAAAGTGGGTCATCAGACGACCCAGAGGAATCCAACGCGGGCACTGTCAAAGAGTGCCAGAACGGAGCGCATACCACTACCGTCTTGGAACAGCCGTGGGCTTAGCTATTGATGTGGAAGAGGATTAGTATTACTTATACTTCACCACGTGGGCGCTACATAGCTTATACCCCGTCGCCATTGCAGGGGAGCAGGTATTAAGTCAGCACGTAGAAGGCCTTTTTCCGAATGCAAATTTTTTAATTATAATAATATAATAGTTTCATAATTAACATAGCTTAACCTGACCTTAGCCATCTAAGATTATCCTCACTTTGAATAGCACTTAAGTAAGTAAACTTTAGTTACCTTAATATGATGTTATTTCAATTTATGTATAATACAATTTGTCTATCTTACCAATAAACTATAAAATTTAATTATTATTATAGATTTTGCATTGCTTCTCTCCGGCACAGAACAGATATCAGCACCCACGGCATGTTGAGAGCATTGAGTGACCGGTGGGACTGCCCGATGCTTGGTCGATGGGTGAGACTGCACACACAGATCTGCTCTTGATAACTGTACGTGCATTTTATTTTATCTATTTCCTATTATGTTATTATTATTATTCCTATTTGTGATTTTTATGTGTGTATTGTGTTTTTTGTATGATTTGTGATTCATTTCTATTGTGATATTATTATGTAATTTTTGATGTATTTCGATTATGTTATTTTTGTTATTATGCATATCATTTGTAATTAATGATTGTGTTTTGATGTCAATATTTACCTACTGATGTAATTCTATGGACTTCAATGTCTGCAAATAAATGATTATTATTATTATTAAATTAGTATAAAATTGAATAGGTGTACCAATGATACTTTAACTTCAAAATATCAGCAGATAAGAATTGAGACATTTGTAACGCCACTCACGTTCTAGAACAGGGATTCCCAAAGTGTGCACCGCGTTGCCCTGGTGCGCCCTAAAAAGTAAAAAGGGGCGCCATGAGTCGATCCTCTATCATTATCCGAAACTACAAATATTCGCGTATTTTTTTTTCCGCCGCATCGGTAAAAACATGGGTAAAGTTCAAAGTAATTTGCAGATGATTATGTCGAAAATCTTCACGATTAATGCTCCTTTTTATTCCTTCCGAACATAAAACTAAAATTTAAAAAATATCTATTGAATTTAAATTATAATGACACGGGATCTCTCATAACTATCATGAACTAGCACTCTCCGTTTCTCACACAAACACACCGGGTGTGAGTGTCCTGGAGTCCTGAAATACAGGGTTTCCCTATTTTAGGCTCCAGTCCACCACTTATGATCCTTAGAAACTCTGTAACAATTAGTCACACATCACTTCCTGGTGGAAAATTAACGTAATTTTATAATTTATTTAAATAATGAAATTTATTCAGCACTTAGGTATTTACATACACTTGTACTTGTCAAAATTACACTGTATAAGACTAAATCACTAAAGTATCACTTAAGTAGCTAAAAACATTGTTATAATTATTTGATCTTACAGAATTTTTAATCTGTCTGTCCGTCTGTCGAGCGATAAATGACAAATGTACACATTAGGTATAGTAAGATGCCTTAAAGGTAACAGGTCTAAAATTAAAATTAACTTCAAAGAATCCGGCTAAAGTTTAAGCGACATCCACCTGAGGGCACCCTTAAGGGGTTAGGACCAACGCTCAGGGTGCCACTGGAGTAAAGAGTAGATTTACGAACAGTGGTGATGATCGCTGGCACGAGATCACAGTTCGGAGAATAAGCAACAACGCGGTCCTCGGCCATGCCGTCGAGGATCCTACCCTAGCTAACCTGCAACCTTTCACTAGCTACCTAAGTGGACAACCCGGAGAAGAAAGGAAGAAAGAAACTCCGAGATTTTTTTTTTGTCTCTTTTGCTCTGTTTCTTTTTTTTATGTCAAGTCTTTTATCACAATCATGTAATATTGTACAATGTATATATGATGTAAGCGAATGCAAGCACAGTACCATTTATTACCTGGTCAATTTATACCGACCAGGAGTTCAAAAAGACAAGAAAAAAAAAAATTATACAGTAAATACTATAATGTAGATATTAAAGTTTACTCAGGCACAAACAATCTCCTACAAAGAAACGTAATGGCGGATGCATTCACATACATTTACAATATGACAATTTATACAAGTTCAACCAAAGGATATACCTATAATAATAATTATAAACAAAAGCAAGAATGAATTAACAAAATATAAAATAAAAATAACATAACATAACCCCGACAACAGCCGACCAGTCACCACAAGCAGCACCCGTTCACGAGTATGACGTGTGACGCAGCCATCGCCTCCCTCGCCATATTAGAGGGAAGGTGGCGACCCGCCCACACCGCCACCGCAAGCAATGACAGACAACGGGAGCATGACGAACTAAAGTGGTTAGTTTATTTCCTTTACATGCACAAATTTCAGCTGGATTTCACCAAGCTCCCCCGTCACACAATTAAATGAGTGACTATCGTATTTTATAATAAAAATACTAAAATTCATATAGAAGACTTTTATTTTTATAATCTACTATTGTTTTGGGTACCTATTTCTTCCAACTGTATATATTGCAAGGGTATGGCGCCGTGACAGAATACAAAATTTGTAACTGCGCCGCGGGCTGAAAAAGATTGGAAACCCCAGTTCTAGAAGCAAATAGAAGATGATAGTGTTGGTCTGAATGTCACAGACGGTTGCACTTATTAGGGCTTTGAACCTCAGTCTTTGAATATTGTTTATCTTTTCCTTTTCTTTAAATAGGGCCCAAAAAAAGTAGCAGTAAATGCAGGTATCGTAACAGATAAGCAAATTGTTTAATTTGCGACGTAAGCGGTTATGATGTTGTATTTTTCAATTTGCTAGAGAATCGAAACGCAAAATTGTTTCATCCAATTAAAATTACACATCTTCTAATATAAATCTGTAAAATATATGTAATGTTAATAAAATAGCGACTGATAACTTAATTTTAATAACGCCATCTACCACTGATATGAATTAAAACCATCATCATGAGCCCGTATAACTTCACTGCTAAACATGGGCCTCCTCCCGAGGGACAGTTTTTACCATAGTCCCACACTTCGCAGGCGGGTTGGTGACCGCAATATTATGTTGTAATACACAGGGAAACGCTGCTGCCCGTTCCCTGGTATACGCTTGTTATAGCAATCGGCACCAACGGCTTAACTTACTTTTCGAGGCACGGAGGGCAGTCTCAATCAACCAGACCCGGATACACAAAAATTTGTTGTCCGATGTGGGGATCGAACCCACAACATCCTAGACTTAAAGCGAGACTTATAGCACTACACCACGGAGGTAGTCTTAACTGTTGGTTGACGAAAACAATATGTAGATAATACCAATGTACTGTACAAAGTCGCGGAGGTCGTGGGTTCGATCCCCACACCGGACAAGAAATCTTTGTGTAAATTCTAACATTTCTTTCCGGGTCTGGTTGGTTCAGGGACTACCCTCAACCTCGGAAAGCACGTTAAGTCGTTGGTCCCGATTGTTATAACATCATCTATAACAAGCGTATACCAGGGAAAGGGCAGCAGCGTTTCCTTGGGTGGTACAATACAACATAATACGTGGTCACCAATCCTCCTGCCAAGCGTGGTGACTATGGCAAATACCCTCCCCCGGGAGGTGGCCCATGTTCAGCAGTGGACGTTATACGGGCTGATGATGAATGTACAACAAAAGTTTGTTATTATTGCTTATGTTAATAGTACGTAATGATCATTATCCAGTAGTTTCAAATGACATGTTGCAAGTGTCAACGTCAAATTAATGGTTGTCAGCGGTGACTTGATGGCTGCTAATCAAGCGCGTTCTACATTTGAGGATAATGATACGAATTATGATGACAAGAAACTTATTGCTCAGGCTATTGATACTTGTAATTAGTTTTTATAACACCTTTTTGCTTTAAAATACTTCGTTAAATTGGTTAGCTGAGTACACACTGATTAACAGCACTATTCTAGGTTTAGATATATACTCGTTTTATATAAAAACATATCGCTTGATTATAATTATTAGGGCCGGCCAAAGGGGACTTACGTAATACCTACTTTAAGAACTGTGCTATCGAGGACTTCAACTTCGAGGAGAAGATTCGAGGCAAACTCATCCGGGCGATACCCCAATTGTTGGAATAAGCTGCCGCTGATATAAGTAACATATTCAAAACTAAGAAATTATCATCGACAGCCTATATAACATCCATTGCTAAACTTGGCCTACTCTTGACGGAGGGTTGTAGCCATAGTCAGCACGCCGAGCAGGAGGGTTGGTGAACACTGGAATTACCTAATAGAAAACGTGAAACACACAGGGCAACGCTGCTGTCCGTCCCTTGGTACCTACCATATGCTTTTATATCATGTTATTGCCTTAACACGTTCTCCAAAATCAGCTGTGAAAAAATCAACCAGGCGCGAAAAGAAATCTTAGATATTAGGTACATAAAGTGTTTTTGTCCAACGTGTAAATCGAACCCTCGACCTCCGAAACTACTACTAGCTACGTCGTGAAATTGGTGTTTGAGGTAATTATTAACCAAAATAAATAAAAATAAAATCAACAACTAACACACATAAATACAAACAAAAAAACCTATTTCAGTTTCTCAAACTTTATACAAATCAGCTTAAAATGCAGCACAAAAACTAAGTCATTTATCATTATTATAATACCGACCATTTCGTTCTTGTCATCCCATCGTCCTTTTCACCATCAAACAAACCATACTTACTCGGAAATCCCTCCATATAACATAACACCATGTCAACAAAACATAAATCGTGAGTTACTTGCCTAATTACATATATACGTAATCCTATGACAAGCTTCGTGGACGAAATGTTTAACAAACCATTGAATATATCATTTGTACGTTAAATTTGAAGCCCATTTAGTTTAAATGTAGCAGGTATGAGCATGTTATTATATGTTTCCCGCTTAGTTTATAGACTAATACGCAGGAACATTGTTTTGATATTATACAAAGATTACTCGCAGAGTTTTGCAGTCTACTATTCTTGTTAACCCCTCGTGCTAAGCTAAAATGCTTGTGTTACGAGTGGTTTCACGTCAGTAGTGCAATGCGTGGGGTTCGAACCGGCGACCTCAAGATCACAAGTCCGACGCCCTAGCCATTAGGCTACGGCCGCTTATTATCTTATATTTTTTCAATTATCTTAGGAAAACTTACAGCTACCATTGTTAGTAGCGATATACAAGTTTTCACAAATAGTACTAATGAATATAACAAAAAATGTAGTAGACAGCGATTAGTTAGGTTGACAATAATAAGGAATACAAATAGCACAGTAGTATCAATATATCACAAAAATATACGCACATAAATACACTTATACAGGGTTATTTTTAAAACACCAAGAATCTTTCAGGGGGTGAAACGGAATGGGACGAATGGAACAGCTGATTTTTTTCGCGATTTCAGGGTTGGTCCCATAGTAAAAGTTGTTTATAGGTAATCATCAGTACATTCACCCCCTGAAAGATTGTTGGTGTTTTAAAAATAACCCTGTATTCTTAGTGTGTATATGCGCTTACAATCTTATGTATACTTTTACATACAAAGACAAATGAAAAGCATAATTATACATGCTACTCGACGTCAAAGCAGGTTTCGCACATTAGTTTCTTTATCTAAAACTAATGATAGTAATTGTTGATATATCATGGTTAAGTCTAGCGTGCTCTACAATGTGCGAAGTGTACCCTCCACCTGGTTGGCCTGAAAAGATGTCCTGAAAATACTCAAATTCATAATTTCGTAATCCCCCGACTGCGAGCGGTCCGAGTTCTAGATGGGGCGGCTCTTGCGCAGTTTGCTTAGTTTGTAGTTCTTAACCCAATTGCTGACGCTGGAGCACTGTTCGTCTTTATGAACGGTGAAGTAGCAAAAGCCTCGTGACTAACTTCGTTCATCTGTCCAGGTTTCCGTAGTATTATTATGTAATACTCAAGGAAACGCAGCTGCCGTTCTGTCGAACACACTTGCTATAGATGATGATATAACAATTCGGGACCAATGGCTTTTATGTATTTTTTGAGGCGCGGAAGGTAGACGCTTAACTGACCAGAACCGAAAATAAATATTACAATTAACACAAAGATTTATTGTCGAGTGTGGGAATTGAACCCACTAACTCTAAGACTTAAAGAAAGAAAGAAAGAAAAATCATTTATTGCCAATTATAGACACAAAAATATTAAATGAGAACATAAGGAGGTACACAATAAAAAATAATGCATTGACTTATGGTGGTTTTTGTAGGAGAAATAGAACGTACTGATTGCAATAGAATAACGCACACGTGCTGCTAAAAGTCGGTCAGAAATAAAATCGGAGCATCACGACCGATCCGATTGTCGGTTTTATGGAACGTCCGGAAATTTATGCGTTAACGCACACTATTGGCCACCGACAGTTGGCCACTTGCACTTGCCAGGAGGAAACATCTGCCCGATTATCGGCCCTATAAAAAGTAGGGCGTGTGCACGCTTATGGTACAAAACATGTAGTGTGTTCAAATGGCTAGCAGCTCAGCATATAGTTACAGCCGCGAGGCGACTGCAACGCTGATTTTCAGCTGCCTGCCCAAGTGAGTCACAGATAAGTAACTAATAAGATAGATAATTGAGTACTTTTTGATAAGTTACAAATAAAACCTATGTTAAATGTGGTCAAAAACATATTGTAATATCGAAAACACAAGTATTCATATAATTAATCAATAAAATAAGCAATAATACGCACAGAAGTTGTCTTAGAAATATGCCGTTTCATGTCATAATTCAACGTTTATTGTACCACCGAAGTAGTCGTTTATAAAATATTAAATATACGGCACAATTTCGAGAGTACAAATTTATTTCGTAATAATTTTACTGAAATTGCTTTACAAAAAAGGATCAAAACCATACATAAAAGACTATCATCGTTCATAACACTTCCTTATACACAACCGATGATGATCAAAATTACACGCTATCAACAAAAATTACTCATTTCCTAACAAAACTTAATGACACATCACACTTTAACTAATTATAAAAAACGAACTGTATAAAAATGATATTAAAGAACATTTTTGTTAACAGAAATATATCACTTCGTTCCTTTTTACTCAAGGCGGTTGAATTGCGTTCTTTATATAAAAAAACCTCCCGCCTTCATTTGCGACATTAACGCGCAAATTATGCGCCTGAGGCGATAACAACATATCGGACGATCGCCGCAAATCGCTTCCAATAACATTGATACACAGACCACTTAACTGGGATGATGAATTGTTGGAAATAAATCAAGAAAGTTAATATTAGCCTTCGAGTACGTAGCCAATTAAGTAAATAAGGCAATCATTAAGGTATTTTTCGTTTAAAAATAACTGACAAGTTTGATGATAAATTCTTTGTGAAATATGTTAATTACACTTTTATATTATACATTATGTCATTCGTGAGTATTTTTAAGAAGTTTTCATACATATTATAAGCTATGGGACGGGAATATGTAATTAGCCACGAGGTTTTAGCTACTTCGCTGGGCATAAAGGTAAGCACATTTTAGCTTTATTGATTGAAAGTAAAATTATATCATTTAATTTTCGCCATTTCAACAAATATTCTTTTGTTGCCGTATAAACAAGGTAATAAAATGGTAATGTTAATACTTGCTATTATTTTTGAGCACGTGATAAATATACCCAAGAACACAATCCTTCATCATCAGCTTGAATTAATGCTATTGCAGCGACTACGATTTTGTTAGCAGATCAGTTAGTAAACTGAATGTTTCTGTCCCTACGCATGTAATAAATAACGTAACAAAACTCAAGGCTATCGGCGATCCCACTATGATGTGACTTCAGATTATCGTATCGTTTACAGCGTTGTACCAACTAACTCTCGTTCGCGGCTTTTTAGCAGTGATATTATTAAAAACTCGACAAATATTGAGAGCAGCTAGAGACGACAGTCGTTCAATGATTAGTTAATCGTTACTACATAGTGGAAACACAAGCTTAACCTATTTACCAAGGCACGGACACTTTAATCAATACATTTATTACCTGGATACATAATTTTACAACATCATTATCATGTAGAAACTTCAATTCGTAAATTCTGTTTGAAATAAGTAAACTAGTCTGTCCTAAATTATTATTAAGATTTTTCAAGCATGTTAATGTATCGTCTCAAATGTAAGCGGCTCATCCGATCAACAGGTCTGACAAGAAGTAATCGCCGTTCCACCGATCAGTGTGCCGTATTTTATGTAAAACTACATCCTTAACGCGATTAGTGTGCCGCTTTTTGTAGCTTTTCTTAATGAGGATAATGTTTTTGTTTGTTAGGAAAAGTGTTGATTAATTGATTGGTAATTTTTATCTCTTTCTTATTTCAAAAGCATTAGGAGTACCAATATTTTCTTTGCAAACACATAAATAGGGATCCAAACACAAAAACAAAAATAACCAAATTGGTCGAGTCGTTTCTAACTTATGAATGTACACTAATTACATACATTTTAGCGATTTTTTTTTTATGTTGATGGATAGGTATCAATCACTTTAACACATCACCTGCTCATGTCAGCCATGATATACCTATACTCTGTTGAAATAAATCAAATTTAAATGTCTGTTTGTAATGTAAATAATTATATTGGTAAATAATGACAAAAACAAAATAAAAAACCGGTTATACGTCGGTATCGGCGTGTCCGACGATTGAAGAGTTTTTGACTGGTTAGTGCTGAGTAGATAGTAAGTAAATGTTATAAGGTATAATTTAGGCTATTTTTAATTCTGACTATCTACTTGTTTGTTATATATATTTCGCATTATCTCCAAAATGGTAGTATTAGTTCAGACGGGACTTGAGCTAATAAAATCTTGATTTCACGCAAACAAAGCCGCGGGCAGCAGCTAATTCACAAATAAAATCAATCATATTCTTCACACCTCCATTGCAATCAGTTTCATTGATAAAAACCAGTAATAAAATATCAGACCCAATAATAACATTATAAAGTTTTACTACAAATTTTCAATTCTATGTAATTTCTCACATATAATATGAATATATTATTCAATAAATTTTGAAATTGCAATATTATTGCGGTCATTTAATATATGTTGTTAAATTATAAATCAGTGCACATGTATTGATCGTATGAGGAGTATAAAGCTGTTAGCACATTAGAGTCGAGGTGCAAACCCGCGGTAAACGTTGGGCGAAGGAACCAATTAGCATTAGCGTTTTTTTACCGACGGCGGGAACTGTATTATACCAGTTCGTTTACGTCCACTGCTGGAAATGAGCCTCCTCGTAAGTCCATCGTTGAAGGATATGGACATTATCACGTTTAGCAGCCGGATTGATCATCGCAGTAAGATAACGAGTATTCTTTAGCTGATAAATGCTGCTGCCCATTAATCAGGTGTATGACCCTTAGTTGCTTCGTACCTGACACCCAATGGAAGACATGGGGTGGTCTATTCTTAGCCGGACACCACACAACTTTAAATAGCCTCCGATGACCCTGTAGACCCGAAGTCCGAGAGGCCCGCGAACTGTAAAGTAGAGCGACAGTTGCACAAAACTCCACTTAAGAAACTTAAAGCCATAATCCTTCAATCTCCCCGTCAGCGACCGTCCTGAGCCGAGGTCCAAGTCCCACAGAGGACGCCCTCTTGCGCAGATTGCTTAATTTGTTATGTTTAAACCATTTATCTAGGCTGGAGCTCTGCTCGCCTTTATGCCCGGTGAAGTAGCAAAAGCCTCAGTGCCGAAAAAAAGAAAAAAATAACTTTATATTTTCTATCACAATGCCAAATAGAACTAATCCATTGATGTCATGTTCTGGTCTATACATAGGACACAAAGTTGACCAATTTCGAATCAGCGCAGCGTTATTTTTTTGATGAATCTTGGAAAAAAGTATGATAATAAAATCTTTAATTTTGGAACATTAGAAACTGACAATTTGATACATATAGGTGAATGTTTGAGCTCGTCAAATTGATGTCATGATCTTGCTAATAATCATATTTAGGAGGCAAAGTTAACCAATTTCAAATGAACGGTAGTTTTTTGAATGAATCTTTGGAAAACATTATGATAGAATATTTAATTTTATTATCTGAACTTAAAAAACGGACAATTTATTTGTTACACATAATATGTAAAAAGTTAAAACTAATTTTAAGAATGGCATGTTTTAGTTCCTTAATAGATTTCAATATGTATATAAGCTAATTTAAGTGTTTCCTTAGTATTCCTTTTGGCTTCGTTCTGTTATATAACAGTACTAAGAGTTTTCACCGCAACTTATTTATCCTTTTAAATTTTAGAAATATCTTTCACGCATTATCAACTTTAAAACAGATGCAGTTACTTTCGGACAGACACACAATTTTAATTTGTATTATTTTTTAGCTGTGTTGTTTTCATTGATATTTTTTCTTCTAGACGCTATTTTTTTGCTTTTCTTTAACCATTGTGATAAATATTTCCTTTTCTATAAATTCTAAGCTTAGGCACAAAATAAAATTTCATAACCAAATCTACCACGAAATTTAATTGAGAAAAAAAAAGTTAATAGACGACCCGAAATAAAAATTGTATTCCTGTACATTTCTCGTTTTGCTCCACAGACAACTTAAATTAAAGATAACTCGTGAATAACCAATTTTGATCTTCAAGTTCTTAAACTAACTACGTTATATATTTGTTATTAACCACAAGCTGCTACTTCATTAGACAACATTCGTGGTGTAGCTATAAGTATTGCTTTCAGTCGCGTTGGTTGTGGCACATGACAAGAAATCTTTGTGTAAAATCATTCATTTAATAGCGGATCTGGTTGGTAGACGAATACTCTCTTTGCCTGGGAATGCGCGTTAAGCCGTTGTACCCAATTGTTGTAGCATTCATAAGAATTGTATACCATGGAACGGGCAGCACCGTTTCCTCGTCTTACTCACACGCTTGCCAAGCGTGGTGACTATTTCAAATAACACCCCTAATGCCTATGCCTACAGGCCTATGCTCAGCAGTGAACGTAATAAGGACTGATAATAACTGGGCAAGAACAAATAGCCAGAGAAACTAATGCTTATGTTTATACTAACGATGATATTATTATTTGCGTTGATCGATAGTTTCCAACCATGTAATTTCCAATTGTTTCGAAGTTTGACTTCTTTCGGAATCCTCTACTAGGTATATTCTCGATTTTTATAGAGTAATGTAGCAGGGGCACTTACAGCGTCACTGGTATAATGGATGCAGCAGATGGTTCAGTTGGGCTTCTTCCTTTCAACCTTGACGGTATTCTTTTTACTCTCTTTATTTAGTTGCTTATTCATGCGTTACCTATTACAATATTTTTTGGCTCTATAAAGTAAAAAAAATGTTTAAGAAATTTAACCATATTTTAGTTAAGGATTTCCAAATAAATAAATAGAGAGCGGACTGATAAGCATAAATAATATTTTATGTCAACTATTAAAGCTAAAGCATACGTATTTTGGGAAGAGGACCATACTAAGCAGTTGATATCTACTGACTGATAATGATGAGGATGCGTTGATAAGAAGCAACGTCTATAAGTCTTTTGGTCTATGATCAAAACACGGTGAATAGTAATTCTTTGGGAACAGTCAGCAATTTCAATTTAAAACTAGATTCATTTGCATTTCCCTCGTTATAATTTTGTTTTGTTGTTTAATTTAGAGAACGACGGTTCTTCTAATATACATTGAGTTTTATTGAAATATTTTCCTTATGGCGATTAGGAAATGGGAGAGTGAAACAAAATGAATAAATTTTAGTATTAGTTTTCATCATAATTTAGCCCTGAAGCTTAGCTATATGGTGGTGGGTCTTAGGAAAGACCACTCCATATTTTCCCATGGGTTTCGTTATGATAGGCAGAATCATCCATTAGCTCAAGGATACTCACCATCTTTGTGCGATCACTAATCCGCCTGCCTAGCGTGGTGATTATGGCAATATCCCTCAACGACTCTGACTTGTCAAGGCCTGTTAAGTGGAGGCCCATGTTCAGCTGTGGACGTCAATGTGCTGATACAGTACAATACAATAGCCCAGAACTATCTTTAACTTGAACTTTAGTCAATTACCAGCTTGATTGTAGTACACTTATTAGAACAGAACACAGAAAACTTACAAACACACAAATATTTATTTACGTTCCAAAATTGCTGCAAATCAGTTTAAAAAAAACGCAATACATATTCTAGCCACAAATTCAGAATTGGACTTGGTTATCTAATCTGAAAATTGAGCCTAAATCCTAACGCCCCACAACATAGACACCTTTTTGAATATTTCACTCCAACACTAAATAATTCACTCGCCAGCAATAAGGAAGGAAGCGTAATTTCTTCACGATCGTTATCACGACGCAACACCGTGCAGGATGCTCCTAATGAATCGCAATTCCAAATAAAAATTTAAAACGCGACCGTTTTGTTCGAGCACTTTTCAAGGTACGAAAAATGCATTTGCAATGTTATGAGGGAACTGTGGAATATTAATGCTATGAATGTTTTTATTACAACTTTGAAATACGGTTTGTTTTTGCCGAAATTGTAGGAAATATTTGACTTTGGCTTCACGGGTGGCACAGTGGTTACGATAAGCTTTTGAGACCTGGTCTTCTGGTTTCGACAACCTGGGACAATGATTTGTGTGAACCACAAATTATGGTTCTGTGTTTGAGTGTGCTTTGTGTCCGGGAATTATGTGTTTTTAAAGTTCCCCGCGACACCGGGATTTAATACACAAGTGAGGAAGTGTTCTTAAAAAAAAACTTATCAAGGGAATCTTGGGCCGGCCATACACGGACTGACTTACTGCTTGAGAAGTAATCCAGTGATTAACATTCATGGACCCCTCTAGCAGTCATAGTCGACAGCGACTGCATGTTCCCTTTAGAGACGTGTTTTAAAAGAGATTGATAAATTTTGATGACCGGTTGGGTTTCCAACGTAGCCGAATGGTAAAGGCATTAAGGGATTAAGCTAAGATGCAGGTTCAAATCCTACCGGTGGTCTAAATACTTAATCTCAATTTTGAAATTTAGCGACTGCTTGACCGAACGGCAAATCACCCTATTAAAATTATTCTAAATGAACTTCTACTATTCTCATAGTATGCCAAATAATCGTCGCTCTAAATAAACGTTATGCTAAACGAAATTATGCGGAATTTTAACTTTGCCAAATAAAATTCTGCCACCTTAAAAGTATGCCATTGTAAATTCGGACCTATAAACATTCGACCAAACAATAATTATACTAAATAATTTTTATGCCTTAAAAATGTTCGTTTATAGAAGATTATGCCAAGTGTGTTATGCCAAATATAATTCGGAGGATTAGCAGTATAAATATTAAAGTTACATATTCAAGTCATAGTAATTTTCTACACACTGTAATAATTCGTATTCTCCCAACTTGTATAAACTAGAAAACGGCTCAACCAACAACAATAAAATTTAAAACTCCTAAACAAACATAACTTCTTGACCCAAATTTTGAAAAGGTCAAACTTTCAAGTGGCAGTTATAAACGAAACTATTGATAAGTGGATAGTTTCCGAGTTCGTTGGGGACATACGGTGTGACAGTCCACACGTCAGCTACCCCAAAGTTAGGGGTGTGCGACGAATATGAGATTAAGATGGGGTGTAGTCAGGGAGATGAGAACTGGCCACTTGTTGATAAAACTTCTATATTCTATATTTGTGTTAAATATCAACAATATCCATTTGGTGTTATTATATGGTGTATTTTATCCGAATGAACCAATTTCAAAATGCACTATAGAAATCTTTCATTTTTTATTATTTTTTTTTGTCCGGCTGCATTTATCTACGCATTCCCACCGCCGCTGCAGCGTTACCGCGCTGGCGGAGGGATATGTGGGACTCGCACTCTCCATAGCGGTGGTATGCTACTCATACCACGAGGACAACACCCTAAACCACTAAAACCCCCCGGACACTCCTCCGTCAGCCGTTGGTGAGGGCCGGGTACGCTTAGTAATCCGGCCCTCCAACGTCACCCGCGGCCAAATTGGCACCACCGGCTCTCCTGACAATATTTGCCCAAATTATAGGGACGCCTGGAGTGTAAGGCGTACTTCTTATGGGTCGGCATCGAAGGGAGCAGGGCCCATGTGCCCCACTAAAAAAATGATAGGCTATATTTCATTTTAAAATACTCACGGGCGGGGGAAACCGCAACCGGAATTTAGTAAAGTTTATTTTTATATACAACATTTTAAACAAATAAAGTAGACATGCGCAAAATGTGTCAGTAAAAAGAAATGAATGAAGTATATCTTTTGGCTCAATGAAGTAGTCCACTGATTTAGTTCAGTACTTCATTTAGTTCAGCAAATCACAACGAATCAATGAGATATAGACATGCGCAAAATGTGTCATTGAAGTATACTTCATTTGAACTAAGTGAACTATATCACTCATTTACTTCACTAGTTCAGCTTATGAACAAGATTCATTTGAATCAGTTTTCGCATGTCTTTCAAACGATCATCGAATTCATTTACTTCACTAGTTTTCAGTTTATGAACTAGATTCATTTGAATCAATTTTCGCAGGTCTTTCAAACGATCATCGATCGTGCAATGAACTAACAACGAGAATGATTATATTGTTTTGTATTAGTTCTTTATGTTTTTTTTTTAATTATAAGTACCTATAGCTTTAATTTAAAAGCATTAAGTTATATTGTGTACGTATTATATTGAACATAAGAATTTTAACACTGTGAACTAAATGGACTAAACTGAACTATTGAAGTATATGAATCTGCACTGAACGAAAGAGATACAGAGTGATTCCAACTACTTCAATTGAAGGATTCATTCGCGAACTACACATCTCTAAAATAAAGACCATAGGCCAGTTTACAGCAGTGAGAGATTGACCATTCAGTAACAAGTTAGAAGGTCAGTAGTAACAATGTGCTACGGATGTGTTGAAACAACGTTCAACTTTAATACTTATAACTTGTAACTCAGTTATTGATGCTTTACTATTTAATCTTCCTTATTGATTTAGAGGAGTACTTCAAGAGCCTTCTTAGTATTAAGTAAAAAATGCTTTAAGACATCCAGCCTTTACGTATTTTTTAACTTTTTTTTTTTAAATTGATGCTCTTTACAATCAGAATAAAAAATATCTTAAAACTAAACATTTAAACAACACTATGTGCATACTACATAAACTAGATTATCCTACTAATATTATAAACGCGAAAGTTTGTAAATATGGTAGAATGGATGGATGTTTGTTGCTCTTTCACGCCAAAACTACAAAACGGAATTGGCTGAAATTTTGCACCGGGGTAGGATATATTATGGATTAACAAATAGGCTTAAAACATCACGCTCCGAGTCACTGGAGCAGAGTAACGCGGGGCGCAGCTAGTAAAATGTAAATACATAAACTTGTACTAGTCAAAATTACAATGTAAAAAAACTTAACTTAATATGATTTTATTCTTATTCGTATGAATTAAACTAGGTAACTAACAGATGCTACCTGTGAGTGCTGCTAACTGTAGGATATTGCACATGAAGCTGAAGATATTGTTTGTTTATTTGCTTAAACTTGCAACACTTGCAACACACATCATCCAATCACTCCCTTCCACACCCACCCACACAAACCCACTCTCACCCACACACACCTGCACTCAACCACACACACACACACACACACACACACACACAATCGACAGTGCGCAAAATTTATGTAAAACTACAAATTATTGTTTATTCTGTTCTTTTTGTCTTACCTTTTTATTACTTCTTTTTATTATTTTGTACATTTTTACCATACATACATACTCGTATTTAAGATTAATAACTTATATTAAATGTATAACTTGAGGAAGGGCGGAGCATCCTAACACAAGCAAACTACTTGCTTAAAAGGATGCTCCTCACTGTAAACTAGTATAAGTTATTTAAGTTGTTGTAATAAAACATTTTTAATTTTTTTTAATTTTTAAACGCGGTAAATTAAGGAATTACTGGACCGATTTAAAAAAATATTTCAGAGTTAGATACATTTTTTATAATGGAGGTTTTTTTTTTCGGCTGGACTTCCGTATGTAGCCAAGAGCCTTTTGCTATTTGACCGGGCATAAAGGCGAGCAGGGCTTCAGCATTATAAAATGGTAATGGAGATACCGCAGGAACGTGAGCTACGCGAGTGAAACCGCGCGTGGGAAGCTAGTGTATTGTCATTGTCAGTTATGTAACAAAAGTATAAAACATTGGTCCATTGCGTCTTTGATTCAATCACAGCTCTCAGTTTGTAGTTTTAAAAGAATCGCACGTAACCTCCACTGCTGAACATGGGTGAAGGGAATTGCTGTATTCACCACGCTTAGCAAGCGGGTTGGTGACCACAGTTGTAATTATGTTGTAATACATGGGATTATTTGAGACAGGTGATATGATATCAGTCGAGGGTAAATAATCAAAACTTAATTTCTTTTTTTTAATATAATAATACATTTAACTTTAAAAATACCTACATTGTTTTAACAAATAAAAATAACTTCTTAAAATAAATATATTTCAAAGTTTTTATTTTTATACTATCAAGGATTTCAGGAACTTGTAGGTATTTTATAAGGAAACTATTTCCACGATCGCACCACAGAGGGAGCCATGTGTTCTCACTTCCGGCGGATGCGAGTTACCGGAAACCGGATGTGCCCCCACCCGACTAATGGATCGAAAGGGCGATGATAATATCTCGATAAATGTTGAAAATTTACTATAAAGAGTTTTTTTTTTATTATTAGCCAGTAAGTGTTTCACTTTTAGTTAATACTCGCCTTTCGGTTTCACCTGAGTAGCTCCAGTACCCGTAGGAACTACATATTTAAATACAGTGCAACCTTAATATAACGTAGCTCAATATAACGATTTCCTCGATTTAACAAATTTTTCGTAATACCCTTGAATTGTCCATAAGAGTCAATATAAAATATACCTTTACATTGCGAACATTTTTGCGAACATCCTCTTTATAACGAATTTTCAACTATCAAGAAAATGTATAAATACCTCTAATTAACGAATTTTGTCAACCCAAAACCTTTATATAAAGTTCCCACCAATGTATGACTCTTAATCTCATAGTATGTGATTCATGTCGCGACATGTTTCGACACGCTTTTGTTCGTAAAACAATCATATTCCTCTTTATAACGAATTTTAGTCCAACCTAACCTCAACATAACAAACCTCAGTTCAACAAATTACTTGATATAACGAATATTTTCTTGTTCCCCTCCGATTTGTTATATCGAGGTTGCACTGTATATAAGTTACAGTCAAAACTTATAATCGGTCAAAACCACTTTGTGTTTTTTTTTCTGACGGACATGCCACAACTTCACGGGAGGCATCTGAAAATCCTCAGAAAAAAATAATCATCATGCATCATTAGATACAGGTAGTTCCATTCAATGCTGAAACAAAGAATGCGAGTAAGCCAATAAGTCATCCGGATTTCACTTAAAGGGACGTAAGAAGGGCTTGAACACATTGTAGCAAATGTTGGAGCTATCACCCGTTGCTCATTGCTGCTCAAGATTTACTTAGCATAATTAAACGTTATAGTAGTTAATCTTTGAAAAATCTATTTTCATAAAATTATGTATTTCATCATTCTCCTGCCCTTATCCCAATTTTTTTTGGCGTCGGCGCAACATGTCCGACATCTCGACAGTTACCCCCTTTCTATCCATATCATCGTTTATACATATAGTCCATCCATCGTTTCTTTGGTCTTCTACTACAGCCATCTCTTATAGCCATCGACATACATACCTACTCAAAACTTTGCTCATAAAATTATATATTACCATTATTTATTTTTTATAAAGATCACTAGCAGGGTTTTGCAGTCTACCAGTATTCATGTTAACCACTGATAAATACATAAGCTAAAATGCTTGTGTTACGAGTGGGTTCACGTCGGTAGTGAAATGGGTAGGGATCAAACCGGTGGCGTCCACGATCACAAGTCAGACACTCTAGCAATCGGGCTATGCCCACTGCCTATTTACTATTTAGTCACTGCCTATTTACCTTAATATATCCGGCAATAGGGAAATTAAACCACCTTATGCCGCGGGGGACTTTACAAACACTCAATCTAAGGACATAAAGAACACCTAAACTCAGAGGAACTACCTGTGTTTCCCACAAATAAGAACCTTCCGATACCCTCGTAGACCCGAAGTCCGAGAGGCCCACGAACTGTTAAGTAGAGCGACAGTTGCACAAAATTACCCTAAAAAAAACTAAAAGCCTTAAACCCTCAATCTCCCCGTCAGCAACCACCCTGAGCTGAGGTTCCCTGTGGGAACAGGGGACGCCCTCATACGCAGGTTGCTTAGTTTGTAGTGCTTAAACCATTTATCTAGGCTGGAGCTCTGCTCGCGTTTAAGCCCGGTGAAGTAGCAAAGTCTGAAAAAAAAAAAAAACACTAATAATTGTCGGAATCGAACTCAGACCGGTCTCAGAAGCACTGAGCCACCGATGCATTCGTTATTATAATTCCATCTAAAAATAAGAAACCAAAATCTTCGAACCAACCCACACCCACAATTAATACTCAATCTGTACGAATCCTTAATGGGCGTATACGTCGTGACGTCACAGAATGGACAGTTGCGAATTTATATGGACAGATAGATTTATCGGCAGTCGTGCATCAAGTCACGTGGGTGGTCTACAGTACTAGGAGTTCTCGATCCTGTTTTAGTTAAGAAGCTTCGAACAATGGATCGTTAAAATGGTACTTAGTTTTTTACTTCACAGTGGCTTTTGAAGGGTTATGAGTTTAGGTGTCTATGTAGGGGAAAAATGACCAATTATTGGCACTATAAGCGACATCGGTAAAATAAATATTGTTTATGAAAATAATACGCCTTTTTAAGAGAAGATAATAGTAAAAAGTAACAATAGGGATATTTTTTCACGTTAAATTGTTCGAAAACCATTTTTTTATTAATTATTGTACAAATAAAAACAAAATTTTCTCCATTTTTATTTGATAGAAGGTTTTGCCATAGTCACCACGCTTGGCAGGCGGGTTGTTGACCGCAGTGTAATATTGTGCCACACAAGGAAACGCTGCTGCCCGTTCCTTTAAATACGATCATTATAGTTAGATTATGTTATAATAATTGTCCTAAAATTTACATACATAATCCAACATTTTCATTTAAATATCACTTCAAGTGTTGCCATTTTAAAAAGAATAACCATAGAAAAATATAGGTTAAGTTGATGATTATGAGTTGTTGTTTTTTTTACATTTAACGAAGCTGTGCGAATAATTATTGGTGGAATAGACAGTATCAGCCTGTATAAGTTTGTTTGACCATAACACGTACAATACAAGTCAGCCTGTATACGTCCACTGCTGAAAATGGGCCTTCTCTCTAACAGACTTTGGAAAGCCAGGGTCGTTGAGGGATGGGCCAAGTTGCTTCGTGTACCCGGCCCCCGCCAACGACGGATCGAAGGAGTGTCCGAGGGGTTTTAGAAGTGTAGGGTCCTCTCCTCGTGGTATGAGTAAGCATACCACGCTATGGAGAGGGTGAGTCCCAAATATCGCCGCCAGCGCGCGAATACGCTGCAGCGGCGGTGGGAAAGCGTAAATGCATTGCAAAAAAAAAGGGTCGTTGAGGGTTATTGCCTTAATCACCACGCTTGGCAGGTGGATTGGTGATCGCAGTAAGATGGGAGTAGCTTTGAGCTGATAGATGCTGCTGCCCATCCATCAGCTGTATGTCCCATAGTCACCTATTACGACACCCTTGGGAAGATATGGGATGGTCTAGTCTAAGACGGAATGGCTAAGTATCTCAAATGTAGCAATAATAGCTACATATGAGACACTTAGCCATTCCATCTATGTGAATATTGTGCTTCTGCTCCTATATTTCTACTAATATATTCTTCTTCTCTTCTTCAACAGCCCGTTTACGTCCACTGCTGAACATGGGCCTCCTCTTAAAATACCTTGGTAAGCCAGGATCGTTGAGGGATATTGCCATAATCACCACGCTTGGCAGACGGATTGGTGATCGCAGTAAGATGTAAACCTTGAGCTGATAGATGCTGCTGCCCATCCATCAGCCATGTGTCCCTTAGTCGCCTTTTACGACACCCATGGGAGGACATGGGGTGATCTATTCTAAGCCGGAAACCACACGGCCTAAATAAACATATAATATATTTCCTACCAACATTATAAACGCGAAAATTTGCAAAAACTATAGAACGGATTTGTCTGAAAGTTTGCATGTGGATAGTTTATAAGGTGGATGAACATGTAGGCTATATAGTCTGGTCAACATGTACCCTTTTGGGTGAAATTTTTGTATAGTCTCCGAAAATTACGATCAAGGTGTCATTCGATTCGGAATATTATGTAGAAAGTTTAAGAAAAAGTTCCAAAAGGGGCCGATAAAAATTGCAAAAGTTATAAACAATTTAAAAAAAATTAAGGCTTTGGTTTTTTTTGAATATCTTATTTATTAGTTCTTGTCTGAGTGACAAATCGCGAGCGGAAGCCAGACTACCCGCTTTTAGCGCTATTTTCAGGGCTCCGTAAAAATTATAAATATTTAAGATACAGTTCCGAGAGGCAGAATTTTTCTTTAGGAAATTTCCTCCTCTTTTCAGATTTTTTTTCAAATTTCGAATATCTTTAATAGTTTTCGAGATATTAAAAAAAACCAAACCCCTACTTTTTATTTTTTTAAATTGTTTATAACTTTTGCAATTTTTATCGGCCCATTTAGGAACTTTTTCTTAAACTTTCTACATAATATTCCGAATCGAATTACACCTTGATCGTAATTTTCGGAGACTATACAAAAATTTCACTCAAAAAGGTACATGTTGACCAGACTAATAAAATATCACGCTCCGACCCACATGAGCAGAGTGACGCCGGTAAAACCGCGGGGCGCAGCTAGTATTAAAATAAATATACAAATTTCATTTTTTATTTCTCTATTTCGTCTATCAAGCTGAAGGTATACATTATCATTAAAATCACAAAAACTTTATGGAAAAATACGTCTAATTAAAAGACAACAATTATTAGGTCAACTTGTTTATTTCCCTGATTTTTTTGGAGCCACGTGTAACGTTGGTAAGGGAAAATCTAGGTAGAATCTGAACAAAATGCGGGCAGGGGAATTAATTCAGGCACCGGTATCGCATTCCTTTGTACTCCTCTTTTTGCTAACGACAGATAAATTCCTTCAGAGTTATCTGAAATTAGGTCGAGCGAATATAATACCGTTTGTGCCCTGTTCAATACCATTACGGAATGCACTGGTTATAATCCCGGACTTAGATTCACCGGGAATTCCCGGACTTTAAAATAATTCTTAATATACACCATCAATTGCAGTGTTTATAAGGAGTGATATCTTTATAAATATTGATAGAAAGTATGCTCGAAAATATTGCTTCCAAATATGTGGGTAGTTCATGTTTTCAAATTGAGCATGTATAGCTGCTACTGATTTTTTCTTCTTATTTTTCTCTTTTTTAAAAAGATTACTAGCAGAGTCTACTAGTATTCTTGTTAACCCCTCGTGCTAAGCTAAAATGCTTGTGTTACGAGTGGGTTCACGTCGGTAGTGCAATGAGTGTGGTTCGAACCGGCGACCTCAAGATTACAAGTCCGACGCCCTAGCCAGTGGGCTACGGCCAAATAACTTTATTTTGATCATTAACGTTTGTTAATACAACGATACACCTGTCTAATCAGATACACATGTACCACCGAATTGTCATTTCAAAAACCTCTATAGTTGTAGTTAACTTAGATTTCTGACTTGCATTCATTGAAAGTGAACCTTCAGTCTTGGAGGTAATGGTATCGATCATCATCATCATCAGCCCGTACAACGTCCGCTGCTGAACATGGGCCTCCTCCCGAGGGAGGGTTTTGCCATAGTCACCACGCTTGGCACGCGGATTGGTGACCGCAGTATTATGTTGTAATACACGGGGAAACGCTGCTGCCCGTTCCCTGGTATACGCTTGTTATAGATGATGTTATATCAATCGGGACCAACGGCTTAATGTGCTTTCCGAGGCACGGAGGGTAGTCCCTCAACCAACCAGATCCGGATAGAAATCTTAGAATTTACACAAAGATTTCTTGTCCGGTGTGGGGATCGAACCCACGACCTTACCCGAATTCTTAAAGCGAGCCAAATACCGCTGCGCTAGCGAGGTTGTCTTTTGTTTCGATACAAACGACAAAAACTTGACGCGGAAAAACTCTTCGGATTGATTGAAAGACTATCCTCCGTGGCCCAGAAGTTGTTGCGGATGGAACCACAAACAACACATTTACGGACTATAACACCACCTTTTTTCTGAGAGAAATTCCTTCACCATTTTGAGGACACATTTCCATTTCCTTATAAGCAAGAAGAGAAACTAACCATTAAAAGTACTCTCTAATACAATTTGAGAGGGTACTGGGAACACAACTACCTTCAAGAAAGGCCTATATGTACGTCGAAAACTAATATTTATATTCAACTAGCTGCGCCCGCGGTTTTACACGCGTTACTCTGCTCCAGTGGGTTGGAGCGTGATGTTTTGTAGCCTATGTGTTAATCCAGCGTATTACCTATCCCGGTGCAAAATTGTAGCTAATTCCGTCTAGTAATTTTGGCGTGAAGGAGTTACAAACATGCATCCACCCATCCATCCATATTTACAAATTTTCGCGTTTATAATATCAGTAGGATATTTTTATTCCGGGAATAAAACGGGATTCTAACCGATGTCAACTACCTTGGTGTCGCTGGAAGATTATTTCAATTTAATATCGAAGGTTCGGCTTTGTTGGTGTGCTAAAGTGGATTGAGAATTGCTACCGATTGAGGTGGCCGATAGGTAATAGGATTCTTTGATGTATACCGCTATTTGTGTTGTAATTTTAACTTGTTGTAATTTTATTACGAATTGTAATTTCCAACTTCGGCTCGAATGTACTAGGTACTGCAGAGGACAAATCATCCTAGCTATTATCTTTCTTTCGCAGAAAATACATATATCACACCTATACCTATACCTATACCTTATATAAAGTTTAAGAGTTTGTTTCTTTACTAGAACGCGATAATTTTAGATATTTTTTTTTTCAAATTGAACCTAGTTGATCTAATTTGAAAAAATCTTCTTGTGTTAGATAGCACATTTATCGAGGCAGACTAAGGCTTTAATTATTTATGAAGTTGGGTAAAAATACGCGCGGAAAGCCAGTTACAAACAAAGATTTGCGAGTTTTGTGACTTCATATACGTTTAATTTACTGTCACGAATCACAATTAGACTTAGAAAAACTATCCATGTGCCACACAAAGAGTTGTCCGGAGTGGAGAGATTAAGCTGGTTATAGTATTGTTAATTATGTACCTACCATTTTATCTTACAACAACGTGTTATTTTTTTTTCTGTTGGTACATGGTTTACGCATTCCCACCGCCGCTGCAGCGTATTCGCGCGCTGGCGGTGGAATATGTGGGACTCGCCTTCTCCATAGCGTGGTATGCTAAACTCATACCACGAGGAGAGGACCCTACACCTCACAACAACCCTCACAAACACTTTTTAAACAATAGAAAAGTCAAAGCGTGGAATAAACTCTCAGAAAGCGTAATTTCAGCCCAAAATGTGAACCAATTCAAAAATAGACTCGACAAACATCTCAGCTGCAATAGAAACTAGTGGAGAAGAGCAGGATACAGGCATTTATTTATCAGTTGAATCAACTGCTTGCCTAATCACAAATAATAATAATAATAATAATAGTCCTTCCATAGACCCAGTTTTCTTCATCCACTAGCACCCATACCCATAGACCAACATTTTGTTTTGATCCATATTATGCAATAGCATTATACTAACGGGGGATTATCCTTGGATGCATTTTTAAAGTGTTTATAGAGATAATCGTCGGTTGGTGTCACACAACATTTAGATTAAACTTGTCTAAAGGGCCACTGCGAGTTGGCTTCGGCCCCCCGCATGCTTTCCAAAGGTCCGGAGCTCCATAGCTCCGAGATAATGGTAAAGACATACAATAATAATAATAATAATTGTAAAGGAAATATTGTTAAAATTAATATAATACTGTTATGGACAACTTTTACTAATTATTCATTAACGGTAAGTAACATCTGATTCCATGAATACTTTATTTGAAACGTTTATGAGACTTTGATATTAATTAACGTAATTCCACACAAACATAACCAATTTCGCCAAATTCATAAATAATAAAGATTAATCTCAATTTATCCACAAAAACAAGCGTTATTAAGTAATTACGATAAAATTAAAACCTCAACATCATTAACAGAAAGAAACCCATTTCTTGCATCTGCACAAAATTAATAAAATATAATAATTAATCTACAATAAGGCCGCAAGATTATCGTAATGATATCTGAATTGCTTAATTTAAAATGAGGTAAGAATATTGGTATGTGGTCTAAAGTAGAAGAATATAGAGGTTTTGAGAAGAAATAATATAAATAATGTCTTCGAAACAAGTCTGTTATGCGAAACAAAACTTGACTGTCTGAAAAACCAAAAATTCAATTAAAAAAAAAACTTATATAACTATGGAACTTAGCTTACTTTCCTAGTTAGTGTAATTAAGGTATTTTTCGGACATATGTAGTCAGCCGTGAGACTATTGCTACTTCACCGGGCATAAAGGCGAACAGGGCTCTAGCTATATTAAATGGTTTAAAAATAAAGTTTTTAAACAATATGTCCAGCGCACTAAGCAACCTGTGCAAGAGGGCGTCTCTTATAGTACTTGGACCTTGGCTCGGAGCGGTCGTTGACAAGAAATTGAGGAATTATGACATAGTTTTTGATGGGAGTACCTACAACTGTGCTAATGAAGGTTGGAACTAAGTTAAGTACGTACATTTATTTTGAAATGTAAAGCATAATCAAATTACAGTGCAATAATTAAAATAAAATTATTTATACCCGCTTTATACTTAAACTTAAACCACAACATAATGGGCGGCCTATATCAGATACTAAAAATTATATCATCAGCCAATTTGCTAATTATCCCTTCTGGGTAGACCGCTGCTTCCAATTAACGGATGAAAATTATTGTAAAATGGCATCTTGATGCCTATTCGACTCTCGTCTGGGCCATCTGGGGCAGGCTGTTACATTTGTTGATTAACTTAGTTAAAATTAATCTAAGTCGTTTGGCTTTTGTGTTGGAAGGTAAAAACGAAAAGTAATTTTATCCGCCTTTTATTATGATTCGGTTTGTGATTTTACTTTTAATGTCATTTGGATGTAGTGTAAGTGTAGTATAGTGGACTTTACTACGATTTTCTAATAAATAAAATATACTGTAGTACCATAAGATAAACTACTTTAAACAATAGGCAAACAGTTTAATACTACACTCGATGCTAGGAGCACTATACTCTTAAATAGGCTACTATTTATAACCTGTGGCAAAGAGAAACGGTGTCTTAAACCCATCTCGCCATCTTGATGACGTAATTTAGATAGCGTCGACGTTTTTTTTTTTATTTTAAGGTAGGAGAAATACAGTATGCCACAACTAAATAACATTATTGATTGGTGTTGTGTACCTGTGTGTGAGTAATGTCATCAGAGCTAGCGGGAAGAAGGGAAAAGGCCAGGAAAGATCAGTTAGATAGGAATGACTCCTATCTACCTGATTTTTCCTAGCCTTTTGTCTGGCCAGGAATCATAAATAAACAAATTATTTATTCAATTGCGCTTCTGTAAATATTGGACTGAAAAAATTGATTGATTACCTTACAAAATCTGTATTCTTACATTACCAGCAATAAACCAAACATTGATATGCTATAATAATATGATGTACCCAGAGTTTGTAATTACTATGGGGACAGAACCTTAAGAAAACGCATTCCCTATCTATTGAATACTTTGCCTGTTGACATCAGACGAGAAGAAAATAAATTAAAATTCGCACTTCAGCTAAAGATATATTTATTAGATACTATGTAAAATGTAGGTATTAAGTATATATAGGTGAGATGTAATTGATAGTATGATTATAATAGAGACTCAATGATCTCACAGTTAAACAGCGTAAGCAGTTTTGTAGGGCAATATAATTAGTTTTAAGAAATTTTAAGTGAAATAAAGCATTCATTCATTCATTCATATTGAAAATGAAATTGGCAATAATATAATGGTAGATTCAATTTAAATTAATATTTGATATACCAAATAAATATAAGTAAATTCTTGTTCATGAAAATATGGTCAACCTTTTTTTTAATAAAGGCCTGATTAATCCGTTAACCTTTTCTCCAAATTTAAGTACAGTCCTCCCGACCGATTTACCGACTACGGCGGTCAACCTTTATGGAGATTAGCCGTATGCGCAGGAGATATACCAGGGCATAAATGTGTACGTAAACTGAACTCTCAATTATTTTACTCTTAATATCCAGTGAGTCCGTTCTGCCGCAAGACTGCTTAACGTGCTTTCCGCAACACGGATGAAACACCACATACTTCAAAATTCGTTCTTAGATTTTCTAAATAGAACATTTTATTGCCCGACTCGTAATCTATCCGAGATCCTCGGTTACGGTCGAACCATATAACCGCTAGCCCAAAGAGGCAGTCAAAATCAAATTAACTGCTTAGTGAAGCCTCATATCAACATCTAAAAGAAATCGTAATTCCCAAATAGAAAACCAAACAAAAACAAGGTAACGTCCCCGATTATCTAAACCTTAGCCTAGTCCCCAAGCGATCGTTAGCCAGTGAAAGAAGAAGCCGGAATAATGGACCACGTCAAGACTGTTTTGTACAATAAAACAAAAAGCTTCCATTACCCACCGACTTCTTATTAATCTTGCCCTTTCGTAGTCTCGGTAATGGCAAAAATAAATAAGCCTACCCGCATGGAAATAGCGGTGTTGGAGGGGTCTATTTAGTTGGATAGAAATAGGCGTTGAAGTTAAATAAACGACGGATATGATGGTATAAAAAAAATACTTTAATAGAATATTAGTACAGTTTTTTAAATTGGGCGCAAAAAAATGTATTATTTATTTTTCCTTACTTTTATTTAAACTATCTTTCCGCGCGCGGTTTCTCCCGCGTAACTCTCGTTCCCGTGGAAACGTCATAAATAAATATCGCCTATATTAATCAGTGATAAAGTAGCATTCAAAGAATTTTTAAAATCAGTCCAGTACTTTTTGAGCCAATTCGTTACAAACATACTTACATATAAATCTTTCCTCTTTATTATATTAGTATTTATTTAGTGGAGCGGTCCTTGGAGGCAGATATCTGATGTGCCACATACGTTGCCTGTAGGTAGAAGTGTCGTCAGATCAACATTTGGTTAAAGTCTTGACGTTAACACGAAAAATAAGCTGAATGTTATGATTTAAATTGGAGAATTATAAAATATTTAGTCTCGAAGATTGAGTTTTAGCCAAAGTCGCCGCATGGCACAAAGCCTTTGGGTTTAATCTAAGATTTTACCTGACTAATTAGTTGAGGGACGAGCCTCCGAAGTTATGGCAGAGTTTACTTGAGTATATTATTATATTGCGGTCAACAATAGCACTTTTGAAATATAACATCTTTATGACCGGTGAAATAGCAACAAGCTTTTGGATAAGTACATAGTTATGTCCGTGCAAAAAAGAAACAGCGGTCACCAAGCCTATGCCCACATAGGCTGTGGGTACAGGATTGTGGATAGAAAGAGGTCGGACCCGTGCTTCACCTAAGCTCTCCACCTGGGTGAAGCACGGGTACCATATAGGGTCCCGTGCTCCACCTGATGACGTTAATGTACAGTAATGCAGTAAATTGTATTTTGTTACTCCAATAGAAAATATTTTTATATACATTTTATATTAATTAGATACTTACCAGCCTTTGTGGTGCACAAAATAGTACCTTTTTATTAACAAAATTTTGGTCATCATAAAATGATACGAAAAAATCAATTCAACATGTCGCGCGTCGGCTGCTATATTTTGTTTCCGTCAGTATCGAAAAATTGTTAGGAATAATTTTAGAGCTATGTTATCTCAAGAGCTAGATTCTAATAATCCAAGCTCCCAGCAGCCTATTTTTATAAAAAGAAAAGCTAGAAAATATAGAGATACCTATATTATAGTGGACCATCAAAGAATTATACGATCCTTATTAGTCTTTGATGGTCTACAATATTATAAACACAAGACGTATAAAAATGGCAACTGATTTTTTGAAAAAAATCTTTAAAATAAATCCTATTGATTAAAATAATTCTATTATGTCTTTTTCTTGATTACCTAGCTGTACTAGACATCAGGTGGAGCACGGGTCCGACCTCGATTGAAACACGCCTGGCGTACGGGAAACCCAATGCAATGTAAACCCAGTCTTAACAAACAAAATGTCATTGATTTTGTACTAAATGTCATATCTTAATGAATCAATTTTAATTTTGATATAAAATAACATACAAACATATTTTTATTGGAATTTATTTCAATTGAAATTATGACCGGATTATATGCATTTGCATATTTGCATATGCATTGGCATATTTAAGCCATTCTCAACGGTTCTAGCATATTTTACCTAAGATCTAGTAATGATGCATATTATCGGTATATTTACAATATTTTTCCGAGTGCTGTGCAGTCATCCTGCGTTCCGAAATGCGATAAAAATTATAATATCGCGAATTTGACCAAATTTTACAGTCACGAAATAAATATATATATTTATAATAATTATTCTGTCTTACGTTCACTAATATTTAAAATCGTTTTGATTTCATGTAATGTTACTGTATTGTCTATTGTTACCCATGGTCGCCTTTTCAAGGATAATTTACTTATTGTATGCTGATTTTGAAATAAAATAATTAAAACTTACTTTTCTTCTATTTTTAGGATTGAATTGATTGATTGAATTAAAACTTAACATTTAATTTCGCTTATTCTCTGGCAATCTTCGTGCATATTTCAAGAATTTTTTATGCATATTTGTATGCATATAACAAGCTTTTTATGTTGCATATGATCCGGTCTCTAGTTATTATAAATAAAAGTAGATAAGTTGAAAAATATACGGTTAAAATTTAGTATTCGTATCGTATAGTATACGTGTCGTAAGGCAAATAGACAATTGAGGAAAATATAAAATCTATATTATCTAAAGCATTTATCTTTGTCGTGGAAACGTCAAATTATTTCTGAAAAGAATGATGGCGTCGAGTCTGATAATGCCGAATGTTTGATCATTCATCATTAAAGCTATTGTAATGAAATAATACGAGTATAATGTATAATGACATGTGACTTTTATAGTACGATGTACGGTAATTGAACAATTCGGGCTCTATAGATTAACAGTAAAAATGTATGGTTACTTTGTGTCAAAAGTTTCTGTGTTATTAAGAACATAAGTTTTTGAATTTAATAAGAAACCGCTTCAAAATCCGTCTTTTATTATAGATAGCTTCCCGCGCGCGATTTCACCCGCGTAACTCCCGTTCCCGTAGAAACTTTATAATAAAATAGCTTATAGCTTATAGCCTTCCTCGATAAATGTTCATCTAACACTGAAATAATTTTTCAAATCGGACCAGTAGTTGCTGAGATTAGCGCGTTCAAGCAAACAAACTCTTCAGCTTTATCTATTACTAGCGACCCGCCCCGGCCCCGCATTGTACCCGCTGATGTATACAAATAAACCTTCCTCTCGAATCCCTCTATCTATTAAAAAAACCGCATCAAAATCCGTTGCGTATTTTTAAAGATTTAAGCATACATAGTGATATAGGGACAGAGAAAGCGACTTTGTTTTATACGATGCTACGAAAACACAAAAAGACAAATTGAACTTACAAAACGCTCAAAATTGAGCAGGTAAAATCGCCAAAAGTGAATTTAACTCAATGCAATTGAAAACCTCTATATTCCTGTTGCCGATTGTAGTTGGAACCAACAGATGGAAAGTTTAAAGCAAGCCTAAACTCTATTGATACGTTAAAATTCTGAACCCATGTACCGTTGCAGTACAAATTAGATTTTCGCTTTGGCCGAGTTTGAAAACAGCTTTCGTGGAGGCAGATCTCGTTAAATTTACCGTTCGACTTCTAGCGATTTAAGAAAAACAATATTTTTCTTTTTATCGACTTTAAATGCAACTTGGATACTTGAACAGCCTCCGTGACGAAGCGGTATAGGTCTCGCTTTTAGTCTTGGATTTGGTGGGTTTAATCCCCACGCCGAAAAAAAAATCTTTGTGAGTCCAATCTAAATTATCTTTCCAGGTCTGGTTGGTTGAGGGAAACATGTTAATTCGTTGTTCCCGATTGTTATAACAATCGTATACCAGCGTACGGGCGGCAGCGTTGGCGAGCGCGTTACAACATTATACCGCGGTCACCACCCACCTGTCAAGCGTGGTGGCAATGGCAAAAACCCTCCATCGGAAGGAGACGCTGATAATACGGGCTGATGATGAAGATGAACTCCAACTCCATAAGCCTGTATCAGTCTACTGCTGGATAAAAGCATCCCCTAATTTGCGCCATAATTTCCGGTCTTTGCCTATGTATCCAGTCTACTCCAGCTACCCTTTTAAATCCATCGCTCCATCTTGCTGGAAGGCGTTCTATCTTACGTTTGCCGATATGCGGCTTTTACTCTTCACTTAGTAGGAGTGAAGACCACGTACTCTTTACTATCTTCTTCTTCATTTCAACAGCCAGTTTATGTCCACTGATGAGCATGGGTCTTCTCCTAACAGACTTTGGCAAGCTATGGTCGATGAGGGATATTGCCATAATCATTACACATGACAGACGGGTTGGTGGTTGCAGTAAGATGGTAACTAACTTTTTTTTTTTGTTGTCGTTGCCGCTGCAGTGTATACGCGCGCTGGCGGTGGGATATGTGGGACTCGCCCTCTCCATAGCGTGGTATGTTAAACTCATACCACGAGGCGAGGACCCTACACCACTAAAACCTCCCGGACACTCCTTCGATCCGCCGCTGACAGGGGCCGGGTACGCATGAACAATCCGGCCCAAGATGGTAACTAACCTGCTGCCCAACCATCAGGGTGTATATCCCTTAGCCGCCTCTTATGACACCCTGACACCCATAGACATGGGGTGGTCTATTCTACGGCGGAACCAATACGACTATAAATAAAATATTGGAACAATGCGCGCCACTAATGGAATGACTCAGCCAACTGATCAAACAAGTTTGATGTTATGGTTTGCTTTGCTGTGATACATGAACAATACACGTATGAATGTAATGTATGAAATAAAATATAGAAGTTACACTTTACAAATAAACCTAATTTTTATTTGGCAAACGTAAATATCCCTATTAAATATAATTAATAACATACATACTAGCGTAGTTATTTAAAAAGTGATTTTCTACCATAATATAAATTTTGTTATTTTTATCAGCTCCTGGAAAAAGTACATTTTAACTAAAGTAATATACGCATTTAGTAAAATCCTGTTTTTTTTTTAAATTGGAAACGGATACTTTTGTTTTATTTATATGTATAGATGATGTGATTCACTAATCACGTACATACGTTCATTTCGACATAAGTATTTTTGTTTTATTTTTCATCATCATCATCATCATCAACAGCCCGTTTACGTCCACTGCTGAACATGGGCCTCCTCTTAACAGATCTTGGCTAGCCAGGATCGTAGAGGGATATTGCCATAATCACCACGCTTGGCAGACGGATTGGTGATCGCAGTAAGATGTAAACCTTGAGCTAATAGATGCTGCTGCCCATCCTTCAGCCATATGTCCCTTAGTCGACTTTTACGACACCCATGGGAAGACATGGGGTGGTCTATTCTAAGCCGGAAACCACATTTATTTTTATTATAACCAAAAACATAACGGGTAACAATGTTCAAAGACACTTAATGAATATATTAAAGGCCGCTACCATCCAACACTAGAGCTCAACCTTTATATAATCCGTAAGTGAGAAGTTGGCAGAAATTCCAGCGGTGCATCCTCGCTGATTGTGCTCCCTGGACCCTAGGTCGGTCAGGTACAACCGCACGCTAACCGTAACAATGATGTACCTTAACTACTTACGAATAAGGATGATTTTAATACGTATACTTCGTCTATATTTTGAAAATGGCCGTAGCGCGGAAATTGTAATACTTCTTAAAACGCTTTTAGATTTAGAACCATTATAGTATTCTATTTTATTTTTAGATCTTAGCCAACTGATCTGATTAGTTTGTTTAAAAGTTTTTTTTAGATTTTACTAAGACGTCGCTGTCTGCCTGTCTGTCTTCAGGCTGTATCTCAAGAACTGCGATAGCTAGACAGTTGAAATTTTCACAAATGATGTATTTCTGTAACCACATATACAAAATGCTATAAAAATTAAATAAAATAAACATTTTAGGGGTGCTCTGTTTTTGCACGATGTCGATAACGGCAACAAAACCCTTCGTGTGCGAATCCCACTCGCACTTGCCCGGTTTCTTTTTTAATTTCTGTTTTAGAGAAAACATAATCATCATTATTGGCCCATATAACGTCCATTGCATATCAGGGGTTTTTGTCAGTCACCACGCTTGGCAGCCGGGTTGGTGAGAGGACATATAATTGGTAAGGATTATGCGTTAACATACTCTACTCTTTGTCATACGGACCATTGGCGATAAATTAAAGAAGATGATATTCTATGTACCCTTTGAAATAATACGTATATACATTTATTTTTAAATGACAACTTCGTAGCCTTGCGGTATTTGGCTCGCTTTAAATCTCGGAGTTCGTTGGTTCGATCCCCACGCCGGACAAGAAATTTTTGTGTAAATTCTAAGATTTCTTTCCGGGTCTGGTTGGTTGAGGGACTACCCTCCGTGCCTCCGAAACCACTTTAAGCCGTTGGTCCCGACTGTTATAACAATCATATACAAGGGTACGGGCAGCAGCGTTTTCTTGTATGTAACAAATTAATACTGCGGTCACCAACCCGCCTGCCAAGCGTGGTGCCTATGGCAAAACCTCCCCTCGGGAGGGGGCCCATGTTCAGCAGTGGACGTTATACGGGCTGATGATGATGATGATGATTTTTTAAATGTTTTCTACAAACTACCTTTAGTTGTAATTTTAGACTGAAGCAAGACTGCAATCCTCCATTTAGATAGAATCGTCTACAATCCATTAAGATAAGAATAAGTCCCGCGCCATGTTGTTATCTATTTAATCTTAGCTGTAATTATTTTAAACTTAATCTACCTACGTAAAGAATGGCAAATGTTTTACTATGTGACATTGCAAAATCACTACAGCTGATAATCATGAAATCAATGGTTGGTCAATGGTCAGGTCTTGTGATAGTATTCATTCAATAAAGAACAGAAGTTGTTGAATAATGTTTTTAAGAAACAAAATTATAATAGAAGTCTCCTGAACTACCTGACCGTATAAGAGTGCGCCCGCGAACGAGACGCGTCCTCCCTAGTGAAGTACAAGCCTAGAGGCGTCCGAGTCCCTTTGCCTAGAGCTCGGTTTCGTTTACAGGGCTCGCCTCGTATGAATGGCGCTCGACGACTCGGGAGTCTTTTTCAGAGCTCGAGCTCTTTTGAAGACTCGAGCCCTTTTTGAAGGCACGAACCCTTTTGAGCGCTCGATCGATCTCGAAGCATTTCTCTTTAGCGCTCTAGTCTTTTTCTGCCCTCTAGTTTTAATGGATGCTGATGAATAAAAATAAGTAGAGGTAAACCAAAATAGATTAAGCGTGCACTTTATTCTAATTTTGAAGATTCTAGTTCTTTTGAAGGCTCGAGCTCTTTTGAAGGCTCGAGCTCTTTTGAAGGCTCGAGCTCTTTTGAAGGCTCGAGCTCTTTTGAAGGCTCGAGCTCTTTTGAAGGCTCGAATTCCTTTGAAGGGTCGAAGTCTTTTGAAGCCTCGAGGCTTGGCTCAAAAAAATTGCGGCTCGGTTAGGCTCGGGACTCCGAACTTACCGAGCTCACTGAGTCTTGTCATTCCGCCTCGAGGCTTCAGAAATAACACTCGACGCCTCGAGGCTTGTACATCACTAGTCCCCCCTCGCCCTCCCGACCCTTAGTTTGCTAAGAACCTTCCGATACCCTCGTAGACCCGAAGTCCGGTCTCGTTGGGACTACCTTCCATACCTCGGCAAGCACGTTAAACCGTTGGTCCCGATTGTTATAACATCATGTATAATAATCGTATATCAAGGAACGGGCAGCAGCGTTTCCTTGTATGGTACAACATAATACTGTAGTCACCAATTGGCCTGCCAAGCGTGGTGACTAAGGCAAATTTCCTCCCCCGGCAGGGGCCCATGTTGAGCAGTGGACGTTATACGGGTTGGTGATGATGATGATGATAGTTATTTACATATAATAGCGAAGTGAACGCAGGAAAATCCAAATAAGAAAGAAAGAAAGAAAAACATTTAAAAAAACAATTTTTATAAGTTGTTACATCTTAATTAGTATCACTAAATAAAACCTTAACTTAAATTTAATTTAAAATCATCAGTGCAAATATAATTTGAAAAAATAAATAGTAAATCAGAACAGATAGTTAAAATATTAATCTGAAAACGAACGGTTATAAAAATTTTGCATGTTATTTTTAATGTTTGCATTCAACAGCCTATTTTGGCGAGCCAGTGTCATGGCTTGAATTATATTGCCAATATCACCACACTAGGATTAGTGATCGCAGAAAGATGGTAAGTAATAAGCTATGTGCTAATAGATGCTGAAGCCCATCCATCATATGTATGTCCCTGAGTCGACTATTACGACACCCATGGGAGAACAAAGATGGCCTATTCTAAACCGAAAACCACGTGGCAATATATCCAATTAAAATGAATTAATTCAAATGATAATAAGTGGTTTGCGGCATTACGAAATAATCGATATTTATTCAGCACTTAGGTTACAAGGCATATAATATTAAGTAAAAATAGGTAATATTTACTTTTACTTTATATTTTAATTTATTTCAGGTTTGCTGAAAGTCTATAAGTCTTGTGTAATAAGTCAATCTTAATATATAAAAATGAATCCCTATTTCCCTTGGTCACGGCATCACGCGTGAACGGTTGGACTGACATCGATAATTCTTTTTTTATTCTGTTTGTTATTATCATGAGAAGGTTCTTATGAAAGAAAAAATTAAGAAAATTGTGTGCTAAATTAAAAAAAGTTAAGAATACTAAACAATCATATTCAATTTTCTAATGTAACCTTAACGCGTTTGACAATATAAACTTTTTTTAATATAACCTTATGGACAGTGATACAAACAATCCTGGTGGACAGTGTCACAACGTAGGTAGATAGAGAAAGACTCGTAGGAAGCTAGGATAGGGTCCGGTCGTCCTTGCAAGGCGAGGCTCGCGACGCGTTCTATGCTTCTGACCTAATCCCAGCCCGCGCTGGTTGATTCCAATTATATTTATAATACGCGACTATCACATACCACATTGGTAGATTTAAATTCTATTTAATAACATTACTGTTGAAATTTATACTAATTAATTAGTCAAGATTTTTTTTTTGTCTTTGTATATTTTTATCATTGTATTTGACATATAATAAGTACGATCGATTGGTCTACATTATCAATAAACGTTTTCATTTTATTTCATTTTAGTGATACCACTTTTCTATAACATTGTCGTTGGCCACCACTGGTGGATAGTGACACAACTTTTAAAATTATAATAATATGCCAAATCTTACAATTAGTACGAAAGTAAATTTATAGCAGGTCCAAAAATGGATAATTAAATACGCCATAACAGCACCGTTACAATGATCAGTAAAATCACAGTTTACGACGCAACAATCGGCATAAAACGACAATTAATTACAATTCAAACAACACCGTTGATTGGTCTATGGACATTAGATGTCATTGCTAATGTTTCTGTCATTGGACAATGTATGATGAGCCATTTCTATTACGATAGGTATACTATAATATTATAAAGCTGCAGAGTTTGTTTGTTTGATCGCGCTAATCTCAGGAACTTCTGGTCCGATTTCAAAAATTCTTTCAGTTTTAGATAGCCCTATAAGCTATATTTTATTATAAAGTTTATTAGTAAAGTTACAAGGGTGAAACCGCGCGCGGAAGCTAGTGTATTATAAATGCGAATGTTTGTATGTGGATGTATGTTTGTTACTCTTTCATGCAAAAACTACTGAATGGATTTGGTTGAAAGCTTGCATGCGGATAGTTTATAAGCTGGATTAACCTATAGGCTACAAAATATCACGCTCCGACCCACTGGAGCAGAGTGATGTGGGTAAAACCGCGGGGCGCAGCTAGTAGGTAATATATCGTTTACAGGAGAACCCCTAGTGTTATAGTAAGTAAATCTTTTCTTCTTGATGCGGGTATCATACTATTGCAAGTGAGAGGAGGAGAGTCCTACATACCTTGTCTTCGCTATAAAGAGGTATGTCGGGGCAGTATGCTTTATTAACATACAAATAAACTTGTTGATCTATCCATGATCCATCAAGACAACAGTTATGATGTTATAAATGCTTCTAATGACCCTTAGATATATCTCCAAAAAATACACGTGTATTCCTTCTAATGTCCATAGTCATAATGTACAATCTCGTTACATTCATACATTCACGCCTCTTTCCCATAGGGGAAGGCAGAGACCACTTCCTTCCACTTGCTACGATTTTGACTTACCACTTTCGTTTCTTCTATATACATTAATCTCCTCATTCATGTCCTTCGGTTTAGGACACCTGGCTTTTCTTAAGAACGTCCTCAAACAATAAATAAAAAATGTTCCGTTTACTTTTGCGATTGATTGCTTGTCGCCTGCTCATCGCAATTTTACGTCGTCGCCATCCATCATCATTGATTTAACACGAAGTTTTTCTCCGAGCGACATTTTCTGTCTTATCAATAATATCATAATTATCATCGAACATGTGAAGCTGGGCCCATCTGTTATCACTCATCTATACTAATATTATAAAGAGGAAATGTTTGTGGGGTTGTAGGGGGTCACTGATGGGCCACTATTCTGACCCAGGAAAGCCCGTGGCGACAATCTAGACGCGGGCGGCGCCGGCGGGTGTCCCAAAAGTCATGGGTTCCTGGGCCCCTCACCAACGGCGGACGGAGGAGTACCCGCCACCCGGTGGGTTTTGGGTAGGGTTCTCTCCTCGTCGTATGACTGGCATACCACCGTTATGGAGAGGACGAGTCTCACAAATCCCTTCGTTCGCCGGTGCAGGAACGTCGCAGCGGCGGAGAGGATGCGTAACATCGTTGCATTTCCCCCCAGACATAAAAATAAATAAAAGAGGGGTACTGAACCGATTTTCAACGAGCTATGGAGAGGCATATGCTCGGGGTTTATCTACAAGATCGAATAAAAAATAAAGAGATACGTAGAAGAACGTGGGTTACCGACATAGCCCAACGGATTAGTTCGTTGAAGTGGCAATGGGCAGGCTATATAGCACGGCGAACAGATGGCCGTTGGGCCGAAAAGTTCGGAGTGACCGCGGATCGGCAAGCGTAGCGTAGGACGTCCATCTACTAGATGGACGGATGATCTACTATCTATTGTACTCCGACATATTGTTTTGACATTATGATTTACCTGAAGAATTGTAGTACATTTAGCATTAGTGATGAATTTAAAATACAATTAATTTAAAATGTTAACTTATAACTTTGTCACGTAAAATACCTTTATCAAAATAAATGAGTACGAATATGATCTGGTTAAGGCCGCGAGATCACGGTGGATGCAGACCGCTTCCAAACGCAACAACTGGAGATCTATGAGGAAAGCCTACGTCCAGCAGTGGACGTCCTACGGCTGAAATGATGATGATGATAAACAGATTTTATAGTCTTTTACCAATAAAAAGCGACATTATATTTGAATGTCATAGGTTTTATTTTAGTTCAAAGTCTCCACGGGAGCGGGATCTACGGGTGAATTCGCGTGGGACTTTATTACAGTATTACATACTGCACGTTTCAAACAGTAAATGAGACTGGTCCGAAATTGGTTCCTAATTCTGTTTTGATGAGAGCCATATAGTCTAATAGTAGCTATTTCATTATGAAACTTCAATTAGATGTATGCGTGTTGTTGTTTGTACACTGTGTTGGTGTTCTGTACAGTATTAATACGTGTTTTAGATTAAAAGATTAAACATGTTATGGATTAAACTGGATAAACGATGGGAATATGACGCGATGCTGTTGTGTTTTAGACTGTTACGTGGTTATGGCCTTAAGTTATCGCTACATAGTACCTATAAAACGAACTTGCTTCTCGTAAATTAAATCTCGGAGATAGTGGGTTCGATTTCTTTCTGACTCTGGCTGAGGGGCTACCCTCGTGCCTCGGAAAGCACGTTAAGCCGTTGGTCCCGATTGTTATAACATCATCTATAACGATCGTAAACCAGGGAACGCGCAGCAGCGTTATTTTGTGTGTTCCAACATAATACTGCTACTAGCCTGTCTGCCAAGCGTGGTGACTATGGTTAAATCCCTCCCTCGGAAGGAGAAACTTGTTCAGCAGTGGCCGTTTTACGGGCTGATAATGATGATGAAAAAATGCTAAAATATAAGAACTGAACACGACTGACATTCAAAAAGAAACATAATATTTCATTCGCTCGTTAAATAATTTCTCGTCTAAAACTAAGTATCTCCTCCAACTATTTAATACTAAGGAATAGTTCTAGTTGGCTCAAGTTTTTCCGAATGGGATACTCCATCCGGTTTCCGGAGTTCGCTTGTTCAGGAAGTTTGTCCGGGGGGAGTGGGGACTTCCGTCGCTACTGTCCCCACTAAGTCTTTGATTTTCATTATATTTAATGATAAGTTGTACATTAGGAAATGGAGTTTCAATATAAGAATCTTGCTTCTTTGTTTCTATTGATATATGTATGACTTAAATCAGATTTAGATTTTTCTTAAATCAGTCGTGGGTTCGATTCTCACAGTGGACAAGAAAATCTTTGTGTAAATTCTAAAATTTATTTCCAGGTCTGGTTGACTGAGGGACCCCCTTCGTGGCTCGGAAAGCACTTTAAGCCGTTGGTCACGATTGTTATGACATAAGCTATATTTTATTTTTATTTATTGTTTCTTAATAGGGACAAAGTAGACTTATGATGTAAAGATTATGTCTCACAAAACTGTACATGCACAGTTTGCCTGTGAGATCAATGGTTAACATGAGATAATACTTAATTAGGTATGTTGCTGTTTTACATTTATCCTACAAATGGAACAATAATAATTAAACATGAATGAAGGCAGGTATATATAAGTATGTATACATAGGTAGGCATCTATGTATATAATAATATTAATTAAGTTTTTTTATATAATCTTTGGACTTATATTTATATAAATTACACATTTGTAGCCTTATTTATTATTTTATAATTTATTATTTTTATGGTAAAGTACTAATAAGATATTTTTTTAATTTACTATTAAATTTTACAATGTTGGGTTCGTTTCTTATCTCTGCAGGTAGACTGTTTAATATATCGAACCCCTAGATGAAGACTCCGGCAACTCAAAAAAAAAACTCATTTTTCAGAAATGATGAAACTGTTTTTAGAGTATAAAAAAAATATATCAAAGCTACTAACTCAAAACTCGTACTTTTTGAGTTAGCGGAGTCTTCATCTAGGTGTGCGATATATGGGATACGTTTCTTTAATGAACGATCGCCATACACATTGGTAACTTTAGGTACGACGTATTTACCTGTGGTCATCGCCCTTGTGTTATAATCGTTCGCTACTCTCGTCAATGATGGATCCCGCTCCCGCTTGCCGTGGTTATGAGTTGCGAGTAGGTATTTATGTTTTAGTCGTAAGGGAAGTATTTTACATATTTTAAATAATTTATAATAGTTTTTGTTGCAATTATGTTTAGTCTTTTTATCTACCAGTAATTTTAAGAATCTTAGTTGAATGTTTTCTAATTTATCCATATACGATTTATACGTGAGGCCATAGCAATCGAGAGCATAATCAAAAATTGACTGTACCAACGAATGATACAATACCTTTAGCGTACCTCGAGGTATTCTGTAGCTTAAGTGATAAAATTTCCCTAGTATTGTCCTTAGTTTATTACAAATGAACTCTATGTGCTCAGCCCATGAGAATTGTTCATCTACTTTAACTCCTAAGTAAGTAGCACATTTTATTCTTTCAATGGGCTTACAGCTACAGTTGTCGTAATTATTGTGTATACAATCAAATGAGTGGGTGAATAATGAACTTGGGCTTTCTTTTAATGGCAAATAAGGAGAATGAATTATCATAAACTGTGTTTTGTTGGAATTCAACACGATGCCGTTATCATGAGACCATTTAACGACTGCGTTTACATCTTGTTGTACAAGTGTGCATGCTTGACTCAGGTCGGTGCCGGCGCGCAGCACGCATAGGTCATCCGCGAACATATGTGCTGTACAATGCTGGAGTACTCCACACAGGCTATTCAATTATAGCAATTGTATACTAGGGAACAGGTAGAAGTGTTCCTTGTGTGTCCAACATAATACTGCGGTCACCAACCCGCCTGCGGGCAAAACCCTTCCATCGGGAGGCCCTTGTTCAGCTGTGGATGTTATATGGGCTGTTGACGGGGGGGGGGGGGGGGGGAGAAAATGTGCAAAAAGACGTAACTTCACTAAAACGCGCTAATCCTTTCTTTATATAAAACTATTTATATTAACCCATTTCCTCCTACCGGGTGTTATAACGTCACGAAATATATATTACTTTATATATATATAACTTTTTTTATTATACCTTTTACCTACAAATTAGTGATAGTATAGAGCGTTTGCCTACTGGCCGTTAGAAACACCCATTGTATTAAAAAAATTCCAGATGTATAGGATTTTTTTCAAAATGTTGGTAATTTTTTTTAGCATAAGAATGTTCTGAAATGTTAATTAGTTTCAGGAGTATCTGGGTTAGTAAATATTCATCAATTTCCAATGTTATACAAAACCGTAAATATCTCACTAAAGTATGTTGAACCGTATAACGAATAAGGCGTAGTCCCCTTTGATACGTAAAAACATATTCGTGTAGATATAAAATATATTATTAAGTATATATATTACAACTCGGTCACATTATCTCGAGACCTCGCTGGAATGCCCCGTTCTCTTTTCACCTCCCCGCGCTCGCCACGGACGTACTATATCAGAGCGCCAACGCGACGTGACGTCATCGACGCCAGGTCTCGAGATAATGTGACCGGGTTGTAGTGTATAATATTTAACAGAGCTGATTTAAAATGGCATCATTTCAGACTATTAACATTACAAACAATTTGAAACGGCCGTACCCCTAGCTAGGGCGTCGGACTTGTGATCTTGTGGTCGCCGTTTCGAACCCCACTCATTGCACTACCGTCGTCAATACACCCGTAACACAAGTATTTTAGCTTAGCACGAGGGGTTAACAAGAATACTAGTAGATTGCATAACTCTGCTAGTAATCTTTAAAAAAAAATAACTCCCGTTCCCGTGGGAAATTCATTATAAAATATAGCCTATGTCAGGCTCTAGACTATATCTGTACCAAATTTCATTTAAATCGCTTCAGTAGTTAGGGCGTGATTGCGTAACAGACAGACGGACAGACAGAGTTACTTTCACATTTATAATATTAGTAAGGAAGTAAGGATTAGTAAGGATAAGATGATGAATAATTATATATATAAGATAACAAATAATCAAACTGCCACATATATTACTATAAGTATTTCACAATGTTCTAAGTTATACAAAGCCGTAAACTCTTCACTAACGTCGGTTGAACCGTATAACGAACAGGGCGCAGTCCACGTACCAGTTCGGACAAGTTTTTGTTACTTCCTTTGCGCTTTTAAATGCAAAAACTCGTGAATATTGAACTTTATGCCGAGTGAAGTTGAACTTTTTAGATGAGTTTGCTAGTTCCAGAGAAATAAATGTAGATAACTTGTTTTCTTTGAATTCACTTTTTGAATAAAGAATATTTTTAATGATATGCTCGTTTCATTCATTCGCGAAAAGGTCATTATAATTGAAGGTGAACCTGTACATTGTTAAAATATACTTAAAAACGTTTTTGGATCGTTTTTTTTTATGCAGTAGGTACCTATTTGTTATGTGTCATGTCTCAGCAATAACTCCAACGATTAATTTAAATATTTAATATATTAAAAACACGTCACTCTTACTATCAACGAGTAAAGTTCCTTCTGAGCCTATAGTTTAAAAGACAAGATTAATTACCTAACTGCTTCACCAGGTAAGTGCGAGCACAAACTACTGAATACATTGAACAAATCATTTAATTGATTAATGTTTGGTTCTTATAAGACAGGTGATGTAAAGAGATTGATAAATTTCGACTACCAGTTGGGAGTCACAGTAGCCAAATAGTCTAGCAATGGAGACTGTAATGTAAGATGCAGATTCGAATTCTGCCAGTCGTCTAAATTTATTAATTTAATATCAAAAATATTAGTACGTCGCAAAATTTTACTGTTACGGATCCATCATTTGAAAGAGACAACATTGAGGGTTTCTTAGGTACTTTTGTTGTTAATTGCAAACTGAAATAAAGGTAAATACAAACTCATAAAAGGCCTGTGCTAAAATTAATGTATTTACTTCAACAAATCAAAACACGAAACGTGAGCACCAACCATCTTAGTTGATAAGTTCAACTAATATAAAAGTTTCCGAAGACAACACCAAATTACCCTAAAACTGACAACATGAACTTCCGGAGCTGGACCGAATACGGGATATATTGATTATATTATACTGCTAGTGATGTTAGTAAGCGATATTATGGAGTCGATATTGGTGATTACTTTTATAGTTCTCCCGACCCGATTAAAGTAGAAGATTTTTTTCAACGCGGTTATTTTGCCGCGATTTGAACCTGGATTTAAGTATTATAAAACATTATTTCAATTAAGCTTTGAACAACGCCCAATCCAAAAAGGTGTATAAAAATATTGTAATCAAATTAAGTGTCTAAAGCATGAATAACGAAAAATCTCTTGCAAATCCAAAATTACGTTTGTAGGTTAATTCGTAACGAAAATTTTAACATTCAAAATTAAGATTAAGAGATCTGCTGGTGATACAAATTTATTCTTTAATACTTTGTTCCAAAATTTGAAAAAATAAAAAGGTTGAAAAATCAATTACAAACTCTTAAATAACAGATGGCGCCAAAAAGCCGTTTTTGTTTATGACTGAAACTTTAAAACTTTAACAAGAAGTTGAATCCTAATTAGGATTCTCCCAAAATCGGTTTATACGACATTCCATGCTTTTTGCCCGTATCCTTTATATAATTTTATCATGCATATCAATCGATACCCGAATCTTGCGGTACCAGGTCTCAGCACCAACTCTTAGTCCAAATGCGGAACATGCTTCCGGCCAATACGTTTCCAATTACTAAAGAGTTTTGTAAGTCCGACATCCGATCTAAGTTAGGATCCTAGTCATCGTATGCCAGTTTCGGTTTAATCACCACCTATATATTTTAGATAGTAACTTAATTTAATTTATTAGATACAGGCAAATCCTCAGCTTACAAGTTATATTAGCAGTTTGATTTACTGAAAAAAAGCCTATTACGGAGTTACACACAAATAAAGGTTATGTACGTGGTGGTTTTTAGCGGCGCCAAAAGCTCTAGGATAATAATATAATTGTTCTGTTTGTCTCTTAATCTAATACATTAATTTAATAATGAAGAGTTAAAGTGTGATAAGTGAATCCAAAGACGACCGTACTAGTATAAACTGTGCTGCAGTCGCCGGCGCCTTCCACACCTTGAGCTTTAATTGTTAAGAGTCAACAAGATTTATATTATTTTTCATTTTAAAAGTCATGATATAGATTTCTGATTGGCCATAATCATGACATTAGCAACGCCGGCTAAGTTCAATGGACAAAAAGAGCCATCTGCAGTCTGCACAGGATATCAAAGTAAACAAGTGTGGGCTCAAACGCATGCATTCCGTGTTGTTTTTCTCTCAAAATCTAGCACGTTCGATTTTATGCGACTGAAAATGGAAGGACTGACCAATTTATGTGCACAAGCACTTTAAAGGACAAGTGAAAGAGTAAGTTCCTGATTTCCGACTGCTGCTAGAATTTTTAAAGCAAAATAATGCCTGAGTGTGCTGTAAATTTGCTAGTAACTGTAGTTGCTTCTGAGACTCTAAGACTTTGTTCCGGGTGCAAATCCAGAACGTCAGATGTGTTCCGGGCTCACACGGAACTAATTATTAGTGGCCCTTGGCTAGTTCTGGGTGATTGGGTGTGCTTTTTGTGCATAAATTATGAGCGTAATCCACGACATAAGGGAACGACTGCCGAGGACAGGAGGTATTCTTTCTAAAAATACAAATTACTTATGGTTTGCAATTCGATGGCAATTTGCCCAGCATCAAATGAATTTTTTTATTGTCAACATAACGAGTGAAGCATACGAATGACGCATTGAACAACGTGCACTTCGCGATAATATTTATCTCGCTTTACTAGAAGTACCGGCAAGTAAAATTAAAGAAAAACTTTTTCTTATTATTTGTGCTAATCTACTTTATATTAACCCATATATGCCCAGTGATTCGAAAACGAAACAAGAGGTAGTACTTTCATAAAAGCAAGGCATTTCGTTTATTAGTGAATTAAAATGTAAAATAACACCATCTATCGCAAGGCTACGTATGTTGGTTCTATTTGCAATAGAGATTTTTGACCAGCGTGGACGTTTGTTTTAAATAGTAAACAGTGCAAGTTGTGTTGTATTTTACGTCGCGCAAGAATCATGTCGTCTGCCAGAAAAAAGTAAGTAACTGTTTAATTGAGTAAAGCTTTGTACTTATCAAAAGTTTGTAGTAAATTTGGATAAATTATGAACTAAATCATGTATTTAGAATGAGTAAATAATCATTTATAAATACCTATGCTGTCTTTAGAACTTTCATGTTTCGAAAACGATACGTCGGGCAAATATACAGGTGAGGCTTGTACTAAATTTGTTTTTTGATTTTAGGTGCAACATAAGGCTCACTACGAATGAAATCATTGATATCATCAATGATTTAGCTTCGGATGATAAAGTGACATGAGCTGACATATACATTGACCCTCCAGGTAATGGAATTGTGTCGGATTCTGATTCAGGGGGCGAAACAAATGTAAGTTTTGATAATCCTCCGCTTCCTTTTCCTCCGCCGCCAACTTCACCACCTAAGACAGCCCGAAAATGAGTGAAGCGAGACTTACCCCGACGTCATGATGAGTGGATCGCACCATTTAAAATTACCAAGAGCAATAATTACTTTGTCCGATGCTTCAGAACCAGTTGATTTCTTTGAATTGATTTTTAGCCACGAAGTTATCATGCAAAGTGAATACGGCGTGGAACCGGTACGAACTGCAAGGAGATACTCAGCTGCTCAAAAACAGAGTAAATGTACCACAACCCAACGTCGTATACTAGTATAATCGTTTTATGGGAGGGGTTGATCGATTGGATGCAAATATCGGTACCTATAAGGGGCAAAAAGTGGTACATTCCCTTACTTTTCTGGTTGATAGAAGTTGCGGTCAATAATGCTACCCTGTTAGCTCGCAATTTCTCTAATAATATAGATATGCTGGAGTTTCGATGTAGCATTACCAGAACCTTACTTCAAAAGTATGGTTTACATCAGTATGAAAGCACAACGCCGAGCACATGATAGGCAGAGCACCTAGTCGGCTGCGATGTGCCTATTGCAAAAGCCTAACTGTCACTTTTTGTCAAAAATGTAAAGTCAATTTACAGTCTAAATGTTTCTCAGCCTTTAATTCATAAGTTTTTACTATAATTTTATGTAAAATTTTAATAAACAATAAATAATCTCATTATAATATATTTGTTTTAATTACCTATAAAACATGTAGTATATTTGCCCGTTGTTTCGTTTTCGAACACTTCTAAAATACCTACTAAACAAAATTATTTTTGACTAAAACTACTCAATACTATTAAAGGGGTTAATCAACATAAACATATCTGAAAATAACCAAAATCGGAATCCCAATGTAGTTCTGGGCATATATGGGTTAACAGGTCTAATGCAAAGTATTTTAGACTGAAGATTGTGTGTGTGTTCCTCGAGCATACGTCACATACAGACGGCGGGGATAGAGGGTAAGAGTGGGGAATGTTTAGAACTCACGTCATTCACATGCGCAATGAATGTGGGAACACCCTTAGTTCTATCCATTCTTATATATCTCCTCTTTTTACTATAGTGGAGCTTCTCATTTTTTCTGTTCTGTGTTTCTAATTAATCCGAGTGTGTCCCACGCGGCCTGCAAGTTGGTTCCGTACAGATGGCAAAGTTTTTCCATTTGAAATCGTAAGAAGGTGGCCACGCTAATTTTCCTTTGAATGTCCCTTCAGAGAAACGTTGAATCAAGTTTTGATTTAGTGAAACATTTGAAGGAGTCGTGTTTTTTGTCTGAGGTAGAGGATTTTTTCTTATTTTTTTTCACCGTATTTTATTTGCCTACTAATTAACTTTTAGAACAGAAAGCATAATTTGACTATTATTTCTTTTTGATCGTGGTTTTGTTTTGGTACTTTTCATTATTGTGTTTTTATTTACTATCGGCTTTCATGCACGGTTTCACCCATGTAGTTCCTGTTCCCGTGGCAACTTGAACTTTAAATATAGCCTACGACACTCACAATAAATGGGGTTTTCTGTTAAGAAATGTCTGTTTAATATTATAAAGAAAACCGTTCGGGAAAATAATGTGTATGCCAAATAAATAATAAAAGTAACTGGATCAAAACCTACGCTCTGCCCATTTGAGTATGTTTCGCCGGACCGTCTCATGGGGGTCGTGTTAAAACCGGCAGTAGAATAACCCACTGAGTTTGTTTCGCCGGATCTTCTCAGTTGGGGCGTATTGGATCCGGTGGTAGCATTAAAGCGCGTCCGTCGTTATATACTCATGGTCCGCCCAAATAATGACAATTGTTCTTAATATACTTTAATATAGACAGAACAAGCTATTGGACATAATATAATAAAATAATAAAGTTAAGACTAAAATTATTAAAAACAATAACTAAAATACCTGCTTAATATGCTCATTTATAAATGTTAAAATTATACATAGATTAATAATAAATTATTGTTTTGACTATTTGCAAGTGCCTGTAATAGGTTTACGTAAATAAAAATATATTTTTTAAATGTCTACTCTTTCGTTCAACTTTATTATTATTTTCTTATATAAAATATGATCCGTCTCCTGATAATACAAACAGAATAAAAAAATAATAAGCGAAATTGTCAACATATTTGCGTCTATGGCGCCCTCTTTCAGCGTCTCCGTTCACACTCATTCGATAAAATGATTATGCATGATTATATTATATTGAACTTGAATGAATATTGTAGAGGAAATACGTTCCACATATACGACAATACAACAAAAATAATTAAATTCCTAATCGGGTACTTTTTCACCCATAAGATGCAGTTCTCATGCAAAACATCAATTATACTATCAATATCATGTCCAATCATATCGATGCCGCAGTTAATTCAACTTTAATGTGTCATCGACAAGTTTTATAATTTGTACTTACTTACTTATTTAGTGTTTACGATCTGCATAATTGTTGCTCGAAGCGACGTGTACGCAACGATCGCGATTTATATCCTCTTTGATGTAAAAGTATTTTCAGCAATTATGAACCTTAAAGTCTGAGAAATAAGTGTCAGAATGTTTTTGTGTCGGCTATTTGTCAAAGTAGGTACTTTGAAGAGGAATTCATTGCAACGTTTCTTAGAATAAAGTGAAGTGTAAAGATGAAAGGACATGTTTAGTAATTGAATGTCAATGATTACACCTTTGAATAGAGTTAAGGCGGAAACATATTGTTTAAACGCGACGTGGCCTGACGACACGCGACGCGTTGTTTTCTATAGACATAGTGTGATTCTGGTAATACATGGTCAATACATTTGATTCGACTCAACACGCGTCGCGTTTCGTCAGGTCACGTCGCGTTTTAACAATATGTTTCCGCCTTAATTTTAAACTAGCTTCTCGTCTCTGGCGGTTTGCTCCGCGTCGCTGCGCCGATCAGCAGAAAATGCGCGTGAGTTGCGCCAACGCAACGCAACAAAATATAAAAAAAAGCTTTTAGGAAGAGTTTAGTGGCATACATACTATACGTACTGATGAACTTTAATTTAATGTAATCTTATAACATAATCATATAAGTATAACAATGTTATTCTACTGTAAGTATAAAATATTGTAAAGTTATATAGGTATTTCAAGTTTGAAATTTTGACGTTATTTTTCAAAAATATTCTTTAATTTAATAGTAATTGCAGCCGCGGCGTTGTCATAAAAATATAAAATAAATGTAAGTCAGACACGAACCCTCGGTACACGTGTAAATTGCGTTTTCCTTAATTTATGATTAGGAAATCATTACTTTTTATGATACCCTCGTGTTATTTAAGACTAAACATTGGTGGTACTAAAATTAATTGTTATATCGTAATGTTGTAACTAAAAGTTGTAAACATAAAAATTTCTTAACCTCTGTTTGCTGAACAATTTAAAGTACTGATGTATGCATATTATCAAATAAAATAAATAAAAAGAAATAAATACAGATATCAAAAATCATTTTACGGCAAACATCATCACAATCATCATCAGCCCGTATAACGTCCACTGCTGAACATGGGCCTCCTCCCGGGGAGGATATTTGCCATAGTCACCACGCTTGGCAGGCGGAATGGTGACCGCAGGAAACGCTGCTGCCCGTTCCTTGGTATACGATTATTATACATGATGTTATAACAATCGAGAACAACGGATTAATTTACAGAAAGATTTTCTGTCCGTCGTGGGGATTGAACCCACGATCTCCGAGATTTAAAGCGAGCCAAATACTGCTACGCTACGGATGTTGTCAACATTTAGCTTATACTAAATTTATTAGTGGAAATAAATACAGATAACCAGTAAGACTAGAACCTACATCTTAGCTATAGCTTCTAATGCATTCGGTCACGTGACCTCTTTATAACACTTTTTAAGGGGAACCACGGGGCCATCATCGTATCGATAATATGCCCAAAGTTGCAGTTGACTTTTTGAACATATGGTAAGATAGATCACCGGTAGGATAACCGTGCGTGCGTGCGCGGTTTTTCTCGCTTAGCTCTCGTTCCTGTGTGTACCAACGGAAATACAATTATGTTATACCTGAATAACGTTATTTACTTATATAAAATAATTTTTGAAATCGGCCTAGTAGTTCCGAAACATATTCAATGCAAAAATAAAAATATAACCACAATTAAATCATTCCTCATTTTAATCCTACCTACTAATAATTTTGTAAGTATGGATAGATGGATGGATGGATGGATGGATGTTTGTTACTCTTTCACGACAAAACTACTGAACGAAATTGGCTGAAATTTTGCACCGGGATAGGTTATACGCTGGATTAGCATATAGGTTACAAAACATCACGTTCCGACCCACTAGAGCAGAGTAATGCGGGTAAAACGCGGCGCAGCTAGTATTAGTACAAATAATAAATTTACAAAGGATAAAGTTACTGAAAAAGATTTCGGACCTCAACCAGTCACCAGCAATAATATAGTGGCCTAGTCTTTAAGTCTATAGTTAAGTTTCACCCCTATAATATGCAAATCACAAGATATAAAGTAGAATATAGTAAGCGAAAATTAAGTGCTTCAGAAAGTTAAATCACGGCCCTAACATAGTTTGGAAGGTCAATTTTGTACTCATAATAAAACAAATTATGCAAATATCGTTGCTAATAAATATGCAAAAAAGGTTGGAAAGTTTGTCTATGGGTAGGTACCTACTTTTTATTTTTGTTTTTAATGTTGAGCAATTCTTGAGAGATTTTTTTCGTAACTTATAGTAAGTAAAACATTATCTACGCAATGCCATACTAAAAAAATCTTAAAACAATATTTTCCTGACAATCGCGTAATAAAAGCATTAATTTAGTCTTTAGACTAGATAATTATAGTATTTTTAAGCAAAATACATAATTATATACGGTCTTCGTTTCACATAAAGTCAAATTATGTCAAATTTTACAATCTGCCCTGCGCCTAATAAGCTTAATCCTGGCATGGTGAAAGGTAAATGATATTAGGCGCAGATTGTTTTATGTAATTTGGCATAATTTAACTTTATACGAAATTAAAGCTGTAAGCTTAAAGCTTAAATTCATGCGAACTCTAATATTCCGCATCGGTAAATGATGATTAAGTATTACTAGCGGTAAAGCATTACTAGACAAAACTTCGACGTATAACCAACACTCACGTGACTTCTAACCCCTCTAATTTTGTGAGAAGTTCGTTTCTTCATTCTTAAAGCCCGAGCAAAGTCAGTACACATTGCATAATATTTCACCCCAGCGATTGTGTCTCAATCGGCCGACCACTTTGCATAATAACAGTGATTTTCTACGCGCCCTGATGTAAAACCACACTTTACGGTAAAGGCATTCGAGTGCCTGTAAAGATTATTAGGTCAGATATTACTTGTGGTAATATAAGTTGTTATATCGAATAAGAATATTTAGTACACTTGTATAACTTTCATGTATCATGGTTATAAAATGGTTACCGTGGGAATTACATCATTTCATATTGCTTAGAATTTTTGAAATCAGTCCAGTAGATCCGGATTCGGGAACCAATTCAATGCAAACAAATAATGAAATATTTCCTCTTAATGATATAAATATAAATAATTTACGCTATTTTTTTTTATATCTCAATATTTCTATTAAATGCAACGTGTCATTTTGGACAGAAGAATGGATGGATGAACACATGGGAGCACCACACTGCCACCTGTAAAAGCTGTGCGGATGACGCGGATGACGCGGATGAGTTGTCAGCAGAATATCTTATAAGGAGGGTTCATGGCTCGTCTGGAATACAAGAGGCATGTATTACCAGTTGAGAAAGAGCATAGGCCAAGTCTATATATTATAAGGAACACCACAGCTGTGGCACATGGGGTATACGACTATGGTGTCCGGACAGGACATTTGTTACCCAGTGTTAAAATGACGATTCACTACTTTCAATTATGTCCGGTGAAGTAGCAAAAGCCTCCTGGCCTACTACATAATGTCCATTCGAAACAAAAAGAAAGCTGCTTTCAAATATCGCCTGTCTAGGTGATCAAGGATTCGACAGCATAAGATTTTGTTTTGTTTTTTTAAGGTAAGTTTGATTGTCATTTGTAACCCTCAACGCAAAAAGAGGGGTATATATGTTACGGCTAATAGCCGAAGTGCGGCTACACCTATTTTTAGCCGGCTACAACTAGGTGCAGCCGACAACTTAAGGTTAAACTTAGGTCAACCTTAATAAGTTCCTCTAAGTTAACTCTAAATTAAACAATACCTATGCAAGGGAAAAAAGATGTTGGGGTGGTTAAAAAAAAAAAACCTAAACCTAAACCAATGGAGTCGAACAGGGACTTATAAACGCATGTGGCCGACTGCACCTAGTTGTAGCCGGCTAAAACTAGGTGTAGCCGCACTTCGGCTATTAGCCGTAACATATACATAATAATCAAAAATGTTTATGTAAATGTACTACATGTTAACCAGCTATCGTCTAGGATTCCATGAAAGATACAGACACACTAGGTAACGAGAAAATAAAAATGGCATACAAAGATTATTCCTTAAATCTTGTGGAAGTTTTATTTAGTTTTGGTGTGTAAAAAACAGACAAGTCATTCGTGTGTCAAGTAGAACACAAATTACTCACCTATCTATAGTAACAAGCACTACACAAAAGCATACAAATAGTATATAAAATACTCGATTCCAAAATATTTGAAGTACAAATATGTTATGTTCGATTTCTTCAAACGCTACGCAACCAAAAGATCGTGCAAATATATGATACATATTTTTTGGTTGGTATCATAACTCTGGTAGCAATACACAAGGATGGAACCCATAGCTCTCCTCAACAGTAACTCATTTCCAATTGCCAGTAAAAAGCGAAGCAGTTCCGGATTATACTTCAGCAGGATAAGAATGTTTTTTTTGTTTATTTACTAACTATTCTAAATCTATGGTAACGTTCCCAGAATGCTGGCAACACTGCCCTGTTGAATAGTAATACTTATGTGATGTGCAAAGTAAATAGAAGCATTCGAGAAATTTGGCGCACTAACAAGAGCCAATACGAGGTTTTTATTAAATTATTTGGCTCCCGGTCCCCACAACCCCAATATTTAGATACCAAAAGGTTTCGACAAGTAACCACTATTAAGGGCTAATATAAATATTTGCACCGATTGAGGTTCTTCTTTAATATATAAAATAGTGTTGATGTCACATCTTATGTAAGACAATTTATTAAGTAATTTTCATAATAAATAAAACATAAACTTACTCCACCATATATTGAAATAACAAAAATAGATAGATTTTAGAACAATTAAGATAAAAGAAGTGAATTTAATCACAGAGCATGATAAGATCTATATATAAAAGTTGTCTAATATCTTATCCTTCTTTTATCAATCCAAGACGCACCGTTCACAGGGGGTGCATAAAATAATACTCGTACAATGAAAAGAAAACTGTTGGGATAAATCGAAGGAAAGCAATGAATTTTTATGTTTCCATTCGTAATACTAGAGATTTATATTGGTAGTGCTTGCATCGGTAGGTTTCGCGGTGTTGAAATACGGTGATGTTTTTTCTAAGGTTTCTTCATAAAAATGTTTGTCGATTGCTGTTACAACCAATGTAGTCTTTGCTGTGTGGTGTCTGGCTTAGAATAGATTACCCTGGGTCTTTCCATGGGTGTTGTAAGAGACAAAGGGACATATATTTGATGGATGGACAGCATCTATCAGCTCAAGGATACTCACCATCTTACTGCGTTCACCAATCACTGATAAAGCGTCGTGATAATCGCAATATCCGTCAACGAGCAAAAATATACTAGCTGACTTTTGCAGTCTACTAGTATTCTTGTTAACCCCTCGTACTATGTTAAATGCTTGTGTTACGAGTGGGTTCACGTCAGTAGTGCAATGGGTGGGGTTCGAACTGGTGACCTTAAGATCGCAAGTCCGACGCCCAAGCCATTGGGTTACGGCCGCTTAATAAAATGTAATACAAATAATCTATCCCCTCAAATCATAATGCAAATATTCAAAAACATCTATTTCTACCTTAAAAATGTATGATTTTTAAGGTAGAAATAGATCACCACCCTAAAGTCGACCGACAAATAATGCCTATTACGGTATTGAGTCCACCTTGGTACAATTGATTGTGCTTAAGTTGTAAATAAAAACATAAAAATATTCTAATAACATTTCAATCACTTTCACTAGACAACTAAATAATAACCTTGACCCATTCTTAATAAAACCTTCAATATAAACCAATAATACACTGTAGTCCACTAAAACAGTATACATTATTCAATTCTCTTTACCCAATTTACCAAAAAAACTCTTTCTAGGGCCCCTAAAAAGCGTTTGAAGGATAAATACAACCCCTCGTGTATTGTTAAGAGAAAAACGTTTAATCTAATCTCATCTAAACTAAGAGGCTGGAAGGGCTAGTATTAGTGGAAATATACGGGCTAATATTAGGGACAGGTTAAAATCGTCGAGAATTTTATTAATTTTAACTTCATCATCATTTTCAGCCAGTATTATGTTTACTGCTGAATATGGACCTTGACTTGAAGAAAGAGTTTGTCATAGTTACCAGTGTTACCACCCTTGTTTGTGTTAGTTTTTAGCCCCGTAATATTACTGTCCGGACAATGTGTTGTAACATGCATGTATAAATTTACACACATAGTCTTTTACATAGTCTTCACATAAATATTAACAAAAGCTTGTCTCGAGCCACGGGGCACGTGCATGCAGTGGCTCGCTGACTCTAACCACGCCACAAGAATATACAGTTGCAGGCCGTCTCACAAACAAAAAACAAAACATTTTAAAGAATAGTTTTTGGTTGATGTTAGAATTGATTTATCATATTATTCTAAATGTCCCGGCAGCTATATTTGATTTTGGCATTATCGTGTTCTACAAGGTTGAGTATTTCTGCTATACCGATCTACCGGATACAAATCTTGATTAATATCGTTTTAAGAAATGCAGCTAGTACTAATATGAAGTTAGAAGTATATTGTTACCAAACTTGCAGCAGAAGCCTCCTGATATAGACACATATCACACTTAGCACATATCAAGATGTAGATCAGAGCTTTGAGGTTCTTTTGAACTGACATACCCAATCATAACAATTCATCGTCTAGAAACTAATAGAGTTTTAAATTTTGGATGAAAATAACAGTGTGGTTTCCGCCTCAACGAACTTGGCTAGGCAAGGTCTGTCCTTGTTGAGTGGATGAAAACGGGCAGATGCTGATGTCATCATCATCATCATCATCATCAGCCCGTATAACGTCCACTGCTGAACATGGGCCTCCTCCCGAAGGAGGCTTGGCAGGCGGGTTGGTGACCGCAGTATTATGTTGTAACATACAAGGAAACGCTGCTGCCCGTTCCTTGATATACGATTATTATAGATGGTGTTATAACAATCGGGACCAACGGCTTAACGTGCTTTCCGAGGCACGGAGGGTAGTCCCTCAACCAACCAGACCCGGAAAGTAATCTTAGAATTTACACAAAGATTTCTTGTCCGGTGTGGGGATCGAACCCACGACCTCCGAGATTTAAAGCGAACCAATTACCGCTACTCTACGGAGGTTGTCTGCTGATGCTGATGTAACTCTTTCATAAAAGTACCAAAATTCATGGCCGTACGTGATGCTCCCCCGTATATTTCTCCAGAGATCCCCAGGTGAGTGTTAAGCGAATGAGGTTCCCGAGTTAAGTGTAACGGACAGATGGACAAATGGTTCGCGTCTGCGGCTCTGGGCTTAATTTCTTTCTTTTCTGAAACTTCCTTGTTTCTATTAATGTTTTAGTGAATTGGATGTTCGATATATATATGATTAGCTCGAGAAAATCCCAAGTCTGGATGTTTGTTTAAAATTTTCTCTATTTTCTTATTCAGCATCCAGCAGTTCGTCAAATAGCACAGATAACAGATGGCCGAAAAGTTCTCTAATGGAGACCGCAGATCGGCAAGCGTAGCAAAGAATGTCAACCAACTATATGGACGGATGATCTGGCAAAGGCCGCGGGATCACGGTGGATTCAGGCCTCTTCTAACCGAACTAACTGGAGATGTAGGAGGGAGGCCAATGTTTAGCAGTGGATGTCCTACGGCTGATGATAGGTATCATCATCCTCATCAATTCAGCCGTAAGACATCCAATGCTGGACATTGGCCTCCCTTGTGAGGGAGGGCTTTTACTTTAGTCACTACGCTTGGCGATATGGTGACACACAGTATTATGTTATAACTCTCAACATGTGCATCTGAATTGAGAGATCAGTTTTTTTTTACTTGAATCAATACTCTGTGTGTGGGTTTCAGCGGAAATTCGGTATGTGATACAAAATCTATCTAATTGTGACTTATTGAATGCTATTTTTTTAAACTATGCGTAACAGGGATATGCTTTTGCTATAATAAAAACATGATTTTATAACAATCGAGACCAACGGTTTAACAGGCTTTGCCAGTCAAGGAAGTTCACACAGTCACGTCAACCAATCAGAACCGGATTTTTTTTTTAATTTTACCCTATTATTTCTTATCCGGCATAGTCGAATCTACGACCTCCAATACTTAAAGCCAGTCTTATGCTGCTAGACCATGCAAGTTATTCGTGTGTGGTATAGGTTCGTTAAAAAAGAAAAGTAAACCTTTAACAGCCTTTAATACAGCCTCCATACGAGTCTTTTAAAACGTTCTCAACGTAACATCTAAACAATGCAGTCGCAGATTCCAAGCACTTAATTCTGAGTCCATCTAGAGTGGACCATTTATCTTGCGTAGGCCTACGGGCTTAATTTCTATACATTGTGAGAGAAATGGCCCTAATGTTGGCCTTATCGTTTCTTTTGTGTATTTCGCTTTGCAGTAACTGGCGGGAGCACGCGACGGTTTTCAGATTTAAGGGCTGGTTTTCGTGGCGCGATTTGTAGTCGCGAAAAAGCGATCAGTTCGGATCACTGTTTAAAGCTACCTATAAAAAAAAAATTAACTTAAAAATCTTTTTTTATTGTGTTAGGTTACATAAAAAGTAGTACAATAACAAAAATCCATAAATTGAACTAAAAAGGTTAAATACGAGCTTTATATTATTCGTGGATTGCCACATGAAAAACTTAATACCTGATGGATTCATTAATGATGTGTAATTTTCTTCTTCTTTAACCTTTGGACAGCCTTCGTAGCGTAGCGGTATTTGGCTCGCTTTAAATCTCGGAGGTCGTGGGTTCGATTCCCATGCCGGACAGGAAATCTTTGTATTCATTTTAAGATTTCTTTCCGGGACTGGTTGGTTGAGGGACTACCGATTATTATAATGTCATCTATAATAATCTTATATCAATTAACGGGCAGCAGCGTTGTCTTGTGTGGTATAACATAATACTGCGGTCACCGACCTACCTGTCAAGCGTGGTGACTATGGCAAATACCCTCCCCGGGAGGAGGCCCATGTTCAGCAGTGGACATTATACGAGCTGATGATGATGATAATGATGAACCGCCGTTGGTCCGACCACTGCTAAATATGGGCTTCTTCTTAATAGACAAATCATGGTATTTGAGGGATATTGCCATAATCACCACGATTTTCAGGTAGATTGATGATCGTATTAAAATGGGAACTAACCTTGACCCGATATCACCGAACATACTAGATATTTTTTAAATCTCTGCTTAATACTTACTGCTCTTGACTAAAGTTCCAATCAGATTTTTATTCCTTTTCTAAATAATGTCCATACTTATAATTTACTTCTCAACCTATAACCATCTCAATCTGATTAATCTCGTTACCATAACACATGCAAAATACTATCTTACTCACCTGCACATACAGTCCAGTTTGGTTCAACACGAAACACTTTAGTACCCTACTATAGTTACCTGCTTTACTTACCGTATACACGATAATTGAGTGAGATGACATGACATCTAATTACCATACTAGTTTGGACACCGCAGCGACAGACATATAATTACCGCATTATGCCAAATAGATTGGTTCAGTTAGTAATGTCCTTGAATGCTGGCTTACCTATAAACCAATTAAAAGGTGTGAATGGTATTATTTGTTTTGTTTTAGTGATTAGAAAGTCAAGGTCTTTCCGGTGTAGATTACGTAAAAAAAGCAACAGCAACTTCAGAGCAAATCCATCGCAGAACGGTAAAAATGCCACATTGTTGTTGTTACCGATGACAAATTATAAGAAGTGAGGAAGGATGAACCACCTAAATTTGGCTGCAAGCATTCTCTCACTCAATATATGCTGTCTATTATGAAGAAGCAACTAAACTGTACGCACCTGTGAGCTTGAGTTCATGGGCAGCAGTTAAAGCTTACCATATAACGTATGCTCAGTTGTCTGCCACTAGCAGGCAACACTATCTGTGACAAAATATTCTTCAAAAATATTCTAGAAAACACTGAAGAACTCGCGGAGTTGGTCGGGAGCATTCATAGAAGAAGGATTGAAATAATGTCAACGATCGATTCGATTTCCATCACCGTATTGTAAGGCGCCTTCTGGCCTGGGCAGTTGCGAGTAGCTTGGCCTGAATCGTATTTTAGATCTTAGATTTTTTTTATGATTCTCTCAAAATCGCATCTCCGAAACCAGCCTCCACCAATATAACCGGATGTGACGCGGCCGCCGTCGGTTTAGCGCGGGCTAAGTAAACTTCCGCCGGTGCCTACATCCGGCGGATGTGAATTCTCCCATTTGCCTGTAACGGAGAGTACGTCCGCAATTATTTCGTGTATCATTTCATACAATTCTTGTACATTGGAATGCTGTAATTGTTGAACCTACCTATTGTATTTTTAACAATGATTTGGAGTTTTTGGTAATTGTTTGCGTTCAGTTTTCTTTGACTTGGAGTTATTGTTTACCGTGAAATTTTGCAGTTATTCAATGATGCATTTCGCAGAGGTTAATATCAGTAAATGCAAGAGAAGCTTTGAAATAAACTTAAGCGTTTAGCTATTTTTTCTAATAACAACATCTGCACGGGCCATATAAATATTTATGCAGAGTTCTTTACCAAGGCATAATTTGCAACCTACTAAACACACACCAACACAGAACTTTTCAGATTAGTTCGTTGAAGTGGCAATGGGCAGGCCATATAGCATGGAGAACCGATGGCCGTCGTGGCCGAAAAGTTCTCGAATGGAGACCGCGGATCGGCAAGCGTAGCGTAGGACGTCCACCAACTAGATGGACGAATGTCCTGGTAAAGGCTGCAGGATCACGGTGGATGCAGGCCGCCTCCAACCGAAGCAGAGGAAGGCCTATGTCTAGCAGTGGACGTCCTATGGCTGAAATGATGATGATGATGATTCATACAATAATGACAAGCCACTGCCTGAAAAGTTCTTGAACAGCAGTCTATTACCATCAACCATCAACTTTATCGTCTTATAGCTAAATTCAAATACATATAAACCGTACTAAAGTAACCTACTTTAACTTAAGATAAAATACTCTTGAATTTACAATGCTTCTTTCACTTGGAACTGTCAGATAAGAAATCTCAATCATTCTGAAACTTTACTCCATGTTACTTGACTTGGACACGGATGTTGAAAATATACTTAATTATGTACAGTCAAAAAAAGAGATGGGATTACATCATCAGCCCATACAACGTCCACTGCTGAACATAGGCCTCCTCCTGAGGGAGGGTTTTGCCACCACGCTTGGCAGGCGGATTGGTGACCGCATTATTATGTTGTAATACACAGGGAAACGCTGCTGCCCGTACCCTGGTATACGCTTGTTATAGATGATGTTATAACAATCGGGACTAACCGCTTAACGTGCTTTCCGAGGCACGGAGGGTAGTCCCTCAACCAACCAGACCCGGAAAGCAATCTTAGAATTTACACAAAGATTTCTTGTCCGGTGTGGGAATCGAACCCAAGACCTCCGAGACTTAAAGCAAGTCAAATACCGCTACGCTACGGAGGCTGTATCACATAATGTTAATAAATATGTTTATGACAGTACGACAGCCGGTGATTCTTTATAGGAGAAGAGTTCACTGCGAGCTGTGTACACACATAACAGTGAACATTTCTCATAAAAGTGTACAAATAAATTTAACCGTAGGCAACAGGACGTTCACTGCTGGACATAGACTTCCCTCATAGAATCCAGTTGCTGCGGTTAGGAGCGGCCTGCATCCACCGTGATCCCGCGGCCTTAACTATAAGGCCTATAGTGAAGGACCACGTTTCGGATCCATAGGTCATCACTAGGCAACCCACACTGGTTAAAGACTTTCGTCTTGCGAGAGTATGGGAACAGAGAATGAATCTGTGATTGAACACACATTTGTGCACTTCAAAATGTATTGTTCCCATTCTCCTCATAGCTTGGGAAGACAGGTAAATTTCATAGAAATAAAATAAACACAGATAAAATCTAACACCTGAATTTATATCAATACAGAATACATACAACCGATACGCTAAACCAATTTGTTGAATTAAACGTAAACAAAACAAACCCAATTAAAAACAGACTCAGCGATTTAACCCTAAAACGTAACAAATAGTATTTGCAGAAACGTACACGTTGACCCATAAACGCTTCGGTCGGACGCAATCGAACTTAATTCGGGCGGTCATCGCGTCCAATAACTGTCGCTGGGTTTCCGCGCGATTGGGTCGCTGGGACCCCGTACCCGCACGACGGGTTAGAACAAATAGCCAGCTTTTATTTGGAAGAATTGTTTTAACCCTTCTTTTAATAGTGATTTGGGTTGGTATGTTTAGTTGATTAGTTTTTAAATAATTGTTATAGATAATTAAAGTTTTGTACGTTTGGATTAGTTCTTGTCTCGCCAATGGTGAGTATTTATAAAGACAATCAAGTGGTCAAGATTATTACACCTGCAACTTGCTTTGCTATACTGCTTTATAACAACAGACACTGCACTGCAGTTATATACCAAAATCCGTTCTTAAAAAGGCTACACGTTATCACGTCCGTGATATAGATTCAATATCACGGACAAGACTGTTGTTGCCAATAGACCTGACGTCATCAAGAGCGCTGGGCAATGGTCAACGTTGCTGAGCCTAATAAAGGCTCCTAGCTCTAAAAGTTCTTGAGTGCTAGGAGTCTCAAATTTTGAGAATGCTTTTATGACGTTAATTCTCGTTAACAGTCTTAATGATTATTTACGTAATATTTTTTATTAAATGAAATTCATCCGCTAAGGAGATAAAAGGGTAGAAACGTTTGTTTCACACAACTTTTTAAGTTTTAAGCACACCTAATGATGAACGAAGTCGCGAATAACAGCTAGTCATATTTTAAAAATTAAGAATTTTGCATATTGGGAATTAAAAAACATAGAACAAAAAAATCATTAAATGCCACATTAAAGTTGATCAAGCTGAAGTGTTTATGTGAATTTGAATGTATGTATGATTGTCTGAGTTATTTTTTAATTAATTTGCTGTTGTTTGTGTCTTTATTCAATAATTTCAACAGAACGTCGTAAATGTATCCTTAGAAATAAAATATTTAAATGCTTACACTTTTCAGAGTGATTATTTTGATTTTGATAAAATTGACACTAGGAATAGATTCAGTTTATTATTAAATAAGCTTGTTACACAAAATTAGGATGAGACAAAAATACTAGTCTAAATCAGCTCCCATATTAGAAACGTTAAATTTATTCGTGCCCAAAGAATTTCTGCGTGATTTGTTCCGTCAGGCCCCGGATGAAATAAATAGTCTAATTTTACCTGGGATGTAATTTATTTTACTACCCTAGACCTCCCTTGTCACGGATATGAATTCATTATAATAATTAGATATTGGTTTTATAGAACATTAATTCTTCGTGATTGATTGAACCTTTTGGTTAAAATTTATCAAATGCAATGTCCCAGATAAAAGTACAGCGGACTTTAAAATAGTATCAAAATCAGAATTATTTATTTGTAAAACATTGGTATTTTTACAAATATAAATTTAGTTAGTACTAATGTAATATTAACTAACCAATGTGGGGTCGTTCATTCATCATCATCAGCCCGTAACGTAATAACGGCCACTGCTGAACATGGACCTCCACCCGAGGGAAGGTTTTGTCATAATCACCACGCTTGGCAGGCGTCTCGTTGACCCGCATTGTTGTAACTCACAAAACCCTGCTGCCCGTTTCCTTGGTATACGCTTGTTATAGATGATGTTATTACAATCGAGACCAACGGCTTTACGTGCTTTCCGAGTCACGGATGGTAGTCTCTCAACCAACCAGTCCCGGAAAGAAATCAACGATTTCTTGTCCGGCGTGGGGATCGAACCCACGATCTCTGAAACTTATACCGCTACGCCACAAAGGCAAAGTTGGGTCATGAGTCAGTTTTTTTTTAAGCTCCTTGTGCTAATCAAAATGCTTGTGTTACGGGTGGCTTTACGTCGGTAGTGCAATGGGTGGTGTTCGAACCGGCAACCTCAAGATCACAAGTCCAAAAGTCTTAATGCAGTTATATAATTTTATTAAACGGCTCGACACCAAAAGCGTTTTACTCGTAATAACAAAACACATATGAACAACTTTCACGATAAATCGCTTAAAAAAATTCATAAAACGATAAAAATAACAGCTAAGTATATCGTTAAACACTAACTGCCGCTGGCTTGTACCAGCGTTGTAGTTTATTAAAGTTAAAAAAAGAAGTTTTTCTTGTCTCGAGTATAAAAGACGCCAGTTTTTACATCTAGGAAGTAATTATCTCTCAGAAGTTGTAAGGAATCAGGAGTGGAGGACTCGAGCTGCGTGTTTCCAAAGTCCGTTAGGGAATCTTAATGAGTATGCGATGAACTTAATATAGATCATTTAAGATAAAAATAGATCTGAATTTTGTCAAATTACCTACTTTGTTTTGTAAAATGTATGATATTAAATAACAATATGACTGCACCCGTGGCTCAGTGGTTACGGTAGTTGCTTCTGAGACCTGGTGTTCTGGGTTCGATTCCCACCCGGGACAATTATTTGTGTGAACCACAAATAGTTGTTCTGAGTCTGGGTGTTCTTTGTGGCCGTGAAATTTAAACACAGGTAATTATGTCCCTATTAAAAAATTAAAAAAATTCAAGAAGATATTATAAGCCAAAAATAATAATGCGTACCAGTAAGAAATAAAATACGGAAAATGTTTCATTTTGTTTATTACTAGCTTTCCACTCGTGGTTTCGCCCGTATAACTCCAGTTACCGGAGGAACTTCAACATTAGATATAGCCCCCTCAATAAATGGAATATATAACACTGCAAGAGTTTTTTTTAATCGGACGAGTAGTACCTGAAAACGTTTTCAGCTTCGTATAGATTTTTTAATATTTTAATTCGAAATAATGCCTTTGATATTTGAGAAATATTTGTTTAAAACTTTCGTTTCTGAAATTCTTATCATAAATTTAAGTTTCCCATTCAATGAGAGCACTATAAAGATTCTATAAACATATTTTGTAAGAACAGAAAACATTAACAAATTTATTTACATAAGTATTTAGCTACCAAATACTAAACACAACCGTAGCGGTATTTGGCTCGCTTTAAGTCTTGGAGGTCAAAGGTTCGATCCCCACACTGGACAAGAAATCTTTGTGTAAAATTCTAAGATTTCTTTCAGGGTCTGGTTGGTTGAGGAACTACCCTTCGTGCCTCGAAAAGCACGTTAAGCCGTGGGTCCCGATTGTTATAAGATCATCAATAATAAGCGTATACCAGGGAACGGGCAGCAGCGTTTCCCTGTGTATTACAACATAATACTGCGGTCACCATTCCGCCTGACAAGCGTGGTGACTATGGCAAAACCCTCCCTCAGGAGGAGGCCCATGTTCAGCAGTGGACATTGTCCTATTTTTTGTAAATAAATAACTTAAATTATATTTTGCAATTTTCTTGAGCAATTGTGACTCAAAATTGACCCATCCAAACTACGTTCCAGCATCATACACTAAATGTGCTTTACAAACACGCGCCCCTGTTCGGCCGGAAGAGGGTGATCATTTGACCAACTTTTTTCATTATCTCGTGCAACTCGAATACTTTTATAGTAGCCCTATTTCGTTTTAGTTGTGATTTTCTTTCTCTACTCTTATTTTTTTCTCCTTATTAACTATAGCCGTTATCTTTTACCAAGCCATTTGGAATTTTACCTTTAAACTTTAAGTGTAGTTCAGGTATTTTTGTAGGCTTTTATGTTATGAAACAAGAACAAATAAACATTTTATAGAATATATCTATTTGTAGCATTTAGTCTTGTACTAACATCGGTGTACGCTATCGTACACGTGAGTTCGTTTCTGAAGTAGAATGCAATTACTTATCACATGAGACTGTTTAATTTGATTTTATTTTAATAGGCTTGTTAACACATATGAAATTATGTTACAATTACGTTTATTTCTAAAAGTATTTGTGAAATGGAACCTAAATATAATAATTTCTGTTCTAAAAACTTGAATATGTTCAGTGTGGATTCCGGCTTAGAATAGACCACCCCATGTCCTCCCATGGGTGTCGTAAAAGGCGACTAAGGGACATATAGCTGATGGATGGGCAGCAGCATCTAATAGCTCAAGGTTTACATCTTACTGCGATCACCAATCCGTCTGCCAAGCGTGGTGATTATGGCAATATCCCTCAACGATCCTGGCTTGCCAAGATCTGTAAAGAGGAGACCAATGTTCAGCAGTGGACGTAAACGGGCTGTTGATGATGATGATGATGATGTTTTTATAAACTCAATATGAAAATTATTTCTTTTGTCTATGTCTTTAACTTCCGAAAACGCTATCAGCCATTTTGTGACGTCATACATTTCGTTAAAAAACGTGAACGCGATCCTTTACTATTACACTCTCTGAGTCATGACGTCATCGATCTTGAACACATAATGTATTAGATCAACATGGCTGACATCGTTTTCATCTCTAAACATGTCAAGCCAATTTTAAAATATTTATATTAGTGCTTTCTATATTTTTTTCTTCATCTAGTAAAACCATTGTTTAACTATAACCTATTGTACCTACAGCAACACGCAACAGCCTATGCAGAGGTCAACTACAAGTAGTGTTGCCTATCGATAGTCCACTATCGATATACTATCGATAGTCTATCGATAGTTGACGTCATATCAATAGTATCGATAGTCTATCGATAGTATCGACATTAGTGATAGTATCGATACTATCGAAAACCAATTTATGTTTAGGAGCAATACTATCAATAGTATCGATACTATCGATAGTTCTACAAACTATCAATAGTATTGATAGTTCTAATCATTTAATACAACAATACTATCGATAATATCAATAGTATCGATAGTATTACTTTAAAAATATCGATACTATCGATAGTATTATAATGTAATAGTATCAATACTATCGATACTATTGCTTCCAATCAATAGTATTAGTTAATTTGTGATATCGATAGCACTATCGATATTGTTACTATTTTTCGAGGTCATATATCGATAGCGAAACTATCGATAGTTGGGCAACTCTAACTACAAGCATTAACAGAGATTGTAAGAGATCAACTTCCTAGCTTGGTTCGATACATAAGCTGTTATTCTTTTAGCATCAGAAGGCTTCTTTATCAAGGATTATTATAATAGGGATAGGTATATGTTATGATAAGATTGCTTAGACGAACCGTGATCCCAAGTTTTTTACTTTTTTTTATAAGTTTTGGCACACCGCCATATTTTAAAATTGGCAGCTTATATCACGCACGCTTATAACGTTCTTTCAACTATTTTGAACGGGAAACACAAAGAGAGTAGAAATACAAAGTAATAACATAAATTTCTTTCATTTTATTTTAGCAGTGGAGTCCTGCCGTGTGGTTTCCGGCTCAGAATAGACCACCCCATGCCCTCCCATGGGTGTCGTAATAGGCGACTAAGGGACATATGGCTGATGGATGGGCAGCAGCATCTATTAGCTCAAGGTCTTACTGCGATCACTAATCCGCCTGCCAAGCTGGTGATTATGGCAATATCCCTCTACGATCCTGGCTTGCCAAGGTCTGTTAAGAGGAGGCCCATGTTCAGCAATGGACGTAAAGGGGGTTGCTGATGATGATGATGATGTGGAGTCCGGCTTAGAATTGACTATCCCATGTCTTCCCATAGGTATGGTATGAGGCGACTAAGAGACGTCGATGTACGAATTACAATCAATACTATCGATAGTTTGTAAAACTATCGATACTATCGATAGTTTGTATAACTATCGATACTATCGAAGACCAACCCATGTTTAGGAGCAATACTATCGATACTATCGATAGTATTGCTCCTAAACACAAATTGGTCCTCGATAGTATCGATACTATCACTAATATCGATACTATCGATAGACTATCGATACTATTGATATGACGTCAACTATCGATAGACTATCGACAGTATATCGATAGTCGACTATCGATAGGCAGCACTAGTACCTACACTATGCCGTCGGGGGGCCGGATTGCTCATGCGTACCCGGCCCCCGCCAACGGCGGATCGAAGGAGTGCCCGGGAGATTTTAGTGGTTGGTAGGGTCCTCTCCTCGTGGTATGAGTTTAGCATACCACGCTATGAAGAGGGCGAGTCCCACATATCCCACCGCCAGCGCGCGAATACGCTGCAGCGGCGGTGGGAATGCGTAAATGCATTTCCCCCCGGACAATAAAAAAAAAAGGTACCTACACTATTAAAATTAAAGTAGGTTAAGTTACTCTTTATTACTTAAAAAAAAACAGCTATTTGCCGATTAAATTGTCCACAATTTGTTCCACAAAAGACACAAGACACAAATTTCCGATGCCCTCGTAGACTTGAAGTCCGAGAGGCCCGCGAACTGTAAAGTAGTATAATAATAATCATCAATCAAATAATCATCGCCAGCGACCGCCCTGAAGCGGATCTCCATGCAACACAAGGGGCGCCCTCTTGCACAAGTAGCTTAGTTTGTAGTTTTCAAACCATTTATTAAGGCTGGAGCTCTGCTCGCCTTTTGGTCCTGTGAAGTAGCAAAAGCCTCGTGGTTAACTAAGTACGTCCATCCGTCAGAAAAAAAGGACAAACATTTTGTTGTATGTACCGTTTATATGCATGTATTGAAAAGCGGTTATTTTAATATTGCAATCATACACTCCATTCAATTTGATTTATTTGTATGTAAATTACAATTGCTTTTCATTTACACATTGCAATATACTGAATGCGTGCTTTTAATTCTTCATGTGACACAAAAGGTGACTGCATGAGAGACTTCTCCATATCCAAATATAAACCTTTATTTCACACAGTTATTTCAAAGTTTATTTGAAATACTTCAGAGTTCAGCTACAAGCTTCACAGTACAAAATTCATTCATATTTTGTCAGACTTTGCTGTCTGTCTGTACCATCCGATGCCCTCGTAGAGCCGAAGTCCGAGAGGCCCGCGAACTGTAAAGTAGAGCGACAGTTGCACAAAACTCCCTAAAATACTAAAAGTCATAATCTCTCAATCTCATCGCCAGCGACCGCCCTGAGCCGAGGTCCAAGCCCTAAGGGGGGCGCCCTCTTGCGCAGGTTGCTTAGTTTGTAGTTTTTAAACCATTTATTATGGCTGGAGCTCTGCTCGCCTTTATGCCCGGTGAAGTAGCAAAAGCCTCGTGGCAACCTACGTCTGTCTGTCTGTCACCAGGCTGTATCTCAAGAACCGCATTAAAATTTTCACAAATGATGTATTTTTGTTGCTGCTATGACAACAAATACTAAAAATAAAATAAAATAAATATTTAAGTGGGGCTCCCATACAGCAAACTTTTTTTTTGTGCGCGATTCCGACTGGCACTTGCCCTTTTTAAGTTCTGAACTAACAGAAAACGACTGCCTGAGAGACTTCTCCACCAACCATATCCAAAAAGAAATCTTAATTTCATAATTAATAGAATCAGGCGTTACTTTGCGGAAATCGATATTAATCTAATTAAAAAAGACAAAATATCTAGTGTTAATCACTAGCGTTCGAGTAGTTATCATCACCCTGATGATGCTCCGTGGAGGAGCGAAACACGTGTCGGGTCTTCGGCTGGTGATAGTACTTTTGCACGTTTTATTTTTCCTTCCTGCATGTGCATAATTTTTGCGGGCGGGAGGGCGGTGCAAAATAGCATTACAGCATATAGACACATTTTTAGCGGAATTAACACTAGATGTTTTGTCTTTTTAAATAAGATCTTAATTTCACACAGCTATGTCAAAGTTTACATGAATACAAATTCTGAATTTCAGAGTACAAAGCCCACACTTAATTAACTTATCCTCCGTAGCGTAGCGGTAATTAGCTCGCTTTAAATCTCGGAGGTCGTGGGTTCGATTCCCACACCGGACAAGAAATCTTTGTGTAAATTCTTAGATTTCTTTCCGGGTCTGGTTGGTTGAGGGACTACCCTCCGTGCCTCGGAAAGCAAGTTAAGCCGTTGGTCCCGATTGTTATATCATCATCTATAATAATCGTATATCAAGGAACGGGCAGCAGCGTTTGCTTGTGTGTTACAACATAATACTGCGGTCACCAAGCGTGGTGACTATAGCAATGCCCTCCCTCGGGACGAGGCCCATGTTCAGCAGTGGACGTTATACGGGCTGATGATGATGAATTTACTTATCCAACAGTGTAACTCTTCACACTAAACTTATAAACTTCGATTCTCTATCGTGTCTCACAATACCCTCTCCGCCGATATTCCGGGCGCCCTCCACCTTTTAAGTAAACTTCCGGTAGAGTTCCGTGCACCGGAAAGAGCAGTCGGCTACAAAGCGAAGCAATATTGCTCTACCTGCGGCTCTATGGATTATTAGAGATTCAGTACTAGCTTTTGTAGCGTCTTTGTGTTTGAGTTCATTAAATTGCTAGCAGTAAAATGTTATGGTTTAAAAGAAAATTCCTACAAATAACAGAATGTGTATACACTGTTTTTAGTCGCATTCAGATGGCTTTTAAATGTTGTACTCTGTCCTTTTTCACAAATCTATACTAATATTATATGGAGTAAAGATTTGATTGTTTGTTGGTTTGTTTGTTTGAATTGAATAGACTCCAAAACTATATGACGGATTTGAAAAATTCTTTCACCGTTGAAAAGCTACACTATCTCCGGTAAACATGGGGTATATTTTATTATGAAGTTCCTTCGGGAACGGGAGTTACGTGGGTGAAACCGTGGGTGGGAAGATAGTATTGTATTAGGGAGATTTTTATTCTCAATATCTAAGTAGATATTTCACATAACAAAGAAATAGCTCAGATTGGATTGGAAGGTTGGAAAATTTATTTGTTTATAAATACCATAAAATGTGATAATTTTTAATGTTTGCATGTTTGTCAACTTTTATCTTTGTCAATTCAGAATTTATTTTGTGATTGAATATCTAGCAACAACTTCTGAGCAGATTAAAAAATATATATAATTAAGTCAATATATCGCTCATTTGGAGCGACAGTGACACAAATGCAAATTAGTTAAATTTACACCAGATCAGAATAAAGATTATTTCTTAGTTCAAAAGAAGAATAATGCTAGAAAGACTTTTTGCCTTCTATCAGACGGTTTTTGAACCTACAAATGTGGCGTTTTCACTGCCAACGAAATTATGCATAGTATTTTTGCAAATGTGTCACTGTCGCTCCAAATGAGCGACATATAAACAAAACGAGTGCAATTAACATGGTAAGAATCGAAAAAAGCAAGCCATGAAATAACATTTCAACAATCTCATACTAAGAAATCAGGCAACATTGTTGACATAAGACTCTCTGACATAACTCAAGTGGCAGACCTGTCAACTCGTTTAATGATTCTAATGGTTGAAGAAGTTTAAGTTTGTTATTTAATACACAATTGTTTGAAAATGCTTCATTTATCCAATAGATCTCCTACAGTGAAGTTTCTAAAAAACTGCACGAAAATGAGCTAAACGATTTTTATTGAGATAAAGGAAAAAAATTAAATATCCGGATCAATTACGACGAATTGCTTCTGCTCGAATTAAACATAGCCTGATGATTTAAATCGTACACAGTAGATACGTGACACAGCCGAATCCATTCATTCGCTGTTAGTGATGACAATCAATTACAGCCAAGAATAACCAAACTTTTACAAAATGTATTCTTTTTGTTCATTAATAAAGCCATCTTAACGAACTTCTGTGAATGCATCATAATAATATGTAACAGGACATGACTCATCTACAGACATCTCTCTTAATGCTGATAATTTCGAAAGCAGAAAATTTTCAGTAACAGATTTATATTTCGGTTTTCCTGTCTCCTGGTCCCTTGCCAATTAAGGTTGAACAAACCACCACTAAACAAACAAGGAAGTCAGCCAAATTAACAAATACAAATATAATATACTTTCTATGTAAACAAACACTAAAGCTCTGAAGAATTCAAACACAGCTACAACATCCTGACAAAACAAACTATGCTCAAACTAATTTAATACTAACTACACACAACAAGCTCTCAAACCAACTTACGTTTGTACTATTAGTCCAACATTCAATCCCATAAAAGTCAATATAGCATTGCTCATTAAAACTTAAACTGAACTCATAACTCGAGTGACCATGCATACGTTTTGTGATGCGGATTTCATAGCAATATTTCACTACTGAAACTGAGCCCTTTAAATTGAAGTTTTTTGGAGACTGATTGTTTGCATGCAGCATAAAAGTTTATGCCACCTTTGAGCATGGGTTTTATAGATTGTAAAAGGAATTTTCGTAGTTGGTCAAAAAAGGTAAAATTCTTAAAATGTGTTTTTTTTTCGGACGGACATACGTAGTTAGGCACGAGCCTTTAGTTACTTAAACGGGCATAAAGGCGCGAAGAGCTCCAGCCTTAATGAATGGTTTAAAAAAACTACAAACTAACTGCGCAAGAGGGCGCCCCCTGTGGGGCTTGGACCTCGGCTCAGGGCGGTCGCTGGCGATGAGATTGAGGGATTATGATTTTTAGTATTTTAGGGGTTTCATGCAACTGTCGCTCTATTTTCCAGTTCGCGGGCCTCTCGGACTTCGGGTCTACGAGGGTATCGGGTGGTTATAAAATGGAGAGTTTACTACGTTACCTAGCCTACGTTACCTACGTTACCTGTAACACGGAAGCAAATCAACGAGGAAAAATTGATGTAGGGGAGCGAGGGGCTTGTTGTAGCAGGGGTAAGTAGTAACAGGCTCTTTTCACTAGGATCTTAAACGCTATTAACGTATTTCTTTGACTCGATTTGACCTATAAACCGCGCCGCATCATGTTGCCATAGCCTGAGTCCCACCGGCCGGCGCAGTGAGTGGAAGTGTGCACGCGCTTCATTTTTGCCAGGTAATATAAAATTGTACTGTCGTAAAAAATCGGTTTGCGTTTTGAATATCGACTAATTTCAAATTTACTATATCTTATTTCCATTCAAATTTATCCATCTCTGATAATGTGTAACAGTTTTTATGATTGCTAGATAGTTTAAATAGTTATCTTGATAAATGTTAAAAATCATACCATAGGGTTAGTTGTAACAAAATCTCGGGGCTTGTTGTAACGTGTTACAACATGCCCCAAGTTATGATGTAGATACTTTTTTTCCTTTGTTTAAGAATGAGGGTGTATAAAATAAAGTCAGAGCGGGCAACACAAAGCCAAGAAGTGAACGAGTTAGCGGCAGCTGAAGTTTTAGAAAAAAATGCAGTATTCGGAAAGCTAGTCAGACTTTCGGATTATGTCACGTCTCTCTAGTAGGTCGTCTTCAAAGAAGAATAATGAAAGATTAAGAGTTGGTTATGTTATAATTATAAGCCTAATCGAAACTGCAAACGAACCAACTCCGAGTTGCTCCAGTCTACAAAAAAACTTTCTCGCCATCGAAGATTAGACCTCTACCAAAGGTGCCACCAAGAAAAACTAATACAAATAGCAGACGCAAAAGAAAGTCTACAGTTTTGACGGACACTCCTAAAAAGAAAGCTTTACAAAAGGAATATGAGGAAGAGATGAAGAGAAAACAGAAAAAAGATGACAAATTAATGGAAAACAGAAGGGAAAGGGGAAATGCAAAGGTAAATCAACAAATAATAAAACTAGAGCTAAAAAAAGGTTTTATGTTCAGATTCAGAATCAAAATCAGAAGAGTGGTATTCTGGCTGGTGGTGGCTTACACAGATTCAAATAAAGAAGATTGGATAGAGTGATGTGGGCACATGTAGAATGTGTTACAGGAGACACTATGTCTATTATTTGTATGAATTGTAGCTCAGATGAAGACTGAATTTAATTATAATGAATCCCACCAAATGTTATTTTTTACATAAGTATAATACTTTGTTAGCTAGATATTAAGAAGAGATAATTACGAAGCATACCTTAAATATAAATAATTTTATTACTTATTGTGATTTAAAAGAGCCATGATGATTGTAAGTAGTGTTTCACTAAATAAAACTGTTAATGACTTAATTTATAGGTGTTGAATACTAAAAAAGTGTGTTTGAGTTTATTTTTTATAAGAATTACATAATATTTACTTTAGAAAAATGAAAATTTTGTTAAAAATAAACAAAGAATAAATGACAAGAGGTATTATTGTCGTTTTTTTGTCGTTACTACTTGCCCCGGCAGACGTTACAACTTGCCCCAAGCACGAGGTAAGTTGTAACACCGCACTTCTTTTAGAAAATAATTGATTGTAAAATAATGAACAATAGTTATGGTATTATTTTTACATGATTTGGTAGAGGAAGAGTTACAGTATCCATCTATCTTTATTAAGTAGAAATTGAATCAATAGATCTCAAGATATATGCGTTTTAATGAAAACTGTTACAACAAGCCCCTCGCTCCCCTACGGCTTAAATGTTTTTCACTCCTTACGAAAATATGCGCAGTGGGTGAACCACGGACAGTTTTTCTAGGTCTGGGTGTGCTTTGTCATTTAGAGAGTGACAATAGCTAATAAGGTTCAAAATCAAATGTAGCAAATTGATTTTTGCCCTTTGAAACATATAAAGAAAATATTTCTTATCAAATGAAATTACACCTTATTAGCAACTGACACTTACGTGGTATTTCAGTATCACCAACGATTTTCTTTTTAAAGGGGACTAGTAGAGTTTTGCAGTCTACTAGTATTCTATTAAACCCCTCGTGCATGTTTGTGATACGAGTTGGTTCACGGGTAGTGCAATCGATAGGGATCACAAGTCCGACGCCCTTAGCCATTGTGCTACGGTCGCTTTAATTGTCAGGTGAATTGTTTATTTGTAGACTCCATCGCTGGTAGCATTGCCAAGATGATAGTTTCATGCGGTATCATCATCAGCCCGTATAACGTCCACTACTGAACATGGGCCTCCTCCCCGGGGCGGGTATTTGCCATAGTCACCACGCTTGGCAGGCGGGTTGGTGACCGCAGTATTATGTTGTATCACACAAGGAAACGCTGCTGCCCGTTCCTTGATATACCCTTATTATAGATGATGTTATAACAATCGGGACCAACGGCTTACCGTGCTTTCCGAGGCACGGAGGGTAGTCCCTCAACCAACCAGACCCGGAAAGAAATCTTAGTATTTACACAAAGATTTTCTGTCCGGCGTGGGGATCGAACCCACGACCTCCGTGATTTAAAGCGAGATCAATACCGCTACGCTTCAGAGGTTGCCTTCATGCGGTATAAGAATTAAATTATTTAATTGTCTATTTGATTCTGAAAACTTCTAAATTTAGCATTAGTGTATCGTTTATAAGGGTTACGCAAGATCTCACCGGCTTCTAGTTCTTATGGAAATCTTTTACGGCGAGTACACTTAAGCCTTTGACCGTCTTAGAATAACATGCTGCTCGCTGTAAAACCGGAAAGTCTCCTATAAACAATATTTGTAGTAAACCTTCTCATAACTCACCTGAGTTACTTGATACACGATAAGTTACTCTCAAGTTTATGCTGCGGTTTTCTCAAGTTATTCGAGTTGAGTTGCATCTTGTAATTAAGCAGCTTCAAAGTGGTACTATGTTTTGAGTTCCGTTTGGGAATTGTTAATTATGATTTCTATGCTGTTATTTGTTTTATAATAAACTACTAAGCTGTAAGTATGTTTATGTTATATTGATAACCGCCGTAGCGTAGCGGTATTTGGCTCGCCTTGAATCTCGGAGGTTGTGGGTTCGATCCCCACACCGGACAGAAAATCTTTGTGTAAATTCTAAGATTTATTTCCGGGTCTGGTTGGTTGAGGGACTACCCTCCGTGCCTCGGAAAGCACGTTAAGCCGTTGGTCCCGATTATTATAACATCATCTATAATAATCGTATGTCAAGGAACGGGCAGCAGCGTTTCCATGTGTGATACAACATAATACTGCGGTCACCAACCCGCCTGCCAAGCGTGGTGACTATGGCAAATACCCTCCCTCTCGGGAGGAGGCCCATGTTCAGCAGTGGACGTTATACGGGCTGATGATGATGATGATATTTATGTTATTAGGAAATATTATTAAACCAGAGGATTTGCTTGTCGATGGCTCCAGTCATCCCTGGGGCAGCATACCAATGGCAATGACGTTTTCAAATTCGTTTGTCAGTCAATCTGAAGTTTAAAACCTTAGATTAGATTAGATTAGATTAGATTTTTATTTTGCAAATATGGGTAATACATAATAGTTCTTAAAATTACATTTAGCTCAGCCATATTTTACCAATCGGCACGCAAACACTTGAAATTATTTATATCATTATTGTTACACTTATTTAGACAAATTTTACTATTATAAAATTCTTAAATAATCAACTTAATTTAAAATATATTTTTGTATTAAAAGGGAAATATAAATTAGGAGCATTAGATTATATTATATCATGTTATTACTATTACGAATATCATACCATTATCATTACATCATTTAACATGCTATTACTATTACAAATATCATTATTACAATTACAAAATCAAAATGTCAGAAATCAAAATGTCAAAGATCAAAATGTCAAAAATAAAAAATGTAATACATCAAAGTTTCAAAAAAATCAGGATTCACTAATTAACAAATATTTTCTCCGATAAGAACTCAGTTACACTGTAGTACGTTTTATCTACCAAAAATTTACGCAATCTACTCTTAAATTGTAATTGTAATTTGTAAAGAAGTTCAATTGTAATCACCACACTAGAATGAGGCTAATCCAAGATTAATCTCAGAAATACCTCTTAAGCCTAACCTATTAGCCATATAATTATCAATATTAGCTCATCAAGTTATGTTCATTGGTATGGTTAAGTTAATACTGGCAATTAATAAGCTTATTAATAGATAGGTCAAAATAGATAAAAAAAATATCAATAATTTAGTGCGAATCAGTATTATTCTACTAATATTATAAACGCGAAAGTTCGTAAGTATGGATGGATGGATGTTTGCTACTCTTTTACGCCAAAACTAGTGAACGGAATTGGCTGAAATTTTGCAGCGAGAAAGGTTATATGCTGGATTAACATAAAGGCTACAAAACATCACGCTCCGACTCACTGGAGCAGAGAAACGCAGGTAAAACCGCGAGGCGTAGCTAGTACCTAATTTGTAAATAAATAAAATAAAAATCAAAGGCTCTTGCAAAAAGTAAAAAAATAGTTTCCTATTAATTTATCTATATACATATTTTATAATAATTACATCGCACGGGAAGCTAGCAGGTATTCGATATTTTGAAATTTTACAACTATACAAATAAGTATATTCAGTTTAAACTGAGCAATTTAAAACAAATAAGTACACAACGGCTTGTTAAACATAATGAACCACAACGTCATTGTATATCGCTTTATTTGTAATAGCTTCTCACAAAGTCACGTCCATCAATTGAAAACCGAAACCTTTTACCATCACAATTATTCCACAACAAAACAAACGTATTGTAGTATTTTCTTTTATTTTATTTTCCAGTTGTACTCGGTTCTACCTACTCGGCCTAATTGCGCCCAATCAAATTGAATCCGACGGCTGAAGTCACGCTACCAGTAACTACTTGCGGGAGTACATCGCCTAGTTGTGTAGCTGATTATAGGGGAGTTGGTTTTTAATATATGGACTTCGGATTTGGAGTTGAAGGTTAAATTAAATGTTATATAAATTAAAAAGGAAGTCTAATTTATTTTTAGGTAATGTGGTTTTGTTGATTTATTAGTGTCGCGTTTATAGTTTTTGCTACATGTGTAAGTTTTATAAATAGCCAAGGTAGACCATGCAAGTTGAGTTACGTAGGTTTCGATACGACACAGGCAGTAAATTTGTGTAAAATTAAGTTTAAGACCACTGGTTCCGACTGCCATATCATGTACTAGCTTCCCGCGCGGTATTACTCGAGTAAATCGTGTTCTCTTAGGCCGCGTCCTGGACGCCAGCGGGCGGAGCGGGCGGCGCGGGCGACGGCACGCGCGTCTTTATCAAAGTTCATAGATTTGTGTGAAGCTGTCCTCGACGACAGCGGTGCGGGCGGCAGGTTTTCCTTAGGCACCGCCCGCTCCGCCCGCTGGCGTCCAGGACGCGGCCTGAAGAACTACATGATTAAATATAGTCTTTAATCTTCCTCGATAAATGGGCTATCTATCACTGAAATAATTTTTCAAGTCGGACCAGTAAGTCCTGAGATTGGCGCGTTCAAGCAAACACAAAACACACTCTTCAGCTTTATATAATTTTTGTATTAGATCAGATATCAGGAAAAAGGAACCACTAAGTCGATTATCAAGCGTTAGGGCAGTACGTCATAACGGCCTATTCAAAGGGAAAATCAAACCTCACAACAATGCTATGAGCTAAAATGTCTAAAAATCTTATGACTAAGAACATTACGGGAATAAAATCTTCCTTCATCGGTATTCATCTTCAAGCATCCTATTGTCATTAGAATGAAGTAAAGAATTTAAATATCGGCGTATACCTTTTAATATTAAATTCTTTCTTTGAGAATAAGGGTGACTTCACATTGGCCGTGCGCGTTTCTATGCCTATGTCACGGACGGCGAGAGAAGCGGGTGACCAAGTCGGGAGCTCAGCTCTCGTGTCCTTTGCGTCGTTTACACGCTGGAGAAACTTACTGCAAAGGTTTTTTTTAGCTGCAAACTAAGATTTGTTGCCAGACGTGGTCGATGTGAAGAAATATACAGTAATAATGCAACATATTTCATTGAGCCTTCACGACAGTTACAATTCATGTTTAAAAAGCGGCCGCAGCCCAATGGCTATGGCGTCGGACTTGTGATCTTATGGTCGCCGGTTCTATCCCCACCCATTGCACTACCGACGTGAACCCACTTGTAACACAAGCATTTTAGCTTAGCACGAGGGGGGGGGGGGCAACATATTTGGCTCGCCTTGAATCTCAGAGGTCGTGGGTTCGATTCCCACACCGGACATGAAATCTTTGTGTAAATTCTAAGATTTCATTCCGGGTCTGGTTGGTTGAGGGACTACTCTCAGTGCCTCGGAAAGCACGTTAAGCCGTTGGTCCCGATTGTTATAACATCATCTATAATAATCGTATATCAAGGAACGGGCTGCAGCGTTTTCTTGTGTGGTACAACATAATACTGCGGTCACCAACCCGCCTGCCAAGCGTGGTGAGTATGACAAATACCCTCCTTCAGGAGAAGGTCCATGTTCAGCAGTGGACGTTATACGGGCTGATGATGAACGAGGGGTTAACAAGAATACTAGTAGAATACAAAAACTCTGCTAGTAATATTAAAAAAATATGCAGAAAAATCTAGTTTTAATGAAGAATTACGTGAAGATCTTGTCAGCAATGGAATTCAGTGGCACTTTATTCCAACTCATGCGCCAAACTCTGGAGGTCCAACGCTCAGAGCAGAGACGCTTAAATGATCAGCCCGTTTATGTCCACTGCTGAACATGGGCCTCCTCTTAACAGACCTTGGCAAGCCAGGGCTGTTGAGAGATATTGCCATAATCACCACGCTTGGCAGGCGGATTGGTGATTGCAGTATGATGGTAGCAAACCTTAAGCTGATTGATACTGCTGCCCATCCATCAGCTGTTTGTCACTTAGTCGCCTCTTACAACATCCGTGGGAAGACATAGGGTGGTTTATTCTGAGCCGGAAACCACACGGCGTAACATTAAGCGGACGATAAATATCTGGCCTTAGAATATTTGTTAAATAATAGAAGAAGAAGGTGGACATTGTACTGATTTTCTCATAAATTTCAAGAATGAAACAAATCTAAGATGATTATTTGCGGACAACAGCATAATGAAACAATTATTTTCTTTTCTTTCTTTTTAAAAAAGACAACTCCCGCACTAGGGAAATAAATACCTGTGTCGCGGGGGACTTTACAAACATTCATTTCACGGACACGAAGTACACCCAGACTCAGAACAACTGTTTGTGGTTCACACAAATAATTGTCCCGGGTGCGAATCGAACCCAGAACGCCAGGTCTCAGAAGCAACTACCGTAACCACTGAGCCACCGGTGCATTAATTTATAGTAATGTTGTTAGAACTAGCTAGCAATGTACAATTGTCTATACATAAACTATAAATCTTGTGTTGCCTATCGATAGTCGACTATCGATTTAATATCGATAGTCTATCGATAGTTGACGTCATATCAATAGTATCGATAGTCTATCGATAGTATCGATATTAGTGATAGTATCGATACTATCGAGGACCAATTTGTGTTTAGGAGCAATACTATCGATAGTATCGATAGTATTGCTCCCAAACATGGGTTGGTCTTCGATAGTATCGATAGTTTTACAAACTATCGATAGTATTGATAGTTTTAGTAATTTAATGCAACGATACTATCGATAATATCGATAGTATTACATTAAAAATATAATATATTATAATGTAATAGTATCGATACTATCGATACTATTGCTTCCAATCAATAGTATTAGTTAATACTATCGATATTGTTACTATTTTTCGAGGTCATCTATCGATAGCGAAACTATCGATAGTTGGGCAACTCTACTACATATAGGATTATTTGTAAACACCAACAACCTCTTAAGAGGCCATTCTACTCATAATTACGTACAACTTTCATGGGGACAAAATCTGAAATCGCAAAGAAAAAGAAAAAATCAGCTGTTCCTTACTTTTATGTTTGTTTAACTCGTCAAAATGCAGGGAGCAGCTGATTTTTTTTTCATGATTTCTGGTTGGCTCCCGAAAACTAAACTAAAATGAACCAATATTAAGTTAATTAAAAATATATGTTTAAATTGTCAAAAAAACTTCATCGTTTTTATTACAAGTTGACGTTTTAAAGAAATCCAATCAGTATTGTGTTTGATGTTTCCACTAGATAGGTAGGTATCCAATTGAAGTTTGTAAATTAGTTTTCTTATGAAACGTAGTTTTGAGACTTTTGCTAAATGGGACGTCTTATTCGAAAGTTTTTTCTTTTCACGTTTTTTTTTGTAACACGGTTTTAACTTTAAATTCGGATTGTCAAAAGAATGTATAGAACTTCAAAAGAATAAATATTTACTAAAACTATATTTGACAAATTAAATGCTACTGTTTGTGTGTGTAATTTTCACTGGCGCATAACTTTTTTTTATTAAAAAGACAACTTCCGCCCTAAGCAAATTAATCATAGAAATAATTTTAATCTGACTATTGAAAAATGAGCTCTAAGATGAAATCATGAAAAACTGTGATAACTACGATAACAAAAATGCATAGCAATGTTATACTTTTTAATTGAAAAGAAAATTACAAGATATATATTACTAACAGCTGTACTTTAAGAATCTCGAAATTTAAGCGAACTTTTTGTTCAACATGATCAACACAAATTTTCCTTAGACACTATCGTAAATTCGAACACCACAATGATTAAGCCGAAAAGCTGAAACACAAAAAACAACAAGTCATTCACACGATAAAAGTCGGCAATAAAATATTATTATGCACACTCAACTTGAACAACTCTGACACAATTTGTCATAAAACGATTTTATGTACGAAACGCATCCGACTTCTGTTATTACATCGAACAACATAAGCACAGCACCCTTCGTACCACCATTGTGTCATAAAAAAATGTCAAGACCCAATAAAAAAGTTGTTTTTTCATAAGCAGATTATTAAAACGCAGAGATAAGAAACTGCAAAGTTTTCTTGAAAATTTAGGAACTACATATATGTTTTTTTACAGAGCCTCAACTCGATGGAAGCTCTGTACAAACTGATGAAATAATGAAATAATGTATTTACATACACTTGTACTTGTCAGAATCACAATGTTACACAATTATTCTTATTCTATGAATTAAACTAGATACTTAATTAACCGGTAGCAAATTGTAGGATATTACAGACAAAGTAGTCCGTCCGTCAGCTGGTCATTAATTTCTCTACTCATAATAAGTTTAAGTTCATATTAATTATTTTAGACTTTAATGGATCAATATAGAAAAAAATGGAAAAAAAACATACAATTAAGTGGCACACACCCTTAAGGGGTTAGGACCAAGACCCAGTGGTACCACTGATGCAAACATTACTTATAATAATCAGCTCTTATAACGTCTACTGTTGAATATGGATCTCCCCAAAGGGGGTGGTCTGCCATAGCAGACATTATTGCTGGAAGTTTTAAAACAGATTCTTGTTGCGATGTTATTATATACTCATATATTTTTACTAAGCGGAAGAGTTTGTTTATTTGCTTAATCGTGCTAATCTCAGAAAATACTGGTTGGGTTTGAAAAATTCTGTCAGTTTTACACAGAGCATTTATTGAGGAAATCTATAGGCTATATTTAATTATGTTTATCTCGATTTGTCTTGACGAAAACTGTATCTGTATTAAGTGTCAATGATCTGTTAGATGACGCTAATGCTCTGTTATAGCAGACATCACTGCTGGAATTTTTTAAACCATTGGATCAAATGGTGTCGCTTTATTTTAATTAAGTTTAGGCATTGCAATAGGAATAGGGATAATGAGAAATATACTATCTGTATTTGGTGTAAATGTTACATTAAAGACAATACTTTACAAAAAAATATTTTTAGTAAATAATTCAGTCATTTTATTAATAAAAAATGACTTCATCATTCTTTCAACCAAAACAAAATTGATACAATTTCAAATTGCAAAGCCACACCGCGGTCATTATTGTTAGTAAATTAAATAACAATTACTGAACTAATTTAAGTACTGTTTGTTATCTAAAATTCTGTGGTTCACCGCGAACAGTCTATCAACCAACGCATAATTTGTACAGCCGAGCACAGCGTGCTCTATAGTAATTACCGTTGTTAATTCAATTCTGAGGTACACGCGAGCTCATTTTTACGCGTTCAAGACAGCGCGTATAATTAGACAGGCCCTGACTTGACGCTCAAGTTTGATGTATGGGGTTTACATATTTTTTTATTGCTGTATAGGGTTCAATTTGTGGTTGGAATGGAAAAATTATTGTGCTTTTGAGTGTTGTCACGTAAACGTTCTTGGTAATTGATTTAAATTGTTTGGGGTGGATAACGTATATATTATTGAATGAAAATGAAATGAAAATGAAAATGAAAACGTTTATTGATAATGTAGACGAATCGATCGTACTTATTATAAGTCAAATACAATGATAAAAATATACAAAGACAAAAAAAAAAAATCTTGACTAATTAATTAGTACTTATACATTTCAACAGTAATGTTATTAAATAGAATTTAAATCTACCAATGTGACATGTGAAAGTCGCGTATTATAAATATAATTAGAATCAACCAGCGCGGGCTGGGATTAGGTCAGAAGCATAGAACGCGTCGCGAGCCTCGCCTTGCAAGGACGACCGGACCCTATCCTAGCTTCCTACGAGTCTTTCTCTATCTACCTACGTTGTGACACCCGGAGAAGAAAGACTATAAGAAACTCCGAGATCATTCTTTTTGTCATCTTTTAAAGTCTTTGATTAATCATTTGTACATATTTTAAAGACATTTTTAGTATCTAGGTTAGTGATCCCCATACATCGATAAGTAGGTACTCGCAGCACGAAATTGCTACGGAAACAATGAAAGTTTCAAGTAAGTATCGAGTATAGGGAGCACTCCTCCAGATTTACATATTTTTTTTTTTTTTACTTTTGGTACATACCTGCAGTCTGATCAGTTGTCTTACATATAGATTAACATTTACAAATTTATAAATTACATAGCATAGACTTTTAATTTAGTTGCAAATTCGGTGTGATAGCTAAAAGGTGCCAGTCTGCCGCAATGTAACCGATGGACTCATCCGCCAAACATCTCCATCATCCATGTACTCTTTGATATTGTAATAACCTCGAGTCATAAGGACCTTTTTTACATATTTTTTGAATTTATGGTCCGGCAAAGCTGTCACATTTAAAGGAAGTTTATTATAGAATCTTATACAATTTCCAAGAAATGATTTACTTGTCTTAGATACTCTGTAAAAAGGTGTAATGAGCTTATCTTTGTTTCTAGTATTAAAATTATGAACGTCCTTCTTCTTGATGAATTTATTCATATTTTTACGGGCGTAAACTATATTTTGGTATATATATTCAGAAGGTACAGTAGGTATATTTATTTCTTTAAATAGATTACGAAGAGAATCGCGACTTCCTTTTTTATAAATACCTCGGATTGCTCTTTTTTGTAATATAAAAATAGTTTGGATATCTGCGGCCGATCCCCATAGTAGGATCCCATATGACATTACACTATGAAAGTAAGCAAAGTAAACTAACCTAGCTGTTTCTACATCAGTCATTTGTCGGATTTTCCAGACTGCATATGATGCAGAGCTAAGTTTGTCAGCTAGTCTTTCAATGTGTGGTCCCCATTGCAACTTGGAGTCCAGAGTAATTCCTAAAAATATTGTTGATGGAGTTAAGTTTAATAGCTCCCCATTTAGTTCAACATTAGGAATGCTATTTGACACATTTGGTAATGAAAATCTAATACATTTAGTTTTACTTGCATTAAGAAGAAGATTATTGGCGGAGAACCATTCCGATATTAAGGTGAGTGTGCGATTTAACTCCGTAACACTTTTATCTTTTCTGTTTACATTAAATATAAGAGACGTGTCATCTGCAAATAAAACGATATCGCACTCATTCTTGACCACATTTGGAAGATCATTAATATATATTAGGAATAAAAATGGACCCAGGACAGACCCCTGTGGAACTCCTATTTTGACAGTAGAACTTTCAGAAGTTATATTATCAATAGATACTTTCTGTTCTCTATCTGTTAAATATGATGTTACAAGATCAACTGCTGAGTCAGTGAATCCGTAGTATTTTAGTTTCATAATAAGCGTGTTATGATCAACGCAATCAAACGCCTTCGAAAGGTCGCAGAAAATACCTAATGCATCCTGCGATCTCTCCCAAGCTTTAAATATAGATTCTATTAGACTGGAACCGGCATCTTGAGTAGATTGGCCTTTCGTGAACCCAAATTGTTTGTTGTTCAAAAAATTATTTAAGTTAAAGTATGCCAGCATTTGATTCAATATTATTTTTTCAAATATTTTACTTAGCGCTGGCAGTATGGAAATTGGCCTATAATTTGAAGCATTATATGAACAGCCTGCTTTAAAAATGGGAACAACCTTGCTTATTTTCATTAGGTCAGGAAATATTCCATCTCTTAAACAAGTATTAAAAATATCTGCTAGAATTGGGGCAATACTGTCAATTATTGAGTTTATTGCTTTGGTTGACATTCCCCATATATCTTCAGTGCTTTTTTGCTTGATAGTTTTAAAGACTTTTATAATATCTACCGGATCTATAAATTTAAAGCAAAACTGAGACACATCTAAAGTAACATTTTTCCTCAACAGTTCGTCAGCCATTTTCGTTGATGAGGAGAGACATTTAGTCGTTTCAAGGGGTATATCCGTAAAGTATTTATTGAAAAACTCAGCGACAGCGAGTTTATCCGAAACTAATTTATTATTTATATTTAATGTTACTGATCCATCGTTAGTCCTATTTTTACCAGTTTCCTTATTGATCATTTGCCAGGTTGCTTTTATTTTATTATCAGAAGTAGAAATTTTTTCGCTAATGTAGGCAGCTCTAGCTTGAGCACACACGTTTCTAAATATTTTTGAGTATTTACTGACATAATTTCTAAAATTGGGATCAGGTGTAAAGGACCTCATGTCATATAACTCATATAACTTGTCCCTACATTTGCGAATACTATTTGTTGCCCACATACTAAATTTTATTTTAAAATCTACATTTCTATATTTTACTTTGCATTCTTTATTGAATTCTTCACAAAGTTTATGAAGCAACATGCTGTACATATCATTTGGATTTTCATAATTATAGTTTAATGAATATAGTGCAGCATTCACATTTTTACTAAATTTTTCTAAATTATTTTGGGTCAAAGGTCTTATCCTAATTTTAATATTTTCTTTTACAATGGAATCACAAAATTTTACCAATTGGCATTTATGATCAGAGCGGACCCCAGTAATTAAGGACTTTTCCTCTACTTCAAAATTAGTAATTATGTTATCTATGCAAGTGGCTGTTGATGGTGTAATCCTAGTTGGTTCATCAAATAAACAATATAAATTAAAAGAAGTAAACAAAGATATAAAACTACATTTTTCATTTGATTGTCCCAATATATTTATATTAAAATCCCCACAGATAACTATTTTTTTGTTACTTTTAAACTTCTTAAGAATGTCTTCCATTGTGGACAAGAATAACAATAAGTCAGATGATGGGGGTCTATACACACAAAGTATTAAGTACATTTTAGTTTCTATGCATGCAGCTTCACACACTCTTTCAACGGAGAGTTGAGAAATATCTTTACGTTCTTTAAAAATAATATTGTCTTTAACTAGTATCAGTGTCCCCCCACCCTCTGCTGACACCCTATTGAACGAGCTGGCAACCCTAAAACCATTCACACCGAACCCCATCTTGTGTGCCTTCAACCATGTCTCAGTAAAACACATAAAGTCTGGGTTATATTTCTCACAAAAAAGTTCAATATCTAATATTTTGCCAGAGAAGCGGTTTATATTTTGGTGTGTTAAGGTTAAATACCTAATATGCTTCTCTTTTGTCACACTTATTTTTATTATATTATAATATTCGCATAAGGGTATAAGTTTGATTTTTTATATGTTATTGCAGTTAAATAATCTATAATAATCGTGAACCTGAACTATTCTTCTATTCTGAGTATATTCTCTTGCTAGATTTATCCTTGGTCAAGCGCGGGTTTTTAGGGTTAGGGTAAAAACGGAACCCTATTACTAAGACACGCTGTCTGTCTGTCACCAAGCTGTATCTCAAGAACCGCGATAGCTAGGCAGATGAAATTTTCACCGATTATATATTAATATTTGCGCTATAACAACAAATACTAAAAATAAAATAAAATAATATTTGTTTTACTTTTTTGCTTGATATCAATATCGGCAATTTGAATATGGTACTTAACCCTTCGTGCACGAATCCGACTCGCAATTGGCCGGTTATTCCAGACAGTGCGTTATATGTAGGCGTAGAGACTGACACTATTGCCATTTTTCCTGGGATATTGCGCTTATGCTAGCCCCATTTCCTAGAAAATCCTCTCCTCTCAGAGCGAAGCTTGGGCGCTCAGTTATTTACATCTAAAACTATCCGGAACTCGAAAAAATGTACATTTTCTTGTGCATACGCAAACTAGGTTAACAATGGCAGATGTGAAAGTTCTGAAAATATTCAAACTTGAGTGGTCTTCACAAAGAGGGTTGTATCAAAAATGTAGTAGATTGTATCGAACGTAGGGCGCTACATACTTAAGCTGGCACGGCTGGGCGGCAAAATTGAACGTTTCTAGAAGAATGTTAGTAGACAAAACTACCCGGCTTATGCTAGAGAGATTTTTACTATCAAATTTGTTTGGTTTCGTAATTAACTGATAACTCAATAGATTATTGTGTGTGATGAACGGAATAAACAATAAGATTATTATAATATGAGATTGGTATTGAATATTAGCAAATACCCAAAAAAGTGTCAGGTATCATTATTGAAGTTCTAACGTCACATAAGTTATTTTTGGCGGTTAAGACATTTTTATGCCATTTGCTAGGACATCAAAAGACCAATCGTTTCAGCAACACACATTAAAACTTGTATTAAACCTGTATTAAATCTAATAGAAACCTGTAAAATAAAGTAAAGTTAAATAGATTTGTTTGGTTTTCTATTTTAAATTGTATCGTTTTGTACACTCCTGAAAAGTTACTATTTCTGACGTACGCGGTGTTAGAACTTCAATGCTATATTTAAATATTTTTTATTTATTACAGTTTGACAATATTATTTCTACATAGTGCTCCACAAACCGGCTTAACGGCTTGACTGTGGTTGGGTATTGTCGTGTCATTCATTTAATTAATAGACTATAAGATCGACACATAAAATCAAACAGAGCCGGCCCTGACATTTAACATATACAGCTGTAAGAAGTGTGTAGCGCTCCCCACCCGACATATTGGAAGGACTAAAACCAGGTATGGAAATGCAAATAACGTGGGACATCTTGGTACTACGAGTAGCGCCATTGGAGTTCGCAAATGCATTTGGCGAGAAAACAAACAATGTTTAAAATAATAATGTTACGGAGTTGGTTTTATTTACATCTGCGACGACACTTATAATAAAGAAAAGTTGGGTTTGGAATCAGGCGTTACTTCGCGGAAATCCATACTTTAAATTAAAAAATCTGAAAAGGTAAAAAATCAATTTGATACACTTTTTAGCGAAATGAATATATTTTTTTCATTTTTTACTTTAAATTGTAACGAATAAACCCAAAAACCAAATAAAAATTCTATTTTTTTCCAATTTAACATAGGTAACCCTTATATTGTCATAGATAACTCTTGCCACCATTTCTATTTAAATATCTCTGCAAGTGTTGCCATTTTAAAAAGAATAATCATTGAAAAATCTATTGATTTTGTTGATGGTGCAAGTTCTTATTTTTTTACATTTAACGAAGCTGTGCCAATAATTGGTGGGGTGCCTAGGATAGGCACCTTACTACTCTTATTTTACAAAAATGGGCAGCAAAGTTGCTTCTTAAAGTAAAATTAGTCAGTTATCTATATATCGAGTCATCCATAGAGTTCATACATTGTGTGGTGTTATAACTTGTTTTTCTTTATTTGTTTTGAAAATTGTATTTTTATATATTTTGTTGTGGTCTTTTTGAATTTCAACTATGCCATCTGGTATTTTTGCCGCTCGCGCCGCCATATTAGAAAAATGGATTCTTTAGCAGTTTTGACAGTTTCACCTATAAGACTCAATCTGCGATGGAAACGATATACTGTACTTTCACTAAGAGATAGCAAATATTTAGAGTAACTAATAAATAATTAGTTTTAGTAAAAGAATTGGCCAGTATGAAAATAGTTCAAGCAATTTTTTTGTTTGGCTACATAGCAATTTAAATTACCTGGATATTTAAAAATACTGCCGTCTATTATTTTATCAACTCCATCTATCTAGTGCATCTAACTTATGTCACACTAGCTTCCCGCGCGCGGTTTCACCCGCGTAACTCCCGTTCTCGTGGGAACTTCATAATTAAATATAGTCCATGTCATTCGGGGATAGTGTAGCTTTCCAACGGTAAAAGATTTTTTCAAATCGGACCAATAGTTTCGGAGCCTTTTACAAACAAACAAACGAAAAATCTAATCTTTCCTCTTGATAATATTGTATAGAAAATCTATTTTGATCGTAGACTCTTGTCTTTTTAACTGTGTGTCACATTGAGTAGGGTTAGTGTACATCGAACACATTACAAATAGACACACGGTCTCGAATGTTCTAAAAACAATTGAACCGACTACAATCTAGACTTACCTATTTATATAATCTTTTTGAATTATGTAAAAGCAGAAGATCATGAACACAAAATCCCAAAAATTACACGTATGAGTTTAAAATTTTTCTTTTTAGGGCGTGAATTAAATTTCATTACCTTTTACTAACTACAATGTAGCATGATTTTATTTTTCACCAGACCAAAAAAAAATCAATAATATATGAAATGTCTAAATAATATATCATATTGCTTAAAAATTTCTTGAATGCGAGCGTTGAATAAAGGTATGTACAGTCAACCAAGAAATTAGGTTTACACATTGCGAAACGCGGTTTTTTATTTAAATATCTACGTTTATGAGAAAAGTTCACTGTTATGTGTATTAAACATAGCTAGCGGCAAACCCTTCACCCTTAAAAAAATCCGGCTATTGTGCTCACATAAACATATTAATTAATACAGAAAGTGTCCATATGTCTCCTTGTTTGACTGTAAATACATTACTTACATTAACCTAATAAAGTTCTGTATAATTAGTTATATATATACACAACTTTGGTAGGTTATAGTATACTGCTTAACGCGAGCAATGTCTCCTGCGTTCCCGTAGGAAATTCATAATAAATATAGCCTATGTCATCCGGGGATAGTGTAAGAATTTTTCAAATCGGTCAAGTAGTTTCGGAGCCTGTTGAATACAAACAAACAATGAAATCTTTCCTATCCACTACATAGTATAAAACAAAGTCGCTTTCTCTGTCCCTATATCCCTATGTCCCTATGTATGCTTAAATCATTAAAACTACGCAACGGATTTTGATGCGGTTGATTTTAATAGATATAGGGATTCGAGAGGAAGGTTTATATGTATAATACATCAGCATTGTACCCGTGCGGAGCCGGGACGGGTCGCTAGTTATAATATAAGTATAGAAAATCCTATTAATTTTATAAAGGCGAAAGTTTGTAAGTATGGAAGGATGGAGGTTTGTTACTCTTTCGCGTAAAAACTACTGAACGGATTCGGCTGAAATTTTGCACCGGGATAGATAATACGCTGGATTAACATATTGGTTACAAAATATCACGCTCCGACCCACTGGAGCAGAGTGACGCGGGTAAAACCGCGGGTAAAATAAATTATATTGTTAATATGCTACCGAGCAGTATTCCCAAAATACCAACAGCATTGCTCCGTTGAATGGCCATATTTGAATTGGTTCTATACTGTATTATATTTTATTAAAATAGTTAACCATCTAAATATGTACCTATTGTTCTACATTCCCTTAAAATAAGCAGCTCGCTCAATTACCGCAGTTTAATTTAACCTGTAACAATGGAACAGTAATTAGTAGGTATACAACTAAACTATACACACATTTCTTTCGTCCACTATTTTACTGTAAGAGTACATGTATAATTAAATTTTGATGCATTATGTTATAACTTGTGGCCAAAAATGCGATTTTGTATGTTTGTTACTCTTTCACGCAAAACATAGTGAATGGATTTGGCTGAAAGTTTGCACGCGGATAATTTATAAGCTGGATTAACATATAGGCTACAAAATATCACGCTCTGACCCACTGGAGCACAGTGAAGGGGGTAAAAACCGCGGGGCGCAGCTAGTTCTCCATATAAACTACTAGCTTCCCGCGCGCAGTTTCGCCCGCGTAACAACCGTTCCCGTGGTAACTTTATAATTAAATATAGCCTATGCCACACAGGGTGAATGTAGCTTACTAATGGTGAAAGAATTTTTGAAATCGGCGCAGTAGTATTTGAGTTTATTAATTACAAACATACACACACAAAAATACAAATATTTCCTCTTTATAATATTTGTATAGAAAAGTGTTCGAAATTTCATACACTTCCGTGTCCACGCAATTTTCTTTAAAAGGGGTACAAAGGTTTTGCTTCACGTCTTAATATATTTACTAAGGAATATATACTAGGGTTATAACGGTTTCAATTATACTTTTTATTTACTGGCTAACATCATCATCAACAGCCCGTTGACGAACATGACCACTACTGAACATGGGCTTCCTCTTAACAGACCTTGGCAAGCCAGGACCGTTGAATAATCACCACGCTTGGCAGACGGATTGGTGATCGCAGTAATATGTTAGCCTTGGGCTAATAGACGCTGCTGCCCATCCATCAGCCATATGTCCCTTAGTCGCCTTTTACCCATGGGTAGACACGGGGTGGTATATTCTAAGCCGGAAACCACACGGCTAACATAATACGGGATTATTTGCAAAATTTATTTTTCACGTGTTCCTAAAAAACATAAAAAATTACAAATGTTGTATTAAAGAAACATAAGAATGGGTGTTTGTAAAATCGCATACGAATACAATAATAACATAAGTCAATAAACGGACATTATACAACAATACCATATTATGGCTCTGATAAAATCATAATCATAATAACGAGGGCGGAATAGAGATATTTACTTATGGTATGTTAAAACATCGCAAGTTATAAAAGGAAACAGTATGTGGTGTAAAACAGTATAATTTCATTTTGACGTTATTACATTTATTATTATTTCGTTTGTATATTGCATAACATAACAAAGCACAATGTCTTAAAACCAAAAGGAAAAAATACCCATAACTCGGCGGCTAGGTTACTCCAAAAGTAAAATATACGTCAGTTAATGATCACATATCGAACGCTTTTGTTCGAAGGACAAAACCAATAGTATAGGGAATAAAACACGAAAATTAATGCACCGTAATTGTAGCTAGATACAATATACTGTTTTATTAAACATTAACGTAACCTGATTTCTGAAGGCTATTTTATTCATTGTAGTATGGTCTAAAAGCACTACTGCTTTTAGGCAATACTTTGATAAAATCAACATTTTGATCTTATTCTGTTTTACCGACGATTACCAGTAAGCCGGGTGATCCGATATTAATTCCGGAACAGAGTACTACACAGTCGCGTAATTGAATTTTAAATATGATATGCGAGCAGCCATGTTGGAAATTTAATTCAGAATATCGAAAGATAGATCCTATGTAGAAATAGGATACTACAAAATAACGCGACACTCATACTATTGAAAATATTAATAATGTAAACTTTTTATTCAATATTATGGATTTCCAATCTATGGATGTCATTTGTGAAGAATAAGGTCCTTTAATTTCATTTCCTTTTAAATCCATTTATAACATTGTCCCTATCACTGATTATTATAAATCAATATACACACGTACCAAATCTGTCAAACATGATGACAGTGATGAAATCAGAATTCGAGGAACATGTCGCAGCTTTAATGTGATAGTGGCACAAATTAAGGTTATGATTCAATACAAATTGATCCGTAATATCATGCGACTAAAATTAACTATCGTTAAGTTTGTAACGTAGACCCCACTGTCACGTTGGGCCCACTGTAACGTAGTACGTGTTGGTGTAGCCAACCACGTGTTACATAAATGAAAAAGAGATGAGTTTTATATAAAGAGTGGAAATAAACACAGATCACTCGGTACACTATAGTTTATTTAAAATAAGAATAAAAGATTTACAGTATTTAATAGGGGGCAGGTTCTAGGACTCGGTTTGAGTAGGTGACCAGGTAGCTAGTCACTAAACACTTAGCTGGATGGTAGTAGTCTCGGTGACGCCTTAGGTAGAAGGTAGCGGCAGCGAGGGAAGCAGGGCTTGTCTCCAAGTGTCCAGTCCGGATGGTAGTCGCAGGCCGGTGTATGGTGTCGATCGCAGCGTAAGTTTGTAGTGAGGTAAAAGAGGTCGCGGCATCAGTGCGCTCCCCTTTTATAGTCACAGCCACCGGTCGGCGGCAGGGCTACGGGGTAAGGGGTACGGCGACGAAGACGCATCGTCACAAGTTACTCATTTGGTTTTCTGTCACTATTACATCGAAGCAGTGATGTGACCGTAGAAGGGCTACTGTATGGGTCTCTCATTGAAGATTTTTTCCCATATTCACCATGCTTTGCGGCTGGTTGGTGACCCCAGTATTATGTACAGCATTAAAACAGGTAAACGCTGCTGTCAATAATCTGGTATACGATTTTCATAGATGATGATAATGAGAACCCGTTGGTGGGCCGTTGGCTTAACCTGCTGTTCACTTCTCGAGTTGCCAACTGAAAACCAGCGCTAGGTATCGCCTAGCCTTTGCTGAGGTGGCGACTTTTTCGGCAGAACATGCAAGGCGTCTTATTGTTTTGTACATTTAGCTAAATGTTCTATATAATATCTTGTGTGTTGTGCTGAATTAAATGTATTTTCTTTCTTTCTTTCTTTTCTGTTAATGGCACAGAGCCCACCACTCACAATCAATCACACACGTCTTTTTTCCAGAAATCAGAGGCGAGATCAAATCGGCCTTTGTTGCTCATTGCCATTTACAGTGTATATCACTGTTGATCCTGGCTTAAAGGAGTTCCAGTGGTGAGAATTTATAAGTGATTAACCGTATAAAAAAGCGGGAATCGAGCCCACGACCTCCACGATTTAAGGCGAAACTTATACCTTTACCCACAAAGATTGAAAGGCAAAATTAAAAAAAAAGAAACAACTTTCATTCACATCGTTATTATCTCGCAAACTTGAATAATGTACTCTTGGGGAACATATTTATAGAAATACATCAACCAGTCATCCTTGTCTTACTTCAGCCGACGATGCGCGATAATCCGCATGAAATTGGTTTACAAGGCGCCCTGTATTATCCCTATCTTCAGTCAAATACTTGAAGCGATCCAAATGAGTTCAGTACTTTTATACTTTTTGTTTTGCTTCGATATTTGACTTGTTGCCGTGTGGTTTCCGGCTTAGAATAGACCACCCCGTGTCTTCCCATGGGTGTCGTAAAAGGCGACTAAGGGACATATGGCTGATGTATGGGCAGCAGCATCTATTAGCTCAAGGTTTACATCTTACTGCGATCACCAATCCATCTGCCAAGCGTGGTGATTTTGGCAATATCCCTCTACGATCCTGGCTTGCCAAGGTCTGTTAAGAGGAGGCCCATGTTCAGCAGTGGACGTAAACGGGCTGTTGATGATGATGATGATGATTTGACTTGTAACGGAAGCTGAGTATTTTGATGGACTGTTAAGGATAATGGAATCTATTTCTTTTAAATAGGATTTAAAATCAATTGTGTTTTTCATCATCAGCCCGTATAATACCCACAACTGAACATGGGCCTACGTTAGCGCATGGGCATATATATAGGTAAACGCTGACCTGACCTTCAACTGGACGCTTTACTTCCGTTTCCGTAGAAACTTCAAAATTAAATGTAGCCTATAGCCTTCCTCAATAAATGGGCTATCTAACATTGAAATATTTTTTAAAAGCGGGCCAGTAGTTCCTGAGATTAGCGTTCAATTGAACAAACAAACTCTTCAGCTTTATATATTGCTAAAGATATCGACAACCTCCGTAGCGTAGCGGTATTTGGCTCGCCTTGAATCTCGGAGGTCGTGGGTTCGATCCCCACACCGGACATGAAATCTTTGTGTAAATTCTAAGATTTCTTTCCGGGTCTGATTGGTTGAGGGACTACCCTCCGTGCCTCGGAAAGCACGTTAAGCCATTGGTCCCGATTGTTATAACAGTTTCTTTAATAATCGTATATCAAGGAACGGGCAGCAGCGTTTCCTTGTGTGGTACAACATAATACTGCGGTCACCAACCCGCCTGCTAAGCGTGGTGACTATGGCAAATACCCTCCCTCGGGAGGAGTTCCATGTTCAGCAGTGGACGTTATACGGGCTGATGATGATAGATATCGTCGGATTAAAGGCTAATTATTATTGTTGTATTTATTCCAATGCTACTATGGTGGGCAGTATTGCAATATCCATTTGATGTAATACTTTCATAAAGTATGTAATTCAACATCGGTCGCGGTGTCACATAAGTACTATAAAGTCCGAGAGCTGGTACCAATTTTTGGGTAGTTATTTGAGGCAAGCTGAAAACTGGTCACATACCTCTCCTACTCTACCTACGCTACCATGTTGGGGTATATTAGGGGAGGTATTTGACGAGTTTTCAGTTTGCCTCAAATACCTACCCAAAAATTGGTACCAGCTCTCCTACCGTTACTATTAGCTCATTTACCCTTTCACCCCTTAATACGATTTTTATCGACAATTTTAGAACAATAAAGCAATGGATTAACGTTATTCTGAAAAGTCACCATTTTAAACAACACTTGAAATACCTAATTTCAAATATATACAATTCAAATTGATACGAATATTTTTGGTTACATCAAAAAGTCTGCAGCGGCACTATAAATTCACTATACAAATTAGGAGGAGTGGTGTATTGACCCCCCCCCCCCCCTTCGTCCTCCTGACCCTTAGTTTGCAAAGAACCATCCGATGCCCTCGTAGACCCGAAGTCCGAGAGGCCCGCGAACTGTAAAGTAGAGCGACAGTTGCACAAATCTCCCCTAAAATACTAAAAGTCATAATCCCTCAATCTCATCGCCAGCGACCGCCCTGAGACGAGGTCCAAGCCCCACAGGGGGCGCCCTCTTGCGCAGGTTGCTTAGTTTGTAGTTTTTAAACCATTTATTAAGGCTGGAGCTCTGCTCGCCTTTATGCCCGGTGAAGTAGCAAAAGCCTCCAGGGTAAAAACGTAAAAAAAAGATGTATTAACATGGGCAGCAGCAACTATCAGCTCTTCTAACCACTTTTAACTTCTTACCATACGATCCCCAACAACCTACCCTCGGCTGTTCAAATACAATGATACACCTTCACTCGTTTTTGTGCGTGAAATTGCTTGGGCTAAAAGCGGTCATAGTCATTAATTTCTAACCATCAGACGGTCACATTCTTATTTGCTACAATAGGCATGAGGCAAGATTTTGAAATCCTCTTGCGCAACGTGGGTAGTCATTTTCTAAGTACGAAAAACACAATATTTCGGTAATAAATTTAAATTTAACGAAGTTTAAGCCATATTTCTATTAAATTTTAAATAGCGCGCGAAAAAAGGCCTCAAGTGTCATGGCGTCGGCTATGACGTCACGCTATTGTAAAAAATGTCATTGAGTCCGCCAAACCTAACGTAGTGGTTAAATTCTCTTTGATGGTTACAATATCGTCACGTCATGCGCCGTGATTGGTGTTTCAGTCAAAATGGCCGATTGCAGTATTATAATCTTTTATTTTATTAAAAATCACATTAATCTCAAGGTTATATATAAAAATAAATAAGTGTAATAATTTCTTTTTATATGTACTTTCCCCTAAAAACATTAAATCTTCAATTTTTTGATACTGTCGTCACGCCTATTGTGATGAAAAAATATATTCAGACTAGCTAACTAGCTCACCTTAATATTATTTTACAAGCAAAAAAATATCTTAAACAGTTAAATACTCGACATCTTAATAATATGGAATTAAGTATTCACACTATGAAAAGTGCTCTTTGTATATTTCTAAATGAGATCGTGAATTTTTTCAAGTTTTTACAAAATAAACGTGCTACTTAACACTGTTAAGCTTAAAATATAAAAAAAACCGGCCAAGTGCGAGTCGGACTCGCGAGTAGAGGGTTCCGTACCATTATCTATACAATTCTGGTAATAAAATATTTATTTTGTTTTGTTTTAGTATTTATTGTTATAGCGATAACAGAATTACATAATTTGTGACAATTTCAATTTCAGATGTATGAACGTGGACAAGGCAAAGAGAGTGTGTAAGGATCGTAGGGTGGCGTTCTGTAGTTTCTGCCTACCCCCATGGGAGAAAGGCGTGATTATATGTATGTATGTATTCAATTGTCTAACTATCGCGGTTCTTGAGATACAGCGTTTTTACCCTTTGATTACGGAACCCTAAAAAAATAATTTCACTCCAATGTAAAACAGTGGTTCTTTTCAGTGTAACAAGACAACGACCTTTATTCGTACTTGTTTAAGCAAATTCACTAAGTTTTAACATTTATTTTATTTCTTTAGCATTTAATTCTCTTTGGTGTTACGTTTAACGGATTAACTTGTAGGTAGGTACTATTAATTCGAGTAAGGGTTTTAAACTGAGTGTGTGATGATGTTATAAATGTCAAAGATTGTGTTTATCTTAAACAATGTTTATTCATATAAAAGGGTAATGAACGACGAGTTCTAGGTCAAAATACATAAAAAGCTTTGTTTTGTTAAAGTGCGATTGTTAATTAAATAACTTGATGTTTGTGGTACGTTTTAGTATGCTTGTTTGTACTATTCGCACTTTTTGAGGTCGTAAGTCTCGGTGGTCGTGGATTCGATTCCTACGCCGGTCAAAAAACTTTGTGTAGAATCTCAGATTTCATTGTTGGTTTATCTTGTTGGTTCTTAATGCCTCGGAAAGCACGTTAACGTTTACGACGTTATAAAAATCAACAACGGCCCTGATTTTTATAACATCTATGGTTGCCAGGTAATGGCCACCTTAGGTTCCCTTTGTGTGTTATAATATAATACTACGGTCAACAATCAGCCTGCTAACCGTGGTAATTATAGCAAAAATCCTCTCTTTGGACTCCTCCCGATGGCGTGAGTGTTTTTGGGCCTCCGCCTTTGATGAGCAGTGGGCTTGACGCAGGCTGATGATTATCCTCAGAAGTCTTAATTTATCCGAGAGATTACTTACTTCATCATCATCATCATCAACAGCCCGTTTACGTCCACTGCTGAACATGGGCCTCCTCTTAACAGACCTTGGCAAGCCAGGATCGTTGAGGGATATTGCCATAATCACCACGCTTGGCAGACGGATTGGTGATCGCAGTAAGATGTAAACATTGAGCTAATAGATGCTGCTGCCCATCCATCAGCCATATGTCCCTTAGTCGCCTTTTACGACACCCATGGGAGGACATGGGGTGGTCTATTCTAAGCCGGAACTAATTAAAAATATTTCATGTTCCTACTTTTTAACACTTTTCAACTATTACCATTAATTGTAGCTTGTGGTGGAAAGACGACTTATAGTAGTTTGTAAGTCCATCGAAACGTTTCTCCCGATCCGGACGTGTTTGCGGCTTGGTTTCAAGGCTCGATGACCGACATTTGTGACGCCGCAATGCCTAGGACTAAGCTGGGACACGGCAAACGATCCAAAACCTTCCTTACTGCTGCCAATACTTCGAAGCATAAGTAAAATCAGTCCAAATAAGTTGCGTGTGAAAATGTAATTTCGTACATTTCTCATCTTCTTATTATTCCAATGAGTTTAGAGGTTAAATGGCAGTTACATGCGATAGTCAAGCGCCAGGACACCTGGGATCCAATCTCATAGAACATACAGATTACAGAGATCACTTTCTTTCATATGCTACGCTCTTGACATGACCACTTTCGCCTTTTATACATTAATCGATCTCTTTATAATAATAATAATAATAGAAATTTATTTTCGACTTTTATCCATAAATTTGTTAGTAACAATGTTATATGCTTGACCTGCATGACATATCATTCTTGTATTTTCTCTTAAATTTTTAGTCACACTTTGATTAACAACCAACCAACTAAACCCGTACAAGTCTCAAATCGCAGCATCAGCCACGCCCGTTCCCATTACCCATGATGATATTATGGGAAATAAATTTAAGTGGCTATAACGACGGCTCGCGTGCTTCTGGTGCCGAATTAATACTAACAATTACGTTGGTAGCACGCACGAAAAAACCGTTCAAATTACTACTGTGCGTGATGGAATTAGCTGGAGAGTTGGTGATGCGAGGTGCGGAAGCGATTTTATATACATAAAGTCCTTGTTTTATGTTTTGGGGGAATATATTTAGAAACTGCATCAAAGTAATTGCAACTAATTTAATTTTTGCCTCTAGTCAAAATAGATTTTCAATGCTGAAGCCCCAGGTTGGTCAACATTATATACATACATTCACGCCTCTTTCCCATAGAGGTAGGTAGAGTCCACTTCTTTTCAAGTGCTACGATCTTAACTTACCACTTTCGCCTCTTTCACATTTATTCATCTTCTCGGCTTAGGGTACTTCTAACCTTCTTAATAATGTCCCCGTTTTAAACGTGGAATTTCCCCCTTGGTCTTCTCGTTCCAACATATCTGAAAACCTGGTAATGTTCAGTATTTTTAAAACGTTAGTGACGTCGCGCGTTCTACGCTCCCATAGGAAACTTTTGATTTAAGCACAGAGCTGGACAGGCAAACCATATGCCAGGAAATTGGAAAGAAGGCTGATTGCCAAACATTGTCTATAGTTTCAGCCCAGATATGTTCGATCTCCTTAGCAAGAAAATGTATTATCGGTCATTAATGTGACAGTGGTCCTCCAGGTTAGGTGTTTATTAAAGATCCGTCTATGACTTCACATTGCACTGAGGTGATAGCTATTGGCCTGTGGTTGGCCGGGTGGGATTGCGTTACAAGCGTCGATTCGGGAGTTATCCGCCTTTCAATTTAATGGCTGCAATAAAAAAAAATTATTATTTAATTAACTATAGGCCAACTATGCAGTTCCTTTAGGATTTCAGAATATTTGCACCATTTCTTCGTATAAGCTAAGTAACACAATTCTCCGTGTGTTTTGTTTATTGCTTTTCTTCTCATCGGTTCTTTTTTTTCATAATAGGAACTAGGCCAAACGGTATTACAATGGAGCGATCGTTTAGGTATAGCTGACGCTTTGGCGGTCGAATTATTTTTCGACTACCAAATTGACTTACCAAAATTTACACGTCAGAATCACAAAGTTAACAATTAACACACCTCCTTTTCTGCCCTGAGTGCCCCAACACCTGTACACGCGAGGGCCTGTGCAACACCACTGATAATGCTGTTTCAGTGGCTGAGTACTGGTCTTCTCAAATTTGAACGACAGGTTGACACGAAAAGAAGAAGAACAATGTAACAAAAAATTATTAAATCTAAATATAATCTAATAAATTCGCCGCTTAAGCTGCTAATACTTGTTTATACTAATAATGTCCATTGTCCTTCCATGGGTGTCTTAAGAAGCGACTAAGGGACACATGATGGATGGGCTGATTTGATTTAAAGGTACTATTCTATCAGTTCAAAGCTACTTATCATTTTACTGTGATCAGCTATGCCACCCAAGCATGGTGGTTATGGCAATATCCCTCAATGAACCTGCTTGTCAAGGTCTGTAAAAAGGAGGTATATTCAGTAGTGGACATAAAAGAGCTGATGAAGTTGAAGATAATATGATTTATAAGATACATTGTATGAACTTCTTGGCAAAAGCACATTGAATTTTCATGATCATGAAACTTACGATGTTGTACTTTACTTGAAATAAATAATTAAAGAAATTATCTTTGATACAAAGTTTCAAAATACTGTGCGTAACTTCAAACTAAGTTAAATATATTGTTAATAGTTTAGTTATTAAAATATTCCAAGAAATGTAGAAACCTTTCTATGTCTCTTTCATGAACTGACTATAAGAAACGTATTTCACCTTTTGAAATAATAAAATAGTACCAATGGCAAAAAATATTAATTTAGTTAATATAACATAGTTATTAATTCGTCTTTTAACGTAAGTTAATTTGAATGTAATAGTTTGTAGTCGTAATTATGTTTTGTTTTTGATTAAATTGTAGAATTAAGCACTTTTTATGTTATTTTTTAAGTATAATACATTTTTTTTATGTACATAACACTATTTCATTAGGTAAAAGTTACCTATAAGGAGAATAAATCTGTATAAATAAATTTAAATTTTTGTATCTTTGTTTCGAATAAACTCAAACACTAATAAACGGATTTCGATAATTCTTTCACCATTAGAATGCTACATTATCACTGAGTAACATAAGCTATAAAAATCCACCCGTGCGAAGCAGGGGCAAGTCACTAGTAAATAAAAAAAAACAAAGTTTTACGTTGTCTACACAGATAAAGAAATTGTGTTATCGTAATATCAACATATTTTTTGTACATCTTTTACATAAATAAAACAGTTTTAAAAATATTTGTCGCTTTATTTTTTACCGGGCCATCCAATACCACTGTTTCGTTTATAGAGTTCAGAAGCATAATGTCGGATGTGCCATTATACGTCAGATACATTCGTCGTTTGTGTCTTTAACATAAACTGGCACTTACGACCAAATGGTTTTGAAGAAATTAGTACATCCGTCTATATGCTTTCTGATGTCCAGACTTTTATTTGTAATTGTGTATTTAAATACTTATAGTGACTAACAATGAATATTAATTTTAAGTGTAAATATATTTTTCTCAATAAGTTTAGCTACATATAAAATAGAACGCGATAAAAATCTGAATTAAAGTCCGGAACTCTCTCGCGAAAATAATTTTAATCAATCACAGAATGTCGGAGAGTATTAAGGTAGCAATTTACAACAGTATATAGAGAAATGTATTTTATTTGGTTATATACCAGGGGTGTTACGAATATTCGCATCCGCATCCGCAAATGCGGAATATTCGCATTAATTTAGACATCTGCATCCGCATTCACATCCGCATCAATCAATGCGGAGTTTTTACGGATGCAGATTCACATCAACTAGTAACAACATGTAAAGAAAGTGGGCGGAGTCAGAGTGGCACGTTCTTCGCGTTTGTTTTGGTAATTGCTAACTTCATTCGGTACAAAGTTGTGTTTTTTATTGAATGATGTATTTTAATTTGATTTTCAGTTATTTATGCACTTAATTTCAATAATAGATTTTTTTTAAATCCCAAAATCCGCATCCGCATCCTCATCGCATCCGCATGTCTAAATTATTGCATCCGTAACAAACCTGTTATATACCCAAGGATTTGCTCAGGATTAATATTCAACCTTTTTTTTATAGGGGCCACATTCACGGTTCAGCCTTGGTGTCGGGCGCCGCAACAAAAAAATATATTTTAGGGTAATTAATGACCAAAATCCAAATTAATAAGATATATTTACGGAGTAATGAAATTAAAATCCTACTAAACGCGAAAGTGTGTAAGTATGGGTGGATGGATGTTTGTTACTCTTTCATGCCAAAACTAATGAACGGAATTAGCTGAAATTTTGCACCGGGATAGGTTATACGCTGGATTAACATACAGGCTACAAAACATCGTGCCCCGTGTCCGTATAAAATCGCAGGCGCAGGCCGCGGGGCGCAGCTAGTGCTACATAAAAGCAAAAATATTGAATAAATAAAAAAACTCGTATTTATTATAACCCAAGGTGGGCCAACTGCAAAGTCGCGTTGGGCCACTTGCGTCACCTGGGCTGCGGGTTGAGCAGGTGTGGCTGGTATAGGGAATGTAACTGATTATATAGTTTACTTACAACTGAATATCAGCCTCCTTGTAAGCCACGGTGATTAGGGGTTATTGTCATGATCACCATGCTTGGCAGCTGGATTGGTGATCGCAGTAAGATGGTGAGTTTAATTGAGCAGATAGATGCTACTGTCCATCCATAGGCTGTTTGTTTTTACGACGCCAATGGAAAGACTTGGGGTGGTCTTTGCTGAACCGGAAACGAACGGCTCATTCATTATCAGCCCGTACAATGTCCATCATCATGAGCCCATACAACGTCCACTGCTGAACATGGGCCTCCTCCCGGGGGAGGGTTTTTGCCATAGTCACCACGCTTGGCAGGCGGGTTGGTGACCGCAGTATTATGTTGTAAGACACAAGGAATCGCTGCTGCCCGTTCCCTGGTAAACGATTGTTATAGATGATGTTATAACAATCGGGACCAAAGACTTAACGTGCTTTCCGAGGCACGGAGGGTAGTCTCTCAACCATCCGGACCGGAAAGAAATCTTAGAATTTACACATAGATATTTTATCCTGTGTGGGGATCGAACCCACGACCTCCAAGTTTTAAGGCGATCCAAATACCGCTACACTACGGTACAGCTCATTATGTAGCTTATATGACTTTGGCAGACTTTGTTAAGATTCAAAAAATATATTAGATCACATTCTCTGTTTTAACTAGGTACACATTTTTTTAAATAATTATATAGTTATCATATCAATAAACTAATATCAATAAAATAAAAACCTTAAAAGGTTGTATGTTTGCAAACGTGCTAAAGTCAGAAACTACTGGTCCGATTTGAAAAAATCATTCACCATTAGAAAGCTTCGTGATCGAGTAACAAAGGCTAAATTTAATTATGAAGTTCTTACGGGAACGGAATTTATGCGGGTAAAACCACGCGCGGGAACTTAGTATACATATTTTTAACACAACTGCCACAAAACAGGACAGTTTACAAATCCCAGCCGTCGCAACATGATCTGTCTTTTCAATAAAAGGTACTAAAAGCATTCAATTACACACGTCTCTTTCTAGACCCATGTCAACGTACAAATTCTGCACAAAGCCATGCTGCTACATTTTAGATTCAGGTGAGGAAGGGAATATTGTTAAAATATTACTTCAATAACTTACTTTACTTATTACATTAATAATAACTTATTATTTTTAATCTATAATACTACTGAAAGTTTTCTGAATGCTGGCAGCATTGTCTTGTTGAATGACAATGCTTATCTGCTGTGCAAAGTATCAGCACTCCCGGCTGCAATCAACTTAGGCAGCTGTGAGGTTTTTATAAATTGATTTACTCACTACGGCTGCAATGTTTCGACCCTAATAGCACAAACGCATATGTTATGAACAAACTCAGAGTCGCTCAACGAGATATGGAGAGGTCGGTGTTTGGGGTTTCTCTACGAGATCGAATCAGAAATGAGGAGATACGTAGAAAAACGCGGGTTACCGACATAGCCCAACGAGTTAGTTCGATGAAGTGGCAATGGGCAGGCCATATATCACGGAGAATAGATAGCCGAAAAGTTCTCGAATGCGGACCGTGGATTGGCAAGCGTAGCGCCACCAACGAGATGGACTGATGACCTGGTAAAAGCCGAGGGATCTGTCCGTAGTAACTGGAAATATATGAGGGAGGTCTATGTCCAACATTGACCTTTGTCCTACAGCTGAAATGATGATTATGTTGGGCCGTAACTAGTAAAATCAGAGATTTGACCCCGTATTGATAAAAAATTAGTCAATTGCCTACCAGCCCGAAGTCTGGAAGTTAGTGGTGTTTTATCAACTTCCAGACTTCGGTTGGCAGTAAGTCGCTTCGGCACTCAATCACTCACTAGTCATGTCAGTTGACGACTAGATTTTGAGAGTAACTGAATAAATAGAAGATTTATGTATGCACTGTACAGAGTCTATCCACCGTGCCAGACATTGACAGAAGAGTGCGCCCGCGACGCGTCCCCCCACGATCTAGACCCTTAGTTGGTAAGGAACTTTCCGATTCCCTTGTAGACCCGAAGTCCAAGAAGCGAACTGTAACGTAGAGCGACAGTTGCACAAAACTCCCCTTAACAACTAAAAGTCATAATCCCTTAATTCTTCCGTCAACGACCGCCCTGAGCCGAGGTCCAAGTACCACAGGGGGCGCCCTCCTGCGCAGGTTATTCAGTTTTAATTATAAACCACTTAATAAGGCTGATGTTCTGCTCACTTTAATGTCCGGTGAAGTAGCAAAAGCCTCTTGGCTAAATACATAAATATCCATGCGAAAATAAAAATCCTGACATCGATCGGCAGGATTACAATTTAAAAAATCAACCTCAGAACTTGTTATTAAACTTCACAGATTTAATTTTCAAAACTCTTATCTTCAAAAGAACGCAGTGGGTTTGAAAAGATCGTATTTCATCTCGTTGGTAGCTGAAAGTTGAAAAGTTTATGAAATATGGCGTCAGATAATGTCTGTGATGGGTGCTAGTGTGATTGTCGAAGTTACAGGGAAGGAAGCAGCGATGCGTTTTCATTTTAGAATAATGTCTGCCATAATTTTGGGGTTGCGCCGATTTCATGCTGTCGATAAGATCTTTAAAATTTTAATATTCATTACATTTATTTAAGTTTTTTTAATAATTACTAATATAAAGCTGCATAGTTTGTTTTGCTTGAACACGCTACTCTTAGGAACTGAATGTCCGATTTGAAAAAATATTTGAGTGTTAGATATCCCATTTATCGAGGAAGGCTTTGGTCTATTTTCATTATGAAGGTTCTACGCGAGTGAAACCGCGCGCGGGCGTCTAGTATATAAAGTGTTTCAAAAATGTATACCATCCCTTTAAGAGTATATCAGGGGTGGCCAACCGGTCGATCGCGATCGACTGGTCCATCTATTAAATATAACTATAATATATTTGTTGAAAGTAAACGGACCTGCAAGCATATAAAATATTACTATTACAAATTGATAACATTGTACACCGCAATGCGCGGGCGCCGGTCCGCGGCTTCCGATCGTGCGGGCTCGGCGGAGCTCGGCTACGCTCGGGGAAGAGGGCCGGCCGACCGCCGCGCGAGTAATTACTGCTGGTCATCGTCCAGTAGTGCATAACCTGTTCCCACGGCGAATGCACGTCCGTTTGCGCTCCCGAAATAATTACGCTTTTCGCATTTAGATCGCTTATTTCTAGTTGTAGTTCGCATAGTAGTGCTTAAATAGTTAGTGCTTGGCTAGTAATTAACTTTAAGATAGTTTTTACGCATAAGGACTACATATACGTGGTTGTATTGAAGGTGTAATAAACAACTTGAGATACGGAGTTATTCTTTTTATTGCGCGCCTATATACATCTCTATAACCACTATAGTTCTAATATATTTCTAAAATGCCAATTCAATTTTATTATCTTACCATTATCCCATGGTGTCTTCTCCCAAGCAAAAAGTTCACGTAAATCAAATTTTGCGTCGTGAACAGTGATCAAAACGTCAGAATGAATTCCAACAAAGTTGTAGAAACATGTCATTAATCATAAGCCGATCGCCATGTCAATAAGTTTGTTTGTCCTCCAAAATTGTGACACAGATAAATTAGGAAAGTAACTTTGAAACTGATTAATGTTAATGGAAAAATATTACGTAACTTAATTCAGTTGTCGGTGACTGATTTATAAAAACGGTTGTTCGACAATATCGGTAAAAAAGGGTGTGCAAGTTATCACATAATAATTAGCTTACTATATCTGCCCTTTTACGACCACTACTGAACCGTTCAAGGTGTTTGGCGAACCAATCCCTTGGGAACGGCAAGCTAAGTACTTTGGCATCCTTGACCAAAAGCTAAGCTTTAGAGCGCATGTAGAAACTGTTCGTGCTCACGCTTTACTTACGCTCAGTCGACTACACTGTCTCCTAAATTCACGCAGCAAATTATCACTTCATAATAAGGTTAGGATTTACACCACATGTATACGACCGATTATGACGTACGCGACCACAGTATTTGCTCGTACCGCATCTAGCAGTTTGTACCGTTTAAAAAGTAGCAAGTAGTATGTCCATCCGAAAAAAAAGTCCACTCCTGAACATGGGCTTCCTCTTAAACATACTTTGGCAAGCCAGATTCGTTGAGTTATAAAGCCGTTATCATCAAGCTTGGCAGGCGGATGGTGATGGCAGTAAGATGGAAGTATCGTTAAGGGTTTATTCCACTTTGAACACCTAGGTGATATCACCTGGTGTGAATGAACTGGCTGAATGAACCAATGTCCTCTGGTCACCTACGAATCAAATCATACGGACGGAATTAAGTTGGTGAACATGGTTCAGCACGTTATAGAAACGGTCTCCTCTGATCAACTAAGTGATTTGTTTCCCAGGTAATCAGAGAACATCAATTTAGTCTCCTTGAATCACCTGAGTGATTCTAGCTGGGTGATTTGATTCGCAGGTGATCAAAGGACACTGGTTGATTCCTCTTTGAACACCTAGGTGTTATCACCTGGGTGTTCAAAGTGGAATAAACCTCGTTGCGTTGAAAGATGGTGCCGCCTATCCATGAGGTGTTTGTTCCAAAGTCGACACCTTCAGGATGTTTGGTATATTCTCAGTCTTAAACAGTCACCTTGGCTGTATAAGTCGTGCTTTGAGTTTTCGTCGTGGGTGCGATTCTCGGTCTTTCGCAAACGAACATATACAAGTTCTGAGCACTTAAGAATGGGCTAACCATCAGGCATAATCACTTCAACCTTCCTTTTATTTTATACTATACGAGCGACCCGCCCCGTCTCCGCACGGGTGCAATGCTGATGTATTAAACATATAAACGTTCCTCTTGAATCACTCTATCTGTTAAAAAAAACTGCATCAAAATCCGTTGCGTATTTTTTAAGATTTAAGCATACATAGGGATATAGGGATAGAGAAAGCGACTTTGTTTTATACTATGTAGTGATAATGAGATAATGAGGTTTGCTAACTATTCCTGTTCTATGTGTGTACCAAAATAGAACAAAAATGTGCTAAATAATGCAATCAACGTTTGACACGCTGACCACCAAACAATGACATCATACACTGCGTGCCACCCACTGACACGATCGGGACACTTGCCTAATAAATATTCATTGGATTGCAAAGCGGTGACAGATACGTCACAAGCTGAGGTGTTTTTAATTCAATTGGAGCTTGGATGTTTTGATTGGTACCGTCAGAAAAAAAGAAATTAAATCAAATACAAAATTTAAGACTAATTTTACAATTAAATGCTGATGATGCTATCAGCGCTGAGAAACCAATATATAATAATTATATTGCCATATATATAACACGTAGTTATTAATTGTGAAAGCTATTAGCTGCTATTAGCTGTGAAAGAATTAAAAAATAGCATAAAGAATAATATCCACCTAGGTGTTATCACCTGGGTGTTCAAAGTGGAATAAACCTCGTTGCGTTGAAAGATGGTGCCGCCTATCCATGAGGTGTTTGTTCCAAAGTCGACACCTTCAGGATGTTTGGTATATTCTCAGTCTTAAACAGTCACCTTGGCTGTATAAGTCGTGCTTTGAGTTTTCGTCGTGGGTGCGATTCTCGGTCTTTCGCAAACGAACATATACAAGTTCTGAGCACTTAAGAATGGGCTAACCATCAGGCATAATCACTTCAACCTTCCTTTTGTGTGGGGGAATACTACCAACTGTTCCAAGCCCGCCTGCCAAGCTTGGTGACTATTGTAAGGACAACTATCTTTGGGGAAGGCCTATGTTTACTAGTGGACATTATATGGGCACACGGACTTACGGACCGCTGCATTATGCCATAACATACAGAAAAACGCTGCTGTTCGATCTTTGGTAGACGATTGTCATAGATGACAATTGGGACCAACGGTTTAACATCTAAGGCACGGATCGTTCTTCATTCGTACGTTCTTCAACCAAAAAGACCCCGAAAGAAATCGACGTCGCGTGGATCGAACCACCGTTACGCTACCTATCATATTTACACAACCTAGATATATCTCATCTCATCATAGCTCGATGCGCACAAATAAGCTATAACACTACAAATAATATTATAAACAGTTAAAGGTTGTGAATTGTTTGTGAGGTTGTAGGGGTAATCTCTGGACCTATTGACTAATTTTGCAAATTCTTAATAGCTTAATAGAAAGCCTCATTATTTGTGGGCTATATTAGGTACTCGCTCCCCACGCGAGGTTTCACCCGCGTAACTCCCGTTCCCGTGGGAACTTCATTTCGATTTTTCAAATCGGTCCAGTAGTTACTCAGATTAGCGCGTTCAAGCAAACAAACAAAACTACAGGTTTATATATTTGTATAAGATTTAAGTCAAGGTTTCCACGGAAACAGGACCGTCGCGGGTAAATCGTCGCGGGACAGCTAGTTTCTCATCATCATCAGCCCGTATAACGTCCACTGCTGAACGTGGGCCTTCTTCCGAGGGAGGGTATTTGCCATAGTAACCACGCTTGGCAGGCGGGTTGGTGACCGCAGTAAAATGTTGTACCACACAAGGAAACGCTGCTGCCCGTTTCTTGATATACGATTATTATAGATGATGATATAACAATCGGGACCAACGGCTTAACGTACTTTCTTAGGCACGGAGGGTAGACCCTTATCCAACCAGATCCGGAAAAAATCTTAGAATTTACACAAAGATTTCCGGCGTAGAGATCGAACTCACGACCTCCGAGATTTAAAGCGAGCAAAATACCGCTACAGCGGTTGTCGGTGTGTGTTGTACGGAGTTTCTCATAAAGCAGCCGATTCTATTAAAACCGTGGTCCAACAACAACAAACAAACATTTCCAAATAAAAATATGACGAAACAATTTTAATAAAACACCTGAAATCCCCAAACAGGATCCCGAAGCGCTTTAAGTCTTCCAGTGTTTCTCAAAGTCTACTTTACAAGTTTCCAAACTCGGAGCCACCTGTCGCCAGTAAGCGGGTACTTAAAGAAAAATGTTTGTTCTAGGAAATAGAACACTAAAGTTTTCGTTTTAAGGACAAGTTTCATGGAGAACGAATAGCAAATTAATATGATTCTTATGTGTAAAGATAGATAGCATAGATCATATGGCCCTTTTTAGCACTTCCTGAGAGATCGTTTTGCCGTAATCACTTGGCCGGTGGGTTGGTGACCGCAGTATTATGTACAAGGTAAACGCTGCTCTCCGTTACCCGGTATGCTGTGGTATTCTGTAAGGTGGAGATACTATACCAGTCGAGCAGTTCATTCAGCGTATTAAAGCTTTGTTGTACCTCTATTAATATAGTTTCAGTAGACAAAATACAGCAGTAATATACTAAGTTATATTTTGGACTTTGGAAACAGGTTTATTCTGTAATTATTCTAGGCTAGGGCCTGTAAATTTTAAAATCAGCTGTTTACACTCGAAAATATTTAACTACTAGCGACCCTGGCTTCGCATGGGTGCATTGCTAATTTATTAAACATACCTAAATATCTTCCTCTTGAATCACTCTAACCATCAAAAAACAACAGCATTAAAATCTGTTGTGCAGTTTTAAAGATCTAAGCGTACATGTATGCTCAAATAATATTGTCAAAATGCAATAAATAAATAAATAATTATAATAGGGGACAGACAGACAAAGGGATGTGACTTTATTTTATACTATACGAGCGACCCGCCCCGTCTCCACACGGGTGCAATGCTGATGTACATATAAACCTTCCTCTTGAATCACTTTATATATTTAAAAAAAACCGCATCAAAATCCGTTGCGTAGTTTTAAAGATTTAAGCATACATAGGGAAATAGGGACAGAGAAAGCGACTTTGTTTTATACTATGTAGTGATAATGAGATAATGAGGTTTGCTAACTATTCCTGTTCTATGTGTGTACCAAAATAAAACAAAAATGTGCTAAATAATGCAATCAACGTTTGACACGCTGACCACCAAACAATGACATCATACACTGCGCGCCACCCACTGACACGATCGGGACACTTGCCTAATAAATATTCATTGGATTGCAAAGCGGTGACAGATACGTCACAAGCTGAGGTGTTTTTAATTCTATTGGAGCTTGGATGTTTTGATTGGTACCGTCAGAAAAGAGAAATTAAATCAAATACAAAATTTAAGACTGGTTTTTGCAATTAAATGCTGATGATGCTATCAGCGCTGAGAAACCAATATATAATAATTATATTGCCATATATATAACACGTAGTTATTAATTGTGAAAGCTATTAACTGTGAAAGAATTAAAAAATAGCATAAAGAATAATATCCACTTCACGCTCAACTTCAGCGTAATGTCGATCTTGAAGTAGACAGATCATGTTGACAATGGTGATGACTACAATGACAAAAGAAAACCCACCAAATAACGGTGATATGGCGAAGCGGTATAAGTTCCGTATATCCGTTGCAGGTTCAAGAAAGCAAGGAGCCCATGTTCAGCAGTGAACGTTGTACGGGCTGATGAGGATGATGATATGCCAGCCATACTCATCCCGCGGCCCGCAAGTGGCCCACCTTGGGTTGTAATTAATACGTGCTAAAAACATAAATTTATTGTATATTTTTAGCTTTTATGTAGAATTTAACTTTTCGGTTTCTTTACACGGAGTACCTAATGAAACCGAAAAGTTAAATTCTATATCCATTGTTAAATGGTATCTCCGCAATAGCATTGGTATCTAGGTAATGGTAAAGTCTAGAAGCCCTAGAATTTTTTTAAATATTATTATTATATTCTTAAACTTACTCACAGCAGTTGGATACGGTTCAGATTCCTCAAGGCTTGATATTTAAACATGCTGATTTTTTGCTGACACTATTTGTATCGTGATCAATAGAACAATTGAATTGGATTCAATTGAAATAACCAATCTTGTTAAACAATAACCTGGCGCGAAATACCATGCTCGAATCATGTCAATGAGTTCTGACGTTCCAAAAACTATTAAGCGCAGGCCACAACGCCAGCGGGCGAGCGAGCAAGCTAGGCGGGCGAACATCGTTTCACCTCTTTTACATACTTCTTCGGTTTACACCGCGAGCTGCCGACTAACCTACGTGAGCAAGCGAGCGAAGCTGAGCTAACGAAATATCCAAAGGTTCCAGCGAAGCTACTCGTTCACCTCGTTAGGTTAGGTAAGGAACACCATAGTTTAGCTCGCCAATATTCCGCATAGTTGGTATAGTTTCCTTCTCTCGCTTCGCCCGCCCGCCTAGCTCGCTCGCCCGTCCGCTGGCAGTGTGGCCTGCGCTTTATAACCTGAGTATGAGCCATTGACCTTCAGTAGAACGTACCAAAGTAGAGTTGTAAGGTAAGAAGTTTAAACTTAATTAGCTTGCCGTGCGGTTTCACCCGCGTAACTCCAGTTCCCGTGGGAACTTCATAATAAAATGTAACCTATGTCATCCGGAGATAGTGTAGCTTTCCAACGGTGCAAAAAAATTTCAAATCGGTCCAGTAGTTTCGGAGCCTATTCAATACAAACAAACAATTTATTTATTCTTTATTGCACACAGTAAAAACATAACATAAAGTTTATACAATAGAAACAACATGTACAAAGGCGGGCTTAATTCAATAATGAATTTTCTTCCAGCAAACCATTATGAAAGAATATTTGATTCAAAGTGCATAGCTAGTGTACAACGGACACAATCAAATCTTTCCTCTTTATAATATTAGTTTAGATATAATGTCGACCTAGACATTGCTAAAACATTAATATACTTACCATGGGTATCGAAAAATAAATAAAATAAAAATCACATCATGTACATCGCTACTACATAATACGTAATACTCTATTTACGGTTACGTAGGTAAATAAATATTTTTTATATTTATATAAGCTGAAGTAGCTCTTCATGTTGTCTGTTTACTTGAATGCTCTAATCTTAGGAACTATCTTTCAGTGATACATGGACCCAATTATTGAGGAAGGCCAAAAAAATTTAGGATTGTTCGCTAAACCTAACATTGGGGGGAATCGAGCACTGAACCGATTATGATGTGGAATTCACCAGATTAAAGCCATAAGCAATAATTGTGTGACTAACCTTTTGATCTCCGGTTTGGTCCACGGCGTCGGATGATGATATTCAGCCCTCAATCTTCGCTGTTTGAGCCGAGTGGGGTTCGAACACACACGAGCTAGCTAGCTATAAAGTTGTTGATGATTATAGAGTTTATTCAAAGATTTAATGCGAGTTTTCAGATTTTTATCAGCCACGAGGTACACTCAGCGGTGTACGCTTTCAATTCTAATCGCTTGACAAATCATAATGTCCCTACGGGTACAGGACTAACGCGGATGAATCCGCACGGATTGCTAGTTTCTTTTTTTTTCGTTAAGATTTCTAGCAGAACTTTTGCAGTCTACTAGTATTCTTGTTAACCCCTCGTGCTAAGCTAAATTGGTTGTGTTACGAGTGGGTTCACGTCGGTAGTTCAATGGGTGGGGATCGAACCGGCGACCACAAGATCACAAGTCCGACGCCCTAGCCATTGGGCTACGGCCGCTTGAAAGTTATAGTTAAGCTTCCCGCGTAACTCCTGTACCCGTAGGAATTTCATAGCTAGTGTATGCATAACTTGCTTTCTTAAGTTACCTTCTCGTTTAGATTTATCTGCAATTTTTTATCTTGATATTCGGTGTTCTGCTATAAATGAAACCGTGTTATTCTCCCCTATCCTACTTTCTGGGGGAGACCGTTGAACCATTAATCTTCCAACGCATTACGGTGACAGGTGAAATTTACAAATTCCTGTTCGCCGCGCAATGCATCCAAATACTGCTAAATGATTTAATTGATGAATTTCTGCGTTAGTATTAGCATACACAGGTATATTAAATAGATATATCTATACTGATGTATAAAGCTGAAGAGTTTTTTGTTCGCTTGAACTACTGGTTGGTAATCTCAAAAACTACTGGTCCGATTTGAATAAGTCTTTCAGTGTCAGATAACCCATTTATCGAGGAAGGCTACAGGCTATATTTAATTATGAAGTTCCCACGGGATCGGAGGTTATCCGGGTCAACCCGCGCGCGGGAGTCTACTTTTATTATATTATTAGATATTAGCTGCGCCCCGCGGTTTTACCCGCGTCACTCTGCTCCAGTGGGTCGGAGCGTGATGTTTTGTTGCCTATACATTAATCCAGCGTATAACCTATCCCGGTGCAAGATTTCAGCCAATTCCGTACTCTAGTTTTGGCGTGAAAGATTAACAAACATCCATCCATCCATACTTACAAACTTTCGCGTTTATAATATTAGTTGGATAAGATATGAAACGGGACAATGCTGCCAGCATTCTAAGAGCGTTGCCACGTAACATAGATCTAGAATAGTTCATATTTCATAATGTTAGTTTGAGTTTTTTAGTTGTAAATAATTATGTAATGATTTTTTTTTATTGTGAGGATAAATAAAAGCATACACTAAGATGTTACACTTTTTTAAGACTGACTGACTTGTTGGTTTATCAGTAATAAAGTAGCGATATTGAGTTTTATTCCCGATGGAGACAAAAAAATTTGTTACAAGAAATATTTTATTTAGAAAAAATCTAATTCTGACCCGAGGTCTGGAACTTGGTGGTGTTTTAACCGTTATTTTATGACTAACTGTGCCTCGGAAACTGATCCGCGTTCGATATCTTGTATTCAATCACAACATTGGGACTGTCTAATAGCTAGTTAGACAGCGCGCCCATTACATAGTGGTAGTTTGTGGTCTTGTACCTAAGTAGCGAAACGTTCAATTGTATCCAAAAAAGAATTATTGATGATAAACCATTGAACCGATTTCAAAAATGATTTCACTGTTATTGTGTTAAGTGATACTGTAATATCCTTTTATTTCATTCCATTAGTAAATTAAAATAAAAGTGTGTAATTTATGTCAATGAATTTTAAATGAAAATACAATTTAGTATTGAAGTTGCTATTACCTACTGCTGATTAATATTTCAATAACACATTATGTTTGTTATACTTTAACTGGGTACGGATGATCACATAATCCCTAAATAATATAAGTTATAATTTTCACAATAAATTTTCGATTGCAATTTATGTTATTTATTGAGTGTTATACGTTAAGACTTTAAGCCTGATTAAATCGTAATTTAATTAATTATGCATGCATCAATTAATGATTCAAATCATTGGTCTAATTATAAACATTATGTTCAATCTGTATTGAATCAATCAAATTGCTGTATTTTTAGTTTTATCTATTTAATAATTTTGTTAAAATGAACCAAGTTATATGAACTATATCACTTATCCTCATACCTACTTATTTTAAATTACTACTAGCTAGTAATAAAACCAATACATGGTTAAAACACGTGAGGCATCATAAAGTATATAGGGTGACTGGTAATTAGTGACCGATACCTAAACACATGATTGTGCTCATGATAACAAACAACTTTTACTATGGCACCAACTCTGAAATCGCGAAAAAAAAATCAGCTGCTCCCTACCATGTTGACGAGTTATGTGAACATGAATGTATGGAACAGCAGATTTTTTTTTTCGCGATTTCAGGTTTGGTGCCATAGTAAAAGTTGTTTGTTATCATGAGCACAATCATGTGTTTAGGTATCGGTCACTAATTACCAGTCACCCTATATATAACGTGCTGATGGAGTAGATGAATCCAAGAAATGCAACGGATTCGCCAGATGAAACCGAGATCACAGTTGTCATAAAATAAGCCTAGTTTAGACAATATCCGTAGCGTAGAGGTATTTGGCTCGCTTTCAATCTCGGAGGTTGTGGGTTCGATCCTCACACCGGAAAAGGAATCTTTGTGTAAATTCTTAGATTTCTATCCGGGTCTGGTTGGTTGAGGAACTACCCTCCCTGCCTCGTTAAGCCGTTGGTCCCGATTGTTATAACATCATTTATAATAATCGTATATCAAGGAACGGGCAGCAGCGTTTCCTTGTGTGGTGCAACATTATACTGCGGTCACCAACCCACGGACCCGTGGACGTTATACGGGCTGATGATGATGATGAAGCCTAGTTTGGTACTTTTTTATCATCATGTAGGTACATTTTTTAAGATCTCTTCTCCCAGTCACCTTAGACTTGTTCACAGTTTTTGAGAAAATCTTTACAGACCTTGGATTATGGCCATAATCATCAGCGTGATCGCTTGGTGGACCGGTGAATTGGAGATAGCTATAACACGGCAAGTGACCTTAAGCAGATAGATTCTGCTGCCCAACCAGCAGCTGTATATCCCTTAGACCTCCTACTACCCACGAGTAGATATTGGATTGTCTATTTTAAGCCGAAAATCACACGGCCTTTTGAGGTTTGAGATAATACAAACCATCAAACCTTGCCTCAAATTCTCTGCTCACTTACGAAGCCGCGGAAGTACACCAAAGATGTTCTTGAGATTATCCATTCATGTTTGAAGACAATCCAGTTTCGCTATTTACTTACAAGAGCACAATGTCAGGTAGCTCCCACATTTAATGGGCGCGCTAACTAACAGTAAGACGTCTGAACTACTAGTCGAGTTCGTTTGTTTGCACCAAGTTAGCGGAATCTAGATTCCTGCCAAGTGGCGGTTAGTTCCGGAACTAAGTGCATCTGCAAGTTTTTAAGTCTCGTTCTTCATTGTTGACCTTTTCTGTTTTAGTTTATTGAATCAGAAGTACAGGAAGTAAGTCTTTTTTGTGTCTGGTTTGTGCCTCCTTTATGCCCGGTGAAGTAGCAAAAGTCTCGGGGTTAACTACATATGTCCGTCCGAAAGAAAAAAGTGGTCTGGTTTTTGGTCGGGTTAAGAATGTTTGTGTATAAATAGGCAGAGATTGATCAATAGGTAATGAACAGGTGATATTCGTTATACTCTCACTTTATTTCAAATTTTAATCTATTGTGAGTATACTGAATTCAAAAGGTACAGTACTCTGAATAATTACCGCCGATAAAATACATTTTACTCAACGAAATGAATGGGGTGGGTTACTTGCAACTGGTAGAAATTTAAAAACAAATTAATTCGAAATTTTGAATTATAATAAAATATTATATTACTAAGATTATCATGGGAACTGGTGATAGTTGTAAAAAGTCTAAAGAGTGCCATTTCAGTAACTTAGCCACCTACTTTGTAGAACGATCAGTGTCACCTGTCACGCCGAGACATGGACATATACTCAAAGTCGCTTAGCGAGCTTGGAGCTAACATGGAGTTTCTCTGAATTATACAATTTGCTATGAGGTTATCTGAAAAAAACTGAAGTTACCGACATACTTAATAGCTCCCAGAATATGCAAATTGAAGTTGCAATGCAAGCAGACGGGTCCTAGAGACCGCGTAGTGGCAAATGTAAAGTATCACGCCCCCCGATAAGATGGAGCGGTAACTTGAAAAAGGTTGTCGGAGTATACTGGATGCGGAAGCCGGAGAACCAAGTGTTATGGGGCAAATAAGAGAAGGCCTATGTGCAGCAGCAGGCTGAAAAAGACTGATTGATTGACTGGAAATATGTAACTAACTGAACAAAAAATGAATAGACCGTTTTTTTTTAAATTCAGTTTCACCCCCGCAACTTCCTTTCTCCTACAAACATGGCTTTCGGTTAGCCGTCCTCGATTTATTAGTTATCTAACATTTAAAGATATTTTCAAACCGGCCATTCGTTGCTTAGATTAGCGCGTTCAAGCAAAAAAACAAACTTGCCTACTTTAGCGTTATATATTAGTATAGTATAGATATACGCTGATTTAACGATCATTTTCAATGGGAATGGAATTTAGTAGGGTGAAATCGCGCAGGAAGCTATTATTTTCTAATTTTGTAGGTTGGACTGATAATATTTGGGGCGCAATGTGCTTAAACGATGCGAATACCTAATGAATGTGCATTGCAAATGCGATAAACATCATAAAGTAGCGATCTTAATGCGAAATAGTATCACAACAAATAGCGCAGAGTCACCCAACGTAACTGACCTTATTTCTGCTTCATATACAGGGTTATTGGAAATGTAACTTTCCTATCACGATGTTAGAGATGAGGTCAAAACCAACAGATTTTGTCGTTTAATATTTTACCCTAAATTGGTTTCCGAGTTGTTTGAGATATTAAATTATCTATCATTATTAAAGACAACCGTAGCGCAGTGACAACCTCCAAAGCGTAGTGGTATTTGGTTCGCTTTAAATCTCGGAGGTCGAGGGTTCGATCCCTACGCCGGACAGGAAATCTTTGTTTAAATTCTAAGATATTTTCCGGGTCTGGTTGGTTGAGGGACACGAACACGTCACGTCACATCTAACAAGAACACGTCACATTTCCAATAAGCCTGTATATATATGACACCTCGTCGCTTTGACTGCACCCCGGTGACTCAGTGACTACGGCAGTTGCTTCTGAGACCTGGTATTCTGAGTCCGATTCTCTGCCGAGACAATTATTTGTGTAAAAAAATAGTTGTTATGAGTCTGGGTGTACTTTGTTTCCGTGAATTGAGTGTTTATAAACAGGGATTAATTTCCGTAGTGGCGTTTTTAAAAAGAAAAAATATAAAGATTTATACAATATAAAAATATAAAGGTTCATAAGGTAACCAACATTATTATTTTCCATACTAATAAATTAATAAAATAAACAACCATTAAAAAAATAGCTACATTATCCGGGAGTTACATGGGCAATATTTATTTATGATGCACGGGGCAGGAACGACGTAGGTTCCTGCAGGAAGCAAGACAACTTTCAGTTAATGAAGCTATTTGCTATTTTATATAATTACATAATCAAAAATAGCAAACATTGTAAAACCTTTCATTTCAAAGCGGCCAAATCTTCAAAGCGCCCGTACAGATTCATCTAACTACGATATTACAAAATGCGACAATGCCACCCGCATCGCCCTGTTTACTCAGTATTAGCGGATTTCTGTTGACGTACTTATCGATTGTCGCTGTGATAGCTGCGTTGGTTTTAACGTTAGGAGAAATTGAGCTTTTTGCGATATTACTAATTACGTAAATTAAAGCTTGGACTCTAAGTACAGATTTAAATTTCATCGGATTTCTAGCGGGAGCTATTGCCAACGGCCTGCATCCACCATTCACGATCCAAACTGCGACCTTATGTCATCGGTCAATCGTGCAAGCGGACCCACGCTGCTCGTGCCAGGAGTGGAGACCACAACTCCACTGTTCTTCGACCGATGTGTCCGGCCAATTACCATTTCAGCTTGCTAATCCTTTGAGCTATGTCAGCAACCTTCGTTCTCCTCCGGATCTCTTAGTTTCTGATTTGATCTCACAGAGAAATGCCGAGCGTAGCTCTCTCCATAGCTCGAAGTACGACTTGGAACTTTTTTATGAAGCGCATATCTACTGAGAGAACTCGTCTAAGATGCATTATGTAATCATTGGTCACAAACATTGGTTGAAGAGTTTCGTCGTACAGGCCACACTTGACAAAACATACAATATACATAATATATATTTGATTCTCAATTTTCAATTGCATCCTCCATATTTGGCTTATATTCAAATATTTGGTACACATGGTATTGGTTTTTAGAAAATCGTTTTGAACTTTGACAGATCCAAGCAGAATACAACCGTAATGACGTGATAGGTAGACGAACAAATGGAAAAGCATTTTCCCGAGTGGCTTTATGGCAACTAGTTTCCGTTATTGTTACTTTGCTGCCCCATTTATCACCAAACTAAAACTTTGATGGACAGCCGTCAATCCCATTTTATTGTGACATAAGAAATGCTTTCGTTTATGGTGTTTTATTTCACTTTTTACGTCGTAGCAATCATTCTAAGCTTGTTATGGAGAAAGTATCAAGATTACGTGTACGATCGCTTTTGATTGTTTAAATTTTTAATATCGTTTTTTATGTAAATTGTGGAGACATATTATGTCTCATTAGTTCTTTTAGTAGCGATAAATTAAATATCATATTTCATTGAAGTGTTATGTATACATGAGGATATGTTACACTGTCTATGAACCTTTATATATACTCAGCATTATCTATGGTAAGTGCGGGATGCGTTCCCGCCAAAAGTAGGCCTTATGTCATAATCCTTGGATATAAAAGAATAAAACAGTGTGCTGATGAATTGTCAATGGTTTATTGTTTTATGCTGTGGTATTTGAAATGTTCCTAAATTAAAAGGAGTTTTTCTACGATAGTTATAATTAAATAGGTACTTTATTCATCAACCGTTAACCACAAAGCTATAAACGAGATAAAAACTGCTAATAGAAAACGTAGCGAAAGTAAAATATTTTAGTGTATATATAACATTATCTACTTCAATCGGTCTTGATTAACCTTGGTTGAGTTAACTAATTAAAAAGCTTGTTTTATGACCAACTGCCTTATAGCAGTTGATTGTATCATTTTAATTCCTTTTTGCTTTTAAATCTTTTGTATTAGGAAGTTTAGCCACAATTTACTTTATTTTTTAGGTAATTAATATAAAATTTAGCCTAAAGACTAGCAAGAAATTTAATATATGCCTATTTATATATATATATATTTCTTTAAACTTCTTTCTTCTATCGATTTTTCTTATAAATTTCACATGAATGAGTATAGCCCTAAACTTCAGATCATATGTGATAACCGTTCGTGTTCGGGCTTTACTTATGCTCAGTCGACTTCACTGTCTTTTAAATTCACGCAGTAAATTATCACTTTATAAAAAAGTTAGGATTTACACCACGTGTTACGACCGACTATGACGTACGTGAGCACCGTGTTCGCTGATACCGTCTAGCATTTTGTAGCGCTTACAAACTACTTATTCATAGTAGATTCTCTCAACGTGCCACCGGGGCACCTTGGTTCATTCGTAATCGCAACTTACATTCTGATCTCGAACTGCCTTCCTTGTCAAGCACTGGATGAAAGAAGCGTCGGAACGTTTCCTCGAATCCGCGCCTCGACACTCAAACCCGTTGGTGGTTACAGCATCCGACTATAAGCCTTTGCCCTCAAAGCGTCGTAAACAGCGTCGGCCTCAGGGCGTCCTAGACGACCCGGACGACGAGATCACAACTTACCAACTAGCAGTACAGGGACTGACAGAAACTAGCACCACTACACCGAGACCACTGTATCCGACCCGCCGGAGAAGAGTGCGCCCGCGAACGCGACGCGTCCCTCCCTGCCCTCCCGACCCTTAGATTGCAAAAAACCGTCCGATGCCCTCGTAGATCCCCGAGTCCGAGAGGCCCGCGAACTATAACGTAGAGCGACAGTTGCACAAAATTCCCCTTAAATACTAAACGTCATATTCCCTCAATTCCTCCACTCGCGACCGCCCTGAGCCGATGTCTAAATCTTACAAAGGACGTCCTCTTGCGTAGGTTACTTAGATTGTAGTTTTTAAAACATTTATTTAGGCTGGAGCTCTGATCGCCTTTATATCTGGCGAAGTCGCAAAAGTCTCTTGGCTAACGGAAATATTAAGTGTAGTGCGATTGCGTTAAAATGATTTAAAACAATAATACTACCATCAATTAATCTTTAATGTAATGATATTTTAGTGACACGAACTTTGTTCTCCAAACTTACAATTATCACACAAACTCTCCCTAAGCAATAAATTTTGAATTTCATTTCTAACTATTAATTTGCGTACCGGAGTCATTTTTTTGAAATATGGTACTAAGCTCTTTAGGAAATGAAGGTCATCATCATTATCGTCTTCTTCTTTAGTCGATTTTAAACTCTTCTTTGGTACTTTCATAGGAACTTGATCTTCATATTGTACTCGTTCTGAGGGTTTTATTATTTGCGGTTGATTTGCTTCTTCATATAGAGGGTCTACCTGTTCTTCTTTTATTTTAAAGAACATGTTTTCTTCTGTAATCGTGCCACTAGTTTCTCCTACATCACTCTCTTCAACATTATCTTGGTTGATATCATAATCCATTTCATTCTCCTCATCATTGTTTTCACTGTTAGATATCTCTCCTTTTCTTGTTGATGGTTTCCTATTTGATCTGAATGAATATTTTAAAAACAACAAAGCCTCAAAATGTACCCATTTTCCTCTGTAGTACTGAATATAAGGTTTATCTGCACCTTTTGGGGGAATTTTAACTTTTTTGACTTCTCGCTGGAATTGGTCTCGCAGATTGCGCCATCTTTGTCTCAAAAAGTCCTCTGAAATAAATGTAATTCATATTTAATTATGGTAATAAATACAAGTTAGATAATATGCTGTGATGTGGAGTTTAAAGGCTTAGTTGAAAACTTCTTTAGTCTTAAAATACCAATAATGAAAAAGAGAGTAGAGAGCTGCAAAGGGAAAAATACTATAACTCAATCTTATTATATTTCTATATAAAATACTAGCGGCCCGCCCCGGCTTCGCACGGGTGGACTTTTATACCCTACCCCTGCCCTACCCTACCCCTACCCTAACCCTACCCTACCCCTACCCTACCCCTACCCTACCCCTACCCTACCCCTACCCTACCCCTACCCTACCCTACCCCTACCCTACCCCTACCCTACCCCTACCCTACCCCTACCCTACCCCTACCCTACCTCTACCCTACCCCTACCCTACCCCTACCCTACCCCTACCCTACCCCTACCCCTACCCTACCCCTACCCTACCCTACCCTACCCCTACCCAAAAGTATCCTATGTCCTTCTCCCAGTTCTTAGCTACCTCCCTACCAATTTTCAGCCAAATCGGTTCAGCCGTTATTGAGTTATAAATAGTGTAACTAACACGACTTTCTTTTGTTTTTAAAATGTATTCTGCTATTCAGGGCGTAGAGAAATCCAACGAAAAAAAAACCATGAAAATTAATCCAGCCGATCTCGAGCTATAAGTGTTGTAACAAACCCGTCTTTGTTTTATATATATATAGATAGATAGATGGTTAGCATTTTCATTAATGTTTAAAATGAAAAAAGTTGTTGTAGTGACATAACTACAATAGTTGGACATATGCTACCGCGGAGTTTTTTGTAGACATTATGATGTTCTTCAATATTGTTGTACATTATTTTGTTCTATCGCTAATAGTTTCGGCAGCGCATTCGACGAAAGACATTTTAAGACTCATTTTTCTACACCTTCGGTTACATTGTTCAAATTTTACCAAGGATCCCTAATTTTTTTCAAAATGAAATGTAGCCTATGTCAAATTGGAAAAATGTAGCATTCTATTGGTGAAAGAATTTTTTAAATCGGCCCAGTACTTTTTGAGCCTATTCATTACAAACATACAAACATACAAAAATAGGTACAAATCTTTCCTCTTTATAATATTAGTGTAGATGTAGATAATATGAACAAAATCATTAATCCTTTCTTAGTTTTTCAGACTCAATTTGATTTAGGTAAACCTGATGTGCTTTGTAAGTGAATTGTATATATTATATTAGAAATATATATAGCTCTCGCTTTTTATGATTCAAGGTTTTGAGTCAAAGATTCTAAGAAAACTTAAATTACTAACATCGATTTTTTAAAATGTTATTTGTTTTACACCATAATCTTAATATTTTAACAAACGAACTTTTTCATATCCAATTAGACGAAATAATATTACTGTTTGGAAAAGTAATTATTAATATTTAAATCAGACTAAGTAGGTATAATGCAGTCCTTATATTGCATGGTAGCAGGCAAACCCGTGTAATATCCCTAGTCGATACTAATAAATTAAACTGAAAACATTGTCTATACCTATAACCGTGTCTATTTCTATAACTACCAGTTCGATTCAAAAGGAGATAAAAAATACATAATATATAGTTAGGTAGGTATATGAATCAGATTAAATTACACGTGTAAAACCGCTAACCAACTAGGTATTTAAAGAACTAGTTAGGTATCTACCTACCTGTCAGCATTATTGTTCGAAACTACTCATCCGATGACACAAAACATTATTTCAGAGTGACAGATATATTTTATGGTGATGTTCCCACGGGAACAGGCCCTACGACAGTAAAACTACGTGGGCAGCCTTGCATTTGATGCAAAAGTATGTAGGTATTTAAAATATATCTACTTACTATCTTTATTCAAAGTCGCCGCTATAGCCATCCATTCCATATCCATGTGTGTTCTATTATTGTAATGATAATCATATTTGTTCCACAATGCCGGCCGTTGTTGTACTTCATTTATCAATTGTTGCAATAAGTCCTCTTTGTCCTCCATTTCAACACAATTACACACCAAAATTGCGAAGATAACGTATAAAAATATTGTTAGGAACGGTTATGCGACCGACCGACGCGACATGCAACCGTCGCGGTACTAAAAATAGAACGCGACGTTGCCAGTTTCACGTTCATTCCGCGCGATGCGGTGCCGCCGCGTGCATGCGTCACGCGAGCCGGCTGTGTCGTACGTGTGAATATTGTTAGGTAACTATGATAATAGTTCATGAGCTCAGAAGCATAAGGTCGTATGTACTATTGGCTGTACCGATGCGATGCGATGGTTGAACCGATTACTACGTTAAATTTCTTCTGAGACCTGGTGTTGTGGATTCAATTCCCACACGGGACAATTATTTGTGTGAACCACGGATAATTGTTCTGAGTCTGGTATACTTTTTGTCCGTGAATTGAGTGTTTGTAAAGTCCCCGAGACACAAGGATTAGTTTACCGGAGGTGTCTTTAAAAGAAATATATCTGTAGCTGAGAGGTAAAGAATAACTAGTGCCAAATCTAAAACTTTACACGGTAAGCTTTTAAATGTTTTGGGAGAGAGTTTTTGAAGTTAAACGCTGATAATGGATAATGTTTCAAAGTTATTTATCTTTTTTATATGTTTATATAAACAATAGTACTATAATTATAAATCTATTAAATTGAATTTGATTTCTAATTTGTATTATTTCAAATACTGGACTTACAATTATTTACCTCTGATGTCTTACAGATCCTATTTCATTATGATATTATAATAATAATAAGTCACATGTAAATTTCCTTGTTCGTAGTCATTGTATCACTTGTGGATTGCTATAAATAATAACTTCAGTTTGAAATCATGTACCTTTTATTAAAATTAAAAACACAGAGAAAAATTGGTAAAAAAAATATTTTCCAAAAAAAATATTTTTTTGGTTTACTAGTTTATGATATTTCTAGTTCTCGCTGACCATCGACATGAGGCAAATTTGTATAAAAACTATGAAATATCTGAGGTATCCAGGCCAGGGATTTTTGGAAGTCTTCATACTTTTTGTTGAGATGGGATTCAAATCTGTTCGTACAGGTGTAGGTGTTGGGCTTAGAGGGCATGGTGCCCTTTGATTTCTTAATAGTGAGACTTTTTGAAAATCGTTGTCCTCGAAACTGGTTTTGTACTGCAACATACCATATTCAGTTCTATCTATCGGATATATATACATTTTGACCATTTGAACCTTTTTTACGGTTTATAAAAGGCGATGTTCTACTGTCGTGCAACTGTCCGAGGTTCTTAAAATCTTCTACCACCATATTCACTACATTAATTGGTAGTTTAGTACTAGAGCAAACCCTAACCACTTGCTGCCAGTCCCATGGCGTGGCAATCGAAAATTGTCTTTGCCTATTCTTGTGTCTTTCGATCAGGGAATGGACCCCATCGGCCTCCATATGGGTATGCCCTTTCAAAAGGTATTTATGATCAATGACGTTTAAATGTTTTAACAACCACAAATAGCATGTAAACAAATGCATGTTTTTATTTTGTCCAGGACAGTTGTCTGACCAAATAGTTACTTTTTTATGTTTGAATCCGCAGCAACATTATCCAAAAACCATTTCGTCAGACCCGATGCTAGTTCGTTTCCACCTCTTCCAGCTTTGGATTCATCCCACATTACACACGCGCAGTTATTACTAGTTCTATCTAAAATAGTATAGTTTAATGTCCATAGCTTTCTAAAATAAAATGTTTGTCCATTTGTGAGCAACGGTGTAGGACACTTTTGTAGATCTACAGTTAGAAGCTTTTCAGAGTTTTTTAAAATGCTGTTTGCTTTATCTTCTCTCTTTAGTTTGTGCCTGTTTCCTGCTTCTTCTAAATGCTTCTTCTGTTTCTGTTAATTGTTTTCTAGTTCTTCTCCTTATATTTCTTTAATTACAAACCTCGTAGTGATCACAATCATCACAAATGTCGCGTTGTGGTGGCTTGAAACCGATATTGTATTCTGTATTTAAAATGTGTCTATAGAGCCAAATTTTTGCAGCTTCTTCTGAATTTTTCTCGCAACATTCTATATAGGGTGACTGGTAATTAGTGACCGATACCTAAACACATGATTGTGCTCATGATAACAAACAACTTTTACTATGGCATCAAACTAGAAATCGCGAAAAAAATCAGCTGTTCCCTACCATGTTGACGAGTTATGTGAAAATGAATGTATGGAACAGCTGATTTCTTTTCGCGATTTCAGGTTTGGTGCCATAATAAAAGTTGTTTGTTATCATGAGCACAGTCATGTTTTTAGGTATCGGTTACTAATTACCAGTCACCCTATATACAAACTATAAAGTCTTTCAATATTGAGATGGCTACCTATATATTCTCTTTTGGTCTTTTCGCTACAATAATGACTTTCATACTTTGGTAATTCTTCGATGTGTTTTCTTACGGTATCCTTTAGATGTTCTTTTATTTTGTTTGCTGGCTTTTTTTTTCCTCTTCTATCTTCCAAAGTCATTCCGCAAATAGATTTTTTTAACGCGTTAGTAACAAAATTTACTGAAATTCCTAACGTATTAAAAAAAATTGTAATAGAGAAATAGAGATAATTCGCGGTAAACCATAACAAATCCATTGCTTGGCACTGCGAGCAGCGCGCTTGGACTTATTACCGACCGCTTGTATCGAATTCTCGCTAGTGTGCCCGGTAAACTATAATATGGGTTATTATTACAGTTTACCACTTATTCGTAACTTGACTTATTACTATTTTAGTTTGTATAAAATAAAAAGTATTGTCTGTAGGACTTGTTGCTGTTTACCACGTACTAGAGTACATATTCAGGTATCCAAAACCATGAAAATAACAATTTAACAAAAAGTGGACTTATTATTCTTTACCTCTCAGCTACAGATATATACGTCAGAATTATATTAGCAATAATCAAATAAACTTAATTACCTAATTTAACACAGTAAATTGATAATCCAAAATATGTTTTGACTATTCACAAATACCTGTTATAGATTTACGTGAATAAAAACTGTTTTTATTTAGGTATTTATTTAAAAAGAATCATATCGTAAACTGGCACCAAATGCTTCTAAAATATATATTTTTTTATGTAGGTATTTGTCCTATAACTTCTGAATTCTAGAGTTACATATGTTATGCGTGTGGTAGTTACAATTGATAGCACCAAGATAATAATATAGTAGACAATAACTATATTCGTGCTAGTGACTTAATACTCAATTGGACATATTATTATGCACATTAAATATTTCTAATGGTATTCCCATTCCTCCCAAACTCCCGCTATTGTAACTCCTGTAAGCCAGGATTATTCATTTATTTATACTAGTCGATCCGGCAGATGTAACTGTCTTAACTAAAATTCTATATTTAAATTAAACTTTAAAGAGCCGTTAGCCCGTGATAGCTCTGAATTAACCGTGATGTGCAATAAGAGTAGCACGCATTCTGTCAATGTTATGTCAATCGCCGCAAGGTTTTCATTAAAAAAGTTTATATTGTCAAAAGCGATAATGATATGACATAAAGTTTAATATTGTGGTTAGATATTCATCAATAGTGCGGTTTTCTACAGACTAACTACAAACTAAACAACCTGCGCTTAAAAATCACTTGATTAGGATCTATGAAGCACTAGCAAACCCACACAATAGTAATACATAAATTTAGCTTAAATAAAATAAAATTCTAATATTAAAACTAAAAATATATAATGTATGTTATAGTACGAGAGCTGGGACCAATATTTGGGTAGGTATTTGAGGCAAGCTATAAACTTGTCACATACCTCTCCTATAATACCCCAACACGGAACTGCAGAACTGGCTGGTAAGTAGCGGGGTCAGGACCCCATTTTTTTTAAATATTAAAAAATATGAAATATATATTTGAGGCAATATGATTTTTTTTATAAGTTGTCGTTTAATGTTTAATGAATAAGAAAAAATAAGACAGACGATTTAGTCGAGATTTTAACATTGCCAGACGCATGCAAAGATATTACAAACATATAAAAAAATGCATTTGAGTCAACTTGAAATTTTAAAAGGGAATTATTTATAACTAAAATTAGTTAGGGCTCGTGTTAGCCCCGCTACTCACCAGCCAGGTCTGCAGTACCGTGTTGGGGTGTAGTAGGAGAGGTGGGTGACAAGTTTTCAGTTTGCCTCAAATATGTTCCCAAAATTTGATGCCAGCTCTCGGACTTTTATATATATATAATGAAAGTTGCGTGTACCTACCGTAATAAATTAGCTGCCAAATAATTTCAAGAAAAATAAATAAATCATAATCCAAGGCTAAAGTATAAATCGAAAAAGTTTTACAAGATTTACAAGAATGAATATCCAAATAAAATGCACTAAAAGGCTTCAATATTTTTTGCACAGAAGTTTTGCAATCAGTCTACTGAATGAGATAGGGTTGACTCTGTTGAAATATTTTAAAAATAATTGTAACTACCAATATTAATACATGATTTATGAATTTTATTCATACACTTATACTTATCCGAATCACTTTGTTAGTTAAAATAAATATTAGTAATAAATTACTCTTACTTTAAAAAATAACTTACTATGTAACTAACAGTAATATATAGACTACATTTAAATAATTAGAAATGTTCTTGTCATATCTTGTTACTCGTCTTTGACTCAAACTAAAAAAAAGTTTGTAATTCCTCAATTTATTAAGTATATTTAAACATTAAAACAACTAAAGTATTTCATTAAAACAGGAATTCAGCCCACACACATCCAATTTTGTTCACTAATTGTAATACTTAGATAGAAGTCCAAATAAAAATTATACTTCTCCCAATTTTTAAAGTAAGAGACTGGTACTGTGCACTAATAATTGTGCTGCACAGATGGCCATCAGTCATCTGAAATCCTCATTTAGCTTGGCTGCCATGATCGTTATCAGGAGGATGTCATACATCTAAATAAGCACAACTAATAATATCTGATCCCACTAATATTATAAAGGGAAAACTTTGTGTATATAAAACTATATGGATGGATAGTAGATATGAATATGGCAGATAAGTAGTATATTATTGGGCATTCTAGGCCACTTTCGGCAAATCGCTCGGCGAGTACGCCTCGCTGCCGAAAGTGGTCTAGAACGCCCAATAATCGGTAATCGACTCGACTCGTTCATTTGTTAATTCGTTCGAGTTCTTAGCATTCTGTCCCACAGATCGCTCGGCGAACCGATTTCACCATCGCTTTGAATCTATCAAATTTCTTTAATAGATTTTCAACCTTATCACAATAGTGGATGTTACATGTATGTAGGTTGAATGAAACACTTATGCTAATGAGATTCAATTATTTTTAGTGAGCACAAATTACAATATTATAATTCCGTTGATAAACAATGTATTATTTATCGTAATATGTTGGTGGTTCGGGAAATAAAGCATCAGTCGATATAATAAACTCTTGTAGTTTACGCCATTGTATAGAATTGATGTCGGTCTGGACCTTAATGCGGACCAACGCCTTTTTCCACAGCTCCAACGAGTCGGTGACGCGCGCGTCCTCAGTTTTGTATACTTTACAGTCGATGTAGTACTCGCCGTTCGTGCTTGTCGTTCGCCGCTCACTGCCGTTGGCCACTCGGTTCACGAAGTATGACGGGAGAGAAGAGGTTTCGCTGTTCGCTGTTGCCCTCCCGTTGTTATGTTTGCGGCTGATGCCAAATATATCGACGTCAGATTTCGATGTTTTACTGAAACAAACAAATTGATCTCTTGTTAATTTGCACCCAAATTTATTTATAGTTTTAACCTGAATGTGCTTTAAAACAAAATATACAAGAATAAGAGACGAGACATACTACACAACGCTACCATGTCCTATGAATAGTAGACAGCGGATATACATTACAATTAAATACTGTTAATTAGTAAAAACATACTACTTTATATACACAGGAACATAAAAAATCATTGCTATTAATTAAATTCATGTACACATATTAATCTCGATCCGGCATTGAACCCGCGACATCAGCATAGCAGTCGCTTGCATCAAGCGACTGTCATATGCAATTAATTGACAAAACAATGAAGCAAATAAATCGTAAAGTTTACCTTGGATGCGTCAAATTTTGCTTTGTTGACTTCCGTTTCCTAGGGACTGGTAGAGTTGGTTTGCGGTTAGACTTAGAGTCGTGCTCCATCACATCACTTGATAGGTTGGTTTCGTACTCAGAGTCTGACCTGAAATAAATACATAAAGTTAAAAAAATGTTTGGTTGACCATGCAGGGTCAGAAGTTTGTGGAGAATGATGGTTTTTATACTTACATTTTCACTTAATTATTAAGGAATACCAAATAATTAGTTTGAAGAGTCGGTCGGCAGGCACAGTGACTATGTCGTTGAGTCGGATGGCTGATACAGTGGCAGTGAGCAGCTACTGTCTAACTATCACTGATAAGTACTTGGAGTCTTGAAGATTTCTACTGGCACGCTCGTCGAGTCGATTGTATAGAGCACACCGATAACACACTGATTATAAGTCAGAAACTTACAATAATATCGCTATATTCAGAATATGTACAACTGACCAAATAACTATGTAAAGAACAACTTTTTTCTTGGTCGTATTATACACATACGAAAAATAATTGGCTAGGTGATATTTCAGGAGCATCGACGTTGATTAGTGTTGATGTAGTAAAAGCGCTCAGGGTTGTCACACCGATTACATTAGTTATCGAACATTTTTAATGTGCTCGAGTGCATAAATGTAAACTCGTGGTAACCTTAGGTAAAATAGCTTGGACAAATAAAAGTGTCAACTTACTGGAAAAATAAGTAGGTTGAGCACACGTGTAATTTTTACGCAATATCATATAAAATTATTTGGTTGCAAATTTGATAGGTATTTCAAAGCATTATTGACTAAGACCTCATGATTACTCATTGTATATCTCGTTCTTTTATCGAGAATAAAATAAATTGTCTATAAAGATTGGTAATTTTTCACAAATTTCATTGAAATAAAAAAAAATAAAAAAATAAAAAAATATCGACATTCTGACTTCCAAGGTTTCTTAAAAATGAACGTCGATTAGAAAATTATAAAACACAATTATTTGTTGGTAAGATATAAATTCATTATATTTTCTATTATGTTTTATTAGCATTCTGTCTAGTGGTCACCGATTATCATTCTATTTGTTTAATTTCAGAAATATAATGGTAAACTTAATTTTACCAATTGATGTGATGGTACAATACGAACAGGAAACGAGAGCAAGTCAGACCTAGTCTCGAAAGACTTTTGTCAACGTCGAATCACGAAGTATCTAGGTAAGATATGAAGCCAATACCTATAGTTTCTACTTTTATTAGCATTTGTGTCTAGTGGTTACCGATTATCATTATATTGTTTAATTTCAGAAATATAATGTCTAACTTATTTTACCAATTAATGTGATGGTACAATACGAACAGGAAACAAGAGTTAGTTAGACCTAGTCTCGAACGACTTTTGCCAACGTCGACGCGTGAAGTATCAACCCAAAAGCAACGTATCTGTATAAGATCCATAATATTAGTAGTAAGTACGTATTTACTTGAGTTTTATTGAACGACTTTATTATTGTGAATCAAACGATAACAAATAATAATGCCATACTGTACAGTTTGTAATGTGTTTGTAGATAATCGACGGTGGTCAAGTCATTTACGTACTAATGTACATAAAAACAGTAGTACGACCCTTCTGCATGATAACGTTTCAATTATAAACTCTTCGTTTAAAGGTAGAATTTCGAGTTACAGAATCACTGCAACTAACGAACAAACAATTAATTTTCCAGAAATGTTCCTCAACAGTGTAAAGGTATACGTTAGAACTCTAATAGATCAGTTACTAATAAAACATACAACTGTTAAGATTAACTTTGAACTTTTTTCGTATTTCCTTTTATTTAAAAATGATCAGCAGGAATTGAAGTCGTTTGCTACCAAAAACTTTGTTATTCACTTTTATTATAACTTTGATTTTATTTATAAATCAGTAGTCGAGATACTGACAAAGAAAATAGAAGAATTTGAGCATCGAGATAGTGGTTGGACATTTTTAAGTAATTCTCATTTAGAAGTTAACATTAATAAACATCAACCTCTCAGCGGGTCTAGATTTATACCTTTGCCTAATGCTATAAAAAACAAAAAAGCATGTTTAAATATTCAAAATAGGGATGAAAATTGTTTTTTATGGTGTGTTGTGGCTGCCTTGTACCCCACAACTCAACATCCTAACCGAGTAACGTCTTATCCCCATTTTAAAGATGTTTTAAATATTAGCGATTTAACATTTCCAATCACATTTTCTGATATAGTCGTATTTGAGAAAAATAACCCTGTCTTAAATATTTTTGTTTATGGATTAAAAAATAATAAGACGATTGTTGGACCGTTGTACACAACTACTAATAAGAAATCTAAGAGCATTCATCTCTTATTTTTAGAAAATAATACAAACACTCATTATTGTCTAATTAAAGATTTACCGCGATTAGTTAGAAACCAGATAACCAGACACCACAGTAAATTATATTTTTGCGAGACGTGCTTATTATTTTTTCCTAATTTAAATCAAATTGAAACGCATTCGTGTGGTGGTGTTGTTACAATATTACCCGATGAGGGTTCATTTTTAAAATTCAAAAATTATGAAAGAAAACAAGACGTTCCATTTGTCATATACGCTGATTTCGAAACATTGCTGTATCCGATTTCTTACAACGAGTCCGAAAACGCCAAGACATCAAACTTGCAGCGCCATGTGCCTGCTGCGTTCGCTTACAATATCGTATCATCTACTAATAATACCAATAATGGGTATAGATGTTATCGAGGTACTGATTGTGTTTCCAAATTCATACAATTTTTAACTGACGATCTTAAAGCACTACATACCATTTTAACAAAAAACGAACCTATGTTATTTACTAAAAATGATTCTTATGATTTCAGACACGCAGTTGTCTGTCATATATGTGAAAATTTACTCTTAAGCGATCGGGTAAGGGATCACTGTCATATTTCAGGACGTTATCGTGGTGCAGCACATCGACATTGCAACTTACAAAATAAAGTACCTAAATTTGTGCCAATATTTTTTCATAATTTATCTGGTTATGATTGTCATTTATTTATAAAACAATTAGGTCAAATTCCTGGGCAAATTAGAATTATACCAAAGACTAAGGAAAAATACACAACGTTTACAAAGTTTATTCCTATTGCTAGTAATGAGTATATACAATTAAGATTTTTAGATTCGTTCAACTTTTTAGGCGCAAGTTTAGACAAACTCGCTAAAACTTTACAGTCACCAGATTTCGTTTATCTAAAATCACAATTTCCTGATGAAAGACAATTTAGTTTATTAACAAGGAAAGGCATATATCCTTATGATTACATGTCAGATTGGAAATGTTACGATCAGAAATCGTTACCACCTAAATGTTATTTTCATAATTCTTTAACCAACGAAGATATTAGCCATGACGATTACAATCATGCTCAAACCGTTTGGAATATGTTCAGTATTAACGATTTGGGTGACTATACAGATTTATATTTAAAAACAGATGTGCTTTTATTAACTGATATATTCGAACAATTCCGAAAAACATGTAAACAGCATTATAAACTAGATCCGGCGTTTTATATAACTGCTCCTAGTTTGTCGTTCGACGCAATGTTGTTTAAGACAGGGGTTCAGTTAGAACTCATGTCGGATTTAGCCATGGTTCGAATGATTCAAAGCGGTATACGTGGTGGGTTGTGTATGTGTTCCCATCGATATGCAAAAGCGAATCATAAATATATGCCTGAGTGTAATGCAACAGAACCTCAATCTTTCATAGTATACTTAGACTGTAATAATCTGTATGGGTTTAGCATGTGTCAATATTTACCGTATTCTAGTTTTAGATTTCTCATCCAAAATGAAATAGATCAATTATGTGTAGAGCATGTTGAGGACAACGCTGAATGGGGGTATATATTGGAAGTCGATCTTTTGTATCCTGAACATTTACATAAGTCTCACAATGAGCTGCCGTTTTGTCCTGAAAAATGTATACCGCCTGGAGGTACAACAAAAAAACTGATTGCTAATTTATATAATAAGTATAGGTACGTTATACATTATGTTCATTTAAAAAAGTGTCTTGAGCACGGTTTAATACTTCGTAAGATTCATAGGGTTATTACGTTTAGACAAAGTCCTTACTTAAAACAGTATATAGATCTAAATACACAGTTAAGACAAAACGCAAAAAGTTCCTTCGAACAGGACTTTTTTAAGTTGTTAAACAACAGCGTATTCGGCAAAACATTAGAAAATACTGAAAACCGAGTAAGCGTTCATTTAGTTAATCAATGGAATGACACATTTAATCGAACTAAGAAATTTAAATCCGCTGAGAGACTTATAGCCAACCCCTATTTCCATAGTGTATCTATTCTATCCGAAAATTTAGTTGCAATACAAATGAAACCAGACCAAATTATTCTAGATAAACCAATTTATATCGGTTTCACTGTATTAGAGCTTTCTAAATCACATATGTACAACTATCATTACAATATTATTAAACCCTTTTATGAAGACCGAGTACAGTTGTGTTATACAGATACCGATTCGTTTGTCTACAAAATATATACTGATGATTTTTATACCGATCTCAAGTTGAATTTTTTGCAGTATTTTGATACCAGCAATTATCAAAAACAAAACGTTTTTAATATCCCTCTCAATAACAAAAAAGTTCCGGGGCTATTCAAAGATGAAATGGGTGGACAATATATTTCTGAATTTGTTGGATTAAGATCAAAACTTTATTCTATAAAAACCCCAGATAAAATTATTAAAAAAGCAAAGGGAGTAAAAGTATGCGTAGTGAGAGATTTAGACATTACGAACTACAAACATATTTTATTTAATGGTGGAGTGATTCGTAAAAAAAATATAATTTTTAAATCTATCAAGCACGAAATTTTTACCCAAAGTATTAATAAAATTGCCTTATCAAACAACGACGACAAACGAGCGATATCTGCAAACAAAATATCAACGCAGGCCTGGGGTCACTCAACTAATTTGAAGCAATTGTAAATAAGGTAAATATTTACCTTAATGTGATTAAGTTTAGTGTTAGATTTAAATTAGATAAAATTGTATACTTTAATTTTAATAATTGTTTGAAAATATAAATAAATGTAAATGTAAACTTATGTAAACTTATGTATGTATAGTGTATACATAGATATTATACTTAAGTATACTTTTAATAAGTTACTGATTGCAGAAATATAAATAAAATGTGTGACCATGTACTTGTTTTATTTATCAGAAACTTGGTCAAAAACATCATCCTCCTTTTTTAAGTTGGTTAAATAATAGGTAATGAAACCTCGACTCGTTGAAGTTTCTTCATCCAGAATGTAATATGATCACAACATCCGTTTCGACGTTCGTCATTATTTATTTAAATATCAGTTGTAAAATATTATTGAAAGTAAATCTTATCTACATACTCATAAGGTTAACCTTTGTTGCAGCATGTATAAACTCAAACCTCAACAAATAACAAGCTTGCATTTATAGTGTTATTAACATTTCACTATCGTAAACTAGCAATGGTTAGCAATAATTAATTAAATATTTTAATATAATTAAAACCATCAGAGTACATATTTAGGCTATTTATAAAATATTACTCTCACCGAGTACTTGTGTACAATATTATAGTTTTTTGGTCTATCAGTGTACGTCATAATCATGTCATCGGTAAGTAAAATATGTATATATTTAAATTTTAAAACTAATTTAAAATCTTTAATGTAGGTACCAAATATTTTCACTGATTAGGATGTTAATCATTTTGTTTCAGATTTACGACTCAGAAGTTCAGTTCAGCCAGTACGCTCAGAATCCTTACGAAGGACTTTCTGAGATGATTTGCAACGAACCTCCTCACTGCAGTCAAATAACAAAAGAAAAGAAGTCCCGGCGACAACGTCGGGAAAAGCCTTCCCATAAGAAACAACCAACAAAATCTTTCGTGATGAGTAAACTGCATCGACGAGGGATAAAACTGATAAAAATATCAGTTGTTGATCTTTGCAATAACAACACTAGTGACAGTGATAGTGAAAGTGAGAACGTGATAATAAATGCACAATACATTGTTAAAGATGCTATTGATAGTGTTATGGACGATACGGAATCGTTAGTTAAAAAAATTTCAAAAACTTTGATAGACAGTGATTTTTAATTTTATATTTTTTGGGTTTACTGATTGTTAGGTCAGTGGGTCGTCTTAGGGGGGCGGAGTATTTTTAATTATATGTGTATAAATTTATGCTGAATCTTTATGGTTATGTAATTCAAGTTATTTTTGATAAACTCTTTTAATTTAACTATTTTTATTGTGGAACAATGTAATTAGACAGGTCAACTAATGAAATAAACACATATTTAAGATTAAATAATTTTTTTTATTTAATAAACCTAAAATACATTTTCATTAAAATCCTTTTTTTTAATACACAACACATTTTTCGAGCACAATGAAAAAAGATTACTGCAATTTATTTATTTTTCCTCCACAGTACTTGTTATACAACCCAGAGAAACATGTTTTATTTAAAAAATAACAATAACCTTTTATGTTAGTTACATATTAATTACCATTACCACTCTAAATATTTTTTTAAACATAATACATTTTTAAGTGCACATTGCTTTAAATGATTGTTACAATTTAAATTCGAATCTATATTACAGTATTTTTTATGCAAAATAGATAAATTAGGACACAGACTCTCATCAAGTTCTGATACTTTACAATTTTCACATAGCTCCTTTATCCACTGCACCTTCTCCAAGCCTTTGACAAGAATTTCTTTATTTTGTAAGTATGGAACGATAATGCGATGGAATTCCCTATAGTCAACATTTCCCTCATTCCAATAAATGCCTCTGTTTCTTTCTAGCCATTTGACTTGTTTCTGTTCATTGCTTGTTAAGTATCTGAACAAGTATGGAGGCTTAACTAAGAAGGTTTGTGTGTAATCACGAGTGGCCAAAGCTAATTCTTTTACTATAAAATTGTTGAAGAGGTCCTTAAAGCCTTGAACGTCCACTATTATAGTTTCAGGATTCATGATATTTTCCTCACGGTATTGCTTAACGGTTTATACTCAATTATGCAGTCGTTTAATATAAGGCAGTATGCCGAAGTTTGATCAGGTATAACCGAATCAGTTTCAATTTCCACTCTTACATCCACAACAGGGCCTGCTTTCAAGCTATCTGCTTGCCTGGAGCAGTCAATAACGAAGAGCGGAGCCAAGTCCTTAAATTGTTTTTCGCTTAACAAAGGCTCCGCGCGGCGTCCGTAATATGACTGCTGAAATCTAGTGTATTGCTCGTATAATAAAGCAATTCTGTTATCAGCAAAATTCACATTAAGATTTTCATATGGGAAGTAGTTTGAATTGAGGTACACTTTAACATCACGAATATGACAGTGATCAAACAGAGACATATCAGAGTTTGCATTGTTTTTTCTGTTTGTCTGTAAACCGATAATGACATATCTCGGTTTCTCTATTTGCGATGAAGTCTTAATCGACCAAGTATGTTTCGTTGTTTTAGGTAAAGTGGGATATTCGTACAGATCCCAATTTCTAAAAATCATCTGGAGCGGTCGGTCTTTCTCTAGCAGTTTTAACAAACTAATTTTCTCTTTATCTGACACTTTAACATGCGGTACACGCCAAACAATTTTATTTATCTGAACATCATCTACGACTTCACCGGTATTCAGTTTTACAGCGTTGAGGTTAGTATTGCTTCGTAACAATATCAATTCGTGTCTACTATTTATCACTACTTTCTTAAAATCTTCTGCAAATCCGAGAATGTTACAAAGGGGTATGGAAGCAGAAAAATTACCTCCATTAATATTTTTTATACCATCGATATTCCAACCCCATGCATAAGATATCTTCGATTCACTCTCATTCATAGACACTAATGATTTCATCGTAGTAGTCACACCAGCGTTTTTTATTTTATCAATTTCCACTCCATTTAATTCGTATCTTATATCTTGAAACAAGTAGAGCAGAAAATTATTTGTTAAAGAAACACTACTCGCTTTATCTTTTGAATCTTTTTTGCTAACGATTATAGTTCCTTCCAAATACAAAGTGCTTGCTGACGGTAATATATACAGATCCTGTTGATTAATAGGTATACGGATTTCATCGTTCCTGTTGAAGCTTGTTACGTAGGGTTTGTAAGAATGAAATTCAATTCCCTCAACAGTGTTGTCGTAAGTTGGAGCAGATAAAACATCTAAGATATTCATTTTAGCAAACCAATTGCTTTAAGAAATTCCTTATTGTCTCTTGTTAATTTTATTTTTTTCTTAGACCGAGGTCTTATTTGCTTGATCACTTTAGTTGAACTGACGTTCCCAATTTGTTGATGCACATATTTATTGTACTCAATCATTTTTTCTTCTAAGATGTAAATATAGCTGCACTTCTTCACCACGTAAGTTTATTAATCGATTGTTTATATCTAATAGCCTGATATGTATACAGCTTATGTTGTTTTGGTTGATTGGAAAGTATATGGCGTTTTTAGGAATTTCTATAATTCTATATCCAGGTGGCACATTGAGTGCGAATTCGTGCACAATGTGACTGGGTTTTCCGTTTATGTACGAACCACTTACAATGTCACATTCTATCCTAATCACAGTCGTAGGCAGAATGTTGACTGGTAACTCAGACACATGCCATTTATTGGCTTTTAAAATCTGTTTATTAAACCCTAATAATCTCCTAAATGTTCCTTCTTTAGTAAAATTGATATCTTTGGTACAGTATATCAAAGTTTTTAGAGTATTGTTATTACACTGTACTTTTATTGAACAATCTTTTATTTCCGATTTTAAATAATCGCTGATATCTTGTAATTCATAAGTGCCTTCAGGTATTTCAAGAACTTCGTTAGAGCCGTAATATAACTTATTATTCGTTTCGTCAATGTTTGGAATTGAATTAAATGTTGTGAAATGCAATAAGGCACACTCATAAGATCCATAAAGTTGTAATGTATTAGGATAATATGTACATAAATCAGACGAGTTTGCAGTTATCGACAAGGTGAGTGACATGATGAAAATGATTGAAATAAAAGAAATACAAAATATTTATACGTATTTATTCCAAAATTTCCGTAGATATTCTAAACATAAGTGTCCACAGTTTACTGTATTAAATTTTTGAAATCTAGTATAGTTATAAAAAACATTACAATTTTTAAAGTACTGCATTAATTCCATCGGAGGTTTCAAATCGCCAAAGCTATCAAAGTATTCACAATAATTGTTTATTTTAGCATAAGCTACCCAATGCGTTCCTTCATTTTGTGAATCATCTAAGTTAACGATACCACATTCAATGCGTTTTGGTGTTCTTGGTAACCGATCCTTCATATAGACTCCTCGAAAGTATGGGATGTCACGTGCATGCTCACTGATATCGATATTAGTTAAAGGACGATTAGGCAGCTTTTTATTTAGTTTTTTGAACATTTTATAAACAACCCTTTACCGTTTTTATGAGACTTGATATACAACCCTTTGCCCAACGCTAAAGCTTCCATGGTCTTATTGTGTCGTTCTGATTCTTGCAAGCTTTTTCGAGCTGTCTTGTATTCGTTTACGGTTTTCGCAATACCAGCTGCACCGCCTGCTAAACTTCCTAAAGCCGATAATCCAGCGAAAATTGGAATTAAAGGTAAGACTCCTCCTGTCTTTGGTATTGGTATAACTCGGGGAATGCGAATCTTCTGAATGTCTGGAAATATCTTTTTTGCAGCTGAGTAAGCAATGTTGATTAATGTTTTACTATTTTTAGGTTTCAGTTTCTTAATTTTTGACTTAATTTTTGACACAAAAGCATTGAATGTTTTAATGCCAGCACCTGACTTTAGTTTGGCTTTCATTACTTTACTCACTATCCATGAGCTAAGTTTTTCACCTTTCCCTGCATCTTTTGATTTTAGTCTTTGTTTAGCCATGTTTAAAAGTTGTAAATCCGCTTTGTGACGATTAGATAAGTCTGTGTGATTTGCATATGCAATGTCGTGATGCATACAAGCTTCGTCTAGTTTATTTACACCTCGATCGCCTCGCAACAATCGCTTCTCAAGTTTTGTACCCGGTCCGCAATAGTTATAACCAGGCAAATGAAGTTCGAACGGCAGATTATTAATCACACTATTAACTAGTCCACCGCCTTGCATAGTCAAAAGTGTAATGAATGAAAAAATCCTTACAAACACGGTTATATATTCATAATCCTAATTCATAATTGCATCTTTATCAATCCAACTGTTTTCTTCGTTGCTTAAGCCAAGCCATTTCACGTAAACTTTCTTTCCTTTCCTTCTAAGAACCTTTTCTATCAAATAGACATCTGGATAGCTAGTTTTTTGAAGTTCTTGTTCGTAGAAACATCCTCTAATGGTTTGCTTTCGATGATCTTCTAAATGATATGTTACTGGTATGGTTTTATTAATCTGTTTTACAGTAAATATTTCAGTTGTCCAATTAGGAGTGTAACCTTTATCAAAAATATGTTTGTATTTACTGATCCGAACATTTTCACCTACTTTGAACTTAGGTTGACATCGGCGTGATGTAAGTTTCTGAGTTTTTTGAATATTTTCTCTTATCTTTGACTCGTTCAACTTATTTACCTCGAATGGTTTAAATTTGATGGTACGATGTTTTGTACTATTATAGGTTTTTAGAATAACTTCTAATGGTAAACCTAACCATTTGTAATTCCCAAAGAGACTAAAGTACTTATACATTTTATTTTTAATCGTTTTAATAACCCGTTCTACAATCGAAGCTTTCTTGGTAGAATACGAAGAGTAGTGGTTAATATTGTAGCTCTTCATAAGCTTTTGGAATGTTACGTTATAGAATTCTGTCCCAGAATCTGTTTGTAAATGATCAGGTTTTCGATTACTCGTAGTTAGTATTCGCTCAAATGCACGAGTAACATCAAGTTTACATTTGGATTTTAGTGGTTCTGTCCAGGTATACTTTGAGAAACAATCAATTACCACTAAAATATAATTATATCCTTTATTAAACTTTTTTAGATTTTGCATATCTACCAGATCAGCTTGCCATAAGTCATCAATGCCTTTTAAAATAACTGAACGTCTAACAAAGTTTCTTCGTGCTGCTTTGTGAAGTTCATTAACAATTTGTTGCTTTGCCATCACGGAGTTTTTTCAAGTAATTTTTGGACTTCTGCTTTGTTATAAAACTTATCTTCCAACTGAACTAAAACTTCAGGTATCTTCGCTTTTAAAGTGGCTTGGACTGTTATTTTTACCTCTTTTATGATTTGAGCACGCAACAATCCAATCACTCTATTCTCTTCCTTTATTATCTGATCGTACAATCGATCGACGTAATCTTTGTTTACAGCATCATCTATGTCTACAGGAGATCTAATTCCTCTTAATCTAGATTTTTTCAAATCAAAATCACCACTTTCAGATTTTAGCAATGCATTTTCATTGAACTCTAATAATTCAGAGAAACGCATTCTCTTATGAATATGGTGTCCAAATTTATCTACATTCATATTTAAGGTGTATTATATTTAAAGGTTGATAATAAAATGAACGGTGAAAAATTTATATCAATTATTTATTACTTAATAATTTTACTTTCACGCAGTTCTTCAATAATAGATATAATTTCGTTGTCTAATCCAGTGTTACCAGCGTCTCGAGATGCAATTAATAATTTTAACCTATCCACAAGTTCATTAGGATCATCCCAATATACAAAATCTATATTTTTTTTCCACATTTTTGTCAAGGGTAGCCCTTTCCCCTTTGCTTGACTGTTTTGAATAGTATTCGACAGTTTGAAAAGAGGTTTTATAACTTGCAAATATTTTTGTCCCTTATTACTTTTTATTGGTTTGTTCGAATCAAAGTCTCGACGATGTGCGTTTGTGGCAATCAACATCATTTTATAATTCTGCATATCAGACTCTGTAACTGTGCTTAAATCTACGTCCTTTTTCAATAATAATTGTTTCAGTCCTGGAGTACTTCGATATTTCCGTCCAGTAACGGTGATGTAATCATCGCTGATCATTATGACAGCAGAACCTAACATCAATTGTCCTCGCTCCGCTCGAACACCAAATGGAATATCTGTTAGTGCTTCCGCAGATACTGACCAGGATGATGTATTACGCTCTTGATTATTGTCTCCTAATGATTGGTACGACTCATCACTGTCGGTATCACATTCATTTTCTTCTACATTACTATCTTCTTCGTTATTAGAACTGTCTTTCTGTAAAGTATTGTTTTTAAACGAAACTTTTGTTTCTTCAACTTCTTTAGATCGCAACAGGTCAGTTTGCTTATTGGTGTCAGCTAAAAAATTTAGAGACTCTGTTACAGGTCTAAAAACTGATTCCAATGCTTGCTTATTTTCAGTCTCCAAATCTCGCATCTTTCGTACTTTTTTCTTTACAGCTTCTGCAGCATCAACAATTTGCCTTTTCAGTGATTTTTCCATTACTACGATTTTACGGACTATAATAGTTATCGATGAAGAGTTGACCAAGGAATAATGATATCATGTAAGTACCATATCTTAAATATTTGTATTTCTAATCAAAGACTACAAAAGTGTCAAATTTATTTCTATAGCATCCGTTATTTTTGTTGCAATCTTTATTAATTACAACATAATTAAAGGGCTCACTCCATATTTTAGAACACATTTCACGAAATTCAAGCCATGTCATATCAGTGTTAACATGTTCTTCATAAACATGCTTCAAGTTAATATCATCTTGTTTGAATAATATAATTAAGTTAGCATTATCTCTTACTAACTGTTTAGGGATTTTGCTATATGTTTGATTGAGATAAAAACAGTCGATGTGTTTGTGCCTTCCCATTGCGAAATAATCACGCATGTTAGTTTGATTCTCGCAAGCAACGTCATCAAATATAATCACAGAGTTGGGTTTTGCGTCCTGAACGCTTATAACTTCCTCATTCCCTTGATATTTCTGGAATGAGATAATTGGTACCTGTTGTAAAACTCTTTCTAAAAAAATGTACTTTGGTTGGTGTAAGGTTTTTGAATAGACATAAACATTTTGAAACCGTAAACCATTTTCATGTATAAGAAGTCCAATAAGTAAATTTGTTTTTCCACAATTCGATGGTCCGCAAATGATACATCGTACTGAATTAGGTATTAATTCTCCATGACGAGATCTAGTTTTACAAAAATCATCGCAAATAGTGCTTACATGCAGTGATTGTGGTTGTTTTACAAATTTCATGATTACTGTTGTCAACAAACTGATTAACAATGAGTGCATGTGTTTATTACAACATTATTTATAAACTGAAACAGTAACAGATTTCGCGTACGAGCGATCTGTGGGACAGAATGCTAAGAACTCGAACGAATGAACAAATTAACGAGTCGAGTCGATTACCGATTATTGGGCGTTCTAGACCACTTTCGGCAGCGAGGCGTACTCGCCGAGCGATTTGCCGAAAGTGGCCTAGAATGCCCAATAATATACTACTCAGATAAATTTGAATATTGCACAGGGGTTAACAGATTAACATATAGGTTACTAAACCTCACGCGGGTAAAACCACGGGTCGCAGCATGTTTTGACTAAAACTAACTAATAAAATAGGTACTAATCATAAATCTATGTTACTAGGAATCGTTCCTCCAACGCTGGCAGCATTACTAATATTGCCTCTATGTTTGTGGGGACATTATAATAACAAATAATAAAATAACAAATTGTATTTTGGGCTAGCCCTACCTTCCAAAGCTTCTTAATTACAAAGGTTTCAGCTTGAACTACAAGAGCTTTCAGTTTTTATGAGTTGCCGAGCTAAGGTTAATAGTAAATAATAAAAAAATATTTATTGAGCATCATTGGCCAAGAGTATTTTTTTGTTTTCAGATTTCACATGAATCTTTCTATAAGTACCTACGCGTTGCGCATACGTAGTTAAAAATAGCTGTAATTTAGATAAAAAAAAATGATTATGTTAAAAAAAAAACAATTTAAGAAGAGGTGTATTAAGGGCTAACCCTATTTCCCACAGCTACGTAATTACAAATGTTTCAGGTTGAACTATGAGAGCTTTCAGTTTTCATGAGTTGCGGAGCTGACGTTTATAACAGTAAATAATGAAACATTGTTCATTGAACTTCATAGTTGGATCGCTGTAAATATTTTTTAAATATATGCAGCGATGTATAAATCTGTTGTAGTTAGTATGAAAAACTCTCAACATTTTTTACGTTTAGCATTGTTGTGCTGCAATTATTCAGTTTTAATTTGTAGCGTTAAATCGATTGATGGATATGTTTATTCGTATAATCTGTTGTAGTTTTAACATGACTGATCTGTCTCTAGCGATGCCTCACTGATGCCGTGTGGTTCCCAGCTTAGAAAAAATCGCCGTATGTCTTTCTATGGGTGTCGTTAGAGGCGACTAAGGGATAGACAGCTGATGGATGGGTAGTAGCATCTATTTCAAGGCTAGATACCACCGTACTGCGATCACCAAAGACTGGCGGCAGTCTAGCGTGGTGATTCTGGCAGTATCACTTACCGACCATGGCGTGTCAAGGTCTGTTAAGAGGAGGCCTATGTTCAGCCGTGGATGTAAACGAGCTTTTTAAGTCAAGTCAAGAACTGTGTCATCGTTATCATCATAAAATTATAATGGAATAAAAGCATCAAGTATAGGTGTTTAAATTTAAGTCACTTTTCGCTTTTCGGGCGGACATACGTAGTTAGCCACGACGCTTTTGCTACTTCACCAGATATACGGTGTGCAGTACTCTAGCTTTAATAAATGCTTCCACTAACTAAGCAACCTGCGCAAGACGGCGTCCGCTGTGGGACTTGAATTGGACCTCGGCTCAAGGCAGTCGCCGGCGATATAATTCAGGGATGATGACTTTTAGTTTATTTTATTTTATTAGGGCCGTTTTGTGCCACTGTTTTAATTTACGATGTTTGACAAGTGACTGTACAATGCTAATAATCTAGTATTTTCTATTTGTCTAGCACGTATGTCAACATTGATAGTCATGGATAAAGTTATGATAACGAAAACAATGACTCAAGGGTTTAATGATACTTGGAAGAAAATGATAATATGAACCTATGATAGCCAGGTCGTACTCAGCAATAGCTGCTTAGCTACAAATTTGTATAGCAATTAAGTTGGTTTTATGCTTTTTAAAAAAGACATCTCTAATATATACAAACACATCATGACTAACCAAAAAATACGCCCAGAGACTAGAACATCTGTCCGCGGAACTGAACAAACTCATAAAATGAGTCAGTAAGGAAAAAATAGTGACACCTCTTTTTTTTTCGAGGAAAATGTATTAGACAATAGACAACCCCAACACTACAGCAGCGGCGTATGTAGAACTCCCCTCATCATAACAATGTGCTAATCATATTGTGAAGTTATACTCATGGTACCCACTAAGACCGCATGATGGTGCCCCATTTTATTTTTCTTCCTAGACATAATGCATTAGGCACCCACAACGACAATGGGGCTCACCCCATTTCTATCATCAGGAGCCCCTTGGAGGCGCCCTCAACCATACTGTCCTAGCCGAAATATAATTATGTGTCACGATTTAATACCAAAGCCTATTTAGTTAATCCCATTTAATTCATTACTCCAAAAACCAACGAAAACCTCTCAAACACTTTAAATTAATTAAAAGCATCGTTATTACCATTAATAATAATCATTCATAAAAGATCAAACACATATGTTACCGTTCAAATAAAAGAAGTTCAAATATGGCGCGGCCAATTCAAATCGTAATTAGTTAAAAACAGGAGCTAGATACGATGTTGATTTTAATTTCAAATAGAAATATCTTCAGGACGTACGTTATGTAATCAGCTGCAAACTCTCAGTGGATGCGGGGTGATGATACGGTGTGGGCGGAAGCGGGAGCTGAAGTAGCGATGAGTTATCTATACTAATACTATAAAGAGGAAAAGTTTGTGAGGTTGTAGGGGATAATCTTCGGATCTACTGAACCGATTTGGCCAATTCTTTTACCAATAGAAAGCCACATTATTTGTAATTATTTTAACTCAAGGTATCTAAGGGAACGGGACCTACGCAGGTGAAGCTATTAGATATTATTTTCGTGATTTCTACTTAAATATATTTGATACACAGCGAACGATAAATTGAATCTGATAATAATATCTGATTAAATGAATGTGGAATATATGTAGAATCATAATATTATGCACTACAAAGCATAAGTAGGAACTAATTCTGATAATATTTATAGGTTCTTTACGAATACTCCAAATAAGGCTACTGCATCCAAAAAAGATGGAGCAAAAGTAAGCCATGCGATTGTTACCGGCATCTAATTTCAATAACATTTCTGCATAAAAAGAATGTATTATTGATATTTGTATTGATCACCAAAACATAGTAAAGCATTTCATAACATAACAATTAAGCAACAGCCATAAACGTATTCAAAGTAATTATTATCGTTTTCCCGCTTCCTCGTGCCACTGTACCCACAACCTTAAACAAAAGCAGCGCAACAGCTCTAGGAGAGGCTCTACAGTAGAGACTCTTTTTAAACATTTCCCGTTGCATTATTGAGAGCCGACAGCTCTATCGATCCCACCTGGATTAAGCACGAGTTGAAAGCAGTTTAATTCTTCTACAGTTTTAAAAGCTTGCGATTTTGTGAAGATCTTGGTTCCATTTATTGGATAAGGAAATGGTGTGGTGGATTATAGTTTTTTTTAGTTGCACGTTTTTGAAATAGATGCTATTGAAATTGGGAGACCTGGACAATGACGATTGTGGTTTTGTTTTTTTTATTTATTATGGCTTTCAGGCAGCTTATTCCACTTAACCCCAAAAAATATCCCACTGCTACCCATTCTGTTTTTCGAAGAATTATTATAGAACGTTATCACTTGTCAAAAAGAAAAGAAAGCATTTCCCTCTGATGCAATGAGTTGGATAAAAGCGACAGTTTCGATGTTAAATCAAAAGAATTATTTTATTTTTTTGGGTTACAAAAACTCTTCTTAAAACTATGATTTTAAGTTTTATTTTCATTGAAAACGTAGTTACGTAACGGTTACAACAGCCAATCTTTACGGAGATTATCCATCTGCGCAGGATATAATATAGTGCACAAGTATTTGCGAAAACACAACAGATGCACTCTCTATTCTCCTTTAATCTCAAAATGGTGGGACGGTTCTAGCGACGCGATTAGTGAGAGCAGGCGCAGTGCCGACAACTTAATGAGCTCTCCGAGGCACGGGTGACACACCACCAAATTCCAGACTTCTTGCTAGAACCTAGATTTTATTTAAATAGAAAATTATAAATACTTCATCAATTTCGAGAGCGCTGAAACCGCTAGCAGTCGAAGACGATGCAGTCAAAAACCGATTTAGTACAATACCTTTTTATTATTTTTTGACTTGCACTTGGTTGGAGATGGAGCCTTGCTTGCATTTTTTCCCTGTGAATAAGCAGAAGTAGTGGCTAACCACATACTTATATTCATCCGAAAAAAATCTCACTCATGGTTGAACTTTAAGACTAATCCAAATTCTATAAGTCATAATCAGCTAAAAATATATTTAGAGAAAAATTAGGAAAATCATACACAAACGCTAAACGACGGTCAGTTTTATCAAGTGCGTATTGTCAATGAATAGTCAATATTTATTCAGCTGAATGAAAATCACTTAGAAAATAGCATAGTACCAGTAAATAATGTTATTCAAGATCAAAACACCAACGAAGAACCAATAGCTGTTATAATTGCAATAGCTATAATAGCAGTTCAGTTGGAACAAACGTTGTTGAAGTTTAATTAAGAGGCTGTCAGTCGGTCGGTTTCTTGGCTCTGTGAATTTTAGCTATAGTTATATTCTACTGTCTTCGAAGTTTGCACTTTGAATCTAGTCGATGCAACTTTGCATTAGAATCGATGGTATTGTGGAGATTATTGATTGCTTGGCTGCCTGCTTTTGCATGAACTGTGTAATTATTTTCGTAAGTTGGGCTGGTAGTAGTTGGAAAATTAGGATGTACAAATGTAGACTTATTGCCATAGTTATTTGATAATGCACTGAGTGTTTTTTTCTCTGAACTGAATATTGTCGTTTGGTTAGTATTCTTTATATGGGCTATACTTAGGCATATCATACTACTGGACCTTTCGTCGTCTTTTGATTGAATAGGTATGCAATTTTTACTGTAATGATGACGAGTCTAACTTGGATAAGTGAAGCTCTAATTTGTATCCGATTCTACATCGATTTTATCAGAAATAATCTTGTTACAAATAAAAACAAAAAAGTACCTATGCAAAACGTACTCTTTGAGAGAAACAAAAGTTTTCACTTACAACTTATTTAAAATCCTTAATTTAATACTCTTAACTTCCTGCGCACAGTTTTACCTGCGCAACTTTCGTTCCCGTAATTACTTCATAATGCAATATAACCTTCATCGAAAAATGGGTTAGGTATATACAACTGAAAGAATATTTCAAATTGGACCAGTATTTCCGTCAAATGTTCTATTATTAGTATTTCGATTAAATTCCTAAGATAGTAGGATAAGATTACGATTTCAAGCAAAGAAAGAAACAAATAAACTCTTCAACTTTATATAACAGTATTGGTAATTAATCGATATTGCATAATACAATGAAATATCGTTTCAAATAAACTCACATCTTCCAATAGTATTCTTTGTTTACATTAAATATCGTCTTCAAAACTATGTTCTTTACCAATAAAACATTACTGTTCAAAAGTCCATTGCTTAGTTAACATTTGCTATCACTTTTAACGCCAAAAACTTATTTGTCAACAAAATCCGTTAACTAAAACGAACCCTTAAGATAAATTAACATTTAGATCGGTCCATCCCCGGTTATAGAAGTGATTTGCGTAAGCAAGGAGCTTCATTCTATCAATTTTATAGAAAATTTACTGCCCTCCATCAAAATTAGGGCGTTCCCCTTTTGTTTATACTGAAGGATGAGACGAGCCAGATGCTAGTAACTCCTGAAGTAATAAAGTATTAAGGTAATGCTCCACTTTACATGACTATGCTGAAACTAAGGTGCTTATCTTTTATATTTTAGTATAATGCTTGAGTATTTCGAAGAAATTGGGGTCGTGAACTTTGGTTATAAGCTGTTTTTCGGTTTTAATTTAGTATTCTTTTCAAAGGATGTAGGACATACTAAAATTTAGACTCCGGGAATGTTGGCTCCATTTTTCTTTTGTATATTTTCTATTAAAACTTCAAGCGACGATAGTAAATATTGGTTACCTAAATGTAATTTTTTGTGGTTAAACAGACAGACTACATATACATGTCCTTAAATTTATTGAGAAACAAAGAAAATTTGGTCTGAAATGATTTGGTTTATTGGTTCTGATTTTTCATTTGTCCGAACTAAAATTGAATAAAAATCCACGGTATAAAAAGTTATTTCAATAAAGTCATAATATATTAAACTATGTTTAATTTAATCCTTAAGGAATCCTGTTGTTTGCTACCGGTCGGTAATAGTCCCTAGATATACAAATGTAATCGAATTAGATTCTGTCATTTTATCTAGATGATTTCTAGAATCTATCTATAATAATAAAACTAATATATGTTTTTTCTTAGTAGTCTCTACAAGCATAAAAATAAACATTCTAAAAATCAACTGCTTAATTAAGAAATCCATTATAATCTACAATTAAACAATAAAAAACTCAGAGATAATACTGGGCGCTCATAAACTGTAAGCATTTACAGCAGCCTTTGTTTTAGCTCAGCTGTCTTGTTTGAACTGGCTCTAACTGCTTTAACACAGGAAAACGTGAACTATGCATTAGAACGCGACGCTGCTGTCATCGCTCCGCAGAACGCTGAATTCGTAGACACCGCCTTACGCCCGCTGAATTCATAAATTCTGACTACACACGACACACTATTCACCCGAAAAATAAATCTTGTATAAATTCATAGATTGTCGTTTAAAGAAAAAACATAAACCTTTTTTCTAAACCAACAAAAAGCAAATGTAAATTGAAACTAATTACATTCTTAATATGAACTGCTTAATTAAGAACCCCATCATAATCTACAATTAAACAACAAAAAACTCAGTGATAATACCAGGCGCTCATAAACGGTAAGCATTCACAGGAGCCTTTGTTTTAGCTCAGCTGTCTTGTTAGAACTGGCTCCAACTGCTTTAACACAGGAAAACGTGAACTATGCATAAGAACGCGACGCTGCTGTCATCGCTCCGCAGAACGCTAAATTCGTAGACTCCGCCTTACGCCCGCTGAATTCATAAATTCTGACTACACACGACACACTATTCACCCGAAAAATAAATCTTGTATAAATTCATAGACTGTTGTTTAAAGAAAAAACAAAGACCTTTTTTTTTCTAAACTAACAAAAAGCCAATGTAAATTGAAACTAATTACATTCTTAATATCAACTGCTGAATTAAGAAACCCATCATAATCTACAATTAAACAATAAAAAACTCAGAGATAATACCAGGCGCTCATAAACGGTAAGCATTCACAGCAGCCTTTGTTTTAGCTCAGCTGTCTTGTTTGAACTGCCTGCAACTGCTCTAGACCGGATAAAAGTGCTTCTCGAGAATCGATTGTTTGTTGAAGCTTAAGCACCGTTTCGTTTTAATGATACTATTATTTCGTAAGAAGTATTAATTATATAAATAAAATGTACGGACGGACATATGTAGTTAGCCCCGAGGCTTTTGCACCTCACCGGGCATATGTGAGTTGGCAGGCAAGTTTGTTAGGGTGATAAATTAACCGCACTTTGTATTTAGCTGCCAAACTCCGATTTTTTTCTCTGATTGATATAATTTCGAGATGCTCGTTAACTTCATTGTTCGTTATGTATAATGGTACTTTAGTAATATACAACTAAAAGTAGCTTATTTATAATAAAACTAACTTCAAATACTTCTATTCTAAATCTATTCTACTTGACAAGGTTCCCACTATGCTGGCAGCATTACCCCGTTTTATGGCAATGCTTACCTGCTGGCAAAGTAAAAACCAGCAATTGAAGAACGTGCCGCACTAAAGAGGGCCGCTGCGAACCCTCCCGACCCTTAGTTTGCTAAGAACCTTCCGATGCCCTCGTAGACCCGAAGTCCGAGAAGCCCGCGAACTGTAAAGTAGAGCGACAGTTGCACAAAACTCCCCTAAAGGAACTAAAAGCCATAATCCCTCAATCTCCCCGTCAGCGACCGCCCTGAGCCGAGGTCCAAGTTCCACAAGGGACGCCCTCTTGCGCAGGTTGCTTAGTTTGTAGTGTTTAAACCATTTATCTAGGCTGGAGCTCTGCTCGCCTTTATGTCCGGTGAAGTAGCAAAAGCGTCAGGGTCAGTCAGAAAAAAAAAACGGCAGCTGCGAGGTTTTATTTAGTTTGCTTTAGCAATTGTTCTTAGGATATTGTTCTGTCTACAAAATAAAAATATTCTAATACATATAAATAAATTGATTATGACTTTAAGTCGCGTTCCATGTGATAAATAATCCAAACTGACGATATAAGCTCTAAAACAATGCTTTATTACTTCTACTTTTTATTTGTAATAATAAATGTAGAACCAATTTATAATGTTTCCATATAAAACGTAACGCCATGCTTCAGTGTTAGAATAAAATAATTAATAGTGTAGATATTTTATTGAACGATTTATGTGCGTAATAAATAACCTTAAGACTTATGGTTGGGCCATAACTTTAGCGTTTGTACGCAACAACTTGACATGTTGGTATTTCGCTATTATACGAGATACAATGTGATGGTTTTTATATGTATGTTAGTATATCTATGTATGTGTTAGATGTGGAAAATTAAATTTATAAATAGTAGGGAATTTAATTATCTTCCCCGAAGGTATTTGACCATGGTTCAATGGGGTGTCGAAACATTCAAATAAGAATTAACGTTAACTAAGGCTAATATTAACTACTAGCTTTCCGCGCGCGGTTTCACCCGTGTAACTCCCGTTCCCGTGGGAACTTCATTATTAAATATAGCTTATATCATTCAGGGTGAAAGTAGCTTTCAAACGGTGAAAGAATTATTAAAATCGGCATAGTAATTTTTGAGTTTATTTAAAACAAACATACACAAACATACAAATCTTTCCTCTTTATAATATTAGTATAGAAGTAAAGATATAGATATAGAAGGGGAAAGGGGGATATTACTGTGACTTCGATAAAAATGCCTTCATTACTGTAGGGTCATTGAATGCATTTCTTGTGCTATTGTGAATGTATTGTTGTAGCAACATTAAATTAATAAATTGAACTATTGAAATAATAGGTCTTTACCTATGAAATTGCCGTTTTGTATGAAAAAATTTAAACGATTTTTTTTCATGTATTTGTTATTTGTAGTAATCGAAGTAATCACCCATGCAATCAATGCATCTTTTATGAACGCAGTGGCAGTTTATCGATGCCCTTCTTAAATAAATCAGCTGGACGGGAGGCAACAAATTCTTCAAAGGCATTCTGTACTGCCTAGTACGGTATTGAATTTTTTTCCCGCCAAGAAGTTATCCAAATTCTGGAAAAAGTAGTAGTCTGTAGACGCAAGGTCTGGTGAGTAGGGCGGATGACGGAGAGCTTCCAACCCCAGTTCTTGCAACTTGGAGACCGTCTGCTGTGCAGTATGAGGTCACGCGTTGTTGTGCAGGAGCAGCGGAGACGAGCGATTGACCAAGTGGTTCGAGATGTGCCAGCTTCTCCATCATTGTGTTCAGTTCTTCACAGTATACATCTGCAGTAATGCTCACCCCGTTTGGTAAGAAGCTGTGATGAATCACACCGGCGCTAGACCACAAAACAGTGACCATCACTTTTCTAGGGGTAAGTTTTTGTTTAGGGCATTGTTTAGGTGCTGAACCAGGATCCAACCAACTTGCTGAGCGCTTGCAGTTATCAAAAAGAATCTATTTATATCGCAGGTAACAATGCGGTTCAAAATTCCTTCATTTGTGTGTCTGTTGAGTTTCCACAATCGCCTTTAATTCGTCATTGTCGAGCAAAGTCTTCGGATGACCGCGAGGTTCATTTTCAGGTCGAAATTTCCAGAACGGAAGCAAGCAAACCAATAACAGGTGGTGCGTTGGTTTGTAGTGTTAGCTCCGTAAACGTAGTTGATGTTGCGTGCCGCTTGTGCCGCGTTGCTGCCACGACGGTACTCATATTCCATAATTACTCGAATTTTTAACGTATCCATGATGACGAAAAAGAATGAAATACGATGAAAATGCAACACTAATCAATAAACAAATCCATGTTTTTAAAATAAAATTAATTTAAAATTAGAATTCTTAGCCAAACAAAAATTATTTTGATTTGGAATAGCCAGTACTGCAGAACGGCAATTTCATTGGTAACCTAATATTTATATGCCTTGTATGTGAGAATTAACACATCAAACATAAACCTTGTCAGGTTTAAATGGTGTGTATGGAGTATGATATGTAATTTTTTTTTGTTACTTAATAAATAAATAAACCTTTTTGCATGCATAGTCATTTATGAGTAGCGAAGACATTTTTATCGAAGTCATAGTAATATCGGTACGTAATTAGCCTCTTTCTTCATCATGAATCAGATTGATATCACGGATACAAATAACAGTTGTTGTGTAGGTATATTTTCTGTAGCCTATATGTTAATCGAGCTGATTAACTATCCCCGTGCAAAGTTTCAGCCAAATCCATTCGATGTTCTTACGTGAAATAGTAACATCCATCCATCCAGCCATACTTACAAACTTTCACGTTTATAGTATTATATAGTAGGTTGAGTTAAGCAGTTTCCCCGCTAACTTAGTGGCCTATACTCATCCGAGAATGTATGGTCGTACATTAATACACACATTAATGTTACGCCCGCGCATTAGCACATTGATTAGTACGTAAAGTTACAAATTATTTAGATTACATTAAGATATTTTAACTGCCCATTCGTTGTCATCTCAAATTTCGAAATATATACGTGTGGTTTTTGGCTCAGAACTATCCCATAGACCCATAGATCCCATAGGCCATCCCATGTTTCCCCATAGCTGTCGTAACAGGCGACTAAGGGACATACAGTTGATGGATGGGCAGCAGCGGCTATTAGTTCAAGGTTACTATCAAACTGCGACCACCAATTCGCCTACAAAGCGTGGTGATAATGGCAATATAGCTCAAAGACTCGCAGCGGCGGCTATCTGTTCAAGGTTACTCACCATCTAACTGTGATCACCAACCCGCCTGCCAAGCATGGTGGTTATGGAAATATCCCTCGATGACTCTGGTTTCCCCAGATCTGTTAAGAGGAGGCCCATATTCAGCAGTGGACGTAACCTTACCAAGCCAGGCTCATTTAGGGGTAATGCCATAATCGAATACAAATAAAAATCATTCAAATCGTCTAGCCTTTTTAGTTTCTATAATGGCCATACAGACAAATATTCATTTTTATATATAGAGGTATATAGATAAAAAAGGAAGTGACCAGTTGTAAAAACTGGACTGCACCGGTGGCTCAGTGGTTACGGAAGTTGCTTCTGAGACCTGGTGTTCTGGGCTCGATTCCCACCCGGGACAATTATTTGTGTGAACCACAAATAGTTGTTCTGACTCTGGGTGTTCTTTGTGTCCGTGAAATTAATGTTTGTAAAGTCCCCCGCGACACAGGGATTTATTTCCCTAGTGCGGGAGTTGTCTTTTAAAAAAGAGCAAAAGAGAAAGAGAAAAAAAAACATTTTGCTAATAAGCAAAATTGCTGTTTCTTCACTATTATACTATACATAATAGTCAAATAGCGAATTTATTATGCGTTAAGGTTTATTATTTTAAAACGGAACCCTATTACTAAGACTTCGCTGTCTGTTTGTCACCAGGGAATATCTAGACAGTTGACATTTTCAACTACAAATACTTAAAATAAATAATTTAAAAATTTCTCTTCTCGCAAAGGTTTTAACGTAGCCCATATTAATGCTCAAAGTGTTCACGCTCATTACCCCGATATAGTTTCTTCTTTTGACCCCGATTTCATCCATGCTGTTCTCATCTCTGAGTCATTTCTCAAACCTACACTTCCTTCTGCGCAGTACGTTTTACCCGGCTATAAATTACTGCGTAATGATAGAACCGGGAAAGGTGGTGGTGGCGTTGCCATATATCTCCGTGCGGATTTGAAACACAAAATACTCGATCGGTCTCCAAGTGTTTATTCTAAATCTGCAGAACATCTTTTTATAGAAGTGTCTATTAACCACACTAAAATGATATTGGGTGTGTTCTACAGTCCATCAAGTCAGATTGATTATTTCGCCTCATTTGAAAAAAAACTTGAAGACTTAGCCTCACTCTATGAACATTTAATAATCCTTGGAGACTTCAACACTTGTTTACTTAAAGATGACGCACGAAGCCGACGCCTTATATCCCTTGTTTCTTCCGTTAACATGCATATTCTTCCTCTCGGTTCTACTCACCATGCCCCTCATTGTAAACCCTCTCTTCTAGACCTCATTATTGTCTCCGATTCCTCTAAAGTTTTAACTCACGGGCAGCTACCCGCCTCCTTTTCTTACCACGACCTTATTTTCATCTCTTATAAAATCTGCTGCCCTCGCCGTAAGTCAAAAATTACTTTCCTTCGAAGCTTTAAAAATATTTCTCTGGATCTTTTGAGGGCGGAAGCGGCCAGTATTGATTGGTCTCCTGTTTACAACTGCAATGACATTGACTCAAAGGTGGCCATGTTTAATAATATAATTATAAGACTATATGACAAGCATGCCCCACTCAAAAAAGTTCGAATTAAACATGCCCCGGCTCCGTGGATAACGGAAGAAATTAAATATGTTATGTCTCAAAGAGATAAGGCAAAGAGAAAATTTAAAAAGTCAGCTACGGACGAAAACTGGGTCCTATATAAAAAGCTGCGTAATCGTTGTAGTCGCATGTGTAGAGATGCCAAAAGACGCCACATTCACCATTCTATCAGTCACCTCAATACTGCACAAGTATGGCGATTCCTGAAATCTCTTGGTATTGGCAAGAGCACTACTGATGGGGAAGTATTAATGGATATTAACACGCTTAATACCCACTTTTCAACGCCACCACTTAGCTTGGATGCCGATACCAAAACTTCTACTCTTAATTATCTTTTAAATCTTTCTAAGCCATTGTGTAATTCATTCTCATTCTCAGCAGTTACTGAAAGAGACATTTCGAAATCCCTCAATTCCATTTCCACTAAAGCGGTAGGTAGTGACGAATTACAGCTCCAGATGTTCAAATTGTTACTGGAGGAACTGACGCCTATTATCACTCATATGATAAATTTCTCTCTTGAGTCATGTTCCTTCCCAGCATCCTGGAAAAAAGCTCACGTCCTACCGCTTCCCAAAACCTCAAATCCCTCGTCAGTATCTCAATACCGGCCAATTTCCATCCTTCCAATCCTATCTAAGGTCCTTGAGAGTGTTGTACACACGCAATTTATGCACTTCCTTTCCTCTAATAACCTCTTAAGCCCTTTCCAATCCGGTTTCCGTCCTGGCCACAGCACTGTCACTGCACTCATCAAAATTACAGACGATATTCGCCTGGCAATGGAAAATAGGCAGCTCACTGTCTTAGTTTTGCTGGATTTTAGCAGTGCCTTTAATTCAGTGGACTTCGACATACTAATTGGCATCCTTTCATCTTTGAATGTCTCTGGACCAGTGATTGCTTGGTTTAATTCTTATCTTAGAGGGCGCTCGCAGGCTGTTCATGCCAATGAGACTTTTTCTCGGTGGTGTGATCTAACTGCGGGTGTACCTCAGGGTGGCGTCCTCTCTCCTCTTCTTTTCTCCGTTTTTATTAACGCTATCACTAATATATTATCTTCAAGATACCATCTCTACGCAGATGACTTGCAACTATATAGGCACTTTAAGGTTGAAGATGCAACGGAAGCTATCGCTGCTATCAATAGTGATCTTGGAAACGTTAGCAATTGGGCGAAATCTTTTGGCCTTCTGGTCAACCCATCTAAATCACAAGCTCTCATTATTGGTAGCAGACACATGTTAAATTTAGTTACCCTCAATGCTGTACCTCCAGTTATTTTTAATAATGAACCAATTGCTTTTGCACCGTATGCCAAAAATCTAGGTGTTCTCATCAATTCAAATTTATCCTGGTGCAGTCATGTTGCAGAGGTAAGCAGGAGAGTGTACTGTTCATTTCAGTCCCTTAAGCGTCTCCAGAAGTTCTTACCATTTCAGACCAAAGTCACTCTCGCTCAATCGCTTCTTCTTCCTCTTTTAGACTACGCTGATGTTTGTTTTCTAGATGCGACTGAAGAACTTCTTGATAAGCTCGAACGCCTGCAGAATTTATGTATCCGCTTCATTTTTGGCCTCCGGAAGTATGACCATGTGTCGCAATTTCGGTTGCAATTGAAGTGGCTGCCAATTCGACGGCGTCGGGACTGTCATATTCTATCTGTCCTCTACTCTATCCTTCATGACTCTAATGCTCCCTCCTATCTCCGTGAGCGCTTTGAGTATTTGATACCTAGAGGCAAACCATGTCGCACCGCTACTTCTCTTCTGCTAAAAAATCCACCACATGTCTCCAGTAGATATGATGGTTCTTTCACTGTGCAGGCAGTGCGTTTATGGAATTCACTTCCACATCTCATTCGGACTAGTCCATCTTCACACATTTTTAAGAGAAGAACTAAAGAATATTTTCTGTCTCTCTAACATTATATTAATAGATATGTATGTTTATGTAGTATATTATATATATATATATATATATATACATATATATTATATGTATATGGTATGTATTTTGTATAAGTATTGTATGTAAATAATAGCATGTAAGTATATTAGCTCATAGTGGTTTACCAGATCGGTAAACTAGTTTTTGTTGTGCACTAGCTACCTTTTTATTATATATCTCTGTCCTTGGAAGGTTTGCTGGAAGATAATTCATAATTATTGAATTAAGCTCGCCTTTGTACATGTTGTTTCTTTGTCAAAAATGTATTGTTACTTGTTTTTCTGTGTGTACAATAAAGAATATATATAATATATAAACAAACGTGTTTTTTTTTACCTTTTTTGCCCGATATCAATAACGGTAACAGGTAGTCACTTGAAAATGGTACGGAACCCTTCCTGTGCGAGTCCGATTCGCACTTGGCCGGATTTTTTATGTTTTAGTTAAAGATCCAGCTTTTCAAGTGGCTTAAATTCCAATGTATTATTCGTTTTTTATATTTTTAAACAAACATCTACTGTCGTTCAACTCTAAATACACACTACAATTTAGCCATTATTAATATCATTTCAAACCTTTCAACTGTTTTAATAAAATTGGTCTCAATTGCTGTTTAATGGATTAATTAAAACAGGCAATTAATTTGAAATGAAAGCTTATTAACGAGAAGCGGTGATAATCGGTCATGTACCTAATTGAGTTAGCTTTGCTTTTGAAATCTTATACAAATACATAAAGCTCTCGCTACGTAGCGGTATTTGGCTCGCTTTAAGTCTCAGAGGTCGTAGGTTCGATCCCCACACCGGACAACAAATCTTTGTGTAAATTCTAAGATTTCTTTCTGGGTCTGGTTGTTTGAGGGACTACCCTCCATGCCTCGGAAAGCACGTTAAGCCTTGATCCCGATTGTTATAACATCATCTATAACAAGCGTTTATCAGGGAACGGGCAGCGGCGTTTCCCTGTGTATTGCAACATTACACTGCGGTCATCAATCCGCCTGCCAAGCGTGGTGACTATGGCAAAACCTTCCCTCGGGAAGAGGCTCATGGGTAGCAGTGAACGTTATACGGATACCTTTTCCATAAAAATGAGTGATAGTATAGGGGCTTTCTTCTCTTGGTCATTACAGCAGTGTTTAAACCATTCATTAAGGCTGGAGCTCTGCTCACCTTTATGCCCATAAAGTAGTAAAAGCCGCGTGGATAAACATGCGCCCTTACGAAAAAAAAAAGATTATTATAACACCCGTGGTCTTTAAATTTTTCTAGATGAATAGGATTTTTTTTCAAAATCTTGGTAATTTTTTTCATCATAACAACGTTCTGAAATATTAAATAGTTTTAGGAGTATCTGGGTTATGTATAGTGGGTATAAGCCGATAGGTTAAATGAATCCAACTTTAAATATATCTAAGGTTGGATTAATTTATGAACCCCTTCATGAACTTCAAAATTTCCGAAAAAATACAAACTTTTCACGTCTTATTATTGAAACGGAAATAGTTTTCAAAATGTTTTGTGACATTAAAATAAATAATCGTACCATTATCGCTTTTTAACGGCGCCGTAAAAGTGTTTCCTATACAGATGTCAGTAGATTTGTTTCATCATAAATTGTTTAGCTATTGTTGACTGCGGGGGGCGTAGGTGATGTTACACTGCACTCTGCGTGTAGGGTTGGCAGTGATATGAAATTGAAAAAAATAAGGTAGGTACAATAATATAAAATGTAAATTAAAAAGATACCGACTTCGATGAGAAAAAACTATACGCAAATGCATATACGAATATGCACAAAAAAAACTCATAATCAAACTAATCAAAATCATAACTAATTAAAAGCGGCCGTAGCTCAATGGCCAGGGTGTCGGACTTGTGATCCCCACCCATTGAACTACCGACGTGAAGAAACTAGTAGATTGCAAAACTCTGCTAGTAATCTTTTTAAAAATAATTTATTATTTTTCTGTAACTTATAACTCCGACATCAACTTTTTCTTTATTTTTCTCTTTATTTTCAACCCGTTATGTAGGTACTTCAATTTTTGTTAACAACTTGTTCGTTTTAATAATTTAAATTAATTATTTGTACCGTATTGTAGGTTAGTTTACATTTTAGCGATAATGAATTAATGACACTTAACATGTTCCTAGACAATGTAATATTAGAAAATAAAAATGTCATATTACGTTGTCAGGTGCGTTCCGTTCCCTATTAACGGGGTGAATAAAAACGCACTTCGTTTATTTAATTTTTTATATTTAATGTATTTTTTTTTTTAATTTCTTTCGTTAATTACACGTTTAGTATTATTTAGTGTGATAAAAATGTATGTTTTTTTTTATATTCACTGTTGTTTTCTCTGTGTCTGTGTATAAATTAGTTTATAGGCTTCTTCTATTTTATTAACATTTGTCGGTGGGTAGACCAAAATAGTAATTGTTTATTTTGCTGACTTTATCTAAAGGGTCTTTCAACAAGGACGGGTCGATGTTGAAATTAAATAAAACAAGCTGTATGTGAGATATTAAAGAAATTATTGTTTTATTTGAAAGGCCCATTTATGCCATTATTTATGAAATATGATATCGTTTAAATGTCCACTGCGGCTTCGAATGGTGGCACGGATCCGAGAGGTCCAATTTTCATTTACTCTACTGCATAGATTCGGCTGAATCTCAGCGATGGCCTGCGTTATGTTGACTTTCAGGGCATCGGTTGATTGCGGATTATTGGCATAGACCTGCGACTTGAGAAAACCCCACAGGAAAAAGTCTAGCGGGGTCAAATCGCACGATCTTGGTGGCAAATTCACGTCACCTCTGCGAGAGATAACCCTACCCTCGAACCGTTCATGCAGAATGTCCATTGTGTCGCTTGCTGTGTGGCACGTAGCGCCATCTTGTTGGAACCACATGTTGTCCACGTCCATATCGTTCAATTCAGACTAAAAGAAATTGTTAATAATTGATCTGTAGCGCTCGCCGTTGACAGTAATGGCCTCGCCATCATCGTTTTCGAAGAAGTACGGACCAATGACGCCGCCGGACCAAAATCAGTACCAAACAGTAATTTTTTGTGGTTTACCACCTGGTAAACCTCATGTGGGTTGTGGTCGTCCCATATACGGCAATTTTGCTTATTAACAAAACCATTCATCCAAAAATGCGCCTCGTCGCTAAAGATGATTTTTTGGCCAAAGTTAGGATCCTCTTCCAAACGTTCTGTAGCCCAGTCAGCGAACAAACGGCGTTGTCTATGGTCATTCACTTTGAGCTCCTGGGTTAGTTGGATCTTGTACGGGTGTAGGCCCAAGTCCTGACGCAAAATTCGCCAAGTTGAAGTCTGCGAAAGGCCGAGTTCTTGGGCACGGCGAGAAATCGACTGCCTCGGAGTCTCCTGCACGCTCTCACGGACAGCAGCGATGCTTTCGGCTGATCTGGCATTCCTTTGACATAAGGGTGTTGGTTGGTTGTTTACTGAACCAGTTGGTCACCAAACGTTGGAGAGTCGACTTTGAAGGGCCACCGCGTCTGCCGTAAAATGGACGTAATGCGCGAAACGTTTGCACTAACGAACACTTATTTTGTTATTAAAGTGTTATCATTTTGACGTGCTGCTCAACCGTGTAACTTGCCATGGTGATTTGGCATCAGTACCTGAAGAAATAACAACGCATTTGACAGATACCGCCAAAACAACATTGCCGCCACAAACTGTCAACATCGACCCGCCCTATTTGAAAGACCCTTTATATATATTTTATATGTATATAACTTTAGTTTTTGTATATAAGTAGTTTTATTTAATATTGTTTTAGATTTATTTTATGTTAGACTGTAGCCAAAGTGACAGCTATTATTCCATAAGTAGTGATGATAGTTTCACAAGCTTTTCTTCACCATCACTATTAGATCTCTTAGTGACGCAGTTTAGTGATGTACCCAAGAATTTCAATGTGGTCCATATAAATGCCCAAAGTATTCCGGCTCATTTTCCCGATATGCTGGTATCTTTTGACTGTAATAATATTCACGCTATTCTTATCTCGGAATCATGGTTAAAGCCATGTCTACCCTCCACACAATATACACTGCCTGGTTTCAACCTTGTACGAAACGATCGTACTAATATTGGTGGGGGTGGTGTTGCCATATATCTACGTACTAATATTCCTTTCTCCGTTGTGGATATGTCTGCACAGCCTCCACCATCCCCTGCTGGTGAACATTTATTCGTTGAAGTGGAGCTTTGCCATACCAAAATATTACTAGGTGTATATTATAGTCCATCACTACGAATCGACTACTTCTCATCGTTTGATAAACTTCTCGAAAATCTTCTCCCTTCTTACAGTCACGCCATAGTCATGGGGGATTTCAATACTTGTCTTTTAAAAAAAGATCATCGTTCCTCTCGCCTTATCTCCTTACTTGAATCTAATAATTTATTTCTCTGCCCACTTAATGCTACTCACAAATTTCCGAATTCTGTCCCGTCACTTCTTGATCTTATCTTTGTTTCCTCTTCTCAACATGTTGCTAAACACGGTCAATTTTCAGCTGATGCCTTCTCTCTTCATGATCTTATCTATCTCTCCTACAAAGTTCGGCCATCTAAGCCTAAACCTAAGACACTATTACAGCGCAATTTTGGTGGCATGGATCTTTCTAAGCTTCTTGATGATGCCAATAGCATTGACTGGACACCCCTGATGAACTCGAGTAATATTGGTGAAAAAGTTGAATACTTCACGCAAAGTATCATCGCTCTGTACGACAAGCATGCTCCGGTGCGACCCATCAGGCTGAAACATTTTCCAGCGCCATGGCTTTCTGACGACATAAAAAAATTGCTTCTTAGGAAAGCCTCTGCAAAAACACAGCTCAAAGTCCATAAATCAGATCACTACCGGAAGAAGTATATTTGCATCAGAAACAAATGTAATAAGGTGTGTAGGGATGCACAACGCCAGCACTTTCATGACTCGGTCCAAAATGGAGACCCTGCTAAAGTTTGGAAATTTCTTCGTTCTATGGGAGTCGGAAAATCTCGACAACATGACATCTCTAAAAGCTTAGATCTTAACTTGCTAAATCAACATTTTACTGCGTCGTCCACTTTTGACAGGACATTAAAAAGTGCTACAATTCATTACTTATCCTCACTTTCGACTCCTAAACATTCACCTTTTATCTTTAACCAATTTTCGGATTGTGATATTAAGAAGAGCGTATTATCAATTGCATCTAATGCTATTGGTACAGACGGTATCAGCCGTAACATGATCCTTCCCATCCTTGACGTAATACTTCCCATAATTTCCCATATCCTTAATTTTTCCATAACCAGCGGCGAGTTTCCATCTTCTTGGAAAGATGCTGAAATCATCCCTTTGCCTAAGAAACCTCACCCTGAGTCATTCTCCGAATACCGTCCTATTTCCATACTTCCCTTCCTATCTAAAGTTCTGGAGCGACTGATCCACAGTCAATTAAGTGCTTTCCTCCATAGGAACAATCTCCTTAATCCCTACCAGTCTGGTTTCCGTCCCGGTCACAGTACGACCACAGCCCTCATAAATGTTACGGAAGATATAAGGACAGGCATGGAAAATGGCAATTTGACAGTACTGTCACTGCTAGATTTTAGCAATGCCTTCAATACTGTCGATTTTGATATTATGTTAGCCGTTTTGCGCTCCCTTAATATATCTCCAACGTCAATTGGTTGGTTTCACAATTACCTGTTTGGTCGCCGGCAACGTGTTCACATAGAAGAGTTCTTCTCATCTTGGTGTAATACTAGCGCCGGTGTACCGCAGGGTGGCGTTTATCTCCATTACTGTTCTCTGTATTCATTAATACTATTTCCGACCAACTGATTTCGTCCTACCACCTTTATGCAGATGACCTGCAAATATACATACAAGCACCTCCTGAAAAGCTATCAGAGGCTGTACAGGTTATGAACGAGGATTTATCGCGTGTAAGTAAGTGGAGCATGAGATATGGCATAAATGTAAATCCTTTGAAGTCTCAGGTCATTGTTGTTGGCAGTTCCCGAAAAATTTCGACAATTGATTGGTCTCATACTCCTGCAGTATTTTTTAACGGATCTGTGATACCCTATGCGAAAAAAGTTAAAGATTTAGGTGTTTATATAGATACTACCTTATCATGGGGACCGCAAATACAGGAGATCAGTAGAAAAGTTTTTGCTTCTGCCAGTTCATTGAGACGTTTACGTAATTTTCTTCCTACAGCCACCAAAATTGCACTTGCCCAATCACTTCTTCTCCCAATACTAGACTATGCCGATACCAGCTATATCGATCTTACAGAAGACCAATTTGATAAACTTGAGCGACTTCAGAATTTTTGCATACGATTCATATTTGGTTTGCGGAAATATGATCACGTTTCGGAATTTCGTGCTAAGCTCAAATGGTTGCCAATTCGCCTTCGCCGGAATGCGCATATACTGTATCTTCTATACAACATACTGTTCAACCCTTCTACTCCTCTCTATCTTAAAAATCGTTTCGAGTTTCTTAGCTCAACCCATACACGACTCTTGCGGTCATCAGAAAACTTGCGACTTAAAATGCCAGCCCATTCCACAAGGTTTGTTGATAAATCTTTTAGTGTACAGGCAGTACGGCTGTGGAATGCCCTGCCGTTACAGATCAGGCGGGCGAAATCTGTATATATATTTAAAAATATGGTGAGAGAACATTATCTTGCTCAAACTCGCCATTGAAATTATCACTATAATAGGTATATATTGATATCTCATTATATATATATTTATTTATATATTTTATATTTATCATCATGTATGTATATAACTATATATTCTTTAATGTAATTAAACACGTGCTCGCACGTGTAATAAGTAAGCTTATTTAGTATTCATACATATTTTCCTTTCCCTGTGTACACCATAAGCTACCCTAATTCTTTTTTTTTTACTTTTTGGTCCAACCTATGCATAAGGTTGCCTGGAAGAGATCGCTTTTAGCGATAAGGCCGCCGATTGCAAAATATTATTAGGATAATTCTCATATTATGTTATCAAAGTTACTGTATTATTTTATATTTTGCAATAAAGTGTACTTATTATTATTATTATTATTATTTATTTATATACAGGGTTACCTCGGAGACAGTGCGCAAATTTTACCAACAGAAAGGTTTAAAAAAATAAAAATACCCGTGTTTTTTTGTTTTATCATGCTTCGAACAAAATAATTAAAATGCGCACACCCACGGCGAACGGTAGCGCTGAGCTGACTGATACACGCGCGCGCGTCCTTGCGCCCGCGCTCTCTCTCCCCCGCCCTTTCCCGCGCTATTACCCCTTTCACTCCCGTGCATATTTTTTCGTGAAATGTGTTCTATTAACGATACTGATTACATGGAAAAAATATGCGCACTGTCTCCGAAGTAACCCTGTATATCAAACTACACTTGAAGTAAATTCTTTTAAATTAAATAAAGAATCATAAAAAAATCCGTTGCTGTGGCATTGAGTTATTCGTCCAATTGACGCACACATAATGTATGCAAATGTAAGACTTGTATGGTTTTCTCATGGATGCCATCGTCAGAACTAGATCAAATTGAAGTCATAAAAATCAGTTCACCCAGTCGAAAGTTCATCAGCCCGTACAACGATGGGCCTGCTCCCGAGGGATGGTTTTTGCCATAGTCACCACGCTTGGCAGGTGGGTTGGTGACCGCAGTATTATGTTGTAACACACAGAAAAACACTGCTGCACGTTCACTGGTATACGCTTGTCATATATAATGTTATAACGATCGGGATTAACGGCTTTACGTGCTTTCCGAGGCACGGACGGTAGTCCCTCAACCAACCAGACCCGGAAAGAAATCTTAGAATTTACACAAAGATTTCTTGTCCGTTGTGAAGGTTCAAACCCACTACCTACGAGACTTAAAGCGAGCTAAATACCGCTACGCTACGGAGGTTGTCTCTGAGGTAACAAACATAAAAAATATAGTCGAATTGAGTAGGTACCCTCCTCTTTTTAATGTTGGTTAAAAAAGTTTGATTTTTTGTTTAGTTTAGGACACAGCCCTAATCCAATAACTATTCACTTGCACTACTACAAAATGTACCTACTTACCCACCGCAATGATATGAAACTGTCATTCTATTACTTACCTTAAACGTTCAACCGTAGAGTTCAAATTACTACCGCGACCATTCCCTAAACTTAATTCAATTTATGAATTTGAATATCGAATTGAAATGTAACCGTTTCCGCTCTTATTTGTAATGTATTCTAAATTCAATTTTAATTTAATACGCTTCGGATTCTACTTTCGAAACTTTAAAATATGATTTTATTGTTAGACTAATAAAAAGTGACGGGTCTGTCAGTTATATTTTATTGTCGTTGAACAAAAATAGTTTATTTCATTATTTTAAATGTTTTCTAGGTTGAAAAGGAAATTTCATTGAAAATTGGATTGGATCCATTTATGTTATTACTAGAAATTAGCTGAATAGGTATAGAAGTGGCGTAGCCAATGGGATAGGACCGCAATAGTTAGTTGAAGACGTGAGTGGATGAAGGTAATAAGTCACTTAATTTAAACTTGGAGTAAATCGAAGTTAAAGTTTCACTTTTATTTTTTGATATAAGTCGCAACAAAACGAATGTTTGTATTAAACTATGATGCCCTGATAAATAACTTGAAATATTAATGGTATAAAAGCAACCAAACCAATTTATATTTATTATTATTTAATTTGAAAATAAATCTGGACAAAACTCCTTTTTTCTTAAACAAAAGTAAACTTTTCTGCAAGTTTAGATATTGACAATGAGGTGCTAAGATGAATGTAGTTGTCTCGTAAAGCCTAAAATGGACGGTTTAAGATCTGTAGTCGTATTGTATTGACATATCACCTTCATCTTTGCAAAAAACACTAAAACTCGAAAATGAAATGCGACATATATCACCTTCATCCACTCACGTCTTAAGTTGTTAATAGGAAGCTGCTAAATCAAATTCTGAATTTCATGACAGATTGCATTAAGCAGTTGGTCCCGATTGTTATAACGTCATCTATAACAAGCGCATATCAAGGAAAGGGCAGCAGCGTTTCTTTGTGTGGTACAACATAATACTGCGGTCATCAACCCGCCTGCCAAGCGTGGTGACTATGGCAAATACCCTCCCTCTCAGGAGGAGGCCCATGTTCAGCATACGGGCTGATGATACGTTACGCAGACGTTATACGTTCCCTGGTATATAATTGTCATAGATGACATAACAATCGGGACCAACGGCTAAACGTGCTTTCCGAGGCTTTTTCCGAGATGTTGAATAATCTTGATTATTTACTCATCAATAAGTAAACCGTTTATTTACCGTGCCGTGTGGTTTCCGGCTAAGAATAGACCACCCCATGTCCTCCCATGGGTGCCGTAAAAGGCGACTAAGTGACATATGGCTGATGGATGGGCAGCAGCATCTATTAGCTCAAGGTTTACATCTTACTGCGATCACCAATCCGTCTGCCAAGCGTGGTGATTATGGCAATATCCCTCAATGATCCTGGCTTGCCAAGCTCTGTTAAAAAGAGGCCCATGTTTAGCAGTGGATGTAAACGGGCTGTTGATGAAACCGTTTATTCATTTGAAGGTAGGAAATCCATAAAAAAAAACTACAAATTTGATAAATGCTTGACATTGTATTTTATTTGGAAACATTTACAAGAAACAATGTTTGTAACAATATTTAATGTCCCATACTTGGTATGGGGTCGGAAATTGACATTATCCTAAGTTTTTCTCTTATCGATAGGTTTACTATTATGTACATACTTAGCACCGTTAGATCTAAATAGACTAGATTTTAAATACATTACTTATAAAATAATATTTACATTATTTATCTGATAATAATTTTAACAAATAAATACATTTTAAATTTATTCTAATGCCATTTGTTTTGTTTTGTAAAATATTTATAAAGTATTCGAAGGGAGCAGTTTTTAAAACGGAGTCAACAATAAATCGCAATGTCTTTTACTATAAAAGGGTTTCTGTTAGTTTTAACCCAGATACAACTGAAACTATAATAAAAACATTACAAAAAAAATGTTAAAAGTCCTATCCATTTGGAAAAATAAAAACACTATGGGTGTTATAACGGCCTGTAGGAGAAAGCCCTGCTATGGCTAAATTTTATTGACGGGTTTAATTAAAAAAATGTTATATAATATAAAGTTATATATATTTTGTGGCGTTATAACACCCGATTGGAGTAAATGGGTTAAGGAAGGTAGGTTTTAAGGATTAGGCTTAAATTTTGTTGGACATTCAAGATATTATATTCCATTTTTGAAAGCGGCCATAGGAATGCTCCGTCCTTACGACCATGTGGCCACCGTTTCGATGCTCCACCCATTGCATTATCGACGTGAAAGGTAACACAAGCATTTTAGTTTATCACGAAAGGTTAACAAGAATACTAGTAGTATGCAGAAACTCAGCCAAAAAGCCTTAAAGGAAAAGGAAAATTTTCATAAGAAGAACACGCACACTGGTAGAGAATGCATCTGGCATTAAGTCCGCCAATGTAGTATTTTGTGCAGAGTTTTTACAAAAATAAACACGTCAGTATTTTTTATAAGGAAATTGTTGTTTGAATATATAACTAGAAACCTTTCAAATATAAATTTCGTATCAAAACATTTCAAATGAATTCAAAGAGTTGATTGTTTTTCTTTGACGTCATGAAATAACTTTTAACGAAAGGTTATAAACAATGGTAATTGAATGCGAAACCTTTCATAAAACTTACTTCTAATTTAGGTCGTATAAAAAAGGTTTTGTTCAATTTACTGTTTTTAATTGGTGAAACTATATAATGATATAGTTGAGATGAGACTCCATCGAAAGATAAGCGGTAGCGATAAAAAAAAAACTATTGTTGAATATTCTTGACCTAAGCTTTTATATCATATCATTTTAATTCGTTGAATAAAAGAAAATACGATTGAACATTATAAGTATATTATAAAAATGTATAAATTTAAATAATACTCCCACATTTTTTTTATACGCAATTCCTAGGTCCAGCTGTGAACGTGCTACTATTAACGTACATGTATTAATTGAGCGATTAAATAAAATAAGTAGATATGTATTTATTTTATCAAATAAGAGCTCATTTTCTTTGACCTTTAATTATTTACTCTTCGCAAAAGATACCAAAGAATATTGCTAGAATCTATTTCTTTGAGCGCAAGATTTGCTATAAAATATATCTTTCTATGGAGTCACAGTTTGCACAGTCTTCGTACAAATTTGGTAACAAAAATAATAAGTGGAATACATTTATGTAATTGTTGATAAACGCTGTGTTATCACGACAAACACAAGTAAATCGTGTGAACAAATTGTAACATTCGTTACAACTAGAAATAAATGTTATACAAAGGTTACTCTGTTATAGGTAATTGCCAAGATTTGACTCGACGAGTTTTTACGAGAGCTGATAAAGCGTGTAATAACTGCTTTTATTTACATTTATAAATAGGCTACAAGTTTTGTTTATTTAGAAACACAGGTTTAGAATTCAAAGACCAGCTTTTTAATCTATACTATATAATATTTTAAAAAGGAAAGAATTTTATGTTTGTAACGAATTGGCTCAAAAAGTACTGGACCGATTTCAAAAATTCTTTCACCATTTGAATGCTACATTATTACTGATTAATATAGGCTATATTTCACTTAGAAATTCCCACGGGAACGGGAGTTACGCGGGTGAAACCGCGCGCGGGAAGCTAGTTTTAAATATACACAAAAATCTTTTTTTCAAAAGAATGTATGTATGTTAGATACTCTTTCACGCAAAAACTAGTAAACGGATTTGGCTGAAATTTTGCACGGGGATAGTTTATAAGCTGGATTAACATATAGGCTACAAAATATTACGATCCGACCCACTGGAGCAGAGTGACGCGGGTTTTTTCAAACTCTCGTGATTCGTACACATCCTACTAATATTATAAACGCGAAAGTTTGTAAGATTGTATGAATGCATGTTTGTTACTATTTCCCGCAAAAACTACTAATCGGATTTGGCTGAAAGTTGAATAGTTTATAAGCCGGATCAACATATAGGGTACAAAACATAACACTCCGAACCACTGGAGCAGAGTAACGCGGCTAAAACCGCGGGGTGCAACTAGTACTAAGTAATTTAAAGTATACAAAAGACTTAGACGCAGTACAATTAAAAAAAAACGTTATCTTTTTATTCTGAGGTTTCAACATGGGTTACTCCAGTCGTAGTCACGGATAAAAAGACTTGTCGACAAGTTGTCTATTAGTAAACAACATTAAAATCGCTTAACAACATCACCAATTCTTTTTAAATGTTTATTTCTTTTTAAACATAACATTTTTGTAAGCTCATGATATTTGACACCCGTACAATTTTATTGTTTTAACACTGCTTTGTATTTACTAACAAAGCGTTACTATCGAAAATAACATAAAAATATCTTCGATTTCAAAGTTAAAGCCTACAGTCCATTATGCGACATGTCACTACAAACATGCTCGAATTACATGTCAACACGAACTAGTTGGACAACTCGTTTAGGTGGCCATGTGTGATAAATCTGTCTCCGTCGTAGTATGAGACGTATGATAGTTTGCATGTTACATTCTTTATCAGGAGTGTCTTAAGTGTAAAACTCTTTGTCAGATTAATTAAGAGCTATTTTTTAAGCTGTAAAGTTTAACAAAACTATGAGTATACCTACTTTTTGCAACCAAAATCATGATTACTTTTTTGTCTTTCACTTCGACTCTATTGACGAGACTCACTCAAGTCAGAAATTAATGTTAAAAGTTATTGTAGTACGCGAATTGAATAAGAAATTACAGATAATACGTCATCTTTCGTTTCAGTTAAAGTTTTCTGCATATATCTTGTGCATTAGTCAGTCACTTCATGTCAAAATACACACGACATTGTGATGTAGATGTGAACACAACCATGAAGCTCAAAGAGTGAAACATTTTCCGACAGTGACTGTACTTTTGCCCTAAATTATATCAGGTGTAAGTAATTTACAAGAGTTTTACGAAGTTAAATAACTGTTGGTGCGTTAACTGTGGATAAATAACGACGTTCAAGTTTATTGTACGCGTACTTCGCGTGTGGCCGTGAAGTGTACGTATAATGAAGTACGAGCTTAAGATCAGGTACGTTATTTAGCAAATAGTGTCAAATAGTATAATTACGTATTTCCTCGAGACAAGTAGACTTTTTAGGGTGAATATGAACGGAGGTGATGGAAGGGAAAGATCAAGGCGGACGTTCCATGATCAAATCGAGGACGTTCTTAAAAAAGGCCAGGTGCAAAAAACCCTAAACCGAAGTAGTTTCATGAGGAGATTAATAACTGTAGAAGTGGCGAAAGTTGTATGTCAAAAAAAAAGATTTTATATGTATGTATCTCCAATATATTAAGATTATGAAAATAACAAAAAAGCAATAGATATCGTAGTATAATACCTATTGTTTATTTTTGGTTTTCATAGTTTTACTGTTGTATTTTTAACTGAGAGATACAAACATTGTTTTAAGTATGGCCATTGTGCTTTTTACAATACGTTAAAGCCAGTTAGTGTAAATAATGTGAACTTTTAAGAAACCTCAAGTGTCCGGAAAAAAGTAAGTATGAGCTTGTTGACGAACAATACTTCGCAGCTTTAATGTAATAGTGACACAAAATAAGGTTATGAATCAACACAAATTGATCCGTAATATCATGTGACTAAAATGCATTATCGTTAAGTTACACATTTGGTTTTGTGTCACTATTACATTAAAGCTGCGACTTGTGTGTAGCCTACCACTTACTAAAGGATATTTTTGTTACTATATCAAAGTGGCAAGGATGGTGAAAGTAGACAACTATGTAAACACTGTTTTAACTAGCCGCCGTCTAGAGATGTTATCCGTCAGCTCGAGGCAACAGACCCCGTGTAAATAAGCCATTACGCCCATTCTTACTGTCAACTGATCTACAAATTCAAAATTCTCAGAATACATCAAACTCTCTTAACAAGCGATGTCTAATGAACTGCAAATATTTGATTTCGATCTCAAATGTTACAATTTGTTCCAATATTTGGACTAAGCATCGTTTTAGAGTATTTAGAACGATATTTTTAAAACACGTTTAGACGTACCAATATTGTCATAACATTTCTTTTTATCGTAAAAATTTTTGTTTATTTTTATAATGAAACAAATACAGACAGTCGATTGTTTTCATAATTTTTATTGTACATAACATTTTTTTAATTTTTATGTTGTCTCACATTAAAATATTTCTTAAGATCTAATATTTTACAGTTTTAATTGAAAGCAAAATGTTATTTTGTTCGAATACTGGCCATTAAGGTTTTACGTCAATGATAATTTACAAGAATTTGTGAATGCCAGAAAACTTACTAACTGCAAAAATGATACCTAAAATTTTGACTAGCATATTATTATGTTCGACGTGAGAAATGATTGAACTTACTTTGTAAATATACTCATTAATGGCTTTCGCCAAATATCAATCTAGTTGCACTAATGCAAATAATTTATCGTATTCAAAATTAGTTTCAACTATGAAATTGGGGTTAAATTTAGACAAATACTAAAGATTTCATAAATATAACTGATGTCAGTCTGGCTGTGTATCAAATGTTGATAATGATAATTTTCTTACATGCAAATATTATGAAAAATAAAATTATACTTTAGCGGGTAGGCCTAACATAAGTTAGCCCGGGTTGCTTATGCGTGCCCGGCATCCGCCAACGGCGGATCGAAGGAGTGTCCGGGGGGTTTAAGTGGTGTAGGGTTCTCTCCTCGTGGCATGAGTTAGCATACCACGCTATGGAGAGGCCGAGTCCCACATATCCCATCACCAGCGCGCGAATACGCTGCAGCGGCGGTGGGAATGCGTAAATGCATTTCCCCCCGGACAACAAAAAACGGCCTAACATAAGTTCCTACCATATTTTAAACTTTAAACTTTAACGAGCAGTTGGAACGTTGGTAAGACCTACTATATATTGAACTCCATTGACTTGTAATAAAGTTCAATTTAAAATAATACTTTAGCTTCCTAATCATAATATATAAAAATATTGTCATAACGGTAAAACCTTTTAACAAGTTTTTACATAAAACATTTAATGGCCAGATATTTTTACAAAAACGGAAGAATAATTTACAATACTTTATCATAATATTTTATTATTTACATTAATTCATTCAACATACAAACATATCAAGCGTATCACATACATACATAATACTTAAAATTCGTTTAAAATTTTACAAAAATCGTTTGTTTTAACACTATAAAGGAACACAGTCATTTAGTGTAAAGGCTATTTACAAGGGATGGGAACGACACGACTCAGATACAGTACTTACCTCTTGAATAACTGACAACTCAATCTCAATTTGAATTTAATCCGTATAGTTAAGAAACAGAGCTCAATTTTGAGAGAGATGGAATGGTCAATAAGTTTTTAGATAAATAACTACAAACTTCTTTTAAGCTCAAAGGTTAATTAAGTCTAAGAAAAGATAATTTCATTAAGAATACCTATATTAAAATGTAAATGTTTAGGCTTTTTAAATAATATTTATTTGCCAACGAAACCTTTAAATGTTCAACGTCAACTTTGAACATATATTTTTGGAGAAATGTAAGTTTTTCGCTAATCTGTCAGTGGCAGAAAATTAGGTAACAGGGCAGTAGAAAATAATTTTATAGTTTGTTCAGTTTACAATAGAATATATTTCCTATTCAACATTTAATTATGATTAAATAGGAAATTCTATTCCTATTGTTGACCAGTAAATGCCATAAACAGTCGATTTAAGTAAATCATCGATAGACGCAATTTTAATAAAAAAGCAGTAAAGTTTCTTCCATGTCATTCCCTTAAAAGTTTGTTCATTATTTACCTAGCACACAATTTTTACAACAACATAATATAAATATAATACTTATATACACGATTCTTGGACACGATGCGATGTCGTGACGACTTCGGGCCGGAGTCTGTGAGCTGTGAGCGATGACGTCACACCTGTGGCTGAACTAGGGCTAGAAGCGTTCACACCTTTGTTCACTCGACCTAAACTATGGTACGACTGTAAAGAAAAGGTTGCGTTAGTATTAGGTATTAACATTTTAACAAACAAAAACAGATTTCAAAAAAAAAGAATGCCCTAAAAAAAATTAAAAATCCCATAATCAGATAATCAGAACCTAACCAAACTCTCATCAAACTACCCTTGAAGTACATCCTTTCCAATGAATAAAATAGTCATCGAAATTGGCTGGCTTGAAATTGAGTTATTCTTCCATTCGCGCACATACATAATGCAAGTATATAACTTATATATGGTTTTCTCATGGATGCCATGGTCAGAACTGTACCAAATTGAAATAAAATCACACGGAAAGCACTAGATTACAAATATAAAAAGAATCATAATAATTGGTTCATCCTTGTCGGAAGAAAAACAAAAAACCAAAAAAAACTGTCGAATTCAGAACCTCCTCCTGTTGAAGTCGGTTGAAAAGGTATTAAGTTGATATTTAAATCTATTGTTTCTGTTCCTACACTATATCAGCCCGTCTATCTCCACTGCTGAACATAGGCCTCCACTTTACTTAAACAGACCTTGGCAAGTTGGAAGTATCGTTGAGCTGAGAGAGAGATGCTGTTGCGCATACATCAGCCCTATACCCCTAGTCGCCTCTTACGACACCCATGGAAAGATATGGGTGGTCTAAGCCGTCCCGGAAACCACACGGCCACGGTTAAATTTCGTGGAAATTGGTCTAAATCAATAACGATAATAATGTTCAGTGTTACCGTTATTAAAAAAAAACAAATCAAAATTCAGGCAAGCACCCGTATTGCAGCTTGAATTTTCTCACCAGTATTATCATTGTCATGTTCCAAAATTGAAAGTAATTCCAAAAATAATACGAATTAAAATAATAATCTTTACTAAGTAAATGACGATAAAAGAAAAAAAAGTCTTTATTCATTTCCCATGGTATGCCCTTTGTACTTCCACTTTCTTCCTCCCTAGGGTATGAAATTTGAAAAGTTCCTAATTCAAAAACTTTACGCAGACTAAGGTGATATTTTCGAGTCACAAACTTTTGGGTAACGTTCGCTTCGAGTCTTGTAAATAAATTAGAACAGTTTCCACACTATTATTCGTGAAATTCACGAAAATGGCATAGATATATTTCATCTTTGAGACCTTTTACAAACATTTGTACTATGAAATTTCTTGAGCCCAAAAAAATACTTTTTACGGAATGTCATCTAAAACGAATAGAACTATTCATGCTGAGTATGTTAAGTTGTAACTAGCAATAATATAATTATGTACAAACATTGTTTTTATATCTAAACTTGTACAATTTCCATTTCTACCATTTTTTATGTTAGGAGCATAAATATAGTCTGTAGTGAAATGAATTGGTAACTTATCTATACTAATATATAAAGCTAAAAACTTTGTTGGTTTGTTTGCTTGAACGCGTTAATCACAGGAACTACTTGTTCGATGTTAAAAAAATATTTCAGTTCTATAGGCTATATTTTATAATTACGTTCCCACGGGAATGTGAATTACGCGGGTGAAACCGCGCGCGGGACGCTATTTTAATAGAAAGTTGTGGAAAAAATAGGTTTTCCTATGTGTTGCGATGCAATCTACTATAGCTATGCCATCTGCTGTCTTATCCTATTTAAACTTAAAACTAATAATAAAAAAATGTAAAATACTTACACTAGTTAAAGGTATTCTATAATCCTTTTTTCTATAATCTGTGTAATAGGCGCCTCCATCCGGTTCTGAGCGAACGTCTTCGCCCATTTTGGCAAGCTTGCCAGAGGAAGGAGGCCGCTGGAGGCTCATGTAGCCATTAGACACTGGCCTCCGTTCTGTTAGAAAAAACAAATTAATATTCACGCGGATGTATGCCGCCACCTAATTGGTATCTAGAATAACAAAAATGGTCTAAACGAATAATAATTATCATAAGACGTAAAAACACCTTTACTTTCTTAGTTTACTGTTAGAAGTCTTGACTCGAGTTTAGATCTTGGGTTTGGAGTAAAATTAAAAACTAATCTTTGCCGCTAGTTGGTTGCTACCCATATCCCTGTCTTGATAAGCTGGTATAGTTGAAAATTGTAATTAATCATTGTAACATCATTGTTATTAAAACACATTCCCGAGTTAATTTATTCTAGCAACTATGGCGAAAACTACGAGCCTTGTCTTACGGCAGAACATGCTTATGATTATAATTAGTTCAGATGCTATTCAACTATACAAATTGACACAACACACATACATGTTCAATTTATCTTACTTACCATATAAACATGGAATGATATCAGGGTCTGCATCATCCGCGTCTCTAGGGTCAGCAGTATGGAGGAGTGCTCCTCGAGCCGCGACTCTCTCCCGAGGCTCTGCACTACTAGCTCTTGATTCCACGTCTTGTTTCACTGGAGTTGGGCAGTGGGGAGCCCGCTCCACGTACATTGCCTCACTGTGAAATATTATTAATTGTTTATATTGTTTGTTACCATTACATACCCGTATACTATTTGAAATGCTGACATAGATTTACCCCATTGTACTTGAACAACGTGCACAAGATGCAATGTCAGCTTAACGTGGAATATGGGAACAATGTAACCATCAGCTACTAGACACCGCAGCACCGTAGAATAGATCACTTCCTATGCAACCATCAAATGGTCTTCACAGCTCCATTCATAATAATAATTAGTAATACATGACATACATTAGCTTAAGAGCTTGTATCTACAACTGTTAGTTAACTATAGAGTCTATGTGTCAAGCAATGACAGCAATAGCTATCAAAAACCTAAAACATTCAACTGTTTGCAGAAGATGTTGTGAAATTGAACGATTGACGAAGATGTTTGCTATTGATGTGCCCAGAGGAGACCTACTTAAAAATACATTCCAATAAAATTTGACTCAGTAATATTTGATGACCGGTTTAAGGCACAAAGGTAGATGGACAGATGATCTGGTTAAGGTCGCGGGATCACGGTGGATGCAGGCCTCTGCTAACCGCAACAACTGGAGATCTATGAGTGAGGCCTATGTCCAGCAGTGGATCTATGAGCAAGCACAAAACGACATGCCTCAACCAATTGGACCGAAAGGAGTAACTCAAAATGATAAATAATAATATTTTTACCAAGCTCATAAAATTTCGGCAGTACCAATTAAACAAATAATCTTATATAAAGAAGTTAGTAACCTTTTTCAACTACTCACCTCAATGGCGCATGTTTAGCTGGCAGATGTCGATGTCTTGCAGCATGCCGTCGATATAGTATTGCTAATACACCACACACTGCTGTAGCCAATAACGCAGACATAGCTGCTATCGATGCTAGCACTGGTGACATTCCAAGGCCGCTGCCTTCACCTATACAAAAATATTTAAGTTAAGAAAAAAAATACTTGTCATTTTTGCCCCGAAGTTTTCAAGAACCGTTTTCGATAAGTGGTTTAGAAACTTCGCCACCCATATTAAGTGTCTGTATAACATCTATACTAATATTATAAAGAGGAAAGATAAGTATTTTTGTGTGCATGTTTTTAATGAATAAACTCAAAAACTACTGTGTCGATTTCAAAAATTCTTCCACCATTGAAAAGCTTTATTCACCCTGAGTGACATAGGCTATATTTAATTTTGAAGTTCCCATGGGAACGGGAGTTACGCGAGTGAAACCGCGCGCGGGAAGCTACTAATTTATAAACTACCCAGTATTGAAACACATCTTCATGCATATATCGTCGATAAGAGCTGGTCATTAGTTATCACATAGTATATAAAACAAAGTCGCTTTCTCTGTCCCTATATATCCCTATGTATGCTTAATTTTTTAAAACTACGCAACGGATTTTGATGCGGTTTTTTTAAATAGATAGAGGTATTCAAGAGAAAGGTTTATATGTATAATATATCAGCATTATACCCGTGCGGAGCCGGGGCGGGTCGCTAGTAATACATAATTTTAAGTTAACTATAAATTTTAAACTTATAATACTAAAATTCCATGCAGTTCAGCTTGTTTGTTTTGTTCATTTAATTATTTAGTGCAGCGTTTCTATTCTTTCTATCAAATAACAACGTTTTTGGTTAGTGACGTCTAAAATTGCAGTTGTGTTGTTAAAGTTAATTAATAATTTTCTTGTTACATAAACCACAATCTGCTTTACCACCAGACGTGTTATTCACTGACGGTGTATCATAAAATACTGCTAAACAAATATTACTTCGTTCTATATTCAAAAGCAATCTTAAATTACACTGGAACCTATAAAAAGGTTCAATTTCACAACTGACTGCCATTCGCTATAAACTAAAATTAGCTGTTCCTTAGAAAATAAACAGCCTTGCTTATAACACTCTTTTTGAAACCTTATATTTTCATTGAAGTACACTTGTTATGAGTGACGTCAACATAAAGAAAATAAATTGTTCCCTTGGGCGCATTTCGGTGAAAATATTAGTTATGTGCAAATATACTTTTATCATAATAATCAAACTATAATTTGAAATGTGAAAGTAGGTTGATTAAACATTAGTTTAATAATAAATTGAAATATAGCATATTTCAATTAATTTAGCAGAAATATTACTATATATGCTATTATAAATATAAAAATAGATTGATTTGTGCATTTTTAAAACTCATCTATTAAAACGCATTGTTGAAAATTTACTGTTTGTATATAAATTATGTACTGAAATCAGGAGAAGTTTCCAAAATGTAATTGTAATCTAAACTAAAATATGTAGCTTTTACCTGCTAGTCCAATTAACAAATCATTACAGTTCAAGTCGTGATGATGGCCCCAATGATTTAATGATTTTTGAAACTGTTCTCAAGTTTTTTCAAAGAAAAATAAGGAAACCCCTACAAATGAGCGCCATTTCGCTGGAGTGATTCTAAAATTAAATCGTTTCACAATCTTTATAGACCAATTGTAATAAAATTGTACTAGTTATAGCGTGACTGAGCTTATTAGCGCAAATCGCAATACTAAGGTATTACATAAGTATACTAAAGTTTCTTCGGTAAACCCGCACTTAAGTTATAACCCCACAACCCCCCTCATAACCTTTTGTGTCCAATTTTTAACGTAATTAGTTTCATGTTTCTTATAATTGGAACGGGTTGATACGTCGTTTGAAAACTGAAATGAAGAGTGCATTAGCTTGTTGGAAATATAATGAGAACTTTTGATAAGCTTATGTACGGAGTAACGAATGTTTTAATAATAAATCAGCAGTTGTTAAAGGTTTGTTTTATAATGTTAGAACATTGCGAGCATTAATGTCAACCAGAGATAACATTAATCCTTGAAATGTTAACGTTGAATACGGAGGCAGGTAGTTTTAGTGCAGATAAAGAGGAGTAATAACAACCAAAGCCGTGCAACTTAGTCAGTTATACACCGGAAAGTTTGATTGGATCCGTAAATGACGACGCAACGCAAAAAGCTGCGACGTTGCACAGAATACGGTGAGGCGTTCCAAATTGCACCGTTGCAAGTGCGGGGCGATATAATAAATTTTTGTTCGCATTTTTTCATAGCTTTTATATTCAGGTATGTAGTATGTGTGCAACTGCATTCTCGGCTTGTTAACGCTTGTAGGATTTTTTGGAAACAGGATTTTAATATTGTCACAATATTTAACATTCCCGAATATGTTCAGTGAATTGGTACTTGGTACAACAAATGTAAATAAAGATAAACGTCACAATGCTTTAGTTACACCAACGGTAAAGTAAATGTACTTCAGCCGAATATTTAGAATTACTTTGAAGTAAATTGCTGTGTGGGAGTAACTTTGGAGTGTGAAAATTTCTGATTTAGAGGCACTTCTAGTAAAAATAGAATTGATAAGTTATTAGGCAACCACCGTGGCACTGTGGTTGCGGTATAGGTCTCGTGCTCAGTCTCAGACGTCGATGGTTTGATCACCACACCGGAGAAGAAATGGTGGTATAAAATCCAAGATTTCTTTCCAGGTCTGGTTAGTTGCACTATCCTCCGTGCACGTTAAGTCATTGGTCCCGATTGTTTTAACATCATCTAAACAAGCGTATAGCGGGGAACGGACAGCAGCGGTTTCTCGTGTATTACAATATAATAATGTGGTCACCAACCCGCCTATCAATCGTATCGGGAGGAGGCCCATGTTCATTGTTCAGCTGTCGACCTATAAACAGGCTGATGATGATGTTGTAAGGCAGTTGATTTAGGCGTCTGTTATCTGGTATGAAATATATACTTTGCTTATGCAAAAATTAAATTAAGTATCTGCTTAATATTTTGTTTCAATTATCTTTTAGTTGTAAAAGTCTGATTCACAAATATTTAAAAGCAGTAAAATATATATCTATTTAATTCAAATAAACAATTAATAAAATATATAATCTTTATAACATTAGTAAAGATTGAGTATATTAATTCAAATAGGTATCTTATAAAAAAAATATTTTTACAAAATTTTCATACATAGTTACAACAATGTTTGCGTAAACCCGTGTTCTCAGCCCAAAGCTGTTGGGTTTGTTCTCTTGATCTCCGTTCTACTGGGACTTTGCTCCAAAGGAATATTTAAGTAAGCCAAGGTGCCGTCTGTCCTGTTTGTTCAAGACACATGTATATCTCGAATACACAGGAATTCAAACGATACTATGGTATCAATTTCGGTTGCCATTGTTACTTTACAGTGGTGTAGTATGACGAATTTAATACGTTTAGAAGACGATTGTGAGATTACTACAGATCGCAGTAATCATAGTTTACAATTGAATGGATTTGAGTACTATTACTCACTTATTCTTCTTTAATGATCGTTATATTGAATCATAGCAAAGCTTACAGTTAATTAGACAATGTTTTTTTTTCGGAGGGACATTTATGTGGACACACAAGGCTTTTACTACTTCACCGGGCATAAAGGCGAGCAGACCTCCAGCCACACACTGGTAGAAAATAAATTCATTACGGGGCAATGAAAATTAAAGAAGAGTTGAATATTTTTATAAAAGAAGGCATTTGGGTTAGAGAGTAACGAAACTAAATGGGAAAAGATAACCAAGAATAATACTATTGTTAGCGATCGTCGATCGTTAGTGTCGCAATTTCTTAAAGTACCTCAATAAAATGAGATTCAAAATAAACAAACAACAAAAAATAAAATCACTTCGTTGGAGGAAATAGGTTCCATCTCTTCAGACAGTCATTAAACAACATTTACAAAAGCAGATTAATAACTCATTCACTAATCTTTACCTCTTTTTAATAAAATTCTCAATTGATGCTTCAAAATAAACACGGTACGCAACAGAAACGACTGATTAATATTTCCATTGCAGCTCATCCAACTTATTTTAATACAAAACAGGCCGTCGGTACTTCAATCGAGTTAATATTCAAATTAACAACTTTCCGATAGCTACTATCGACTTTGCCTTTCAAATATAGCTCCTAAATTCAGGAGTTTACGTGCATTGGGTATGCCATTAACATACTAATCAGCTTTGTTGGAAACAAAAGGCCGTTACAGTTCTTTTCACGATTATTGGATCATTATCCTTTATTTTAGTTTATAGCAGTCACAACTAGGACTGAAAGATCGTATACGTGTATTTCGTGGAATTGGAGCAGACCATTAAAGTTTATGTGTAATTCTGGATAGAAGAAAATAATCTCTTCTCCAATATTGTGTTTTTTATTCGGATTTAGTAGAATCGATCGCTTTTTATTTTTTTATTTCATGTTCATGACACAAAGCCACATCACAGGTGGTCACGGGCTAAAATTGAATTACTGGTTTTGATAGTTGAGGGACTTAATTTCCATGTTTTTGAAGGTATGTTACTTAACATACTTTGCTACTTCAAAAATTACATGATGAGAAACTTATATACTCTTAACGATCCACTATATGGATTTCGGCAGATGCAATATACACTATATTAGATAGCCAATATAGTCTGACGTTGATAATGACGATAATGTCTTCCACGGCTTGGGAAAAAGAGTTTCGAGCAAACTTTAACTCACCAGTAAACTTTGCTTGTCCCTTTAGTGTGACTGTTTCAATAGTAGACACGTCACTTCTTCCTTTAGCGTTGACTGCATACAGGTCAATCCTGTAGCTCACACCTGGAGGTAGACCTCGGATCTCGAAGTAAGGTGGTGTTTTGTTCGTCGATACATTGTAGCGTACCTGGGAAAGGTTTGGAAATGGTTACATAAAAGAATCGACAGGAAATTTTATGAAAAGTAATTTTTATACACTTTCGATTATACCTGTCAAAAGTTTTTGTGATAGTAATAAAACCGTACCTTCAAACAGTAATCATATTAGGACGAATATGATTTTATTTTTTAAATTTCATGACTTATCAGAAAAAAAACTAGTTTAAGTTCAAATTTAAAAGCAGTACAGTATAATAATATGCCACGTCATGCAAGACAGGTTTTGGAAAAATTATACCTTTAAAAAGCTGTGTAAATTTTCAAGGAGTTAAATTTCATTATCTGTCAGAGAGAGGCGAGAAATCATGCTGCAACCTGTATTCATACTTACAATAAGAGAAGGCAATTCGAGCAGTTCCATTAGAAAGGTCTGGGGAAGTCCACCATCGAAGTTCTCAACACACTCGACATTCAAGGAGTCGATGCTTTGGTTTGCTACCGAACAGTTCTGCAGGTGAAACGGCCGCCCTGAGAATATACAGAGAAATTATTGGTAAAACATAATAAAATTAAGCCACTTAGAACCCAATTATTAGAACACTTATACATACTAGTTGTATTTGTTTTGTGTACAAAGACATTTATGAACTTGAAAATGGCTGATTCTTGTGGTTATTCTGAGGAAATTTTTTTATTAGAAAAAATCACTGGGAATGTCAACATTTTTGACGGGCATGCATTAACAGCTAATCGAATAATAAAAGTTGTGTAAACTTCTCTTTGGTTTTCGATTATTATTAATATTCCATTTACGTTAAAACTATGAGTATACACCGTTATTTAATAAATATTAGTTTAATTTTGTTTTTAGTTAAATCTTATATCTAACTCACCAGCAGCCACCAACTGGAACAAACATGGTACTTTTTGCTGTCCGACTGCATTTTCTCCATAACACGCTAGAGTTCCGTATTCCATGTCAGTGGTGGGAGTGTAGTTGAGGGTTGATGTATGGCCATGGCTGCTGTATAATCTGAACAAAGAATATATTCTTTATTATATATTTTTCTCAAGATTACTAGTTGAGTTTTGGACTCTACTAGTATTCTTGTTTACCCCTCGTGCTAAGCTAAAATGCTTGTATTACGAGTGGGTTCACGTCGGTAGTGCAATAGGCGGAGATCGAATCGGCGAACCACAAGATGACAAGTCCATAGCCCCTAGGCATTCAGCTACGGCCACTTTTATATTTCATTGGCTCATAACTTAAGGGCGAACTGACGGATTCAGCTGATTCTTCTTGTATCTGTTCATAATTTGGACAACATTTGTAATATAAAAGGCATTAATGCAAAAATCTAAGAGAAACATGTTTTTAACGGGGCTTTTCATTTCTATTCTTATAGCTAGTATGCTTGTTCTTTGGATTGCCCTTAAACAGTATATAGCGTAGGTACTAGTAATTAAGTATTGTGAATGCTATGAATGATAACGATGTGCTTAGCCATTATTTTTTTAAATATGTGTAATCAAATGTTCCTTAACATATTATCGCTGCTAAAGATCAAAATTGCACAACCAAAATACAAAAATATAAACTTTTCTTTAGTATCATAACATTAAACATATAACATAATATATCTCAAGTCTAACCGTAGTAGATACACTTCAAAACCGTTCCGTTAAAGTTGCAATTAAATTTTAAAGTGTTTTGAGCTATTAACGAAGATAGTTTTATTACTTCTTTTCACTGCAAAAATATATTTTCTGCGTGTGTTTCGTGAAGTGCTTCGAGCATTTTATTACGTACTGAACATTTTTTGAATTGCAGACTTTAAATTTAAACAGTTTTGGGTATCCAATGAATAACAAGCAGGTAGGTAGATAGCTACTTTATATCTAGGTTCCGACTGGTGAATTTGGTTTGCTACCCGTTTTAACTATTGTTCTGTATGTAAGGAATCTTAATTTCCCTATAAATAAAAAGCAATGGATAGGCAAGAGTCGCATGTAACAATAAAACACGTACAATTTTTTAAATAGTTTAGTAAAGGCTCATTTTCAAATGAAGGAATAGGATTTAAAATAGAAAAAATAAATAATTACAAAAATTTTTTGGATCTAATTTTTTGTGTCTGCAACCATTTTGAAAGTGTAGCTGACAGATGTAAATAAAATGAAATAAACCTATAAAATAATTTTATAGGTTTATTTCATTTTATTTACTAAAACGATTATTTAATCATCGTTTTAGTAGTAAGTAAATTTATTTTTAACTGGCTTAGTCTTAGCCGCGTAATGTTATTTATTTTATGCAAAACCCTACTTCCTATTTTTAGTTTTATAAAGTAACTTATGCAAATACTAGAAAAACAAATCTGTATCTTTGTAAATTTTATGTCAATTCAGTTCAGTTCTTTTGTTTTGGACTATGTGGAGATACTTCCACAATTTTGCCAATGTCAGAGTTTTAGATGGAACGTTTTTATGGCAAAAACAGTTGCTGAACGGCTAAAAGCATTGCATGACAGCTGTCAATTTCTAAAGATGGCGGATTTGGGAACAAAATCATAAAATTTAGATTATGTACTCCTGGATTCGGAAGCTTTCTAATGGCTGAAATCGATTTTGTAGTTTTGAGTACATTATTAAAATTTATAAACATAAACACAATTTCTCTGTCCATTATATTATATAGAAAAGTAATTTGAAAACTTATTAATACTAAGTTACAATTATTATCGGCAAGATTTCAGCTAGTTTTATGCGTTAAAATGAGGTTTGCGATACCGATCGCAAGCGCGTAAAATGTGCATAGTGTTGTGGACTGGAGGAACGATGCAAAAGGATATTTTATACTATTGAACAATTTTTTATGAAACACATTTCGTGCAAAATTAAACTAGAAATGGTGTTTTTCATATATACACAATATACTTTCGTACTATCTTCGTATTTGATCACTATATAAAATAAAAGTAATAAATTAAATAATTTGGTTGGACTGTAACTATTCGATGTTCGATTCACTGGTTTACGTTTGTTAAAGATGATGACATAACAATCGGGACCAACGGCTTAACGAGCTTTTCGAGGCACCGAGGGTAGTTCTTCAGCCAACCAGACCCGGAAAGAAATAATAGAATCTACACAAATCTTTCTTGTCCGGCTTGGGGATCGAACCCCGAGATTTAAAGCGAGCCAAATACCGCTACGCTGTCGAAGGAGGTGGTCACCTGCACCTATACTATAGTAAAGAAATAAGTGGATAAGATGACATGTCATCGTATATGGTTAAGTTAATCAAATGTGAATATGATTACTACCTTAATTGCAATATTCAAATCATTTGTGTTGATATTTGTGCAGCAAAAAGGTAAAAACAATATTTTCTACATTTAATCTTTGCTACAAATTTCATCGATTATGGAGTAATTGATTTACAAATAGCCATTCCATATTATATCCAACCTTTCGTATGTACAATATCTTATGCTGACCCCACATTTAGCATTCCACGAGCGTGTGAAATGCGAACGACGTCGTCCGTTTGTGACACACGCTTGAGGAACGCTCAATATGGAATTTGCCTAAGTCTCTCTAATGACAGTCTATTCCTCACCTCGGTGGTAATTCCGTCTGCTCTCCCGAATTGTTGAAGGTCCAATGAAATGAGACGAGGGCAGGATTAGCATCAACGGAGCAGTGCAGCGATACAGTTTCTTGTTTCAGTGCTCCAAAAAGTTCCCCGTCTCGACGTTCAGCGCAAACAGGAGCGTCTAAGAAAAATATTAAAACATGTAATATTGGTATAGACAGGGTTATTTTAAAACATTAAGAACCTTTCAAGGGATGAAAGTACTGATGATTATAAGCAACTTATACTATGTGACCATCCCTGAAATCGCGAAAAAAAAAATCAGCTGTTCCTTACATTCATGTTCACTAACCTCGACAAAACGTATGGAGCAGATTATTTTTTTTCGTGATTTCAACGTAAACCTTTACTACGTTCCTAGAAACAGGACGTTTAGAGCAATTTTTAAATAAAATGAATTTATTCTTATTTAACGTAAATATATTGAGATAATTTTAAAATACCCTATAAATTTTATAATCTAAGAACAAATTTCCATATTCTCCTAATCATATTATTTACTGCACAAAAATCTGGTGCTCATAAAGAAGAAGGAGCTCAAGATATTTCCGATGAACAATAAAGCAACTTCGTCAGTAAACTATCAGGCTACTGATAGAGTAATCGGCAGAAACGACGAGCGGAGTGAAAAACCAGAATGCTTGTAAAGTATAAATTAAAAAGGCAAGAATTAAAAAACAACAATGCCTCCCATAAAAATAAATAACATTTTTTGTAACAAGTAACAATTTTCTATTTTTATGACATACATTTTTTTCACACCTATTCCTATTATAAATTTAATTGAACAAAGAATTAGCAATCTATAGTAAAGAAGGAGCTATTATCAAAAAACAGAACCCAATAAATCCTGTTTTATAACGCTAATAAAAGCTAATAAAATAATATTTCGTTACAAATCAGCCACGGCCCATTCTTCGGCTCGCTTCCGCTCCTACCGTGGTCATTATCGTAAGGTGTAACAAGAGGAAACTTAATGTTCGTTATAAAACTGCAGCTTTCAACTTCGTTGGCAGTTTTAATGATGTCTCTCAAGTCAGTCTTACCAACTTATGGACGGTGTTTGATTTCCTACTTTTCGGACTTGATTTTGAATAAAATGTTTTAATTATAAGATATTGGTGATCGTGGCATAACTTCCTTAGAGTTGTGTTTCCAGCAATGGTACATGATAATAACAAAATATTAATAGCGATATTAACCCTTATGCTGACCCCACATTGGGCATGCGCGTTCCAAAAGTCATAACCGTAAATCTTGAACTTTTAAATGAAGAAGTAACAGGCGCTAGATAAAAAAATATGCATAGTATTTCTACCGGTAAGACATATCTAATTTCTGATATAGTAACAATTATTTATGAGAACCATCAGATAAATCTAAGCAACACAGAGAAACATCTCGTTCTATCGTTAAACCTGCGAACAAATCTTAAACCAAAACGCTAACTGTTCCCTAAGCCGCAATTTCCTTGGTATTAGAATATTTTAATAAGATTTTAGCGGCTTACTACCAGCCTTAGACAACTTTTACCCATCTGGAGTCATTAAACAGGCGCCTATTTATAAAAGGACAATTTTGGACCCAACGTGCAGCCCTCATTCATTTTGCAAGCAAATTGCATTTTCTCAGGTTTTTACATCGCTTCCGAGGTTGACTGAAAGTGCGAGAGGTTTACGGGTCCTCCGGGAATTTTAAGCTCCCTTTGTTTAGTAACTGCGCAACAAATTTTAATACAATTTTGTCGAGTTTAAATGTTAATATTTTCGGCTCTTTTAGGCAGTTTAGTTGCTTCAATGTAGGTTTCAGGTGGTAAATTGTCTTAATCTGCTTATGTGTGATTAAATTTTAATGCTTCAGTCGTTAGCGAATTCCGGTTTAAATTTGTAATTTCATGACGCGCAAAATACGATTTTGTTTTGAAATTTTTGTATTCTAACTGTAATTTGCTTGTGCTTTTAGCTCGTTGGGGCTTAAAGTACATAATAAAATGAATTTATATGGATCGGATAGACATTGTGGTGACGTGCTGGAATAAAACAATAATTATAAACTTCATGCAACATAAACCTAATAAGTTTTTATATAGATTGTGAACAATTTTATATTAGCATAATGTAATAAATATTTAGCTAGGAACTAATTATTTCAATTTAATAATTCCAAATACTTTTCTACATTTCAAAACGTAGATACCTACGCATTTTCTAGTAAAGAGTGATATGTTTTTTCTTATAACAAATATCCCACGAGATAATTTTATATTCTTTCTGTCACGAATAAAATATTCTATGTAATTTTGGTATGAACTTAATAAAAATTTAATAATAAATGTAATTTGTATTTCATCCACACTCGTAATAATTTGTTCAAACCATCGCAACATCTTTCTGTATAAAATTATTCAAAGCCAGTACCAATGTAAGTCCCAAAGCAATCTAACCGAGTCCAAAATTTTGTTAACAGCCAACGAGTAGAGCATACACTGGAATTAGGGTTGAAAATATTATCAACCCACTATCTTATGTCGGCTTATTAGTATTTTGCCACAGTCATAGAAATTATAACGTTTGGAATTATTACTACGAAACTTGCCGTTTGGTCTTATAAACGGCCCTGCTTATTTCAGTAGAATACATTGATTTGAATTCTTTCACATGTCATAAACATAAAATAATATTTTTTGACTACTTAAAGTTAATTATAATATATAGCACACAGGTATTAACGCGATATATTACTTTTTTATATTACCCGACGTTTCGATCAAGTTACATTGATCGTGGTCGCGGGCAGACCACGGAAAGTTTAAAAGTTTATACTTAAAGTTAAACTTGATAATCTGATGCCTGACACAATAACATTTGATAACTTAAATACTTGCTTAATTTGAAAATTTATAAAATATGATAATTATAGATAACAATACTGAATACTAAATTATTGTTTTGACTATTTGCAAGTGCCTGTAATAGGTTTCCGTAAAGAAAAATAATTTTTATTTATTATTTATTTATACAAGACAAATTTAAAAAACCAAATTGAGTTAACACTTTTGCGCGTTTGGAACTTTTATGAGACTCACGCTTTCTAATTCACAAATTGTAGCAGTAGAAAACTTGATTAAGACATTCAAATTTTTTAATAATATTTTTAACGACAAATTCTACTTGTAAGATACCGCTTTTAGAATTCGATGGCGTTTGTTTTTATTTTACTATAAAAAAAATAGTTTTTAGTTATTTCTATTGCATTCACATATTTGTTCTGTCTTATTAGGCTTTACTATTATTTAATTATCAGTATTTAACAACCCTACTCTCAGTCCCTGGCGGCTGCCGCTCCGTGCACTAAATGCTGGTTCCTGAGATAGTGAAGTTTGTTGGCACAGCAAACATGACCTCATTGTATACTATTTGGATGTCATTTTCACTTAATTAGCTTCAGCTCTGCAGAAAATTAAACCGCAATTTGAAGTATTGAGTAAATTACATTTTATTTATATTCAAGATGGCAGCTGCGATTGGTCGCAACCCATGAAAACGCACTTTTAGTTTTCATAAACAATTTTGCTAATACTCAAGCTACTTGGCAGAAACTTATTTATATTACTATAGATACTATGTCTGTGCTCCATTTACTTTATGACTCGAATCGAGATTACTTCATCTAAGTAGAAATTAACATTAGCATTCCATTTTATAGCGCCATCTGTTTTTTCTCATAAATTTCTCGCAAGATGATAAATATTATCTTAGTCACCGTTGTAACCTAAATGATATTGAGACATTTGAAGAACATTTATTACTGCACTTCATTATAATCTCAACTTTCGAAAGTAATATTATTCATATGAAATATGTAATAAAGAAAGGCTTAGAGTTACAATTTATATGAACTTCAAAGTGAAGAATCTAAATTGTTATTATGATTATGAGAGTAATAAAATCATTGACTGCCACGTTGATCTAGTGGTAATGTGTTCGGCCGTGACTAGCTAGGTCCTGGTTTCAATTTTCAGATCAGGCAAAAATTGTGTTATGCACTTTGAAAAGAATGTCTAGAAAATGGTAAGCCACTGCCCGAAGTAAGGAAGTTGGCTGGTTGGTGATTGATTGTCACCCGTGCCTCGGAGAGTTCATCGAGATGTCGGTTTTGCGTCTGTTCTGTCACTATTCATGTTGGTAAAACCTTCCCAACGGATTTCGAGGGTAAAGGAATCGAGACTGCACCTGTGTTTACGCACACAATTGTGGACTATAATTTATCCTGCGCAGGTGGATAAATTCCGTAGAGCTTGGCCACCGTGGCCGAAAACTGTCGGGAGGACTAATATAATAAAAGCATTGTTACGATTTATGCTTTTTCCGCTGTGGTTAAAATAAATAATGAATATATAATATAAGTTACTCGTAGTTATTTTGAACAAAATTTTAGCTTTCTTTAAAAAACTAATATACTTACATCGAACCAACAGCGTGACAGGGTTGCTGGTTCCTTTCCCTTCGCTGTTCGCTGCCATGCATGTATAGTCTCCCGCAGCAGCTCTTGTAACACTCTGGAGCACCAAGCTTTGTGCGCTGAGGATCACGCCGGCCGCCTCGTTGTGATAAATTTCGTTATTCTGCATAAAAATATTGAGATAAATAAATAAAACTAAATCATCTACTTCTAATCTTAGTATGTAATGTCGCGAATTCTTTTCATATAAGTGGAAGTTATTTTTAGTTTTGGTTGACTACCATCGTGCTTCTTGAACCATATAAATCAACAACTACTGTTATTATATTATTCTAAAAGTAGTCCTGACGTTAAATCATTATCCCATTTATTAGCAACAATAAATATTACGGTGTATAACTAACAAAACCGCATCAATAATATTCAAAATAAACGAAATAGGTTACACTACACGAATTTAATTTAAGAACGAACAAGTTTGGTTAGGAACATTTAACGAATAATATGTTTCCGACTTTATGCAATGTTTTAAGTCACAGACATGGAAAATTAAACTTCTGTGAACGAAGCTTAGTATGATAAAGTATTTAAATTATTAAATTAACAACTGTAGAAACAACCGAAATAGACTACTTTCACAGTAGTAGTTTTAAAAGGATTAAAATACTAAAAATCAACGAAAGAGTTTAAAAGACTAAAAATGACTTAAACTCTTTCGTTGATATGTTAAATAATAGTTGATACTTATCACGTTAGAATAACTCAATTAGTTAGTAGATCTACTAATCCAGTATACATATTGTAACCGCAACAAGACAACTCCAACCAACCTATTATCAGATGAGTCAGTAATTTATTTGTTATTCCCGACCAACATGAGGTGAATTGGGGTTATTATAGTCAGTTTAGGACCACCTGATGTAGTGCATCTTTTCTTCTGCCCCATCGGGAACTCAGGCGAACTTATACTCTCCCATAGGAACATTAATCAATTATTATATTTGGCTGTGATATTCTGTACGTTGGTGATATTTCCCCAATCAGCCCATTAATATACTAACGTTATGCACTAGGTACCGCTCTCAACGTATTTATTTTTATGACTTTCTCAAAAGATATCGTGAAGACCTAGGTGAAGTACAAATCTTTAGCTCCTGAATGAGTAATGATTATCTTAATCTTTTTTGAACGAACTTACAAAAACCAAATGTAGTGCTTTACGATTATAATGAGGAAAGATTGCCACACCTCATTGTTATGTCGGTGGTTAAGCCGTCTGTTACGCAAGAAAAGCAAGAAACGGGCAGTAACATAATACTACAGTAACCAACTTGCCTGCCAAGAGTGATAGCAAGACTTATTTCAGAGCAGGCCCATGTTCAGAAGTAGAAGTCATATGGGCTGATGATGATATAATATTAGTAAATACATAGAAAACACTTACGTCATGGAACCAGACTAATCGATGTGTCTTCGGGTTAGCCTTAACAGTGCACTCAAAATACACGTCATCTCCCTCCTTAATCTCGTCTGGGTTTAGATTTGATCCCATTTTCAAGTCTACTATCGGTACATCTGTGAACAAAAGTTTCATTATAAAAACTAAAAAAATCCACAATAATAGAAGTCTAAAATAGAATTATAAGATACTTTCTTTATTTTTTGTCATGGCTATGTTATCAGATAAGTAAAGGTACTTTAAAAAATGTGAAAAACAATGTTTCCAATTTACGACTAAGTTTAATCTTAAAGCCACAGGTAACACCGCATTTCAGACTTAAACCGCAACATTTTATCTAAAATCAAAAACTCATTAAAGAAAAACACAATGTAATCTTTGTTATCTAAATAATGTTGAAATCCAATTTAATTTCAACTTGAAAATAACTAAATTACAAACTACAATAGCTCTTATAGAACCAAACATTTAACTTTTAGTACAATAACATTGAATGTATTATGGGTTCAATCAAATGGGCTGAAAACCTCTTTGAAATCGAACCTCGTTAAACAATAAAGGCTCTTGAACATTACACAGAGAAAAGAAAACAGTAATTTTACTGAGTAACTTATCCAAAAGTTGAGAATTATCCAGTAAGTTAAAAATCGAATGGTCTCTGATTGTATTGTTTAAGAAAAGATTCGAATAATAGGTATTGATTTGATCACTGAAAACTTTTTGATTGTTATAACATTTCTAAAAGTCATCAGGAAGACATTTTAAACAACGTCTATTCAAATCCAATTTTGAGTTTATTATGACACAATTATACAAAAATCCAAAGAAACTAATATTTTATCTTTTGAATATTATTATAGATACAAGATAATCATAATAGTAGTAGTAGATAAAAAAATTAATGATGGACTGAAATAAATTATTGATTCAATAGATGATATATTTATATAACACTATCAACGTAAATAAAATAACTTGGTTGATAAAATTTTGTCAAAGACTTAATTTTAAATGCAGTTTTCATTAGCATAGAAACAATATGAGTATTATAACAAAATATCATTACTAACGGTCAAAACACTAGAAATAAAGTCATGCTCGACTTATAACAAAAGTAATTTAGAGCAACAGATAAGGCACTTTTCTAATAAAAAAATAATTTACAAATAAGTCAAAGCAATATTAGGTGTAAACTTAAAATAAAAAGAAATTATTTTTTGAAAGTATTATAATATGTAAAACGCTGGGGTTTTTAGTTTTATAAATATCCAAATAACTTTATTTTTATAGAAGCTTTGCACCTGTATACGTTTAAATTTATTTGAAGTCAGTTGTACGGCATAAAAATATGCAGAAACATATGAAAATGAAAAATGAAAAATGAAAATGAAAATGAAAACGTTTATTGATAATGTAGACGAATCGATCGTACTTATTATAAGTCAAATACAATGATAATGAAAAAAATAAATCTTAACTAATAAATTAGTTTACATTTCAACAATAATGTTATTAAATTTATTAATATTGTTATGGCATGTCCGTAATTAATCGTTTATTATAAAATATAATTAAGATCAACCAGCGCGGGCTGGGATCGGGTCTGAAGCATAGAACGCGTCGCGAGCCTCGCCTTGCGAGGACGACCGGACCCTATCCTAGCTTCCTACGAGTCTTTCTCTATCTACCTACGGTGTGACACTCGGAGAAGAAAGACTATAAGAAACTCCGAGATCATTCTTTTTGTCATCTTTTAAAGTCTTTGATTAATAATTTTATACATTGTTTAAACATTTTTAGTATCTAGGTTAGTGATCCCCATACATCGATATGTAGGCACTCATACCAGGAAAGTGTGAAAAAAACAATGATAATTTCAAGTAGGTATCGAGTACAGGGAGCGCTCCCCCAGATTTACATATATAGAAACATGCCTACAATCTGATCAGTTGTCTTGCGTATATTTTAAGAATTCGAAATTTATAAAGTACATAGCATTGACTTAATTTGATTGCCAATTTGGTGTGATAGCTAAAGGATGCCAGTCTGCCGCAATGAGACCGATGGATTCATCCGCCAAACATCTCCATCATCCATATATTCTTTAATATTATAGTAGCCACGAGTCATAAGGACCTTTTTCACATACTTTTTGAATTTATGGTCTGGCAAAGCTGTCACAATTAAAGGAAGTTTATTATAGAATCTAATACAATTTCCAAGAAATGATTTACTTGTCTTATTTACTCTATAAAAAGGTGTAATGATCTTATCTTTGTTCCTAGTGTTAAAATTATGTACGTCCTTCTTTTTGCTGAATTTATTTATGTTTTTACGGGCGTAAACTATATTTTGGTATATGTATTCGGAAGGCACGGTAGGTATATTAACTTCTTTGAATAGACTACGAAGAGAATCACGGCTTCTTTTTTTATAAATAGCACGGATTGCTCTCTTTTGTAGTATGAAAATACATACTTTGGATATCTGCGGCCGATCCCCATAATAGGATCCCGTATGACATTACACTATGAAAGTAAGCAAAGTAAACTAATCTAGCTGTTTCTATATCAGTCATTTGTCGGATTTTCCAGACCGCATAAGATGCAGAGCTTAGTTTTTCAGATAGTCTTTCTATATGTGGTCCCCATTGCAACTTGGAGTCAAGAGTAATTCCTAAAAAAATTGTTGATGGAATTAAGCTTAATGGCTCCCCATTTAATTCTACATTAGGAATGTTATTCGACACATTTGGTAATGAAAATCTAATACATTTCGTTTTACTTGCGTTCAGAAGGAGATTATTAGCGGAGAAACATTCCGAGATTAAAGCGAGTGTGCGATTTAACTCTGTAACACTTTTGTCTTTTCTATTTACATTAAATATAAGGGATGTATCATCTGCAAATAAAACTATATCGCACTCATTTTTGACAACATTTGGAAGATCGTTAATGTAGATTAAGAACAAAAATGGACCTAGAACTGACCCTTGTGGAACTCCTATTTTGACAGTAGAACCTTCGGAAATTACATTGCCAATAGATACTCTTTGTTCTCGACCTGTTAAATAAGATGTTATAAGATCAAGTGCTGAGTCGGTGAATCCGTAGTATTTAAGTTTCATAATAAGCGTGTTATGATCAACGCAATCAAAAGCTTTCGAAAGGTCGCAGAAAATACCTAATGCATCCTGCGATTTCTCCCAAGCCTTAAATACAGATTCTATAAGATTGGAACCGGCATCTTGAGTAGATTGGCCTCTCGTAAACCCAAATTGTTTATTGTTTAATAAATTATTTATGTTAAAGTATGCCAGCATTTGATTTAACATTATTTTTTCAAATATTTTACTTAGCGCTGGTAGTATAGAAATTGGCCTATAATTCGAAGCATTGTTTGAGCAGCCTGCTTTAAAAATGGGAACAACCTTGCTAATTTTCATTAGGTCTGGAAATATTCCATCTCTTAAACAAGAATTGAAAATATCTGCTAGGATCGGGGCAATACTGTCAATTATGGAGTTTATTGCTTTGGTTGACAGTCCCCATATGTCTTCTGTGCCTTTTTGTTTAATAGTTTTAAAGACTTTTATTATATCTACCGGATCTATAACTTTAAAGCCAAATTTAGACACATCAATAGTGACATTTTTCCTCAACAGTTTATCAGCCACTTTCGGTGATGAGGAGAGAGATTTAGTCGTTTCAAGGGGTATATCAGTAAAGAATTTATTGAAAAAGTCAGCAACAGTAAGTCTATCTGAAACTAATTTATTATTTATATTTAATGTCACTGATCTATCATTAGTCCTATTTTTACCAGTTTCCTTATTGATCATTTGCCAGGTTGCTTTAATTTTATTATCAGAATTACATATTTTTTTGCTAATGTAGGCAGCTCGAGCTTGAGCACACACGTTTCTAAAGATTTTTGAGTATCTACTGACATAATTTCTAAAATTGGGATCAGGTGTAAAGGACCTCATGTCGTATAACTCATATAACTTATCCCTACATCGGCGTATACTATTTGATGCCCACATACTAAATTTAATTTTATAATCTACTTTTATATATTTTACTTTGCATTCATTATTGAATTCTTCACAAAGTTTATGAAGCAGTATGCTGTACATATCATTTGGACTTTCATAATTATAGTTTAAAGAATATAGTGCAGCATTAACATTTTTACTAAATTTTACTAAATTATTTTGTGTCAAAGGTCTAATCTTAATTTTAATATTTTCTTTTATAATAGAATCACAAAATTTTACCAATTGGCATTTATGATCAGAACGGACCCCAGTTATTAAGGACTTTTCCTGAACTTCAAAATTGGTAATTATGTTGTCTATACAAGTGGCTGTTGATGGTGTTATCCTTGTTGGTTCATCAAATAAACAATATAAATTAAAGGAAGTGAACAAAGATATAAAACTATTTTTTTCATTTGATGGTCCCAATATGTTAATATTAAAATCCCCACAGATAACTATTTTTTTATTACTTTTAAACTTCTTGAGTATGTCTTCCATTGTGGACAAGAATAACAATAAGTCAGATGATGGGGGTCTATACACACAAAGTATTAAGTACATTTTAATTTCAATGCATGCAACTTCACACACTCTTTCAACGGAGAGTTGAGAAATATCTTTGCGTTCTCTAAAAATTATAGTGTCTCTAACTAATATCAGTGCCCCCCCACCTTCGGCTGATATCCTATTGAACGAGCTGGCAACCCTAAAACCACTCACACCGAACCCCATTTTGTGTGCCTTCAACCATGTCTCAGTAAAACACATAAAGTCTGGGTTATATTTCTCACAAAAAAGTTCAACATCTAATATTTTGCCAGAGAAGCGGTTTATATTTTGATGACTTAATGTTAAATACCTAATATGCTTCTCTTTTGTCATACTTATTGGTTTAAATTACTAACTAAATTAATCTTAGTATTATTACTAATTGTAAAAATTGTCATATTGCATATGACCGTGTATATAATATATGCTAACTGTGTAGCAAACTCATTTAAAAATAATTTTGAGATAACTACACTATCTCTAGTCAACTTGCATATATAACTGTCAGTGAAACAGTTTGTGTCAAAAAATATAAATTTGTCATTATAATGACTTGTCAAGAATTGTAAGTGTCTATTTAATTTATGTATGTGTTGATTTACCCTGTCTGGTGCATTACTTAAGTATGGGAAGGCACACAATATTATACCTCCACAGTTTAACTGTAACATGGAAGTAAAACAATCAGTTATATCTTTCTTATTCAAATTTACACAGTTTCCTACTAGTAAAGTGATATAAGTATTACTACAATATGTTTTGTTTATCAGCCTATATACTATGTCTTTATAGTTTGCTCCTGGGAAACAGAAATTACTGTGAGTGTAGCTGGGTTTCATACCTAAATAGAATAAAATTACTTTAAAACTTGAGCAAGATAACGAAAATGTTTGTATAAAACCGCATTCGGCTGATCAGTCTAGAGGCTACGTACCGCAAATAGACACATTGAACCTATGAACCTCTTTGACGGTTTATCTGTGAGCTGATGCAAGTAAACTCCTACATTATCTTTTTCGTAATACACCTTGACATGCAAAACGCAAATATTTTTAAATAGCTAATTTTATATTTGTTATGATATGTGTAATTGCTGCAAAAATATAAAACTGGGTCACTGATTCACAAAACAATGGCTTATATTTAGTTATACCATAATTTAAAAAATCAAAATCTTTACTTTCACTTGTACTTTGTTACGAATTAAGCAATAAAGAATTTTTTGACATAACAAAATTTAATATTTCTTAAGGCGTAAAAGTCTTAGATATTTAACTTTGTTAGTAAGTACTTGATTGGAATGGTAAAACTTTTTTTGACAGATTTATGAAAGTTGAGTCCACTGAAATGTGATAAATGATTGCCTTCTAAAGCAAAAATGGATTAGCTCTGCAAATAAAGTAGAATTTGTTTTGCATTATATTTCTTAACAAAATTAGTTTTAAGATCACGAAATCACTCCTCAGTAGCATTATAGTATTATGTTTGGTTCAAATCTATGGTCGGGTAAAATAATAAACCAGTTAAGGTGTCCAATAATATTAGAAACTAGCCTAGCAGAGACTTGACGTCTCTCCCTACACCTTCTGAGATGAAATTCAATTTGATTTTGTTTTTGTAAATAATTATTGTAGAAGCTAAGTGCTTTTCAATTATCGTTAAATCTACTCTTACTTATAGATATGTTTGTGCAGAGTGTTCTTAAAAGAAAAGATTAATTCAGAACCATAAAGCACCTCATATAGTTATCTAATTGGAATTATTCATTCAATATAGGACTCATAACGCAAAAGTTCAAAGACAATGATCGCTATATCACCAGTTCAGTCATAAATATGCTTTAAGTAAAAAAAAAACAAATTCAATCACAAGCTAATAGCAGAAGACACGTGTCCTTAAACTGTCTCTTAGTCCAGAATTAGTTTTTTCATCAAACGCAAACTTGTCTCCGACTGCCGAAGAGATATTCGTAAAGTTCGCTTCAAGAAAATGTTCTTGTTAAATTAGTTGTGGCTCAACATATTTTCAAAGCAAAATATTTGCAGGATTAAGATACTGGTCGGATGAATGTGCTGCCCAACTTAATTTGACATAAGTTGTGCTTGTGCAGGTGTTAAAGATAACACCATGTTATTTTTGAAATAACTATGTATCAAAAGAAAAAAAGCTTCTACGCAAATTTTAGCAAAATCGAATATATTTTTTCCAATTCTGATCGCAAAAGAGTATTTTAAATTATTACTGTATTATATTTAAAAGTATTGGTTGCAACTGTATTGTTTATCATTCTGTTCATTTCATTAATCAATACTTTAGACAGAAATTCGCAAAAACAAAATTTTATTCGGCCATTTAAACTTTAATAAAATTTTAGTGATATTTAATGTCAGAATCATTGACTTATTTGCCCATTCTGAAATTAACTACTAATTTTTTTCTCATTAATTACATTTCAATCTACGAAAACAAAAACAATCACAATAGATCCAATACTCACAGTGTACGTTCAGCCGCCATTTGTCCTCTATTGCCGAGTCTTGTATATGTTTGTTTTCAGCGCGACACGTCAAATATTTGCCGTCGTCCTCAACGCTCGGCACTAGGCTAAGCACGCTCAACGTCTCGTTGTTTTCAGAAAACTGTGAAAAGATGCGCTTTAGATAAAATTGCATTTGATATTGAAAATGATTTTGTTGGGGATGAAATTCTTAAAGCATTTTTCGTATAAACTTTGCTTTACTTTAACATGTTTGGCGAAGATTTTATAAAAAAATGTGGTTATTAGAAATAACTTGGATATTGTTATTAGAGTACACTAGAGGAGTTCTAGTCTTTATAATAGTGGATATAAAATGTTTGATATTAATAAACTAAATTGTATGTATAAACTACTGCTTTGGATTTGCTTTTTTTTCCCTGTTTAACAAATTTTCTTTAATAACAATTCAGTCATCTTTGTCATTTCACTTAGTGTCTTGAATCAAGCTGTTATACAACTAAGTATTTAAGATTTACAACTGTTGGTCATTAAATAAGTGAAATAATTAAATCATTACATTTTTCGCCATTCTCTTCAACTGTCTGTTATTCTTCCACCATGTCACCAAAGCCTCTGGCCTCGACCCTGTCGTTTTGCACTCCACTTCATATCTCTTGTCCGCTGATATTTGCTTCTCTTTCGTCAAGATGTTCACCGTTATTGGTTTTACTGTGAAGAAAAATAATTGCTAAAATAAACTAGATTCAGTTCTTATTTTATTACTCGCTGTTAAAGGATACGAGGTAAAGATAAGATGAAATAAGATATAAAACAGTTTTATTTTGGTTTAGGAATAAAACTCTTGCAGTAGAAAATAAATAAATGTTTGTGAAGTGGGATCAGACATAGAATAACTAGCTGTAGTTTAAAGGAAAAATAGTTTCCCTGTTTGGAGATAGAACCTATAGATTTTAGTATCAGTCAATGAGTTACCAGTTCAGAAAAGCAAACCTTCAACATTCACAGGATATGAATAAAATAATTAGATAAACAGTAGTATAAACAATTATTATAGTTAGATGCCATTAATTCTGAAATAATAAATATGTCACTAGAAACATACAAGAATAAAGTAAGTTCTACAAATTCAATAAAGTTAGGTATTTTAAATATTTTAGAATTAAGAAAAAGCATATTTTGCGATGTTAGTTTATAACTTAACAATAGTTGTTTGACAAAGATTGTAACATACATTATGGCACTATGGCATTTTGAAACCAAGTCATATAAAAATATAATCTAAGCTAAGTCCCGATCAAATGATTTTGCAAAAAAATAGAATGTATCGCGTTAAACTTTCTTAGCACTTTAACTTCTGCGGTACAAATTGTTTTAGTGACGTTTAATAAATTCTTTATAACGCTGCAAAAGATAATTCTAGTAAAAGCAGCCGAAGTTTCATTTTAAGAGGAATTAGTTTTGGTCTGTAGATTTTTATAAGTTCGTGACCATTTATTTTTACTAAGATATAGTCAAGGTCTTTACTATATTCGTATATTTTTTCTTATTCCTACAGAAATAGAAGATAGATGGCTACTATCGTCTGTCTTCCATTTCTGTAGGAACCTCTTCAATTCATTCAAACGTAGGCATTATAATAATAATATGAGATTTGAAATCATTTTAAAATTTATCGATTACACACAATTGAATGAACCTAATTTATATTATAGAGTTCTAATGTCATTTGGTTTTAAACATGCAGTCGTATTATTTTCTTCTTGTTTTTATATTTTTTTCTTATATTTTATTTTATTTCTCGTGTTTTCGGTAACAGTCTGTATAATTATAGTTTTAATTTATATGACATTCTGGATGGAAAACTTCAACGTGTGTACAACTTTGACATATAGTATGATATTTGTCTTTTCGAACTAGTTTGTTTAAATACCATTCAATGTTTTTGGTGCTACTTATGCTAATATTAGAAAATTAAATTAAATGAGTCAAAGACAGTACAAAAACAGTATGAATGAATGAACATCTCAAATTATTCATATTATTGTTTACTATTTTATTTGATTAATAGAAATAATAAGATCGTCATTTGATATTCAAATAATTTGCATACTTCAGTTTTTGCAATAATTATCGGTTTGATTAACGTTTTTGTTTAAACTCAAATGACATTAGTGATTTTAGATGTACAAGACGTTTTTTCTTTATTAAATGTTCAACAACTTAAATAAATTTGACACCGAAATTAAGTGAACAGTTAGTTGATTTTTGCTTTGGTTGGCATTTAAGCAACCGGGTGTTACTCTTGGGTGATATTTATAAAATAAGTTCAAAAAAGAAATATAAATATATAAAGAGGTACCCATTAACAACTAACACAACATTTTATTTTTACCACATACCACGTGATGTGTTCAGTCACATTTGAATAAAATAATCACAAGATCGTTGACATATTATAGATCTTCCTGATCCTATTTTGTGACATACGCTTGGAAATACATGGAACATTGATTTCAACGCTTGAATTATTACATGAATAAACTGCAATATATTTAGTATTGACATATATCAATTTTCAGAGACGTGTGTGATGTGAACTTTAAAGATATGTGTATAAAAACCAGGGGAGAACATTATAATTTTCTACATTTAAGACACATTTATAGTTATCCCAAGTGATTTAATAACAAATATGAAGTTATAGTTTAACTATAGAATATTTTAATAGTTTATTTGTAAAAAAAATAGTCTTTCTTTTTATATAAACCCCTTATAAATGCAATTGCGCTTATTACACATCGACAATTCTTAGAGAGCAAGCATACCATCAAATTAATTCTGTTGAGTTTTTCCTAATAAGATTTGCAACGATTTCACCAGTTGCATAATTCTTTTTTTATTTATAAATAAATGTCATGTTACATAGTTTTTAGTATAAAATTTTCAAATACTCTTTAAGCTTGAAATATATTCCATAAAATCATTTAAAATATTATTCATAAGAACATAGGTTTCTTTACGAACACAATGTTATAGATTAGGTTATCTGCAATATATCAAACGTTGATAACAAAACATGGCTTTAATAAATCTGATAGGAAACACGAGTTTGGTGCGGTCGTAGGGTCAAGCTGAATTATTTATTATTTCCGTATTAAGCACTAGGTGTAGGAATTCGATAAGTAAAAAACTAACATGTGTAAGTTTATTTTTTCATTTATTAACATTATTATCAAATATTAAACTAACTGTTTTTATTTGGAGGTGTTAAAATAGGTATTGCTTTTGTCTTAACATTTTATTGAAATCATAATTAATTGTGAGAATTAATCAGTTCCGAGTACTAAAGTTAAATCAGTGCTATTATTCATGATTCAGTAAGCCGTGAGCCATCATCACATTACATTTTATAATTGAAAAGATTATACCAGAAAAAGAAATAGGAATAATGTGTTGGAAAGCAACGCATTGCAGTCACTTGCTTATCTGCCAACAATCGTTGAGTCCCAAAACAAATCTTAATGGTTGCTTAAACAACTAATTTACAACATTACACTGCGCCATGTTGGAGTTAAGAATCGTTTACTTACAATTAATATCTAGTATGAGCACTTTGGTTTCTGGTTGCGCGAGGTTGGTGTTGGAAGCCTGACACACGAGTCTGGAGTTCAAATGCTGTCGGCCAACATTTGGAAAGGTCAGAGTGTTGACTGTGATCCCATCAGGTCTTTGCTCATAGGAGTCATCAATCACGACGTTTTCTAAGTACCAAGTCACTCGTGGCCTTGGTCTCCCTGTAATAAAATATTCATGTTAATTTGGTGGTCGGCTCAATTACTTTTGAGAGCTAAAAAAACATTTTCAAAAATAGAATTAAAATATTCGTAGTAACTATAAAGAGCTTTGTGAGACGGTAAGTAGTGTCTGCTGTTGGCTGGATTACTACCGTGCCTCCAAAGTCTTGTTCAGTGAATACAATGAATAATCCAAAACGGAAATTCTATAACAAACGTCATCAAAAATTTGCAAATTATGCAAATTTTTGATGACTTTAGTATTCGTCAAGCTGATAATGGCACAATTTGGTTCTAAGGCTATATGAAGGTATTGATAAACCGTGGCATATTTTTATTGCTTCATTATGCATCATATTGCACTCTCTGCCACTTACAATCTTTTATGAAATAGAATAGAATAGAATATGCATTTATTTCTCTTGTCACAAAAATAGTTTACATTTGCTAATAGGCAATTATCAGTATGTATACATTTGGTGGTTTAAAATGTAACCAGATTTGTGAGAGACTGGTGCCTGATTTAGGTTTGGGAAAACGTGTATTACAGGCCACCAGTGCCCCACTCCGCGGATTATATAATGTAATATCTGTAAATATAGAGATATAAATAAAAATATTTGATAGTGTGTGGAGTAGCTTGTGTGTTTATGAATTCTGTAATGTATGTAATAAGGTATGTATGTAAGGGGTCTTAGGTCTAGGAAGTAATAATAAATAATAACAATTGTGGTAATAGACAAAGAAGAGTGTGCAAAATTGAGAATCGCGTTGTTTGAATACATGTGCTAAAGAAGAACATTAAGAATAATAAAAGAGGCACTGAACTTTTAAATCAAATCAAATCCCACAATATTAAATTACTATTACTAGTTATATTATTATTAATTTTTAATAATAATAGCAATACGTTTAATATAATAAACATAGTAAGTAAGAAGTAAAATGTGTTAATGTAAGATCATTTTCTACAAAAACTTTATAAAAATCACCGTGCTCTCCGCCGGATTTATTCTACATCACATTTATGAAAGAACCTACATTACTATGCAAAACAACTTTTCTCAGACAGGTTTCATGTGTTACATACTTTTCACGTGTCAGTTATGCAAGTCGTAGTACTATTATGGACTTAGATTTAACTAAATAAAGCCAAACTTATCGAGTTTTAAATGTTTGAGATATAACATAGTGAAGGACTGGACTCATTTTCAAAAGACTGACCCAAGATTTCGGAACCGTGAAAAGTGAAACGAGCGAAAAAAGACTTTTGCAAGCAGTGGGGACAATACAGGCTCTAAAGAGATAAATATAAAACAATATAATTGTAATATTTGGCTTATTTTAATTAAATGAATTATTGATGCATTTTAACGTAGATTTCCTCTTTTTTTCTTTCTTTACTTGTTTATTTGTAGTGTTCGTTTATTTGCATTCTACTAGTATTTTTGTTATCCTCTCGTGCTATTCTAAAATGCTTGTGTTAGGAGTGGGTTCATGTCGGTAGTGCAATGGGGCGGATTGAACCGGCGACCACATGATCGCAAGTCCGACAACCTAGCCATTAGGCTACGGCCGCTTCGCACTCTTCATATAAGAATTTATAACATATTAAAATTTACATCTAAATACCCCTAGACAAAGTTTATGAAACTTATTAGATTACTGTTATCCATTAAGATAATCACAAAATGTAATTTGGTAGAGAACAGAGAATTAAACTTGGTTTTAATTGAAAAATATGTTTTAATTGCATGCTCAGTTTGATTTCGTTTTAATTTAATCCAGTTCTGAGGCTATATGTAAAATACAGACAGTTATTAGTACGTTTTAAAACGAGAACGGAGCATTAGTTATTGTTTCATATTTTAACTAATAAAGCTTAAATGATCAATATCACGTGTTTTTGGATAGTTTATATTTTCTTATTTATCTATCTTATTATGAAGATCACTTACTTAATTCATAGTGTGAAAAGGAAAAAGGATAACTGCAATGGTATTCTTATGTATATCGAAGTCGTGTCGTACCAAATATTCATTAAGGATACATCAAGGAGTACATCAGAGTGATACTAAACTGTATGTAGAATTGTTATTGTTGGCAGTTTTTTTATTTCAAGGTCCTTGTTCTTTAAGTTTAACCTAGGAATATTGCAATGAAAAGTTTATAAAGATGTAAGTGAGTCGGAGGGTCAAAATCTGTCAATTTCGAAATTTTCTTACTTGTCTTACTTCGTTAAATCTAATATATCTATCTATCATTACAAATGACTGTGACATTTTAATGAATCTAATCATTTTTACTGTCACCATTAACACCCACGATGTTTGTTTATTAACTATTGTATTGCAAAAGAATATTTTATTGTTCAGCTCTCTACTATTACAATTACTGACTTAATTGGTCTCTATTATCTTCATTATTTGAATCACTCGTTTTGATTTCTTTCTTTTTCTTTTGTTATCTATCTAGACTAATTGTCTATTTGTACGTTCTGAGCAATTTATCTGTGTTGATTGAATTTGGTGTGTTTGTATATTTCATAATGCTAATTTTAAACTTGTTTTTTTTTTAAATGTAATATCATCAGAGCGTTTGCAAAATCTATTTACTGTTTTTTTCCGGCGTAAATAAATTCGGTCACAAATCTTTTTCTACTGCATCGGGCATATAAACAAGCATGGCTTCAGCCTTAATTTTAACGGAAGATGTTATCTCAGCAACTATGAAGAACGTGGTTTATATCCAAATTGAACACGATCTGAAGAAGAATGTATTCCATACATGAGGTGCGTTCAAAATATATGATATCACTTAAACAATATATAGTATCATTTCTACATTACAAGTGATGAATTTCTTTACTAACCTTATAGTAAAGAAATTTCTGTGAAATGTTTTATTTTCTTTTTAATAGTCTTTCGCCCCACTAATATCAACTCCTGGTTTATGGAATCAGAGCGTTTTTTTTTTGTTTTTGTAATGTCAAATGCGCTTTTTCGTAGATATATCAACACTATCGTAAACCTCATCTCTATATTTCATACTATCTACTGTTAGAAGAATAAAATATACAGGGTTATTTGTAAAACACCGGTAACATCTCAGGACTACGTTACTAACATCATAATCAACAACTTTTGTTCTATGACTTTTAAAAATTCATCATATTTTAATTCATTAGATTTACACACAAAAATAAAAATATTTAAATTCAACGCTCTAAATGTTACGAAGTCTATGCGAAGCAAAAGAAAGCAATAGTACCGACAATAGCGAGGGGAGCGGGGAATACAGATTTGAAATGTGTTAGATAGGACAACGAAATATTGAAGGTTTGTTTTTGGTAAATGTATAATGTTTTGTAAAAAGTCGTAGAACAAAAGATGTTGTTTATGATGTTAGTAATACAGTCCTGAGAGGTTCCCGGTGTTTTACAAATAACCCTATATATTTGAGATCATTCAAATATTCAACAATGGTATTAAACATTTTATCATCTTTCCGCAAAACGGATACGTTTTACCTTTTGTCTTGTAAAATTTTAGGTCACAGATTACAATCTTGTAGTGACTACTCATTGCGCGTTTATTTTGTAGGTTTATCTGCTGAAACAGGTGCACTATTCCATCACTATTAACGTCCCTTCCTGTGGCGATCGTATTCAGGGCGACCCAAGGTAAATCAGGCGAAGGGCTGACGACGGCTTTACTTGATCTTGACGTCATTATGAATAAAACATTGGAGGTCTGCATTTCTGTAGACTAGATGTTCGCCAATTCTTTTCTTAGAAATGTTATGTGGGAAATTCTGAGTAAATTTTTCGGTTCACAAACCATAAATCGGTGAACATAATAATACAAGAATATTGTTTCTATTATTATTGCTTTGACATCCTTTTTCTAGAAGCTATTTCTTCCAAATCTATAATTATTTATTAGAAAGAGACTAAGGATGACTTCACATTGGGTGTGCGCATTCCTCGAGCGTGTGTCACATGCGGATGACGGTCGACAAACGCGCATGCCTCGTTTAACGAAATAACATTTAGTTCCGAGTATACATTAAGGTCATATTCATCTATTATTGTCATGCAATGGTATTGCTACCTTGTTAAATTGAAAGGCAAATATTAACTGAAAGCACATACCTCCTTCCACTTCACAGATGAGTAACACATTAGATCCTTCGTTGTACGGTTCCACTAATTTCGTTCTGTCTCTTCTCTTTGCGTCGTATATCGTTGGACGATTCGGCGGTACTGTGAAAATAAATTAAATTAGTCAACATGAAACATACAATTGGCTTTTGTTTAAATAGTAGTTTAAATAGTTTTTATTAGATGCAAAATTTAGTCTTCAATCTACTGCACCGGTGACTCAGTGGTTACGGAAGTTTCTTCTGAGACCTGGTGTTCAGGGTTCGATTCCCACCCGGTACAATTATTTGTGTGAACCACATATAGTTGTTCTGTGTCTAGGTGTACTTTGTGCCCGTGAATTGAGTGTTTGTAAAGTCCCCCGCAAAACAGGGATTATTTTACTAGTTGTCTTTAAAAAAAACGAATACCTATAGAACAGTCATCATCGCCAAATAACCATTAGACGTAAACGGCGTGTAAACGTAACGTAAAGTGGCTTTTGTCACTGTAGTAAATAAATGATGGGTGACCGTATAATATTCGCGTTTGACACCCATCATTTCATCAACAGAGATTCTGCAGGCTAGCTGCTCAACCAGACCACGAGATAAAAAAAGCGAAATCATTATCTTTTCCCAAATACTTTTCCCGTCGCAGGAATCGAATTCAATACTATTGAGATGAATTAATACTACTCTACGGAGTTGGTAAGTAATTAACTGATTATAATTATCCAATAATTAACACTTGATTGCGTCTGAAATTATCCGAATATTTTACTTGATTGACCAGGATTAAATTAAATAAACATATTATCTAAACGGCATTGACTGAAAACTATCTACTATTATTCTATTATTTTTGCTTCTTCACCAGGCATAAAGGCGAGCAGAGCTCCAGCCTTAGTAAATGGTTTAAAAACTACAAACAAAGCAACCTACGCAAGAAGGCGCCTCCTGTGGGGCTTGGACCTCGGCTCAGGGCGGTTGCTGGCGATGAGATTGAGGGATTATGACTTTAAGTATTTTAGGGGAGTTTTGTGAAACTGTCGCTATACTTTACAGTTCGCGGACCTCTCGGACTTCGGGTCTACGAGGGCATCGGATGGTTCTTTGCAAATTAAGGGTCAGGAGAAAGTGGCGCGGCTCACTGCACCCAATGTTTTATATTGTTTGTCTGGGTTCGTGCTTTTATTATTTGCATTATTTTAGTTCATGTATTAATATATTTTTTGTATTTGTTTTTTCTTTGCGAATGTATTCAATAAATTATTTTTCTTAATTTCTTGAAACCGCCAAGTTACTATTCCGAGGTCACCGATTTCATTAGAATCCCAAGTATCTTTCGGCTTCTACTAGAGCTTCTTGCGAGTTAGCGATCCAGCATAATATAAAGTGACACGAATAAACAAGTAATATAAGTTTCCGAATAGAATCTATTGTTGCGATTTCTAAACTCGCACAAAACGCCAATGCATTTTCTGCTCTCGTTTTGTCACTATAGCAAAATAGTCAACAGACGTGCAACTTGAAAACCTAAGAATTCAATTTACTTAGTTCCTAGGCAGATGCGAAAGTATCAGTTGAATGAAGTTTCTATATAGTGACAGTGGAATATAAATGTTTGCTTCAGTATTTGCTGATGGGTGCGAGAAAGAATACATAAAGCTTTTGTTAAAAAATACTACGGGAAATAATGGTACAAATTGGGGTATGGAAGTTGAGTTGACAACTGAAATGTACTTAAAAAAACTTTATATTTGTTTATACTTATGACCAGCTCCGTGGCGTAGCTGTGCAAGTTTCACTTAAGGTTTCGGAGGTCGTGGATTCGATTTCCGTCTGGTTGGTTTAGGGACTAACCTCGGTGCCTCGGAAAGCACGTTAAACCGTTGGTCCTGATTGTTATAACATCATCTATAGCAATTGTACACCAAGGAACGGACAGCAGCGTTTCCCTATATATAACGGCATAATACTGCGGTCTCCAACCCGCTTGCCAAGCGTGGTGACTTATGACCAAGGGTTTTGCCATAAAGCCACCCTTCGGGAAGCCCATGAGGAACACTATCAACCAGTCCTCCACATTATCATAAACTAGCTGTGGCCGCGACTTCGTACGCGTGGAATAGTTAGTTGGAGTAGCAATTTTAATCATTTTATTAGTCAACCTTTTACCTTTTTAAAGTGACGATACTTCCATTATCAAACCTTTTTTCGCTAAAACAAGTAGCCCTTGTCCTTTCTCTGGTTTAACACTATCTGTGTACCAATTTTCATTTAAAGTAATTTTGGAGTGAAAGGCCGACAGACAGACAGACAGAGTTACTTCCGCATTTATAATACAGCAAGGAGTAAGGACAACTAAATACTTACTGATAACAGTAAAATTGACTTTCAAGTTTCTCGTAGGCGAGTTCTTGAAGTCTACCCTGCATCTATAGACCCCTGCGTCAGAGGCTATGACATTGTCCAGCATGAGGACAGCTGGTGTGGCGCTGCCACGGAAGAACGCGCGGTTTCCGAACACCGTGGGAGAAGACCACAGCTTCGGCTGGTTGGCTGATCGTCCTCTGATGTCGTAACTGTGGAAAAATTTGAATGAACATTATTATATATGGTGAACTTTGGTTATAGTTAACAGATTGCTTTATCTACAAAAAATTAAATAAATTGTTAATGATGTAACGTAGGTATAAAAGGTAGTTTATACTTTTTTAAATTGCTTTTATATGGTTAAGAATGGTTTTATAAACCAGGAAAAATATGGTAGTTTTGAGGGTATTGGCATGACATATGCAGTCAAAAGTGGTGTCAGCCATTTTGGACTGCTGAATAGGGTATTTGTGTTTAAATCGGTTTTTAACACCATGAAAAATATAAGTCTATGTAAATTTGACTGCACCCGTGGCTTAGTGGTTACGATAGTTGCCTCTGAGACCTGGTGTTCTGGGTTCGATTCCCACCCGGGACAATTATTTGTGTGGACCACAAATAGTTGTTCTGAGTCTGGGTGTTCTGTGTGTCCGTGAAATGAATGTTTGTAAAGTCCCCCGCGACACAAGGATTTATTTCCCTAGTGCGGGAGTTGTCTTTTTTAAAGAAAAAAAATATATATAGAAGTGTCACTGAATTTATAATTTATATTAGTTGGCACTCCAACACTTATCCGTCGTTTTTACGCTAGTACTCTTGCATGCTCTTGCAAAATTGAGTGTAATACCCTATTCAAATTCATAAACTAAGTTCTAATAACCATAAAGTTTGATAAGTTAAACAATATTTACAATGGATCATCAAAATAATAGCAAATTGCAAGAATAGTACCTGGGATGACCAATTTACGAATTATGTTGAGGATCGCATTTTATCTACCCGTTTTATCTAATTATAATACTGGAAAGAAAATAAACATAGCACAAGACCAATCATAACTTGATTTCTATAAGTAACCACGGTGGCAACGAACAAATTAGCAATATCTGTTCTAAAAGATCGAGAAGCAAGGAACTCATGTTTTTATATAATATATATTTTTTACTTATTTTACCTGTACAAAGGCTGGTCACCATCCGACTCCTTGAACCACAGCACCATCACCACATCGTCATCAGAGTGCAGCGGCTGGATGTCGCACGGGAGGGACGCTTTCTTGCCCAGCACTCCTTGCACGTCTGATGTTGGCACTGTAACAAGAGATAAAAGTTTCAAATAAGGATATGAATATTAATAATTTACTGCGCTGGCGTCTCAGTTCTTACGGCAGTTGCTTCTGAGATCCGGCGTTTTGGGTTCATTTCTGTTAGAGCGAAAGAGGTGACCACACCGGTAGCTCAGTGGTTACAGTAGCTGCTTCTGAGACGTTCTGAGTTCGATTCCCACCCGAGACAATTATTTGTGTGAACCACAAATAGTTGTTCTTCGTCTGGGTGTGCTTTGTGTCCGTTAAATGAATGTTTGTGAAGTCCCCCGCGATACAGAAATTAACTTCCCTAGTACGGCAGTTTAAAAAAAAAATTTTGTACTCTCATTATAGTCAGTCAGTCGTATGTAAGTCAGTTCCGGGCTGTGTATATTTTATGTTATTTGTGTGAACCACAGATAACAGGTTGTTCTGAGTTTGGATGTGTTAAGTGTCCGTGGATTGATTGTGTCCCCCGCGACACAGGAATTAATTAACAGGGATTAACGAGTTGTTTAAAAGAAAGAAGGGTTAAAATAGAATGCTTCACATCATTTTTTACTGCATTTACCAAGTAGATATGAGTATGTAGAAAAAAGTTGTGATACATGTAGTTGCAACTAGTGTTGCCTATTGATAGTCGACTATCGATATACTATCGATAGTCTATCGATATATTATCGATAGTCTATCGATATACCATCGATAGTCTATCGATATACCATCGATAGTCTATCGATAGTCTATCGATAGTTGACGTCATATCAATAGTATCGATAGTATCGATATTAGTGATAATATCGATACTATCGAGGACCAATTTGTGTTTAGGAGCAATACTATCGATAGTATTGCTCCTAAACATGGGATGGTCTTTGATAGTATCGATAATATCGATAGTTTTTCAAACTATCGATAGTATTGATAGTTTTAATCATTTAATGCAACGATAATATCGATAGTATTACTTTAAAAATATCGATACTATTGATACTATCGATAGTATTATAATGTTAAAGTATCGATACTATTGCTTCCAATCAATAGTATTAGTTAATTTGTGATATCGATAGTATCGATACTATCGATAGCACTATCGATATTGTTACTATTTTTCGAGGTCATCTATCGATAGCGACTATCGACAGTTGGGCAACTCTAGTTGCAACTTTGCTGTAACTTTAGCAGTACTTCCATTTTACAAAACACAGAAATAAGCGTATGTAAGTGCACAAGCACTTAGCCTAAGTTTACATTTAGTATCGCTTAAATATGAACACAAACTATACAATTTAATGAAAGCGTTATTTAGTTACTATGATTTAATGGATCCGATTTTCATTACATCGTCTATGGTAATCATTTATCATCAGGTAACGGACAGTAGCGTTAAACTAGAGTTGAATACGAAATTTCGACGCATAAAATATCGATAAATGCTTATACGATGCTACAAAATTGCGATGCACGTTAATGCGAAAGACCGTCTCTGCGAAGCCACTTCACTTCGATGCACGTTACCGCGATAGACCTTCACTACGATACTACTTGACTTCGATGCACGTTACCGCGAAAGATTTCACTGCGACACTACTTAACTTCGATGCACGTTACCGCGAAAAACTACGGAGCTACTTGACTTCAATAAACTATTGCGAAAGATCGTTACTGAGATTTTATTAGATAATAATATCAAGATTAGATTTAATAATTAAAACAAGAAATTGAATTTTTTAGAAAGTTTCCTCTCTAAAGTGAATTGGAAATGAATGAGTAATAAAATAAATAAATAAAATAGGTAATCAATACAAGTATCTATTATTGAAATTCAGTAGTATCGCAGTGAAAATCTTTCGCGGTAACGTGCAGCGAAGTCAAGTAGTATCGCAGTGAAGGTCTATCGCGGTAACGTGCATCGAAGTGATGTGGCTTCGCAGAGACGGTCAGTCGCATAAACGTGCATCGCAATTTTGTAGCATCGTATAAGCATATATCGATATTTTGTGCGTCGAAATTTCACGATATTCATTCTTTACTTAAGTATTGACTTAAACTTGTACTTGTCAATTATATATCATAAAAGAATATTAATATCAATAAATAATCTATTGCGGATTACTTAATCATCTGTCTGGTTAGTAATACCAATAATTAATTCTATAATTTTAACGTTAATATAATGTAGTTTTATGGAAAGAAGGTACGTTTGTAAACAATATTTTTACGTATAAGAGGCAAACGCCTGTAAACACCCATAATGGGCTAGGACCATGACTCAGGGCCTTGCTATATAGTACCTACTCATAATATCACCAAACTGCGAGCAAATCCTCTTCGAGGAAAGCCTATGTCTTTTTTTTTCGGACGGACATACGTATTTATCCTTGTACCCCAGGAGGGTACCAGTTCGCTCCGTGCTGGAGAATCCCTCCCTGAGCACCCTCGCTCAGGCTGCCCTGCGTACTCTGGGGAGGGCAAAATCCCGCTCGCAATTTCTGCTCGAGGCAAGAGCAACAAAACCGTGGCGCCGTCCCCTGAACTTCATGTACACTTCTGCAACATCAGGGGATTACACTCCAACCTTAACTCTGTCCACCACCATCTTGAGACTGAGAAGCCAGCCTTGTTCTTTTTAACGGAAACTCAGATCTCGTCTCCTGCTGATACGTCATACCTAAATTATCCAGGCTATAAAATTGAGCACAGGTTTGTGTCTCGAGCTGGAGTATGCGTATACGTGAGAGACGATATCTGTATTCGCCGCCTAAGCAATCTTGAAGGTAGGGACCTCTCCATCATCTGGCTGCGCGTAGATTGCGATGACCACCCGCGCATATACGCTTGCCTTTATAGGTCCCACAGTGGTGACGCAGAAACAGACCGACTCCTCGAGCACGTCGAAATGGCCATTGATTCCGTGCTAGAACAGATCCCGTCCGCCGCGATTGTGGTACTCGGCGACTTCAATGCCCATCACATTGAATGGCTTGGGTCACAGAAAACGGACCATGCGGGTAAATCTGTTCATGCCCTTGCCATGGCTTATGGTTTGACACAGATGGTTTCCTCATTTACACGAGTTCCAGATGTGGAAAACCATACGCCTTCACTGTTGGATCTTCTGCTGACCTCTCATCCGGAAGGGCTTCAGGTAACCGTCGATGCTCAGCTAGGCACGTCGGACCACTGCTTGATTCGGAGTGTGGTGCCACTCATGCGTCGACCGCGGTCTCGCATTGCGGGCTGCCGCCGTGTTTGGCACTTCAGGTCAGCGGACTGGGATGGGATGCGGACCTTCTTTTCATCCTACCCATGGAAACAAATTTGCTTCTCGCTAGAGGATCCCAGTGCAACTGCCGACTCCGTCGCTGATGTGGTGCTGCAGGGCATGGAACTCTTTATTCCTAGCTCTTCAGTGCCCGTTGGTGGCGGGTCCCAGCCCTGGTTTGTTTCTTCTTGCAAACTGGCATCTAGCCAAAAGCAAGAAAAATTTCAAGCCTGGGTCGATGCGGTAGCAACTGGGAATCCGAAAGCTGACCAGATAAAAAAGGAGTATAATTTTTCTTCCAGATCCCTCAAAAGAGTCCTAGCCATGGCAAAGGCAAAGCACATCGGCAGAATTGGCGAGAGATTGGCTCGTCTTCCTTCAGGCACACGTGCTTTTTGGTCTCTCGCTAAGGCTGTCGAAGGGAATTTCTGTCGGCCATCTTTTCCACCTCTGCGCAGGGAAGGTGATACGTTGGCTCACGATGCAAAAGAGAAAGCCGATCTTCTGGGCTCTCTTTTTGCATCCAATTCCACTTTGGATGACGGGGAGAAACCACCGCCAACCATTCCACGGTGTGACAGTACTCTAGTAGACATTCGGTTTACTCAAAAATCCGTCCGAAAAGTACTTTTCTCTCTGAACATCCACAAGTCCAGTGGGCCAGATGCTGTCCCTCCTATTGTGCTGAAAACATGTGCTCCAGAGTTGGCTCCTGTGTTAACGCGCCTTTTCCGACTTTCCTACAATACAGGGGTAGTCCCGCAAGCGTGGAAAACGGCTTTAGTGCACCCCATCCCTAAAAAAGGCGATCGCTCTGATCCGGGTAAATACCGGCCAATTGCCATCACCTCCTTGTTCTCAAAAATAATGGAAACCATTATTAATCGCCAACTTCTACGGTATCTAGAGGAACACCAGCTAATTAGTGACCGCCAATATGGATTCCGTCAGGGTCGGTCAGCTGGTGATCTTCTAGCCTACCTGACCCATCGTTGGGCGTTGGCGATTGAGAGCAAGGGGGAGGCCATGGCTGTGAGTCTGGACATTGCGAAAGCCTTCGATCGGGTGTGGCACAAGGCGCTTCTTTCCAAGCTTCCTTCTTACGGGCTGCCCGAGAAACTTTGCAGATGGATTGCCAGCTTCCTCATGGAGCGCAGCATCAAGGTCGTTGTCGACGGTTCATGCTCCGACTCTATGCCCGTGAATGCTGGCGTCCCACAAGGCTGTGTGCTTTCGCCAACCCTGTTTCTTCTGCACATCAATGACATGTTACAATCAGATAACATTCATTGCTATGCAGATGACAGTACGGTAGATGCCTCCTACTTTGGCCGCTCCAACATTTCTCGAGCACACGTCCTTGAGGGTCGGAACAAACTTGTGTCTGAAATTGAGACTACCCTAGACCAAGTCTCAAATTGGGGCCATCGTAACTTGGTCAAGTTCAATCCCCAAAAGACACAGGTTTGCGCGTTTACTGCGAAAAAGGCTCCCATTGTCATACCTCCTCAGTTTCAAAGCACTCCCCTTAATATCAGCCAGAGTATTGGGATTCTCGGCGTCGACGTCGAGAGTGACGTCAAATTTCGCGGTCATCTGGAAGACAAGGCTAAATTAGCCTCCAAAAAGCTGGGTGTCCTCGGCAAAGCCAGGCAGTATTTCACGTCGGCGCATCGCCTTCAATTGTATAAAGCGCAAATACGGCCGCATATGGAATACTGCTGCCATCTCTGGTCCGGGGCACCACAATATCAGCTTCTTCCTTTTGATCGCGTTCAACGTCGCGCAGCTCGAATCATCGCCGGCGACGAGGTTCCCACTAATCGGCTTGATCCTCTTACCTTGCGGAGAGACGTAGCGTCTCTTTGTATTCTCTACCGCATTTATCACGGGGAGTGCTCTGAGGAATTGTTCGAACTCATACCTGCCGCTGCTTTCCGCCTTAGATCCACTCGCCAGAACTTCCACCAACATCACCTGGATGAATGGTTGTCCTCCACCGTGCGTTTCTCGAGAAACTTTTTACCGCGCACGACCTCTCTGTGGAATCAATTAAAAGCGGAGGTATTTCCGATCCGGTATGACATGGCAACCTTCAAGAAGCGAGCCTATTCCTTTCTTAAAGGCCGGCAACGCACTTGCGACTCCTCCGGTGTTGCGAGTGTACATGGGCGGCGGTGATCACTTACCATCAGGTGACCCACATGCTCGTTTGCCTCCCTGTTCTATAAAAAAAAAAAAAAAAAAAAAATTTATCCATGAAGCGTTTGCTACTTCACCGGGCATAAAGGCGACCAGAGCTCCAGCCTTAATAAATGGTTTAAAAACTACAAACTAAGCAACCTGCGCAAGAAGGCGTATTTTTGAATTTTAGGGAAGTTTCGTGCAACTGTTGTTCTACTTTACAATTAGCGGGCCTCTTGGACTTCGGGTCTGCGAGGGCATCAGATGGTTCTTTGCAAGCTAAAGGGCGGGAGGACGAGGGGAAAGCTTATGTCTAGCAGCTTAAGTGCTGATGATTATTATAAAAATGGGGCGCATGTTAAAACAATTAAATATTCTTAACAACTTCAAATTCCTTACATGTTCATAATTATATACTCAATATATTTTTCTTATGACACATATTAAAAACACGAAATTATATATACAATTTATCAAATATCATTGTTCTAACTAATGAAAATATTTTTTTTTACACGCACGACATTTTCAATTTTGTACGCCCACTTTAATTTATTTCTCGACATGCGATTCTCGTTCTAAAAGTATAAATGATTATAACACATAATTGCTTACACGCTTTACAAATTGGGCAGGTTACGTCAAATATATCAGGAGAAATAACAGCAAAAATAGGCTATAAACATGAAAACATGTAGTTTGATGGTCGAATATTATTTTCATCAACGTGTATACACCATAATATGTGAGTCGTTGCTAAGGACGACTTGCTATCAGCATTTCTATTAATACGTACTTTTTAAATTTTAAACTGGTATACCTACCTATGGTATACCTGACAATATGTCTTATCATTATCATCATCAGCCCGTATAACGTCCACTGCTGATCATGGGCCCATTCCTTGGTATACGATTATTATAGATGATGTTATAATAATCGGGACCAACGGCTTTCCGAGGCACGGAGGGTAGACCCTCAACCAACCAGACCCGGAAAGAAATCTTAGAATTTACACAAAGATTTCCTGTCTGGAGTGGGGATCTAACCCACGACCTTCGAGATTTAAAGCGAGCCAAATACCACTACGCTACGGATGTTGTCAATATATATGTCTTATACTATATATAAATTTACCTACACATAGTAGGTATATTTATAAAGTATTTTTTAAAGGATCCGACCAATCATTTCAGGCAAACCTTAGCAAGCTAGGGTCGTTGAAGGATATTGCCGCTTGGCTGGGAATTGGTAATCGCAGTAAGATGAGAGTATCTTTGAGCTGATAGTTGCTGCTGCCCATTCATCAGATGTATGTCCCGTAGCCACCTCGTACGACGCACAAAGGAAGATTCTAATATATTTTCTTTAAAAAAAATGCGGTACAAACCAGTGTAAAATCTGTATATATAAAAATTTATCCCTATTGCCCTTGGTCATCAAGGGTGACCGGCTGGACCGATTTCGCTAATTCTTTCTTTGTTGTGATTGTTAGAGTCAGGAGAAGGTTCTTATGAAAGAAAAAAATAAGAAAATTAGTCGAAAAATTTGAAAATTTAAGAAAATTTCACTGCAATATTATGTTTGTGATGAATTGACATTACTCACGTTGTCATGTCATGGTCCGCCTAAATAAGACAATTGTTCTTAATATAATTTAATATAGACAGAACGTTGGACACAATATAGTAAAATAATAAAGTTAACCTTAAAATTATTATTTATACTATTTGCAAGTGCCTGTAATAGGTTTACATAAATAAAAATGTTTTTTTTTTTACTTTCAGTTTTTTGAAATAACTGTCAACGATCTAAAGAAAGCCACATGATTTGTGAGTGTCATAGACTGTATTTTAAGACAAAATTCCCATGGGAACGGGATCTACGCGGGGGAAACCGCGCGGGGGCAGCTAGTTAGCAATAAAACTGGCCTCACAGTAGGTACCAATAACGATATCAAACATAAAACTAAACTATTCATTAAGTATTCCGCAGTCAAAGCTAATACCCACACGCGTTCTAGTTCTACGTTATTTTTTCAACAATATAAGCTCCCGTTTTTCAAGTTATATTAAACTAAATAAAAGCCTGTATTTCGAGCAGTCTGTTCACGAATACGAAGTAGGTCAGCACTGAAAACTTTAGGCTATGTTGATGATGGCCTTAGGTTATTACTGAAAATATGTCTTATTGTTATGGACATAAAGTTTACAATAGCTTTTTAAAGAAGAGTAACTATAGTTTGTATTGTAAAGCGCGTTGAAATGTATTCATTTAAAATTTACCCTTATGAAGTGAGAATATCAGTATCAAATTAGACTGTTCCTTAAACTGACTTCCAAAAATGTTCGTTGCAATTGTGAGGGATATATTTTGTACTTTTTCTTTTAACACTCAAAAGCACAATGATGAAGACAATGTTGAAAATAAATTAATCTAAGTGATAAATTTTAATTAAGCCATAAAATCGACGTTCCGAGATTTAATATCTGATCTAAGCTACATTGTGAGTACATAGTAGAGATGCACTTAAATACAGAGAAGGTTCTAGTAGGTAACTGACAGAACCATAGTTACTGTCGACAGAGCGACTATCATTCAGCGATTACATCACCAGCGATCGCCTTAAGCTGAGGTCTTAGCTCCGCATGTCTCTTACGCAAGGATCTTGGTTTGTAGATTTTAAAACATTTGATAAGGTCCTACTCGCATTTAAGCCTAGCGAAGTAGCATTAAAATTATGGATTTTTTTGTCCGTAATAACAAAGAATTAAAAATAACGAATGTATTACGATAATATATAATCGCTAAATTTTAACAAAAGAATAGAGCATATATTTTTTTATATTAATAAATGATTATTGATTACCTTATCTATTTTTTAACGTTTATACTTCCATTATACGCGCAAAATAGCGTATACAAAGTTATATTTTTTATGACCAATGCTCTTTCCAATTGATGACATGAAGTATTAATAACAACTGTTACATTAATTAACGCTAAATTCGCTAATGAAACTAAAAATAAATAAAATACTGCTTGATGAAAACAACAAACGCGATAACATAGAATAATTTGGACAACAGTGCTGTAGGCCGATTGGTTACGTAAATGTAACCGAAATCTTGCTTGTTGGTAACCAAGTCACGTGCATTCAACGCTCGATCGTTACCAATATTTACGCCCGCGTTTATTTTTTATTAAAACTTATTTTTATTAGAGCTTATTTTTATTCACGAGGGCCTTTTTACTTGTAAACGTATTAAGTGACGTTCTTTTGTGTGTTTTGTGGTTTTATAACTGGATTTATGGATTATTTATTTGGTTACTAATATTATTACTTCATTATTATTTATTTTTGTATTGTGTTTGTAATATTTATTTACATTACATAATGACTAATTGGAGTTTGCATTATAGGTGTGAAAAGAGAAGACAGGGTGCGAAACACTACGCTGCGGTCCAAAGCTGTTATAATAGATTTTGGCAGGAAAGCTGCTAGGCTGAAATGGGATTGGGCAGGTCACGCATGCAAGAGGACCGCTCGGCAAAGATCTATAACTATGAACACAATGGGTGCCGGGAGATGGACGGCGACGCCGAGACCGGCCCAGAAAAAGGTGGTGAGACGACCTAGACGACCATGAGGGCTGATTCGAAGCGGCCCAGGAAAAGAGTTCCTGGAAGGAATTGGTGGAGGCCTTTGCTCAGCAGTGGAACAGCACAAGATAAGGGAAAAAAAGGTTTTTTGACTAGTATATGATAAGTGCTGAATGAATATAATTTATTTATTAGCTAAGTTACGCTATCATTTATGAAAATCAAACATGAAGCTAAAACAACAACGATTCTTTTCCAATTTCCGCGACTATGTGCAATTAAAACACTCAAAAGCACCATAGCTTAATGTGGCCTATTACACCATAGCGAAGGAAATGAGCGGTGTAGATAATTACCTACCCCCAAAAGGGCGTAAGTAGCAACCTAATAAAAAAACAAAATAAAAATGAATTAATTTATAAACAAGGTAACACTTATAGCACTTATTCATATTTTAAAAGGCAAATGCAAAATAATATTTTGGTTTTCATGGATGCAATATGCCGTGTGGTTTCCGGCTTTGAATAGACCACCCCATGTCCTCCCATGGGTGTCGTAAAAGGCGACTAAGGGACATATGGCTGATGGATGGGCAGCAGCATCTATAAGCTCAAGGTTTACTGCGATCACCAATCCGTCTGCCAAGCGTGGTGATTATGGCAAAATCCCTCTACGATCCTGACTTGCCAAGGTCTGTTAAGAGGAGGCCCATGTTCAGCAGTGGACGTCAACGGGCTGTTGATGATGATGATGATGATGAATATTGCTTTATTTGTTATATAGTTAACATTTTTTTACAATAATTCTTAAGACATCCGTAGTTAGTGCCAGATACAACATCACATTTTAGATTTGTTTTAAAGGATTAAGCTATTTTAAGGCTCTAATGAATAAAATATTTTATGATGAGTTGTAGAAGTAGGTTATGCTACTTTATTTATTCGGAGAAGCGTAATGATATTAGTTATGTGAATGCGAACGTGAGCACTGAGCTCACCCCTCCATCACGTACTACCCCGTCACCGTTGCGCATGTGAAACATGCTCAAGAAACGCGCACGCCCTATAAGGAGTCAGCATTATTTTAGTGTTCTAAGGTATGCATTTTACATGACTGAAGAAAGTTGTAAGTTAAACGTTTTGTGCAATTATATCACTCGTTAAAAATTCGTTTAGTTTTCACGCATAATAAAAATGTGCGACTCGTACATAGGACATAGACATAAATTGAAGAAGACATTTGAGAGAGAATGTATGCGGCCAAGGGGCTTTAATATAGATCACGCTTCTTTCCCATAGGGGTAGGCAGAGAACGATTCCTTCCACTTGCTTCGATCTTGACATATCACTTTCGCCTCTTCTACATTAATTAATCTCATCATGCATGTCTTTCGGTATAGGGTACTTTTAACCTAGCCTTTCTTAAGAACGTCTTCGATTTGAACGTGGAACGTCCGCCTTGGTCTTCCCCTTTCAACACTTGCGTTCACATAGCTTCTTTATAAGAAAAAGCTGCTGAAATTTATTGCAATAATAAAACAATAAAAACATAATAAATATTCCTTCCAAGTTATCACTTTGCGTTAAGCTGTCACATACACCCTATATTTTTGTACTACCCATGTTTCGTTCAGGCGTTCAGTTCTACATTATTTATGGCACGAACACCTTATCGCTATTTTATTTTATAATTTGATGTTTATTATAAGAAAGTATTCACGCGATGCGATGTTCTGATTAGTCGTTGAATTTAGATGAATGAGGCTCTAATGGTAGTTGCACGTGTTTTGTTGGACACGCAAGATTTTGTAAACGCGTAGTCTACAAAATTTCATGACAAAATTTACACAATTTCAACACACAATTCACACAATTATATATAATTTACACAATTATACTGATTTTCCACCAGAGTGACGAGACGAGACGAGGAGAGAAGAGAATTGAAATCGCACTGACCCTTTTCCACTAAAAACGGAAATCGCGAGCTCGCGCGTGACCACCGCGTCGCCCGTAGGCTTGTACTATCATGACGGTATTCTTAGGTTAACACGGTAATAGGTAGCAATGAACAACAATAAGCCTCTCGCGAGAAGCGTGTTTCAGTTGCAAAGTTAATTTATACTCTACATCGGAAGCAATACGGTTCATTTTTACACAAACAAATATTTCAATTCACGCCTCGCCTCGTCTCGTCTCGCCACACTGTTTCCACCAAAGATGCGCTGGGAGAAGATTGAAAATTTGCCAAACAAATTTCAATTCTCTCCTCGCCTCGCCTCGTCTCGTCTCGCCACTCTGGTGGAAAATCAGCATTACACAATTTCACCCAAGAATTCAAGTGTCCAAATAAAGTTATTCATAAAAACTTTATTTGGGCACGATATATAGACTGTGCTACATTGTACGTTATTGATTCTACTCATTGTAAATATCATTCAGGAACAAAAAAAGTTGGGAAAAGGCAATTTTATAGTGTGATTTATAAGAGTCTTTATTTCTCTTTTATTTGTAAAATCGATTTATGTATATACCTATATGTTGAGCATGTACATTGTTACTGATAAAAATAAATACAAACTTATGATTTGAAACACAGTAGGTATATTCAGTTCAACAACCTAAATGTCTTTATTGCAAGTATCTACTAAATTTATTGATTTTGACGGTAATCACCGGTAGATACCTAATTTGATAAGGTGTAATATAGGGCACTATACTTTTTATTTTTGTATGTCTGCTCGTTTGTCCACGTGTTCCGCCTAGTGTCCAAAATGTTTGTAGCGATTTAGACGGGGCTTTCATTATTCGATATCTTGTAAAATCCTTATTTTACGGCACGAAGTCGCTATTCAAATAATATGATCTTATAATCTCGATCACTGTTAAAATTTTCATTATCATTACCATAATATTGTTATGTAGTACCTTTATCAACAAATTAATTCACAAAGCAAATTTAAACGACATTTTTATTGGAATATCTCAAAAACAAATCATCTCAAGTTTTTTTAATCTGCCTCAAATCTGATCACCGGGTAATGGGATTACATAAAACTGCCATAACTCATCAAGTTTCTTGTAAAAGAAATCGAATTTAGTGAAGGCCTTTAGGGTGATTTTAAAATAATTATGAACCACCCCCTTTTATACACAAAAAGGGGTGGTTCGACTACCGATATCTGGTAAAGGCTAAGGCTGCGGCCACAAACTGTGCGTCTTGCGGGATGGCGGCGTCCGCGGCACGGGGTGAAACTTACCCGCCCATGAAACTAGAGCAGTCAGTTATGTACAAAGTATTGTTTTTGTATTTGGACAGGCTTATGTAATTCGCCAGGGGGCTTTTGCTACTTTATCGAGGAAAGCGAGCAGAGCTCCAACCTAAATAAATTTTGAAAAACTACAAACTAAGCAATCTGCGCAAGAGGGCGTGCCCTGTGAGACTTGAACCTTGGTTCAGGGCGGTAGCTGGTGGAGGAATTTAGGAATTCAGACGTTTAGTTTTTTAGGGGAGTTTTGTCACTCTACGTTACAGTTCATTGGGACATAGGGGTCTACGAGGACATCGGAAGGGACTAAGTATTATGTTGCGAGAGTTTGCACTACGTAAATGTAGGTGACCTAGTACTATTCAACTGGTGTATTTCGTTATTTTGGCGCTTGTTGTGTCGCGACCGTCGTCGCCCCGCAGAGCCGAAAGTTCGTAGTCGCGACGTAACGACTATAAATTTTGAAATTGAATTTTGCAAGTTTACAAGACGTTTTGAAGAATTTTGTAAGCGAAGCACGATTTGTATTGGAACTTTTAGAAATTTGATTTTATCTAAACTCGGACTCTTTTTGTCATTCTTAATTTCGTTATTGAGATTAAAATATTATTTATTTCGCCATTTTTATAAATTTTGCTTGGAGCAACTAGGTTTGGCTTTAGGTACATATTCGTTTTATTTTAAAACTAGCAACCCTTGAATAACTATATCTATTTAAAAAAAATCACACCTAAATTTGTTGCGTTATTTGAAAGATTTACGCATACAAAGGGACAGTCGGGAATTCATTTTGTTTTACACTTTGAATTGATTACATCTCAAGTTTTTCACTTAAAAATAAAATCATTCAGGCTGATGAGACGTGACGGAAGGAGAAACAGCAAAACTACGTTGCTTTATATAATTATATTAGAACCTACCTATAAGCCACGCGGCTCTTTAATATTACTGCCGTTATTACCATAATACATTTTGTCTTTTTTTAAGTTTAAGTATTTTTCATGACCAACAGTTTATCATAGTAAAATTTATAATTTTACTTAAATGGCGGCATAACGACTCCGGTTAAATCAATTTTGGTACTTGCAATTCATTGTAACAACATGTATAGTCAACCAAGGAGGTAGGTTTACACATTGTGAAACGCATTATAAAAGTATGAGAAGAATTGACTGTTATTTGTACTTGTAGGTACAGCTAGCAGCGAACTCTTCCCCCATGACCCGGGTATTGTTCTTACATACACACATTTATTAACATTCATTGACACAAAAGGCGTAAACGTAATCGTCTTATCGTTCTGGTTGTAATCCTGAGATATAAAATACACATCAAAAAAGTTAAAAATTACCTACTTTATAACAAGCTATTTCAGACTTGGCGCGAGGGGAAGGCTCTCACTTTCCTCCCACTCCTTTAATTATCTCTCAAAATTTGTTATTTCTTTAAATCCCATCTGCGATGTCTGATAATGGTGGTCAATATACCAAAATAACTCTACCTACCTCAATCATTGTTTACAACTAAAATATTAATCAGTTTAAGCTTTTGTTCGAGAACAAATCCTGACATTTTAATCGTTATTTTATACTCGTAGGGAAGTACTGCTCAAATAAACACCTACATAGCATTATAAAGTACAAGTAAAGTAATCGAGGTTGGAGGTAACAGATCTATCGCAGAGGATCCCAAAGTTTTTTCTTGTAGACCCCTTTAAGCCCTTGTTGTTTTTGTGGACCCCCTGCTGCCATATTTCTTCATTTAACATTCGATCACCATGACCCCGGACAATAAATCGTTATGTAAATTCTAAAATTGCTTTCCGGGTCTGGTTGGTGGAGGAACTACCCGACGTGCCTCGGTGAGCAGATTAAGCCGGTTCTGTATGTTATAACAAGCATATACCAGGGAACAGGCAACAGCTTTTTCTTGTGTGATACAACATAATACTGCGGTCACCAACCAGCCCGCCTGTGTTGACTATGGCAAAATACTCCCTCGAGAGGAGGTCCATGTTTAGCAGTGGAAATTATACAGGCTGATGATGATGATAATGATTACAAACATTGCAACTTGTAAACCCCCTTATTCCTACCAATATAGACCCGTGTCGAGGTACTCGTAGGTATCTGAAGTATCGATATCACTTTGAGGTAATTTGAACTACTTTGAGAATCACAGGTTAATCGCCTACATGCACATATATCTTATTTATTGATAGATGGTATTGTGTTTAAATTTGATTTGATAACTTTTATTATACCTATATAAGGCTACCCACGATACACTGCCCCGAAGGAATATCTTCACAAAATATAGTCTATTATTTATGGATTGTTATGATGAAATAGAATCAGTTTTGAGTTAATTTGTTTTAGGATTAAAATCTGTTAGTATTTAATAATATATTATTTTCCGGTTGAGCTATTCTTTTTTTTTATTGAGTCTACAATAATTCCACATTTGGGAAATCCTTGTATCACGGGGGACTTTACAATTAATTTACGGACACAAACCATATTAGGACTAAGATCAACTATACCTAGTTCATACAAAGAGTTATCTCGATCCAACCCAGACCACCAGATCTCAGAAGCAAACAATTCTGGAAACGGAATTCGTTCCTACAACCCAGATGATATCGTATTGTAAGGCCCCAGAGCTCATTTTGCATTGCTCATGTTAATTTATCATGAGGGTAACTGTTATTAGAAAAAAACACTTTTTTGTCTATTTAATGTTACGTTTAGTTTTTAATGCTGTTGGGAAATCGTCCTGCCAATTATTACCAACGAATAAAAAATCACGCTTTAAAAACGATTATTATTTATATTAACAATAATACAATTTGCAACGCGAAAATAAATTAACAAGCTATACAAAAAACTCTAAACTGAGTTTGACATCGTTACGTCAAGTTCACGACCCGAAACACACTGGCCTCAAAGTTTTCAGACATTTTAATTTTATCGTTACAAACTCCATAATGGTGTTACGTGAAAATTTTGAGTGCCTTCTGATTGTAATAGAAATTGTAGGTATATGCAATAAAACACGGAGTACAGAGTAATAAAGAAAATTAGTTACAACTTTTCCTTTTTTCGATTCAACAGTGCAAACTTTTACAATGGTTGCCATGTTCTTTTTTTTTGTTTGAACTTAGAACACCTTGTAACCAATTTGCCGGAATTGGGGGATGAACCCCTAAAGTTAGCAAATTGGAGTTAAAAGAAAATGTTCCTTAATGTGACCTTTTGTTATTTTTATATTGTTTTAGAAGAATTACTCGTTAGAAATCTTTAACTCTTTCTTGCAATTTATTTGACAGAAAGAATTTAAGAAGCCATGAAACAACCTTATTTGTCACTCTCTTTTACCTCGCTTGCGATCTCGCTATTTATTATCATTACCAAATATTAATACTATTATTAGACCAAAGAAATACACATACTTCCAAAATGAAGCTTTAAAGCAAGCAATAGATTTAATTTTATGATTGACTTCTTCGAAAGACAGTGATCTCGAACTCCAATTCAATAACAATATCACTGAGTTAAATATTTAATTCTTTGTGAACTATTTTTTGCTAACGACTTGTAATTTTTTTGTGATTGTCATTCAGATCATATGTACCTATTGTACAATGAATTTAAATGACGTAATCTGACATTATGTGTACAAGTACTAGGTAGGAGAGAGTTGAAACACACATGTTATGAATTTATCATCATCAGCCCGTACAACGTCCACTGCTGAACATGGGCTTACCGCGGGAGGGTAATTTCATATGTATCACACAAGGACACGCTGCTGCCCGTTCCTTGATATACGATTATTAAAGATGATGTTATAACAATCGGAACCAACGGCTTAACGTGCTTTCGGAGGCACGGAGGGTTGTCCCTCAACCAACCAAACCCGCAAGGAAAACTAAGAATCTACACAAAGACATCCTGTCCGGCGTGGGGATCTCCGAGATTTAAAGCGAGCTAAATACGGCTACGCTACGGAGGTTGTTATGAATTGATCGAGCATAATTATTCGATGCCAAATTGACAGACATGATAATATAGTTATACAGAAACTGTTAGGTAACTACAAAACCTAATATAGAAAAATGTACCTTCTATAATTTTGTCTTTTTATAACGTTAAAACATCTCATAATTGAACCGATTGACTAATTAAACCTAAACCTCAAGTGAAATTAAGAAATATACTTAGGTTTACGTCCACTGCTGAACATGGGTCACTTCATTAATAGACCTTGGTAAACCAGGGTCATTGAGGGATATTGCCTTAATATTTTTTATTTATTCATTAACAATTATTGAAGACGCATAATTTAAATTTGGAGTAAATCGAAGTTAAAGTTACACTTTTATTTTTTGAGATAAGTCGCTACAAAACTAATGTTTGTATTAAACTAACTAACTAACTAACCTTAAACTATGATACCAAGTTGTGTAAATAACCTGAAATATTAATGGTATGAAAGCAACCAAACAAATTTATATTTTTTGTTTAATTAAAAAAAAAAAACTTGAAACCTTATTTCATAAACAAAAGTAAACTTTTCTGCAAGTTTAGATATTGAAAATGAGGTGCTAGGATGAATGTAGTTGTCTCGTAAAGCCTTAAATGGACGATTTAAGATCTGTAGTCGTACTGTATTGACATATCACCTTCATCTATGCAAAAAAACACAAAAACTCGAAAATGCGACATATCACCAGACCTTCATCCACTCACGTCTTAAATTATTACATTGTGTTTGATCATATTTAGCAAGTATGTTATCACCACGCTTGGTAGGTGGATTTGCGATCGCAGTAAGATGGGAGTATCTTTGAGCTGAAAGATGCTGCTGCCCATCCATCAAGTATATATTCTCGCCTCCTGCGTCACCCACAGGATTGGGGGGTTTACTCTTATCCGGAAACCACATGACATGGAACAAATAAAAATAATTAAATTTTCTTGTAATTAATGTCTTAAAAAAAAGGTGCTATAAGGATAAGCTAAAGGATAAACACAACCTTCGTGATGTGGTGTATAAGTTTCGCTTTAAGACAAAGGTGTAGTGCAATATTCAATTATGTTATACCTACATGGTGTGGCATATTTTGTTTACTAAACATTATTCTATCCATACAATATATAATACTAGCTGCGCCCCGCGGTTTACCCGCGTCACTCTGCTCCATTGAGTCGGAGCGTGATATTTTAATCCAGCTTATAAACTATCCACGTGCAAACTTTCAGCCAAATCCATTTAGTAGTTTTTGCGTGAAGGAGTAACAAACATCCATCCATCCATCCATACATACAAACTTTCCCCTTTATAATATTTGTAAGGATTTACACCATGAGAAGCATAAGAGGTTAACGTAAAAACAGACAGCAAAAAATCTATCGCCCATTTTTAATATCTTTAATAATATAATGAATCATTGGACATTTCCTGTAAATAATTATTCTAATAGTTTTATATAAAATTCTGACTAGTTAATTAACTCGTTTTTAATTAGGATTTCTGCTTAATAATATGTTATCATCATCTTTATGAGTAATTTATTACATTTTCGCAAATTAATATGAAAATATATATATTTTTAATTTAGATCAAGCTTATGTCAAACCATAATTAAGATGTTCTAATCTATTTTTTAATTATTTTGAATGGCTCCGACAGATACTTGTGATTAAAAATCTATGTCACTAATTTAGATTAATTTATAAAGATTAGGATTAATTTAATTTAAATATCAAATGTGCCATAACCTTAAGAGACGAAATTTAATATCTATACTAGTAGCACCCCCCGGTTTTACTCGCGTTGGGATATTACTCAGCTCTGGTGGGTCATAGCGTGATGTTTTGTAGCCTTTATCTAAATCTAAATAAACTATCCCCGAACAAGTAACAGTTTTTGCGTAAAAGAGTAACAAACATACATACATCCATATTTTATGAACTAACTTTCCATTTTATAATCTTCTGTCACTTCAATTTACGTCCACAGCTGAACATATGCCTCAACTTAGTAGACCTTGACTAGCCAGGGTCGTTGAGGGATACCCGACACCCGCCAACGGCGGATCGAAGGAGTGTCCGGGGGGTTTTAGTGGTGTAGGGTCCTCTCCTCGTGGTATGAGTTAGCATACCACGCTATGGAGAGGGCGAGTCTCACATATCCCACCGCCAGCGCGCGGATACGCTGCAGCGGCGGTGGGAAAGCGAAAACACATTTCCCCGCGAAAAAAAAAAATGTAAATCTGACAAACCATTATTTCAAATTACCATTTCATGCTAGACTCTATCGGCTGCAAAAACCTCTTTCTGTCTTCCACCATTTTATTAAAGAGATTAAATAACAAATCTAAAATTTAATTAAATTAACACAAAATATCTTACCAAGTATTATTATAGGTAAGTTAGACAACTAAACTCAAACCTCCCGTAATAATAGTAGTCTAAAATGGATTCTTAGTCTTACATATTAAGGTGCATTATTGACATTAACACTTGATTTTCACAGATGCACCTGAAAGCCTTCCTAAGAGCCATGTCAGCTATGAACTGCATCTGCTTAAGGCGATGTCTGTTAACTTCGATATATCTAACTTGTAAATGTGTGCTTTAGAATGTTCGTAACTAAGTTAACTTTAAGTTATTTAACTGAGAATACCTGGAAGGAATTGGGGGAGGCTTTTGCTCAGCAGTGGGACAGTACAGGCTAAGGAAAAACTGAGTTTTGTTTCAACTACTTTTCTATAAATAAATAACTCTATATAGGGTGACTGGTAATAAGTGACCGATACCTAAACACATGATTGTGCTCATGATAACAAACAACTTTTACTATGGCACCAAACCTGAAATCGCGAAAAACAAATCAGCTGCTCCCTACCATGTTGACGAGTTATATGAACATGAATGTATGGAACATCTGATTTATTTTCGCGATTTCAGGTTTGGTGCCATAGTAAAAGTTGTTTGTTATCATGAGCACAGTCATGTGTTTAGGTATCGGTCACTAATTACCAGTCACCCTATATAAATGACATTCACAGTCTGGCACACTGCTGGACAAAAACTCACTTCGTCAGGCTTTTAAGATTTTAGACTTCTGTAACGCAGCAGTAAGTCTCAATGGACCTGTTAGGTTGTATCCTCGCGCCGGACAATAAAACTTTGTGTAAACTGTAATCTAATCAATTTTCTTTCCGAGTCTTCTGTCGTAACAGTCGTTTAGTGGAGGTGACCGCAGTATCCAGCGTAACCGATGAAGACGGCTAGTCACGACCCTTAGCAGTGAGGGAACTATTAGAAAGAGAGAAATAGAGAACGCAGTTTTTTTATTTTTGTTTATGGGCGGACATATGTAGTTAGCCACGAGGCTTTTGCTACTACACCGGACATAAAGGCGAGCGGAGCTCCAGCCTTAATAAATTGACCGCAGTATTATGTCGCAACACACAGGGAAACGTTACAGCCCGTTCCTTGGTATACATACAATAACAGCGTTAGCAGTTAAAGAACTGCTAATATAAAGATATTTAAAATGTTTTTTTATTTAACATATACCTAACTAAAGTTCTTTTTAAACTTAATTCTTAAACGTATCAGTATTCCATACTTGCTTCGCATTTAAACGTAAAAAGCAAAGTGACTTATAAATAATTTGATCAATATTTTACTCAACGAGACTCCCTCTTAACCAGTTTACTTCAATACCATAGAATAATGTAAATGTAGAATTGACAGTTATATTAATTTCTATACATTTAAGTGACAGATTCGTAATCTTATATTTATAACATTGATCAAGCCGGATATTTTGTCTTATTTTAACATTAATCCAACAAAAATTTAAACACTTCAGAAGTATTTGGCCGTAAGTGACAGTTTATATAAAGATACACCGGACCTTATGCTTCCGAAAAAAATATTAGTCATAAACAACATCATAAATGACTCATAATAATATAATTATATGATGAGTAATTTTTATATTCCAACGAGCTTATTTTGTTATAAAATATTTTGATTCAGCCAAATAAAATGACTAAGGACATTAAAATGAATGTATTGACAAGCTGTTTATCGAATCGCGTAGTTTCACCCCCATGATTCCTGTTTTCAAGGGCCTATTTTATTAAAATACTATGCCTAAATGACGTGTTTCTATAATAATAGTGTGTTTGTATTCATTACAAACAAAACTACGCATTATCTCTCATTCTAATATTAGTAGTCCTATCTAATATTAATAAAAAAATAAAAATAATCGATGCTCCCGCCGGCGAGTTCTGGCTTACTTACTATACAACGCTACTACTATTACTACAGATGATGTTATATAATAATCGGTTCGAACGGCTTATTGTGCTGTCCGAGGCACGGAGGTTAGTCCCTCAGCAAACGTTTAATATTACACAAAGCTTCCTTAAGTACGTTATTGCACTTTAATAACTAAATTAAAGTCAATTCTGTACGTTATCTGTTCTGTAACATCTTCAAGATTGACATAATATAATAAGAGCGGCACTCTCCGAGGATTTGAGATGCAAAGCCTTTTGTAGTGCTGCAGAAAGTTCAGTGGATTTAATGTTAGGAATCCGGAGGGCAGACTTGTCCGACTGGAGTTATACCATCATGTAATTGGATTACACTGATCTTACTATTATACCTACCTGCTTACCGTCGTGATGTAAGGAAAATTTTGTTTTCCTCTTCGTTGGAAGAGTGGATGAATTGGATGAATGTGGGTGGATGTTGTTCCACCCACATTCATATTCAGCACTTTTATTGTCACATGCAGGTCTTTTTATAGGGGGCCACTGTAAGTATGGCCCAGAAGATCCCGCGGTGCCATAATAGCCGCGGGTGCCGTCGGGGGGCCGGATTGCTTATGTGTACCGGCCCCCGCCAGCGGCGGATCGAAGGAGTGTCCGGGGGTTTTTAGTGGTGTAGGGTCCTTTCCTCGTGGAGAGGGCGAGTTCCACATATCCCCCCGCCAGCGCGCGAATACGCTGCAGCGGCGCAGCGGTGGTGGGAATGCGTAAATGCATTTCCCCCCGGACAACATCAAAATAACAACCCTTAGGTTACAATTAACAATATATCATAAATTTCTTACGGGGACGGGAGTTACGCATATATAACTCTAACTAACCACACAATTAAATTCAGAGCATCATCAAATATTAAAAACACCTTCTATAATTAACATACATGGAAAATAAGTGTAAATATTAAACACCTCGCAACAACAAGACATGTAATACACTATAAAATTGTTTTGAACACATAATCATTACTTATTCAGTGTAAAACGATGGGCTATCTTTACTTTAATGGTCAGTTATTATCAACTTCTTATTGCTAATATCCTTGCGAGTTCGTGTTAAATTTGAATAAATATTGTTTTAACTTGTACTACTGGTTCGTCGAGTATTCTGTGGAACCAATTATTTTTTAAAGTTTATTTTGTTTCAAAAAGCTTGTTTGATGCTATGTGAACGACGGAACTATGCGTAGGATAATAAGATAAAGTTTTATTCTTTGAGAATAAGATCAACAGTAGCGTTTCTACACAACCAAATTGCAGCATCAACAGAAATAAAATCTCAAAAAATGAACAGTATTATGGATTTAAAACCAATATCTGGAATTCTAGTATGCACATTTAATACACGACAGCCTTCGTAGCGTAGCAGTATTTGGCTCGCTTTAAATCTCGGAGTTCGTGGGTTCCGTGCCCACGCCGAACAGGAAATCTTTGTGTAAATTCTAATATTTCTTTCCCGGTCTGTTTGGTTGAGGGACTACCCTCCGTGCCTCGGAAAGCACGATAATCCGATTGTAATAACATTATCTATTATAATCTTATATCAAGGAACGGGCTGCACCGTTTCCTGGTGTGGTTCAAAATAATACTGCGGTCACCAACGCACTTGCTAAGCGTAGTGACTATGGCAAATACCCGCTTGGAGACTTTGGGAGCCAAATTAAAAACCTCGCAGCAGACCTTATTAATACGGCACGTTCACCGTGCGCTGGTATATTCTTTGCACAGCCAATAAGCACTGCCATTTAACGAGACAATGCTGCCAGCATTCTGGTAACGTTGCCAAGTAGCTTAGCTTCAGTTTAAATGAACTACTTGTACATAACATAATTCTGTCAAACATTAAGTAGACTTACTTTCGTATTCAAGAACAACAATTGGCACTTTTTTAATTTAAGACCAGATATGACCTGATGCAAAGTAGCAGAGAATCCCAAATATGCCAGCCAGATCCAGCTGGTACCACTTTTAAACCACTTCATGCACAACTCTTGAACAATAGTGGCGATCGATGGATAGGACTTGTGAGAGGTCAAAATCTATCCAATAATCAATGCTGGGTTGTGACACTTGTCGATGCTTGAAGTAGAAATAATAAAAGTAAATTTAGTCATATTAATAAGGAGTTTAAGAAAAACCCAATAGATTCTAAGACTCCTGATGTTCCAATCTAACAATTGAACATTGAAATCCTATAGACTATAGAGAACTCCATTGATATGCAACCAATTACCATATTTATGTCAGCAACGCTTCCAATAACGACCAGTTTTATCTCGTTACTTAAAATAATGCATACCAATAATGATAGTGTAAAACAATAACCATTAAGGCAACACTTAAATTACCTTAAGTTAGGTAGGCCATAAATTCATGAATCGTTTAACTTAGAGCAGACCATGCAATCATTCTCACTAAGCCCTCAAGCTGATAATATTGAACCGCATTTTATAGTAAACAGTTTTACTTTAGACAAAATCATAGATTTCTTGCGTAAATTTACACCTTAGGCAAAACTAGTTGCTGTAGTGCTAACATTAAGGTGTTGCGAAAGGATAAAACTTGCAAAAGACGTAATTCGATTTTACTAAAATTGTTATTAGTTTTCATGGCACCACTTAGCTTAGTGATACGGCCGCAAATCCTGTTCCATGAAACATTTAAATGTTTAATGAAAGATCTATTTTGTACCTCGGAAGGTAACGGGCAACAGGTTTTCCTGTGTTTGATTTGCTGATTTAATTGAGATTGCTTATTATAACATTTTCATTTTCAAAATAAAAAAATAGATCTCCAGCATGATTTGAATCTGCAGTCTTAGTTAGTCTCTAATACCTTGGACTATTTAGCCACGGTAAATGTTAAAAAACCGGTCAAGTGCGAGTTGGACTCGCGCACCGTTATTAATATCGAGCAAATAAAAGGCAATATCAAAGTTAGTTGTATGGGAGCCCCCCTTAAATATATATTTTAATTTTAATTTTTGTTATAGCAGGAACTGAAATACATTATTTCAACTGTCTAGCTATCGCAGTTCTTGAGATACAGCCTGATGACAGACAGACAAACTGACAGCGAAGTCTTTGTTATAGGGTCCCGTTTTTACCCTTCGGATACGGAACCCTAAAAAGCGACAAACTATGTCGCCTTGCATCAGTACCGACATTTTGAATTGAATTGCTTATCACTCGTTATTGGCTCGTTGTCAATTACAGCTACTAATTCAGTAGTTTCGTTATCTAGCAGTGCGTCATTTTTTGACGTTTAAGATTAGGGGACGATTTTGATACCAAATCCGCTATCAAACTGCCACGGCAATACACATAGTTAGCCAGTGGCTATTTAAACTTATCATTATTTTTTTATGTTTCTATGAGTAACCTTATTTTATTACTGTCTCGTTTTAAATTGAGTATGCGTTTATCATTACTGTAAAATGTCAAAAAGTAAATTCAGTTTACTATAGTCACCAACGTGCCTTACATGTGATTGTCGATTGAGTCGTAGAGACACCAGTTAGTACAGACTGATGAACAAAAATAGAACCTGTTTATACGATTACCTAAACTCGTCGCATTATATAAATAAGCTGTGAACATAATGCATCGTCGTTACAATTAATGTTCTTAACAAAAGATTAACTGCCCACAGAAAACCTACGCATACACGATATTTTAACGAAACATTTGTCAAAAGGGATTGTCACTTAAGAATTTTAAACGCGTTGCCAACTAATAATTACTGACAGATTGACTAAATTCTTTCCGGTTTAAAAAATGCGTGTGTTTATAAATTGTTGAAAAATAACCGGTAAGAGACGAACAAAAGAGGTCGCTGACATAGCTTACTAAGCTTAAATGGCAATGGACAGGTCACATAGCCCTGAAGGTTGATGGGACAGAAAGATTCACGAGCGGAAACTGCCTGACCGCCTGCACGATGGTCCGACGACCTAAGAAACGTCGCAGAGAGCCAGTGGATGCAGGCCGCTAGCAATCGTTGTCACTAGAAATCGATGAAGAAAGCCAAGGTTCAGCAGAGGACGCCAAAAGGTTGATATGATGATGATGATGATTACAATGTTATTTTATAAAGCAAAGGTACATTACTCCTGTTACGTTACAGGCTCAGAAGAGCCCGTGCCAGTCAGACTATGGCACCGCCAGAGGTTACCCGATATGATGCTTATTCAGTACCCGGTACTTTGCCAAATGGTGAGATAGGAGCACCCGGTGGGTTTATGTAGATAGGTAAAACTAGCGTAGATAATATTATATGATAAGTGGGGAACACCGTCGCTGTCACTATAATCACCGCGATGGTAGAGGAAGTGCGTAATCCATTTCCTCCGAGATATCAAAAAGGAGGATTATGACTGGCATTATCCTCGACAAAAATAATCTTTGGTCATACTATTATGACTAGAATAATCAATGGCAAACGGACGGACCGAGAATATTATCTTAAGATTGTAATATTTGCTGCTACCTACTGATATATGAATAAAAATGTTGTACCCCTTTTTAAGAAAACTGCTCGGACTGAGAAATTTGAAAACTTATAGTTTATATAGAGAAGGAATGCTAATTTCATAAGAATGCACTTTTTTAAATTTAATAATCGCCTCATCGCCAACTAATAAAGTTTTTTTACGTTGCGTTTTTTTTTTATCTCGAAAACTTCTTAATGCCAAAGGCTTTTTCTACCTGTCAACGATTGGGTGATGCAGAGAAATACATGGTAGATGCACTTTCTGTGGAGAATAGTACTATGATATTCAATATTATTAAGTAGGCATATAAAACTTTTTTTTATACATATAATAATCTTATCTTTATTTTATATAATTAAAGAAGTATATACTTTACTACTTATACACAGTAAAAGCATATGTAAATACTTAGTGTTGGAAAAAATCATTATTGAAAAGTATAAAAGTTATTAAACAACTACGACAGAATAAATACAAATTGGAATCGGAACCGGAATCGAGCCCACGTTCTCCGAGATATAAGGCAAGACTTATGCGGCTACGGAGGTTGATATAACACCAACACAATAATCAAGCAACATATTATTAAGCGTTGTAAAAAAACTAATTGACACACACATTTGTAATGTATTGCCGGAAATCAATTACAAATGACACCCACACACAAAACCCTAGCATATAAACGCGAAGAGTTTGTTTTTTGGCTTGAACGCGCAAACCTCAGGAATACAGGTCTCATTTAAAAAAAATATTTCAGTTACAGATAGCTGACATATCGAGGAAGGCTAAAGGCTGAAGGAATAAGCTATATTTTATTATGAACTAGCTTCCCGCGCGCGGTTTCACCCGCGTAACTCCCGTTCCCGTGGGAAATTCATAATAAAATATAGCCTATGTCCTTTCTCAGGCTCTAGACTATATCTGTACCAAATTTCATTTAAATCGCTTCAGTAGTTAAGGCGTGATTGCGTAACAGACAGACAGACAGAGTTACTTTCCCATTTATAATATTAGTAAGGATTTCTCACGGAACGGGATATACGACAACCTCCGTAGCGTAGCTGTATTTGGCTCGCTTTAAGTCTCGGAGGTCGTGGGTTCGATTCCCACGCCGGACAAGAAATCTTTGTGTAAATTCTAAGATTTCTTTCCGGGTCTGGTTGGTTGAGGGACTACCCTCCGTGCCTCGGAAAGCAAGTTAAGCCGTTGGTCCCAATGGTTATAACATCATCTATAACAAGCGTATACCAGGGAATGGGCAGCAGCGTGTCCCTGTGTATGACAACATAATACTGCGGGCACCTTATGCCCGGTGAAGTAGCAAAAGTCTCAGGGCAAACAACACACGTCCGTCCGAAAAAAAAAACTGCGGTCACCAATCCGCCTGCCAAGCGTGGTGACTATGGCCCTTCTTCGGGAGGAGGCCCATGTTCAGCAGTAGACGTTGTAAGTACGGGCTGATTATGATGATGATGGAATATACGAAGCTAGTTTAATAATATATCGTTCTAAGAACCATCACTGCCTGATTCATCATCGCCTAACATCTATATTTATAACTCCATACAATATTCAGTATGTAATGAGTTTTGCGTGCAAAAACTATTATAATTGACTCATTTCGAGAGGTATTTCTGGCTCATTGACGCTTATTAGTCGTAAAGGTCACACGTATGACAAGCCAAATGCTATTCAACTGCTTGAGTAATAGAGAAGCAATTACAATAAATATTGCGTTTTAGTACACCATTTTGGCGAATGCATAGTAAATCCGGCGTTCTTTGATTGATATACACAAGTCAGTAGGTAATGAGGATTATTTATTTCTTTACTAACATTAGTCATATTTAGAACTGGGTTTTGCCCATGACCACGAAAAGGTTGGTTTCTAAGTATTAAGTTCTATTATGATATAATGCGAAGATAATATCATATGCAAGTCGTGAAGGTGCGTATGGTATTTCTGTAGTGTAATGTATATCAATTATAAATACATTGTGTGGATCCAAAACGTAGGGCTTAACTATAAGCCTTATCAGAATCGCTCAAAGAGCTATGGAGAGTGCTATACTCGAGGTTTCTTTTCGAGATCGAATCAGGAAGAAAGGAGTTATGTAGCAGAAACCGGGTTACCTAAAGGATTAGTTCGTTAAAGTGGCAATGGGCTGGCCATATTAGCACGGAAAACAGAAGGTCGATAAGGCCGAAAAGTCCTCGAATGGAGACCGCTACTAAATGGACGGATAATCTGGTTAAGGTCGCGGGATCACGGTGAATGCGGGCCTCTTCCAACTGCAATAACTGGAGATAAATGAAGGAAGCCTATCTCTAGCAGTGGACGTCCTACGGCTGAAATGATGAAAAACTACGCAAGTCGTTTGGCGATGAACTATAATAACACACAAAAAAATAATTTATTTTGAATAAAAAAACAATGTTCCCTAAGGTTATGCATAAGAGAACTTATGCAGAAACTAAGAGAATCCAACCTCAGTTTAAGATTAACTCTTGGGGTATTAACGCAAATATATTTTCTGCCTTTATTATTTCGCTTACGTTTCAGTTAAGTTAAATAGCATGTCCTCGCATGTTTATCTAAATGTAACTATGACGATACGTGAAACTCTAAAAGTATATATTTCTGTTAAATTAGCTTCATGCTCTCCACAAAGAGATTTCAAGACCTTTATTCATATACTAATCGCATTCCACATGAATTTCAAAGTATGTAGTCTGTGTCTGTGTGTAAGTATGTCTCATAACAATACACATACCATACAGGAAACATAAAAAAATACAAACAAAACAAAAACGATCCAGAGTATCTCTCTTCAATACACTTAATGTATCAATGTTTTTAATCTACTCTCCTGTATTTCCGCAAAGTAACGCTTGATTCCATTAATTACGACGATTCACTTCCCACAAAAAAAGCCGAATCAATTTTTGACCCTATTTCTATTGAATTCCTTCGTCCACGCCACCGTTACACCAACGCTTCATGCCTTACATCAGCACAATTAATAACCCTCAGTATGTAGCGTATCTGATTGATGGATATTTATTCTTACCTCTTAATGAATGTTAGCCTTGACTTTTTGTATGCCGTAAATTATTTAGAGTATGAGAGACAATATGATGTCATTTGTAACGGTACGCAAATAGTACTAGACTATTTGTAAGTGTTGATAAGCAAAAAATTTGATCTCAATTTTTTTTTATGGCGAGTAGTAGGCACCTAATTTTTAGTAAATTTCAACTGTCTAGCTATCGCGGTTCTAGAGATACAGCCTGGTGATACACAGACAGCAAAGTTTTAGTAATAGGGTCCTTTTCCTACCCTTCGGGTACGGACTTAAACTGGGCTGGTGATGATAAGGCATTACCTCAATAAGCCTTATCATCACCAGCCCAGTTTAAGTGAACTACTGAAATGGACCTCAGCCATAATCAACATGCTTGGCTTTATTGACCGATTTAATGCTATTAACTTTTGAGAATATGAGTTTAAATTTAACCTTGTTTTTATTTCACTTTTTATTATCTATACTAATATTATAAAGAGGAAAGATTTTTATTTTTGTGTGTATGTTTGTATTGAATAAACTCAGAAACTACTGTGCCGATTTCAAACATTCTTTCACCATTGAAGCTAAATTCACCCTGAGTGACATAGGCTGTATTCAATTATGAAGTTCCCGCGGGAACGGGAGTTACGCGTGAAACCGCACGCGGGAATCTAGTTTAGAAATATATAATAAAACAATAGGGTTTTCTTGTTTTTAGGAATCTTCGTATAAAATAAAGCATATGTTACTCCTGATTAATGTATCTTTTAGTTTTAAATTTTCCGTAGTTTTTAAATCTTTTTAAAAACCTCGTTAGGTACCTCGGTAGGTGCATTTCAAATTAAGAGTCGGATTGATTGAGTATTTTGGGTCAACCACTAGTACGGTATGCTCTTCTCGTTGACCCAAAATAAAACAAAAGCACATAATGTCCCATTTCAATTTGTATAGGTATTATAAGTAAGTAATTTAGCATGATTTTCATTGTCATTGCTAATAAGAAGGACACCGGAGTTGCTATTGAGTAAGCTTTAATAGGAAGGAAGCTATGATAACTGCGAGCGTAGTGAATGCTTCGGCGACCAATTATATGCTTGTTACACATTCGAGTCCGGCTGTTGTCGACTGCTTCTATAAAGGGTAGTGACGCTAATTAGATGGATGACAAGTTTTAGGAAACGATCGTTTATTGCGCTGCCGTTATTATTATTAAGGAAGAAAATTTATTTACTTTCCCGTTTTTAGTAGTAGGTAAATATGTGGCTTGTTTGTCTTGCATTTAAAAGTAAAAGTGAAATATTTGTTTTTCGTGTCTTTATTTTATGCATATAAAAAAATAAATAAAAAATAAAAATCATTTTTATTTACGTAAACCAATTACAGGCACTTGTAAATAGTCAAACATTAATTATAAAAATTTAATTAATTATATTTGTTATTTATTTATATCTATAAAATTAATAATTTTTATATTATCATATATTTATATGTTATTATTATAATTTATTTATTTATATTGTTCTTAGCGACACAAAATGCTTGTTCTGTCTATATTATGTCAAAACAATTGTCATTATTTGGGTGGACCATGAGCATATAACGACGGACGCGCTTTAATGCTACCACCGGATCCAATGCGCCCCAACTGAGAAGATCCGGCGAAACAAACTCAGTGGGTTACTTTACTACCGGTTTCAACACGGCCCACATGAGACGGTCCGGCGAAACATACTCAAATGGACAAATACGCGGGGTTTTGGTCCAATTATTATCATTTATTTTTAGTAGGCATACACATTTATTGCCCAAACGGTTGTCTTGTTATAATTTATTTTAGTTTTACTCAATAAGATTAAATGATATTGAGACAGAACTAGCGGTATTTATAATTAAAGTACACCATGTATGAAATCAATTACAGACAGTTCACAGAATAAGATACAGTTCTAATTACAACTACTGTACTTGGCTGTATGGTCCTCAGGGAGGTAGGTGCAAGATGGTTCCGATAGCCAAACGTCTTTATCTTCAATATAATCCTGAATACTATAGTAACCTTTCGATATGAGAACAGTTTTAACATGTGTTTTAAATCTAGTATCAGGCAAGTCTGTGACATAACTAGGGAGTTTATTATAGAACCTAATACCATTTCCCATAAATGTCTTATTAGTTTTGCTAACTCTAAATCCTGGAACAGCAAGTTTGTGCTTATTTCTTGTGTTAATATTATGAATGTCACTTTTTTTACTATATTTATCAATATTTTTTCTAATAAAAATTATATTTTGGTAAATATATTCAGAGGGCACGGTAAGTATATTTATATTTTTAAAAAGGTTACGTAGGGAGTCGCGACTACCTAATCCATATATGGCCCTGACCGCTCGTTTTTGTAATACGAATATAGTATTTACATCGGCGGCTGACCCCCACAGCAGAATTCCATAAGACATAATGCTATGAAAGTACGCGAAATACACCAGCTTAGCCGTGGCTTCATCGGACAACTGTCTAATTTTCCACACAGCATACGAAGCTGAACTCAATCTACCAGCGAGTTTTTCAATATGAGGGCCCCATTGTAGTTTAAAATCTAAGGTAATTCCTAAAAATACGGTGGACGTGACTAATTCTAATGTTTCTCCATTTAATGAAACTTTAGGCGTAGAATTGATGACATTAGGTAGTACAAATTTAACACATTTGGTTTTTCCCGCATTTAGTAAAAGATTATTTGCGGAAAACCAGTTTGCAATTAAACCGAGTGTTCTATTATGGTCAGTTAAATCGGTAACTTTTCTTTTAACTCTAAAAATCAATGAAGTGTCATCGGCAAACAGAACAATGTCTGATAGTTCATTAATTAGGTATGGGAGATCATTTATATAAACAAGAAACAGGAAAGGACCTAAGATTGATCCCTGGGGCACCCCCATTTTAACAAAATGTCCCTCAGAATTCACGCCGTCTATAGATACTATCTGTTTCCTATCTGATAAATAGGATACTACAAGATCAAGTGATTTATCACAAATACCATAATATTTTAACTTTAGCAAAAGCGTTTCATGATCTACACAATCGAATGCCTTGGAGAGGTCACAGAAGACTCCTAGGGCATCCTGCGATCCCTCCCAAGCCTCCAATATGGACTTAATCAAAACGCATCCCGCATCTTGAGTTGAACGACCCTTTGTGAATCCGAACTGCTTGTCGTGCAATATCCCATTCGTATTAAAATGAGCTAACATTTGGCCGAGCATAATTTTTTCAAAGATTTTGCTCAAAGTTGGTAGTATAGAAATAGGTCTATAATTAGTCGCGTTATTAGAGCTACCCGATTTAAATATAGGAACAATTTTACTTAATTTCATAAGGTCAGGAAAAACTCCATCAGTTATAGACTTATTGAAGATAGCCGCTAGAATTGGAGCAATATTTTGTATAACTGTGTCTATAGCTTTTACTGAGAGTCCCCATAAGTCTTCAGTACCCTTCATTTTAATTGTCCGAAACGCCTTTATGATGTCTATATCATTAACTTGTTGATAACTGAATTTGGAAATTTTTAAACTAATATTTGTTCTAAGAAGATTTTCAGCATCCTTCGGTGATGATGAAAGATACTTGGTAGTATCTATAGGAATGTCAGTAAAAAAATTAGCGAGGAAATTGGCAACCGTATGCTTATCTGAAACCAGATTATCGTTAATATCTAGCGTTATTGATCTATCTCTAATTTTATTTTTACCAGTTTCAGTATTTATCATTTGCCACGTAGACTTTATTTTATTATCCGATTTTTGTATTTTATCTCTTATATATAGTGACTTAGCCTGTATACATACTTCTTTAAAAATACTTGAATATTTCCTTACATAGTTTGGAAAGTTTTCATCAAGTGTAAAGGACCTTATGTCATATAGTTCATATAAAACATCTCTACTCCGCTTTATGCCTTTAGTCGCCCAAGTATTAAATTTCAACTTATTTGGGTCAATCTCTATATGTTTAATTTTGCAAACCCTCTCAAATTCGTCATGTATACATTGGAATAAGGTATTATACATAATATTACAGCTACTTGAATCTAAAGTAATATTGCATAGTCTTAATTTTAAATTTTTGCTAAACTGGTCTAGATTTTTCTTTGATACTGATCTGAAACGAATTATAGACTTCTCTAATGTAATTTTATTATTTAATTTAACAATTTGACATTTGTGGTCAGAACGTACACCAGATACCAAGCATTTATCAATTACTTCAAAGTTTGTGACTATGTTATCGATGCAGGTAGCTGTTGTCGATGTGACTCTAGTGGGCTCAGAATATAAACAGCTAAGATTAAAAGACCTAAACAGACACAGAAGATTATTTTATTATATGCAAGTAATATTACAAAGACTGTTCAGTTCTGTTTTGATATTTATATATTTTAAACTCTATCTCATAATAAATACATTTCTATTAACTTTTGACTACTGACCATTTCACCAAGTAGTGTAATTTTTTAATTTAAATTTACTATGGGTGTTATATTACTACAACATTAAAATACAACTGGAAGTAGTTAATCCAAACTAAAACTAACTTATAAAATACTATTCTAAATCTATGCTACTTGTGTATCTTATATTTCATAAAAGTGACTAAAACTATGTATTTTTTTTTACGATTACTCGCAGAGTTTTGCAGTGTACTAGAATTCTTGTTAACCCGTCGTGCAAAGTTAAAATGTTTGTTGCGAGTAGGTTTATTTACGTCGATAGTGCAATGGGTGGGGATCGAATCGAACCGGCGACCACAAGATCACAAGTCCGACGCCCTAGCCATTGGACTACGGCCGCTTATGTTAGTACGTCAAACGAAATAGATTGGGCGCATAACGTTCAAAGCGCAAAATGGTAAGCACTCGCAAAATGGTGAAAGAGCAAAATGTTAATGGAGCAAAATGGTAAAAGCGCACAAAGTAAAAAGATCAAAATGGCAAAAGCGCAGAATGATAAAAAAATCAGTTGCCTCGCTTAGTTGGGTTATGTTAGAACTGCGATCAACCACGCGTGAGCCGAGCGAGCGAAGGGAGCGGTGCTGCGGCAGCGGCCGGCGAGCGCTACTTCCCTAAGGCCCAAAGCCCCGCAAAGCATTGTTCCGACTACGCTATTTAGGCAACTTTACAGTATTAACAATCAGTAGGCGAGTCGTCCATTAGCTATTTCGTACATAGTTGAAAATTAAGTTATTTATCATCATGGCAGCTAATAAGCGAGGCAACTGATTTTTTTATCATTCTGCGCATTACCATTTTCCTCTTTTAACTTTGTGCGCTTTTACCATTTTGCTCCTTTAACACTTTGCTCTTTTACCATTTTGCGGGTGGTTACCATTTTGCGCTCGAAACGAAATAGAATCGAAATTTGTCATCCAATTTGTAATAAGGACTTTGCAAAAACTATTTATTAATGGGATAAAATATAATGACCACCAAAAATATATACTTGACACCAGAAAAATAAAGTCTAAAATTATAATAGTACTAGCTATTTTAGTCACGACTGCACTTTAAATTGTATTCGAACACCAAATGTAGTAAATGATCACCAAATCTTAGCGAGCAAATTATTGCGCTATTTCTACCTTAATAAAATCAATGAAAAATGACAATCGGTTAGGTTAGGTTAGAGCTGCGGCCATACAACGCACGAGCCGAGCGAGCGAAGCGATCGGTGCCGCGGCAGCGGCCGGCGAGTGCCAGAACCGAATAGTAAATTAGTAAAACATTTAGGTACTTTTGGTGATCATTTACTACTTTTGGGTTAAAAATGATTTATTTGGAGTCATTTTGCTTAAATACGATAGCGAAATGTTAAAACTTTGGTTACAATTTTACATTAAAATGCGGGTTTAATTTTGGTGATAATTTTCAATTTTTTTGGTGGTAAGTTAAACATAAGCCTTTATTAATGTTATGACAGTCAAGCTCTTATACAACAAAAGTTTCATCGCAATGCTAATCTTTTCAATAGTTGAAGATGTTATCGGGTTTGAGACGTTACTTCAGTTAGTTGGAGAACTCGAGATATCTGTAGAGCCCTATATTAGATTGAATAGTTTCAGTCTGTTTGTGAGTATCCACTCAATTATTTTGTAAGATATTGATTTATTATGATTAAGTATACTTTATCATAATAAATCAATATCTTACCGAATGAATCGTTTTTTGTGTCATGGTCTATAGACCATGTTTCTTTATATATAGACCACTCATACAGGACATAGGGCTAATGGATGGGCAGCAGCATTTATCAGCTCAAGGATACTCATCTTAGTGCAATCACCAGACCACCTGCCAAGGTCTGTTAATATGTGATTAGCTGTCTTGCACGGTTTTGCCGCGTAGATTCTGTTCAGCTCGACTTTAAAAATAGCCTATGATAATCCCAAACCATGCGACTTTCTATTGGTAAAGCTGTTTTTAAAATCGGTTCAGGTCAGAGATCATCAGACAGATCTAGAGAAAACTTTAACTCTTTAAAATATTTATTAGTATAGATGACGTCATGACTCCTGCATCGCGCAGTAGAAGTTTACACATTGCTATTAACAAATTCTCAACCAAAACAGATGAGATCAATCAAACCACCTCGCTTCACCAGGAAGTTCTTCCCTTTGATATGAAGGAACATCAACACCCATTTCTATACAAGTTAATAAAATCTTATTAAAAAAAATACATTAACATTATCAAATACTAAAAGGACAAGTTCATCCATTTCACTTAATAGAGTACATTAAAGATAATGCAACTATAATTACTTATCGTCTCATAAGACCTTTTTTCTTATCACCTTGAAACTGATTCCTTTAGAAAATTACTATGTAATTTATGCGTCTATGTCAAGTACCAAAGGTTAATTAAACTCGCTCGATATAACAGAAATTAATTGAACGAGAGAATTTATATAAAGCGATACTTCTTCGCTTGTGACAGGCATTATACAGAGAGTTTGGGCTGAGTATGAAGATGAAGCGGCAAAATGCCATGGAAGTGAATTTCATGGTTTTGCCCACTTAATGAGACTACTGGCTTCCGCGCGCGGTTTAGGCCGCACAGCTCCCATTCCAGTAAGAAATAAAGCCTATTAAAGCCTTTCGCGATAAATGGGCTATCTAACACTGTATGATTTTTTCAAATCGGTCCAGTACTTCCTGAGATAAGCGCATTTAAGCATATAAACAAACTATTGGTAACAGCTTCGTATATTAGTATAGGTTATAGCATAATATGATGAGGGAAGCCTCAGGACGAGCCCTATTTTCAATGGTAGTCCGTTAAAAAAATCTTTCAGCGTTAGATTGCATATTTATCGAGGAAGGCTTTAGATTTTATTTAATTATGATGTTCCCATGGCAAGCGAGCGTTACGTGTATGAAACCGCGCGCGAAATCTAGTATACTATTAATTTTTATCAGTTCAGTAGTTGTTGAATCTGTCCGCTTCATCTGATGACTTCCCCCGCTTCTCAAGATATTGGACGCCAAAACCTTCTGTCATTGATACGATAAAACGAAGAATAATGTCAGTGACGAACAAAGTGGGCACAACTAGGTCGCTATCCACCATCTTTGAAAAATGGCGGCTCAATGATATTTACACCTAATTTGTCGTTTCGAAAATTGGTCCTGAGTGATAAATTTAACTCCAAATTTATTAAAAGATTTATGTTTTAAAGCGGTGTTTATGGTTTAATTTATGGCTGTAGATTGGATAGTTAGGGGTTTAAATATAATTTAATTAAAATAAATAGCCCGTTTTTATTATCTTAAGCTTATTAAATAAAAGGAATTTATAGATTACTAACTGTCCCGCTGTTTCACTCGTCCAGATCTCGTTCAAGTTGTAATCTGGTCTCTGAAATACTCACCAACAATGTGGGTTTCTATTGACAAATGAATTTTTGCAATCGGTTTTTTATATCCAGAGATTACTTTCTGAAACCTTATAAACTTTTATAATATTACTTATGATATACTAGTAAATTACAACAAGAAAGGTTGCCAAATGAAAAAAACTAAAATATCGGGGTAAAATTCCGTGAAGTCGGGATTTTAGAATTATCGTCGGGACAACTAAATTGAAAATATAACTATCTTGTAAAAAATCCAAGTCTGGCAAATCGACATATACGGTAAGAGAACGGAATTGCTAGACTTGTTTTTACAAGATATGTTTTTGATAGCATTTAAAAGTTACAAGAAGCTGTTTATCGGGACATTTTGTATTTTGTCGGGAGTCGTACATTATATGAAATGTCGGGACAATCCAGACGAATCCTGACTATCTGGTAACCCTAAGCACGCATGAAGAGACTGGTGAATGTAGAGTTCACTGTCTAGGTCCTGCCTGGTACATCTCCTACGCTTCAGCGTAGGAGATGTACCAGGCAGGACCTAGAGAGTCTATACCTGACGATATAATATGATGAATTACAATAAATTAAGAAAAAAGTAAAAGTAAAGAGTACGTGTCATCTTTATATTGTGCATGTATGAGATACCTCGCTAGAGTTCTTGGCTAAGTTTGAAAAGGTTTTGCCATAATCATCACTACCAGGTTGTTGAACGCAGTACCATATTCTTATTTACAAATAATTTTGAATTTAGTAACCGGTGGTCCTTACCATACAGTATTAGAAAATTTTCAAACAACATCACATTTCAAGTCGTAAGTTTTGGTGATATTAGAGAATCAACATTTCATTTAAATTCTTGGTGAATTAGTATCACCAAGACAATAGGCATTGGTGACACTAATTTTGATGTAAGAGGAATCAGATACTTTGCAACAAATCAAATTTTATTATATCCAAAAAAAAAACAGCATATATAATAAAATGATGATCCAATAAAAGTCTAAGATAATCGCTATACCTAAATTTATTTCTATGTCAAGTATTGTTGTTGCTCACATTTGTTTTGTTATTTAAATCTCTTTATATGATATTCTAAAATTTGGTACTAATACATATCTAATTTTCTTTCAAAATACACGGCCAATTTATGTCCATCTTTCATATGTTAATTTTTTGTTCCAATGCTAACGATTACAATAATTCTCTATACCACTTATTCATCTATTATTCACCGATAAGGTAAATACACCAATAACTGTCCAACATAACCGCAACAATTCAACACTCGAATTTATTTCGAACTCAAGTATTGTTCATTGACCACCCAGGAGGTAATTCGACCGAATACTTTCAATGAAACATTGCTATATGATATTATACCCGTTGATCTGTTAGATCGTGATTTATGTTGTTTTAAAGTTTTAAGCGCTAATAAAACATGGGTTTGTATTGTAATGTAACTGGTTAAGTGTAGGGAATTGGTTAGATAATAATGTTACTGAGACTTGTTTGTCGTGCGTTTTGTTCAAGTTCAATTGGTATTTCATGTATCATTAGTGTTTTTTTAAACTGAAGATAGACGTATTAAGTAAGTGATTGTTTATCATTGAAAAAACTGTGTTTTCCAAATTGACCGATTTTAAAGCGAATTCTGGTGCCAAGCATTCGATTATGCCTTGCTTTTATAATATCTTTTAAAAATGCTATTTTCTGGTGTGCCGATAGGGAGAAAACGGAAATAGGTATATCTTGTTACCAAGTAATATCCTGCATAGCAACAATCTTTGTCACAACCTACAAGACGAAATGAGTCAAAGAACTCGGCTTTTATCGCAAAATAAAACGCCTAATGCTCTTACATTATATCTAAATATAAAGCAATCAGATTTTTGGAGTTCTTGAGTATATAAGAGTAAATATTATTATGATTCTTTTGAAGCGTACCAATCAAACACCTTTACTATACAAATACATAAAATATTTCACACCGAAGCATATTATTTGTAAAATGGTACTATAGATGGTTTTGTATGATTGTGATTTTATTTCCCTGCTTATACCTAAATATTTTATTTAAAAACCGAGGAGAGAATCTTCAATAATCATCAGCCCGTACAACGACCACTGCTGAACATAGGCCTCCTCCCGAGGGAGGGTTTTGCCAAAGTCACCACGCTTGACAGGCGGATTTGTGACCGCAGTATTATGTTGTTAGTGATACACAGGGACACGCTGCTGCCCGGTCCCTGATATACGCTTGTTATAGATGATGTTATAACAATCGCGACCAATGGCTAAACGAGCTTTCCGAGACAAGGAGGGTAGTCCCTCAACCAACCAGACCCGGAAAGAAATCTTAGAATTAACACAAAGATTTCTTGTCCGGTGCGGGGATCGAACCCAATACCTCTGAGACTTACAGCGAGCCAAATACCGCTACGCTACGGAGATTGTCTTCAATAAAGTTGTGAATTAAGTTCATTAAAAAATCAATCAAGACTCCATTTTAATTTCAAGAACAAATCGTTTCGCTGATTATAAACATCCATATCAAATCACGGCTTATATAAGAAAATTTAAAATTTACTTGTACTCAGAAATTCCTCTTGTGAACAATAGATAGGTATATGTACGACACAAACGATACTTTCTTCAAAATGTATATTGATTTAACTCTTCAACGACAAATCAAAGACAGTATCAAACCTATTCAAGCACCATCAACTATTTCAATATATCCTCTCAAAACAAACATGCAATCCCAAATCCTTGCTCCTCTTCGTTCAAAACTCTCATATTTACCTCAATATACGGTTTTTTCTTCTCAAAACCATTTTCGAGATCCAATCGCGAGTTGTTTGCGTTTTTTGAAAGGCGCCATCCAAGCTTCCTGATTCCCAAATAAGATACCGTTTCAAATCTCATATCTCGTAGACACATGTTGATATTGAATGCCGTTTTTGAAGTTAGTAGATGAATTTTAGTAGTTTGTAGATGAATGATGGTGGCTAAGATCGCCCGCTTAGACGTTGTAGTTGTAGTCTATTTAACGTCTTAAAAACGAATTCATATTATTTTTTCAAAAGAAGTAATTTTACTGCCGTTGTCAAGGATTTTAGTTATCTTGGCATATTGTTCGTATTCGTTCATATACCCACACAATTAAGTTACCAACAACCGTTAAGTTACCCAAATAGCTATAATTATTGGTGCAATTTCAAAATACACTAGCAGGTATTTTGCTTCCTTGTTAAACTCCCTATTTTTGTATCAATTACACTAAATTTAATACAATAAAGGGAGGTACTTTAAAGAGCAAACTTCTTCATTTTATTTTTATACATGTGATCTCAAAAATGTGCAAGTTTCCAATAAGCAAAGACCACATTTCAGAATCGGAGCGAGGACAGCAAGTAAATAATATGAACCCTGTAAACTTTGAGAGGCACGGACGTTAGCCCATCGGTGTCGGTAAAGAGAAGTTATGTATTCAATTTTCTAGGATCAGAACATGTTTTGGTATGAGTGGTATGGTTAAGTCAAATTTGTTTATGAATAAGTTGAATTTGAAAGTATTCTGCAAATAATGGACAGTCCTATTTTGAGTCCTTGTATTTTTGGTTATTTTATCCTTTAAGTTATAAGTTACTGACATTTCAATTCAGTTACTGACATGATTTCATCATCAAAGTCATCATCACCTCATGGTAAAGTAACCCCAACTTAAGTTGCGATACAAGTCGTGTCCGTCGCATAGTATAGCTTAGAAAATATTTTTAGTAATCTGACTCATTATTTAATCCCTCTACTATTGACATGTATGCCATAGTCTCAAAAATACGTACTGCATTCGAATATAATTATGCAACAGCATATAACATCAAACAGCATTATTAACATAGTAATGACCCTTTAACTTCGTGTACAACATCAGGTAGAACAGGTAACTGGTTTAAGATTATCAAAGTTCCAACTAGTACTCAACAGGATCGGCTACAAGTCTCAAGCGAACCCAATCGCGTTAGGTATGCTTTGTCGTCTGTAAGTCAAGTCCGTAACGAGCTTAGTCCACCGCTTCTGATTAGAGAACTGGCTAATATTAAGATTCTATAGCAGCTTTATTACTCCGTAGCGCAACTTTTACTTGAACTTCCGTAATCTTACATAATTTGTATTTGACAACTAGCATCAGAGGATCTTCTTATATTTCTTATATTTATATCTGTCATAATTAAAACATGTTTTTTGGCATATCTGCATGATGTCTTAATTGAGACATCGTGATATGGCAGTATAATCATGTCTTGTGCATCGTTTTAGATCGTTCAATAAGTTACCAACTGCAAAGGCACCGACGTCTAACATATATTTTATTATTTTTCTACATTGGACGAATTAACTATCGAATGGAGTCGATGCCATAGTTTTCAAAAAAAATGAACTAATTAAATACAAAACCAAGTAAATCAAAAAACAAAAGTAGTATTAGAAAATAATACACTACATTTTTTTTTTCTGACGGACATATGTTAGCCCTGAGGCTTTTGCTACTACTACTGCACCGGGCATAAAGGTGCGCAGAGCTCCAGCCTAGATAAATGATTTAAACACTACAAACTAAGCAACCTGCGCATGAGGGCGTTCCCTGTGGGACTTCGCTGAAGGGGAGATTGAGGGATTATGGCTTTTAGTTTCTTTAGGGGAGTTTTGTGCTACTGTCGCTCTACTTTAAAGTTCGCGGGCCTCTCGGACTTTGGGTCTACGAGGGCATCGGATCATACACTACATGACTGACAGACAGCTAATCCGCAATAGATTTTAGTTGCCATATTTTGTATTTAATTATATTAATCTTATTACATTGTGTATAATTGACAAGTAGGTACAAGTGTTAGTAACTAAATGCTGAATAAATATCGTTTATTATAAAAGCAAAAAATATATCGATGTGGAATACACAAATGCAAGTAGAATTCGTCGTATGCAAAGTTCAAAGGCAGGTGTAGCGAGTGACTCCACCTAGTTTGGCGCTCAGCTCGACTGCGTCGTTTTGCGTTGTACACACGCTCGAAGAGCGCGAACGCCTAATGTGTGGTCAACCTAACTAGTAGCCAACAAGATCGACAACGATTCTCAAGCAAACCCAATTGCATTAGGTATGCTTTGTCTTCTGTAAGTCAAACCATAACGAGCTTAGTCCACCGCTTCTAATTAGAGAACTGGCTAAAATGAAGATTCGAGAACAGATTAATTATTAAAATCTAGATAGTTTAATTCTTAGCAACATTGGCATTGCTACCATATTAATTAAATAAGGTTTCCGGCTACTGGGACCGCAATAAACTTGGACCGCGGTCCCAGTCGCCGGATCCGTAAAAATTTAATATTTTTCTTCCAGCGACTGGGACCACCCATAGAAAACTTAAAAAAATCTATTATTCAAGCCAAAACCGGTACAGTCAAACGAAAAAAAATCTTAATTATTTATATGAATATCATTGACTCGTTCTAGACATGATTCCATCCTATGTGCTTAGTACTAGATTAAGCTAGCCTGTTTTTACATAATTCACACATGCAGGTAAACACACACAAAGGGAATAGCATTGTATGATTGTATAATACTATCCTTCTCTAACTCGAGTCCGTTTTGCATGTCGATTTCGAAGTCAGGTAGCCCTTTTGTTATAAACGGCAAATTATGCATCGCCCGATGACTGGCTCGGTCAATCACTGACAAGAAGCTTATCAGTTTAAGAAAGTCAAGTTTTGCATCAGACAGTGTCATAATAGATCATTGTAAGATACTGCGCTGAATGTTGGTTGCAAATTGTGTGATGTGAGTGGTGGTGTAGTGACGTCATCTAATAGTCTTCAGGTATGTAAAACATGTTTTTATTAACTTATTTATAAACAAAACAAGCTAATAAACAACGTGGTTACAAATATTTTTACTTTAGAGCGCTTCTCAACCTCGATGATACTTTTTTATATCACAAAAAAAATTGTCATCTGTTAATATTATCTGATAGTTAATATTTTTTTTCGATTTTAGATTTCAAAATAAATGAAAAAAGACTTTCAACTTCACGTGGTGAACAGTCGTTTTATATTGATGTCACACAAAGAGGACGTGAACGTTTGCGACGAGCTGGCTATGAATATATTCTTAAAAGAATAAACAAATATGGCTCAAAACTCTGGCGATGTGCAGGAAAAAGTGTTTGCAACGCGACGGTAAAAATCAGAGTCGATGCGATGACTATTTTGAACGAAACTGCTCATTGTCGAAAGTTTTAAATAACAGAACTGTAGAGTCAAAGGCTGTTTTTTTATAACAATAAATGATGTTTTTAAATCAAAAAGGATTTTTCTTCAATTATTACATCTAAAAATTATTCCTTTGACTGTACATTTTTTGATTTCAGTTATCATTTATGAGTGGTCCCAGTCGCCGGAAGAAAATTATATAATTATTACGGATCCGTCGATTAGGACCGCGGTCCTACTTCATTGCGGTCCCAGTCGCCGGAACCCACAATTAAATAATTAATCATTTTTATTAACAAACTCATTGTGATTGGGAATTTTTGAATTGTTTAATGTGTTATATAGCTATACGATTGTTGTATTTATTTGGAAAATAAAAACTTTTTTTATATTTACATAATGTTAAGTGGATGTTTAGTAAGAATGCAAAAGTAAACACTTATAAAGTTTCGATATCTGACAATAATACAATGACTTGTACTCTCAAAGGAGTAAAGGAATTACGTATCTTATTGACAGTTGCCACAAATTCGCTAACCGAATTTGTGGAGTACCTACTGAACACTGTTTACATGAAAATTGCTTGATATTTAGTCTTTTTGCGAATAAGTGCTCAGCGATTATTTTATTTTTCCTAGTAAAACCGATACTGATGAATATACTTTTTCAAAGGCATTACAAATTTTAGATTAAAATCATTTTAAACCTGTTTACCTGACCATTCATACAATCTAGAGTATGCTGTATTACAAGGCAGTAGAGCTCATTTTGACATGTACTTTTATGACTTTTTTTACCTTCTTGGAAATAATAGGGCGTGCTATTTATATGAAATAGATGGCTAAGGCAAAGTTGTTTTTTTTACTGGCATATAGTGAAAATCGTAACGGTAAAAATGCGTACCTAAGTATAGGTAGTTACGCTATTTAGCTCACTTTTCTCATTCATATGTGATTGCGGCCTAGGTATTATAATACCTATCTTAACTAACGTAACTGCCTAATTAGGTACGTATTTTTATCGTTACGATTTTCACCCTATGTCAGTAAAAAAAATGACGATATAACTATGCCTTAGACATTTATTTCATATACATAGATATACATACATATCAAGCCATTATTTTCAAGACAGTAAAAAAATTCACCCAATATATGTTATTGTCGCATTAATAAACGAGAATTACATATTTCTGTAAATACTTAAGTAGACATATACTGAAGTTGACATATTCATAACTCTGCAGGCTGACATGTCGGATACTAGATAAGTATCAAACATTATGCTTTTGTATCAAGCCTCAGAGCTTACGTTTGGTTTGCATGCCAGGAATTTTGAATAAGGTCTACTAATTAACTAACTTTCTATGTTCAGTAACTACTTAAAAGTTTTGTCTATATTCCCCTGATTCGTTAGGTGGATTAGTATAATATTAATAAAATGTTTTGTTCTGACTGACTGACAGACCAACGCTTACCGCAGATCGTACTTATCCGAAATTTGGTATATTTTTAAAAAATCATGAGACGATAAAAATGGGAAGCAAAGATTGTAAAGACAAATCCAAATCTTTTCTGATAAAATCACAAAAGTTATCAATTGTGACGATGCGTCTTCGTCGCCGTACCCCTTACCCCGTAGCCCTGCCGCCGACCGGTGGCGTGGTATAAAAGGGCGCGCACTGATGCCGCGATCTTCTTTTACCTCACTACAACCACACGCTGCGGTCGACACCCAACACCAGCCGGCTGCTACCATCCGGACTGGACGAGACGTGGAGACGAGCCCTGCTTCCCTCGCTGCCGCTACCATCTACCTAAGGCGCCAGCGAGACTACTACCATCCAGCTTCCTAAAAAGCTAAGTGTATTGTGACTAGCTACCTGGTCACCTACTCAAACCGAGTCCTAGAACCTGCCTCCTATTCTAACTGTTGTAAATCTTTACTTCTTATTTTAAATAAACTATAGTGTACTGAGTGATCTGTGTTTACTTCCTCTTTTTATATAAAACTCATCTCTTTTCATTTACGTAACACGTGGTTGGCTACACCAACACGTACTACGTTACAGTGGCCCAACGTGATAGTGGGGTCTACGTTACACGATAAAATAAATGCAAAAGTCTTATCAATTCCTTACTTATATTATAAATACGATAGTGTAGAACTGAGAAATTATATAGGCTTTTTATATCGAAAATGAGTCGTAGGGGGTTAAAAGGGGGTGATGAAGATTGTATATATTTTTTTTGCCTAAATAATTAAACTGCTACTCAAAGTCACAATTTCACACGGACGAAGTCGCGAGCACAATTAGTTCTGCATATTTATTGATTGCTTGATTGTTCAATAGAACATAATGTACACACAGTGCAATTCGCAGAAAAAATTAAACATTTATTGCAAAAAGATGGGAATAATATACTCGCAAAATAATTTCTGTTTCGAACGTCTGTTTTATAGGATTGCCTCAATGTTCCAATTGTTAGTTATTTTTATTGAAACGAGTATTAAAAATATTCTCATGAAATATTTTTACGTGTTTTTAACTGCTTGTTTATGACAGTTAGTATTAAATTTAATAGACTTCGGCGTATTGAAAATATTGAAATACGTTTTCGATTTATACAAGTAATAAAAACATTTATCCCTTTAGATTCAATTAATAGAATTAATGAACGACGCGTATTTCTGTGTTAAACTACGTTGGGCATTCGGATTGGTGAGATATTTTTGGCGGAAAAGTGGTCGATGTTAGCGGGAGAATCACGAATGCTTGCAATGCGTCCAGCAATCCAATCGCAAAGTGACAGAAGCACTTTGTTCAAACCGTCTTTTCGATGCTTCACTCGACATAATAAGGAAATAAAACGCTCGTTGGACTGCTTGAGGATGTCAAAATGCGATTGGTGGTCATAAATTGATTCAAGAATACAAACTAAGTTATATTAGGCTGTGCGCGCTGCCTGTGGTCTTTGGCTTCGGCTCATGATCACTTAAGCCCCCAGCCCGTAAACATAATCGGGAGATAGTTTGAAAGATTAATAATCAAGTTTTCTTAAATGTCCAAAATTGCAATTGCATACAATAATCACATTTACATAAATATTATAAAAATCACCATCTTTTGTTTGCACATTAAATATTAATATTACCATTTTATATAATCCATCAGTAAAATATTTCAGCAAAAAATCATACCTTTTAAACGTGAAACCTCTCCTAAAACTCAACAGATTTCACTAATCATAACCACGAATCAAGATAAAATCTCCTCACAAAGTCTTCAGTAGGTATTCCCCACAAAAGCTATTCTCATTTCATTCAAGACGAATTTTTAAACGAACCTCTTAAACTAAAGTAGGATTCCAACATTCAACAAATTTGCAAGCCAAGACATTCTTGAAGGTTTTTAGAAGGCTTAAGAAAAATGTTTGAGATTTTCGCCGACATTTCAAGGGTTTTTTTAAGATTTAATATAGAGTTTTTGTTGGAGTACTCGTCATTTTGTTGGAGGAGACCAATTATGGGTGGAGATCTTGAAATTGTATGATAATAATGTTCTAGGGAGGCCTTCGTAAGTAAGAAGTAGATGCCGTTGCAAAACTTGCAAACAATGAGTTCAGTCTTACCTGGACAGCCAAATGACCCATACCCACGTAATATTCGAAGTGGCCGAGAGGTCCAAATACAAGAACAGATAGTAGAATTGCAGCCAAAATTCACATAACGCTCATCCCAACGTGCTTTTCTCTTTCGTCGCGTGATCACAAGCGGTCTTATTCACGCACGAGAATTCAACTATAATCAATAACATTATTTGGTTATAGTATTCTGTAAAATGGAAGTAGCATCATTGCAGCAGTGAATTTAAGTCGCTCAATTCACGCATGTTTCTACCTCACAAATGGTGATTCCCATACCAGAAAGCCTTTACATCTGTGAGGGTAATAGGCTGCTTACCATCCAGGTTCTTCACCCATCCAGGGCTCGGTCTATCAGTATACAACTTTGCTTACTTGCAGTGAGGTTGTGGTCAAATTACAGTTGTTCCATTGCTTACCTATAAAGAAAAGAAAACATGTTAAATATAAATTATTTATTGACACACAAGAATCAGAATCAGAATCAGAATCATTTATTTGCCAATAATGTAGGTATACAGTACAGATATGATGGTAATAATATTTTGTTAACAGTCCCGATACATTTTGCCTTACGGCATGCAAAATTATTTAAGGTACAATAAAATTAAAACACACAAAATTGCTCGTGTAAAAAAAAAAAAAAAATTACATGGCACAATGTCAATAAATTAAACAACTAATGTCAATTACTTACATGGCAGAAAATTGTATAATAATTGTAATTTATAATTAAACTACAAATTTCAACAAATTAAATCAATTCATTCCAATACAAATGTCAACAAATTATCTTTAGAATGACTATAAATTCAATCACATAATTATGTCAATAAATTCAACTACAAAAAAATAAACAGAACAAAATTAAAGAATACGATATAACATTAGGTAGAATTATTAGTAAATTAAATCACAGAGAAGCGCCATACAGTCCATTAGCAGAAAGCTTTGTCACTAAAAAAATCCTTAATTGAGTAGTAACACTTATCCAATAGTAATTTTGTTAACATTTTTTTAAATACTTTGATGGGTAATTCTTTTAAATGTAAAGGTAGTTTATTGTATACAAGAGGGCCCATGGTTAAAATATTAGTTTTTAGTAAAGACGTTTGGTAACCACCTGTGTGTAGTTGATTTTTATATTGAGACCTAATCGGTCCTGAACGTTGTCTTTTATCCACTACTGATGGGAACAGGCGCTTGTTCGTCCTTACAAATAGGGCAACTTCTAGTAGATATAACGATGGCAATGTGAGTATCCTAAGTGATTTAAAAACAGGTTGACAGCTTTCTGTAGATTTAAGGCCTCTCATTGATCGAAGGCAGCGTTTTTGGGCTCTAAATATTCTTTCTCTCTCACTACAGTTTCCCCAAAATATAACACCGAACCTAAGTGAGGAAGCTACTAAGCCATGATATGCTGTTACCAATGTGTCACAAGATACAATTCAAATAAATACCTACGTTACAATAGATGAATTAGAGAAAATATAATTATATTTAGAAACCCTTATATGTAAACTAGGCTTTATCCTTAAAGAGAAGGCTCAGCTTAAAAAAGAAGCGTATTTGTCAATCCCTCCCACGCAACGTTGCATTTGAAGTTTCTGACAAAAGGCAGTCATCACGAAATCTTTTATATACAACGTTGATATGACAGAGGGACATTAAATTACGCTACGTTTACTATACGTGTTTTTTATTTATCCGATACGGTATAAAAATAAAAAGCAACCAAATTGAGATTTTTTTTCTTTCAAACAAACTAAATAGCTTACAAATCAGAGTAAAACGTAACCACCCTTTGTAAATAAATTTCACTGACCTAGCAAAGCGGCAAGGTCGCGCGCGCGCCGGTGCGGGATGTTTTGCAATGATTTGCGTCAGAGCGGCAACAACGCATCGTAGGTTATACTCAGATTTATCGTTTTAAGGTGCATGACCTATGCGTAGACATAATCAGCTGTTAGGAAAAATACATCGTGTTCAAACGGCGCAAAAACTTATAAAATCATTTCCTACTAAACTACTGCTCCTATTTAATTGATTTTTTTGTACAGAGCTTGGAAATGGTACCTAGTATAGGCAGTTTAAAGGAAAGCCCCTCTGTCGTATCAACGTTGTATAAGATGATCAGAAAACAACTTTATGGTCCGTCCGATTTTGGGCAGTTATCGTAGTCTATAAACGTTTTCGACACGGAAGCACATACATAAATAGTGCAAGACGGAATATATCACCCTCGTGTCGTCACAGCTAAGAGACAAACCTTAACAAGAAGACACTTTCTAAAAGACTGTTTGAATTTTCATTCATTCTATTCACTCTTAGTTAGTTAACTGCAAAACAACACAAAAAGCTAGTAAGTAAGCCTCAACTATTCACACAACTATGACGTCACAATGTAATAAACTCCGAATTCCTTCAATTACAGCACTAACTTCAACCTAACTTAAGCTGAACTTAGGTGAATATATAGCGTAGATAAACAGGAACTTTGTTCTTGTATCTCTGAGACATACTGGCGGAATAAGAATGTTGAATTTAGTGTGCCATTATTTTGAACGTATACTTTTTGAAAAACTATGAAATATGAAAACATCTGTAGAACTTCAATAGTTCCCTTTTTATGTTCGACAGTTGCACAACTATTAGCCATAATCTCTCAATCTCCCCGTCAGCGACCGCCCTAAGCCGAGGTCCAAGTCCCACGGGAGGGACGTCCTCTTGCGCAGGTTGTTTGTAGTTTTTAATCTATTTATCTCTGCTCGCCTTTGTGCCCGGTGAAGTAGCAAAAGCTTCGGGGCTAACTACATATCCGTCCGAAAAAAAACCTTTTTCTGTTCATTTTGCACTTGATAATTATCAGCATAATGTATACACCAACTGAATATAATTCACATCTATTATTCAAAAGCTATACTAGTTGTCAAGATTCCCAAAATGATGGCAGCATTGAACACCGTTGAACAGCATTGCTTATCTGCTTATTTTATCTCTTCAATTTGAAATTAATGTCTGAATTGTACGGAACTGTTAGACCGCAAACTGGGCTCGCAATTTGCTCATGCTCATCTAACAAGCGGTTAGTAATAATAGCAATGCGTTGTGTTGTTGATGTCATTTTTCTTAATATTGTTTAAGTTTTTACCTAGCAATATTAAGAATATGTGAACATTTTGTGATTGGTTGATTCTTATCTGCTCCGTAATCGCTGTCGCCTTTCTACGTTATCGTACTGCAGGACAAAAAGGAGCCTTATAAATACAAATAAAGCTATTGTAAACGACCTTTATTCACGTTACTAACATGAAGTTAGGTTAACATGTGTGCAACAATTTCATATTATTGATGGAACGAGCAACAGTTATGAAACAGGATTTTTTTAGGGGATTAGAGTTTTTGCATATAAATCGTTGGAATGGTGCCATTGTTACATGATATTGCAGATTTTGAACTATTTCAACTTCTATCGTGAATGTTGAAGGTAGTATTAGTTGTATTTATTCATGTTTTCAATGTTGATCGTAACTAAACATTATTGTTTTATCTTAAACGTAACTTAATGATTATTTTATCCTAGAAGTTTATATGTGTAAATGATCGGTCAATATGATTTAGGGTGTGTGTTTAAGGCATTTAGCCAGATACTGATTTAGCAATTTCTGTAGTCTAATTAGTATAATTAGTATTACATAATTAACCTACAAAGTTGAAAATTGCTTATTTTCAACGACAGTTGAAATTTTTTATCACCCCATCACATTCTCACCTTACGTCGTACTTTTATATAGAGACATACTAATAAATATGAATCAGGTACAACAGTAAAAATATATTTACTATAGAGATTACCTGGAAGGAACAACAATATATTTTTATCCTTTTTACTAACTACATGGTCGGCTCGTATCGTACCAAGGTGACGGCTCTACATATTTCATTCCAGAACCAATTTCATTAAGCACTCATTACGATGCACAGCTTTGCTTCCAATTATATCAACAACTTTGTGTAATAATATTTAATAGTAATGCCTCAAATAATTTAGATTAATTCATTATTAAACACATTTTATATTATGTATGTATTCAAAAAAGCATTGGCTTTAAAACTTGTCTAAATGAAAACTATGCGCTTTGTGATAACTATGTGTCTATTTGTTTATCTATATCTAATTTGTTTATCTTTAACTACTGCGAGTCATTTCTTAAAACCCTATGCTACCATTGTCATCGATGATTTTTTAGCAACCGAGACCAATTGCTTTTCGATACTTTGTTTAATAATCCTGCAAAAAAGATCCTCATTTCAGGCACGGGAAGCAAATCCACGTATAGCCGAGATTGAAGACAACATTAAGAAGCTACGTAATAAAAGTCTTGCACAGAAATAAATTCTCATTTTCGCTTAAAAAGCTATTCATATTCCAAGAATATTCCAAGAATAGTCGTGACGCACATCAAGCGATGTGCATCACGACTACAGTTAAACAGGTCATCCGCTAAACTTAGTAGAATGCTGATAATGCCACCACACAGAGCAAAATGTAGCATTTGAGCATTATAGCATTAAGTAGTGCTATTAGCACTACTGATTATGTACGGCGTCGCAAAAGTTGTGGTAGTATTTAGCGGTATTCAGTTTAATGCGTTTATGATTTAATGTTCTGTTATGTTAAACTACTACGAGAAATTGGGTAATGTGCCATTTTAAATTCTTTTACAGTTTTCTTCTCAAGTAATTTTCTTGAGAAGAAAACTGTAAAAGAATTTAAAATGTTGTGTGGCATTATTTTGAACTGATACTTTTTGAAAAACGATTTGAAGGTATCTATACAATCTCAATAGTTTCCTTTTTCTATATCTCTGTTCATTTTCATTTCATAATTATCAACATCTATACCTAGCCGGACAGAAAATCTTTGCGTAAATTCTAAAATTTATTTTCGGGTCTGGTTGGTTGAGAGACTACCCTCCGTGCCTCAGAAAGCTCGTAAAGCCGTTGGTCCCGATTGTTTCCTAGATTAGGCACTAGAGCAATATTAATGTATGACGTAGTCTCCTTGAGCGGTTTATGTAAAATAACAGTTCCAGAACTCAGAAGCATACGTTTACGGTAAAGGCACATACAACGAATGTTTCTGCCGTATCATGGAACATCCGACCTTATTCATCTGAGCTCTAGAATTGTTTATTTTAAAATAATAATCATAAAATTAGTTGGTAATACCTACTGATATAAAATCGTCATATATATTTATCTTGGTATATTTCTAGCCCCCACACTAGGATTCAGTAACTAGCACACTACACAGAGACCACTCTGTCCGACCCGCCGAAGAAGAGTGCGCCCGCAAACGCAACGCATCCCCCCTCGCCCTCCCGACCCTTTGTTTGGTAAGAACTTTCCGATGCCCTCGTAGACCCGAAGTCCGAGAGGCCCGTGAACTGAAAAGTAGAGCCACAGTTGCACAAAACTCCCCTAAAAAAAACTTAAAGCCATAATCCCTCAATCTCCCCTGAGCCGAGGTCCAAGTCCCACAGGGGACGCCCTCTTGCGCAGGTTGCTTAGTTTGTAGTGTTTAAACCATTTATCTAGTCTGGAGCTCTGCTCACCTTCATGCCCGGCGAAATAGCAAAAGCCTCGGGACAAACAACAAATGTACGTCCGAAAAAAAAAACTAGGATTCAATGAGATATCATCGAAGAGATATTTAGAATAAATTTTGCAGTTTTAGAACATAAATTAGTAACTACACTTTTTAATGTAGACCGCAATCGTTCCAGCTGAAGAGATCAAAGAGTGGCCCTTCCCCAAAACAAAAAAAAAACAGTTAATCCATAACTTAAAAAAAAACCTAATCTGGTCTCTAAGTTGACTTATTGAAATGCAAAGCCACGTATTTTTGATCTAACACTTATTTATTTAATCAAAGCTTATGTTGCAACCATCCAAATATTTTCTATTATGAATTAAACAGAACTAATTCACAAGTCGGCTTAGATTTCCGATGTTAATAAATGCAAGTTTAATCGGCTTACTAATTGCTTGACTATTGATGTCTGTCATAGAATAGAAAATAGTTTAAAACAGTTAAGTTGAGATGACTTGTGTGCCTAAGAGTATTAATTTTTTACTTTTCCTTCATGATATAACATTTTAACTGTGCCTTCTATATTTATTTGCGTTAGGTAATTGTCATATTTCATTATTGTATGGTACAATTGTCATTAACTTTTGACAAATATTACAGTTATATAATAATATCTAAATATTACATACCTGTTTTATACATATTACGTTTCATATATGTTATTAAATATTACAGTACCGATATTTACTTATAATTATTATAATGGTTCTTTTTAAATATTGACTATCTGAGTGAAATCACATGCAAAATATTAATGATTTTACCTGTTACCAAAACTATTAACTGTATAATTACAGTTTATTTTTAATTCAAAAATATTTCAGTAATTATATTTTACTACAAAAATAGCCTACCACAGTAATAAGCAGTTATTTAGTAAAACATCTTGTAAAAACATTGAAAACCGATGTAGAACACAAAGAACACATTTATTCACGAGTCATGTTACTCTGCATGTCTTTATTTCTTACCTATACACTGTGACAATGAAATCCGTGACCATTGTACTCTTTGACCATTGACGTCAAGCCGATTCATTGATGCGGCCGTAATAGGATTTATTTCAAATTTCGAACCGTTGAATGTAGGCGTTTAGGACCTGTCGATTCGATGCGGCAATTGACAGCATAATTTAAAATTGGAATTCAAATTTTTGTGCGTAAAATTTTATACCGTTGTTGTGAAACGTTTGTCGATGCCTTCCTAAAGTATATCTTCATCATCTTTATCTATACAAAGAATGATTTATTTGTTTGTTTGTTTGCATTGAATAAGCAGCCGTAGCCCAATGGCTAGAGCGTCGGACTTGCGATCATGGGGACACCGGTTCGATCCCCACCCATTGCACTACCGACGTGAATCCACTCGTAACACAAGCAATTGAGCATTGTACGAGGGGTTATCAAGAATACTAATAGTATGCAAGAACTCTGCTAGTAATCTTTAAAAAAAAAAGATCCGAAACTTACTGGACCGATTATTTCAGTAGGTATTAGAAAGCTACGTAATCCAGGAGTGTTGGTGTGGGAGCTAGTTATAGATAACCTCAAAAATTAATTAGCCGATTTTAAAAATAAAATGGTATACGTTTACATGTCTGTCAACATGCCATCTTTGATCATGTAGGTTCAATGAAAGTACTTAGTTAAATTTTCATAAACAAACAATATCTACACAATTATGTAATTAAAAAGTTCTTACGCCACTCGCTTTTTTTTCTAATTTAGACTGTATTCTATTCTCTAAGTAGGTTTCAGTTTTTTAGTGTCATCATCAGCCCGTATAACGTCCACTGCTGAACATGGACCTACTCCCGATGGAGGGTATTTGCCATAATCACCACGCTTGGCAGGCGAGTTGGTGCCCGCAGTACCACACAAGAAAACGCTGCTGTCGTTCCTTGATATACGCTTATAACAGATTATATAATAACAATCGGGACCAACGGCTTAACGTGCTTTCCGAGGCACGGAGGGTAGTCCCTCAACCAACCAAACCCGGAAAGAAATCTTAGAAGTTACACAATGATTTCCTGTCTGGCGTGGGAATCGAACCCACGACCCCCGAGATTTAAAGCGAGCCCAATACCGCTACGCTAAGTAGGTTGTCGTTTTTAAGTGTAGGTATACGATAAAGTTCATAAACTTTATCTGTTCAAGTACAAGTAAGTAACAAATATACATCTATCTATCACACCGCAATCTTCCCCAACAGCAACCGCCTCCATGCCAAAGTCTAAGCCCCAACGAGTACTGAGGGCCCTTCGGCTCAGTCCCTTTCTCAGTATTTATGATTAATGTTCAATTTGGACTATTTTATAGGGATGTATGTGGACTGACATTTATGTGGTCAATCATATGACTTTTGTTATTTTAACGACCATAAAGGCGAGCAGGGCTTATTAAAATGTATATAAAACTTCCCGTTAAGTAACTTTCCCAATCTCGTGGAAACTTCATAATAATATATCCGTTCCATGCCTTTCATCATCAGCCCGTATTACGTCCACTGCTGGACATTGGCCTCCTCCCAAGGGAGGGTATTTGCCATAGTCACCACGATTGGCAGGCGGATTGGCGACCGCAGTATTATGTACCACAAAAGGAAACACTGCTGCTGCCCGTTCCTTGATATACGATTATTATAGATTATGTTATAACAATCGGGACCAACGGCTTAACGTACTTTCCGAGGCACGGAGGGTAGACCCTCAACCAACCAGACCCGGAAGGATCTAAGAAATTACACAAAGATTTCCTGTCCGGCGTGGGGATCGAACCCACTACCTCCGAGATTTAAAGCGAGCCAAATACCGCTACGCTACGCAGGTTGTCATATATGCCTATAGCCTTTCTATATAAATTAGCTAGCTAACACTGAAACGTTTTTTCAAATCAATCTACTTGAGATTCTGAGATTAGCGCGTTCAAGCATTCAAATAAAAAACTATTCAAAATCATAACGTTTAAGAACCTACTCCAATAAAAAACCGTATTCAACTATTTACGTGGGTTTTTGTCAAATGTAATTTATTATATTCTATAATAATAGGTCGACAATGAGAAAGTTGTAAGAAAAATGATAAAAAAATCTCGTCCGGAAGTTATACTGTGATAAAATAACAATGGCTTTCTGTTTATTTATTGTTACAATAATGTACTATGTGGAACACAAATCTAGAGAAGCATAATGTCGTATGTGCCACGATACGTCAGCAACATTCGTCGTATGTGCCTTTATCGTAAACTGACACTTACTCCCCCCTCGCCCTCCCGACCCTTAGTTTGCTAAGAACCTTCCGATGCCCTCGTAGACCCGAAGTCCGAGAGGCCTGTAACTGTAAAGTAGAGCCACAGTTGCACAAAACTCCCCTAAAGAAACTAAAAGCCATAATCCCTCAATCTCCACGTCAGCGACCGCCCTGAGCCGAGGTCCAAGTCCCACAGGGGACGCCCTCTTGCGCAGGTTGCTTAGTTTGTAGTGTTTAAACCATTTATCTAGGCTGGAGCTCTGCTCGCCTTTATGCCCGGTGAAGTAGCAAAAGCCTCAGGGCTAACTACATATGACCGTCAGAAAAAAAAAAACTGGCACTTACGGCCAAATGCTTCTGAAGTATAATAGACAGTCTGTCCGTATGCTTTTGAGGTCTAGAATATAAAAGAACGAATATTTTACTGTGTTGTTAGGAAAATATAGTTTCGTAAGTATTTTTCCTATTGCTAACAGCTTGCCGTGTGGTTTCCGGCTTAGAATAGACCACCCCATGTCCTCCCATGGGTGTCGTAAAAGGCGACTAAGGGACATATGGCTGATGGATGGGCAGCAGCATCTATTAGCTCAAGGTTTACATCTTACTGCGATCACCAATCCGTCTGCCAAGCGTGGTGATTATGGCAATATCCCTCTACGATCCTGGCTTGCCAAGGTCTGTTCAGAGGAGGCCCATGTTCAGCAGTGGACGTAAACGGGCTAAGATAACAGCTTTCGATATTAAAATTTACAACGATAAGTTTTTCTCTGTCTACTATCGTAATTGTGTGTCGTGGAACTGTCACTGACGTCTCGATGGTCGGTTTTTTGCACATTTGGTAATCTACTAATGCAAAAGACAAAGAAAACCGTACATCGAGACGTCAGTGACAGTTCCACGACACACCATTACGATAGTAGACTCAGACCCCTGTCCATCAATTATCTTTTCATTTTAACATGCTTGGTACCTATTCAAAGATAATAAATATAATTATAATTGTTATTAGTGACGTCATTAACTCCGTGAAAAAAATTTACCATCCCAACTAAGGGTGTAAAGGTGGAAATATATTGTTAAAACGCGATGCGACCATATGAAACGCGACGTGTGTTGAGTCGAATCAAATAAATTGTATGCTATAGACCAGAATCACACTATGAACACCCGATACGACGCGACGCCTTGCGCGCACTGACGCACGGTGAATATCAGGTGTCGACACGTCCGCGTCGTGGCGTCGCGTCGCGTTTAAATAATGTGTTTGCGCCTTAAGTAATGTTTCGATAAGATCGAATTAATACACAGCAATAAAAATAAGTTGCAAATTTTGATCCGAGAAAGTCAATGTGTAAACACTATGCAATTTTTTTAAAATAATTTTCATGATCTAGCGGTGTGAGGCTCGCTTTAAATCTCGGAGGTCATGGGTTCGATCCCCACGCTACACAAGAAATCTTTGTGTAGTATCTAAGGCTTCTTTCTGGGCCTTGTTGGTTGAGGTACTACCCCCCATGCCTCAGAAAGCACGTTTAGTTTCATGATTTATTATAACATCATCTATAACAATTGTAAACCAGGTAACAGGTAACAGCGTGTCTTTAAATTTTCAAAAGGCTGCAAATGCAAGGGCGCGAGCAGACGTATCCATAGCGTTACTCCAATTGCACAAAATAAACTTAACTTAAAAAAAAAAAAATGTTGCGGTCACCAACCCACCTGCCAAGCGTGGTGACAAAACCCACCCTTGGGAGGAGGGTCTTGTTCAGCAGTGGCTTTATGCGGGCTGACGATGAAATCCACAAAGATTTTTTTTTTATACATACAAAAATACAAATATTATGTCAATAATTTAAGATTTTTATCTCTGTTTTGTCTCCAAATCCTCTGAATCGATTGATGAGACAACACATAGTATCTTATTTAAGTTGAGCCCGTTTGTTCCCTTCTCCAATAAATCTTATTATTGGATATCATATTAAGTTCAAGATAGTTCAGCAATTTATCACCGCTGAGTTTGGGATAGAGACACGAACATACAATACTTTTGACCTTTATTGCTTGGGATATATGTTACGATTTAAATGCCTTAGTTATTTATGGGAGGGATCGAAATTAATTGTTCCTTGTTTAGGGATTTGATGACCAATATTTTGATAGGTTTGTTGGTAATAAAATTGGAATGGTTAGTAAACATGTAGTTGGGCATCGATATTGTAAATAAAAATATATGGAACAGGAATAAAACAATTTTTTTTTGTATTTTTAACTGTATTGCCATGTAATAAAGTTTTTGAAAATTAATTAATGCTTACACTCAGATTAAAGGATGTCTTATTATTATCGTCAGTGATACTGCGATATCGCAAAAGTGAATAGCTTATAAGGTTGAAAAACAAATGAACTAAAATTATTTTTTGACCTTAAAAATATGTATAACGAAAATATTTCTTGACATTGGAAATTACACCTTATTAGCAACGGTCACTTACTAAGCGCTATTTTTTTTTATATAGTTACTTTTTTTAAAAACAACTCCCGCATTCGGGTAATCGGGACCACCTCCGTAGCGTAGTGGTATTTGACTCGCTTTACATCTCGGACGTCGTGGGTTCGATCCCCACTCCGGAAAAGAAATCTTTGTGTAGATTCTAAGATTTCTTTCCGGGTCTGGTTGGCTGAAGGACTACCCTCCGTGCCTCGGAAAGCACGTTAAGCCGTTGGTCCCGATTGTTATAACATCATCTAAAACAATTTCCTAGGAACGGGCAGCAGCGTTTCCTTGTGTGTTATAATATAATACTGCGATTACCAACCCGCCATCCAAGCGTGGTGACTATGGCAACCCTCCCTTGGGAGGAGGCCCATGTTCAGAAGTGGACGTTGTACGGGCTGATGATGATGATGTATATCTGTGTCGCCGAGGACTTTACAAACGTCTACCTGAGGTTGATGCAATTAGTTATACCAGGAGGGAATTGAACCCAGATCGCCGGGATTCAGAAGCGAAGACTGTTACTACTGTCAATATGAAAATAAAATAGAAAAGCTTGAAACTACTGAACTATTTTATTTTCATAATAACACCCCAATTCATCAAATTATTAAAAAGGAAATACAACAATAAAAAAACAATTTAAATATATTAATATAACAATAAAAACAATTTAAATATATTAATATAACAATAAAAACAATTTTAATATATTAGTAATGTTCTTATTGCATCCTAAAACAAAACATTTATTTGTACAACATCCGAAATAGTTAAGTAGCTTATGTTATTGACTGTACTAACCGCAGGTGGCGAAGACACCACATTTACATTCGCCCACACAAAACAACTCTGGTACAATCACAAACAATGTTTCGTTCAAACATTTTATCAATGAATTAACATATGGGCAATTATTTTTGTTTTGGAAATAATCAGATCTTTTTGGGGTTTAATAAATCATAACTAAATCGTGATACGGAGTAACTCTTGAACTGATCAAAGGTTGAAGAAGCTTATTTCTGTTAAAAAAATTCTATGATTGGATGTATTGTTCATAAAAAAAAAAAAGTTTCTTGGCTTCATGTAAACGATTTGATTGTCGAATTCAATTGATTCCAAGTCAACAAATATAAATAATTAAGTCATCGAATCCATGTTTAATCAGTTCGCCGGTCATAGTTTATTGCTAACATTGTTTTTACTTGATCATTCATCTCTAATAATAGCAAGACCATCAAAAGACGAATATTTTCCATTACAATATTTTAAAAGGTATGCTTAATTGGTTCGGACATACAGAGAGAATGAATGAACGGACAAGAAACAAGTAGAATTTTTAAGGCGAATAGGAACGGAAGTGTTGGAAGGGGAACACCAAGGCGGACTTTCCACGAGCAAATCGAAGACGTTCTTAAGACAGGCCAGGTTAAAAGTACCCTAAACCATGACATGCACATGAGGAGATTAATGAATGTAGAAGAGGCGAATGTAGTATGTCAAGATCGTAGCAAGTGGAAGGAAGTGAAGCCAACTTATGGGAAAGAGGCGTGAATGTAATTTTGTATGTATGTAAAATATGTTCGATTTCCGACATCTTTCTGATTAGGTAGATAAGTCAAATTTAACGGCAAACCTTCTACAAGGTAGGTCTATCAAAGTTTGATACCGGCAAAAATGGTGTTAAAGACTATCTACAAACAGAGAATTTCTCCAATGTTTATATTTCTAGAAATTCTGATATAAGCTTGCTTCTTTAACATTGGTATTCTGTATTATCCTTAAAACAAAATAAAAGTAAAAAAAAACGTCTGCCAATAGATGTTCGCAGGCATTCGAACACTGCCAACTTTCTGAAAAATAGTTGTTACCAAGAATTATTTACACAAGAAAATTCCCAGCTTTATTTTCTAGGAAAATTCGATGACCTCATTATTCACATTTGAACAGACGTTTCGTAAAAAATACAACCATTTAAAATGTTATTCCTAACTAGAACTAAAAACAAAGTTATATTCTTTTTTTCTAAGAGGTGAGAGCAATTGACTGCCTTTTATTTATTTTCACTTAGTGCAAGTTCACGAAGTTCAGTTCAGTTATGTTCAATAAAATGATCAGAAAAGTAAATTTTAATTTTGGAATTCCTTTCCATAGAAATGCTGTAATTTTTTTTATTTACTCCTCATTCCGATATTATTCTAATTAAAAAAGATGGCTACGTAAAACAAGTATGTGATATCATTCAAGATAATATATTACTTGACTTATCATTTTTTTCATCGATTTTGGTTAAAACGGCTAACTTGCAAGGAAATCGGTAATAATATACGTTCAGACATTGTAGCGCACAAGCTTATAACATAGGTGACCCGACGCCGGCGTACATGACTAGTAAGAGACCAGTCACTAAGCAGTTGGTTTAGATGTCTAGGAAATTCGGCCCCTAGTGAAGTGGGTTTGCGAGCTTCCCATGCCACGGACCAACATCATGACTTCTGGCTAGAGTTTTCGATACTAACTTTCTAGTAAACCAATTTGATGATGATGGATGCGTATGGTTACCGGCTTAGAATATACCACCACATATATTCCCATGGGTGTCGTAAGAGGCGACTCAGGAACATACAGCTGATGGATGGGCAGCAGCATATATCAGCTCCGGACCGCCACTTAAGATCAACAGCCTTAATATCGGCAGTTAAAACATCAACACCGTAAGACCAACGATTCAAAATCTCAACACTTCAAAAGGTCAGTAGCTTAGTAAGTCAACAGGTCACCAGACCAAAGTTTAAAATCTCAACTACCTACTAGTTTCCGGCTCGGTGTTCATGTTATAACTGCTGATATTATGGATGTTGATCTTAAGTATCAATCCCCTCAACATTGAAGGGAAACCAATTTGTAGCCCAACCTGAGACTCGAAATCAGGATCTCTTTAATTTCGGTATAATACTTAACCGTTATAATAAAAGTCTTCAACTAATAATTTACCCATTACTAATTATACTTAACTAAAAAGTTAAATCCAATGTTTACAAAATAAAACAAGGTAGTCATGCATTAGAATAAACCCGGAAGCCCGTTACTAATAAAGTATTGTGTAAAATTAACCTTATGGTAGTCGCTGACGATAAACATGAGTAATAAACTTGAGGTGTTTTTCTTACTTAAAATAATTTATAGTTTTCTTTATGAGTACCTACATACGTTGGAAAAAGTGAATTTATCTTGGAATGAAATTTACTTGCTAAATCAGCAGCAAAATTGAACTATTGTCTCGTTCCAATAGCAACATTCTTTTAGTATGACGAAGTAGTGATCATTTAAGTTTTTCCTTCGAAGATTATTTTGAAAATACGAAAAGGTTAAGGGTTAATTGGATGTATATTTTACTTCAGAAGCATTTAGTCGTAAGTGCCCGTTTACGATAAAGGCACATACGACGAATGTTTTTGACTTATAATGGCACACCTTTTTTTTTTATTATTCCCACCGCCAATGCAGCGTATTCGCGCGCTGGCGTTGGGATATGTGGGACTCGCCCTCTCCATAGCGTAGTATGCTTAGCTCATACCACGAGGAGAGGACCCTACACCACTAAAACCTCCCGGACACTCCTTCGATCCGCCGTTGGCGGGGGCAGGATACGCATGAGCAATCCGGCCCCCCGACCATAATAATGGCACACCTGACCTTATACTTCTGAGTTCTAGAAATATAAACAAAACTTTTACAAGATCTTAAATACAATAATATTTATAAATACTAGTTATACTTTCCGTGTGGTTTCTGACTAAGAAAAGATTAGACTAGATTAGACCCTATTTCTTACAATGGGCATTATAGAAGCAACTAGGAGACATATCTACGTCTGATGATAGGACAGCAGCATCTATGCTTAAGGTACCTACTATCTAGCTGTGTTCTCCAATCCGCCTGCCATGCATGTTGAATTATGGAAATATCCCTAAACGACCCTGGCTACCCAAGGTCTGAAAGAGAAGGCCTATAAGCATTGGACGTAAACGGGCCGTTGGTGAATAATAATAATTTTCTGTTATACTCACCTACATCTCTAGTTCCAAGTACCATTTTACTGCATAAATATTCAAGCAACCCAAATATCAGTACCGTCTACACTCACACTAATGTTATTACTCATGTTTATACATCTTCCCGTACCAAATATAGAATGTTTATCATTTCCAAATTTCGTTAAGAAATGGTAACGTATAAAATAAACATCAGAGCAGGGATACACTCATAAACTATGAGTAAATCAACTATATTAGACTGGCCTCATTTAGGACAAGAGAAAAATTTACTGAGCATTTTTGTACATATAAAAAATATATGAGCAACAAACTTGACGTTGATGTCACAGATGTGAGTAAAATATGTGATATTAAAATTTCAACAAAAGAAGCTGCTGAAAACAATGGGATAGTTGAATATAAATTTTTCGTAGAACTAGGAAGGATTTTTGATAACAGAAGGAATGCGTTTGCTTACAATAGTTGTGTATCTATTCTTCCAAGCCCCGTAGGGAGCACCTTTTGCACAAGTTTTTTGTAGTTTGTAAAACATCAGCTTTCCGTGCGTATTTCCCGTTCATGTAGGAACTACATCATTAAACATAACATGTTACTAGTGAATAAAGCAGCTTTCTAATGGTGTGAGGATTTTTGAAATCAGTAATTTTATAGCCGATTTAATGCTAACGAACAATCTAAATTTTCCTCTAATTCAAAATTAACAAGGCTGAAAGCTTGCTCTGAAAACTATGCTGAGGTGGCGACTTTTTCGGCAGAACATCCAAGGCGTCTTATTATGTTGTGTATTTAACGAATGTTTGCTGTATAATATCGTGTGAATTTTGCTGAATTAAATGTATTTTCTATTTTTCTTATTTTTAGGCCCAGTGAACTGACAAAAGTCTCATGGCTACATAATATGTACAGATCACCTGATTCGTGCTATTATGGTTAAAATTGGTCAAGACATCATTTATTTCTGTCGCAATATATTGATTCAAATTTTCAGATAAGTAATCTATAATAAAAATAACATAATAAGTATCTACATAGCAATTGATGCAGTAGTCCTGCTACAAAGCTCACGCCGTTGAAAAGTTCAGTTGCGGACACGTTATCATTTGATGGTTTACTTTTAGTATTTCAGTGGCTTTTAGGCACGTAAACATCATGTCAGCATTTAAATGGAAAGTCAAATTGGGATTGGTTGATAAACTAACACCGCAGCCATATTTATTTTTTGAAAGATATATTGAAATCCATTTATGGTTGATGGTTATAATTAGAAATGTGTGCTTCTATTCATATCGTTTAAGTTTTTGTGAAGGAAATAATACAAGTTCTACACACTACAACTTTTGGTTGAGCAAAAATTGCATCTTAATGTAAATAGCATCGTGAATATGGTAAGACATAATACCATAAGGTATGGCTTTAAAAAGTGGCGCAAGAATCAATAATTATGTAATACATAAATGATGACGATGATTTTCACTGCTAATTTGTGAAATGATTAAATAGTAAGCGTTTGATAACATCACTTAAACACTAGGATTATATGGAGATGTTCGGTCATACACCATGCTATCTTGGAGGGCAAAATTTTCGTAGAGGTCGCCAATGTCATAAGCTGTGATGTTTTTGAATACTTTTATAACTCGAATACAAAGTAACATTAACAAACATAATCCACACATACATTATTCATTTGGAACAAACCATTGGGCATTATAATAAAAACAATAAAACAGATAAATAGCAAATCCAATTATCTAGAACCGTTCTAAATAATTCCTAATCTTTATTAGATATTCACAACACGACTAACATTCAACATCAGGCGGCTATTCAAATCAATGACCCACCATTTACACTGAAATCCGTTAAGCCGGTTAACTAAAACAGTTTCTTAAATTATTTCCGAAGTCAGCTCTGCTATTTGTATTCATTAATCAACGTTGGTAGTTAAAATTAATTTTGTGGCGTCCAAAAAAATATTAGTATTAATATTACTGGTTACTCTATTGTAACTGTTAATAATGCAGACTCATTTTAAAACTGTCGTATAAATTTGTGATTGGTCTCAAGTTTTAGCAATACAGAGGTTTACAGTTGATATTTTTGCAAAAACTGCAGCGTTCAAAGTTCTAAGATTTTAGTAATAGCTTTCTGTAATTCATTGTGTAAGCTTTTTTTTGGACTTCGAATACGATGCAGGCTTTTAGCATTTTAATCCAATATTTAACTACGTATACCAAATTTAGGAGTGTCCTACGTGCTGTAATATTTAGTGCATAAAAACATTTCTAGTTTTAACAGATCTTGATAATTTTAATCGAAATATTCTTGGCAGGAATCTATATTCAGCTTCCTCCACACCAGTTACACCATATAAATGCAAATCACCAAAAAAGCCTCCAACTTTTACAATAATAATAAACTAATCCGTAATAACAAAAATTTACATTCCAAATCCGGCAGCGATACTTCCTACTCGAAGCGATATTATGACAAATGATCATAGGGATATTCGACCGCATTACAACTGCGTAGGCCACTATGTGACCACAATGCGGTCACGATATTACAATAGCGGGTGACCCCACGAGCCAAAGAGCTGAGGTTATAGAAGCAATCAAGATGGTATTTTAGTACGATGGACAAATAAAAAATGACAAGGTGTAGGATTATGAAAAGTCGTTTCACAAGGTCGTTTTGTTGTTGATGTAAGTAACTTTTGTGATATGAATGTACTACCTGCGCCCCGAGGTTTTACCCGCGTTACTCTGCCCCAGTGGGTAAGAGCGTGTTTTTTTGTAGCCTATATCTCAATCAAGCTTATTAACGATCCCCGTGCGAAGTATCAGCCAATTCCATCAAATAGGTTTTGCGTGAAAGACGGACAAACAAACAGACACACACATACACTTTCCTATTTATAATATTAGTATGGATTTTTTGAGATTTCGATGCAGTTTCATTTTTTCCATTTCTGGATGAAGAAAGTATCAATAATACATGTAACAGCTGCAAAATCAAGAAAAATTGATTCGGCCATTGTTAACTATGGAAAAGTTGATACTATAGCGTTAAGTTTAGACAAATATAAAAGTGATAGGCAGTAATGCAGATATAAGTACTGTCTATTAATATAGCGTTGCACTGAATTTATGCTACACAGTCAGATAACACAACACCTAATAAATCAAATAAGTCATTTGTATCCCAATTCAGTACAGTTATTTATACCTTCCACTTCGTAAAACAACAAGCTAATAGCTAATAACATAAACCAATACTTAAACATTATATATGCCTTATTAAGCCACTCGAGTTACAAATCGCTGCAGGATAGCCGGTGGCTGTTCAATGGTCTGCGCTGAAACGAATTGGTAATCATCACCTCAGAAGCTCTTGTAATCTATGCCTCTTGCTTTACAAGCATTAGTATAAAACCTTTAAAGGCAGTGGCACAGTAGTTATCATAGTATTTCGGACTTTATGGTTTTGCAATAAGGTTTATAACAATCTTTTCAAATGTACCTAGTGGTCTGATAAATTTTGTTCCCATAGTTGAACGCCGATTTCCGTATCTAATTGCAAAGATAGTTGCAGTAGATATGCTTTTAGAATGAGGTAATTGTGCATTTATTTGCTTAATTACTTCTTGCTTTCGTCTTCGTCTTTGAAAATTATTTTTTGCAAAAGAAATACGTTACAATAAGACAATGAAGCAATGGCCGTTGACGCTGAGCTGCCATATCATCTTCTATATATATAAAAGAAAGTCGTGTTTGTTACAACACTTATAGCTCGAGAACGGCTGGACCGATTGCCATGGTTTTTAATTTGTTGGATTTGTTTCCGTCCCGAATAGCAGAATACATTTTAAAAACAAAAGAAAGTCGTGTTAGTTACACTATTTATAACTCAAGAACGGCTGAACCGATTTGGCTGAAAATTGGTAGGGAGGTAGCTAAGAACTGGGAGAAGGACATAGGATACTTTTGGGTAGGGGTAGGGTAGGGTAGGGGTAAGGTAGGGGTATGGTAGGGGTAGGGTAGGGTAGGGGTAGGGTAGGGTAGGTGTAGGGTAGGGGTAGGGTAGGAGTAGGTTAGGGTAGGGGTAGGGTAGGGCAGGGGTAGGGTATAAAAGTCCACCCGTGCGAAGCCGGGCCGGGCCGCTAGTAGTCTTATATATACTTATAAATGTTTTTATCTTAAGAACGTTGTAAAACTTTTGGTTTCATATTTAGGACAAGAAATAATGCCCAACATTTTATCCGAAATACTTTCTGAGACCCACTTAAATCTTCTCTTTTAAAACAACACAGATCCCAGTCCTAAATAGGCACTCAAAACGAAACCTTTTCAACTTTTTAATTCCAGTTAAAAAAGTTCTCAAGTAAGTGATTTAAGAAAACACTTATATTTCAACGAAATCTTAAAAGAGGTAGAGTATTTTCCAAAAAAGCATAACCCTCACTTTGGCTAATTTTGCAAAGTTTTTCTGACTCGGACGACACCTGTCGACCGTTACGGTAAACTTTGAATGTACCCAATCTCCCCCCTTTTTACTACCTTTTGAATCGTTTATCTCAGCGGGTTTAAGGATGAGTGTATTTGAAACTTTCCGATTGCCTATTATGCTGTTTTTTATCCTTCGAAGTTTTACGATCAAATGTTTGTTGAGCTTGGCAAAAATAAAAACAAATCAGTGATTTTTGGGCCGTGGCTTATGGACGGTTTGTAGCTTGCTGTGACGTTATCAAGATTAACTGAAAAACGGATTTTTATTTATTTTTTATATTTTATGTTGTTTGTGATATCGCGTTATTTTAGGTGAATGTTGCAATATTGGAATAGAGCTAGAAATTCTAGCGAAATAGAAATATTTATCTTTTTTTGCATTGGCCGTTTATTTGTTTATAAACGGCAAATGAATAGAAAAATATTTCAATATTTCAATGGAAATGTTATACACGTCCGTTTTATTGTAGATCACAATAAAACGGTCAAATTCTAAATTGTTCATAGCTGTGTTAAATAAAAACTTAACGTTATTTAACTGCAGGGGTTTGAAAACCACTGCAGTCAGTTCAGGTTAAAAATATATTTTTCTAAATAAAATAAAATCGGCAGTATCCAATGCACAGTCACAGACAGCACACAACTAAACCGAACAAAGCAAACTAAAAACTGAGAATAAAATTCAAACCTCACTAAACTACACAATCAAATCAAAACTAAAACCTACACATAGACGTCAGCATACATGAATAAAATTCATACCAAACAATTTTCTGAAAAAAAAAAAAGTTATATGTACATCTTGATTATATTATGCGCCCCAATACCAAATTGAATTTCTGATTAGTAGAAATGAAAACAAAGTTGGGAGTGACTCAGTGGCCACCAACAAAAATAGGTCGGATTTGGCTCCGGGTTTTCACAAACAGCGAAGGAAAAAAAAATAAAACATTGGAGCGAACGTGTATCGATTTGAACATATGGTTTGATTTTTGGTTTCGCATCATATTGGATAGGTATTTGTAGATGTTATTTATCAAGTGTGTCTATGGTTTAGGTGTACCTTAAATTATATTTATACCGAACCGATTTTCCAGGATTTAATATGAAATTTAAAGTATAAGTTCGGTTAGGCATTCTTTAATGCAGTTCAAAATATCGTACATCAGAGGAATACTACATTTTTTGCTTTTTATTTTTTTATGGAAGCAAACGAAATGTTTTGATTCTGAAATATTTTTCCTAATATCGCATATTCAATAAGACATTGGCACTACTGCACGCGTGCTGAAAACGATATTTACTCTAAAATAAACTATTTTAATTGTGGCTAATATAATGCGTAAAATAATTACGGCATGTAGTTTCTTTCATGGAAAAGATAATTTTGCTATATAAAGCACTACTCTACTGTACACTACAAAAAAGGTACTCCTGTACAATAATAATAACTGTGCATTTGTTACCGAATGTGCGTTATCTAGATTTAAAGATACGTATTTTTTTTATTTTCTCAATTTGATAATATTTGATGTCATATTTTTTACGCGAACATAGGAAATTATCTTTAAAACAGTGATAAATATCTACATAAGATAAAAATATAATTTCAAATATTCTCACTAGCCAATAAACTACTAACCAATAAACTACTTTTCAGCGATATTTCCGATCTTTCATACTGGTTCAATCTCCACATAGAAATGTGAAATACACAGATAGTTGTTCAAAGCCTGGATATGCTTTGTGTCCATGAATACGTTTGCAAAGCCACGTGACACACGAATAAACGTCGAGCTTAAACCAAAGAGGAAAAAACTAAGTCTTTTAAAAATGACGATATTTGTGCAGAAAAGTTGAATCTGGGAATACTTCCACCTTACCTACATAACACCATGGCCAAACAACATTATTAATTAATGTTGTCTTCCTGTGGGTAAGTTAGCTAGCACTCAACATAGACAGGAAGAGGAAAGGGCCAGCAGTATAACGGTTGATAGTACTGTACATCTACTATAGTATCTACTGGCTTTAGTAATTGTCCTTGTATTTGGACACCTACTCCACTTAACGTCACGTAGGTAGGGGCCATTTGCTAGATCTGGGATAAAATAAATCTTCTTAATGCTATAGTGGATCGATGACTGTAAGTGCTGTTGTGTGATGTTGTAAGTGCTTCTACACTAGCGTTAGATTGCTCTTGTGTGTACTAACATGATGTTTTATAATTTTTAGCGTGAATTATCAAGTTAATATTAATTCAATAACATTTGGATAATTAAACATACACATAATATTTAATTATTGCGACCAACATTTAGTACCACGCAGATTTTCATTCAAGCTGTTTACCGGTCACTTCATCTACACCTACAACCGGCTCATAACTTTGAAAATATAATCCCTTGTTATTTTATCCAAAATTAAAACAATAAAACTAACTTTGTTTTGTTTTAAACAGAATATTCCGGTGAAACATGTTATCTCCAAGTTATCTGGAAGCATAAAAAGGATGACTAAACTTCGGGGCATCTGATAAAAGGGTCGGAATATCAAAATAAGCAATTCACAACGCATGCGTACAAGCTTAATTTGTTTATACAATTGTGTACTCAGTAAAGCTGAGTTTATTTACAAATTTCAGCTGAGTACGAAGTGAAAACATATCTTTATGACGGGATGGTACGTTGGTGTTTTCAAAGGAGCTTCGTGGAATTGAAGGCGGCAACATGTTTAAGTGTACTCACTCAGGTTTTAATATTAAATTACTCAATATAAGGTTAATCTTAAGTCTCGTTGAAAAATTCTTCTTACCTTCTTAAGAAAGTTGCGTAGCTGGTATCTTCCGTATCTTCATGAGTTCGGTATAAAGGATCTAAATGTCATTGACGAGGGGGGAATACATTATGTGCAGGCAAGGTAAGCATAATTTAAACAAACGACCTTTCTACGACTTGCAATTTTACAGTACAGCCCATACCATATGCAATCTTTTGTTAAAATGTCTATGAAAATTTGAATCTGTAAGAAATTTATGATGGTTTGAAAATTAAACGTTTTACCAAAATGGGTGCTAGTAAGTTCATACATTTATCTTAAGCTTGAAGTTTTGAAGAAATGAACATTATATCCATAATTATCATGATTCAGTCTAACCAAACTTCCAAAAATAACGAAGACATTTCAAACAACTGCATTCTCTGTTATATTTAATTGTATATTTACAGACGCAGTGTGTATGTTTAAGAATGTGTTTATTGTTCATACAAACAGATGGACGGTCGCCGTGTGGCCGTAGTTCCTTTTGCGTTTAAATGACGCCGTAGATTAATATAGACCAGATAAAGGCATATAAAGATATGGTATTCGAAGAGAGGCCACAACAGTTTGTGCGAAGGCACCACCAGGGAGAGCCAGACATCATGCATCGGAAGTAGCCGGCAGCCAGCAGCCATATTATTGTGGTTTGGAGGAGAGCATCTAGAGGTTTGAGTACCTTCCTCATCAAGTATGCATGAGGAAGAAGTCCCACGTCACCGATGCGACATGGTTAAAATCTTTATATTTCATCTTAGAAAAACTCCCCTCAACTATAGTAAAACCTATCGCTATTGTATTCTTTTTACTAGGGCTAGACTAGGGCGTTGTTGTGGCTAATATAATGCGTAAAATAATTACGGCATGTAGTTTCTTTCATGGAAAAGATAATTTTGCTATATAAAGCACTACTCTACTGTACACTACAAAAAAGGTACTCCTGTACAATAATAATAACTGTGCATTTGTTACCGAATGTGCGTTATCTAGATTTAAAGATACGTATTTTTTTTATTTTCTCAATTTGATAATATTTGATGTCATATTTTTTACGCGAACATAGGAAATTATCTTTAAAACAGTGATAAATATCTACATAAGATAAAAATATAATTTCAAATATTCTCACTAGCCAATAAACTACTAACCAATAAACTACTTTTCAGCGATATTTCCGATCTTTCATACTGGTTCAATCTCCACATAGAAATGTGAAATACACAGATAGTTGTTCAAAGCCTGGATATGCTTTGTGTCCATGAATACGTTTGCAAAGCCACGTGACACACGAATAAACGTCGAGCTTAAACCAAAGAGGAAAAAACTAAGTCTTTTAAAAATGACGATATTTGTGCAGAAAAGTTGAATCTGGGAATACTTCCACCTTACCTACATAACACCATGGCCAAACAACATTATTAATTAATGTTGTCTTCCTGTGGGTAAGTTAGCTAGCACTCAACATAGACAGGAAGAGGAAAGGGCCAGCAGTATAACGGTTGATAGTACTGTACATCTACTATAGTATCTACTGGCTTTAGTAATTGTCCTTGTATTTGGACACCTACTCCACTTAACGTCACGTAGGTAGGGGCCATTTGCTAGATCTGGGATAAAATAAATCTTCTTAATGCTATAGTGGATCGATGACTGTAAGTGCTGTTGTGTGATGTTGTAAGTGCTTCTACACTAGCGTTAGATTGCTCTTGTGTGTACTAACATGATGTTTTATAATTTTTAGCGTGAATTATCAAGTTAATATTAATTCAATAACATTTGGATAATTAAACATACACATAATATTTAATTATTGCGACCAACATTTAGTACCACGCAGATTTTCATTCAAGCTGTTTACCGGTCACTTCATCTACACCTACAACCGGCTCATAACTTTGAAAATATAATCCCTTGTTATTTTATCCAAAATTAAAACAATAAAACTAACTTTGTTTTGTTTTAAACAGAATATTCCGGTGAAACATGTTATCTCCAAGTTATCTGGAAGCATAAAAAGGATGACTAAACTTCGGGGCATCTGATAAAAGGGTCGGAATATCAAAATAAGCAATTCACAACGCATGCGTACAAGCTTAATTTGTTTATACAATTGTGTACTCAGTAAAGCTGAGTTTATTTACAAATTTCAGCTGAGTACGAAGTGAAAACATATCTTTATGACGGGATGGTACGTTGGTGTTTTCAAAGGAGCTTCGTGGAATTGAAGGCGGCAACATGTTTAAGTGTACTCACTCAGGTTTTAATATTAAATTACTCAATATAAGGTTAATCTTAAGTCTCGTTGAAAAATTCTTCTTACCTTCTTAAGAAAGTTGCGTAGCTGGTATCTTCCGTATCTTCATGAGTTCGGTATAAAGGATCTAAATGTCATTGACGAGGGGGGAATACATTATGTGCAGGCAAGGTAAGCATAATTTAAACAAACGACCTTTCTACGACTTGCAATTTTACAGTACAGCCCATACCATATGCAATCTTTTGTTAAAATGTCTATGAAAATTTGAATCTGTAAGAAATTTATGATGGTTTGAAAATTAAACGTTTTACCAAAATGGGTGCTAGTAAGTTCATACATTTATCTTAAGCTTGAAGTTTTGAAGAAATGAACATTATATCCATAATTATCATGATTCAGTCTAACCAAACTTCCAAAAATAACGAAGACATTTCAAACAACTGCATTCTCTGTTATATTTAATTGTATATTTACAGACGCAGTGTGTATGTTTAAGAATGTGTTTATTGTTCATACAAACAGATGGACGGTCGCCGTGTGGCCGTAGTTCCTTTTGCGTTTAAATGACGCCGTAGATTAATATAGACCAGATAAAGGCATATAAAGATATGGTATTCGAAGAGAGGCCACAACAGTTTGTGCGAAGGCACCACCAGGGAGAGCCAGACATCATGCATCGGAAGTAGCCGGCAGCCAGCAGCCATATTATTGTGGTTTGGAGGAGAGCATCTAGAGGTTTGAGTACCTTCCTCATCAAGTATGCATGAGGAAGAAGTCCCACGTCACCGATGCGACATGGTTAAAATCTTTATATTTCATCTTAGAAAAACTCCCCTCAACTATAGTAAAACCTATCGCTATTGTATTCTTTTTACTAGGGCTAGACTAGGGCGTTCCTTGATTGTGGTCCAGACAGGGGCAAAACTTTTGTTACTAGCCGAGTCTGATTCTCTACTATGCATATATAACAATGCTAAATCAGATTGTTAGGGGGCAAATACCCTCCCGTCGGTTTGCTCTCGACAGTCGAGTTTACATAAAAAGATACATAACAGCCTTTTTTGTTTAGAACAAACTTTAGTCAAAGACGACCAGACTACTATCAGCCACTTGCGAAGGGTGTGTGAGTTAGTTTGAAATGGTATTGCATTGCAATATAGAATGAGAAATAATGCATGCTTTTGCTATTTTTACTTATAATGATTCAAAATAGTCCTTTTATTTAACATATTAGTACATAACTCTCTTGGGGCATTTAAGTCAGAACTTTGTATTTCGATTTATCAAATTATCATTTATATATAATTTAACTTCTATTGTTAATTGTTGTGTTGTTGCAAGCAATAGCAAACTTGATGTTTTTTGTGTCGTGATAGTGTGTTGCTTTACTTTGTATACAGTCAAATTAGTTTTACCATTGTATGTCGGCATTTCCTCGAATATTAGAAATCCAACTAGTTCCAATGAACCGAAAGTTTAATTTATTGCAGTCCAAATATTTTGACAGCGAAAATTTACGTTTTTACTGGAACTGTGCCTCAGTCTTTTACTGATTAATGAAAAACGGATGCGAATCTGGTTAATCATAGACGTTTTGTATAATTCCGAAATTCTATGAATCTTCAAAACGATTTAGAAGCTAAAATAGGGTTTTTGGGTAATCGACTTCCGTATCCAAAAAGTAAAGATTTGTCAGTAACTCGGATCCCTACCGTGCTTATTCATCCGTGTAGCTTCTGTAAGAAGAAAAGAGAGGAAGAAGACTACCAAAGGATGGAGGAGCTTCAGTAAGTCAGTGTTTACTTGTGTCTTATGAATGATGGATGGTGAGAAGAAAGATATGAATGAAATTACAGTCAGTAGTGAGAGTAAGATATGATGGTTGACAGAAAAAACCGTGTTACGCTGCGATAAGTGCAGGAAGAAAAAATCTCCTATGTCAGAATCTCCACACAAAACTTATAAATTTATTTTCGCATGCATTAATTATTCAAGTGCTCGTATTATCCACTCCCAGTTAAGTTTGTTACCAAATCTGCAACTAGATATTGTTCTTTCAATTTGACGTTAATATCGATGTATCCTACCCGTATATCGGTAGGTATTAAAAAAGTATAATACCTACCTACTTATTTTATTATAAATATTGATTTTTTTTTCGATATTTCTAATTAGAATTGTTATTTTTATGTACAGCTTAACTATGTATTTGGCTTCTATTTTTCTACATTTATTTAAAAATTCATATACTTCATATAAATACTGGATATTAGGAACTGCCTTATATATCTTATCCCAGTTGTGGTATTACGTATATTATCCTCTTCTTTATCAACAGCCCATTTACGTTCACTCCATTTTAGGTTTTATAAAATTTTAATACAAAGCAAAATTATAGTAACACAGTTATATGCCTCTCCTTAGCTATCCTGCCCCCCTGGTGAAAAATTACCCTCAACAGAACTTTCACCAAACGAATTCAAAAATAGAACTCAATCTAAACAAGAGCGCTAAACGCAATGGAACAAACGGTCACACATGTTACCTTATAATACACAGATCTTTGTCTCAACTCAAGCGCATGTGTTAGCTGAAAACCCAACGGAATATCAGCCTTAGTTGTATACACATACGATTAGTATTGCATTGCATCAAATAACTTTATAGACAGGCACATCCCGAGATTCCCGCGGTCAATACACCACAGGAGGGATAGGATTTCTTTTTCTTTTTGTTAAGGTTTTTGATATCAAATTATGGTTAACTATGTTATGACTCAGACCGCGTATGTTTTATTAACATTTCCGGCGATAATCCTTCTAAAATATTAGATTAGGATCTGTTTTGTTTAAAATATTGGACATATCATTTTACCTTTTGAGGTGTGTTTGAATTTTGGAAAGGTTAAACAAAACTAGGAACTTTATAATTATTTCGATACAGTACAAAAAGTATAGTTAAATTAATTAGTTCACGAACAAAGAAATATGCTGATGAATTTATTAATACAAAAAACAGACCTTAACATCTTAGTTTATCAACGTTTACGTCCACTACTGGACGTCCCCTTTAACAGACTTGGCAAGTCAGTGTCGTTGAGGGACATTGTCGTAATCACCACACTAGATGGGAGTACCTTTGAGCTGGTAGATGCTGCTACCCTCTTAGATGCTGATGCTGGGTACCTCTTACGATACCCATAGGAAGATATAGGTCGGTGTATTCTTAGCTGGAAACCACTCGGCGAGTAATTCATTATAAAGTTTTTTTTAACAAAATAAACAATGATTAGATTGCTCCTATTAACAATACTAACTACTAAATAACATTTGATTGAATTCATATTTAGTCTTAAACTATAATAGCAATTTTTACCGCTTTTGTGTTTCCTATAATAGGCTTATTTTGAACTCACCTTTGTGTTACTACCCAATACTATCCTAATTGAATGCTGTCAACAGCTGACAACGTAACCTTTTTTTTCTTTTAACATATTTTCGAATCCCTAAACATCCACAGATGTTATCATTTTTTGTGCATCTTCCGGATGTAAGTAACTGTTATTTTGGGTAAGTGACACCGTTTAGTCACTGATTTGTAAGTAAGATATTTTTTAAAGGTGTTTTTTTTTGTGACATTAATAAGTAGGTAGTTTGTGAAGAGATACAGAGGTGTGAATTCTCGTAAATTCAAAAACTTTTGTATTAATACATTTTTAGTATTGATCGATACAAAGGAGCTTGACCCCATATATGGTTAAGTATACTATAACTGTAGTTTCAAACCCAGTTTAGTACCATCATTGTAATTATTGTATGTCTGATGACATCAATATTTATAAATATAGGATGACTGGTAATTAGTGACCGATACCTAAACACATGATTGTGCTCATGATAACAAACAGCTTTTACCATGGAACCAACACTGAAATCGCGAAAAAAAATCAGCTGTCCCATACATTCATGTTCACATAACTAGTCAACATGGTAGGGAGCAGCTGATTTTTTTTTCGCGATTTCGAGTTTGGTGCCATAGTAAAAGTTGTTTGTTATCATGAGCACAATGATGTGTTTAGGTATCGGTCACTAATTACCAGTCACCCTATATAATATATTACATAATACATACCCATTTAGTATAAAGTAAAGTAACTAAGAGTCATAAAAAGATACGTTATGTTGTTGTCGTTGTAAATTAAAAAAATCTCCTTTGAAATAATGAAATAATGAATTTATTCAGCACTTAGATATTTACATACACTTGTACTTATCAGAATCACAATGTTACATAATTATTCTTATTCTATTAATTAAACTAGATACTTAACTAACCGGTAGCAAATTGTAGGATATTACAGACAAAGTAGTCCGTCCGTCAGCTGGTCATTATTCCTCTACTCATAATAAGTTAAAGTTTACATAAATTATTATAGATTTTAGTGGATCAATATATAAATATTTGGTAAAAACATACAATTACGTGACACACACCTGGGGACACCCTTAAGGGGTTAGGACCACGACCCAGTGGTACCACTGACTTTGTCACACTTTTGCCTTTAATGAGGTTTTCACTATGAAAGCTATTTTGACTAGCTATCTTAGCAAACGCTTCCATGTAGGTAAGCTAGTTCACTGAATTACGAGAGAATAATAAAAAATCCGAAAATACAGTTTCTTTTTTTTTAAAGATTACTACTAGAGTTTTGCTGTCTGCTAGTATTCTTCCTACTTCTACCCCTCGTGCTAAGCCAAATTGCTTGAGTTACGAGTGGGTTCACGTCGGTAGTGCAATGGATGGCAATCGAACTGGCGACCACGAGATCACAAGTCTGACACCCCTAGGCCATTGGGCTACGGTCGCTTTAACTTGAAACGATAATGTACTATTCTCTGAATCACAGCTTGTAACTAATGTACAAAAAAACAATAACATCGTACCTACATATACAACAAATTCTTTGTGCGTTAACGCAAATGAATAACTTGATTAATTAATCTCGTCATACATCGTCCGGTTTAACCCATTTTTGTTTAATTAAATTTTTTATCTGATGGTTTTGATTGCACACAAAATGTTCAAAGAATTTTTCGGCGTAACTCAAAACTTTTGATAACGCGCTCGGTCTGAATCGAGTCGTTTATTTAAATGGAAATAAGTTGCACTCGGATGTTATTAGCTTTTAGTAATTTCGACTAATATTAGTTTGTTTTTTAAAGAAAATATGTACATGTAGGAGGTATATAAGGAAATATAAGTATTTAATTCGCGTATTTCTCCATTTGAGTATGTTTCGCCGGACAAAAAAATTTGGTAGTAAAGTAACCCACTGAGTTTGTTTCGCCGGATCTTTGGATCAGGTGGTAGCATTAAAGCGCGTCCGTCGTTATATGCTCATGGTCCACCCAAATAATGACATTTGTTTTGACATAATATAGACAGAACAAGCATTTTGCGTCGCAAAGAACAATATTAATAAATCTATATATATAAAAGAAAGTCGTGTTTGTTACAACACTTATAACTCGAGAACGGCTGGACCGATTGCCATGGTTTTTGATTTGTTGGATTTGTTTCCGTCCCGAATAGCAGAATACATTTTAAAAACAAAAGAAAGTCGTGTTAGTTACACTATTTATAACTCAAGAACGGCTGAACCGATTTGGCTGAAAATTGGTAGGGAGGTAGCTATGAACTGGGAGAAGGACATAGGATAGGACTTTAGGACGCGGGCCGCTAGTAAATTATAATAATAACATATAAATATATGGTATCATAAAAATAATTAATTTTATAGATATAGGTAAATAAATAACAAATATAATGAATATTTTTTTCTAATTAATGTTTGACTATTTACAAGTGCCTGTAATTGGTTTACGTAAATAAAAATGATTTTTATTTTTTATTTATTTTATTTTAATGTGTCTCTGTATCTGAAATTTATTTTATCTAAAAACAAAGAAACATGTTTGATTGACATATTTTTAATACTAATATTAGAGTTTAAGTTTATACTTTATTCAATTAACGGTTTACACATAAACGTGTTTTATTCTTATCTATTTATTGTGATATATTTGGTTCTCCTAAGAACGTTACGCTGATCCCACAATAGGCCTGTGTGTCCACAATATGGGATCAGTTTTAAATTAATAAACATGCATACAAAATCATCAAAGCCCAAAGCACTGCACACAACAATTTACTCACCTCTCAGAGAGCGCTCTAAATTACCATAATCGTCTAAGCTTCTACTGCATCAGCTTCTAATCCTATAACCTTCAATTACCACACATTTAGGTACCATGATGGAGTATGATCCATTAATGCTCGTAAATCAATCAACAGTTCCCGAGAGGATGTGCTCTCAGCTAAGCTAGCTAGGCTTGAGTTTTATCTTTTACTCGCTAACGTACCGGCTTTCTAAAAGAGCAATATTGGCATGTGTTAATTGAAGATCATTTTATATTAATTGGCATATATAAATCACATTGGCATCCGGAAAAGTTGCTTCCCGCTGTATGTCTGTCCCTATCTTTAAAATTACGCAACGGATTTGAATGCGGGTTGTTTTAATAGACAGAGTAATTCAAAAGGAATCAGCATTGCATCCATTGGGTCACTAGTCTAATATAATGGAATAATATGATTTAATATTGATTTCTGAAAAGTAAGGCCTGATTCTATTATCTACTGCTAAACATGGGCCATGGACATTCTCTGTGCAATAGCCGGACAAGATTTTTTATGTTAATTCTAAAAAGTCTTTGCGGGTCTGGTTGGTTGAAGGACTACCCTCCGCGTCTTAGGAAACACATTAAGCCATTGGTCTTAATTGTTATAACATCATCTATAACAATTGTATGCCAAGGAACGGGCAGCAGCGTTTCCTTGTGTGTTAGAACATAATATTGCGGTCACCAACCCTGCCTAGCGTGGTGACTATGGCAAAAGCTTCCCTCAGAAGGAGTCCCATGTTCAGCAGTGGACGTTATACGGGCTGATGATGAAACATGGGGCTTCTTCCTAGGTAGTGTTTTGTGGGTATAGGATGATACAGTCACACATACTCACTTGCTTTGGTGATCTGTAAACGTAATACATTTCGTATTCAGTCATTTAAGTTAATTAATGAAAGTTAAAAGAGCTTTTATTATCTTCCTTATTTTCTAGTATTAATCATCAACAGCCCGTTGACGTCCACTGCTGAACATGGGCCTCTTAACAGACCTTGGCAAGCCAGGATCGTAGAGGGATATTGCCATAATCACCACGCTTGGCAAACGGATTGGCGATCGCAGTAAGATGCAAATGTTGAGCTAATAGATGCTGCTGTCCCATCCATCAGCCATATGTCCCTTAGTCGCCTTTAACGACACCCATGGGAAGACATGGGAAGGTCTATTCTAAGCCGGAAACCACACGGCAAAGTATTAATACAAAATCAAAATATTCATCACAAATCATTCGTAAAACAAGTTTGAATTTTATATTAACTCATAAATCAAATAGCAAGTATAACAAATGGTCTTTGAGTTAAAAGATTAATCTCTATCAAGTTAAGTTATATATTTTTTTTATATAATTTTACGTAAGTTTAATTGAAACAAGACTTCTTTTATTTTTAAGCCAAGTTTCAGCATGATTTTGTGATTATGTTTTAATTTTATAAATTAAGCTCGAGTTTCGCTCTATGAATATCGCCGCCTGTGTTAACTGAACGTGAGCGTTTGAAAAATGTATGCATTTTAATAATTGTTTTGAAACCGGATTTGGCATTTCACTTACTTATTAAAATTCCTACACTACTATATCGGCGCGAGCGCTTTGTCTATACACATTCTCCAATATCTTTGTGATTTTGCACTTTAAGTAAAGTCCAAAGTAATGTTGGTATCTACTTCAGTTTTCTTTAAAAAAAAAACAGCAAACATCTCCCCGCGCGACTTTTCTGAGTATCATGGGCACTTCGTAAAAAAATTAGGCGCATGTTACTTGTGGGTATCTTAGCTTTATATGGTGGTATTAAAATGAAAAACTATAGGACTGTAGTTTTTGAGTGTATTCATTAGTAAAAAGTACAAGTCCTAGGTCTAATTAGCAATATGCAAACCATCGGTAATTTTTCTGTAGACATAATATGGGACAACAAATTTATTTTATTTTGGATTTTATAAAAATGATCTTCCATATCTTAAAATATGTATCTTTAAACATTATTTTGATATCACGATTATAGAAGGTACACGCTAGTTGTAGATATCTCGATTATTTTGGAAGTAACTGTAGTGTTTTTTTTACGATCAGCCATTTTATTACGAAACCTTAAGCCCTTAAATCCATATCTCATAAAAACACCTTTAACCTTTTCTTTACGTCTTAAAATCTTGAATTACTTGATAAGATATTTCACCTTTACTAAAATCAGCGTTAAGGCGATTACTCGTCAACTCGTTGAACAACTAAATGCTGGAATAAAGAGAAATATAAATAATATGTGACTGTGTATTAAAGGAACAATACACTAAGTTATATAATAACTTATCGTTTATTAAAATAATAATTTTAATAAACGATAGGAGAATTATTATCTAATATCTTATAATAATACTAGCTGACCCGGCAGACTTCGTACTGCCTCAATCGATACATAAAAGACCTAAACATTTGTATAAAATAAACTGGGCCGTAGAGACTTCGTTTATGCGGTACTCCTACCCCTACCCTACACTACCCCCACCCTACACTACCCCCACCCTACACTATCCCCACCCTACACTATCCCCACCCTACACTACCCCCACCCTACACTACCCCCACCCTACACTACCCCCACCCTACACTACCCCCACCCTACACTACCCCCACCCTACACTACCCCCACCCTACACTACCCCCACCCTACACTACCCCTACCCTACACTACCCCTACCCTACACTACCCCTACACTACACTACCCCTACCCTACACTACCCCTACCCTACACTACCCCTACCCTACACTACCCCTACCCTACACTACCCCTACCCTACCTCTACCCTACCCCTACCCTACACCTACCCCTAATCTACCCCTACCCTACCCTACACCTACCCTAAAAAATCTTAGCAAAAAAATAAAGCTCAAATTGACTCTACATTTTAGTTTGTACGGGAATAAGAAAAAGGCTGTTTTAAGGGGTTTTCAGGCAACTACTAATAAATTAAAAATTAATTAAAAAAACATTGTCCAGCGGACAAAATTGTGAATCTAAACCATTCCCAGATCCCCTTGAACACACACAAAAAATTTCATCAAAATCGGTCCAGTCGTTTGAGAGACTCGTCAACTCGTTGAACAACTAAATGCTGGAATAAAGAGAAATATAAATAATATGTGACTGTGTATTAAAGGAACAATACACTAAGTTATATAATAACTTATCGTTTATTAAAATAATAATTTTAATAAACGATAGGAGAATTATTATCTAATATCTTATAATAATACTAGCTGACCCGGCAGACTTCGTACTGCCTCAATCGATACATAAAAGACCTAAACATTTGTATAAAATAAACTGGGCCGTAGAGACTTCGTTTATGCGGTACTCCTACCCCTACCCTACACTACCCCCACCCTACACTACCCCCACCCTACACTATCCCCACCCTACACTATCCCCACCCTACACTAGCCCCACCCTACACTACCCCCACCCTACACTACCCCCACCCTACACTACCCCCACCCTACACTACCCCCACCCTACACTACCCCTACCCTACACTACCCCTACACTACACTACCCCTACCCTACACTACCCCTACCCTACACTACCCCTACCCTACACTACCCCTACCCTACACTACCCCTACCCTACCTCTACCCTACCCCTACCCTACACCTACCCCTAATCTACCCCTACCCTACCCTACACCTACCCTAAAAAATCTTAGCAAAAAAATAAAGCTCAAATTGACTCTACATTTTAGTTTGTACGGGAATAAGAAAAAGGCTGTTTTAAGGGGTTTTCAGGCAACTACTAATAAATTAAAAATTAATTAAAAAAACATTGTCCAGCGGACAAAATTGTGAATCTAAACCATTCCCAGATCCCCTTGAACACACACAAAAAATTTCATCAAAATCGGTCCAGTCGTTTGAGAGAAGTTCAGTGACATACACACTCACAGAAGAATTATATATATAAAGATTATCTTTGAGTATTTTGTATCGATAAAAGTTTTTTTGTTAGCACTGACCACTGTACTTTGAAATGCGAGCAAAATATCAACAAGCTTCATGTGTTTAAGTCCTTCTTTAGAAAGCTGCATCGTCACCATGTAGCGGCTCATCCGCTATCGTTTCCAAATATTTCCCACTTTTATAAATGAAGGTAATAGTACATTATGAGCCCTATCTAGAACTAAGTACTACGTAAAGATAAGATATACAACTGTTATTGTCTGATAACACAGCTAGTTTAAAGTTTAACGAGTAACGCCTACGGAGGCAGTAAAATGAATGAATGGTTTAAAAGTTTTCGTAAAACACTATACAGGACAGAAAAAAACTTTGTTTAAGGAGTCAAACACTTTTAAAATAATTAAATTTAAATCAATGATTAAACATAAATTTAAATACACATTTAATTGGTTTTATTAATTTTTTTATTCTTTATTGAACATAGTACATAAATAACATAAAGTTTATACAACGAAAACAATATGTACAAAGGCGAGTTTAATTTTATAATAAACTAGCTGACCCGGCAAATAGATGGTGGCCGATTCTCAGACATACTCAATATGCTCACAAAATTTCATGAGAATCGGTCAAGCCGTTTCGGAGGAGTATGGCAACGAAAACTGTGACACGAGAATTTTATATATTAGATTTTCATCCAACAAACCTTTATGAAAGATGCATTTGATTAAAAGTGAATAGCTAATGTACAACGGACGAATCTAATAATCATATACATATTATTAATCAATGAATTGAATTTAAAGACTGTAGCGATTGCAATTGAGGTTTTAATTTTTTGAATGATGGTAAGCCTAAAGACGTATGTTATGTGTGAAACCATGTTATGTTGTCTGTGGAATGTTTTCACTGAAGTTACCAACAACTTAACAATAAAACAAAGTAGAATTATACTGTACAATAATTAACTAAGGCGTTCTTTAGATGCCTCAGGTGACAACACACCATTTATCGGTAACCAAATTCCCTTCAACAGATGTTCATTTAAAAATAACTTTACAAAGGTCACGTTTCATGAAATTTATGAAAACAGGATAACCGGGATTATGGGGGACGGTCTAATCTCATTAACTAGCGGAGATAAACTGATGGGACCTTTGAAATTTGAAAGGTTTTTTGTATGGCACAGATTAGCTTGGATAACGCGGGGAATACAAAAATAGAAGAGATCGAAATAGCTGCGATTTTAAATATTATCGACGTCTGTGGTGTAGCGATAAAGTCTTGCCTTGAATCAAGGAGGATTTGAGTCCCGATACAGAAAAAAAAACAAAGATTTATTTACGGGTCTCGATTGTTCAGGGACTACTCTGCGTGCATCCGAAAGTATATTGAGCGATTGGTCTTGATTGTCTTAACGATCGCATACCAACAATCTCACTAAACCTACCGAAATAATTTTGATGAAATTAGATTCAAAAGTACCAACATAAAAAAATAGAGATATTTTTAGAAATAAGTGCGTTCAAAGGAACTCTTCCTCTTTATATTGTTATAGATTATTATAGATAATAAAGCTATACTTAAAATATATCTTACATTTGTATAGTCTTCAATGCCGTTGTAACGCAATCTAATTTCACTTAATTAATATAATAACCACACAATTACAGTCTATTCACACCATGGTTGCGTACGCGGAAATAGTTCCCCATAATTGATTAAAATTAAGACTATACCTACGTATATAGAGTTATTAGTGTAATAAGAGGTTGTCTTTCCGGCTCGAAGGACCAAATTTATTGGGTGTAAGGCGACAACTCAATTATGTGAACTGATAAATATTATATTCACTGAAGAATCTTAGTTTTTGGATCAGTGTTTTACTCTGACGCATATCTAGGTCCGAAGTCAGCATTTTCACGCCGAAAGGATAATATGAAATGGTCTGTATCGTAGGTATTTAAGAACTTTGTAAAGTCATATTTTTTCAAATAAAATATTTGATTTGATTTGAGTTGAGTTTGTGTAAATTTTAGAGTGAATCCATTATAAATTCACAACAAGAATTAAAGGAAAGCTATTAGGATATTTCCGTTTCGTTTCTCTCATATGACCTCCCGTGTAAACTTCCTTGTAATTACTTTTTTCTGTCTCATTTAAAAAAAAAACTGTTTAAATCGATTTGGAGTTTTTTTTTACTTTTACCTTACAAATAAATATAAAAAGTAACATACAAAAATAAATCTTTCCTCTGTTAAATATGAATATAGCTGTATGTTGGCAGTACCTACTGCAAACGATAAATATGTATAAACCATACATTGTTCAATATTTACCTTACCCAGAGCGTAAAATGTAAGTAAGACACCTACTCAAAATTTATTCTGTATAATGGAGAGTAACCGCTATATTTTTGATACATCAAAATTTCGTTCAAGGTTAACATACCGTCGAATAAGTCAACCACACAGTTTACGTCCTGCGGAGCGACGGCGGGTGCGAAGCGGCTGCCGCGCGGCTGCTTTTCAGAGAGCTTACATATAAAATGGGACAGCGATAACGGGGCAAATCAATCGCAAGGCGTCAAATCAATTTTGCTCGTTTGTCGCTGGCTGACTTGTAGTCAAGTATTCCCGATTCCTGTTTTGGTTGCTATAGCAACGTCTAAAAGTGTTACATCGCTTAGGAGTTAGGGCTCTGTGTACTGTGTAGTGAAAGATTCTACCACCGTCAACCGTTGTTTTCGTTTCAAACTATTCAATAGATATTTTTTTATTGTTTATTTTCAAGATCAGCGCCACACCCGTGCCGCCATCGCCACCGCTTCGCAAGTCGCGCAGTTTGTGGCCACGGCCTAAATGGCTTTGAGTAACGTTTAACATTGATTAGGCGTGTGTAATATACGGAGTTAAACAATGTTTCATTATTTGACTTTGTTTTCACTGAATTGGCTAAAAAGATTAAAAGGATAATCATATTTTTGGAACAATATCTTTTGTGTGCGGTTTTTGAATACTGTAGGATTTTTGTGCCCGTTTTTAGGTGCTTAGTGGTGTTTTTATGAGTTTTATAAAAGCCACAAGTTGCGTTATAGGCCAAAGCTTTGAGGATTTAACTCTTTTTTTATAGAAAGGACATATTTTGTCAGTAACATTATATAGAGTGTATTACATGTAACAATGTATTTGACACTTATTAAATATCCAAGTTGGAAGTTACAAAATATATTAAAACTACAAAATAAGTGTTGGGGATTATCAAGGTATTCCTCGAAGCGCTACCATTTTTAGGCGCTCCGAATGAGGCGCTCCTTTTTTATTCCTTGGAGCGCTCCTTTCAGTAGCGCCTCCTAAAAAAACATTTTAGTTATCATTGTTAAGAGTAGTAATTCGTACTGAAAGGAGCGCTCCGAGGAATAAAAAAAGGAGCGCCTCATTCGGAGCGCCTCAAAATGGTAGCGCTTCGAGGAATACCTCGGATTATCATATGATTAATTCAATAAATATTGCGACAATTGTAATTAATATGTGTATTTCAAGCAGCTAATATTGACAGAGTTATTGTAAATAATGTGGAAGAAAAATAATAACTGATGATCGTATTTCCCGCCGAAACCGGCAAAGAGATTATAAAAATCACAGACATGCCGATGGCGCGGTGACAATCTGTTCAAGTAGGTTCTACATGATTGTATGATTTGAACAATAAGTATATGACGAGGAAGGACGAGCATCGTTGTTTTTAATAAGGTGTGACGTCATCATTGCTGACGTCACATTCATCAGGATGGTTCTCTATCGAGGGTTGTTGATCCATAGTAACAACAAAACTCCATAATATGGTTTTCAAGTTTTATTCCAGTAAATTGAGGAGCTCCGTACAGTCCGGCAGCTCGAGCGAGACTGAATTGCAATCGGTCCGCCAGCCGTATTTATACTAAACGAGCGGCTCACAAACAGTAAACAATTTAGTTTGATAATTTTCAAACTATGTGAACAGATAATTATTTCTACAAATATTTCAACGATTTACAAATCATAATTTGATCCTGAATACTTATTTATTAGTCTAGTATTTTATGAACATATTTGTGTTTCTATCAAATCATGCATTGATTCACAATTTATTTATTTTGATGAGACGAGTAATTGTATTTATGTGTTTATCATTAATGAAGTGTTGTTGCTATGCTTATTTTATGTGGTTGCGCCGATATATACAATTAAAAAAATACTTTCTTATTTCGTATTCGTTACAGATAAATGTAAATATTATTTATGCGCTGTGTTAATTAAATCAAATCTCATTCATTGCGCACATATGTATTACTTTACTGTAACACAAGTTTTATCTGGGGGCACGGCAGTGCCCCCCCAAGTCGAGTAAGAAAAAAAAAAAAAAAAAAAAAAAAAAAGTTGCACGGCCGTACCTATCTTTTCTCGAAGCAACTCAGCCGATTTTCGACCCCCTATAACTACGTTGTGAATAAAGATAGGAGCCTGAATTTTCAGTAACTAAACAAGCTTTGTAAAACTACAGTATATTTCAAATTTCATTCAATTTGAACCAGTACTTTACGAATTATAACTAGTCAAAGTTTGGTATTTTCGGTAATTTTGTCACTCGCTCACTACTGACTGACCGATCATCAAAATGTTTAGGCACTTCTAGCAGACGTAGAAGCTTCAAATTTTGAGTATTAGGAGAGTTTAGTGTAAAACTCATGGGAAAATTCCAACGTTTTGCAATTTCGGTCTAGTTGTTCAGTTTCATCAACTGCATTAATAACTTTGTTATTTCTTATAAATGTATAGGATTACAAAGTTACATTTGCAGTCAGTGAATCAGTGTACATGAATATGTTTGATTTAATGGTGGAATAGGTGTAGATAGGGACCTAGATGTAATTATGTTGAAAGGTGGTGTCTAAGTGGTTAGATTAGTTGTTTCAGAGACCTGGTTTTCTGCGTTCGATTCCCACCCGGGACAATTATTCGTCTGAAATTCAAACAGTTGTACTGAGTCAGGGGGTGCTTTGTTTTCGTGAATCTATTGAGCGGTGAGACCTTCGCGACACAGGGATTAATTTAACAAGTACTAAAAAAAAAAAAAAAAAGTCGTAGGAAAAAAAAAAAAACAATGGATTGTAAAAGTAAGATAGTACATAAGTTGTGCTATGAACGATAGGATACTAACAATCATAACAGCGTCTGATGGAGGTGGCTTGCCCGCTTGAGACATGTCTCAGCAGGAGGCTGCGGTCCCTTAAGAAGTAGGGACCCCGTGTAATCTGGGCGTCCCTGAAACTGGTTATTTGGGCGCAGGAGAGCCCGCAACACCAATTGAGTCGCGGACGCTGCCAGAGGGTATCCCACATAGGCAACAGTACCTGGGCCCCTCACCAATTGTGGTCGGAGGAGTAACCAGGGGTTTAACTCTCATGTTATGATTAGCATTCCACTGCTATGAAGAGGGCGATTCCCACATACCCCACTGCCCGTGCCGGAACACCGCAGTGGCGGAGGAGATGCGTAACATTCTTGCATTCCCCCGGACAAACTTACACCACGGCTTTCACGCTTCCCGTTCGAAACACAGAAAGACGGTCACTTTCTTCCAAGCAACTAACAAATCTTATTGTGATATCGAAGGTATACACAAAAACCACGTTTTATTAATCTGACACAAACTATATTTATATAATCATTTTATCAAATATTTTTATACACAGTTTGATGTTAACTAGGTAGCTTTAAATTTACTTATGTACCTACATATTAGCTTGTTCCCTAGTGCGGGAGCTGTCTTAAAAAAAGGCCATAATCAGACATGTATTATGTAGTTGTACCAAAATTCCATCAAAAACAGTTCATCAATTTCGTAATTTTAAAAACCTTTGACAGGCTGGAGGCCAGGAGGCCGTGAGTGCCATACATAAGTTCATGTTAATCCTCTGTTAAGCTTGATGTTGTAGTTTTCGATTAGGTACATTGACAATATTTATAACTAATGAGAGATAACAATTCTACATACAGATTAATTTTAAATGACGTTTGACGAGTGCGACGAATATCAATAAAGCATAAAAAAAGTATACGACGCATCTGTTCTTGTTTCATATGGTGAGTGTTGCCATGCCAGCTAGGTAGGTGGATATTCATATGTGCGTAAGTTAAGTTATTCTGTAAATAAGGGCACAGAGTTACTAGTCTGGATGGTTTACATCTAATTTAAGTCTACTTTGGAACTATTAAAGCGCAGGAATCATTCATTTGTGAATACAATCGACTAAAACCGGCCAAGTGCGAGTCGGACTCGCGTACTAAGGGTTCCGTAACATTTATAAGTGCCTACCTGTTGTTATAGATATCGAGCAAAAAAGGTAAAAAAAAAGTTGTTTTATGGGAGCCCCCCCTAAATACTTATTTTATGTTTAGTTTGTTATTATAGCAACAGAAATACATAATTTGTGAATTTTTCAACTGTTTAGGTATCGCGGTTCTTGAGATACAGCCTGGTGATAGACAGACATACAGCTAAGTCTTAGTAATAGGGTCCCGTTTTCACCCTTCGGGTACGGAACCCAAGCATTTAATGTCTAGACATGCTTAATATTGTTGCATCAAAGATATCGAGAAAAACCCATAGAGAAATGGAGTGGGCTTTGAGAAAAACTGTAGCTGAAGTTCAAGAAGTAGTACCGGTAAAGAAAAAGAGGAACACAACCTACAAAAATTGGAAAGCTCATAAGACAGTGACAGAGTGGTAAAATCCATTGTTGGTATTTTAAAAAATAATGTAAATTGTAAAGCAAAGGAAAAAGTACAACTATCTACAAAAAGAAATGAGATGCCATCAAAAACATACTTGTAAAAAAACCCAAGTCTCGTAACGCAGTTCTTTTACCGTAAAACGTTGTGAGATCTATGTAATACCAAGTCGGTTAATTTATTCAGTCCCTACTTAAGGGACCTTCTATCTTAAGCTATTACGTAATTATCTCACCTCATAATTTTATTTTGACCTTATCAAAGTTCAAAACTTTTATGTTATGAATATTAGATTGACTTGGCCATCGCAATAAACACTTGTGAGATACATTCTAATTATATCCGATGGCCAAGTTAATCTATTATTTAAAACTTTAAAGTTTTGAACTTTGATAAGGTCAAAATAAGATTCTGTAAGGTGAGATAATTACGTAATAGCTTAAGATAGAAGGTCCCTTAAGTAGGGACTGAATAAATTAACCGACTTGGTATTACATAGATCTCACAACGTTTTACGGTAAAAGAACTGCGTTACGAGACTTGGGTTTTTTTACAAGTATGTTTTTGATGGCATAGATTCTACGAATGCACACATACGATGAGCCGCAATTATCTTAATTATAAATGATTGTCCACGCTTTTGTTCTCCCAAACGAAAAAGTATTGAGAACAATACGATATTACAAAAAAAACCATTCGTTCTTCCACCATCAAAAGGCATCTATTAAAAACATCGAACCAAAAAACAATAAACTAAGATACCTTTGATGTTTTGTTTTTTTTTTCTGAGTTTAATGAATTCTACTAGATTGTTGCTTTGAACCGCTGTTGAGTATTTCGCTTCGTTATTTAACTTTGATGTGAAGACTAAAAAGTTTACAATAAAAGTGTAAATAAGTGTGTTTCTTTATAGGTATTTATGAGGCGTTGACACAATTTATTTTAATTGTGTATACCGTGTTGGAGAAGCAATACAATTGAAAGTCATTTCAAATACATTATGTTTTATTCCATGTTTAAATTTTGGGTGGACTAACTTCGTAGCGTAGCGGTATTTGGCTCGTGGGTTCGATTCCCACGCCGGACAGGAAATCTTAGTGAAAATTCTAAGATTTCTTTCCGGGTCTTGTTGGTTGACGGACTACCCTCAGTACCTCGGAAAGCACGTTAAGCTGTTGGTCCCGATTGTTATAACATCATATATAATAATCGTATATCAAGGAACGGGCAGCAGCGTTTCCTTGTATGGTACAACACAATACTGCGGTCACCAATCCGCCTGCCAAGCGTGATGACTATGGCAAATAGCCGGGAGTTGGCCCATGTTCAGCAGTGGACGATATACGGGCTGATGATGATTAAAATTTTGTGTATTTACAGAACTCGGCAGAACGACATATTATTCAAATTGGCAAAATAATTCATGTTACAATCGAATTATTTAAACATACGAAGCGACGCAGACATGAGGTAGAAAACCTCAACCATCCAGAATTGCAAACTAATGCGGAATTAATAATAATCTATATCTTCATCTAATCTAAACAAACAATAAAACTAGTAGAGATGTAATTCCGTACATTACAGATGGGCAGTCTATTATCGATTCCGAAGCATAATTTAATTAATTAGTGATGGTCAAAAATTGTCCATAACTAAATATATATAAGAATTCTGCACTCCACATGTCAACTTTAATTTCAAACACCTCCATCCGCGCGATTTTCGTAAAAAGGAGTACAAAGTTCTTACTTTTCATATTCATATTCATTTATTTTGGTAAAGTTATTTTACATGTCAAAGTTATAAGTAGGTAAACATTTTAAATTAATTGTATTTTAAATAAATCTAAATTAATCAATAATGCTTAATGTCAGTATTGAAATGTCACAGTTATAATGTCATAATATATCTAATAATGTCTAGGACTACAAATCTTCAGGTAAATCATAATGTCAAAATACTTATTAATAGCGTCGGAGTACAATAGATAGTCGGGCATCTCACCATGTCAATTAAAATCTAGAAGTTACAAATTCGTCTTAGTTGTAAAAAGTTTGCTCAACAAGCCACCGTTTTAGACGACGCTTAAAACAAGAAAAATTTGGAGCAGTGATAATATTTTCAGGCAAGTTATTATACACTTCAGGACCAATTACATGTGTGAATTTGGACGACTTTGTAAGCGACCGTTTAACCGCATATATAGAATTAAGCGTACAAACATCACCGCGCTGGCGGTGAGGATATGCGGGATTCGCCCTCTCCATAGCGTGATATGCTACTCATACCACGAGGAGAGGACCCTAAAACCCTCCGGACACTCCTCCGTCCGCCGTTGGCGAGGGCAGGGTACGCATGTAGCAATCCGGCCCCCCGGCGACGTATGACAGATAGTAACCTAACCTAATCTAACCTTTGCAAGATTTCACTTACTGTCCGGTTTAACCATAACCAGATCTGAAAGTTAATTAAATATTCCTCATTAATACCTTTAGTAATTACATTCCCACAATACAAAATCACCGCTATTTTAATAACTTTAAAATTTATCATCCCTTTATTTTCGTGTTAATTACAACTCATAAACTAACGCAAATATATTTTTCCTTATAATAGCTATTTAACGATCACAGTAAAAGCAAATATATGAATACTATAACTATCGTTTTATTATCATTTCACATTAAAATCTATAAACAGTTCTTGGTGAAATTCTCACACATTGGCAGCTTTCTTTTAATAGAAATAAAATAAGAGTAAGTCCTGATCATTGATTGCACTAATGGCTCAGTGGTTAAGGTAGTTGCTTCTGAGACCTGGTGTTTTGGGTTCCATTGCCATGTGGGACAAATTTTACACGGATACTTATTCTGAGTTTGAGTGTGCTTTGTGTCCATGAATTCGCTTCCAAGTGGTTGACCACATAACTCCTATTTTCGTAATAACTTCATAATCAAATACAGTAAATAGTATTTTTTTGATAATAGGGCTATTTAACACTTAAATAATTTTTCAAATCGGGCTAGTCATTCCTGAGATAAGCGTTCAAGCAAACAAACAATCTCTTTTGCTTTATGTAACCGTATAGATTATGTTAAGAACTATGATTGGTTAATTTTAGGTCAAGACTGCTTAAGGCCATATCGGCTTTAAATATTATGATAAACACTTACGCATTAGTGGCAACGTATGAGGCAAAATTACAATTTTCTGTTATTTCTACCTATGGTTTATTAGGAATATCTCGAAGAAGATACTATCTATACCTTGGTTCCAAAGTATTTCTTTTTATCTTTAGACGTTGCGCTGTAAAAAAAGTAACCATGTACTTCACTATACTTTGATGTTATTTTATTTTCCATTTTTATTTAAAAGCATTGGATTAGAATGTATGTAATAATTTGTGGCCTGACTGAACCAACGTTTCAGAAGTCCAACACAAAGGCCTTTAAAAATACTTGAACATACTTAGCAAAACACAACCGACATCCAACATAAGAATAAACCATCATAGATTTTCTAAGAAAGGTGAAACAATGAGAAGGAATATCGCTGCATCCCTTCGACTGGTCAACAGTCAATTCGAAACAATTCTATCTTTCAAGAACAAGACAATAGTGTCAAAATGCTAATGTTTTACAAACAGTAAGTTTTCTTAATTTATAATACAGTTTTTTATTACTTAACCTGTTGCTGTTAACTTAATTAACTACGATAATTAGACTAGCGACTACCAAAAATACTCTTTCAACTATTTATTTCTTGCAAATGTTCTATAGCAGCCAGAATACTAGAGCTAAAGTTTGAAAATAATGTTAACTATTTCATTTTAGAGGTTATTTTTTTGAATTTGTGATAGCAGATCAAGATGACGATGGAGAGGGAGAGGAAGGCCAAATAAAATATAGATGGATTGTGTGAAGAGTGATATGAAAGAAAAGGGAGTTAGTGATAGTGTGACGGGCGACAGGACAGAATGGAAGAAACAAACGCCGACCCCAAGTAATATGGGATAACGCCAGGAAGAAGAAGAAGATCAAGATAGAAAATCATTGCAATGCATACCACTTACTAGGCTTAAAGGGGTAATACTCGCAACAATTTCGCAGTATTTGTTTAGTCTCAAACCACAAATTTTATTAGTTTCGCCTCCCGCGAAATGTGTGGAATTCAGCGCTTCCCAAGAATGCTTTGAAGCGTTCAAAGATGGTTTAACTATAGTGTAAGGTTAATAACAGTGGATAGTATAAGTTCAACACAAAGAGTGCTTGAGATTGAATGGGTGGTTTTTGTAGAGGCGTAAATAATATTGAGATGTTATTTGTAGGCTGGCTTCGAAGAGCGAGTTAGGATTTTAGTGCAGCGTTTCGTAAAGAAGTTTGTTCCGAAGCAATGGTGATGGACTTCGAGTTACTTTGTTTCGCATAATGTAGTATTTAAAATAATACTGACAATGTTTTCTTCGCGAAAAATAAAAGCGAGACAAGTTTGAGTACCTACCTCTATTGTCAATCCTACGAAACGATAAGCATGCATACCGACAGGAAGATGATAGAACATACATCAGCTTCTTCTTCTTTAATTTAAGAGATCAGCTCTTGTCGGTGGAGCAATCGCCACAGCTCTCTATTTAGCCTTCATTTTAACCTCTTGATACGACTTGACACATCAGCTACATAGGCAAAAATGTCCTTACATTTGTACTATTCTACCGTTTCTATTAAACGGATTATGAAGTAATATGCCGGCGCCATCATTGATGAAAAACATTTAAATATTGTATATAAATTGTCATAATTGCGACCAAAAAATTGCACTCACATGAAAACAAAACAAGGCGATTTTCAATATATTTACACCGTTATGTTAACTTGTGTGTAAGAGCTTCTCGATGCAACCCTCCGTATAGATGACGTCAACGCAATAAATTCATTACAACTCCAATCCTCACTTCTCACGATAAATTATTCTTTCAAAACAAATAACCCCTTCTCATATTAACAGAAGCAATCTGTTCAAATAAGATTCTTGATGATAAATCATAGCTATCGTAAACTATAGGATTGGAATAGAAATAAGTAATTATGACTGTTTACGTCTCGATTTTATGATGGTTGTGTAGTAAATCAATTTGGAATATAACTGATGACTAGTTTAAATGTTGATGGTGTTTTTACGTTAAATTTTAGTGGGAATTTTAATAGGCTGCGTTTGTACACTTTTGTCAGATAACGGCGTGATGAAATTGGGCTATTACTATAATTATGTGTTTCGTGCCTTTTGTGTGTTAGAATATAAAAAGAAACTAGCATTGTTTCTTTATTTCGAATTAAAATTACATAGATGTATTATGCAGGAGAGAGAGAATCTCCGTAGCGTAGCGGTATTAGGCTCGCTTTAATTATCGGAGGTCGTGGGTTCGATCCCCACGCCAAACAGGAAATCTTTGTGTAAATTCTAAAATTTATTTCCGGGTCTGGTTGGTTGAGGGACTACCCTCCGTGCCTCGGAAAGCACGTTAAGCCGTTGTCCCGATTATTATAACATCATCTATAATAATCGTATATCAAGGAACGGGCAGCAGCGTTTCCTTGTATGGAACAACATAATACTGCGGTCACCAATCCGCCTGCCAAGCGTGGTGACTATGGCAAATACCCTCCCCAGGAGGAGGCCCATGTTCAGTAATGGACGTTATACGGGCTGATGAAGATGATTATGCAGGAGTTAGAGCTAAAAGCTTTATTTTGTCAAGACGATAAATATGCGTGTGAATCGCCGTGGATGGCAAGTATAAGATACAAAAAATAACTACAATACATAAATCATTTCAAACCACTCAGCTTATTTTAGTTGAAATTATGATTTCAGAATTCCACATCGCACCTTATCGTCAATCCGTATAATATCCATTGCTGAACATTTTTTTTTAATGTAACTTGCAGAGTTTTACAGTCTACACTAGTATTCTTGTTAACCCCTCATGCTAAGCTAAAATGCTTGTGTTATGAATGGGTTCTCGTCGGGAGTGTAATGGGTGGGGATCGAACCGGGGACCAAAAGATCACAAGTCCGACGCCACTAGTCATTGGGCTACGGCCATTTTGAGAATCCCACATTTCACCTTATCGTTAACCTGTATTACATCCACTGCTAAACATGGGCAATCCTTGAGTATTTCACCATATTCCCACGCCTGGCAGGCGGGTGGCGACCGCAGTATTATGTAGGTATATTGTACACACTGAGTACTGAGTACACGTTCACATGTCATACCTAATCATAATAAATCTCATACAGCCCATAGATGGTCGTCCATCAATTCGTACAAGATTTACTTTAGCGATATCATATCTATTTATATCAATATCATATTTGTACGTGAGGTCAAAAAGTTCACCATAAGAAGACACTTATGGTGGACATTTACTGACTGTTTACGATCTCACCATAAATGCGAGATTGGTTCACACCCCCCCTATGTCTCGGGGAGTTGATGTCTTTTTCACTTTGCCTCTTTTATGGCTGTTACTTACGGATTGGTTATGGTGTAAGTTAAGATCATTTTGGGGGATATGGAGTGTTCGTTTCGCGTAAATAACTTTTTTATTGAGGACATTTTTAAGACAATAGGTTGTGTATATTTAATACGTATTTTTAGCGGTTTTATCTTCGTAACTACAAAAGTTTTCACAAAATATAAGTTGTTTTTTTTTACTTATTTGTCAAAATTAGACGATAGCATATGAGTCGTTGAGTGTTTCTCAGTACGGCAAAGTGAATTCAACGATTAAGAAGTATACTAGTGGTCGCAAAGTGACTGATATTCGACTGATATTTAAAAAAAAAGCATTCTGCACTATTTCTCTAGGTATCTCGAGGTGGTCTCATGATCGAAAGTCAAAGGGTCCGACGCCCTAGCGATTGGGCTATGGCCGCTTGGTGAAATGAAAAATGAAATAAAAGTGCGGAAGACAGATGAAGTCATAAAACTTATATTATGTAGCTATACAAGATACAATCATTTGTAGCCGAAAGTGAAACACGTAAAATAATCCATCGAAACGCCATTGACCATTGTTCGAACACGAGTTACGATATATGCCTATTTTTTAGTTGTGACATGAAATATCACAGGTATAAATATTCCAGATTGCATGTGAGTAACGTGTTCAAATGCCATTGATGATTTTATTTGTCCTGTATCCATGGATTTCAAATGATTACTTGAACAATTTGGGTCATATAGAATGTTTAAAAGTCGGTTGATTCTAAAGTACCTATAAAAAAATGTGCGTAAGGATAAGGCAACTTGATATAAATAATAATTAAGTTATGGCACAATGACAAAATTAAAAACGTGTGTCTATCTGTTTGTTTCGACTTATCTGTGTTACGGTTGGACCCATTTTGACGTGATTTTCTCTGGCTGATAGATAATAATTTTATAAGATATAATATGCGATACTTTTTATTTTGTCCGCTAGTTTCTTGGTCCGTTTCCTATTTAATCTCAAAAACGATTCTACTGATTTAGACAGGATTTTCATTGTTACCTAGCGTATATAATTATTATTTTACACAGGTTAATTTGTGGGCATCAAAATTATAAAGGCTCTGTGCAAAACGCATCCTTTAAAATCGGACTGTATTTTTATAACATTAAGGATCAATTCCGTATGCTTTACGACATTCTCTTAAAGCTTATAAGATGCAAATTTCGCTCATTTCTCTTCTCTTGTTCCTAACACTATATCAGTTGAGATAATGTAAAAGTTACAACTCATAATTTACAAAACTCGTAAAACTTATAATGACAGCGGACGATATGAGTGCTAATAAAGTTTAAATATGAATTATTATTATGTTCGAGTTATTGTTATAAGCGTCGCAACAGATATTAAAATTCATTCTACATCATCATAACGTATAATGTCCACTGCTTCCTCGAATGGTATATTGACTTAGTCACCACGCGTAGCAGATTGATTGGTGACTCCAGTATTGTGTACAGCAACGTTTAGTGTTGTCTCTCCGCAGGAGGTGACGAAGGTGGTGAGCCCAGCAGCCGCCATTTGTTATAGTTATGTAATGTTCAAATTGACTTTCGAATTTGTATTGCGCGATTTAGGTTAGTTGGTATTCTAAGTTCTAGATGGCGCTGCTTGTTTTCATGTAGTTTATTGTGCGGCTACTGTAGATATCGCTAAATTATAGACACAGTTCGGCACTGCTGCCCATTCCCTGGTATATAATTTTTTTATGACAATCGGGACCAACTGCTTCTATACCCGGGAAGAAATGAATTTGCACAAATGTTTTTGTCTGGAGCGGGAATTGAACCTACGATACCTCCGAAATGTAAGGTGACCCTTATACTGCTATACCAAGGACATTGTCACTATTTAATCATTTATTGCCCTTGTTTTGGATTCCTAATTGGTCGCGTCGCTAGTAACGATCGAACATATTACAGTAATCTATTTTAATTTTTAATCTAAAGTTTTTGTGTATTTTAATATAATAATCTGCATTCTGTTAATAAGTAGCTTAGGTGTAACATTTTTCAGTTTGCCTGTTTCGAATTATCATGTATCTATAGAATTGCGTCAATAAAAAACCCGATCAAGGCGATTTGGCCTCGCGCACTAAGGGTTTACCTAGTATCTTGGAAAATTTCATAATTTTATCCAATGGGAACTTCCTTATAGTTGTTTAACAGGCAGATAAACATTCAAACAAATAGACGGACAACCGAGTGATCCTAATAAGGTTAATTTGAGTAACGAAACCCCAAAAATCTGAAGTACATAAAAATATGATCATTTATTTTTCTTATTTAAGAATGCACTTGACGAATAGCCATGTCCAATGTCTTACTAAAATCTGAAACCACATTAACAAATAACTTGTAACTAAAATATCCATACAATATAGTTTTACTGTCATTAATAAAAGCGTTACCTTTGATCCCATAGCAAATACCATAGCTCACCTGAAACAAAAAAAAAATATTATTAATAGTTATCCTTTTCACCATAAACCATCACAGCATGGTGTTTGAACTTAATGGGAACATTGATTGGAAATATTTTTAGGGTTCTGTATTAAATGAATAATTTATGTTTTAATGAAACGAAAACAAAAATAACGCAGCTGTCATTTCTCTGATACAAGATTGATAAAGATAATGTTATAATAGTACTGCCCTGCTAATTGTACTTGCAGTAATCGTCATTTTTGGGATATTCCCTGTTTTGCAAAAATGACATTTCAGGACCCTAATCTATACAAAAAGATTGATTTTTATTTTTTAGGTTCACTTCTTGTTTATATATAAAATGTGTTTACCGCGTTGATCTCGAAATCGCGATTTTGCAAATACTGCGTTTGCATTAAGGAGGGCAGAGTAACTATCGGGACCAACAGCTTAATGTACTATCCGAAACACTGTGACCCGGAAAAAAATCTTTGACTTACATAAAGGTATTTTATCTGTAGCAGGAATCGAACCCATACCTGCCCATGCCTTTAATATAGATATTAAAGGCACTCTCACAAAGCAAATATTAAAAACCTATAAGAAATGCGCATAATTATGTAGAAGTAAAGGAATATTGTGAAGAGCCACTACAGAACCTTACATAGTGCGGGGCCCGACTCCCACTATTTTAATTGATGTTATGGATATCAAACCAGGATTGTTTTTGTTGATTGTAAAGGTGATGTTTTTAAATCGAAGGAATTTAGTTTTATTGGTTTTTAATAACTTAATAGCTTTGGATTTTAAGGGTATAATATATTTTATGCCTTGTTTGAACGTTGACACGCGATGGTCTGAGACCAAGTAAGGATATTTCCTTATATGTCATCATCATCAGCCCGTATATAGTCCACTGCTGAACATGGGCCTCCTCCCGAGGGAGACTATTGCCATAGTCACCACGCTTGGCAGGCGGGTTGGTGACCGCAGTATTATGTTGTAACACACAAGGAAACGCTGCTGCCTGTCCCATGATAAACGATTATTAAAGACGATGTTATAACAATCGGGACCACCGGCTTAACGTGCTTTCCGAGGCACCGAGGGTAGTCCCTCAACCAACCGAGATTCAAAGCGAGCCAATTACCGCTACGCTACGGCGGTTGTCTGTCCTTATATGTATTTATCTTAAAATATTACAAAAGCTAAAGAATATTTAAGACATTACACATAAAAAGATAGACAAATAAAACGTGGTTTCTAAATGTTAAAAAAATATGTTTTAAGAAATTTCCTTTTTTTTTTAATTTAAATCATATCATTGATTAATTCCTAAGTTTATAAAATTCTTAAAACATATTTTTTTGACAATCTGTAAACAAATATAGACACCGACACTATACGAATGATTTAAGCAAATCATATTTTATTTACGATCGCTTTCTCCACTGTTGACTCTTACTACTCATAAGGAGTGTATAGACCAGACTTTTACATGTAACGTATTGAGATTGACTATGCTCGGCGGTAATGTGTGCAACGCGGTTGTCATCTTCTCCTTCAACAACCCGTATCCATGAGCCTGCTCTTTACAAAAGAAACGAAAAAGGAGATGAGGAATATTGCCATAATTTGAAGGCGGATAAGTGATCGCAGTTAAACAGTCATAAACTTAAAATTGAGAGATACTGCAGCCCATCCATCAGATTGATGTCTCTTAATCTCTTCTGACTACACCTGTGCGAAGATATTATGAGGCATGTTTTTTTTATAATGTATATTTTGTACTTAAATTTTTTTTAATTTTTTTTTCTACCACTATTATTTTCTTTAACAAGTAAGGTAAGATGCGATCATTACCACTATTATTACGCGCTCTCGCACGCTCTATTCTGCAATCCGCTTTACAATACTCATATTTACATTACAAATAGTAGTCGACGTTACTCAATTGTTTGTGCATGTGCTATAATTTTCGAGATCATTGCAAATATATAAATGGTTCTATTGGCTTTAGGAATCGTGTTGGTTTAAGCCAGATCTTGATTACGTATTCCATGTGTCTTCATTATGGTGAACTGTTAGTAATTACGGTTTGACTGTCTCCTTTGTCTTGGGGTAATGTGTTTAACCATAATTTATGAGATTGCAGTATGAATCTTGCAAAAATAACTTTACTTGCAAAATTTGGTATTCAATTAGCAAAATGTCACTGGTTATCTAATGACTAATATAAATTATTTAACAAGAATAAGAGTGAACAGTTCGCTTCGTGAAGAATGCCCTCGGTTGGAACCGAAACCGTGGTCGAGAAACTGCCATAACTACAGGTGAGGCCAAGTATTTTCTATCTTTCTACAGCCATTTGGTTTCCAACTTAGAATAAACCACCTATATTTTCCCATGCAGGTCGTAAAAGGCGACTATGGGACATAGAACTAATAGATGAGCAATAGATTTTATCAGCTCAAGAATATTCCTCAACAACCCTGGCTCTCCAAGGTCTGTTAAGATGAGGCCTATGTTCAGCGGACATTAACGGGCTGTTGGAGGATCAAGTATTTGATTTGTTACGTTAAGATAAATCTTCCAAGACGCGTCACATGTTTGAATTGTCGTAATATTGTTTTTACATTTGAAGACTTTATAATAATATAAATAATATTATACGGTGAACAAAGTAGGCTGGCATTTGCTTTTAGACGCCGAAGATTTAGTCCCATCCGAAATTTGTTACGAAGATTTTTCTTTAAACTTAGGTAAGTATTTTTATATAAAGCTACATCTGCAATTTTTGTAATGTTTTTACAAAGATTTTTTTGTGCTTATAACTTGTGTAAGGCCTTACAAAGCGGTGAGCCATATAAGTTTATGTTAAGAGTACAACAATACTTCGAACTCCGCAGGTGAAACTCAACCCTACTAAATAACAGAAATAAAATAATTTCGTAGCGAAACGAAGTACCTACCAATAAAACTACACAAATTTACTGCCAAACAGAGGCGAGAGAACTTTTTCAAAAATTCACGCAGCACCATTTAAGTTACTCTCAGACGGACCGACCGTTTATACCTGTCGGTATCTTTCCACGGGGAACGATAAATTAAAGTCCGCAGTTACCGACTGATGTATTTATTCCACTGAGAGTTTTTACCGTGCCGTGTGAAGGGACCCTTGATAAATCCGTCAGCTACTGGCCATAAAAAAATCGGCAGTTAACTGTTATATTTTGTTTATAACAAACTTGAAACAGCTTCGTTGATTACAATGGTAGTAAGCCATTTGGAGGGTACAACATAAGTAGTGAAAATATTAAAAAGTAATATAATATTTATATGCGTTTAACTCCTGCTATTGTTAAAAGGTAGTCATGGCAGATTCAGAAGTTGAATTTTCTTAAAACAGCTGTTATCTTTAACCAAAAACCAATACCTGGTGTGTGTGATGTGACGTCAATAAAAGCTTCATCATCATTATCGACAGACCGTATAACTTTCAAAAGCAAAAGCCCTTTCCCAATACAGGATTTTGCCAAAGTCCAACACTTGGCTGGCGGCTTGGTGACCGCAGTATGATGTTGTTACATACAAGGAAACGCTGCAGTCCGTTGTTTTAGATGATGTTATAATAAACAGAACCCAACGGCTTAACGTACTATCCGTGGTAGAAAGGAGAGTTCCTCAATCTTCTTGTTCGGCGGTGTACGGATCGAACACACGACCTCCGAGATTTAAAGCGAGATACAGTAATACCCCGAACTAACGCGATAGGTGGGACCACGGGATAGCCGTGTAAGTCGAATTCGCGTAATTCGGGGTTCAACTTTCCATATAAATACATATAATGTTTGTGTAATCGAGACCAGTCTAAAAAAAAAACAATAGATCAGAAAAAACATGTTTGATAATACGTTAAATTATAAATGATCTTTACATTATCACACCATAATTCTAACATGGTTTCCATCTAAGCGATAATACCGTGACGTCGGAATTAAAATAGAAAGATTTTCACTTATTATTTGGTTCGATCAAAGGTCTTTGCTAATTCCTTTTTTTTATTTTAGATTCAAAGTCCTCCTAAGGTTATAATGATTATATTTAGTTTACACTCCAAAAGACAGTGTTACTTGGAGTAAACCGAACACGGCGTTCGGTTAACTGCAAGTTATGCGCGTGGTGATAAAAAATAAAAACCGCAAATCTCCGAATTCGCGTAAGTCGGGATATACCGCTACGCCACAAACCTTTGTTTTTAATTTGGTATTCCCAATGACCTCAATTGGCACAAAATAAAGTAACATGTAACATGAAAATCATTAAACGAAAAAGCTGTTATAAATTTAGTGGCAACCATGTATGACCGCAGAACGAAATCTGTGTTGTGGTTCTATTGATAATCGACCACATAGCGGTTTGCAACACCGCACTAAAAACGTTAAATTGTATCTATAAGTATTTATAATGACCACAAATTGTTACATCTTTTTTAACATTTAATTAATTGGGAGATTCTGTATGCCCTCCACTATTGGAAAAAGAATAAATTTAGACTGCATTTGTCCACCCGTCTACCAAGCATGGTGACTGGCAAAACATCTTCACCCTCAATGAAAGTAGTTTTGCCAGAGTCACCACGCTTGGCAGGCGGGTTGACAAACGCTGTACGACTCCAAACTACTATTAGTTTAGTACTATTTCATCGTACTCCATGGATATCATATCCAGATCCGTCACACAATTCATTGCTCTGGCGAATAATCAGATTACATGATCTTAATCAGTTCATGGCGATTGTCATAAACGATGATTATAACCAGAAACTAAAACTCTCTTAACATATTGTTTAGTTAAATTACATATAAAAAAAATCAGCAGGTACCAAACGTAATTTTCAGGCTCATAGAAGTTAAGTATACCCGTCTCACTACAGTCAGTTTATTATGAAATATTTTCTATACATTGTGACACTACATATACTCCCGTATTATCTTTGCTTTCTTCTATTCTATTTCATTCATTATATTTGCTATAATTGCTAGCTAAAACTAGGAATACAGCAGCATCAATATTATGCATATTGACAAATGGGTTACAACATTACAGAATGGTATTATAATGGTACCTATATAGAATTACCAGATTGTAGATTAATATTATTCTGATATTGGTATTACAAACCAATTCCTCCGTTGGACGTTTTTACATACAATTATATATTCAGCATTCAATAGGTTTGTACTTAGCATCATATATTGAGAATTGCAATCATTTGAGAAGTAATATTCATAATGTGATTGCCATTAGGTACGTGGTAATTTTAAAATCTATGTGAACTAATATCATCTACTGTATGGTTCTGATGCCAGATATAAACTGAAAACTTTTTTATTTCCCGAAAATGGTATACTTTTTTCAAACAAGTAATTTTAATATTGTTTTCAATAAAATTCTATTTCTAGGTAAACGGTCAGCAAATTATTAGTCTCAATGCGATTAACAAATCTAAATCTAATTTGCCAAAAGTCCGATTCCCGCTCTGGACCAAAATTTAAATCAAAGATTTTACCGGGTCTGGTTGGTTGAGAGACTACTCTCCGTGCGACGGAAATCACATTAAACCGTTGGTTTGGATTGCCGTAAATCATCTATGACAATTTTTTACCAGGTAACAAGTAGCAGCATTTGCTTGTGTTGTGCATAATATTGCGGTTACCCCGCCTGACGAGTCTCCTTCGATTTAAGGATCATATTCAGCATTGATCGCTATACCGGCTGATGATATGGATATACATATGAAGTATTTAGTGTTACGTTGTAATATGCCATTTGAAGTAACTATTATCTTCTTGTATATTTGTATATTTTTATTACGATTAATAGGACCTTAAACCACATCGTCTATTCTGAATATTATTTTCTTTGTCTTCTTTACCTTAGACAACCAAAAAACCGTTTCCAAAAATTTTACGATGATTTTCACACAATCCTAAATAACGGCTCTACACAACATTTAATACGAAAGAAGAAGAGACAAAGAAAATAAGAATTTATTTATTGACACATGCAAATTCTGACAGACATAATACTACCTTAGCAGACTATCTCGGGAATCAAATTTCTTATATATTGTGTTTCATATTTCTTAGCAATACCACAAACTCAGGTTTCCAAGGCATAGTTGACGCCATTGTCACGTTTCCTAGTATTCTCTAGTATTCTTACAATACGTCTTGAGAAATAAGTGGCAAGCTTACCGTCTCGGATTATTTCGGCTAATGGGCAAGTCTGGACCATTGCCTTCACCCGTTGGATGTCTATTTATAATGCAGAATAAGATAAATTTGAAGTTGAAGCTGTTTTATTTGGTTAAGCATTTATTCATGTATTTAAGATACTTTCTTGGTAAATTGAGTCTACATTTATATTTATTAAAAAAGGCAAAATGGTAATGTCTGTTTGTAATGGAAAATTATCAGGATTTTACTTAATATTTATATACTAACTAAAAACAACCAACAAAATGTTGTCTGTTTTTTGTGAGTCTGGCCGTCTGTGTGTATGTTTGTTCTGGCTAATATTTTAGTATCTAGTATTTTTCTTAAATTAGATTTGAAGATACTAATAGCTTAGATTTACATGTTCCATTATAATAAATAAAACAATAAACACTTAAAAATATTTATTGGATTTCCATACAGAAACTTAAAGGCAAAAATATAAAACTAATTTAATAAAATATATAACGATCTCTTGATTACCACAAGCAGAAATGAACTTTATAGAAGTTAACAATTAATAAAACGTAAAAATTAAACAAAAAATATAAATTAATACACAAATTGCGTTTATTTAAATTCCCCAAATAATTGACCTCAATCTCTACAACATAATTTAAACCTTTTCTCTTAAAAATCTCGTCTCAAAAATTCGTCCCTACAAAATTTATTACATGGAATTTTCGTATCAAATGCCCCGAAGAATTTATTAGAACACCAAAAGTATGCTGGAAGTTGTAAAACAAACCCCCCTTATTGAGTGTTTCTAGAATATGTATTTTGAACTGAATACGAGCTTAATAAAATATATTTACTTGACAATGGTTGCGGCAAAGTTTTAGTGTTTGTAGCTTGCTGTCGCGTCGCGGTTTTAGGGTAAGGTCGTTGTTATAGCGAAATGTTACGAAGATAAAACTTAATTGCGTTAATAATAAACATTCATGTTCAACTTTACTCTCAAGTAGTTATAAACAATTTATGAAGACTGATAAGAAAGTTACTAAACGGGTAGAACAATTGACTACTGCTATTTCATAAAATACATGAAAACAAAATTGTAACACTGAATTAAAATGCAATCCTTTGGCAAGTAGAAGTAATAAATGTTAAGCAATTTTGAACTTTATTTTAGTAGCTTATGAACGGAATAGTTATTTCGTAATAGGTTATTAAGGTTTCCATAAACATATGGTTCATGAATTTGTAATAAAATAGTATAAAATCTTTTAAATCGCAATTGAATAGTAGAAGCGGCCGTAGCCCAATGGCTAGGGCGTCGGACTTGTGGTCTTGAGGTCGCAGGTTTGAGCCCCACCCATTGCACTACCGACGTGGACCCACTCGTAACACAAGCATTTTAGCTTAGCACGAGGGCTTAACAAGAATAATAGCAGACTGCAAAACTCTGCTAGTAATCTTTTAAAAAAAAAAGAAAAAGTAATAAAAAATATAAATCACATAACTGAATTGAAGATAAGTACACATTATGCAAACATTAGTGTTTGCATGATGTGATTAGATCAGATCAGATCAGATCAGATCAGTTTTTTTTCGTTTTATTTAGATAAAACGAAAAAAATCTGTCAATCTTATTAAAATCATCGCTAGTACACAAACCGTATCCTCAAACTTTCATACAACAAGTAACTCTGCTATTTTATTTCATGAAAAATTGTTCATTTCCAAAGTTCATGAACATGTTTCACTTGTTCCCAACTTATATTTTGTGGTTGTTGCTACTGATTTGTTTGCGATAAAGTTTCTGTTCAAGATTATTATTACATTACACGTTTGAAAATTTATTATAATTAATGGATGTGACAAGAACATTTGAAATATACTCCAATTTCTCACCGAGTTTATAAATTTAAAGTTCTTTGGAACACAGGTGTGGGTTTAATGGTGCTTTTGTCGGTAATTAAATGTATTTACTCCTGAATAATGAGTTGGTCAATCTTAATTTTAAATAATCCTATTTAAGTATATAAGTACTAGAACGCAAACATATGTTTGCTTAAACCTTAAGCCAGATAATTATATCAGCTTTCATTAAAAGTTCACTTTAATTCGTGAATTAGGAAAACCTATCACTATGTGTTGTTATAACAAAATAACTTATAAAACTTTTGACAGATTAAGTGCATCTTACAATCTCATAGATTTACTACCCTTCTGGTAGCCTCCATTAAGACTATTACTGAACTTGCACCCCTTATTATTTGACTGTTATGTGTCATGTTCGTTTTACTTGAATGTTTTACCTTATATAGATGACAAAATTGATTGCCTAGGTGCCGATAAAAATAACGAATAAGTCTTGAAAACATTATATGAAAAAGGTTTGGAAAAAATTTATGAAAGGACTTGGTCAAGAATTGTAATGTTGACGTGAATTCTACACTTAAAGTTCCTCTCGATACATTTATTGAAGAGCTTGAACCTCAGCATAGATTGCTTTCTCATAGAGTTTAGTTAGTAGATCCATCAAGACTGTAACTCTGTTTGCTTTTATGCACGCTGAATTGCCAAAAAGCCCGAAGAACCAACAATGTGTTCTGTTAAGACATATGCATTGCTACATTAGCTACAGTATTTTAAGACACCTCATTTATTACTAGCCACCTATTGTCCCAAAGTGGTGGCATTCACGCGGAAACTGCAAACAATTTACAACGAACAAACAACGATACGGTTTATTAAGCTGGTACGAACACCAATACGCCGTAATGTGGTGATGCTTGCTATTGTATTTCACGAGTAACTTTATAGCTACTTACTCAAAATGTTGTTTCAATATTTGTTTTTCCTCTTTTTCAAGTTATTGTGAATCCTGATTCGGTTTACTTAGGATTTTTATTATACTCAGCAACTGGTAAAATATGGTTTTGATATTCCGCTTTGTGGTATGTTTTTGTTTCAATATTTTCATTAACGATTGGAATGAGTAAAATTTAATTCAAAGCCTCAATTAAGATAGATTTTAAAATTTACTTAACGACTTGAAAAGAAAAAAAAATGAAGAGCGAGGGATGAGAGATAATGTATCAGACGGAAAGCGATTATTGGAAAATTTAATACCGTAGCTGATTAGTGGTGTAAAGAGTTGTAAGTAATGACATGAAGCGATGAAAACCGTAATACATATCTACTAAAATATGGTTTTGGTTTTTATCGTAAACGGTTTAAATAATTACATATGTTATAACTAAGCTACCAATCGGATCCATAATTATCCCAAATATGGTTTCACCGAGATTAACTTATTAAGGCTTGAAAAATAAGTGTTGATAACTTTTCAGAGGTCCAAATTCAACGATTAGTGCTAGTTCTAGTGCCAGTACAGTACTAACATACCGGCCTTTTCTCTTTTCCCCTCCCGTGAGCTCAGTCATGTCCGCAAAGGAACAAAACATAAAAAATAATCTTATTTGGCTGTGGTATTCTGTATGCTATAGGTACTTCCTCAGTCGAGCAGTGCACTGAGCATATTGACGACATGCTCTCTTAAAAATAAATAAATATAATTTTACCCTTTAATACAAATATTAAACACGAAATCAAAAATGCAAGTTATATTTATCTTTGAAATGGAAAACAATGTACTGTGGCGGCTAATTCGACCGCATACTACGGTAACTATAGTTAAAATGTTCTTCGTAGAATAGTAAGTCCATCGTGAGCTGAGGAGGAACGTAAACTAATGATGTTAAATAAAATCCGCTTCCTTTCATAGCTTAGAACAAAGTCGAATCATAGAAATTACAGGAATTGATTTGCAGTTGGAATATCGTCCGCTTTGAATCCCTAATATCGGACTAGCTAATTACTAAGTGAACATTATCATAGATTAGTCTGAAATAACATTTTAATGATCATTTCCGATATATTAGCAAACGTGGAAATGTTACAGGGTAATGTTTACATACAGACTTGACGATGATGCTTTTTAGTTCTATACTAACTTTGGGCTTTTGGGACGGGCATATAGTAAGCGAGGCTTTTGCCACTTCATCAGGCATAACGACGAGTAGAGACCAAGACTTATTAAATGCTTTAAAAACCATTAACTAAGCAACCTACGCCTTTAGGAATTAGACTTCAGAGCGGTTGCTAACGAGAAAATTGAGGATTATCTATCCTCAATTTTCTCGCTAGCAACCGCTTAGCTACGCTTAGCTTTTTTCAGGAAATATTGTAAGGTCTTATAAGGTGTCGAAAGGATTTTTTGCAAACTAAGGCCAGGAAGATCAAGAGGTGTCTCGTTCGCTGGTCTAGACTTTTTGCAGTCTCTATATGTAGAGTGGTGGCTATAGTAAACACCCTTTTCGTAAGAGGCTCAAGTTTAGCAGTAGCTTTTATACAGACTGATGATTCACTTAAGATAGGTAGAAGCTCTGTTTAATGTGAAGTGTCTAGATAAGTCACTAAGGAAAACTTCTGGAGCTGTCTATGTTTATACAAGATAATAAAGCATAATAAGCCACAACACACACAAGAATAAATTACGTAATATTGTTTTTGATACTTCAGACCAGGGGTTTCCAAACTACGGCCCGCGGGCCAAATCCAGCCCGCCAGTATCATTAAAGTGTCATCAAACTGGCCCGCGACAGCCAATGTTTTATTGTTGTTACTATTGCTAGAAATACGACTAAAGATAAGGGCAGAAAAAAATAATCTGTTTTGGCCCATGAAGCATACTGAAAATATCATTATGGCCCTAAGGCTTCAAAGTTTGAAGACCCCTGCTTCACGACGACTAAAACGAATAACTGAGTTAATGTAAAAATCTACAAATAATTTACAATTACAACATTACAGAGAATTAATAGTGATTATACTACATTCTTAGAGAAAACTATCCTCTTGAATATGCACAAAGGTGCTACAGTACCATTCAACGTCGCATTTGCTACTTGAATTTTGCGAACCGACAGACAATTTCCTGAGCACGTCATTCTCGCTCTTCAACACATTCTCTTTCCTATAATATATTTGATGTGGAAAAGTGGCGACAACCACTTAAACAAAGGAGTAAGTGAGCATTTTGCATGAAGAACAATCTTTAAGTTTAAGTAGTCGTTAAGTATTTATCGTCTCGAGCATGATTGGGTCGTGGAATAATTTGCTAGATTTATCATATTCAAGCAATATATGTTGTGATTCAAAATATATTGTTTTAACTATAGTAAAACTAATAGTAAGCTAATAGTAGCTTACTTCGCCACATTACAAAACAAAATTCCGATGAACGTTTGTCAAGTGTTCACTTTTTTGTTGTATTCATTTCATTACATTAATTTGTTCCAATTATCAAATAGTAGGTACATATAATATGGGCCGGATTGCTCATGCGTACCCGGCCCCCGCCAACGGCGGATCGAAGGAGTGTCCGGGAGGTTTTAGTGGCGTAGGGTCCTCTCCTCGTGGTATGAGTTAAGCATACCACGCTATGGAGAGGGCGAGTCCCACATATCCCGCCGCCAGCGCGCGAATACGCTGCAGAGGCGGTGGGAATGCGTCAATGCATTTCCCCCCGGACAACAAAAAAAAAAAAAAAAGGTACATATAATATCAAGTATTTATTCCGTTTAGATGTGTGTCTAAATGCTGGGAATAACTTTTTACACGGTATGACGCATTACGTGTTGGTGTAGCCAACCACGCAAGTTACTGTCATTTAAAGAGTGGAAATAAACAACAGATCATTCAGTTCACATACACTATAGTTCACTTTAGTGCCGCGGTCGGCGGCAGGTGGGAGGCTTCGGGGTACGGAGACAAGGACGCCTCGTCACAACGGACCTCCCGTTCGCAATAATTATGCATAAACTAATTAGCCATGTTGGTTCCGGCTTAGAAAAGACCAACTCGTATCTTTCCATGGGTGTTGCAAGCGGCGACTAAGGTGACATATAGCTAATCGGCAATCTATCAGCTCAAGGATAATACCCATCTAACTATCAAGCATAATCACCAGATTATGACAATCAACAACCTAGGCTTGCCGAGTTCATTGAAGAAAGATATTGAAATAATTTGCGACGAGTTTAGGTAAAGGTAAATGAATTTTTTTACGTTAATAAACTATATTATTAACACGATGAGCCACAAACCAGAATAATGAATAACAATCGAGGATGTAAATAAGTTAATTTTATAGAACTGGCATTCATTTGACAGTACACATAATAACAGTAAAGAAATTTGCCTCGTGGTAACCTTCACTCAATTTAACAGGCAACGATACGAACAGACACTCCATTTTATTACATTAGTTACAAAGTACAAAAATTCTTTGATGTTACAAATAAGCGTTGCCCAAAACGGTATCAGAATGTATTCTGAAATATAAAAATCATTTTCTTTGATCTCTTGCGTATTAAACTGCGATGCTTTTACGTACAGAATAACGTATTTTCTTCTCATATAGATTTAGCCAATTTCCTGAGGATTGTTGAAAAAATTAAATGTCAATATTTTCGGCAATCGTGAATCCTTTTTTTAATGCGTAAAGCCATTGGGTTTGTTAATGTATAGTATGTGACTTTTTCCTTGTTATTTATTATTTGTTTTACTTTTATCATCATATAAAAACTTTGACCGATATAAATAATAATAATAACATAATTTATTTCAAAAAAGTACAGATGAGGATACATGTAGATGATGATAACATTAGTGCAAGATAAATTAAAGATAAATTACAATAGGTTGGCTTAAGACTAAATACGTACTACATGAACATGCTGTAACTACAAGGTCTGTACATCAATTGGGTGAGCCCTGCCTCTTAAACTAGGGTGACCTGTATCTTAAGAGACAGTGATCAGCTATAAGGTGTCATAAAAATACAAAACTTGTGAAGTGAGTCTGTTTGCCATGTAAGTGTTTGTTTATTATATTACTATAGTATATAAGTTTATATCGTGCTTATATATATTATGTATGTGTTTAACTAAAAACATATTTATGGAGAAACAAAAGAATAATAAAGTAATGAGGAGGAGAAGGGTGTGCAACTCAAGAATGTAGGAGGGTGTGAATGTATGTATGTAACTGCACACCCATGTGTATATTATTATTAAGCAATGTTAGTAAGTAGGAACTCGGTTTGGGAATAGTCTTGTTGAAGGAGCCATTCTGTCACTTTAGCCTTTACTTGATATCTATTGAGGTCGCGGATGTTGAGATCTTTATGAATTTTTTTGTACAGATATGCGCTAAGTGTGCGGTAGTGATGCCTGGCGAACGATGTTTTATGCTGTGTGGCTGGGGGAATGTTGGTACGTTTCCTAGTATCAGAGGGAGGGATGCAAGCGTGTCTTTTAAGAACCGATCGGAGCACAAAGAGCTGACGAACAGTAAGCACCTTGCATTCCGAGTACAGTTGTGTTGTAGGATATCGGTACGGCTTACGTAGCATTACTTTCAATATAGCTCTCTCTGTGCTCTTTCGACGTTGATTAAACTGGTCTTAGTTGCGTAAATATAGTAGGTGTAAGGCTCACATAAGGCGGTTGGCTCAGGAGCCAGGTCCAAAAAGGGTCCACACTATGGAGAGAGCGAGTCGCACATATCCCACCGCCAGCGCGCGAATACGCTGCAGCGGTGGTGGAAATGCGTAAATGCATTTCCCCCGGACAACAAAAAAGAAAAATAGTCCAAAAAGGGTTTTTTTGGAGACAGCGCGTACTGTGCAAGTGTTCCTTTCTCTATGGACCTAGCCGCCGCCCCGGAGTCATACTTCTTGGTTTGGGCCCTAGTTTCAGTATTCTTAAATGTATTTTTCTGTATTATATAATAATATATAAGTATATATTTATGAGTATAAAAATAGAGAGAATTTTGATGAATTAAATAAAAGATAATAAATTTTGTTCGCATCATAGTTGTCAACAATACATGTAAATCTGTTAGGTTCGATAATTAAGTGTATGTGTGTGCGTGCGTGTGTGTTTATGTGTCTGTCTGTGTGTTTGTGTTTATCAGTTGGGGCCTTAGATGTTATCGAAGGATTTCCTTGTTATTATATCAATAAGCATATTTTCCTTCATGGTTTATAACATAATTAGTGTTATAAAGCTCTTAGAAATTACAACATAAAATAATTATGTCACATAATTGAGAACCATAAGAAAATCGAATATTTTTGTATAAATAAACATATGCCACAACAGAATAACTACCAGTCACTTTGCTGTATTGCCATCGAGAGCTCCAACAGCCTTTGTATTCATATTGTATCTTTTTGATGTTGACAGCTGAGAAAGGCAGTTTTATTGCAAAAACGTATGTAACTTGCCCAACGAAATCCGTACACTATTATGAATATTAACACCACAAAGCATTATAACCACCATTTATGAATACCTGCTATAAAACCGCGATCGATACGATAACTACGGCTCGATTGCCAACTACTGCCAACAAAAACCCTCATCTATTGAGCAATAAACCCCTTTATCCTATAAGTACTAAAGCTTAAAGTTGCTTGGGTTATAACTACAGCTGAACCTAGTTAGGTAACACTATTATAACCCTCATTGGTATAAAATAAAAGAGTTTCGTGTTACCTCCGTGACCTTTGTAAAGAATTTCGTTACAGCTAATAAAAGAACATGGCGAGTGAGTAGTACGTGACATACAGACACAACGGACGGTCAACTAACATGAAAGCTTATGTAAAATTACTTTGTATTAGTGTTTGGTGCTGGTTTGTACTTGGATTTGATACTGCCGATTTTATAAGCTATCTAATAACAAAAGTCTCTTCTAAATCGGTACTACCATTTTGAAGATTAGGCAAAAAACGCGACAGATTTTTTTGATGTTCGTTTTTAGTTATTAGTACCCTATAAAATATGTATTTGGTAAAATTTACCATTACAAACAGACACTTCAATTTTATTTATTTGTATATTTTGATTTAGTAGTTGAAATTAATCTTTATTTATTTGGTAACTGAAGAAAGAATCATAATAAAATTGTGCTTTGTCAACCTTTGTGGCTCAGCGTTATAAGTTGCACTCCAAGTTTGGATTCCATGTTTGGACTCAAAATTTGGACCCCAAGTTTGGACCCCCAAGTTTGGCCTCCAAGTTTGGACTCCAAGTTTAGACTCCCAGTAGACATGGGATTTTGCGAGACCGTAGCCTCGCTCCTGACGCTATACAAGAAGTCTTTGTGCCATATCTAAGATATTTTTACAGTTGGTTGAACGATTCGTGCCTCGGATAGCACGTTAAGCCGTTGTTTCCGAGTGTTATAAATCACCTACAACAATCATATACTAGAGAACGGGCAGCAGCGTTTCCCAGTGTGTTACTACATAATATTGTGGTCACCAACCCGTTTGCCAAGCCAAGGACTATGCTATAGTCACTACGTGCATAGCTTAACCTTCCCTTGGGACGAGGCCTATTTTCAGCAGTTGACTTTATACGGGCTGATGATGATGTCAGTATGTTTTCCATTAAAGAGTACCTTATGCAATCAACTCTGCCTTTATTTAATAATTGACAAAGAAAATTGCTTTTTAATGTACAAAGAAATTAATAACATAGAATGTTATGACCCAGATAAGTCAGTAATAAAAGTTTTTCTTTATTCGCTGTTTTAGACAAAATTACATCACGCAGAAAGTAGTAACTGAACGGTCTTAAGGCTGACCACACATTGGGCGGGTGCAATATTCGAGCGTGTGAATGACGTGGACAACGCGAGCACCCGCGTGGCCCCGTCGCCTGCCACCTCGCCGTTGTTGCGCATGTTTAATGTGGGATCAGCCTTAGTCACTCAAGGTTTTGTGAAATCACTTTAATTTAACCTTAAAAAGTTTTTTTTCACGTTTTAACTAAAGCAAACAACAATATTTAGTTTAACAAAAAAAAAAAAACTAAGTTATATTACATACCATAACCTTTCTATTATTTTATACAGTGCCCTCTTCATTATGTAGTTAGCATGATGGTGTCTTCTTTATATTATTGCTACCTTATTAATACTATACATATCATAAACCATCGAGATAAATTTAACGATTAAGATAACTCAATGTAGTTATTCATTGAACGTGTAACTTAAGACAGAAAAATGCGTCTACGATACCACTATATATCGAAATCTAAGAGTCTTTTCCTGGACTTCATGTTTCGCAGAAAACTTTGTTGGTGGTAAACATTGTTTGTCGATATCTTGGTCCATAGGAAGCACTATGGACTAGTGTTGCCTATCGATAGTCGACTATCGATAGACTATCGATAGTCTATCGATAGTTGACGTCATATCAATAGTATCGATAGTCTATCGATAGTATCGATATTAGTGATAGTATCGATACTATCGAGAACCAATATGTGTTTAGGAGCAATAGTATCGATAGTATCGATAGTATTGCTCCTAAAAATGGGTTGGTCTTCGATAGTATCGATAGTATCGATAGCTTTACAAACTATCGATAGTATTGATAGTTTTGATCATTTAATGCAACGATACTATCGATACTATCGATAGTATCGATAGTATTACTTTAAAAATATTGATACTATCGATACTATCGATAGTATTATAATGTAATAGTATCGATACTATCGATACTATTGCTTCCAATCAATAGTATTAGTTAATTTGTGATATCGATAGTATCGATACTATCGATAGCACTATCGATATTGTTACTATTTTTCGAGGTCACCTATCGATAGCGAAACTATCGATAGTTGGGCAACTCTACTATGGACAGAAATCTCTGTCCATAGATAGCGATTTTCGCCGTTAACTTTATTCATAGAATCCATTATATATTATTTATTACATTATATATTATATTATTGGTGATATGGATGTTTTCTTTGTATTTAAGTATTTATCTATCTATATAAGTATGTATATCGTCGCCTGGTACCCATAGTACAAGCTTTGCTTAGTTTGGGGCTAGGATGATCTGTGTGACATTGTCCCTAGATATTATTATTATTGATTTATTATTAAAACAAACTGTATGATGCAGTAATAACTATAGTTTCATATTTATTATTGTTAATTCTGTAAGCTTTAATACCAAATTTATGAAATTTAACGGAGGCGAATATTGCCGCAATATGTATTAAATTTCTGACATCTTGAACTGCACAAGTTTGATAACGTTTAACGTCAACGTAGTCGTAAAGTCAATGATAACATAACTATAAAGTGAATATAACATGTTTCTAAACAAGTCAACCGTATTTAGAAGCTTTTACCGAAACTCTGCAGAGCATCGTTGGCCTTACACCAACATCAGCTCATAAAATGTCAACCGCTAAACATGCTCTGCTTTGAGGAGATTTTGCCATAGTCGCCACGCTTGAAGGACGGGTTATTGACCACAGTTGTAGCTGTCACCAAAACAAACCAAAAACCTCTTTAACTTTATATATTAGTATAGATAACAATTATGACCAAAAGATTAACGTGTTTTCCGAGGCACGGAAAGCAGGCTTTAACCAAAAAAACACAGAAGAAAACCCAGAAATATGTATACGTGGCGACCAGTAATCCAATCGTTAAATGACAATTGCACGTTGTACAACGCGTCTTTTGTATGCTCCACTCGTTATGTTTAGAATAGAACAAACTCATTGGACGGTGCCCAGATGTAAAATTGTGGATCAGACTTCTGGCCGCTAAGCAAACTTAAACCAGGAAAAAAATCTCAAATTTAACCCAAATATTTCTTGTCCTGTCGCAATCGAACTCCGAGACTTTTAAAAGTTGTCGCTCCACAAACATTTTATTTAAATACGTCTAAAATAAAGAATATTATGTCTAAAGGATATAAAAAGAACAAAGTTTTATTGCCTGAAGAATTATATATATTATTATTATTGAAGAAATTAAGTACCTAATAATAAAATGCATGAAGAGCTTACTATTATCTTCAATAACAGTATTTGAGTTAGAGATACGGGTAGTGGAACTCTGCTAAAGATGCAAGAATGATCTTAAAATGATTTGAATTCAGGTTGACTTGCACGCCCCAATTCTAGTCTTTATTTACTTAAATTACTTATAATAATAAAAGCATTAATACAATTGTACTACGCGTCCAATAATTATCACTACGAGTATTAAAATATTTTGTTTGTCATCATCTCCCAAGTACCCTCTGTCTCTGTAAGGTCCTCCACAGTATTAACTATAATCATATCAAGTTTCATTTCAATCAATTCAGTCGTTTGATTCGAAATCAATACATCAGACAGATAGACACAAAATTGTTTAGCTTCAATATCGAATAGAATCCATTAAAAAAATATATATTTTGTACAGAATTTAACCTTTGCAAGTTTACGTATAAATTGATTGACTCAGTGGTTGTAGTTATGCCCGATGAAGTAGCAAAAGTCTTAGGGATAACTAAATAGATCAGACCAAAAAAAGAAGTATTGAGTTACTGCAGGAGTTGTTTAAAAAAAAGAACATAATTCTAGAACATTTGTCATTTTGACATATTTAAAAACCTTCTTGAACAAAAATTCAAATGCTTACAAGTTTAATCCGCTAACGATGCATACAATTTGGAAGACCAACTATCTCTTAGCTATGAAACTATTACAGTCCCATAACGTTGTGCAAACTCTATCTTGCTCCGTAAATGCACGCCAAGGAATTCTTTTATCTCAGCAATTTGCGAAACGAGCTTTGTGAAAGCTCAGTAATCTTGGTGATAAGTTTAATTGTGATAGATACGGTGGATGAGTACTTAGTCATGGCCGCTTTGGAATGTAAGTAACGGTCTTAGAATTAGTTCGTAGGTTCAAGTTTGATTTCACCGGATGTCATGCATTAGCAGTTCCCGGTGCTACCACAAATTTTATTCATATAATATATCACCAAAACTGACAACCTCCGTAGTGTAGCGGTATTTGGTTCGCTGTAAGTCTCGGAGGTCGTGGGTTCGATCCCCACACCGGACAAGAAATCTTTGTGTAAATTCTAAGTTTTGTTTCCGGGTCTGGTTGGTTTAGGCACTACCCTCGTACTCGATTCTATCCTCGTAGACGATGTTATAACAATCGGGAATGTTTAACGTACTTTGCGAGGCACGAACGGTAGTCCCTCAACTAACCACACCCAGGAATAAATCTTAGATTTTGCACAAAGGTTTCATTTCTGAAATGAGGATTGAACTTTCGCGACCAATATTACTAAGCAACGAAAGTTGTCGTCGGTTTACAATCGACATATTAATATTCAAGTGCATAAAAACGACTGCCTTCACATTATTAGTCAAAATCTTCCACTGACGCTTCTAAAGTTGGGTACAATAGTATCTAAGAGCATTAATAAAAAGTCCGTCTCAAATGATACTTACGAACCATTTATATCAGTTTTCTTCAAACGTTTTGCACACAAATGTTAACTTGAGAGAGCTCTGATCATCTTTTGTTCCAGTTTTAATGTATTATTGTGACAAAACCAAGGTTTGTGTGGAAAATTAATGAACCTTGCGATAGTGGTTTTTGTTAGCATTGTAAAATACATTAGAAATTTGAAGTTATTGCCTACGAATAATAAAATTGCGGTTTTATTTATAGAAATAACTGTAAATCATTTTGGCGGACAAAACTATAGGTTTTTTGTATGTGTTAGCGCCTGAACATTCATATCCAAAAACCGAATTTCATATAGCAATTAAAAATACTTAAGACGTGGACCCTACTTGGCGTAGCTGCATAAGTCTAGCTTTTAGTTTTGAAAGCCGTTGGTTCCCCATGACGGACAAAAATTCTGAGATTGCTTTTAGTGTCTGGTTGATTGAGGTGCATTGGACAGCACGTTAAGCCATTGGTCCCGATTCTTATAGCATCACCTATAACAAGCTCAGAGAAAAAGCAGCACCGTTCCCAAGTGTGTTACAACAAAATACTACGGTCACCAACCTATCTGCATGGCGTGGTGACTTTTTGGGACTAATCCCTCCCACAATCCCGCCACTGTAACTCCTGTAGCAACAACGGCACACACGAAAGAGGCTCTAAACTGTTTGGCTTAGGCTGGTCCCGGGACACCTAAATGTCTTGGATCCCGCATCGAATTTAATCAGAAAGTTTATAGGAGGAGTTAAAGCGTGGTGACTATGGACATGGGTGGTTTTTACCCATGTTCAGCAATGGACGTTATACGGAACGATGATGATGATGACATTTTCGAAATCGACCTACAAGTGTTCCCAACCGAAGAGTTGAATAACTATCATTAATTTTGTTTAACAGCTACAAATGAATACAAAATTTTCCATTAAATCCAGTATCCGCTGTTTAGAGACTTACACAACCAATAAAGTGTTTAATTTATCAAAATCAATTCATAAGCGATAATTGTTCGTTGGAAAGCAAGAAACATAAATTTAAAGGTAATGATAAATCTCAAGTGTTTTGAATTAAACAATAGATATAGAACTAAATAATGAATAGCCCCTTAGGTAGTATTATAGGCCCTTCCTTTCAGTGGGTTGTGATGGTTTTCCGGTTATAAACGACTATCCATGATACGTTTGTTTAGAATGGAGTTTTATTTTAAGACACGTATCAATTTGGAGTTTAAATTGTTTTATTTCTTAAGCTGTTTTTTTTTCGGACGGACATATTTAGTTCACCCCCTCTTGCCCCTCTTTTTGCTACTTCACCGGGCATAAAGGCGAGCAGAGCTCCAGCCTAGATAAATGGTTTAAACACTAAGCAGCCTGCGCAAGAGGGCATCCACTGTGGGACTTGGACCTCGGCATTCAACATTGAGGGATTATGGCTTTTAGTTTTTTAGGGGAGTTTTTTGCAACTGTCGCTCTACTTGACAGTTCGCGGGGCTCTCGGACTTCGGGTCTACGAGGGCATCGGGAGGTTCTAAGCAAACTAAGTGTCGGGAGGGCGAGGGGAGACGAGTCGCGTTCACGGGGGCACTTTTCTCCGGCGGGTCGGGTAGAGTGGTCTCTGTGTAGTGGAGCTAGTTTCTTGCAGTCTCTGTACTGCTAGTTGGTAAGTTGTGATCTCGTCGTCCGGATCGTCTAGGACGCCCCGAGGCCGACGGTGTTTACGACGCTTTGTGTTTCCATATAACATATTTTACTAAACCTGACAATATAAACCACTTTACAGAAATAAACTCACGAACCTCTTAGGTTCTCAATACGATAATTCGACATACAAATTCTTCGTATTCTAAATTCAATTCAAATGCCTCGTCGCTCCGAACTCATGCGAAGACACCCGAGACACCTCGAAGTAAATTAATTTACCAAAATTTGTATTTCTATGAATAATTATATTATGGGCCGTTGATTCCGCATGTGAAGGTATAATTGAATTTGGAACGACGTTAGATAAATTTGTCGCCATGTATTATGAAGTAAGGATACTAGGCCGATTGGATTAAAGGATTTAAATCATACTAGCGTGTTCTATCTTATCTTATTCATTGTCGTTTGCTTTCATGCGTTAAAACGATGTTATTTTGATAATTATCATTGTATTATCTTATTCATCTTGAAAATACGTAAAACGGTCTCAATAAATTCAAGAATATCTCATACTGACATTATCATGTATTTCATTTTTTATTGCATTTGAAGTGTTGTAAACGTCTTTTCCCAATTAGTGTTGACTATAAAATAAATAAAATGATTTTTTTTCTGAATAAAAATTTCCAGATTAAAAAACAATTGAGTCGTTTCTCACAATATCGTTTTTTTACCACCAACATTTTGAGATTAGCCTGAATTTTTGTTTATGTTATTTAGTTATAATAGAGACAAATATGTTTTATTCTATTATTAGTACCTTGCCTTTAAACATTAATATGAATTTAGTAAAACTTGATATATTTCTATTACAAACAGACACTTCAATTTTATTCATTTGTAAAGATGACATTTTGAATACTTAACAATGTTGTCGTTTCTAGAAGTTCAATCTCCAAACAAATAATATAATTTGATTGGTTCTGCAGTGAACAGACTATGCAAGCATAGATTTCAAGGACTTATGTAAACTCAACCATGCTCTGCGTCACAATTTGTAAATTACACAAATAGAAGTTCATTAAACGGATCGTGCACCAACTATATGAGCGCTTATCATTTTTGTTACAAATAGAAAGAATTTTATGTTAACCTGCCAAGCGTGGTGGCTATGGCCCCCAAGCTGAACATGTTCATGATCATGATGTTGATGTCATACCTTTTATTTAGTTTTCTTCGGACGAACATTATGTAGTTTAACATAAAGCTTTTGTTACTACATCGGGCATAAAGGCGAAATGCAAAGCATTCAAAGTAATAGCAGATACCAAGCAAGAAATTCCGTTACAGTAGTTGTTCTGAGTCTGGGAGTGCGTTGTGTCTGTAAATTTAGTGTTAGTAAATTCCCCCGCGATACAAGGACTAATTTCCCTAGTGCTGGAATTGTCTTGAAACAGGACACTCATGGAAATGATGAGTTTCTAAGCTTCATACTGATTAGAAAACTTATCATTAAACTCATTGCCATGAGTATTCTTCTTCACTTCAACAGCACATTTACGTCCACTGCTGACACACATGGGCCTCCTCTTAGCAGCCATTGGAAAGCGAGGGTCTTTGCCATACTCACCACCGTTGACAGGCGGACTGGTGATCGCAGTTATATAGTAACCTACTTTAAGCTGACAAATGCTGTTGCCCATACATCAGTTGTATATAGCTTAGTCGCCTTTTATGACATCCATGGGAAGACATGGGGTGGTTAATTCAAAGCCGAAAACCACACGGTGACCATGAACATTCAGTAATACTGAAGAATTCTATAGTATAAGGATAAGGACACAATAATTACTGTAACCAATTGTTAGGAAATGTCTCTCTCATACAAAGTGCTTATTAAGTTAACCCAATTTATTTTCATAGGGTGATTGTTTCATCCAGTACCCATTGTACGAACCACCCTTAACTTAATTTACCCTCTAATTATTAACTGTTTCAACGCAGTATGTGGGAGTCTGCAATTGTCTCTTTTTATTTGAGTCGTTATTAAAATGCGTCATTAACCCTGAGTGTATGGACGTAGTGACAGCGGGGAGGCAAAGCTGATTGTAATGTTAGTTGGTTTATCTTTTATTGTATGATCAAAAGTAAGTCAATAAAAAAACAAGCTTTTATTCTATATAAAACAATTCGTTATAAGTATATATTGTATTCTGTTGTAAAGATAACTCTCATAGATTCGACTTACATCAAATAGTAACTCGATCACATTTTGAAGACGACCTCATTAAAATCGCAGGGAGTCAGTGGATGCAGGTCGCTCGCAATCCTTCCCGCTGGAAATCGATGAGTGAAGCCTATGTTCAGCAGTGGACGGCAATAGGCTGACGATGAATCACTTTTTAAGTACTTAAGAAACATACTCACTATTTTTACGCATCGATAAATTTAATCATTTTTAACTTTTCCGTCACGCTGACATTTCCTTAGCTTAACACACACAATTTGACAAAAACTTACAGCTTTAAGAAACTTAACTGGTTGTTAGATATAAATGGCATTCTTCGTAAAATATGCAGTGATAAAACAAAATATTTAATTTTCATACATAATACCTGAACAAACAATTTTGATTCAATACTGTTTTAATACAATACATAACAATTACTAACTAATATACAATAATTGGTACTGCAAATAATATAAACCCGAAAAGTACATTGTCACCACAATTCAATCACAAACATATTACTTCACCTTCACAAAATTCTCAAATTACGACCCTCGTTCACTAGCACCTCACCCTGTGGTGTGTCGGTATATCCGAAAACAATAAAACGCTTGAGCGATTTTAATCCTTTAAGGCTTTGTCTCGCAGACCGTTAAGGGTCGTTTTTGCTTGATTAATCTAAACCATACCATTGTAATTGTTCGAGTACCAGCTATCGGAGTAATAGAGGATTATTTGAGTGATATATTTATCAGCCGTGGTTAACAGTCCAATGGATTGGCAGACGGGAGCCTATTGTGTCGATTCCGGTAATGTTTTTCGGCATAATGTTTGGGCAAAAATATTTATCACTATACTATTTTTAGATTTTGTGTTACACCTCGTATTAAGAACCACTTCCTTTTGTAAATATATTTTTGTTGAAATAAAAAAAGAAAGATCTTTTATAATCATCATTTAGCCTAACTCGGTCTACTGCTGGAAATAGGACATAGACCTCCCCTAATTTCCGCTATAATACACGTTCCTTCGCATTCAGTGTACTCTAGCTACTCTTTTCAGGTCATCGGCTGTGGTAAGCCGGAAAAAGCCCGACTTCCGGGAACTGGGAGCTCTTGTGCTTGGCGTGCCATGATTAGGGGGTCTTGGCCTTACTATGCCAGGTGGCCACACGGTTGGTACAGGGGTTTGTGACAGTTTTCCTTTCCCTTCATCTTAACATGCCTTCTACGACGATGTTTCCGTTAGTCGCCTTTTACGACCCTCGAGTAGAGATTCCGAGGGATGAGGTCCTGATATATTTTATGTCAGGCGAAATGCAATGACAGTCAAATTTTGCGGTCGAATCGTCTGAAAGATTCTAAACATTAAAATAACAGCTGAACTCTGTTATGTAACAGGTCAGTTGTGGGATTAAATAGGCGGTTAAATAGGTTTTGATTTTCATAGTGATGCGTGTGTTGCGCATATTAAGGCTGGAGAACTGCTCGCCTTTATATCCGGTGAAGAAGCAAAAGTTGTAGCTAGCTGTACTTTTGGCAACACAACTCTTGAGTCCTGAAAATATGAGACGGCGCGACAGTGTCAACGTAAGTGTCAACGGTAGCATCACCACACCACACCAAAGGCCGGAACAGAGTCGGCCGTCGGCCATGCCAAAAAATGAGTGCAGTTACTATTTTGATTGGAGTTATAACTGCCATAGACTCGCTAACAATATAAGCTATTGCCTTGTCAGCCACATTGAAATTTACAAAAAATATGTAATAAAGCATCGTCCAAAATGTTTGCTCTCAAAAAGAAAATTCCCAAAAACAATGTTTGCGTTTCATATAAAAGATGGATTTTAAAGCTACCCTAATCTAGTATCATCCATCATCATCACGATTCGCTAGTTTTCAGGTTATACTTTGACTTTTTTCTTTCGTCATTACTCATCGCGAACGATCTGTCATTTTAAGTATGAACTATCGTCTCGGGGTGAATGCTATTTGTGTGGGAACATTTGTATTTGTGAGACAAATATTGAAATAAGGACGGGAATGAACCAATTACTTAGCACGTGTGGCTGTGTTTGTTGGTTTTATTGACTTATGGTGGTTTTTATTGATATTTAACTCTGATTCTAAATAATTTAATAGTGTAGTTATTAATAAAACTGGTGAATCAAGTTGAATTTAAGAACAAATAAGCATTCTTTATATGTATAAATGCTTTCCGTACTATATTATATATTATGATCCATGAAATAATGAATTTATAAAGCACTTAGGTATTAACATAAACTTGTACTTGTCAGAATCACAAGGTACAAAAAAACCGGCCAAGTGTGAGTCGCACTCATGCACAAAGGGTTATATACCATTATCCATAAAACATAACAAACAACATTATTTTAAGTTTGAGAAATAAAAAACCATATTTCTAGTGCCTTTCTTTGCAATAATTAGTTAAAAATCTTTATTTCGCTCCAAATACGTCACAGATGTAGCCAAATCCAAAGACAAAATTTCTGAGTTTGTGAGATTGTAGATCAATCTCACAAACTAAGAAAGTTTGCGTCTTCATAATAGTAGGTAGTATAAATTATTTGAAAATGTAATGTGATTTTTATCTCAATTGCTGGATACTTAAAAATATCGCAATAAGTTTATAAATACGATATGAAATTCTTAATGATTTTATATTTCTTAATATAAGAGATTCAATTTTATAAATCTTCAAGTCACGTGCATTTGAATGTGGACTCTAATTTGTACCTTAGTGTGTGAGAAAAGTTATAGCATATCATTATTGAAATTGATGGTTCCATGGTGTTGAAACGATGATGTGTGGGTGATGGTGCTCTGATGCATATACATTTCATCAAGTAATGTCATACTTGTAGTTATGCAATCATTAATTTGCAAGTTTTCAAAAGTCATCAATATATTTGTTGCCACAACCTATCGCCATTTTTCAGTTTTATCTTGGCAAGTTATTGGCATATAATTTCATAGTCATGTTTCATTTTCATTTCCAAGTGTAAAATACGAACTGCTCTCCGAAAAGTTTTAGGCTCGAACTGCATCCCTATCAGCCGCAAGCCGAGCGGGAGAAAAGGGTGTGCCACGAGAACGGCATGCAAAGCACCAAAAACGAAGCCTCAAAGTGAAAAAATATTTACTGATTTTTTTCTTCTGAGCTTTTATTAGAAACAATTTAATTCTTTTTTTATAATAGCACAAAAGTACTACCCTAAGAATCTTATTTCCTCTGACCCGAGTTCAAACTTCACAGACGCTCTTAGTTTTCTCTTTTTCTAGATTTTTCATCGCAGGTTGCTAAGCTTGTAATAGTTGTAAAGAATTAAATGAAGCTGACGCTTTACTCGTATTAAGGCCTGGTGCAGTAACAAGAGCCTCGTACTACATAATTTGCAAGTCGAAAAAATTGTTGATATTTTTATTACTTTTTTCATGAGTAAGAAGTACCTACATAAGACACGGCTAAAATTAATTTATTAATCGGCCTATCTCTCTGTCCACTACTGGACATAAGACTATCCTAATTTGCACCATAACACCCGATCTTCTTCTGAGCCTTCTTTTGCAGTTCAAATTTCCCTAACAACAGTTTTTATAGACATACTGAGTTGAACTTGGAACCTTTTGTAAAAGTTTGAAGTTTCCAACGTTTGCGTATGCCATTATAGTAAAGGATTCTTTCCTGTTATTTAACAATATGTAAAAGAAAGTGGAAAGGAAAAATATATGGTGCAGGTTTCATTTAACAGAACATAAACATTTTGTGAAACAATGGTAAATTAACAGGTGAAATTTGAGAACAATGTGCAACGGCCAAAAAGAACTATTCGGAAAATTTTGTAATTGTAAATTTTCCATCAAAGTTCCATTTCGGAATTTGGAAAATAACTTTGAGTTGGACTAAAAACCTTAAGACACATAATAATATTTATTTTCGGATATAAAAACTGATGTCATCGTTGTTAAATGTTATCTTACATCCTTGCTTGTTTTTGTAGGGTATAAAAAAGAGGACACTATTTCAGAATGAAACAACATTCACTAATTTTACCATATATATGTTGCCAAATCTGAAAAAAAACGGAGCAATCCTTCCGACCGAATACAACCAAGGTGGCGATGGCGGTGGCGGCGGCTGGGTAATAACACTATTCTTGTCTGGCGCAGAACTCAAACCCGGAACCTCACTAGTAACTGTCTAAGATAGAAATAAACGAAGCAGTCTAAAAAAATAACACATCACCTAGATTTGCACATTCACCGTCTGCTGGAGTATTTGCTAGACGTTAGTGGTGCAAGTTTTTCGCTCTGACGACCATTCCAAACAAACTACACGAAGGATTCTATTTGCAATAGCGTGCTGGACGTTCATCTGTTTGGAAAACTGAACATAGGTACTGTTTTTAGAACAACGTTCATACCCATTTGATATGCAGAGGCAGATTCTGGAATGTTCCCGTATGGAGCCAACACTGGGTTACCAAGTTTTGGACTTACAAATATTTTCAATGTACTGCAATTTTGTAAGGGTCAGTGTGTGAAACGAAACGTTTCTTAATAAAACTGGCTATTGCTGAGGCAACGTATAGTTTTTAAATTAATTTTCCTGTTGCCCTGGTCAATTTTGTTGAACATAAGCATATGAGTAAAAAGTATGTTCCTAAAAGAATTTCTTACTATTCCTCAGATAAATAAGAAAGGTTTTGTAAAAATACATTTAAAAGCTACTGTTACGGCAACAATGATTGGGCAAGAAATAACCGTTATTTTCGATAAAACTATACCAAAAAATTCACTAGTTTTAACATGCAATACGCATAAAGCGATCTTCAGTGATACTATAAACGTGAAGACCCCCTTACAATATTTTAGCACATTACTGGTTACTTGTTGTTTCACTTTACTTATCTGTGTCTTTTATTATTAATGTCCTGTCACTATATCCTTCGAATTAGCAGTACACTGACACATATTTATACTTTCAAAATCATAATAATTACATGTCAATAGCGCATCTGTAATAAACCCGTAAAAAAAGCCTATTTTGACATAAATATATGTTTATATAGCTAGAGTGAAAACTCCATATATAAGTATGTAGCGATAATTCGAGACATGCCGCGGATTTTATAAATCAGCTTTAATGTGATTGGTAATTATTTTACGCGTCCTTTTCACAAAGTCAATAGCGCTGCGCTTTAAAGCGGCGCGCGGCGTTTAGCTATCTGATGCTAATGTTACAACCGCGTAAATATTTAAGGTTAATATACTATTTCTATTTCACAACGTTTCAACATTAACAGCGGTTGTGGTTACTGGTCAGCATCGTCTTCGTGAAGTTTTTTTTTGTTAACTACCCTCTCTTGACTGTCGCTATTTTTAATATCGTTACTGTCAGTACTTGGACTCACTACACTAACGTTCCTGGTACACGGGAATAAAATTTAATACTGTTTCATAATGTTTTGTAATCACGAAGTAAAGTTAACTAAGTTTAAAATCAATAATGTTAATATATGTATTTGTAAGGTTAACTCACTCTTCAGGAAACCTCCGTAGTGAACTCACACTTAAAGACACATAATTCGAAAAAAATAAGAAAGCGTGCCCAGACTTAAAACAACTATTTGTGTTCACACAAAGTCGTGGGAAGGAATTGAATCCAGAACACAGGTCTCAGACGCAACTACTATAACCACAATACCATATATTTTGCTATATACCTAATATCTTCAGTTCATTTATTAGTGGAAAGGCTTTTTGTATTTCCAACTAATTAGGCCTCCCTACAAAAGCCTATTAGTTTTGTTCTGAAATAGGTCTGTAGGAGGTACCAATCGATTTTCAGCTAAATATCTGCCACTGCCCTGTATTGTTATAAAAATAGAAAATTACGTCGTTTTAATGTTTTTCCTTGCCTATAAAAATTTATGATTTTGACTAAGTATGTTGGTTTAATGTTTTTAATAGTTATGTTTTTAACATGGGTAGTCGCGATTTTCATCTTATTAGATACTAACTAATGATTGAAAATTAGCCCTTTGTTAATGAAACTATTTTTTATCTATACCTTTACGTTTTAGTAATATAATCAAACTCACTCACCTTTCATCCCAACCAAAAAATAAAACGTACAATTTTAGACACTAAAATTCCCATTTGTGCAAACGTCCTTCACTACCGTGTAACAAAAAAAATATATGGAGAATCTCAATAACCGTAAATACTTACAGTAACGTTTTTAGGGTTCCGTAGCCAAATGGCAAAAAATGGAACCCTTATAGATTCGTCATGTCTGTCTGTCTGTCTGTATGTCCGTCCGTATGTCACAGGCGCTTTTTTCCGAAACTATAACAACTATAATGTTGAAACTTGGCAAGTAGATGTGTGTTGTGAACCGCATTAAGATTTTCACACAAAAATAGAAAAAAAAAACAAAAAAAATTGGGGTTCACCATACTTAGAATAGAAACTCAACAAAAAAAATCATCGAACCCATACGTGTGGGGTATCTATGGATAGGTCTTCAAAAATGATATTGAGGTTTCTAATGTCATTTTTTTCTAAACTGAATAGTTTGCGCGAGAGACACTTTCAAAGTGGTAAAATGTGTGTCCCCCCTGTAACTTCTAAAATAAGAGCATGATAAAACTAAAAACAAATATAATGTACATAACCATGCAAACGTCCACCGAAAATTGGTTTGAACGAGATCAAGCAAGTAGTTTTTTTTTAATATGTCATAAACCGTAAAGCGCAATTTACCTTTCATTCATTCAACTATTATTAACATCGATCAAAGTTACAACGAACTACAAGAACTTTTATACTATGTTACTTGTTGTATTCTTGATATCAAAAATAGGTAGGCACTTGCAACTAGTACGGAACCCTTCGTGCGAGAGTCCGACTCGCACTTGGCCGGTTTTTTTACTATAGTATCCATTCTGCCTTTTATCTGGCAAATTTGTTTCTTTTAAAACACTTGGCTCTTCAGATAAATATAAAATATTTACTATCATTTTGCCCACGATTTCACGCTACAAACTTTACTACCCCCTTTTATGCTCTTATGGGTAGTTTGGCCATAATTATTTGATTAAATTATTATGGCCAAACGATTTTCCATGAAATTAAGTTGCATTCATTGTTACGCAACATAAAAAGCTTTTATGCAATAAAAGGTGGACATGTGGCGTAAGTTTGTGTGTATGTGGTTTGACTGTAAGACTAGTAAAATAGACTGTAAAATAGTAAGCATAATAGTGTGATGTTCTGTGAACTATCTGTAAGCGGCCTAATGAGTTACATTAATAGACCGCTAGTTCTGTCTCAAATTAGCTTCTTTTATTAGTATAAAAACATTAATAGATAATCAAATATTATAAAGACAACCGTTCGGGAAAATAATGTGTATGCCAAATAAATAATAAAAGTAACTGGACCAAAACCCACGCTCTGCCCATTTGAGGATGTTTCGCCGGACCGTCTCATGTGGGTCGTGTTAAAACCGGCAGTAGAATAACCCACTGAGTTTGTTTCGCCGGATCTTCTCAGTTGGGGCGTATTGGATCCGGTGGTAGCATTAAAGCGCGTCCGTCGTTATATACTCATGGTCCGCCCAAATAATGACAATTGTTCTTAATATAATTTAATATAGACAGAACAAGCTATCGGACACAATATAGTAAAATAATAAAGTTAAGACTAAAATGATTAAAAACAATAACTAAAATACCTGCTTAATATGCTCATTTAAAAATGTTAAAATTATACATAGATTAATAATAAATTATTGTTTTGACTATTTGCAAGTGCCTGTAATAGGTTTACGTAAATAAAAATGATTTTTATTTTTATTTATTTATTTTATTTTAGACCTAACTATACCATGCGTAACGCAAATAAAGAATTATTACATGTATACTGTAAGCCGTGTGGTTTCCGGTTTAGAATAGACCACCTCATGTCCTCCCATGGGTGTCGTAAAAGGCGACTAAGGGACATATGGCTGATGGATGGGCAGCAGCATCTATTAGCTCAAGGTTTACATCTTACTGCGATCACCAATCCGTCTGCCAAGCGTGGTGATTATGGCAATATTCCTCTACGATCCTGGCTTGCCAAGGTCTATTAAGAGGAGGCCCATGTTCAGCAGTGGAAGTAAACGGCTTTTGATGATGATGATGATGACATGTATTCTTTATACTGTAAACTTAATTTTAGTTGAAGCATTTTAACTGCTGCCTTTTTAACCGATTTTATTAAATAAAATTTGAGACAGAGTTTTGTATTTTCAATAAAAAACAACAAACTTACTCTAATAATGGTTTATAATTGCAATACTAAGTCACAACAGATTAATAATATAACAACTTAACGATCACTAGCGTTTAATATATATGCACTACGAGAAACCCATCGCCCTCATGTTTATTCCACTCCTCAATTTTCATTACTATAATAATGTTCAAAGGTGTCATCCTTAATGGACTCCGACCTTTTGCGACCACTACAGCATAATGGTTTCAATATTTCGTTTGCACAGAGGCTACTAACTCGGGAACCTTAAATAAATCGTAATAATATATCTGGTAAACAACATCATAAATATTTGCAGTTTATTTGGTTGTGCCTTCAGTTTACCTTATCATATGCGTTGTTTCCCATTTATCTTTCGAGGTGTCTTATAAAAATAATGGCATGTTCTACTATGTAACACCTCCCTCATTCGTGACTGGAGGTTTTATGGTTGGCCGTTAAAATAGTTTCGTCATGATTTCTAGGTGCAAAGCATTTTGAGAATACCAAGTTGTTTGATTAAAATCAGATGAAGTGAACTAGTCATCATCATGTAAATAGTATGTTTATAGTTCAGATGCTAGTTTAAATCAACACAATGTGGGATTCTTTAATGAACATCCCGTTTACGTAAGTCTAGGTTCATTGAGGGATGCTGTCATAATCATCCTGCGGATTAGTGATCTTAGTAAGATAGTAATAGTAAGTAACCTTTAGCTACTAGTGTGCCCATCAATCATTCGGGATTCGGGGGAAAATGCATTTACAGCATCATTCCGCTGCAACGTTCCCACGCCGGCGAAGGGGTATGTGAGACTCGCCGTCTCCATAGCGTGGCGCGTGGTACTCTCCATGCTATAGTCATACCACGAGGAGAAGACAATACACCACTAAAACTACCCGGACTCTCCTCGGTCCGCCGTTACCACGCTTGTATATTTATCGTCTATTATACAGTTTTATTTGAAAAATACAATCTAGACACGTTATTATTAGTATAATAACTGCCTTGTAATTATGCCGTGTGGTTTCCGGCTTAGAATAGACCACCCCGTGTCTTCCCATGGGTGTCGTAAAAGGCGACTAAGGGACATATGGCTGATGGATGGGCAGCAGCATCTATTAGCTCAACATTTGCATCTTACTGCGATCACCAATCCGTCTGCCAAGCGTGGTGATTATGGCAATATCCCTCTACGATTCTGGCTTGCCAGGGTCTGTTAAGAGGAGGCCCATGTTCAGCAGTGGACGTAAACGGGCTGTTGATGAATTATTACGTAACGTCGTAAGGCCACATTGTTTTCCATTCCAATTGGAACTCTATAATGGTGGTATAGAATTCTTTTAGTATAACGGAGACTTACTATCATTATAACAAAATAACAAACAGATAATGTGCGATGTGACCGTCATAATTATAGAGTTACAGCATTTAGTATTATTTAATTTTTTTGTGTGAAAACAGAATACCTATACATTACACATTTTAGTCTGACTTAAAAGAAATAGATAACGAAAAAAATTTTACACTACAGGCAATATCAGTTAAAAGATAAAAGTTCAAAACATACCTATTTTCAGAGAACCTTCTAACTCTGAAGTTAGTCAGAATGCAATGCTATCAAATTGGTATCCTTTTACCAAACAATTTTTGTGCATACCACGTCAAATTAAAAAAGGATTTTAAGGTTTTTTTTAAAACTAGACAAAGCTCGGACTAGGAAAATAAATTCCTGCCCTGGAAATGTTAGAAACGTACAATTTATAGACCTGGAACACACTCAAACTCGGAACAACAAAGGACGATACAGTTAAAATTTAAATCAACAGATAAAAAATAACAGTCGTGACGTTGTTATAATTTTAGCCATGAAAACTTATATATTTATCAAAGTAATCTTAGTATAGATAATAAATATTTTCACTTCAAAAAACTTGAGAATCGCTTGCTACTATAGAAATATATATATATTGAAGCCTTTTTCGCGGCTTGAACTCGGACATGACTAATTTTTTGTTTTTTTTTTCCTTTTTAATCCTAGTGTTGGTAATGATTATTTCGTATCTTCAACATGTTCTGAACTAATCGAATTCAACCAACAGGAACAAAATCCTCGTAAGGTAAATATTACCTTGAAAGCAATATTTTTTGTCGACGTTGTTAGGTCGTAAGTAATTTTTGACGTGAGAACGAAAAGCGTTGGTGAAGATGATCGATGACGTAACAAAACATATATAGAAGCGAATCGAGCAAAAGCGTTAGCGGAAATTGGCAGTAACTGTTGTTTAATGACTAAAATAATGTTATGTGCTTTGTATTAACAGTATTTCTGACACAATTTACAAAACATATAATTAACTCACAAACAAAAATGGTCAGTCAATGTAAAATGTTTGGTAATTATAACAGTTACATACACTTTTATTCTATGTGACATAATTATTTCTTTTAGGCTACGTATTACGTTGTAATTAGTCATTATTAAAATCTGCTATATTATTGTGTCGATCTACTTCGGATACAATTACATTTACAATGTTAGTTTTCATACTATTTAAATATTCCATATCCTTTACTATTCCTTTTCCTTTATACTTTTCTTATTTTCATGTAATCATAATAAAATCAAGTAAACATCTGAGCCTTTATCCCTTACGCCGTCTCTTGGGACTCAACACGCGATGTTTACACCAAAATGTCTTGTTGAATATTGAATTTCAAGTCAGTCCAGATTAAGAACAGCCGTGAGATCCTGTCGAGGCTTGAATAAAAGTGGCGTTTTCTTACTTTGTAGAGGAAATAGGGCGTAGTAAAATACAGTTTTATCCGTAAGGTAGCTATTGTTAGCGCATTCTACTAGAGTATCCTGGAATATCTCATTAGACTTTGACATGAGACAGACACAACATTATTCAGTAGAAGCGATATAGATGCGATATTTTCAATTAAATAGGCATCCATGGACAATTTTGAAGTAAAAGCTTCTAATAGATACAATCCAGAAAGTGTTCATTTTTTTAAACATTGTAATTGAAGTCGTATATGAACAAAAAAGAACTAACTTTTATGTAAGTGAACACATCAAATGTATTATGTTTTTACAGATACTCAATGCGTCAGTCATTTCGCAAAGTGCGCAAAGTGGTGTGAATGGACACAATGTGCTTCGTTGTCTATTAAATTAGTGTCTTTGAAGCGAAGCATCCATTCCACATCTGCGTTCACTTCTACTTTGTCTTAACCATAAATTCTGTACATATTTGTAAAAACAACAAAATTAAGACCTACCGTTCCACCGTAGCCTAATTGGTAATGGCATTAGGGGCTTTACCTAAGATGCAGGTTCGAATCCTGCCGGTAGTCAAATTTTATTAATCTTAATTTTGAAATATAGTATAAGTTAATTTTTTCTATAAAGTGTTCAAAACATTTAAACATATTAAGATTTTATTTAGCTAGGCAGAACTCGAATAAAAAAAATCAAATTATTAGTTTTTTCACACTTGAATGGCTTGTAATAAATCTATGCCTAAAAAATCTATACAACGAGTAAGCGTTGCAAAAAATACGTTTATAAGTCTTACATAAAACGCTAGTCAAGTGAAAATGAACGCGTTCAAAAATATTTTTAAACCCACTTTTAAAATGCAAACACTCACAATTTATTCATATTCAAACGGTAACTAAAAAAGAAACAACCCTTGACCGAAAATAAAATGATACGCTACGGCCCAAACGAAAAACTACCGTACATTTTCAATTCATGCCGCAAAAACAAAAAGGTGTATTCAAAAAATAACGGCGGTAGAACACCGCCCACTTCACCCTGCTAGATAAATTAAAATAAAAAAAATACAAGAAAACACAACAAAAATTCGGGAAGCACTTTATATGAACCGCCGTTTGTTCGCGTCCAGTACTGGCCATAAGCTCATAAATTACCGCCCGGTAGCCATTTTTGGCACCCATTTTTATACGGGCCTGTCTGGCAGAATTTTTGTTGTTATAATGGTATAGATAGTAGAGTTGTGGAGCGACTAAACGGTAGATAAATAGACGGTCGATTGATGTATAACCAGTTCAATTGAAAATCTACGTTATTAGGTCTATTTAGTATCATTCGCCAATATATCTTTAACCATTATTAAGTGATGGTGCTTAAATCAATTTATAGTTCTAGTTTAATATAAATAAGTGGTTAACAAAATTAAATTTCCACAAAAAAGACTTTGGTGGTTAGACCACGCAGACTTTCTGCTGAGACATACCTTATTTGAGAGTTTTCGAGTATCTGCAGTGACATTCAGCTTTTATTGTACTTCGAATTCAGTGGTTGATGATTTAGCAAATTTAGCCTTTAAACACTTTTACAATTCGCGAATTACAGTTTTTTTCTGACTAGGCAAATAAATAATCCACCTGATGTTAAGTAGTATAGGGTTCTAAATAAATATAAGGACAGCTAGTGCCAGTACAATAGCTTAGCCACTTTTATCCTGCCGGCCCTTTCCAATTCCCTTGTGAGCTTAATCACGCATACATTAATCAGTAATGTTATTTGGCATATTGTGGTATTCTGTAAGTTGGTATTACTACCCAAATTGAGCAGCTTATTGAGCGTACTAATGCTTTCCCTATCTTACTCAAAATTCACCTCGAAGTTGTGAATTTGCCACTAAGTTTTATATTAATCGAGTACCATATTTTTCAAATGACAAAATTAAATTAATATTAGCGACAAATTAATCACTATCGCCATTGTCCTCGGCTGGCTGGAAGTCAAAAGTAAAGCCAAAATGGGTGTCATCAATTACGTATAATTACTGATTTTATTTTTGCAATTTACACACTAGAGATAAATTTAAGTAGTTTGGCTGTACACGCCCTTTTGTTCACACTTCTCTATCATAATAGGTATGTGCTGGAAGAAAATTCATATATTAATTTAACTCGCCTTCATATAAATTGTATTGCTGCATAATAATCTCTGTATGTTTTGTATTTTTATGTATGCAATAAAGAATGATTATCTTCTCCTAAATATAATTAATTTATGGCCTTTACGTTTGACTCAACATTTAGGCGAGTAGTAAAGTACCAGTAAGTCAGTTGTACTCCCATTTTTACCTACTTTTTTTCACTACTTGGGTTGCCAAACTGAAATTCAGGTACCGCCTAGCGTATGCCGAGGTGGCAAAATTTTCGGCAGAGCATGCAATGCTACAATTGTTTTGTGTATTTAACGATCTTTTTGCTGCAATCTTGTGTGTTGTAAATTAAATGTATTTTCATCCCTCTTTCTTTCTTTAACATATGTATTATAATGTCTGTATCGATACAAAGTTTTCACCACTCACAAAAATGCAACATCTGGTTCGAGGAAATTCTTTATTGCATGGCAGAATGCCAACAAGTCAATACATATAATGGAGTCGACTTCTACTGAGGTAATTTGCGAACTATTCATTCAACTACCTGGCATGCCTGTATTTAATATTACGGTATGAGCGGCTTTTATTTAACTTTGGGAATTTTCAACTATACATAATATAAGAAAGAATCACATTGTTTGAATGAGCAACACTTGCAAACAGTTAAGGAGTAAGAAGTCTATAAAATTTAGTTATATTTGAGAGCTTTTGTGGTGGCTTGAAAACAAATTCATGAAGCATACGAAAAATCTAATTTAATTTATTATATTTTTTGTTATCACAAATTAAAACAACTTTCGTAGCGTAGCGGTATAAGTTTAGATATTAGATACTAGCTTCCCGCGCGCGGTTTCAACCGCGTAACTCTCGTTCCCGTGGGAAATTCATAATAAAATATAGCCTATGTTCTTTCTCAGGCTCTAGACTATATCTGTACCAAATTTCATTTAAATCGCTTCAGTAGTTAAGGCGTGATTGCGTAACAGACAGACAGACAGACAGACAGAGTTACTTTCACATTTATAATATTATATAGTAAGGAAGTAAGGATATTAGTTAGGATTTGTTTAAAATTTTACATATATTTCCGGGTCTAGGTGCTTGAGGCACTACCGTCTGAGCCTCGGAAAGAACGTTAAGCCGTTGGTCCTAATTGTTATAACATCATTTATAACAATCGTATATATTTTTTTTTATTTATTCTTATGGAGGACCAACAGCTATTGAGAACTAACAATAACAACAATACAATAACCATGAAGCCAATTACAGGTCCTCACGTATAAATATCATTGTAGAACTACATAAGTGCCATAAGAGCTATAGTACCCACGTCACTAATGGGTATCAAAGAAATCTCGACTCAGCAACCTTCTGACTGTACCTATATTCGTATATCAGGGAACAAGCAGCAGCATTTCCCTGTGTTTCGCAGTTTTATGTTCTTACATAACATGATGCTGCGGTTACCAATCCGTCTGTCAAGCGAAGTAACTATGGCAAAAACGGTCTGAGAATGATGATGATCACCAATTGAATCCTTTTTTATTGGATATATAGTTTGTCAATAACTTAAAGGAAATATTTAGTCACATTTTTTGTTTACTTTCTTTTTTAAATTTCGCAGTACTCAAGGTTATACGTTTATGGCCACTTATACTCTTATATGAATATTACTTGCTAGAATATATGAAAAAAATATATAAAGGATACAACATAAGAAAATTAGTAACCAACGAATAAAATTTAGAAAGTCTTCCTGGAAATTGGTTGAAAATCGTATTTGGTGTTACGTATTCAATTCTTAAATCGTATATTACTCCTTTTACATCCAAATTGTATACCACAATATCAAATCTAGCGCTGTTATCGGTATCTAAGCCTTTTTCAAGTGAACCGCTATCGGCGTCTTTAGCTTCCGTACCATATTTAGATAACCGAGGGTTTTGTCACAAAATTACATTTGAACCGACAACGTTATATTGGGTTTCTCCGATAGGATCTCTATTGCTTGCAAATGTACGAATAGCTGAGAACTTAATAACTGTATAGGGTTGCAAGAATTTGTCCTAGTCGTAAGAGAGGACAACTACCGTAGCGTAGCGGTATTTGGCTCGCTTTAAATCTCGGAGGTCGTGGGTTCGATTCCCAGGCTGGTCAGGAAATCTTTGTGTTAATACTAAGATTTCTTTCCGGGTCTGGTTGGTTGAGAGACGATGAGGCACGGAGGGTACTCCGTGCCTCGGAAAGCACGTTGAGACGTAGGTCCCGATTGTTATAAAATCATCTATAATTATCGTATATCAAGGATCGGGCAGCAGCGCTTCCTTGTGTGGTACAACATAATACTGCGGTCGCCAATCCGCCTGCCAAGCGTGGTGACTATGGTAAATACCCTCCCCCGGGAGGAGGCCCATTTTCAGCAGTCGACGTTATACGGGCTGATGATGATAATGACGATGAGATGATAAGAGAGGGTCAAAGATGTAAACTAGATAGATTGGGAGCAGCATCTATCAACTCTAAATTACTTAACAAGTCACTGCCATCACCAATCCACCAACCAACCGTGGTGACTATGGTAATATCCCTTAACAACCCATCTAGCAAAGGTCGGTAACGAGTTCCAGAGTCCTATGTTCGGCGGTTGACTTATACGGGGTTCAAGTAGAAGTTGTGTGTTATGGAACACTAGCGACCCGCCCCGGCTTCGCACGGGTGATGCTGTTGCGTAGTTTTAAAGACCTCAGCATAGGTACAACAGACACAGGAAGTGACTTTGTTTTATACTATATAATGATGTTTCTAAATGTGTTATTGTAACATCTGTACCTATATCTACCAATGTTTATGGACCGTAAAAAAAATACAAATAATAACAATTGAATAATTTTGATGAATGTGTCTGCTTGTTTTGTCTAATCTCAGTAATAGTTGGACTGATTTCGACGAAACTCTTAGTGGAAGTAAGCTAATTTTATAAGGTACTAGCTGCGCCCCACGGTTTTACCCGCGTTACTCTGCTCCAATGGATCGGAGCGTGATTTTTTTTTAGCCATTATGTTAATCCAGCTTATTAACTATCCCCGTGCAAAGTTTCAGCTAAATCCATTTAGTAGTTTTTGCGTGAAAAAGTAGACAGTAGAAAACATCCATCCATCCATACTCACAAACTATCGCGTTTATAATATTAGTAAGGATAATATAAGCTACTTTTATTTTTTCTGGCTGCTTGTCTATAAGTATATTCCTACTAGATAGACTTTCATCATCATCATCAACAGCCCGTTAACGTCCACTGCTGAACATGGGCCTCCTCTTAAAAGACCTTGGCAAGCCAGGATCGTTGAGGGATATTGCCATAATCACCACGCTTGGTAGTCGGATTGGTGATCGCAGTAAGATGTAAACCTTGAGCTAGTAGATGCTGCTGCCCATCCATCAGTCATATGTCCCTTAGTCGCCTTTTACGACACCCATGGGAAGACATGCCGTGAAGGTGGTCTATTCTATTCTAAGCTGGAAACCACACGGCACGATAGACTTTATTGTAAGATAACTAACATCCTTATTTATTCGTGGATGAAGTCGCAGACAGCAGCTAGCAACATTCAGTTCTATCAGTGACCTTCCCATTTCTGTCCCCTAACAAACTCCCTTCAAACTAACTTATTCACTTAATACGTTTGTTTATTGAAACAAATAACTGTTTGCAAAAGCGTCTCGTTGAAAAGCGCCGTCCTAATTATTCGCTCCTGTAATGTCCGCACACTAAAAGTGTCATAGCTACTTAAGTGTTGGTACTTAAAGCGCCGTAGGCGTATAACCGTTGCGATAGCGAAGACGTTTTAGCCTCGTGGGGCGCGGATAAGCATGGGGCTTGGAAATTAGCGGGTCAAGTTCCAGTTCTTTTTTGAAAATAAAAATGTTTATTGATAATGTAGATGAAACGATCGTACTTATTATAAGACAAATACAATGATAAAAAGACACAAAGACAAAAAAAAACTGACTTATTAATAATTTTGACTATTTACATTTTAACAATAATTATGTTATTAAATAGTATTTACCAATGTTGTTATAATAAGAATCAACCAGCGCTGGGATTAGGTCAGAAGCATAGAACGCGTCGCCAGCCTCGCTTTGCAAAGACGACCGGACCCTATCCCAGCAGACGTTGTGACACCCGGAGAAGAAAGACTATAAGAAACTCCGAGATCGGTCTTGTTGTCATCATTTAAAGTCTTTGATTAATCATTTGTACATTTTATAAAACATTTCTAGTATCTAGGTCAGTGATCGCACACATCGATGTAGGTACTCGCAGCATTTTAGTTATTATTTTCGCATTTTAGTTATGGACATTTAACGTTAATATTAATATTAACGAAACGAATTAACAATTGATTGAAAGGGTGATTGTTCTGAGAATTTATTTGACTATTTTACTGGTTATATTGCCTTTTACCATTGATGTATTACTTGTTATCTTTTTGTTTGTCATCAATGTGGCCAACTAAAATACCAGGGCTACATACATACTTAAATATGTAGATTTAAAGCTGAAATTGGTAAATATATATGGTGCACATAATACATATTTTAATAATTATTATATTACTTAATTTATGCAAAAGTCAGAAATCATAAATAAATATTGTTCTTTATAGTTCAGAATAAAGTTCTGAATTTAAAAAGAAAGAATGATTCTAGATTTTTATGGAACTACGACGGTTGGATGGTTTCGAATAAGATGGAGTAAGGATTAATTACAGTAATATAAATGCAAAATTTTGTTTAAATGGATGTTTGTGACTACTCAACATATTTCACTGACATTTTTCAAGAGTTTATTTTATAAGCGGGATTAACATATAGTCTCCATAGATTTACAATCCACTGGAGCAGAGTAGCAGTCCAACGGCTGAGCACAGTATATCGTACTTATGTTATAAACGCGAAAGTTTGTAAGTATGGATGGATGTTTGTTACTTTTTCACTCCAAAACTACTAAACATAATTGGCTAATTTTGCACCGGGATAGGTTATACGCTGCATTAACATAAAGGCTACAAAACATCACGCTTCGACCCACTGGAGCAGAGTAACGCGGGTAACACCGCGGTAAACTAATAAATACAGAACGAGATCACTCTAGATGTATTTAGCCTGATGCTGGTAACAAGTGACCATTTTGTTTACCAGGAAGACTTTAAGCCCAACCTTTATTATAAGAAAAGCTTAAGTTAACAATAACTCCAAAAGTAATAACAATATAAATCTATTACACTACTTCACACCAAGTACTTTAAATTAACTAAGAGTTTACTTCTGTCTGAACTTTAATGTCAAATTTTGGTGACTATGCATATCATTCCGTTTGTTATCTCACTCCAGACTCGAAACAACGCTGTTTCTCTAACCAAACAACGGACCAACTTTTCTAATTTATTCATATCACGGTGCTTCTCCGTTTGTAAGCTTGTTTCGAACTTTTCGCCTACAATAAGGATGAACATTTCAAAGAAAAATAATTCGTGCCCAAATAGATGTGCGCTGAAGTTGTAGGTTCAGATGTTTTGGTTATCAATACTTATGTTTTGGGATTGTAAAATTTCAATTGGACGTGGCTTTGTTTTTTATAGGATTAGTTAATAATTTGTGGCTTGAAGTGAAATTATACAGCAATAATTAAATTAAAAGTTATAGCGTACAGATTATAATATTATATAGTAATTGTTTCTCGGAATTCAAATTCTACCAAGCTTATTTCGGTGTTAGAAACTTACAGTTAGATTAATTCATTTTAATTAATAAAAAGCCGTGTGGTTTCCGGCTTAGAATAGACCACCCCATGTCTTCCCATGGGTGTCGTAAAAGGCGACTAAGGGACATATGGCTGACGGATGGGCAGCAGCATCTATTAGCTCAACGTTTAACTTACTGCGATCACCAATCCGTCTGCCAAGCGTGGTGATTATGGCAATATCCCTCTACGATCCTGGCTTGCCAAGGTCTGTTAAGAGGAGGCCCATGTTCAGCAGTGGACGTAAATGGGCTGTTGATGATGATGAATAAAAAGCTAAAGTGAGTTCTGCTTAAACTTTTATGTAGGTAACTATAAAAAATATAAATATAAATACGAATAGCTCTGGAATGCCAATCTGAAATACTATAACTTTTGAAGATCACTTGTCAGGTATTACCCTGACTTAGTCATCAAATACCACAGACTGCAATAAATTGGTTGGACATTATTAAGTATTTTCTTTTTTCCGCCAGGTAGGATAAAATTGAATTTTGCACGTTTTAAGAACCACACATACACTAATATTTCGAAATAAACACAAGGCTATTCTTGACGTGAAAACTCAAGCACTACAGTACAACCAAAGCAACCCCATGTCAAGTTTCGTAGGTTCGATCTACATGTCAGATAATAATGCTTTTTGTGAAATCAAAGAAGAAGAAGAGGGTCTCGAAAAGCACTTTAAGCTGTTAATCTATAACAAGCGTATACTAGGGAATGCACGGCGGCGTATTTTTAGGTGTTATAACATAAAACTCGCCAACTCGCCTGCTAAGCTGTTGCTATGGCAAAAACTTTCCCTCGGGAGGAGGCCGAAGTTCAGCAGTGCTCGTTATACAGAATGATCAAGATGATGTCTACAGTTCAACCTAATTACAATGGTTTGTTGCATCAATACGCGGTCTCCGTACTTGCTTCGAGTGCATAAAAACTACTACAGCAACATTCAAACCGGCTCATTAAACAAACATAGAGCAACCACATCCACAAGAGATCTCATTTTCCCAAATAACAAAGGAGAAAAATATATTTTTATAAACGGAATGCCATTACCCGCTGATATTATTCATATGTCATGTGACCCTGATTTGTGTTGGGAATTAGATAGGTCCCATTACATCTGATTAATAGGAACAGGGATGGATGGGATTCTGCTTTAATATTGTAGTTATTAAGTAATATTATATTATTATGAGAAGCAGGTTCGTTTTTAGTTTTACATTTATATTGCCAGAATTATCACATTTATAGTTTAAAAGTAATAATAGTTTTAACAAAAGTAACGTAGACAGAAATTAACTATATTTAAGAAGTTGGTTTTAAGTTTTGAAGAAAACCATTTTTCGTTTTTAATTTGGTACAATTTTAGTAATCTGGAGCCCTGCTTGAATTTATGCACGGTAAAGTAGCAAAAGCCTTGTGGCTAACTACACATGTTCGTTAGAAAAGAAGACGTAGGTACTTGTAAATGTTCCTATTTTAGTCATAAAATTGTATAAGAAGAAAATATCACGGGCCGTTACACTCAAAATAACTGACAAACGCCTACATTACCCTGAAAAATTCCACCTCTTAGTCACGTCGAAAGTATGTTATACTTATGCGAGGTACGGTCAGGGTAATTTCCTCTAAATAAAGGGTCGAGTTACTGAAAGGAAGAACAAAATATTATTATAAATGTACGGGAACGACATTAGAGTATGACGTGTACTGTTGTGTGGTGTGACCATGAATAGTGATGGGAATTGAGATATATGTCGTAATTTATAAGTGTTAAATTAGAAGTAAAAATTCTGGGTACATTTTTTTATAATTTAACAAGCATAATATTTAATTAGACACTACTAGCTTTTCCGAGTATGACAGCTCAGGAAACCCGGTTCCCAGGTCAACCTCTTTATAAAAATACATTTCAATACATGTTATGTTACATGATGATATGGCGATTTTTATAAATTTGGATATCAATTTTTTTATTTATAAATATAATTATAAATAAAACGTGATTTTCAGTACAGACTGGAGTTTTTTTTTTTAATAAAAAGGTGGTAATTTTCGTCAAACACGACATTCACATATAAAATAATGTTTTATTGTATATTCGCGTTTGCATAATTATTGTAGTATTGAACGTAGTCTGACAGTCCACATATTGTTATGTATGTACACATATTTAATACTAAGGTTCTGCAGTAGCAGTCAATATCATAATGGAGTACATTATGTACGACTATTATTTACTCATTATCTATTCATTATAAATTTCTAAATTTTACTTTTGTAACTTCAGATCTTACCCTTATTCAAGACTAAAATGTTTTCATAATACCTAAAAACGAAACTGAAAACTTTCATTTCATTAAATAATTGAAACATTAAACCAAAACATAACTTAATCCAAAACAAGAAAACAAAAGATAACTTATTAATGTGATTTCATTAATGAACATCGAAACATTAATTAAATTTAGTATTTAAAGCAAACTATCAAAGAGTTAATAAAAGTTTGGTTTAATCCCGTCCAATGTTAATTACATTATGAAATCAGCAAACATCTCACTGGAAAATTAATTAACTCAATTATTTTGATACTAAGGACAAGCCAATGAAATGTTGTAAATTCGTATTATTACTTTATCTATATCCAAATAGTTTGTTTCAGTAATCATCATTAACTGCCCGTATACGTCCACGGATGAACATAGGCCTCCTCTTTAGAGACATTGATAAGCCAGGGTTCTTGAGGGACATTGGGAATAAGTGATCACAGTAAGGTAAGGTAAGGAGGAGGTGATAGAAGCTGCTGCCCATTCATCAGCTGTGAAGACATAGGGTGGTCTTATGCAAGCCGGAAACCACATGGCATCATAATATCATAATTTTGTTTACAGCGAATCAATGAATATAAATGGCAACAAAAAATAATTAATTTACCAGAATAATACTACTACCGGCTTAATCGGCTTAAACCTACATAATTAATCAATACCTGCCTACGCAAGGTATTGATTTATGTAAAGGGATTTTATATAGGTACTTACATACAATTTTTAATTAAAAAATATTTACCATAGGAACAAAAGCGAAATTATTCCTTTGATACATACATTTGGAAATATCAAAAGACTTATACTTTATCTGTGTCAAAAATATTTGATTAAAATTTATATTTAATTAAATTTTTAGTTAAGATTTTTATGTTAATTTTACCATCATTATTAAATGAAACATAACTTTTAAAAGAATTAATACTGATTTATTCATAATAAATTCCTCATTTTTAGGTTTTGAATGATTATTGGATGGCTATGAGCTGTCTATAAAATTCAAATAATCCAATAACCGTGAAAATTGTTGATATATTGTGCTTAAGGTATCCAAATGAGGGAATTAGCACTATATGTGGTTACGCAACCCAAGTATGGCCACGCTCAACCCTTCGCGCTTTTCAAATAAAGCCATATTTAAAGAAGGGAATTTCCACGCTGTGACATAATTCTTTTAAATGTTAAACAAATTAATTTGTTGACATACTTTGTTTCAAAGTAATGTTTCTACAATACTTTGTGATTTTAAAAAGTGTCGAGTAATAATTTCCATTTTTACGTCGCATTAAAGAGTCTCAAAATGCAGCCACCACTTGGTCACACTATCTGACTCAAGTGCGGAGCTCCTCCAATTTCCTTGTCGAGACAGCCCCTTTCAACCCTCTGCAACATTAAAAAGTATAGGAATAAACTCTGTTTTGTTCTCGCCTTCAATTTTATTAACTTTATTCCTGTGTTTATAACGACTTAAGACAATAATAACATTAAGTTTATTTAGAAAAAAATTAAAGTAACAACGTTGCAATAAATGTACTCATTGCTAAACGATTGACAAGTGAAAGATCAGACTAATAGTAGTGGTACTACCATATCGAGGGGTGAAAGGCTATTTGTTTGAAGCGACATTTTGGACGATATGGAGTTATATACATATTCGGATTCAGCGAATTTTTCTGCGTCGTCTGAGTCGGGTTTCGTACAATTCTGAGCACTTTTATGGCGCTTAAAACAATGCCATTTTAGTGCATAATTCTCAAACATGATGTATGATCAGACTTCAAATTTGCCATATTTTTTTAGTATATCATTTAAGCTGTATACAAAAACAGAGAATCGGATCATAAGCCGTTATTCCCTTCCTAAAATTTTAGTTCGATGGCAGATAAATCGTTTTTCGATGTAGCTATCTTTAGATGAAAAGTCCCTTCAAACATTTTGCTTACGACTACTTACTCTGTGCAATGTCGCTTCAACCAATTTGCCGTCAGCCAAATTCATTAAGACATGTCGTCGGTTCAACCCTTTCGCTACAACTGTTTTTCACTCTGTTTAGAACAACCAAGTTATATAACTCCTTTCAAAATCTGAGACATCAAACAACTCTTTAAGAATGTTCATTGTTGCTTAAGCCAACTCTCCTGAACCGTTAACAAAACCCAAAACCCAAACCCAAATTGGTAGTAAAACAAAATAGCCTATTCCTATTATTATTGAGTAACGTCGATTCAATCATTTTGCTTTCTCCTGCATAAGTACTGTAAAGTCACTTAAACCATTTTGCCTGCTGCTGATTAGTGACAATGTTGGAAGTTGAATCATTTTGCTTTACTCTAAAAATAAGGCGATACAGATCATTTTGTATTAAGCGACAATTTATCTTATACTCATAACTGTTTTTTAATTGAAAATTATACCAAAACATTCAGGGATTTTTTTTCAATAAAAATTTGCGATCCCCATTGTAGAAAGAGCACTAGTTTTTTCATAACGATTTTTTTTTCCAAATTTTGAATCTTTAAATGGCTCTCCTGTAAAGTTCGTAAAATGTCGCTTCAAACAAATAGCCTTTCACCCCTCGATATGGTACCATACCATACCTATAAGGTTAGCGAAGAATAATTTTAATTATTGTTTAATTCATGAAATTTCATCTCGTACCTAAAGCTCATGCTATTTAAGCAGATATAGATATTAACAAAAAATAAATCATGATTTTAATTAAGAACTCCATAATTAGGCTTTCAGAACATATTCAGGAGATTAAAACAAATCGAATCGGCTGTAACCCAGTAGTTAGGGCGTCGGACTTGCGATCATGTAGTGGCCAGTCATCCCCACCCATTGCACTACCGACGTGAACCCACTCATAAAACATTGCATTTTAGCTTAGCACGAGAAGTTAACAAGAATATTATTAGTGTGCATAAATGCTGTTATTAACAAATAATCTAGGTTTAAAACAGCTCATAATTGACAAAATCATATTATTTTCACTTCAAACAGTACGGCAGTGGTCTTATTTAATAAAACTTGTTATTTAATAAATCAAATGTTTGATTTTAATAGATTTTATCTTACGATTAATTCTATTGAAACTTCAACTAATGAACTACCGGTGGAAGTCTCACATTATTTATAGGCAACGTATAATTTAATCAGTGAAATTAAAACAACGTTAGAAGAAATAAGTAACTCGCTTGACTTGTACAGTAATGCTTCTGAATATCAAAGCACCGTCACCGGTTACAAAGTATATAATAATATGTGTAAAGTAGCTATCCTCGTCGGATTTTGCTCATGAAGTAGCTACATTGAACTTAGAGCGCGAACTGCGACGTGTGAATAGAATAAGGTCGTTGGTCTGATGATTTATAATACTTTAAGTTGTTACGGTAATGTAGAAGACTGTCTTGCACACGCGATTCGTAGAAGTCAGTTTGTCATGAAGGTTTATGAATATGACGCGCAATCTCTATGGTTTGGTTACACCTCCAAGTGAAATGATCTCGGAGTTTCTTATAGTCTTTCTTCTTCGGGTGTCACAACGTAGGTAGATAGAGAAAGACTCGTAGGAAGCTAGGATAGGGTCCGGTTGTCCTTGTAAGGCGAGGCTCGCGACGCGTTCTATGCTTCTGACCTAATCCCAGCCCGCGCTGGTTGATTTCAATTATATTTATAATACGCGACTATCACATGCCATATTGGTAGATTTAAATTCTATTTAATAAGATTACTGTTGAAATGTATACTAATTAATTAGTCAAGTTTTTTTTTTTGTCTTTGTATATTTTTATCATTGTATTTGACTTATAATAAGTACGATCGATTCGTCTACATTATCAATAAACGTTTTCATTTCATTTCATTTCAAGTAGGCGGCACTCAGTGTAACGTAGCCATAACCACCATGTTAATCTACTTTTGCTTTCTCAGTAGCATTATCATGTACTGGTATGACCTAGTTGATTAATATTTTTCCTTCTGTTTCGCGAGTGCTGACATTTCATATAATACGTGGTAACCTAATATAAAATACATGCTATAAATAGTGGAAACATTTTTTTTTCAGACGCACATTTGTAGTTAGCCAGAAGGCCTTTGCCTTTTTCACTCAGCATAAAGGACTGGACTCCAGCCTTAAAAAAATCTCAATTTTTGTACCTATTTCGTAGCTAAATTTATATTCGCCTTCAACTTGGTTAACTAAAGTCAATATAAAAAACCGTTGAATAAATAAATCAATGTAGGTCATATTTAAATTAACACTTAATGACTTTAATATTGTGTGCTTACTGTTCGGGATTGCAATTCTTATGTGCTATTCTCTGCTCCATTATTTCGTCTCTTAAGTCTCGTTTTTTCTCTTATATTTTTAAACATGCTAACTTACTTTATCAGGGTTAAATTCTGATGATATAACCATTTGAATATAACGTACCTGTAAAAGAGAAAAAAGTTATTATTAAAATGAAAAATATATTCGTTCAGACACAAGAATGTGATTTAATAAAGACGTGGTTAACATTTTTATAAACTTACGCATTTCTTTTGTGTTCGGCGGGGTGGAACATTCTAGTGTTTTAGTTAAATTTTAAACGCTTACATTTAATGGCACTTAAGTATATGAATGTCAAATATCCTTAACAAAAAGAATAAATACAAAATTAAACATTTGAATTCGCAAACATTACAGTATTCATTTATCTTTACTGTTTATGTTTATTAAAATTTAGATGTTAGCAGCACAAAACTCAGTCATGAGAAACATATTATTTTATGTAACTTGCAATATAAAGTGAACATATATTCAGCCGATTATATGGAAATTTCTATAATCAACACTTCAAGGCACTTAAACGACTCAATATATCAAACCGGTATGCAATACAACTCCTGGCTCCAATATGAAACATAATCGCTACAATCAAGTACTAAGTAAGTAGATTTCGCATGACGCTATGCTCGTGTGCAATTACGACTTTGCTAGTTGAGAACGCAGACGGTCGCCTTTATTCCTTGAATACATGGTATTGCACAACTCCATTTTCATTACATTGCAAGACCTTTTGCTTTGAGCGAAAATAGATGCTCCACCTTCAAACTGGATGCATCTATTTTCGTCTAAAGTCTATATATTCACTAATATGTGTTACGACAGAGATGTTAGCAGATAATATTTTAAGTGAATTACCTAACTTTATAAGTGGATGTTGGTTATACAACTGCGGTTGTTTGCTTTGAAGTCCACGGATTATAAAGTATTTCTGAAACAGGAGGCTAATCACGTAATGATATTAATAACTTAGACTTTGATAAAAAGCTACGCTCCCCAGCATATACAATGCATGCAAACAATATTCTAAATATGTCAATTTATTAAGTTAATGTAATGTATAGGATGAGATACAATTACCCTACAGTAAACGCAGAAACATATTGTTAGAACGCGACGCGACCCGAATTTCGCGTGAAGAACATAATCACACTATGAACACCCGACGCGACGCGATGCGGCGTGTTCATAGTGTGATTCTGGGCTATAGAAAACAATACATTTAATTCGACTCAACACGCATCGCGTATCATCGGTTCGCGTCGCGTTTTAACAATATGTTTCCGCCTTTATGAAGACATTTTTATCGAAGTTAAAGTCATATAGTTACGTGATTGGCTACCAGGTTTATCATTATTATCTTCAGTTGGATTACTTAGTAGATTGTTCTGTTTGTTTTATGTTAGGTCTGAATCAAGATTTATTGTGACAAAGTCAAATCCGAACCAACACACCATAAACGATTCTCTTTGGCATAAAACTCAAACGTTTCCACATTCCAGCATTCGCAAATCAACAAAAAACAAACTACCTTTTTACGGTGTCTACTCAGTACACCTTTATTATCAACCAATAAACTTTTGGCAGTAGAATCTACTTAAACAAAAACATCGACGAAACAAGACAGCTTTGAAGATCTACATCGAAATTCTGCTCACAACCTAACTTGACAGTTTCAAAGTCCTGTCTGTGTGACCTTTGTTAAAACATAATAATATGAACCCCTAGCATTAACCTCTTAACAATAATTTTAAAACCGAAAAGCCACACCTTTCAGGGTAAATTTGCTTGAGGGCCCGCTATTTTAAACGAGCGGAGTTCCAATGTGATATAATAACGAATTTCTCTCGGTACAAGATCGGGCCGGCGAGTTCGATGAGATTCAAGCGATGGGACCACACTCATGGGATTTTATAAGGAAATGTTATAATAATTCCAGTCTGTTAGCACAAAGTGACAGGGGAACGGTGAAGATGGAGATGGGTTCTTGATTGAACAAGTTCCATTACGGTAAAAGGTAAAGGTAAAAGATAAGAAAGTTTAGAAACATTGTTTAAAATTAAAAAAAAATCGTAATAGGGACGTTGAAACTAATTAAAATTATTAAACCGATGCGTAAGCAAAGATGAGATAGAATTTACTAATAGTGAATACAAAACACATCAATGTGGTTACAGTTATGGTAAGAAAAGTAGCCAAACATGGAAGTATGTATTTTTAATTAACTAAGATAACAACTTCCGTAGCGTAGTAATATTTGGCTCGCTTTAAATCTTGGAGGCCGTGGGTTTGATCCCCACGCCGGACAGGAAATCTGTGAGTAAATTCTAAGATTTCTTTCCGGGTCTGGTTGATTGAAGGACTACCCTCCGTGCCTCGAAAAGCACGTTAAGGCGGTGGTCCCGATTTTTATAACATCATCTATAATGATCGTTTATCAAGGAACGGGCAGCAGCGTTTCCTTTTTTGGTAAAACATAATACTGCGATTACCAACCCGCCTGCCAAGCGTGGTGACTTTGGTAAATATCCTCCCTCGGGAGGAGTCCCATGTTCAGCAGTGGACGTTATACGAGCTGATGATGATGAAGATAATAACATAGAAGCAGTAAAATATTTATTACATTAAAACTTATTTAATATGTGTACTTTGAAACGGCTTACAATAATTAGGCTCTTATATAAGAGCGGTCTTTTAATGATATTAATGTTCTGTTTGGCGCTTGTGACCTGATTCTCTTATACAGATAACCTTAATTATTTAATAAGACTTAGAAACATAACTAATTAAATTTATTGACACTGAGATCAATCCTACAAGTGACAAATGGTAAAACTAAACATTATCGAGGTAAGACCTCTATTGATGTACATCTTGATCAAAGTATGTCTAAAACAGCTTAACTAAATACTAAATCTTTTTCTGTGACATAATTTACGTTATATGTTATTCTGATTTTATATATTATATGTATTGCCGTGTGGTTTCCGGCTTAGAATAGACCACCCCATGTCTTCCCATGGGTGTCGAAAAAGGCGACTAAGGGACTTATGGCTAATGGATGGGCAGCAGCATCTATTAGCTCAAGGTTTACATCTTACTGCAATGACCAATCCGTCTGCCAAGCGTGGTGATTATGGCAATATCCCTCTACGACCCTGGCTTGCCAAGGTCTGTTAAGAGGAGGCCCATGTTCAGCAGTGGACGTAAACGGGCTGTTGATGATGATGATGTATTTAGGTATAACTAAATTATTGTATGTATGTTTATCTACATACTTACATACTTCTATTTCGTCTATCTTTCGACTTCTCCTCTCACAGGTCTTTTGGAGGAAATTTAAGTAGAAATAAGTATTACCTTTGTACATAGTTTTCTTTTGTATTTTCTGTGTGTACATAATATATAAAAATAAACAATAATAACTGTCAACAGATCCTCCAATTTTCCTCCAAAATTCAGAAAAAATACTAAAATTCGATCCATATTTAATGAAGTTTGCTACAGAAAATGTTAAGCAGTGGAATGTCATCTAAGGGACATCACTGCATATCGTCGTGGTCGTCCACATCAAGCTAGGTGGCTTAAGGCTTAAGTGACTTTGTCTCTTTCTTATAACGGTCTAGTCTTAGATCAAAGGGGATAATATATAATAATATGTAATATATAAGCCATTTTTATACTATTAAAAATTCGCACATATTATCTTATATATCTTCTTAGAAATATTCGTGTCAAGAAGATTATGCCATGTGTTTTATGCCAAATATAAATAGAATCCTTAAGATTCTGCTAGACATAGGTAACGACCCATAATTGCTGCAATCTCATCAGATCTGTCTACTGTAGTTTAGACGATAACTGTCTATTCCAAAGCTACAGAATACACCTGTCTAGGAACTGAAAACATTGAATTGAATCTAACCTCGACCGCTCAAACTTTATACCATCGCCTAAAGCGAGCTCCGGACTTATGTAATTTATTCATAGTGGGGTAATGACACTCGATTACTTTAGCGCGAACCCTTTACTTTGAAGCTTGCTCAAAAAAGTGTTATTTTTATTAAATGCAAGCGAAATGACTTCGTTTCAATGTGGACGATGAAATTGTCGTGTTATTACAAGATTTTGGCGTCATGAAGTGTGTCAGAAGGGAAAATGAGGTTAATTCTGTATGATGTCTTTTTACTCGCGTTCGAGTATGTTGCGAGGAAAATTTGTGAAGGCTTAATTTAGTACGTAGTTATTTGAGAAGGGTTGCGCATAATGAGGTAATTATAGCTCGCTTTTTAAGATTATTTCATTAAATTATTTGTAGCAAATATTGTAGTATGTTTTATATTCCTACATTGGTGTAGGATTTTAATTGTGAAATTATTAAGGTTTACTTTAAGAATGTTGCCTATAAGCTAGTACTTCATATTGATTGCATTGTAGTTTTGATACAATTGAACCATTTTTTTTATTTGTATTTCACTTCAGAATTAAGTTTATAACAACAGTAACACTCATCATCTTCTTCTTCTTCTTCCTGCCCTTAACCCGTATTACTTGGGGTCGGCGCAACACGTTTGTTTCTTCCATTCTGTCCTGTCACCCGTCACACTATCACTCACTCTTTTTTCTTTCATATCACTCTTCACACAATCCATCCATATTTTCTTTGGCCTTCCTCTCCTTCTCCATCCATCTACAGTAACATTCATCATCATCAGCCCGAATTATGTTAGTAACATCATATATAGCAATTGTAAATATCTGAATGGTCTGCGGACACCAACCCGCCTGCCAAGCCTGATGATTCGGGTTAAACCTCCCTCGGGACAAGGCCTATACTCAGCTTTCATCTTTTCAACCCATCCGGGAAGAGGAAGTTTAAGTGTCCTTCACAATTTCACTGCTGAACATGTTCAAGGTATGTTTTTTGTCACAGTCACCACATTTGGCAGGCGGGTTGGCGACCTTCACAATGTTATATTGAAGATATTACATATTATATTGATTATTTACCTACGCAATCACTTCAAAACAAGAAACATCAAAGAAAATTTTCCTAGTTCACGGAAAACATTGCATACTTATTTATGAAACCATTCAAATAAATAACGAACCAAGGTCGTTTGAAGCTATCGATAAATATAAATGCTTGTACAAGGCTGAGGGAACGTTTCTTGGAAGGTCGAAAGGTCACTACAATATTTTTGTATTATATTTTAGACTGTACGAAACTTTTATTGGCTTATACTGTTTTAGCTATGGCTTAGTCCCTATTAGGTATATAAAATGTGGACTCGGTGGTAAAATGTGGACATGATACTTTACTACCACTTATTCCACAGCTTACCAAATAAAAGGCAAAATAAGTTGATCGTATGAAACATCTGAGTGCAATATTCTAAAAAGATGACTTTTGTCATCTAACCAGTACGTACGGCTAGCAATACGTCTGCAAATTGCATAAGTTATGAATGAATGTAGATGATTGAACAGAGCAGCGGCAGAAATTACCTGTTACTAGCTGCTGTGCTCAAATAAGCTATATTATAGTGCCATGGTTTATATTTGCTTTTAAACTGTGCAAGCAACTGTACAAGTTCAGCTCATTTTTCAAACATACAAACTCATTCATCAAAAAGGTAAGCAGGATTAGCCAATGGTTCGAATAATTCCACAATTGAAATAGTACGGATATTTTGAGTCAGCGGCTAGATTCGTTAAGAGACTGATCCTCTGACTGCCAGACTTTTAATATTTTATAGCAGCTAAAAGCGCATGCTTCCAACAAAGGTGCATGATATTACGGCTACTATAGAATATTGGTCATGGTCGCTGTGTCTTAATAAGGCAAGATAATTCTTCACCTTCTAGTGGCTTTGGCTATCTGTAGGTAAGCTGATTTATAGAGGACTACTTGAAGTTTCTGTTCTCCCTAATACTGGTGATGGAGACACGCCCAGACTATTGTGGGAAACCACTCTCTTTGAGGTATGAGTAACATACCATTTCTATAGAAAGGGGAGCCTATAGAGACGGGAGACGGTGGATGCGTAATTTATAAGATAAAAAATGCATGTAGTGATAGACGTCTAACGTCAGATGACGTCACGAATCCTATATCGCGCAATAGAAATTCGCACGCGACTTGAAGCTATAAACCAGTTGTCAACAATTAGGTGGCGGTCACCGGGCATACCAGAAAATCTTCCCTTTATGTGGGGGAACGCTAACACTTGTTCCTCTACAATTATAATATTTACTTCCCACAGGGGACGCCCTCTTGCGCAGGTAGCTTAGTTTGTAGTGTTGAAACCATTTATCTATGCTGGAGCTCTGCTCGCCTTTATGCCTGGGGAAGTAACTACATATATCCGTCCGAAAAGGAAAAAAAAACATATTTACAGAATATCAGATTAATTTCATAATTTTATAATAATCGTTTGCGCATCGCTGAATGTGTCGTCATTTATCAATACTGACATTAAACATACAAGTAGGTAATTGTGTGTAATCTTCACATCGGATATAACTTAAAGCCTAACAAGATAAATGCTATCTACTTTTCGAGTTGGCAACACAGTATTAAGCTTCGAACTATTCGACAGTTAAATTACAAGGGAAATCTTAATAGTATTATTAGTAGATATTTATGTATTGGTCCATGTTTAGTTGAAGTGGTCTTTAGTTGTCGTGTCTACAAGATTACATACACTGTTATTTGTTAAAAGGTTGCTAATATTTAGCGAAATGATTTATTCTTGGCAGTAAGATCGATCTACATATTATGTATCGCCAACCGGGGTAATACTTGGATATTTGCTGTAATCTTAACTAGACGTAGGTATTTATAACCATTTTATAGTTCCAACCACATCACATCAATTGCCAAACTACATTGCAGTTTGTGGGCACCTGTAGGTTTTAAAAGCCCGACGCAAAAATAGGGGTGTTATAAGTTTAACGTGTACGTGTATCTGTGTGTCTGATTGTGGCATTATACATCCTCCTACATGAATGGACCGATTATAAATTTTCATACAGTTTTTTTTTGTCTGGAACCTGAGACAATCGAGATAGTAGACAATTTATGAAGATCTATTCCAGGCATTTCAAGGTTAGAAAGCTCTTTTGTTAGTTGCAATATAAATTTTAGAGTTGTTTCTGAATCGGAGGCTTTTTAATTTACAATAGAATAAAATACAATATAAAATCTTAAAATAATATGCAAAATTTCTCTTTTCTTTGCTATACAAAAAAAAACATGAGATTTTAACATTTTAATTGATAGTTATACCTACCAAAAAATAGAAATACATTGTCCTGCGAAATATTAAAAACCCATAAAAAGCCAGCCATTTTCGTTTTTTACATTTTGCATGCACATAAACTTATTACTTATTTATAAATGTGATAATTAAAAGCATAAATGTATTTGAGCACTTTCTTATTTACTGCTGAACTTCATTAATAATAATAAATATTTCCGTACTTTTATTTTGATGATCATTACATTACATCCCATCGCTAATGAATGCAGTAAAATTAAAACTTTATTTACCTTTTGTTTATGAGTAATGAAATTTTAATGAAAGATGAACAAATAAATTTTCGCCTTACGTTTTAAACTTTAATAGCCTACCGACTTCAACAATTGTTTTAATTTGAATCTTAAGAAAATTGGCGCAGTCGGTAGATTATCTTTAAATCGAATGGGAATGCTACACACATTCACTCGCGTGATTATACTTACATCGCATTATCTACAGTTAGAACTTCTTTACAAACTGCAGCATAAGCACTATTGGGTGAAAAATCATCCAAATGCGAAAGAATATTGAATTTAAGTCATCTTGGAGTTTCACAATTCCAAAAAAACATAATTGTTACTAAATTGATAGATCAATGGTTAAGATAGTATTTTTCTAAAACCTGGTGTTCTAAATTCGATTCCTGTCCAAACAATCAGTTATGTGAACTACGGATAGTCGTTCTGAGTCAAAGTGTCTTTGAATAGATGTTCGTTAAATCCCCAAAATTCACCTAAACATAACTAGGGTAAATTTAGTTGAATTAATTTCATTTTGAAGATAATTAAATATATATAACAAGGAGATGGATGAACAGAGACTTGAGACTAACGTGGTCTTGAAAGCCTACAAACTTTATTTTGTAGTTCAACCACATTACCAAGTTTGTGAACTCTATTAGTAATTCAGGGGTCTTCTAAAGGGACATTATAGTATAAATGTTTCATTAGTTAACTCAATGTACGTTATACTACACGATCATAGTTACCTCTTACTTGCAAATAGGTAATCAAAAAGATACCATCAGTTGTGCTTTTAAAGTTTAATTTTGTTTAAAAAAGAGGCAGTAACTTTAATAGAATTGTACTGTTGGTTTGTACTGTATGAGTAACAATCATAATGAAAGCAAAACATAGTTTATTTATTGCATTTTCTTCATATTTCTTCGCAAAACGGCGTATAAAATGAAATGGGTGGGTGACACGCGTCATATGCTTTACTAACTACTAGTATATTATGCCACAGAATAATGGAAGTATTAAGTATAGAAAGCTTATTTTCTATACTTAATTCTTAAGTTGTAACCACGTAGTATACTTAAGTCTTTAACGACACAATTATATTAGTTTTTATAGTTATTATAGAGAGCTGCTGGGCATTTCTTTATTAACATACACTTTATATATTTTACGCATTTCTTTGCACTTCGCAATACTCCCAAACTTCTATTGCCCCACGATAAAATCGAACATTCAGTTTTCAGTACAACTCCTTCTCAATTAAATAACAATTAAAGCTCACTGAACCCTCATAGCCAACTCCATCAATGAAGTTTCCACAACAAATTAAAAGCCTTATAAAGCCATTGGAGTCGAACTACTCATTAAAAGTCATCGTAAATCTATCCGTAGCGTTATTGGCCAAATAATTTAATGGGTATATATTGCCTTTGAGCTATAAACCCGCCGCTTTATCAGCAACGGATCGCGGGTGACGCCGTTTACAATTTGACGAACTAATTAGTCTGCGTAGATGAGTGGGTTTGTGAAATATATTTTTAACTAGCTGATGCCCGCGACTTCGTCCTCCTTAAAATGAGAAAAATTATACTTTATTACATTAATTTGGAAGGCAAATATGCTGACCATTACACAATGACGAGATACGTAGAAGAACGCGGGTTACTGGCATAGCCCAACGGATTAGTTCGTTGAAGTGGCAATGGGCAGGCCATATAGCACGGAGAACAGATGGTCGTTGGGGCCGAAAAGTTCTCGAATGGAGACCGCGGATCGGCAAGCGTAGCGTAGAACGTCCACCTAATAGATGGTTGGATGATCTGGTTAATCTGGTAACAACTGGAGATCTATGAAGGAGGCCTATGTCCAGCAGTGGACGTCCTACGGCTGAAATGATGATGATGAAAATGATGATATTAATTTGGTTAGCCAACAATTGTGTTCACCAATACATTTTAGTTAGGTACATAATATAGTCTTATACAACTTAAACTAGCTGTCCCGCGCGTATTATTTTTCCTGGACGAACAGACACATCAATTTTATTCATTTGTATTGATTAAGATTTATATATGAAGTTATTAGAAACAAATTAATAAGCTCTTATAAGTAAGTTTTCGTAATATTGCAACAGACATTAGGCAAGGCATGTAGACCTTGACGAAGACAATTTTCATTGGTTTTTTTTTTCGGATGGATATTCATGTAGTTAGCAACGAAGTTTTTGCTACTTCACTGGGCATAAAGCCGAGCAGGGCTTCAGCCTAATTAAATGGTTTATAAATTACAAACTAAGCAACCTGCACAAAAGGGCGCCCTTGGGACTTGGACTGCAGGTCAGGGCGATTGCTGACGGAGGGATTGAGGGATTATGACGTTTAGCTATTTAAGGGAGTTTTGTACAACTGTAGCTCTAAGCTTCTGTACCTATCTGGTATCTATTTATTTATTTATTTTACTTTAACATAAAAACGGCCCATGACCAATTACATTAGTTAAAGATAATGAGATAGATAAGATAATCTATGTACCAATAATACGAGATACAATATCCCATAATGCATATTCTGACGGAAACGGTAGGCAGTACTTTAAAATCCGATAAATCTTATTTTTATTGAATTGTGTTTCATTTTTTTTTTTTTTTACTTTATCATCCCACATCATGCATATAAGTTTTATGAATCCAACCTCAATATGGGATCAAAGTCAAATATTATATATGAGCAGCTTATTAACGCCTTTAAACGCAATAATCCGTTAATTGAGCTTTCTAAACTACGCATAACATTAGGTTGAAATAATATGATTGATTATTGTGTCAATGTACATTAAATTTTGTAAGACCACTTTATTAAAGCGGATGAAAGGGAAAAGCTTTATTTACGGAGACGCGCGCGTTGTGCGTGGCGTTGAGCGACGCGATCCGCACTAAAATCTAAAATATGGCCTTATATATTTTATTTTCCTACTTAGTTCCGCGTTATATAAGGATTCGATAACCGTTTTGGAGATAAGTTGGAATACACGGACTAACAAAGACTTAGGCGCTCGACTAAATACCGCTGTCATACTTGAGAAATGCGGCAAAAGTTAGTACGCCGAAATCGGCGTACTAGAACCAATCACGCTCTGTGTGAGAAAAACGTGTTGAAACTATTATAATAATCGAAGTATGCCAGTTTGCTTGTAAAGTTATTTTTATACAGTATAAAAATAACATTATAATAAATAAGAAGGACATTGGAATCACATACCATCGGAACAATGTTACCACACACTACAATATTGAGTTGCCGCACTTACGGAGCTATGGTTCTAAGCGAGTGTAATAGGTATCTAGTTCAGTGAGACCAATATTTTTTTAAGCAAATGGACAAAATAAATACCGAAGAATGCAGAACTAGTTATTTTGAAACCCAGCTATTAAAACAGTGGTATAAATTCCAAAAAAGTCCTTACAACAAACCAACGATATGTCTTACAGTGCACTTCACTATTTGTTAACACTCGCAGGGAATCTTTTACCCTTTTTGGCATCATTACTAATAGTAACTAAACCTAAACCATCCCTCAATAAGCCCACAAAGCGAAACTAAGAAGATCCATTAAAATTTTATCACGTTTTGCTTAAATTAATTTCACGTCGCTGTGATCCTGGTCGTCCTATCGTGAAATTAATTACCTAGAAACAGCTTTTGTACTAAGACCTAGACTGCGGTCTGGTCTAGGAGGCTTTGTTCTGATGGGCAGGATTAAATGCACTGCGCTATATGTTCTGTAGTGGAAATGTAGAAAAGAAGTGAACTCCAGTAAATAGGTACAGATTTTAAGTTGATACTAGCTTTTGCGCATAGTTTAGGAACTTCATAATTAATTATAGCCTTTCTCGATAATTAGGCTATCTAACACTGGAAGATTTTTTCAAATCGGACCAGCAGTTTCTGAGATTAGCACGTTCAAGCAAACTAACTCTTAAGCTTAGTATATTAGTATAGATTGACATAGATCTACATTTTATAATACGAGGTTTTGAGTTTAGCTCGAATCTTTTGTTGTTACCTTGTAAAGCAACTGCGTTGTAAAGATTTAAAATAAACAATAAACATGAAAATAATGTTGTTTTCAGTTCAAATAGTGCGGTGTTAATTAATTTCTAATTTTAATTTATTTCATCATCATCATCATCATCACTTCGTATAACGTCCACTGCTGAACATGGACCTCCTCCTCAGGGAGGGTGTTTGCCATAGTCACCACGCTTGGCAGGCGGATTGGTGACCGCAGTATTATGTTGTAACACACAAGGAAACGTTGCTGCCCGTTTCTTGATATACCTACGATTATTATAGGTGATGTTATAACAATCGGGACACGGAGGGTAGTCCCTCAACCAACCAGACCCGGAAAGAAATCTTAAAATTTTCACAAAGGTTTTCTGTCCGCGGCGTGGGGATCGAACGCACGACCTCCAAGATTTAAAGCGAGCCAAATACCGCTATCGAGCAACCCAATTGTGGATACCAAAATACTGGGTGGTACCTACTATCGTAAACAATTAAGGATGTCCACGTTACAATTCTGCCATGAAAATTTCGTAATTTAATACTTAAAATCTTTTTCTTTTCTGATATTACTGAAGAAAAAGCAATAAAATACAATGATCTGCTTAAATGTAAGCAGGTAAGAGATTATAAAAAATCATGGGAATCGTGTAAGAACGAGTGAAAAACCACGAACTTCCAAATTACGGGTTGGTAAAAATAAATTTTCTAGTAACACAATTTATTCCTGACCTGGGTATCGAACCCGGAATCTATCTAGTTACGGTGCTAACAGTCCACCATTGAAAAAACAAAATAGAACGCCAAACTAAAAGTAAAACAAAATCTACTTGAGAGTTCAAACTTATTCTTTGAAAAGCTGAACATAGCTTCCAGTGCTCGAATTATGACGCATTGCGGCTCCTAGCAATGCGATGTCTTCGTTATAAAAGATTATTGTGCAACTTATAAAATGTCTGTCTATTTTAGTATTAAAGAGGATTATTATGTGGTTTTGTGACGTGTCAATTTGAGGTACATGTGGTGCGAATGCTTGTGAATCTAAACCTGGGTGGAGAGAATTGACTGACGTTGTAACTTTTTTTTTTAGGAAAATTAATATCTAACTCCCTCGACATGTACTGTCAAGAAACGAGATAAGTCTACACCATCAGTATCAAATAATGTAAATAAATATGTTTATGTCACTACGACAGCCGGTTATACTTTATAGGTAAAAAGTTCGCTGCTCTATACAAATGCACATAATCTATACTAATATTATAAAGAGGTAAGATTTGATTGTTTGTTTGTATTGAATTGGCTACGAAACTACTGGACCGATATGAAAAATTCTTTAACCGTTAGAATGCTACACTATCCCCGGATGACATAGGCTATATTTAATTATGAAGTTCCCACGGGAACGGGAGTTACACTAGGGAAGCTAGTTTAATACATAAAATATACAATACATACAGTCTTATGTAATACACACATAATAGTCGCATAATACACCTTTCATAAACGTGTACCTATCTACATATAAATTTAAAATGCGTTTCACTAAGTGTAAACCCAACTCTTTTATTGACTGTACATCTTTTTGTTGTTGAGGACTTAACATACACATGATTTACGGACAAAAAGCATATAAAGACCAAACATAATTATATCTGGTTCACACAAATAGTTCAGATCTCAGTCAGATCTCAGAAGCTAAATGTTGTTTCTGTTACTTGTGAGAGAGTTACTCAAGCCAAGGATACACTAGGGGACAAATGTCGTGCGACACGTGTCGCCAGCGACGTTGGGTGAAGTAACACGACATTGTCGGACTTTGGTCGACATGTCTGGCAACATCGCATTCCCGTGTCGCCAACTACATCGAATGAAGTAGCGCGACGTTGCCGGACTTCGCTCGACATGTCTGGCAACATCGCACCGCAGCCAACAACACTACCTCGGTGGGTGTAATGATATCGATTGCCTTGTGAAACAAAACTTCGTGATGTCGCCAGATATGTCCGGCGAAGCTTCGCGAAGTTGCACGACTTCGCCTGACGTCGCTACGGACATAAGTCGCGCGATGTCGCCAGATATGTCAGGCGAAATCGGCTGGCTTCGCTTGACATGTCGCCGATACATGTCGTGGCACATTTGTCTCCTAGTGTATCCTTGGCTTTACACTAAGCTACAAGTGCTGTCAAATACTTTAAAGTTATAAACTATTGAACTTTTGCCTATCATAATTATGATTCATTAAACACAGGTATTAACGCGATAAAATTACCTTTTTGTATTTCCCGACGTTTCGTATCATGTTACATTGATCGTGGTTTCGGGCAGACCGAGCGATGCACAGTCTGCCCGCGACCACGATCAATGCAACTTGATTATGAAATAATTTATCGTTTTCATCATCTTTTATATCACTGTTAATGTATCATTTTTTTATAGCTTTCCTTTAAATGATTTCATTTAATTTACATTATTTCGCATTCGCATTAATACCTGTATATAATGAATTAACTATAACTTTAAAGTTAGCTAACTGGTTAAATGTTATATTTTTATATTTTCTAGTACATAATAATATACATGACAACAATAAACCGTCATCAAGAAATAACTATTGACTTCAAAATATATTTAGAAAACCGAAATAAGAGAGATATAATACTAGTCAAACTTACATACTTTAACATGCAATCCTAAATGTTTTTGTACCTGAGAAAGAAATGGCGTCTTCTTCGTGAATATATCGTAGACATATATTTATTCAGCAAAACAATACGAAAAGCCACGAAGCTATTCATAAATATTCAATAAACATAATATATTATGCGGCTCAATCTTTCATATGCCATGCAAATACTTAAAGTACGTATGTCAGATCAACTGGTAAAAAATATAGGGTAGGCTTTCCTTTTGTTTCATAACTTTATTATATTTAACAAGTGTTTTAATTATAAATAAAAAAATAATTTTTATATTAATATATAAAGCCGAAGAGTGTATTTGCTTGAGCGCGCTAATCTCAGAAACTACGGGTCCGATTTGAAAAATTTTTACAGTGTTAGATAGCCCATTTACCGAGGAAGACTATAGGTTATATTTAATTATGAAGTTTTTACGGAAACGGACATGCTTGTGGACTTATAAAATAAACTTAACTAAGCTATGTATATAAATCGTACAAATCTTATCAAATATAAATTCAAGTAAAAAGCCTCTCTGAGGTCCCTGTCTACGGGAAGGGTGCCTAAAAAGCTACTAGCAACGTTACCGGGTTCATTTGCCACTGCGATTATTTGGCCTAGGTCAGCCATCGGGTCATCCCTAATAGTATTTTTTTTTAATCTGGTTGCATTTCCAACCATTTTGTTGAATAGATTTCCAAGATTTCAAGTATATAGGTCTTAATATAAGACATGACTAGTTCTCTCGTTCATACTTCACCAATAGTTAAGTTATAGGAAATGATATCATACATCAAATTAAATTTGCAGTCATTAGAAACCGATTAACAATTAATATTAAATATAGTAATTAAAATATTGAATTAATTATGATACATTATTTCTTTTTTTATGTAAAATTTTGTTAATCATCATAATCATCAGCCCGTACAACGTCCACTGCTGAACATGGGCCTCCTCCCGAGGGAGGGTATTTGCCATAGTCACCACGCTTGGCAGGCGGATTGGTGACCCCAGTATTATGTTGTAATACACAGGTAAACGCTGCTGCCCGTTCCCTGATATACGCTTGTTATAGGTGATGTTGTAACAATCGGGACCAATGGCTTAACGTGCTTTCCGAGGCACGGAGGGTACTCCCTCAACCACCCAGACCCGGAAAGAAATCTTAGAATTTACACAAAGATTTCTTGTCCGGCGTGGGAATCGAACCCACGACCTCCGAGACTTAAAGCGAGCCAAATACCGCTATGCTACGGAGGTTGTCAAATTTTGTTAATACTATACTTAGAATAATTACTAATATAATATTAAATGTTATTTCGTAGTGTGATTCAACAGTTTAAATTATATGTTTTGGCGTTGATTTATAAGCATTTAGCACATAACATGTAATTATGTATGTTATTTCATCATATAACATTTTATAGATGAAATAATTATTATTTACAAACAAAACTATGTTATAATTAGTGCATAAATTATAAATATTAATTATAATTAATTTCTATCAATACTGTTACGAAAGGAATATTCAATTTGTGTGTTTGAGCTTTATAATAAATTATTCAAAAAGCACTGAAACTATACAGGGTTATTTGTAAAACACCGGTAACCTCTCAGGACTATATTACTAACATCATAAACAACAACTTTTGTTCTACGACTTTTTACAAAGCATAATACATTTACAAAAAACAAACCTTCAATATTTCGTTGTCTTATCTAACACATTTCAACTCTGTATTTTGCTGTACCTACTACATTGCCGCGCACTGTCAGCTTTCTTTTGCTTCGCATAGACTTCGTAACATTTAGAGCGTTGAATTTAAATATTTTTATTTTTGTGTGTAAATCTGATGAATTAAAATATGATGAATTTTTAAAAGTCATAGAACAAAAGTAGTTGATTATGATGTTAGTAACGTAGTCCTGAGATGTTACCGGTGTTTTACAAATAACCCTGTATATACCTACTGATATATACATACATATGTTACGGGCAACGTGATTAATTGGGCATTATTAATAAGGGTCCGGCCATTATTAATAATGCCCAAGAGAGATGGGCAAAGTGATTTTATATATACTGGGTGACTTTTTTACCGTCGTGATAATAATATGGTTAGTTGTGTAAGTAATTAGAGTTTCGCAAATCTCATGAATTACTTAAAAGAAATACACCCTTCACAGCGCATAATAATAAAATAGGTGCCTATAATACCTAGGCCACAATCACAGATTAATGAAAAGAGTGGGCGAAATAGCGTAACTACTTAGGTACGCATTATTACCGTTACGATTTTCACTCTATGTCAGTAAAAAAAAAAAATGATAAAATTACTATGCTATTATAGGCAAAAAATTCATTCCGTATATTTCCTTCAAAAAGCTCTCAAATAACTGGATAAAATATTCTAAGGAAGCTTTTATAAAATAAGTTAATATGAGCAGGTAAGCTACTTGAATGAAACTGCTTTAGCTTTGTTAGGTATATGTTAGGTATCCAATAAGCTTTTGCTACTACTTACTTACCGGGCATAAAAGTAAACAGAACTCTTATAAGAAATTGCAAGAGAAATTACTAATACAGACCTATAAGTATAAAATGTTTATTTTTTATTTTTTTTATTTCTTTATTTATGTACACACAAGATACAAAAATGAAACAACAAAAAGACAACTATGTACAAAGGCACAACCTATTTCTAAAGAAATCTCTTCCAGTAGACCTGCAAGAGGAGAAGTCGAGAAGTGTGTAGGTAGATATACATACATATATACAATAACTAAACATATACATAAATACGTGTATATATATATATAATAATGTTGTGCCTAATCAGAAATGAACCATCTAAATGATCCATTTTTTTGTTCAGTTTCCAGATTACCTTCTATTTGTTTTTACTTGAGACTCGTAGACATAAGAATAAGTTACATTTGTTCTTCTTCTTTATTTAATGACAATGTGAAACCGGTTGTCATGGTATGGGCATGTGTAACGAAGAAATGAGGAAAATATCGGATTTGCGGAAAATTCGTCTAAAACAATTCGACTAAAAACAATTCGACTAAAACAATTCGACTAAAACAATTCGTCTAAAACAATTCGACTATTAACAAGTCTGGAATCTGGCCGTTGTGGTCACACACCTAACCTAACCTAACCTACACGAGTTGGGATGCCCAAGTCACGAGCTAGCTTCGCTCGCTCTTGCATCCTAAATTCTCCTGATACTTTCGCCTTCGACATCGTTTTTACGACAAACGGTAGTACACTCAAACCCAGGATTCCAACTTCCAACTTTTAGATGAGTTGTTATTAGTCGAATTGTTGTAGACGACATGTTAATAGTCGAATTGTTTTTTAGTCGAATTGTTTTAGTCGAATTGTTAATAGTCGAATTGTTTTTAGTCGAATTGTTTTAGTCGAATTGTTTTAGACGAATTGTTTTAGACGAATTTTCCGTAGACGAAATATCATGAGGAAAGTTTTGAGTATGAATGTCGATGGCTATAAGAGAGGGGGAAGACCAAAGAAACGATGGATGGACTGTGTAAAAGATGATATGGTTAGAAAAGGGGTGACTGTCGAGATGACGGCTAATAGAGGAGTATGGAAGAAATGATGTTGCGTCGACCCCAAATTGGGATAAGGGCAGAATGATGATGTGCTCGATGACCTCTCCATCCATCTATATTCATATTCATTTATATTAATTTTTCTTCAATATAAATTCTTATAGACAACCTCCGTAGCGTAGCGGTATTTGGCTCGCCTTGAATCTCGGAGGTCGTGGGTTCGATCCCCACACCGGACAGAAATTTTTTGTGTAAATTCTAAGATTTATTTCCGGGTCTGGTTGGTTGAGGGACTACCCTCCGTGCCTCGGAAAGCACGTTTAGCCGTTGGTCCCGATTGTTATAACATCATCTATAATAATCGTATGTCAAGGAACGGGCAGCAGCGTTTCCTTGTGTGATACAACATAATACTGCGGTCACCAACCCGCCTGCCAAGCGTGGTGACTATGGTTAATACCCTCCCTCTCGGGAGGAGGCCCATGTTCAGCAGTGGACGTTATACGGGCTGATGATGATGATAAAAATATTTGAGCAAAAATGTGTTTAAATACTAGGTGCAACATGTTTAGGTATGCTACACCTAGTATTATAAACACAATTTTGTTAAAATATTTTTTTACAAAAAAAATCGTTTTAAAATTTTTACCATTCACCAAGTCGCCGATACAAGTCTTAGTTAGTGCTTATAGTAAAAAACATATTAAATTTACAAATAATATTAGGTATTGTCTAAATATAGTGGCTCCTCTACATGAGTACCGCACAAAACACCCCAAATCAGTTTACTAATTGTGAATCAGCTATTAGTACCATTTAAAAAACAACGTTTTTTTTCTAAAACGTCACCGTAACCCTCAAATACCACACACATTCTAACCCTTAAAACCAAACGTCCATAAATTGTACTCTGTCAATGGCTACACGTTTTTTTTTTTATCAATAGTGTTTTTTTGCCGCGTCCCAAATATTTCAATAACTCGTTAACTGCCTGCTTCTGGTCGGTTAAAGGTGGATCTCATCTAATCTCACATCTCATGGTATCTAAGGCCAATCGACTAGTAAAAGCTAATTTTTCTTTGTATGTAAAGTATATTACTTTATATTTTTGTTGGGTATTTTTGTTATAATGTTTTCTAATATTGCATTATAAAAAGAATGTACTCGTATAAGGAATTTTCTTAAATTTTATTGAAAAGTGATAGGCACTTATAAAAATACCATAATAAGCACACATTTTATGGTATTTTTTAAAATAATTCAATGAAAATGTACTAGTTCTATTATTTAGATTTTTTTTTATATTAATATGTCGAATTGCTGAAATGCTTCAAAAGCGTGATGTTTTATGGACTATGTTAATAATGTATTAAAAGGTCGTATTTATCGTTGTGGTCTTATTCATTGAGTTAAGAAATTAATTAACATTTATTTTGTCATTTAATTAAACAAACATAAAAATATTAGTATTGCTAATATCAAACAAGACTTGTCGTTTGAATATCCTCTTTATTATAGCCATATATTTCAAAAATATTTCAAAAATATATTTTATAGCACATTTACATCTACAGTTCAAGGCTAAACGCTTAACCCTCAATCGACGTGTGTGATCCGCTATCGCCGAATAACATTAACACTAGCGGCGCGTGCGCAGCATATCGGTGTGATAACGTACGATATCAAAATTACTTGTCAAGTTATATCTCGGGATCTATCTTAAGATCTACGTAGGTGTAAAATACTTGAAAGCCGACATAAAAATTTCATACACAGATCGTAAAGATTATAAGTTACTTAAAATTAAATCAATGAGCTATAATGTGACCAAAGACGGTTTTTTTTCTTTGGGTAGGTAATCAAACTTTTCGGTACCTTTGGGGTATGACTGAGGCCAATTTGGTTGTAGATTTTAGTCTACTATTTTGTCACCTTCACCTTGTAATCTGTTATAATCTTAATTAATATAATAAATACAAAAAATGTCTATTGAATTCTTTAATGGCTAAACTCAAACCTACTAGACCTAATACGAAAAAAATATGGCTCTATTTTATGGTGAAGTTTTCACGGGATAAAAATCTAGGTGAGAAAGTCGGTTCAGTAAGTTTAGTTCACATATTATTATATATCAGCATTTAAACGTGTATATATTCGCCTACGACATATTGAAGTAGAAAATAAAATATAATTTATCTCTTTGAGCTTTGAACTAATCCAGTCGTAGGCGGATTGACACCGTCTCATTTATAGTAATAATAATATTACAAAACTGAATTTTCTTTATCTTTTGGGTCATATTTTTTTGTAGTGATACCTATGTCCGGTCATCAATATAATGGTCCGATTGGGTCCCAATAAACGCACGACGCCGTCGCGGCAGCCCGAGACGAGAGCTTGACTCCTACCCCCTACGGTAGGAGTCAAGCTCGTCCCGCCATCTTCGTCTGGCCGGCACTCGCAAAAGACAGAGTTGTGTGGAAAAGGGAGACGTAGGCCTTTGCCCTGCAGAGAGATAACAAAGGCCAGTTAGATAGATGTCAATACTAATATTATGAAGGGGAAAAATAAATAAATACATATTTTGTTTGCATTGATGAGCCGGACATATTTCTAAAATTATTACACCGTTAGAATGCAGCGTTGTCCAGGAGCGACATTAGCGAACAAAGCGGAACGTGGAGCGGAACGGAAGCGGAGCGGAAGCAAAACGGAAGCTACGCGGCTTAATCCGCGTGCGGAAGAATATTTTATAATAATACTGTATTGTAATTACATCATCTTCATAAGCTTTTTGTCGTCCACTGCTGAAAATGGGCCTCCTTATAACAGACCTTGGCAAGCCAGGGTCGTTGAGGGATATTGCTGTAATCACCACGCTTGGTAGGCAGATTGATGATCGCAGTGATAGGAAGAGTATCCTTGTGCTGATAGATGCTGCTGCCCATCCATCAGGTGTATGCCTCTTAGGCACCTTTTACGACATTCATTAGCAGATATGAGGTCATGCGCCACAGTCGTGCTTTTATTAAGCGGTAAAGTTTGTGAGGACGTACTGCCGTGATATATCTATAATGCCGTTATCTACCAAAACCGTATTTATGAATAACGAACAAAAACCGCGGAAAAAATTAAAATTGATGTAACTTTTCAATGACAACACTTATTTGAGAATTGGTGGTACCAAAAAATAGGTCAAGTTTAATACTTTCGAATGACTCCCCTGTCATATCGTAAATATTATTTAATTTCATGAAAAAACGTTTTTTGCATTTTAGTTTAACATCGGTGTGGCCAAAATCTTATCGGTCATCGACTAAAATGCCGTTACGCATAGCGCAACGGCATTTTAGTGTATCTATTTCATAGCAAACTATTGTCTGTTAAAATGCTAAAAAAAATCTCTTTGGTGAATAACTAAAACGTCGCTAAAGCACATAACGTCTATTTAGCTTAATAATAATATGTAATATTGAACTGACTCATGTTAGACTTTAGTGTGTTTAACGGTACTTTACTGCTTTTAAGTCTGGTAACCTATTTATGTATTTAAATTTAAGGGAAAAACTTGAATCATTGTTAAGCTTAATCGTGGTTAAAGTAAAAACCTTATAGTTTAACGGCATTAAAGCGCAACAGAAGGTATAAAAAAATAGTGAACCAATAATATTTAACAACATGAAGTTACTAGAAATAAAGACATTTTTATTAATAAAGGTCATTATTGTATCAATCACTTAGTCAATATATTTTTTTAAAGCTTTTAAAATAGGGTTTATTTTTGCTCAAAGTTTTAACTTTGACAAAATTTCAAAATTAGGAACTTTTAGTTTTCACAAATACAAATATCACATCAGTTATTTATCCATATTAATTAGGTACAACTTTTACTTTCAAAATAATATATTATAAAATAAATTTTCAATCAAATGAAATTTACATACAGAATACTTAATGAAACCTGAGATACTTTATAAACAATCAAGACTAAGTGGACTCTTCTCCTTGAACATAAAACTGTAAATTTCTATTATCAATAAAAAACAATCATCCTATACTAAAAACAAAAAAAATAATCTGCCTTATTTAAATTTTAGTTTTAACTTTTTATCTACATTTATACCCTTCTTGATAATATTTACGTATTCTTAAAAATATGGTAGGTATTCAAATCTTAACACAGTCACTTTACCAAATAAGTTAAAATAATATGACAATGTTTAAAATTAAAATTATTAGGTATTTAGTTAAAATAGGTAATCAGTCTCAATAAACTTACATCAGTCTATATTATTATTCCTATAATCAGAACTTATACCGGATTTTTTTAAGTATGTTACCTTTTCTTTTAGATTCGATACATTTCGGTTCAATCTTAAATTCAAATACAATAATTTACAAGTAGTGTTTGGTGAAACTGTAACGATAAGAAAGACATTTAATAGACAACTACATGATTATGAAAAACTTAACAATGCACTCTCTAAAGTTGTTTATTGGTTGCATGTTAATAATCTCTGTTTAAATTATAAGAAAACTAAAGTAATCAAGTTTTCAACACCCAATGTTAGACAGGTTTCCACTTATGTAAATGTCTTGGACCCTGTGGAAACTCTGTGTTCTTAGGTATCACCATTGATTCCAAATTACAATGGGGACCATACATTGAGAAAATGTCAGCAAAATTAAGTTCTGCAGTAAATGCAGTAAAAACAATTAGACGGCTTACGGGTATTTGATGTTGATACGGCTAGAATCGTTTATTTCAGTTACTTTCACAGCATAATTTCGTACGGGATTCTTCTTTAGAGTAACTGCGCGGATATCAATAGCATTATTATATTGAAAAAAAGAGTCGTAATAAAAAAAAAAAAAATTACAAACTGGGTCGCCAAGCAAAGTTTGAGAAATTTACAGAAATAAATATTGTAACCGTTGCATCATAATATATAATAATATATGATAATGTGTTATATGTAGATAAAAATATTGACTTATTTTGTAAAAAAAAGCGACACCCATAAGTTTATATACTAGATATAAGCATAGGTAATCTTATTGTTCATGCTTGCCGTCTCCGCAAATTAAGTAACTCTTTTATGTTTTATCTACAATGTATACGGTTCTATAACAAACTTCCCAAAAGTAGAGAAAATAAGTAAGAGAAAAATAAGTCTCCGCAAAATAAGTAAGAGAATTTGTCTATAAATAAGTTTAAAATGTCTATTAAAGCCAAATTTCAAAATTTTCCGAATTCTCAGAAAAAAATCTAATTATCTTTGACAAAAATGCTTGGAATTCCCCCTTCTTACTTCCTTAGAGGTTGAATTTAGCAATATCCCGTCTCAGTTAGCACCTATGTCCTAAATGAACCCACAAAATTCTAGACACAAGACTCCTAGGCCTTTGTAGTTTCTGAGATTTCGAGATGAGTGAATGAATGATTTCGAGATGAGTGAATGAATGACCTTTCGCTTTTATATATGATTTGATAAATATAAAACGTCAGTATGTCCATAATAAGTGAAAAAAAGTAGACCAATATATTTGTTTGCAGATGCATACGACGTTATTTCGTTGATTTTAAGGTTTAATATAGCTTATTTTGACAATGTTTATCCCCGCCTACATAGAAATATAACGAACTACGTTCAAACTTCATCAAAATCGTTAAAACTGGTTTGGACTTATTGGATTTTGGACATATTATGTAAATAGATATATAGATTATGACATAGATGTATCCTAAAAATATTATAAATGCGAAAGTTTGTATGTGTGGATGTATGTATGTTTGTTACTCTTTCACGCAAAAGCTCTTGATTGGAGTCCTCGAGTCCTCACCCAAAAAGTGCCTGCTGTGCGATGCTCTAGTTTTACCCCCGACCCCTCTGATCTCGGAACTGGATCGCTACATAGCCGCTGCCCCGAGACCCGCGCGAGATCAGTTAACGGCTTTATTGTGTATTAGTGTGAGATAACGTCATTTTAGTCTAATAATGACGGACAATTAATTTTTGTTTAGTTTTGGAAATGCCGCCACTGGCTTATAACATACGTAAAGTCAAAATACAAGGATGTCAAATATTAACCTATAATGCCGTTAAACATCCTTAATCACATGAAAGTCTAGCATTTTCAATTAACGGCGTTATAGCTTAACAAAAGTAAACTTCTATAATAAAAAAATATTAACAATAAAACAGTTAAAGTACCTTTACCCCTTTAAAGTGTACAAAAGACTGTTAACGGCAACCAAGAGAAGCAGACATATGAAAAACTTGTCATAAAAATATGAGTTAATGAACTATAGCGGCTGTATAGACTCACAAAGTTACTTAAAGGCATTTTTGCTTATTTCACAAGAGGAAAATATGTACGTAACGGCTTTCTTAAAATGATTATTTCCAAAACTATTCAAGGTATTGAAAATTCGGAAATACAGATCGGTAGATTTTTCTTTTCTCGTTATAACAGCATTAAAAGTTAAAAATCGACCAGATGTCGGATAACGGCATTTTAGTTATGCCACGGCAGCGTAGGAGGTCATCTCTAAAACTACTAAACCAATTTAAAAACTTTTACCAATATGAAGCCACATTATTTCTGAGTGTCATAGGCTACATTTAAAGGAGAAGTTCCCTTGGGAACGGGATCTAAGAAGGAGAAACCGCTGACACTACAGCTTGTATTAATATAATATGACGAGCCCCGCGGTTACTCTGCTCCGTGTGGTTTCCGGCTCAGAATATACCACCCCATGGGTGTCGTAAAAGGCGACTAAGGGATATATGGCTAATGGATGGGCAGCAGCATCTATTAGCTCAAGGTTTACATCTTACTGCGATCACCAATCCGTCTGCCAAGCGTGGTGATTATGGCAATATCCCTCTACGATCCTGGCTTGCCAAGGTCTGTTAAGAGGAGGCCCATGTTCAGCAGTGGACGTCAACGGGCTGTGGATGATGATGATGATGACTCTGCTCCAGTGGGTCGGAGCGTGATTTTTTAGCCTATACGTTAATCCAGCGTATAACCTGTCCCGGTGCAAAATTTCAGCCAATTCCATTCAGTAGTTTTGGCGTGAAAGAGTAACAAACATCCATCCATCCATACTTACAAAGTTTCGCGTTTATTATATAAGTAGGATAAGGAGATTACTACGAACAACATTCAGAAAAAGTACCTAACAAATAATTTATTTATTTTAAATAAATTTTCAACCCTCACCTTGTATCACAATGTAATTGACGCGTTCCCTCAACAAATGTCAAGTTTAATTATGGCTCCACTCCGATTTTTAAAATATATATTCTGCAATTATTTTTTGAGGAAACAAGGCGACGGAGCGCGGTCTATGGTACTTCATATTATTATATTTTTGGGGTTCCATGTCACTTCAGATCCTTGGTAAATCTGAATAAAAATCTCCCTGAATATATATATAAATGCTAAATGACAGCCTCCGCAGCGTAGTGGTATTTGGCTCGCTTTAAATCGCGGAGGTAGTGGGTTCGATCCCCACGCCGGACAAGAAATCTTTGTGTAAATTCTTAGATTTCTTTCCGGGTCTGGTTGTTTGAGGGACTACTCTCCGTGCCTCGGAAAGCACGTTAAACCGTTGGTCCCGATTGTTATAACATCATCTATAATAATCGTATATCAAGGAACGGGCAACTGCGTTTCCTTGTGTGGTACAACGTAATACTGCGGTCACCAACCCGCCTGCCAAGCGTGGTGACTAAGGCAAATACCCTCCCTCGGGAGGAGGCCCATGTTCAGCAGTGGACGTTATACGGGCTGATGATGATGATGATGATGATGATAAATATAAAAGTGAAAGGTCACTCATAGTCAGTGAAATCTCAGAAATTACATGAAGGTCTTAAAACAATGATGGACATTATTTTCTACCGGTCACCCGTATCACGTCAGTACTATTTTTCATACATTGTCCACAGATGGACACAACATATGGTTCATAATAGTGTTTGATACGACAGAACGGCAATAGACGTAAACGTCGTCTGGCGTACTGTCACATAGAATATTATTTTTTATGTAATTATTCGACGGTACTGAGAAATGTCTGTGCCTGAGAATCAGGCACAGACATTTCTCAGAAAAAACTTTGACGTCGACGGGCGTATCGTCGTATCACTTTTGACTACCTTAACGTCGATGAGCGTTAGTGCCATCAACGTGTTAACAGATCTATTTGTAATTTCTAAGAATTACGGTTTAAAATCTCCGTCATCTAGTTAAAAAAAATTGTATATTTGTCTTTTTTCATCATCAGCCCGTACAATGTCCACTGCTAAACATGGGCCTCCTCCCGAGGAAGGTTTTTGCCATAGTCACCACGCTTGGTAAGCGGGTTGGTGACCGCAGTGCCCGTTCCCTGGTATACGATTGTTATAGATGATGTTATAACAATCGGGACCAACGGCTTAACGTGCTTTCCGTGGCATGGAGGGTTTACACAAAGATTTCATGTCCGGTGTGGAGATCGAACCCTTTTTTTGTCTTAAAAAAGTAAAAACAAACTAGTAGATTTTTTTAAACTTTTTGCAAACCCCCTTCATAACGATAAGCCATTTTCGTCTTCAGATAATCAAAATAACCGTCTTATATAATGGCCAATAATCCTTATTCAATCTTTGAAAAGTATTCAATAACTATAACCTTCTACAGATGTTAAACAGCTCGTAAATAACCACGTTCCGCATGAAAAGCTTCGAATAAAATTGCTATTTTAATACTTCCCGTTGGAATAAATTACTTTCCCGTGGCTTTTCTCATAATAAAGTTAATTATGCAGTTTAGGTGCTCCTTATTAACACTTCGAAAGGTCGATGGGCACTTTTAAACCTCTTGTTTTAGTTCTTCTCGATGTTTTATCATTTTAATAACGTTGTCGTAGCAGCTGAATAGTTTTTGCAATTTTACGTTGAAAGTTTTAAGTGATATATTTTATATTATAGTTGTATATATTTTCTTTGCGGGTACTAAGATTTTTCGTAAACTGTCGGATGTAGAGAGAGAAATATTTGTTTTTGGTGTATCTTTTAGAATATAACTGACTTTCTTCTGGTTCTCAATGGTTGATGGACTACTCTCCGTGCCTTAGAAGATGCGTTAAGTTGTTGATCCCGATTGTTCTAACATCATCTATAACAAGCGTATACCAGGGAATGGGCGTTTCCCTGTGTGATACTTCATACTACTGCGGTCACCGCCCTGTCTGCCAAGCGTGGTGACTTTGGCAAAAACCCTCCCTCAAGAGCAGGCCCATGTTCAGGTGTGGACGTTACACGGCTGATGATGATACATAGATCTTGATGGGAAAAGACGACAAGGTCTAGCATGAAACTGGAAAAAGTATGAATGTGTAAACTAAGTTTAGGTCCAGTTAAAAATCAGCGCTACAGTCACTTGCAGCATATGCTGAACTTAGACCTTTTCGACACATCAGCATTTTTAGGGTTCCGTAGCCAAATGGCAAAAAACGGAACCCTTATAGATTCGTCATGTCTGTCTGTCTGTCCGTCCGTCCGTATGTCACAGCCACTTTTTTCCGAAACTATAATAACTATAATGTTGAAACTTGGTATGTAGATGTATTTTGTGAACCGCATTAAGATTTTCACACAAAAATAGAAAAAAAACAATAAATTTTGGGGTTCCCCATATATAGAACTGAAACTCAAAAAAAATTTTTTCATCGAACCCATAATTGTGATACATCTATGAATAGGTCTTCAAAAATGATAGCGAGGTTTCTAATGTATTTTTTTTCTAAACTGAATAGTTTGCGCGAGAGACACTTCCAAAGTGGTAAACTTCCACCGAAAATTGGTTTGAACGAGATCAAGTAAGTAGTTTTTTTTAATCTATACTAATATTATAAAGCTGCAGAGTTTGTTTGTTTGTTTGTTTGTTTGTTTGTTTGTTTGAACGCGCTAATCTCAGGGACTACTGGTCCGATTTCAAAAATTCTTTCAGTGTTGGATAGTCCATTTATCGAGGAAGGTTATATTTTATTATAGGCTATATTTTATTTTCAAAAAAGTTGGGGATCCGTAAGAAAATTGCGTTTTTGTAACCCAAGGTGTAAAAGCGAAAACCTATTTATGCGTGCGCTGCAAAAACTATTGACAATAGAACAAAATGATGTACTACGGGTTTGTAGGTCTTATTAAGATCTACAAAAAAGTCCGCGAGAGCATATATCTAACTATCATAGTTTAGTCACAATAACCGCTTTTATGTTCATAAAAAAATATTAAATCGTCTGAAGAAAGCAACTACGTTAAATGTATATCGTTATATTAATCCTTATCCAAATTAAGCATAATGTTATCAAGGGTATTTATATAGAAGTAAAATACTTTTTGTTTTATTCAAATCGGACATTTCGTTGAGAAATTATCACGAGTATAAAAACGCAAGGAATTGGTACCTAATAATGAGTTATTTGCCGTAATAGATAAAGCTGAAGAGTTAGTTTGCTTGAACGCGCTAATCTCAGCAACTACTGGTCCGATTTGAAAAATTCTTTCAATGTTAGATAGCCCATTTATCGAGGCTATATTTTATTATATATATATTATAAAGTTTTTATGGGAACGGGAGTTACGCGAGTGAAACCGCGCGCGGAAAGCTAGTACGTCATAAACTGTAAACCGCAATTAACCTTTCATTCAATCAACTATTATTAACATCGATCAAAGTTACAACGAACTACAAGAACTTTTATACTATGTAACTTGTTGTATTCTTGATATCAAAAATAGGTAGACACTTACAACTAGTACGGACGGAACCCTTCGTGCGAGAGTCCGACTCGCACTTGGCCGGTTTTTTGTTATGCGTGCTTCATTAATATGAAATATGGAAGTAATTAAGCTGTATCTCTGTTAATTTTACTAAAAACATAATACAGTACTGTATTTATTGTTTTTATACCCTTCAAGTATTGTTTTACCTTGATCTGTAATTGGTTTGTCTATATCTATACTAATATTATAAATAGGAAAGATATGATTGTTTGTTTCTCCGAAACTACTAGACCGATATGAAAAATTCTTTCACCGTTGGAAAGCTACACTATCCCCAGATGACATAAGCTATATTTAATTATGAAGTTCCCACGGGAACGGCAGTTACAGGGTTGAAACCGCGAGCGGAAAGCTAGCTGTCTTATAAACGTATTTTATTTCTTTCTTTAAAACACACAAACGCACACACTTGCACAATAAAACAGAAACACCTACCCACAATAAAGTCTCAATGATTACTTTCAAAACAAATTATCGGACATCCAATGGTTTTTCAGTTCTTATGATCCGGTTGAAGTTATAATAACTTAAGCTTAAGTTGAAAGGCTTGGGGCGGTCAAGTGTCACTGAAACTCCGACACCGAGTTCAAACGATAAGTTTGTTGCTGAAAATTATAGTAAATATAAGTAAAGTTACTTTTCTTCTTGGCACGAAACACTTTATAATATTTGCCGTCGTATATACTTATTTATTTAATCTTTTGCACAATAACAGTAGGTAAATTAAAGACTTAATGCCATAGGCGTTTCTACCAGTCAATCATAGGGTGGTGCAGAGAAAAAGTGATAGATGCACAGAAGTCGTTGATAATTAAATTTACTACCGTAATGGTAGGTAAGTAAAATAACGTAATATCTGTGACTACATTAGTCTTGTGCCTGCTCGGTCATTTTCAAGATCGCTCCGTACTAGTTCATTTCGGACAGTGAACTAGTTCATTCTATAAGCTCTAACAGCTCTATTCGGTCTTTGCGCTCGGTCAGAATTTCCATATAGGACAGCGCGGACCACAGAGCAAATACGTTCTCTAGGAACATTGTTAAGTACTTAGAACGTATTTGCGGACCACAGAGCAGCCACCAAATCACCACGGTGACCAAATTATGGTTACTATTGTATTAATTTAACATATTTGTTTTCCTTCATACTTGAACAGGCTTAGGACTATGAATTCGTATGACGTATTTGTCAAAAACAATCAGTCAGGGCTATTTCATTTTTCGTTCTCGTTCGCACTTATACGATCTCGCGGTTTACAATGTAAGAAGTACGAAAAGAGCTATTTGACCTATTAGACCGATTATCTTACAAATCAGCGTTCGGAAACGTTTCTTCTAGTACAGTGCGAAGATACGGCTCCTATTCGTTCATCGTTCACGAACTACACAAGACTAGACTACATTCTTATAATACATATTATGTAATTATAAATACACAATGTTATTTTGAATGTATATTAAATTAGATATTGTAAACGAAAGTTATCAACAAAAATGATACATAAACTGTGATACAAAAGATGACGAAAAAGAAAAAGCCCGGAGTTTATTTCTTCCTTTCTTCTCCGGGTCGTCCATCTAGGAAGCTAGTGAAAGGTTGCAAGTTAGCTAGAGTAGGATTTTCGCCTGCGCGGCGAGGACCGCGTTACACCCCTATCCCTGCCCTGTGATCCAGCGCCTGTAGGCCGTGCCAGCGATCACTTCCTCTTATGTTCACAAGTCTTACTTATATATCAGTGGTACCACTGTCCAAGGACAAAATGTCGTGGTCCTAACCCCTTAAGGGTGCCCCCAGGTGTGTGTCACTTTATTGTATGTTTTTACCAATTTTCTATATTGATCCACTATAACCTATAATAATTAATGTGAACTTAAACTTATTATGAGTAGAGGAATTCATGACAATCCTACAAATTGCTACCTGTTAGTTAAGTATCTAGTTTAATTCATAGAATAAGAATAATTGTGTAACATTGTGATTCTGACAAGAACAAGTGTATGTTAATACCTAAGTGCTGAATAAATTCATTATTTCATTATACTATACTAAGTAAAAGGTGATACTATATTTATTAAAGCCAGTGTCATTGTACCGCGATTTAGACCCGTTTCTAATATACGTTACTTTTGTATTATTGTAATGATATAAAGAGAAGAAGAAAGAGAACAACTTTTAAACTCTAAATATTTGTATCGTTATAGGTGAAAGTCTTCTGTCATCTTTTGAAATATTTTTTGCATTTCTGCGATGATAGATTTTTTACATAATAGGTATATTTTTTACGGTTTTACGAGATTAGCCAGAAACTATGTGGTGTTGAGAAAAATCTTTGAATTTGATGATTTTTAGAATTTAACTGACGTGCTTCAAGTTTTCATGGCTGCCTGGCCTAGTTCGATGAGAGTTATTCAATTAATAAAATACTTATTTTGCCGCCGATTGCAAAATATAATTAGGATAATTCACATAAAATATTATGATGTTATCAAAGTTACTCTATTGTTTAATATTTTGCAATAAAGTGTACTTCTTCTTCTCCTTCTTATTTTACGTTACATAATTTATTATCACTATCATTATAAAATGGAGAGAAAGAGAGCAGCTTTTAAACTCTCAATGATACGTTTGTATCGTTATAGGCAAAAACAGATTCTTAATAGCAAACATTTAACTCTTTACTGCTACCATCTTTTGAACGTCAATTCTGCTCACGTTCGTATTTCGAAGTTTAGAGTGTTTACAAAAAACGAAACGTTCAGTTCAATTCAAGCGCCCGATTGGAATGCAGCGACGTGATTGGTTGATTTTGTGACGCCGTCATACGTTTCGCCAATTGGAACGCTTCGTTTACAACGAATGATCGATAAATGGCTTTCGTTTTCAGGAGTTGACTGAATTTGAATTTAAATTTGGAAGTGTCCTTTGCGATGAAAAAGTACTGTATATTTCTTAGTTTACTTAGAAATCTAAATAACAAAGTAAATCTTTACAAATAAACAAGTTGAAGCGTGGAAAATTGAAAAATTACAGCGTTTTACTAAATTCCTATGAATGTAGGTGTATATGGGGAAGTTACAATAACAAAAACACAAGTAAAAATTGTTGTCTGTTTGATCCAGACTAATTTCAGTAAAGGCAGTACCTATTTTGACTCGACTTTCATTATTAGAAGGTTTATGAAATCTTAATTTTACAATTGAAAATTGCGGCCAGCTGATTTTATAACTAAATTGAAGACCGTGTCAAAATCGAATACGTGGTTGTGTGAAATTATCTAAAATTGACACGATGATGATAATGATGCATAATGACAAACTACTCACGGCTCGATAATATCTGATTATTTAAATTTTATTGCATACATAGACAATACAAATATAATAATAATAGTAAAACATTAAATTCAGGCCCGGTCCATATTATGTTAGTAACAATGGTACTTAAAACTCATGTTAGTATTAAACATTTAGGGACTAATTTACACTTATTCAGCTCAATTCAGCTAATGTCCATAGAAAACGTCAGTTTTGTACGGGATGCGTACGCGTCTGTTCAGCTGAACGCGTGCGTTCGCGTCCCCTACAAAACTGGCGATTAGAAATCGCCAGTTCATGACAGGACATAAGCTGAATTGAGCTGAATAACCCTTTCATTGTTAAATTAATATCAGTTAAAATAAATAAAAAATCATTAATCAGAAATACAAAGAAAAAATAAATAGACACTTACAAGAAATAACATGAAAAAACCATCACTTAAAAAATGGTGACGAACTGACATTATGCAGAAATACAATTGCTATATTCATTATATACGTTAATTTTAGTTGTATACCAGCTTACCGCACCCAGTTAGGCCCGCGTAGCTCCCGTTCCCGTGGGAACTTCATAATAAAATATAGTCTATAGCCTTCGTCGATAAATGTGCTATCTAACAGTGAAATAATATTTCAAATAGGACCAGTAATTCCTGAGATTACATACAAATAAACATTTTTTTTTTTTTTTAATATTACTAGCAGATTTTTTGCAATCTACTAGTTTCTTGTAAACCCCTCGTGCTAAGCTAGTATGCTTGTGTTACGAGTGGGTTCACGGCGGTAGTGCAATGGGTGGGGTTCGAACCGGCGACCTCTAGATCACAAGTCCGACGCCCTAGCCATTGGGCTACGGCCGCTTATTTAATTATTCAGCTTTATTTATTAGTTAGTGAAACCTATGAACCTAGTACGTAGAAGTATGTTTAATATATTTCTTTTCATTTATATAATATATATATATATATATAAAAGAAAAGAAAATAAAGTTAAAAGTAATTCACGTTAAAACATTAAACAATAAACAACTTCATTATGTTAATAACAAATCTACTTAATAAATGTCTATCAAAACAGTCTCTTTGAGTGCAATAATTAGTGTCGATGAAAATTATTGATCTTTGTAAATGAAACAACAAAGATATTTTCATATGATCGCGTCTCAATTAGCCGAAATGAGCGCGTCTTACCAATTTATGCTTTAAGTAGATCAAAGGTTACCCTTAGTTACATGTCAAACAAGACGTTGTTAGATATTATGGAAGTAATACTGAATTTTCGTGTCATTAGGAGAATTTTATGTCATCTGTGGCTTATCGGAATAAGTCTCAGTAAGTCTCGGAAGTCGTAGGTTTGATTTAGAAAAAACTTTCAGCAATAGGAGTAAAAGATGAGACGGAAAAACCGCGCCATTCCCACTGCCGCTGCAGCGTGTTCGCGCGCAGACGGTGGGATATGTGGTATGCTAACTCATACCACTAGGAGAAGACCCTACACCACTAAAAACCCCCGGACACTCCTTCGATCAGCCGTTGGCGGGGGCCGGGTACGGATAAGCAATCCGACCCCCCGACGGCACCCGCGGCCCGCAGTGGCACCGATCTCCTGATAGCGTATGTCCTTCCAAAGTGGTGACTATGTCATCTTCGAACTTTCGTGCCTTTGCGTAACAGTGCATGCTATTTTACAATTAGAAAGTAACATTATCCAGAAGTAACAATGGATGTATTTAACAATATAGATACCACGAGAACAGGAGTTACGCGGTTGAAACCGCGCGCGGGAAGCTCATAAAATATAATCCGAGTCAATATTCATCGAATGACCTCAAACCTGAACACTAACGTATTGTAGATTAAATTTTGAAATGTGTATCCAAAAATATCATGTTTATTGCCTACATATATGTATATAAATGTCATATCTTCGTGAATTACGTTCGTAATCTAGTAAGAATCGTATAGATTTGATCATATGTTAAGACTTTGACGTACAGTAATCTGTGGAAATAAAAACGATTGTAGGTATCGTTTAGGGTTCAACGTGTAATGGAAGGTTTACCTGTTTTGAACTTTTGTTTTACGATTACTAGAATATTTTTGCAGTCTACTAGTATTCTTGTAAAACCCTCGTGCTAAGCTCAAATGTTACTTGTGTTACGAGTGGGTTCACGTCGGCAATGCAATGGGCGGGGATCGATCACAAGTCCGATCACAAGTCCGAAGCCCTAGCCATTGGGTTTAAAAGCAAGAACAAAAAAAAACAAATTTAACAATAATTACATACGCACTACGATAAAGTTAACTTTTTTAAAGTTTCTCTGTAATTTAAAAGTTAATGAAATATCTTAAATACAAATATTTAGGTATGTGCTACTCAGTCAATATGATACTGAATAATTCACACAGTTATCTGCTGGTGAAATCATGTTTTAAAATATCTATTTATGCACCTATTTAAAAATAGAGCTGGAGAGAATATTTTAGTTAAGGCAATATTTCATACTCGATGTACAATTTTCCATCCGATTAACATTTTAACTACATTATCCAACAGTAGTTAAAACTGTATTTAACATATATATATTTTCAGTGCTATAAACCACATAATAATTCTAGTTTATCTATATCGTCAGAACCCACCTGCTTATCTGCTACTCGACCAAGACTCAAACGAGCGTGACAAAAGCTAATAAAACCCGAACAATGTCAGTGGAATGTATGAGGCCCTTACCCGATGTACATTCGCGGTAAGGTCGCGTTCAGACACGGTTAATACATATCCATACTTACTAAGTAATAGTCAATAAATATACGAAGTCTTTTATAATGTCATGAAGTCGATATAGACTCATATAAAAAGAAGTAAGCGGTTTGAGTAACCTATGAACGGTTGCAATAGAAGAGGTATCATTGACGCTGACCATATAGATAGGCATTGGCTATTTTACTCTGCATATGGAAATAAGCCTCCCGACATGATAGTTCGCTTGCAAACAACTTTCCAATGCCCTCGCCAACTATAACTAAGTTAACTAAGTTAGTTTTGGTTTTATTTTATTTCTTTATTTATTTAACAATAAGCACACCAACTGCATAATCATACAACATCGTACATACTATTATAATACTAACAATGTATATCATAGAAGTAATTACACAAATCATAGGTTTGCATAACATTCTCATAATTTCAATTTGCTAGGAGACTACAAATTGCGCAGATTTTAGTTTAATTTTAGAAAGAAAAATAGAAAATGTTCAAATAATTAATTTAAATGTCTGAAAATTTAAGTAAGTTACAAAATTATACATCATCCTTTGTAATTGAACCACTGTAGTTTTTTAATCAAGAACTGCCTGTATGACGTAAATTTCATGGAAGAAAGATCTATGAGACTATTTGACCTGATAGTTATCTCATTATATAGCCTTGACATACGTGTAGGGGACAATTGAATGTTTAGTACAGTAAAATAAAACTAAAGATGGACCAAACTCCCTAATCCATAAAAATCACATTTTTATGAAAGACTCTGAATGCATTATATACCTTTATGTAAATATATACCTATATAGGGTATTTGATATAATTTGATGTTACAACTGAAAATCAATTTTAAATATAAAAAATACTTATAACTTTGTCCTTTATCTTTACCCCTTATTTTAAATAGAAGAAATGACTTAATCACTATTTATATTTATGTGTGTAATACACAGATTATGAGCCCGTATAACGTCCTAAGGGAGAGTTTTTGCCATAGTCTCCACGCTTGGCAGGCAAGTATAGAACGCAGTATAATGCAATAACACACACAAGAAAAAGATTCCGCTCGTTCCTTGGTAAACAATTGCTATACTTAGATTATATTATATTATATAGATAATCGGGACGAATGGCTTAACGCGCTTTCCGAGGCACGGTGGTTGTTTATTAGTAAGGTTAATCCTTAAAGATTTTTTTCCGGTGGGGAACATTCTAGACTGGAAGATAATATGGAGACAAAAAACCTTAAAAATTACGCAATAATGAAGTTTAAAGAATTTTATATACATGCAGGGTTATTTGTAAAACACCGGTAACCTCTCAGGACTACGTTACTAACATCATAATCAACAACTTTTGTTCTATGACTTTTAAAAATTCATCATATTATAAATAAAAATTTTTCTTTCTTTCTTTCTTTCTATATTTTAATTCATCAGATTTACACACAAAAATAAAAATATTTAAATTCAACGCTCTAAATGTTACGAAGTCTATGCGAAGCAAAAGAAAGCGATAGTACCGACAATAGCGAGGGGAGCGGGGAATACAGAGTTGAAATGTGTTAGATAGGACAACGAAATATTGAAGGTTTTTTTTTGGTAAATGTATTATGTTTTGTAAAAAGTCGTAGAACAAAATTTGTTGTTTATGATGTTAGCAATATAGTCCTGAGAGGTTACCGGTGTTTTACAAATAACCCTGTATTATATGAAATATTGTATATAATTCCACAGTTCATGCAATCTTTATGCTTGCAATCCATGCATAGAGTCGGTAAAGTTCAATTAAGTTGTGAGAAGTTAATTTTAGTTAACTATATGAATTTGTTGGGTAAATATAGTGGTTTGACAAGTCGAATCAAATTAACTGGAATGATGACTTAGAGCTAGTGTTTGATTTGTGACGGCAATTTAATGAAGTTGGTTTAATAATAATTAACTTTAAGATTAATTATAAATATTTCCAATAATGCTGTGTGGTTTCCGGCTTAGAATAGACCACCCCGTGTATGGGTGTCGTAAAAGGCGACTAAGGGACTGGCTGATGGATGGGCAGCAGCGTCTATTAGCCCAAGGTTAACATATTACTGCGATCACCAATTCGTCTGCAAAGCGTGGTGAATATGGCAAAATCCCCCAACGATCCTGGCTTGCCAAGGTCTGTTAAGAGGAGGCCCATGTTCAGTAGTGGACGTAAACGGGCTGTTGATGATGATGATGATGATTTCCAATTAATATTGATTTTGAAATAAAATAATCTTTTCAGTTTACTCAAGATCTACCTATTTATATACTAATACATAAAGTTAAAGGGTTTTCCTGAACGAGCTAAACTCAGGAACTACTGATTTAATTTAAAAAAATCCTTCAGTGTTGTTTCCCATTCGTCGAGCTTTTTGCATTATGAAGTTCATACGCGGACGTGAGTTACGCAGGTGAAACCGCGCACGGAAGCTATTTGTAAATAAAGGCTACTTATGTGTAATGTATACGAGGTGTAACGGAAAGGGTATATACATAGAAAGAGCAAGGCTTTTTTGGATGTTAACAAACGATATGGCAAGGGTTATTTAATCCTATCTCTACAAGTCCGGACGTAATGATTTTTTTAAATTCATAGATACCAGAAACCAAACTTTTCAAATTGAAATAAATACATCACTAGCATTCAATCAGCTGATCGATATCAACGAACTATTTGTAAGTAAAAATAAACCTCTTACTCCTGGTATTTCTGAGTAAAGGGTTCCGAATTTTTATTTTTTGTTTGTAAAATAATACTGAGTTTTTATTATTTATTTTGAGTTGAAACCCTTGCCATATCGTTTGTTATGATCCAAAGAAGCCTTGCTCTTTCTATGTATATACCCTTTCCGTTACACCTCGTATAAACAAACAAAAAAAAAATTGGCTATATTTTATAAAATACATCATTGCTACATGCATGATGCAACTATTCAAACAGAATGTAATAAAAATACCTTTTGCACGGAAGCTTGCACTAGGCAAATAAAACATTTAAAATTTACAGGTAATTTAAATCAAAAATAAATAATAAGCTTTATTATAACTGTACGATAACAATTACAGCATGATACGCATATAATAAAATATCGATACTGTTTTAAATATTTATCGGAAGAGTAAACTGTTATTCCATCACAGTATTCAAACAGAGGAAGCCCAAAAATGTTTTATTGCCTGTGTAATTTATACAGTTAAATTTAATTATTATTGACATTTAATAAAAAATACTCGCGTGATTCCGTGTGTGACTAACCAAAACTAAATTAACTAAGTAATGGACCAATCTACATCAATTAATTACCTGCATGTCATCAATTGCGTCATCTAATACTGAATTCATAAATATTTATAACTAATTAAATCACCTCAACTAACGGCGTCTGAACACGCCTTTATATATTTTCTGGCAACAATAACTAACACTGGGTTGCCATGTTTTTGTCTATATAACTCATTTAAACATTATGGGGTTGTCAGCGTTTGTGTTTTTAAAGATAATGGTATTTTTTTTTTGTTTTATGGTAATTTTATTATGATTTGTGGAAGGCTTTGGAGACTCTCAATGAATATTTATTCAGATTGTTTGAGTGGGCTAAGTGATTTTTATTTATATATTCTATTAAAACCATCAAATGGAATATTGATAGAAGAAGCGATATAGCTAGAAGGTGACACATCGGGGTGCAAAATTTATAGAGCATTCACCCAAACATGACAAATTGTAATTAGAGAGAAAAATATTGCAGTAAATCAAAGTTGCAGATTTTTTATTAACATTGAAAAATGTAGGAATCAGTATCATAAATTACAGAAATTCCTCACTTTTATACAATATTAATACAACCAAAACAATATTGAAAAACTATTTTTAAATAATATCCTTGACAAGACTTTCTTAATCATAGAGAAAGAAAGTAGTGACTTAACCAAACAGAAAAATAACCACATAATCTATTTTGCTCCGAACATCAATGACAGTTACGTTACTGATTTAAGAAATACAATAAACCGGTTTTTAATATAATACCAACACAGTTTGTACATTATTTCTCCAAAAATATTGTCAAAATGAAACTAAATAAAATAATTGACCAATTCAATTTACCATTTAAGCTAAACTTTGCAAAAATATTCTACAAAATTGCTCACAAACAAGCCTATCAGATGACTTCGCTCATATGACAAGCCAATTTTAGTTTTATGTTTCAGTTATTACGTACTACAAATTGTCCATGGAATTTAGTATCAGTTGTCCCAAACGATAAATTTATATTTGTAACTATCGATAAAAATGAATTGTTATTGTTGGTAAAACGTTGTCATCAGAATCAAACAACTTTTATATAGAATTTTCCGCAAACAACGGACCAAAACAAAGCGTTGCGTTGGTTTTATAATGATATATATTTTTACTTTTAGCTGTGTCCACCAAATGTCTTCCCGTGGGTGTCGCAAGAGACTAAGGTGTTTATAGCTGATGGATGGGCAGCAGCAGCTATCAGCTCAAGGATAATCACTATATTATTACGATCACTAATGCGTGCCAAGCGCGGTGATTATGGCTATATTATGGTTTGGTTAGACCTGTTAAGACGAGGCCCATGTTCAGCAGTAGACGTAAACGAGCTGATACAGTACAGTGCAATAGCAGGAAGATGTCGACTAATAATAAAGTTGAATGAAAGAACTGTATCACACACAGTTTGTTCAATCTGGACAGTAATTCAATTCATTTTGGTACCAAGTACTGTACTCTAAGAAGCAACCGGACGGATGGCTTAATAGTTACAGAAGTCGCTTTTAAAACCGAGTGTCCTGGTCGTTGCGTAATTTTTTTGGCATTGAATCATCGCTACCTAGTTTATATTTCAGCTTCAGATATTAAAGTTAATTGTTCAACATTATTCACACAACCATAAGCAAATGAAGTAACTGCAGGTAATAAGCAGGTCACGTAACATAATGCGGTCACCGTAGGGGCCAATATGAGCTATCAACATATTGTTATTTATGCAAGATCGCAATCTGTTGTTACATGGTAACTTAACACTTAGTGTGGCGACAAAATTTTAGGTTTAGCGATAGTTGGGTGGAAGTTATCGCTGTTTTAGCGTTGGTAAGATTGCAGTTGTAGAGGAACGGTTGGTGGTGTTCCTCCACAGAAAATGAAGATCTTCTTTGCCGGGCGAGGTGGTATGCCCGGCGACCGACGGCCATTTGTTACTGTTCGGAACTTGTATATGTTCGAATTGGCTTGCGAACTTGTATTGCGCGATACAGGTTAGTTAGGATGCTAGGTGCTAGATGGCGCTGCTCGTCTACTAGTAGTTTGTGTGCGCCTACTGTAGATGTCGCTACAGTACTCCCCTCCGAGACTGTAAGTCGTTCTGCTGAGTTGGAGTTCCAGTGAGTCGGAACTGATTCCAGTGAGTCGGAATCGATGCGGGTCCCAGTGAGTCGGGACGGGTCCCAGTGAGTCGGGACCGTTGTGGCTGTGACTGCGTGCGGCGAAGCTGGCAGTGCTGCGCAGACCGGTGCGTGTGAGGTCGTGTGCGCAGTGCCGTGGTGCTGTAGCCGGAGTCGGTGGAGCCGTGTTGCGGAAAGCTTTGTTGGTTGTGGTTGAGCTGGATGAGGAGTAGCTTGCTGGAGTAGCCGGTTGCGTGTTGTCTACGGGGTCACCAATTGTAGAGGAACGGTTGGTGGTGTTCCTCCACAGAAAATGAAGATCTTCTTTGCCGGGCGAGGTGGTATGCCCGGCGACCGACGGCCATTTGTTACTGTTCGGAACTTGTATATGTTCGAATTGGCTTGCGAACTTGTATTGCGCGATACAGGTTAGTTAGGATGCTAGGTGCTAGATGGCGCTGCTCGTCTACTAGTAGTTTGTGTGCGCCTACTGTAGATGTCGCTACACAGTTGTTGTTTTTAAAAAAACTGGCAGTAATTGTAAGTTCGGAGTTTTCTATGTTTATAGGTCCGCCTCCTCTTTGGCGGAAGGGTACGTATAAGTTATACTTTAACTCTCGGGGGTTGTAAGTTCGATCACCACGCTGAATAATAAATCTTTGTGTAATATCTATAATTTCTCTTCGGGTCTAGTTGGGTGAGGGATTGCTTTCCGTGCCTCGCAAAGTACGTTAAGCTGTTGGTCCCAATTGATATAATATCGTCTACGGCAAATGTATTCCAGGGAATGCATAGGATCGCTATTGTGTTACTTATATGATACTGCGGTCACCAAACGTGCAAAGTATGGTGATTATGACCAAAACCCTTCCTCCGGGAGAAGACCCATGTTCAGCAGTAGACGTTATACGGGCCGAAGATGACTGAACTCTTTATTATACATATATTTATAAAAAAATATCGTTTTATGAACTTACTCATACTAGCACAACTACATGTAATAATACCCGTCATATTAACTAAACCAATAAGTGCTAGTTCAAAATGCCACCCAATTACGTTTGTTTGCACAGCGTTAGTAATTGCTTAGTGTAGTTAAACATTAACTATCGCGATATAGCACTCATGGTGTCACGATTCTCATAAAACGGGAACTTAATTGTTATTATTATAGCTTAAGCGTTATTGGTTTGGTGAATGAGATTGATATTGAAGAGATAAAGATTTATGATTCAGATAAGACTTGTTATAGAAAATCTTCATCTTCCTGCCCTGCTCCCATTATTTAGGGTCAGTCGCGATATGTCATCCTCTTCCAGTTTTCCCTATTAGACGTTTCTTACATACTCACACCTTTTTTACACATGTCCTCTTTCAATCAGTCCACCCATAATTTTTTTGGCCTTCCTCTACCAATATCTCCATCTTCATAATCAGCATGCGTTTTGTCACACGTATGTCATGCCATACTTGTTATAGAAAATGTCAAAAAAATACAAGGTATCAAAATAAGGGTTCCCAGTCCTACGAATCACACTTGATTCAAATTACACTTTTTGTTCCAACACTGACAAGTTTATGAGTCTATATACTAATATATAAAGTTGAAGAGTTTGTTTGTTTGCCCATTGTTTGGTCCCATTTGAAAAATACTTCCAGTGGCAATTTATGGAGAAAGACTATAGGTTATATTTAATTATGATGTTTTTACGGGAACGAGGGTAAAACCACGCGCAGCAAACTAGTCTGGGAATAAGACAGAATCATCTAGGATTCTGTTTTACCATGGGACCGGCGACGCTGGTTAATCATAATACGAGACGTCAAAAATGTTTACGCACTTTCAAAAATATATACGTCTTACCTTAAAACATATCGTAGCCGAATTAAGGTAAAAATATTTCTACGTTGTGTGGTAAAAGTTGAGACAAAGTCTTGTTTTTTTTTTATCAAGTCAGAAAGATAAGCATTGCCAATAATATTATCAATGATAAATCTTTAAAATGATGTTCTAACTTCCAAATCTTTAAAAAAAGCCATTTACTCTCATACTTTCCAATCTTTTTTTTTTTAAGTTACTCTGTATCGCTTACTCTCTATACAAAAGATAACCATCTGGGTCTCTTTCACGCTAAAATCACTTTCGCCCATACGATGTTCTTGATTGATGGCAATGAATTTGTTTATCTTTACCAAATACGTTTTATTTGGTATGGCTATCGTGGGTGGTTCTACAAAAGTAATTTATGAATGGAAAGCAAAAAATAACGTTAATGTTTTAATACATTACTTTTTTTTTCGGCAATACCTAAGACTAGTCGCTTTTAATTCAGATTTATTGAACGGAAATATGTGTACTTATTAAACGATACTGTATTATTGCGCGTAAGGTTACCATGATGCAGTTATACGGCAAAAGCAGGAAGGTCCAGTTATTCTATGGCTCTTTCGTTTTTTGCATAAACATTTTAACCATCTGACATCAGACCCGATGTCGGAGAGGCCCGCAAACTATAAAGTTGAACTGAACAGTTGCATAAGCTCCCCTAAAAATATTAAGAGTAATTCTGCAATTGGAGGGATTGCAGAATTACTCGCCCAGAGCCAAGACCCGAGCTTTACAGCCTTACTTTTGCGCCGGTTGCTTTGTCTGAAGTTTTTAAAGCATTTACTAAGGCTGGAGCCGAGATAGCCCATTTACTCACGTGGTAGCAAAAGGCTCGTGACTACGTTTGCCAGAAAAAACAAACCTACCTCATTCCCATTTGGATCGATTTGGCATAGAATATGTTTTTTGATAATTGACTGTTTTGCGGTAATAAATTCTTTATTCACAGAACATAATATATCTGCAGAAAAATTGCCAAACAAAAATAAAAAAATAAAAAAAATAATAAAATAAAATAAAAAATAAAAAAATTCTTTATTTCAGACCGTGGTCCATAATTGTTAGTAATAACAAACCTTAATAAACTATGTTAGTAAAAAGATACAAGGGATTTAATTTAAATATGTTTTGCGCTCACTTGACACACCGGGTACATTCAAAAAGACTGGCTTCTCAAAAAATCGATTAAATTATTAGTAAAATCTTAAGTACTAACAAAGTCATTAATTAATAAAGTATTATTTATCTATGTACTATTAGAATGTAGGTATATTTTATTCCAGTTACCAGTAAGGTATTGATTTTTCATATAATAATTTATCACTTCAGTGCACCTATGAATCTTTTACTCTACCTACCCTACGACTAGGAGATAATGCGAACGGCATTAAGTCCACCATGTACTTCTTAGTGCAAAAGTTTAAATAAATAAATAAACTCATCTAAAAACTCACATTATAGGAACAAAATAAAGTTGACATACAATCGTAAATATCAATGGTCTCTTAGTAGGTTACCCAAGTACGTACCGTACCTAGGGATGCAACATCGCTCATAAAAAACATCGATGTTAGAACATCGATGTTTTGAAAAGTGAAACATCGATGTTAGAAACATCGATGTTCAAGAACGATATATCGATGTCAATGAAAGATATATAAGAGTACTTATAGGTGCTTTTTTTTAGCAGAAATTAGACACTACTTCATTTATTTTAACATTTATTTTTAAAGAATAATCATCATTTTACTTGTTTTTTGTCATAATGTGACTTTTACTAGGAACGTCAAACAAAACAATGGCGTCGATGCGATGTCGGCGGGCGAAACGAAGTACTTTGTTTTGCCGCTAATATGCCGTATATTTGCAATGCCGCTGTAATTGCGAACGAGACACAAAATAGAACAATCTACGCTTGTGAATAAGAGAGATATTATTATAAATGTGTGTGTAGTTGAATTGGTCATAAAACATCGTTCATGAAGAACGATTTTACATCGATGTTTCAGGTTCCGACATCGATGTAAAAACATCGATGCTTATGAACGATATATCGATGTTTGAAAAACATCGATGTATCGTTTGCATCCCTAACCGTACCACATAAACACGGAAACTAGTGGACGTATACTTGTGGTTACCACCTACGCACAATTTGATCGATCACAGTCTATATCAATAAATTAGAATTGAGAAATTTGGCTTACATTCTACGTTAACTTTTACTAGCAGATCTTACCGTATGTTTAATAAATCACTATCTATGTTTTTTTTTAATCACAGTTTTTAATATCTGCCAGACATGGGAGAATAGTCACGAGACTTATGCTATTTTATCGGGCAAGATGACGAGCAGGAGGTCAATTACGTAACGGCATGAATATAAGGCATACTTATATTAAAATGTCTTCATTACTGTGTACGGCTTCGCAATTAAATTGATTTCCTATTTTATTGATGTTGTTATATTTAAGTTACATTAACATAATAATTTGGCATTTATAAACATATTTTCTGCATGCATAGTGAGCATAGTTCATTATGCTTTTTTTATCTTAGTCATATCGCTACGTAATTATTAGATCCCTAGCCGATTTTTTTGGATTAAAAACTATGAACTAAGCAAATTGTAGAAGAAGATGCGTAATGTGGCGTTTTGTTCTAGAAAACGCTATTCTTCATAGTTTTTAATACCTCTTAGACTAAGTTGTACAAAGGCTTTATTCATCAAAGGTGGTATTCATCAAAATCATTTCATATTTTGTCAACTGTCCTTGTTTCTACAAAAACTGTAAATGGTAATTTTAATGTATTATATCTTACTCCAGTTCATAATAACTAGTTTAATTTGCTTGCTACTTGGATACCAATTAAAATTGACCAAATATATCTTAATACTCATTACAACGTAATTTCGAATGATAAAGTTTTATGTTCAGAAGATAACCGCGTCCAATTTACTTTCAAATAACTTATAAAAGTAATTTAAGTAATTAATAATCGACGCTACGGCTTACTTGGAGCGAAACCAGGTAATGCCACATCGGCAGTCATTAGAAAAATGGCCGAAATACCTATCTGTAATGTTTGTTTTTATATGAATGTAATATAAATTTTAATATAAGTATACGAATGTTCATTTTGTTGATAAGTTGTATCAAAAAATTGAAATACTTTCACTTTAAGGTGCAAGTTGGAAGCGGGCGACGTGAGGCGGCGGCGGACGACGTGTCGCGGCGACCCGTGGTTTCTATGTATTTCTATGAAATTACGTCGAGCTTCGTGTCGCTAACTGCAAAGTGAATTTCATAGAAATAAGTGCGGGATAGAAAAAGTGCGGGAGTTGTCTTTTTAAAAAAAAAAAAAAAAAACATACTAACCAGTAGTGTCGCCGCGACACGTCGTCCGCCGCCGCCTTACTTCGCCCGCTTCCAACTTGCACCTTTAGATTTAGATGTTTAGGAGTAATGATAATATTCTATATGTAAACTTTGTGAAGTTGTAGGGGAATCTGGATTTATTATATTGTTTCTAAAAAATATTTTACCAATATATACAGGGTTATTTGTAAATCACCGGTAACCTCTCAGGACTATATTACTAACATCATAAACAACAACTTTTGTTCAGCTTGTCTGATATATAATATATATATATTTGTAAATACATTAAAATACATAAAATAAAAATATTTTTGTGTTTTCAAGAAACATTTACTAATAATTCCTACAAGCTGTGCATTTTAACTAGTGCATTTTAACTAGTGAATTATTTTATTTTTGTTAAGTGAAAATTCATTTTATTTCTGTTGGCCCATTTAAGATTTAAGACTTTCTATAACGGCTCTACTCGTCAACCAAAAGCCGTAATCCAATATTTATATCGCGTGAAAACGTACCATAATTAAAAGCGAACATCGAATCGAAGTAACGTATATATTATTATGGTATGTGAGAACTAATGAATAGTTACTTGTTTCTGTTTATTCAAACATCGTAAATGTTATACTTCTATTAATGTTTATTTAGCGATGTAAAATTAACGGTTTTATTTCCCATGTAAAGTTGGATTGATATATTTAATCATTATCTTAAGATATTGTAATTACTGTGCAGTAAAACATGTATGACGTTATTTAGTACCTATCGACCTTCTTGTTATAACCCGTGAGAAAAATGAAATGGTTTACTTGATAGTTCTTTATCAATACATAGTATAAAACAAAGTCGTTTCCCGCTGTCTGTCTGTCCCTTTGTATGCTTAGAGCTTTTAAACCACGTAAGGGATTTTGATGCGCTTTTTTTAATAGATAAAGTATGAACGGGAGGCACGCCGGTACTCAAGCGCGTAGGGTTGCCAGGTCCCCCATCCTAAAAGCCGGACAGACCAGCCATTTTGGCCGGACATTTAGGTGAAAAATCCCGGCCTTATTGAGGAATTTTAGTCTCATCATTAAAGGGTACGATAAAAAAAAATGCAACAGGAAAAGATTAGCAAAAAGCTTTGTAAAAAGCCTAACAAAAGCCGGACAACGATTATTTTGGCCGGACACCCCACCAAAAAGTCTAACTTTATCCGGACGCCTGGCAACGCTACATAAGCGCAGGTGGCCAGTTTTTCTTATACAATTATGTTTATACTGCTTGATACAATTATGCCATATTTTAAATCATCTGATATAAATTACCCGGTCGATAGAATCCAATGTTGACTGAAAATCCATACAAAATCTTCATCCAGTCAAATGTAAGCCTCTAATATTTTTTATCTTAGGTTTCAAAAAGATGGCCTTTCAATAGAATGATTATATTGTTAATGTCTGAGCTTAGGTTTGCTAGATTAGAATGTCATCCGAATAACATACTTACAATAATTGTTGAGCATATTTTACCCAATCGCCTTTAAGTTAATTAGGATATAATTTTTTAACTTACTCACAACGATGTCTATTTGTAACACAAATTAAAATGTCTAACAAATTAATCTTCCTATAAAATTATATTTAACGTTATAAAGTGCTTAATATTTAAATTTAAATCAAGGCCAGAGTTCGTGATGTTATTTTCAAAAGCTAATATTTTTGTTAACTTTAAGCAGTTGTGAATGATATAAATATACATTAATTTATGTTATTAATTGGTTTACATTTATTGCGTTTTGATGAAGATGTTGCACATCAAAGTAATTTTTTTATCGAATGGTTATTAATGAGTGTTGCTGTACAATATTTTTTAAACTTTCTTGTACTCTCAGCAGAAGACAAAGTAAGAGATATAATTCCGTTTCCTCTCGTCGTAATATTTTTATATAAATATGGATAAAATGTTATGTCCGCTGATCGTTGAGTCCTTAAAGTTGGTGTGTGTATTCTTTGTATATACAAAATTCCACCCCTATTTATAACTAACTAGCGGCCCGCCCCGGCTTCGCACGGGTGGACTTTTATACCCTACCCCTGCCCTACCCTACCCCTACCCTAACCCTACCCTACTCCTACCCTACCCCTACCCTACCCCTACCCCTACCCTACACCTACCCCTACCCCTACCCTACCCCTACCCTACCCCTACCCTACACCTACCCTACCCTACCCCTACCCTACCCCTACCATACCCCTACCCTACCCCGACCCTACCCCTACCCTACCCTACCCTACCCCTACCCAAAAGTATCCTATGTCCTTCTCCCAGTTCTTAGCTACCTCCTACCAATTTTCAGCCAAATCGGTTCAGCCGTTCTTGAGTTATAAATAGTGTAACTAACACGACTTTCTTTTGTTTTTAAAATGTATTCTGCTATTCGGGACGGAAACAAATCCAACAAATCAAAAACCATGGCAATCGGTCCAGCCGTTCTCGAGTTATAAGTGTTGTAACAAACACGACTTTCTTTAATAGTGTAACTAACACGACTTTCTTTTGTTTTTAAAATGTATTCTGCTATTCGGGACGGAAACAAATCCAACAAATCAAAAACCATGTCAATCGGTCCAGCCGTTCTCGAGTTATAAGTGTTGTAACAAACACGACTTTCTTTTATATATATAGATTTTGATGTGTCATGTGACTTCAAGTTATAACGCATTAGTCGTGTGAGGCTTTACTAAGACAATATACGTATACATTGAATATCAAATATAACTCACCTGGTTTATCAAGATCACTGAGAAAGTCTTCAGTATCCGTATAGGCAGTGGTCCTGCCGAGGGCCATGAGGACCGCAAGCCAGGCCCACGCTCGCCCCGGCCTGCCCATTGTGCAGTTCAAAACATCACTACACTACACACACTGCACTGTACCACTGTGATTTTACTACCTGCAACAAAAGAAATATTATCTTGAAACCCTTTGGTTGAGAACAGCTAGAGTAACATATTGATAAATAAATATAGATACATTTAATGCAAGCCTCTGGCTACGAGCCCATACGCCCCTTGAGATTGGCCTTGTTGGTTTAGCTAATTGTGACCATCGTGCCCAATGTAACCAAACTTGTAGGGCGTATGGGTTCGTAACCTTACTAGCTACTGTAACTTTATGCATGTTAACGTTGAGATGTACACCTAGATGGTTTTGAGTTAATATATCATGCAAACTCTAAAACATATTTTATGTTTCCTTTAATCAGACAATCATTTAACAGATTTTGATAAAGTTTGTTTCACCGAATTACAATATTGCTACTTCTCGTATTGGATATATAGGGTGACTGGTAATTAGTGACCGATACCTAAACACTTCATTGTGCTCATGATAACCAACAATTTTTACTATGGCATCAAACCTGAAATCGCGAAAAACAATCAGCTGCTCCCTATCATGTTGACGAGTTATGTGAACATGAATGTATGGAGCAGCTGATTTTTTTTCGCGATTTCAGGGTTGGTGCCATAATAAAAGTTGTTTGTTATCATGAGCACAATCATGTGTTTAGGTATCGGTCACTAATTACCAGTCACCCTATATATTTTACATATCATAACAAAATACGTTTTATTGGAAACCAGAACAGTACAGGATACTAAATATGTAATGCTGTTTTATTTATTTATTATTAGTTGAAGTCAACTTCAATATAATCATCGAGCACTATGAAATACTTAAAATGTTCTGTACAGCCGTGCCAACTGTCTTGAATATAATAATGATGATGAATATAATATACTAGAATCAGCGGATCTAAAGTGAAGAAAATAGACTACAAGAATCGCCGCGCTTAAAGAACTCATTTTAAGGGAAGCCGAATATAACAATTCGTAGACTTATTATAAAAGTTAAACCTTGGCACAATTCAAATTGTATTACCAAACCTACCATAACAAGCATAAATAACAGAACATTTTGTTCTTTTAAAAATATTTTGAAATATTGAAGGAGTAGGTATATAATTTCCGGTGCTGGGGTAAATCCATAAAATATCCATTTAATTGCTCCATACTGAAAACAAAATGTTAATCAACAACTTTAACTGAAAAAAGACTTTATTACTGCAACATTTCAGCCCAATTTGGAATGCCTCACTGCTAATGTGGAAATAATTCGTGAAGATATTATTAATTTTACATCAGTTGATGAAATGACAAAATATTGGAAGAAATTACTTTATAATTTAAAATTATGTACTCATTTCGAGAAACAAAACGGAGCTGAAAAAAATATTCAAATGGAATTCAGCAATTGCAATTCATTTCTTAAAGAAAGCTGCAGATTATCTAAATTACCTACAGAATTTTGTGAATACACAAATTCTTTAGTTCAGCAAGGTTATCTTAGTATGTATTTGATTACGTTATGTTTAGATATTGACACTTCAATATATAAAACATTATATTTTTCACGTTCTTGTCTTATTGCTTCATTTTAAAACGCTTCACTTTTCTTTTTTTTATCGTTTATTCGTAACAGAAAAATTGAAGAGCCCGTTTACGTCCACTGCTAAACATGGACTTCCTCTTTAAAGAACTTGACTAGCCAGAGGCATTGAGAGATATTGCCGTAATTACCGCACTTGGCAGGTGGATTGGTGATTGCAGTAAGTTGGTAGTTAATCATAAGCTGATAGATGCCGCTGCCCAACTACGTTTATGGAGGGTTTATGTGTCTTAAACGCCTCTTACGACACCCATGGGAAGAAATGCGGTGGACTTTCCTAAGCTAAAAAACACACGGCATTCTGAGCTAGGAAACAAACGGCTTTTGTTCCATTTGTTGTTCCTTAAAATATTTGGAAATTTCGGATGGAACAGAAGTCACTAGTAGATAAGTATGTAGCAACCCTTACAATCTTATTTTGATTTTCTCTTACAAATCTTTTGTTGTTTTAACTAAACAAACACTGATATTTTAGCAATTAAACTGATTTCTCCTCGAAGCAATTTAATCATTCATCAAACAACAGAATGAAAACAATTGAGAAATTCAATATGGCTGTATCATATTTCAAACTCCAGGAAAATGACGTCAGAAAAGGGTATATGACACCGTACAATTTACCTTCTGTCGTTTACAATTTACATAATTTTCCTGTTTCTATAATTTTGTTTGGTAAATCTGATATTTGATTCAATAAAATTGTAGGTACATGTGGTATGTTTTATCATCAAGTAAGTTTCCAAAATTTGTGAACAGAGCTAAATGGGATGACGTGAAGTCCATGCTATGTTGAAACACAACATGAAAAGTCAACAAGATTGACTGCTGACTGACTGGCCATTTGCCTTACACATATCCCATTTTTGAAATAATATTTTTTTGGCTTTTCGGTCATTTTCTTCAGCTTTTTGCTTTCAGTTTTACGGTTGACGGTTTAAAGCACTGTCTGTATCTGCCATGGCAGATTAATCGTTACGCCTAAAATTCAGATAATTGGATTTAAATTCTTATATTTTGATCATCTCATTTTTGACCACATTGGTACGAACATAATATGTTTCCAAAAAAATATAATTAACTATTTAAATGTGCATTCTAATTTGCTATCTATAAAATATTTCTATTTATTTTCTATCGATTAACCATATTTAATTAAACTAATATTTATCACTTAAAATCAGATTTTTATTAAGATTATCTAACAAACAAAATTATGTTTGACACAGTCACGTAAAACTATTCCTCTTAGCGCCCCCAAGGTGTTACTTTAGGACCAAAACATGTCTCTCATTAAACCGTACGGAAAGGCCATTAACTCACAATATACAGACTCATCATGATTCTAAATTTATTGAAAACATTCAGTTCAATTCAGTTGCAACCTAATTGCACACTAATTCACAAATTAGAGTAGATACATTTTAAGTATCAGCTGGCAGTTCCCACGGTCGAGATGGTACAATGATTGATGAGTTTTGCTTATTACTTGTCACTCATGCTCAACAACTTTATATTTTGGCACTCGCAATATTAATATACCTACACAGTGATGGAAAGAGTAAATTCTTTATTAATAAAGTTTCTCCCGCATAGCTTTCGTTCCCGTGAGGACCTTTTCATAAAATAAGCTACCTATATTTTATGAAAAGGCATGGGGTACTCCTTATTAACGAATTACTAGATCATATTCTGGAACATTTGTTTTGAGCCGGATTATTATATGCGTAGGATATGATATATATCCATATATTATATAAATATATTTCCTGGACATCGTAACAATGATGTTAAAGCAACACTAGGCATTCTACGCTGAGGTACCTATCGTGCTGGTCGGACGTTTGGTATTGTGCTGGCGTAAGATCTCGTAAGCTCGACAGTCAGTCGTGTAGGTTTTTAGTCTTTTATTTGCAAACATAAATAAGATAATATGTCCCTGTATAATATTAATTTAAATTTGAAGTTACAGAATTTTATTGCGAACAGAAACAATTATTCTTTGATAAAATCTGTCTAAATATAGTACTTGTATCAAATTACGTTGGTAAAATAAGGTTTTAATAAAATATTTAATGCCGATCTATTAAAATATATTATTTTATAAGGCGGAAGTATTTTTCGTGTAATAACATGAGTATCTAGGTTTGTTGCATTTTAATTGATATGTTCGTAGTGTTTCATATAAAAATAATTTCTGGTTTTATGGTGGTTCAGGTTATAAATTGAATTTTACTGCAAATTGTGTTATAAAAGCTGACTAATTCCAGCTTGAGGTAAATTGCGAATATGCCAAACGTACATTTCTTTCGAATATTTTAATATGTCTGTAAAAGTATATTAGTTATTTATTCTCAATTTCACAAAGCACACTTTCATTGGCACTTAAAAAAAAATGTCGATGTTATTTAGATATTTAATGTACATGACACACGATAAATTACTCAGGAAACGTAATGATGATAATCTCTGTTTGTAATCAAGAATAATTGAACCAAATTCATTTATTTGTAAGTTACGCTATTCATTTGCAACATGAGTTAGTTAACGATCTTCTTATTAACAATATTAGTGAATTAAAAATTAATGTTGTACTTTTATGAGAATGGCAATTTCCGAGCGCTTAGTGTAAAATTGAAGTACAATTCGCAATTCGTAGGGTAGACCCTCAATCGACGAGACCCGGAAATAAATCTTAGTATTTACTCAAATATTTTTTGGCTTTTCCAAAATGGGGATCAAACCCACATAGGTTGTCCATAACATTTGGAATTTAGATTAATAAATGTAATTTGTGATCCATTTTATTAAAATTTTATGGTCTCCTGTTCCAAGCAATAAGGAGTATTGACAGCATACGGTCGAAATAAAGTCTAGTTTATCTACAATTTTAGCAGAATTCCCTGCAGAAGAGAAACACACAAGCGACTACAAAGCTCTGTTAGTCCAACCGTCGTCAAAACATGCAAATAACCTATGTCGCGACCCGAATGGAGTTGTAGCCACAACTTGCCGCGCCATTTTGTATTCCAACCACGAATTTTCGAAGGGCCAGCTGAAATATATTAAAACAGTTTACAACGGAAATATTAATAAAGTTTGCATCGATATTATTCTGGAGGTATAGGAAAAAGTTTTTTGGTTTTATTAATATTAATTATTATGTTGTGCAATTTTGGCCGCAGATTCTTGGGCGGGGACTATGATGTTTTTGATAAATTATAGGCAGGGAACAGGGCAGAAAGAAAATGATAGGCAATGCAACTATTCGTCAGACTATTGAAGATATATAATATAATAAATAAAATATGGCAAATTTTATAATTTCGATAAAGTTATCGGAATACAATTTTACTTAACCATATCTGTTCCAATATGTTCACAATTGCGGTGCGATTTGAGGCAAATCTGGCTACTATTGATTTTATGTACAAATTGCAAAAAAAAATCTATACCAACACGTATGTTTAACTTCATTATCATCATCAGCCCGTATAACGTCCACTGCTGAACCTCCGAGGGAGGTTTGATGCCATAGTCACGCCTAACACGCGGGACCGCTTACACACAGGAAACACCAGTGTTTTCCTGTGTGTAAGCGGTCTCTGTTCCCTGGTATAAGATTGTTAACAACGGCTTTTATTTTCATAGATTTTACTCAAATACCTCGACATTTAAAGCGAGACATTTAAAAATAAACTTTTCCCAATTATTTCCAATAAGCAAATGGCCTAGAAAAAGAACATTAGTTAAAATATGCCTCCGTAAAGGTAGACAGGTAAATTTATGTTCCAATGAAATATTCCTTGAACCCAAGGTATTTTTGTAAATTAGAAGCCATTTTATTTACCAGCCAAAACACGGTCAACATAAATAATACCTATAACGTATACAAGAGAATCAAATCACAGAAGTATTCCTAACCCAAATGTTGTCAATATAAACCATATTAGGTTTGGTTACCTATGAAAGGAGACAGCAATAACGTAATTTTTTACGGCATTTAATATCGTAAGCCATGCGATATAGGGTTTATCGTAATCAGGTTAGGTTAGGTTAGACACGACTATCGACCTAAGAAATTTCAAATCTCGCTACAAACGACTGCGTATCGTTGCGAAGATTGTAAGCAGGTGTAATGAAACATAGCACTTTCATAGTGAAAATAAATTCTTTAGATTCACTTATTAATGTTATCACAAGATATATGACGCTTTTATTATTTGGTCAATGCACCACGATGCTGTTCATACTATGTAAGGTGCTGTCTATGGTTTATGGTCCCTTTTACATGGTTCTATACGTTGTAGTCAACGCGTTCACCGGCTTAGTGATACCTAAATATCTTGGAGTTAACTATTAGTCTGACCTCACATTGGATGTGCGTCACATGTGGACGACTGCTGGGGCACTCGTTGTTGGTATCGGAGCTGGGTGCTCGTTACGCGCACGACCAGCCTTAATAGACTTTAAGACATTCTAATGTAACTTGAAGCTAGCGAAAACTGCGAGACGGTTTTTACTTTGGCATTGCAGGCAACTTGGCAATGGATATTTACTACATTAATAATATAAATTACAAAGTAACTTTGTCTGCCTGTAAAGTTTAAACCAATGGACAGTTTTTTTTTATTTGAGAAAAGACGTATACCTTTTATCGCGAAATTTAACCTGCCCAAATTACCAAAACCTCCATACGAACGAAATCGCATAAAAAAGCTAGTCGTTTATTCACTACATCTTAGTAAAAAGCATTTAATGGAGCCAAGCCCCAACCCCAAAATTTAAGCTTGATCAAAACGTTATTGTACGTAAAATTGAGTCGGTCCAAGCAATAAAAATGATTTAGATTATGTTAGCTTAATTTTACAATAGATATGAACGATAATGTTAAAGTCAGAGCGCTTGCGTACGGAACCCTTAATTTTAGGGAAATTTCTCGCGTTAAATCATTTAAAAGACTATTAAATGAATATGTATGAAAGTAAAATTGTGTTATGTATTTACGGGTAAGCGAGGCGGGGGTTATGAACGTTGGAGGTGTATCTATATTCGTTTGTGTTTGTTAAACGGTATTTTCGCTGTTGGGATAGGTTAGGTTAATGCTTAGTAAAATATAGGTTTTTAATGTGACGTACTGATTAGGGGAAAGGTTTACAGGATGTTATACAAATATACTGTACTAGGACCAGCTGTATTTGCACCCTATGCCACTTAGCATAGGGTCAGTACTTCACATTAATATCCTATATTTTACTATAAGGTGGATGTTATATATGGTGATTAGCCTAGCCAGGAAAACAAAATGGGAGGGTATACCATTAGGTACCTCACGGTAGCGATTATATACTAATTATACTTCAAGGTGATGGTCTTCCTACTAAAACCCCCAAGGGGTCCTCCGATAATGGGGGCACCGAGAACTCGACATGTGGTGATACCCTAGACTAGTGGTGTACTAGTGGGACTAGTGGGGCGAGTTATTATGCAGGGCAAAAACTCGACCCACTAGTCTACACCAGTAACTAGGCTTGATATCATTTAATATTAATAAATCAAATAACATTTTAGGTATAATAACTGAAATATATTACAGACCTTTCGCATAATATCTCAAACAGAAATGCTATCTCGGGCACCAACACGGAAAATTTGCGACTCGACCCTGAATAAGAATGAACTTTTTGCACCTTGTTTTAACTTAATATTATTCCGTTTCTTCGTGCGGTGTCTGTTTTAAAATTTAAATATCACTTACGTATGTTAAGAGTTTATTAAGTAGTTATTAAATTACTTTGTCTGGTTTAAATCATTTTGAAATGGGTAAATTCAATAAAGGTTTGCATTGTTCCGCTTTGCCTGTTCCAAATTTGGCGGTAGAAATGTAATATATTTTTTTTATGTTAAAGAGAGAATTATGTAGTTTGTGTATGCGATGTTAGGCCCCTCGCCCACGGCGACTTTTTGCAGCGATGCAGTCGCGCGTTTCGTAAACGCGCAACAGCATCGCGACTGAATCGTGGTTTTGTGAGCGATAGCACACAGCTAGTGACCGCATCGCGACTGTATCGATGCAAACGCGCGACATCATCGCTACTGCATCGCTGCAAAAAGTCGCCGTGGGCGAGGGGCCTTAGGATTCAAAAATTACCTGTAGGTAGGAGTTCTATGAAAATGCGCTCGAAGCCGCGGGTTAAAGCTAGTTTATAACATAAGTATGCCTGTTTCTATGTATATCGAATTAAACGATATCACTCTGTATAAAATGTATTTTAAAATAAAATAAAATAACAGGTAAAAATAAATCTGATACTTATAAAAAAGGTAAGTGGGTTAAGGGTATTGTTAAGGCGATTCAACATGGCTAGTTTAGGTAAGACAGGTATGGGAAATTGTACTTGGCTTAGTTGTATCAGTTATTTTTGGCATTTTAAGAAAAATCGATTGTAAAGGCTTAGGTTATGGCATAGAAGTGAATAAAGATAGAAACGGCAATTGAATATTATGGAATAATATTTTCTATGACTACACCGAGTGGTTCAGTGATTATGGTAGTTGCTGCCAAATCGAGCACAGTGCACTAGTCCACACTTAGTGTTCTTGGTTCAATTTTCACCCAACAACTATTTGTGTGGGCACAGTGTGAGTCACAGATAGCTCTGACCGTACCTATGTGTGCTTTGTGTATGTGAATTAAGTGTTTGTAAAGTCCACTGCAAAACATGAATTTATTTCCATTATACGGACGTCACTTTAACTGCTTTAAATAAATCCTTTGTATATTATTTAATAGTTAAGTCGTTATGCATAGAAACATCATATTATTATGAAGTTTAACGACATGATCTTTTACTTTAACGATAAAATTTATATCACCGCACATAAGATGAAACTAATATAATAAATATAGCAAGGGGAATTAATATTGATGCTATTTCGTGCAAAAGTGTATAGGAATGAAAGTCGCAGAGACCATTTATAACGCTACTAGATTTACATAATGACTCTAAACATCTCTGTACATCTACACTGTCGCTCTAGTTAATGCGATACGTACCCTGAATCCGAATTACTTTGCACACGACTGTGCTGTTAATGCCCGTTTAATACGAGCAGCTTACCTACCGGGGACTACTGGGCCTATTTTAGTCCAGGGCGAAATGATTTAATGTGACGCATCCCCTCCGCTGCACCGGCGTTTCCGCGAGGGCTAAGGGCTATGTGGGACTAGTCGTCTCAAAAGCGGTGGTATGCTAGTCATACCACGAGGAGAGGACCCTACCCACTAAATCCCCCCGGTTACTGTTCTGTGCACCGTTCGTGAGAGGCCCATGGCGGGGACTACTGGGCCTACTGGGCCTACAGGGTAGCGTTACCAAAAAGCTGATAACATAACCGCGTTAAATGGCAATGCTTATGGAGAGACCCATGGTCAGTAAACGGGGCAATGCTATCAGAATATTGGTAACGCTGCCTTATACAGGGTGTCCCAAAAGATTACGTAGCTGGGAAGGGGGGTGATAGGGATGGTCACAAGGGTCACCAGAAAAATATAAAAAATTCCCTCTGGGTGTTTAAAAAAATAAATGGCATTTTTTAAAAGACTAAAAATTTTACACCTTGTCCTAACTGTACCTACAAATATGGCTGTATTTAAAAAAAATGCTGTTATGTAATCTTCAATAACAACAAGGTCATCAACATCAACATCAAAAATAACAAGCTGTAAAATTTTAAGTTTTTAAAAAAATGCCATTTTTTTTTAAATACCCAGAGCGGATTTTTTTTTTAAATTTTTAATGACCATTGTGTCTACCCCTGTCACCCCCTTTCCCAGCTACTTAACCTTTTGGGACACCCTGTATATTAGGCAAACAAAAAAACAATCAAATCTTTCCTCTTTTTAATATTAGCATAGATAATTAAACCTCATGCCGTGAGCAATTGACATAACTCTAAATATCGACAACTTTCTTCTCATCTGTTCAACATTAAAATACATCCATAACGTCCGTGTTATATTCCTACAAAATTAACTTTAGGCCTTATTAAAACATTTTTTAGAACCTGTTTGGTTTTTTTTGTGTGTCAGTGGCGTAACTAGAGCTTCCGGCCGGCCCTTTAAATCTTATACAAATACATAAAGCTGAACAGTTTGTAAGTTTGCGCTCATCTCAGGAACTACTGGTCCAAGAAAGGCTATAGGCTGTATTAAATTATGAAGTACCTACGGGAACGGGAGTTACGCGAGTGAGACCACGCACGAGAAGCTAGATCTAATTATAAAATATCTTGTATAGTTGTACAATAGAGCTTTAGGGCTAAATTATAATAAGATTTGAATCACAAAAAAAAATATTATTGTTATTTAACTATGACGTCAAATAAGACGGACAGACCGTATGATAAGATAATCCGGCTTAGATTTTAGTTGTCATTTTCATTTTTAATATAGATATACATCAGTAAAAGTGTTTGTAACAACAAGCAACATGAGTAATTTATTTAAATTAAATTAAATCATGACGATTTTTAATGAAGGCTTCATGCAATGTTACAATTTGAAATAAAATACGGAAAAATAGTCAAAACATTTTTTGAAAATTACATTTTAATAAGCGGTTGCTTAGTCGTTATGGGAGTTGCTTCTGAGCTTCTAGGTTTGCTTCTCAATCGGGATAATTATTTGTGGGAACCACGGAAAATATAATCATTCTCCGTGGGTGTACTCTGTGTTTGAAAATTCCCCCGCGAATCAAGAATTTCTTGCCCAAGTGCGAGAGTTGTCTTTCTAAACTAAGATAAAAACGTTTAACTAAATATTACAATTTTAAATTTAGTCAAACATACGTAATAGTGACAACATCCGTAGCGTAGCCGTATTTGGCTCGCCTTAAATCTCGGAGGTCATGGGTTCGATCTCCACTCCGGACAGGAAATCTTTGTGTAACTTCTAAGATTTCTTTTCGGGTCTGGTTGTTTAAGGGACTACCATCTGTGCCTCGGAAATTACGTTAAGCCATTGGTCCCGTTTATTATAACATTATCTACAATAATCGTATATCAAGGAACGGGCAGCAGCGTTTGCTTGTGTGGCACAACATAATACTGCGGTCACCAACCAAGCGTGATGAATATGGCAAATACCCTCCCTCGGGAGAAGGCCCATGTTCATCAGTAGTCGTTATACGGGCTGAAGATGATGATGACATATAGTTTAGTTACGCCACTGTTAGTTGAGGAAGTAAATATTTCTGACCTACCGCCGCAGTTTAGAATCTGTGATATGTTAGTTATATCCGTAGATGGTGTCAGTAATGTTTACCAATAGAAATTAAATAAATTTGAATATTTTAACAAATCTTTAGTTGGTTTCTAATGTTAATTTTCTGCAGGTGACAACGGAATAGAAGTTATTGCTTCCTCACCGCATGCTGAGAATAGAGAGATAGAAATATTTAGGTACATTTAGCTTAATGACTCATTAAAGATAGGTATTTAAAGTAAGCTATTACTTTATGCAACCACTCGTTTACGTCCACAGTTGAACATGGGCCTCCTCTTCACTTTACAAACCTTGACCTTTTTTTTTTCGGACGGACATATTATGTAGTTAGCCCTGAGGCTTTTGCTACTTCACCGGACATAAAGGCGAGCAGAGCTCCAGCCTAGGTAAATGGTTTAAACACTACAAACTAAGCAACCTGCGCAAGAGGGCGTCCCCTGTGGGACTTGGACCTCGGCTCAGGGCGGTCGCTGACGGGGAGATTGAGGGATTATGGCTTTTAGTTTCTTTAGGGGCTTTTAGTAGCTTTGTGCAACTGTCGCTCTACTTTACAGTTCGCGGGCCTCTCGGACTTCGGGTCTACGAGGGCATCGGAAGGTTATTAGCAAACTAAGGGTCGTAGGGACAAACCTTGACCAACGTCGTTGAGATATTTGAGAAATCTCGCCGAGGAATCTTGCTATAGTCAACGCTTGGCAGGCGGATTGGTGATTGAAGTAAGATAGTTATTAACCTTTAGCTCAGGGATTCCCACCTAAGTCAGAATGAAAAATAACACACTGTAGCAGCTGTTTTAATTTAGCGGACCATTATGAATAAGGGTAGCAAAGACCGGGTACGCTTGGCAATACAACCTATGATGATAAGTACCTGCACATTATTAAAATAAATAATAAAATGAACATTTGACTGTATTTTCAACTTAAAAACAGTTTAACGCAATTAGAAATCACTTATCAAATTATTCCTAACAATATCAATTGAGTCAGTTCAAAATAATAAATAACGTGGAAAAGTTAACGTACGAAGTAATACACTTTGTCAACTCACTTAAAAGCAACGTGATATAATTAGTATGTCGCTGTACGGGAACTATAGGTTGAACTCCTTAACCAAGGGCAAAGGAAAATATTAGAACATTTTCTGAAAATTAGAAAACGGGTCCTTTACCAAGTAAAATAAAAAATAAAATAGTTCAAATGGCGGTCTTATTGCTGCTGCGATCTCTTCCAGATAACTTCGGCATGAAGTCGTCAGAGAGCAATCTGAATATAATTATATAAAAAACTGGTCATGTGCGAGTCAGACTTGCGCACGAAGGGTTCCGTACCATTTTCAAGCGTCTACCTGTTCCCGTTATTGATATATGAGTTCTTTTTAACTCACTAACTATGATAATGCGACACACAGATAACTGGAGTAGACTCCCTTTCTCTGTATTTACAAGCTTCACGCTTAGTTTAGAGGAAGGAGTTCAAAAAGCTATGCTGAGGGTCTTATCTTATTGTAACTAATAAAAAGTGGTATACTAGTATATAATTAATATTTAAGTTTATATTAAAATGCTACACTGTAATTTTAACTTTAAGACCTTTTTGTATAATATTAAATAAAAAGAAATAAAAAAAAAAGTTTGTTATGGGAGCCCCTCTTAATTTTTTATATTTTTTGTTGTAGCGGCAATAGAAATGCTTCAATTTAACTGTCCAGCTAACGTGTTTCTTGACCTGATGACAGACAGCGAAGTCTTAGTAATAGGGTCCCGTTTTTACCCTTCGAATACGGAACCCTAAAAAGAAACCTTAATAACAATTTATTGTTGTTTATAACTGAAGAGGTTTGTCACCTGTTCCTTGAATCCATGTTAAATCAGCGTTCGTTGGTTGTTAAGTAAATTTATAAAAGGTTTCTGTGAAAATGTCAACATTAGGGGTTCACGCAAGTTCAAGGTGCTCGGTCACATAAAAAAACAAATGTATTTCATTTTCCTTCACAATTATATTAGATTTGTTAGGTTAATTAAAGGTTAATTAACCTGGTTTAAACATTTTCAGGAGAATTTAAACTTACTTTGGCATTTTTTTACGGTTCCGTGCCCAAAGGGTCTGTCTGTATGTCTGTCACCAGGCTGTATCTCTAGAACCGTGATAGCTAGTCAAAAGATATTTTCACAGATGATGTTTTTTTATTGCAACTATAACAACAAATACTAAAAGTAAAATTTAATAAATATTTAAGGGGGGCTTCCATAAATCAATAAAGTTTTTTTTATTTTTTTTATTACGGCAACCGGTAGGCACTTGAATGTGGTACGGATCCCTTCGTGCGCGAGTCCGACTCGCACTTGGCCCGTTTTTATAATTTTGCCTGAACTTAAAAGATATTTGTGTTGTTCTATTAATATGATACAATACTGCAATGAAATGATTTTATTCAGCACTTAGGGATTTATATACCTACACTTATACGTGTCAGAATGACAATGTTACTTTATTATTGTTATTCTATAAATATGGTAGCATTCGGGCGTAGCGGTGTAAGCCTTGCTTTCATTCTTGAAAGGCGTGGGTTTGATCCCACGCCGTGATTTATTTCCGGATCTGGTTGTTTAATAGACAACCCTATGTAACTCCGAAAGTCCGTTAAGCCGTTGGTCCCGATTGTTACAACATCATATATACCAATCGTATCGGACAGCAGCGTTCTCTATGTAACGACTCGGGAGGTTGCCCATGTTTAGCAGTAAAAGTTGTACGGGCTGATGATGATGCTGATAAATACTGCAATGTTGTAAGTCTCGCTTTAAGTCTCGGAGGTCGTGGGTTCTATCCCCACGCCGGACAAGCAATCTTCGTTTGTTAAGACACAAAACGACAGTCACCAAACCGCATGCTAAACGCGGTGACTATGACAAAACCCTCCCTCGGGTAGTGGCCCATGTTCAGCAGTTATACGGGCTGATGTTTAGGGCTACGCTACATTATATGCTCTGGCGTGCCACTAGTTTCTTGTTATAGTGATGGATGATTCCATTCCTAAGGCCAGTAAATGTATACAGGGTGTCCCAAAAGGTTAAGTAGCTGGGAAAGGGGGTGACAGGGGTGGACACAATGGTCACTAGAAAAATAAAAAAAAAATCCGCTCTGGGTATTTAAAAAAAAAATTGCATTTTTTTAAAAACTTAAAATTTTACACCTTGTTATTTTTGATGTTGATGTTGATGACCTTGTTGTTATTAAAGATTACATAACAGCATTTTTTTTAAATACAGCCATATTTGTAGGTACAGTTAGCACAAGGTGTAAAATTTTTAGTCTTTTAAAAAATGCCATTTATTTTTTTAATCACCCAGAGGGAATTTTTGATATTTTTCTGGTGACCCTTGTGACCATCCCTATCACCCCCCTTCCCAGCTACGTAATCTTTTGGGACACCCTGTATAGACAGACTTTTATGTGTAAATACATTTGTCTTTTAGTTTACAGCGCAGGTAGACTCATATTTACATAGTAGCAGAGCCTTTCCTCACAAAACCTATTCCCAAAATAGAGTGAAATGCTTTAGGCAGCGAACCCACTTAGCGAAACACTTAAGAACAATACGGTCTAATTTATACCTACAACGGTTTCTTTAACAGATCCCGCTTTTACTTAAGACAAAGTTTATGCGAACACACGTAAGATAAATAAACAAAATTCTACCCATTCATTGTGAAGCATTCAATACCTAAATCTGCCCACTTTAACTTAGAATTGATGCTTACAGTAAGAGAGACAGGCCAATGAGAATCCATCAGCAGTTTGTATGCTTGGACGCGCAAATCTCAGGAACTGCAGGTCCGATAACCTCCATAGCGTAGCGGTATTTGGCTCGCTTTAAATCTCGGAGGTCGTGAATTCGAACCCCACGCCGGACAGGAAATCTTTGTGTAAATTCTAAGATTTTTTTCCTGGTCTGCGTGGTTGAGGGACTACCCTCGTTATAACATCATCTATAATAATCGTATATCAAGGAACGGGCAGCAGTGTTTCCTTGTGGGGTACAACATATAACTGCGATCAACAACCCGCCTGCCAAGCGTGGTGACTATAGCAAATACCCTTCCTCGGGAGGAGGCCCATGTTCAGCAGTGGACGTTATACGGGCTGATGATGATGATGACAGGTCCGATATGAATTTTTTTTTCAGTTTTAGATAGTCCATTTATCGTACAAGGCTAAAGGGTAAATTTAATTATGAAGTTTCTTCGAGAACAGGAGCTACGTGGCTGAAACCGTGCGCGGGAATCTAGTAACAAATATGATTGTAATACTAGCTTTTTGCGCGCGGTTTCATCCGCGTAACTCCCGTTCCCGTGGGAACTTTATAATTAAATATAGTATTTGTTATCCCTGGGTAATGTAGCATTCTAATGGTGAAATAATTTTTGAAATCGGCTTATAGTTCCGGAGCCTATTCAATGCAAACAAACAAACAATTAATTTTTTCGTCTTTATATTATTACGATTTTCACCTGCGTTTGTTGCTCTATTCCGGTGTCTTGTATCGTGATGATGTAATAGCATAGGTATATTTCGCCCTTCCGACCCTTAGTTTGCTAAGAACCTTCCGATGCCCTCGGAGACCCGAAGTCCGAGAGGCCCGCGAACTGTAAACTAGAGCGACAGTTGCACAAAACTCCCCTAAAGAAACTAAAATCCATAATCCCTCAATCTCCCCGTCAGCGACCGCCCTGAGCCGAGGTCTAAGTCCCACAGGAAACCCCCTTTTGCGCAGGTTGCTTAGTTTGTATTGTTTAAACCATTTATCTAGGCTGGAGCTCTGCTCGCCTTTATGCCCGGTGAAGTAACAAAAGCCTCAGGATTAATAACAAATGTGCGTCCGAAAAAAACATAGGTATATCTAAAGCTCAGAAGCATAAGGCAGGGTGTGCCATTAAAAGTCAGAAACATTCGTCGTAAGTGCCTTAATCGTAAACTGGCACTTAAGACCTAATGCTTCTGAAGATAATAGTACAACCTCTATAAGTCCCTGTTCAACTCCATTGGTTTGCGTAGAGGTTTTTTTTTTACCCCCCCAACACCTTTTTGTGCCGTTTAATTTAATTAAAACCTAGAATATCACGACGCAAACTAACATGTTATCGAACTTTAGCTGCTTCTTGAAGAAAAACCTAAGTTTAGCCGGCTAATATTAAGTTTATGTTCACACCTACCTTTAGCCGTAACATATACATAGAAAGAGCAAGGCTTCTTTGGATCATAACAATCGATATGGCAAGCGTTTCAACTCAAAATAAATTACTTCAAGAATTGAAACCAAATTCTCGGTTTCATATGTTTCCTAAATTCCCTTTATTTAGAAATACCAGGAGTAAGAGGTTTATTTTTACTTGCAAATAGTTCGTTGACATCGATCAGCTGATTGAGTGCTAGTGATGTATATATTTCAATTTGAAAAGTTTGGTTTCTGGTATCTATGAATTTAAAAAAAACATTACTTCCGGACTTGTAGAGATAGGATTAAATAACCCTTGCCATATCGTTTTTTATCATCCAAAAAAGCCTTGCTCTTCCTATGTATAAACCCTTACCGTTACACCTTGTATATAGATGATACCATCCATGCTTATTTGTATTTTCCTTCCATGCTGTTCATATTTTAAACGCATAATTTTTAAGGCATGACACTGAAAGAGTTTGTAATGAATATGTACATATTTTGTTGTAATATGCCTTTATAAAATTTACTATTTTCTTTTTTAAACTAAAATGAACAACTCAATATATAAGCTTACAATATTCTAGCACTAGCTTCCATAGTAAATAGATTTCTCAAAATATAATCCTCATACGGGATTTGAAATTGCACCGTGCATCATCCATTTATACGTTAGGCTATGGACTTACTACGATAGCAGGCTAAGGTTTAGCATTATCGTGTACAATTTCTATTAAATGAATTCTATAGTTGCTCAAAAAGTATACACTCTTATTATTACAACTTATCAAATAAAATGGAACAAAAGCTGCTGGAAGAAATTTCATTAGAAATAAGCAGTACCTTTGTCCTCATCATCATCATCATCATCAACAGCCCGTTTACGTCCACTGCTGAACATGGGCCTCCTTTTAACAGACCTTGGCAAGCCAGGATCGAAGAGGGATATTGCCATAATCACCACGCTTGGCAGACGGATTGGTGATCGCAGTAATATGTCAACCTTGAGCTAATAGATGCTGCTGCCCATCTATCAGCCATATGTCCCTTAGTCGCCTTTTACGACACCCATGGGAGGACATGGGGTGGTCTATTCTAAGCCGGAAACCACACGGCGCCTTTGTCCTACCTTGCTTTTATTTTAATATTTTTATTTTTAATGTTATGTGTGTACATAAATTTAGATAATAAATAAATAAACGCTTCACCAAATCTTCATTTATATTAACTATTATCCAATTCTTTCTAAAAAATAATAATCTTCCTTCACGATTTCGGTGACGACAGCCAAGCGCTAAGGAGATTGGCCATTTGCGCAGGACATATTGTACAGTACAAGGTGGCACAAGTGTATTATGTTGCAGTCAAACTCTTAACCAGTCAAAAGTACCTTTAACTAGCAAAATCAGTCAAAACGAACCTTACCTAAAACTACTTTTGACAGATACGCAAGAACAGATGCATTCTCATTTCCTTTACTACAAGTGTGAAAACAAACACAGATGCTCTTTGTTCCTTTTCTCTCAAAATTCATTAGGACGATTTTATCGTCACAACTGGTGAGCGATCAGGTGCAGAACCGACAGCTTTCCGAACCGAACTGAACTGAACGTGCCCTTCGAGGCAAACGTATCTGGTTGCATAAGACTGGAACAAGAGCTCTGCTCGCCTTTATAACCGGTGAAGTAGCAACAGCCTCGTGGATAACTTAATTATGTACGTCCGAAAAAGAAAATTACCAAAGTTTCTGGGTGAAACGCCACTAAACTCTAGTAATGCATTTATTGCTCAAGACAGCACTCGAAACCGGACCACGCTTGTTACGCTCAAATATCCTGAACAAAAATAATATGGGTCATAGTCCAAATATATTTTTTGTCTTTTTTATATTTATTCTTGCAAAACTTTCGTGTTTCCAACACAATGAAAACGATTTTCGTACGTGCGCCCTATAAACATTCATTTAACATGTACATACATAATTGATATGTAATTATTCTATGCGATGTTATTTTATCGCTAAAGAAACACTACTGGAAGTCTTCGTGTTTGTGGAGTCTATTATGTATGAATAATTAATTAATGTTGGTGAAATAAATACCTGAGAGCTGGTTTGAGGTTGTGTACTCGGAATGGGGTTTCGAGTGTTTCAATTTTGAGACTCATTCTTAGCCTTAACCGTGGTTAGCAGATTTTTTCGTGGATATTTCTAGTGTAATATAGTATGCCGTGTGGTTTCCGGCTTAGAATGAACCACCCCATGTCCTCCCATGGGTGTCGTAAAAGGCGACTAAGGGACATATGGCTGATGGACGGGCAGCAGCATCTATTAGCTCAAGGTTTACATCTTACTGCGATCACCAATCCGTCTGCCAAGCGTGGTGATTATGGCAATATCCCTCAACGATCCTGGTTTGCCAAGGTCTGTTAAAAGGAGGCCCATGTTCAGCAGTGGACGTAAACGTGCTGTTGATGATGATGATGATGATAGTATGCTTTAGCTATTATTTTTTTTTTGTGATTCTGTAAATGCATTGCTGTGACCAATTGTTTCTAAAAATCAATTTTAGTAAGCCAGACGAAGGAAATAACTACACAAGATTTTTTGTAGAACACTTAGATTTCTCCCAAATTTGATCTCTTAATCTGTATCTTATTTCATCTGCTAATATTTTTATGCATAAAAGAGAACGATGTCCCAGTTAGTTCGCCTTCCAATACTGCCGTGGCATAACTAAAATGCCGTTATCCGACATCTGGTCGATTTTTAACTTTTAATGCTATTATAACGAGAAAAGAAAAATCTACCGATCTGTATTTCCGAATTTTCAATACCTTGAATAGTTTTGGAAATAATCATTTTAAGAAAGCCGTTACGTACATATTTTCCTCTTGTGAAATAAGCAAAAATGCCTTTAAGTAACTTTGTGAGTCTATACAGCCGCTATAGTTCATTTACTCATATTTTTATTACAAGTTTTTCATATGTCTGCTTCTCTTGGTTGCCGTTAACAGTCTTTTGTACACTATAAAGCGGTAAAGGTACTTTAACTGTTTTATTGTTAATCTTTTTTTATTATAGAAGTTTACTTTTGTTAAGCTATAACGCCGTTAATTGAAAATGCTAGACTTTCATGTGATTAAGGATGTTTAGCGGCATTATAGGTTAATATTTGACATACTTGTATTTTGACTTTACGTATGTTATAAGCCAGTGGCGGCATTTCCAAAACTAAACAAAAATTAATTGTCCGTCATTATTAGACTAAAATGACGTTATCTCACACTAATACACAATAAAGCCGTTAACTGATCTCGCGCGGGTCGGGGGGCAGCGGCTATGTAACGATCCAGTTCCGAGATCATAGGGGTCGGGGGGTGTACTACGCCAAATCGAATGCCAAATAATCGAATATCAATTGATCGACCACTATAAATCGAACAACTAAATACTCGAACGTTCATAACATCGAATGGTTATTAAATCGAACATTCAATACATCGCACACTCAATACGTCGAGTATTCAGAATATCGAATGTTTGTTTGATCGAGTGATCAAAATATCGAATGTTTGTTTGATCGATTGCATTGAAAAGGCAAACGCAAGATTGGGAAGACCTTCTTCACAAAAAAGAGGCAAAAGAGATGTTAATGCAATTAAAATTTAGTTTTTTTTGTATTCTTAAAAAATATTTGTATTGATCTTTGGATAGAATGAATATGCGATGCGTTGAACGCTCGATTAAACAAACATTCGATATTTTGATCACTCGATCAAACAAACATTCGATATTTTGATCACTCGATGTAATGAGTGTGCGATGTATTGAATGTTCGATTTAATAACCATTTGATGTTATGAACGTTCGAGTATTTAGTCGTTCGATTTATAGTGTTCGATCAATTGATATTCGATTATTTGGCATTCGATTCGGCGTAGTACACCCGGGGTCGGGGGTGAAACTAGAGCATCGCACAGCAGGCACTTTTTGGGTGAGGACTCGAGGACTCCAATCAAGAGCTTTTGCGTGAAAGAGTAACAAACATACATACATCCACACATACAAACTTTCGCATTTATAGTATTTGTAGGATACATCTATGTCATAATCTATATATCTATTTACATAATATGTCCAAAATCCAATAAGTCCAAACGAGACGAAGTTTTAACGATTTTGATGAATTTTGAACGTAGTTCGTTATATTTCAAAATAAGCTATATTAAACCTTAAAATCTACGAAATAACGTCTTTTGCATCTGCAAACAAATATATTGGTCTACTTTTTTTCACTTATCATGGACATACTGACGTTTGATATTTATCAACTCATATATAAAAGCGAAAGGTAATTCATTCACTCATCTCGAAATCACAGAAACTACAAAGGCCTAGGAGTCTCAAATGTTGTGGGTTCATTTAGGACATAGGTGCTAACTGAGACGGGATATTGCTAAATTCAACCCCTAAGGAAGTAAGAAGGGGTGTCCGTGTCAATGTTTCGTATGATTCAAATTCAAAATTAATTTATTCCGTAAAAATGGTTATATTTGTTTGGAATCGTCATATTTTTCCCTTACCGTGCAGTGCGTGATGTGACGACTAATGAGAAACACTGCCAATGAGATTGGAGCGATTTAATTCCAAGCATTTTTGTCACAAAGATAATCAGATTTTTTTCTGAGAATTCAGAAAATTTTGAAATTTGCCTTTAATAGATTTTAAAGATAATCAGATTTTTTTCTGAGAATTCAGAAAATTTTGAAATTTGCCTTTAATAGACATTTTAAACTTATTTATAGACAAATTCACTTATACTTTTGGGAAGTTTGTTATAGAACCGTATACATTGCCCCATAAAAGAGTTACTTATTTTACGGAGACGGCTAGCATGAACCTCAAGATTACCTTACTAGTACATAGACTTATGTGTGTCGCTTTTTTTTACAAAATGAGTCAATATTTTTATCTACATATAACACATTATCATGTATTATTATATAAATTTCTCAAACTTTGCTTGGCGACCCAGTTTGTAAATAGCCCTTACGACTCTTTTTTTCAATATAATAATGCTATTGATATCCGCGCAGTTACCCCAAAGAAGAATCCCGTACGAAATTATGCTGTGAAAGTAACTGAAATAAACGATTCTAGCCGTATCAACATCAAATACCCGTAAGCCGTCTAATTGTTTTTACTGCATTTACTGCAGAACTTAATTTTGATGACATTTTCTCAATGTATGGTCCCCATTGTAATTTGGAATTAATGGTGATACCTAAGAACACAGAGTTTCCACAGGGTCCAAGCCATTTACATTAGTGGAAACCTGTCTAACATTGGGTGTTGAAAACTTGATTACTTTAGTTTTCTTATCATTTAAACAGAGATTATTAACATGAAACCAATGAACAACTTTAGAGAGTGCATTGTTAAGTTTGTTATAATCATGTAGTTGTCTATTAAATGTCTTTCTTATCGTTACAGTTTCACCAAACACTACTTGTAAATTATTGTATTTGAATTAAAGACTGAACCGAAATGTATCGAATCTAAAAGAAAAGGTGACAAACTTAAAAAAATCCGGTACAAGTTCTGATTATAGGAATAATAATATAGACTGATGTAAATTTATTGAGACTGATTAACTATTTTAACTAAATACCTAATAATTTAAATTTTAAACATCGTCACATTATTTTAAGTTATTTGGTAAAGTGACTGTGTTAAGATTTGAATACCATATTTTTAAGAATACGTAAGTATTATCAAGAATAAAAAGTTAAAACTAAAATTTAAATAAGGCAGTTTTTTTTTTGTTTTTGGTATAGGATGATTGTTTTTTATTGATAATATAAATTTACAGTTTTATGTTCAAGGAGAAGAGTCCACTTAGATCTTGATTGTTTATAAAGTATCTCAGGTTTCATTAAGTATTCTGTATGTAAATTTCATTTGATTGAAAATGTATTTTATATTATATATTTTGAAAGTACAAGTTGTACCTAATTAATATGGATAAATAAATGATGTGATATTTGTATTTGTGAAAACTAAAAGTTCCTAATAAATCTAGTTTTAAGTGAAATTTTGTCAAAGTTAAAACTTTGAGCAAAAATATACCCTATTTTAAAAGCTTTAAAAAATATATTGACTAAGTGATTGATAAAATAATGACCTTTATTAAAAAAATGTCTCTATTTATAGTAACTTCATGTTATTAAATATTATTGGTTCACTATTTTTTTATACCTTCTGTTGCGCTTTAATGCCGTTAAACTATAAGGTTTTTACTTTAACCACGATTAAGCTTAACAATGATTCAAGTTTTTCCCTTAAATTTAAATACATTAATAGGTTACCAGACTTAAAAGCAGTAAAGTACCGTTAATCACACTAAAGTCTAACATGAGTCAGTTCAATATTACATATTATTAAGCTAAATAGACGTTATGTGCTTATGCGACGTTTTAGTTATTCACCAAAGAGATTTTTTTTAGCATTTTAACAGACAATAGTTTGCTATGAAATAGATACACTAAAATGCCGTTGCGCTATGCGTAACGGCATTTTAGTCGATGACCGATAAGATTTTGGAAACACCGATGATAAACTAAAATGCAAAAAGCGTTTTTTCATGAAATTAAATAATATTTACGATATGACAGGGGAGTCATTCGAAAGTATTAAACTTGACCTATTTTTTGGTACCACCAATTCTCAAATAAGTGTTGTCATTGAAAAGTTACATCTATTTTAATTATTTCCGCGGTTTTTGCTCGTTATTCAAAAATACGGTTTTGGTAGATAACGGCATTATAGATATATGACGGCAGAATAGGCGTGACGGCAGTATCAAAAAATTAAAGATTTAATGTTTTTAGGGGAAAGTACATATAAAAAGAAATTATTACACTTATTTATTTTTATATATAACCTTGAGATTAATAAAATAAAAGATTAAAATACCGCAATCGGCCATTTTGACTGAAACACCAATCACGGCGCATGAAGTCACGATATTGTAACCATCAAAGAGAATTTAACCACTACGTTAGGTTTGGCGGACTCAATGACATTTTTTACAATAGCGTGACGTCATAGCCGACGCCATGACACTTGAGGCCTTTTTTCGCGCGCTATTTAAAATTTAATAGAAATATGGCTTAAACTTCGTTAAATTTAAATTTATTACCGAAATATTGTGTTTTTCGTACTAAGAAAATGACTACCCACGTTGCGCAAGAGGATTTCAAAATCTTGCCTCATGTCTATTGTAACCTGCTGTATTATTGTAGTTTGGTGCAGTGTACTCTACTCTACTCTAACCATGCAACAAACCTAATTACATGTTGAACGCTTATTTTACCAAGTCTTGCACTCGATGATTATGATATATTTTCTTAATGACATCACTTTAAATAATAACACTGGAGCCAAAATAAATCTATACTAATATTATAAAGCTGCAGTGTATGTTTGTTTGTTTGAACGCGCTAATCTCAGGAACCACTGGTCCGATTTCAAAAATTCTTACAGTGTTGGATAGTCCATTTATCGAGGAAGGTTATAGACTATATTTTATTTACAAAAAATTTAGGTGTCCGTAAGAAAATTGCTATTTTGTAATCCAAGGTGTAAAAACGAAAACCTATTTATGCGTGCGCTGCAAAAACTATTGACAATAGAACAAAATAATGTATTGCGGGTTTGTAGGTCTTATTAAGATCTACAAAAAAGTCCACGTGAGCATATATCTAACTATCATAGTTTAGTCACAATAACCGCTTTTATGTTCATATATTAAATATTAAATCGTCTGAAGAAAGAAACTACGTTAAATGTATATCGTAATATTAATCCTTATCCAAATAAAGCCACATGTTATCAAGGGTATTTATGTAGAAGTAAAATACTTTTTGTTTTATTCCAATCGGACATTTCGTCGAGATATTATCACGAGCACAGATTACTGAATAGTTACTTCACGAGTATAAAAACGCAAGGAATTGGTACCTAATAATGAGTTATTTGCCATAATAGATAAATCTGAAGAGTTTGTTTGCTTGAACGCGCTAATCTCAGCAACTACTGGTCCGATTTGAAAAATCCATTTATCGGGGAAGGTTATAAGCTATATTTTATTATAAAGTTTCTACGGGAACGGGAGTTACGCGGGTGAAACCGCGCGCGGAAAGCTAGTGTATTATATGTTATAAATGTGTTATATATAACCTATAAAAGCTATATCGTTCTGTCAACATTGTAGTATCATCCATATTTGATTTAAACATAAACTCACTCGTTGGCAACAGTGATCAAACAAAGCATACATTTTCCCTTTTATCACGCTTTGACTCTCCGAGTTTCCGCAACTTTTTAATTTTTCAGCGCTGTAGTGTCAAACACAGATGCTCCAAGCCCGTGGAATGGATAAAATAAAGATACATTTAAGTTTGAAATAAACGATATTAACTTACGAAGAAGCGGATTACTGGGTACGAAATAAGAAAAGTTTGAAAACAGATTTGCTATAATATGTAGGAAAATTTCGTAATTTAAAGCCAAGCAACTTAATATTTATCTACCAACCTGTTTTTATGATGAAATAAAAATTTATTATAAATATCATAAATTAGAAGTCACTAACATCTCGCAGAATAAATACTTATAAGATAATTAACAAAAGAAGGAAAGATATTGTTTGCACAAAGATATGCACTAAACATGCTTTTACTTCAAAATTTTACCTATATATACGTCCCTTGCTTTATAATAGGATTAATGGAATAGCAAATATATTCCCCCTTCCGAATAACAGCTTTAATGAAAAAATAACAGATATCCTTCAGAATATGTCTTACGATGAAACAGAAAAATTATGAACAATCTTGTTATTTTCAAATTTAAATAAGCTACGCTATTACCGTAGTTATATAAAACAATGAAGCCACTATATGTAAAATAAAAATGATTATTTATTATTGTTTAATTTTATTCGTATTTTTTTTAATTTAAAAATTATCATTTAAGTTATTTTTAAGGTCTACTAGTCTGAAACACAGGCATACCTAGTTCATGGTTATGGGTTGACCCGTCAGTCAGACAGACATTCAAAACATCCAATATTATTAAATGACCTTTGTATAAAAATTGTCTTTTTATACAAATTTCAAAGGACTGACTGTGCAGTGATTTTTGTATTTTGTAATAAAAGAATATAAGTGATCTCCATACGTAGATATGAAAGCAATCAATATTGCCTGAAACGAATGATTGCTCTGGGATCCTAAATAAGTAGATATTCATATGGATTGAGGTAACCAAATAGAAACCTCTGTTATAATAATTTACATATCTTAATATGCTAGAGTATTATTAAATATATGGTTTCTTCAGTAAAATATATAAAATGGTCTATGACTTATTTTAGTGACCGATACTCTAGCATGTCAGAATCAGAATTAACACATTCTTCAATGAGCATTAACCCTGCCTCACCCTAAGGTCAACTAGCAGATATTGCCTATGGGATTAAGTCAAACTTAGCTTATTTTATAGAATACTAAAGATTAAATAAATATATAGAGGCAGATTGAAATTTATTGTGAGGAAACCGGAGATTACGCCTAACACAGTGGCGATAGTCACAAGACACAATATAACCACTAAAGAAGTTGTCCAGATCTTACCAAAATCGTCACAAAAACCCAAAAAATTATACAAACTGTACGAATGTTTCCAAGTCAACCCTAAGATAAATGGTGTAATCTTTTTTATCGCAACGAAAGTCTCAACGATAACAAAGAAAAAACAAAAGATTTTAAAGGACTATAACTCACTGGCTCCGCCCTACAACCCTTTTCGGGTTGGCAGTAGAAAGCTGCAGTATAGATGCGATATTTCCATTGTGTTTACATCGGTTCCAGCTAAATTAGGGTAAGGAATGGAACGGTATTCAATGTTGGAAAATAAAATAACGTTACGTTTGTACTGTTTTGGGAAAAAGCTACATTTTGTTGATTTGGCTTGATAATAAGAGCCGGGTCTGCTAATTGGAGCCTAAGGCGACAATTATACAGAGATGACGTAAGGCAAAAAAGCTGCAGATGCGCGAGATGGATAAGGCACAGATGCATGCACCACGCTTAAGCCACACCGCTTGTGTGTAATTCACGTCCATTTGTTCTGAAATCAAACCAACAATAGTCTGCACCACGTCTACGCCTTACATCATTTCTGTTTAATTTACGCCTAATTTAGCTATGAATGATAAAAACTCTTTGAATTCATATACGATACAAGGTAGGTACAGAATCGCGCACGTCTTATAACTATGGGTTCAGCTTAAGGTACTTATACGAATTATGTTACAATATAATTCAAAATTATACATCATCATAACAAAATCAGATGATTTTGTTTTTATTAATCTGTGTTTTTATTAAAAAAGTGAGGCTTTATTTTTAAAACCACGGAATATTTAAAATTGGAGACCGAAGAGCTAGCTAGCTTTTATTAAAACATCGCACTCAGTCTAAAGGTTCAAATGAAGAAATAAAAAGTATTATTCCATTAACGTAATAAAAGACCTCAGTAACCTATATTTTTTTATCTAGAAGTAACAATAAAAATACACACCGAAACAGTTACACAGAAATACAAAACAAATGTATTTTTAAAACGTTTTCTATACTGAGTTTCGGCTTGTAAGATCCTACTAATATTATAAACGCGAAAGTTTGTAAGTATGGCTGAATGGATAGATATTTATTACTCTTTCACGTAAAAACGACTGAACAGAATTTGCTGAAATGCACCGGGATAGGTTATACGCTGGATTAATATATAGGCTACAAAATATCACGCTCCGACCCACTGGAGCAGAGTAACGCGGGTGATACCGCGGGGCGCAGCTAGTAAATACATACAATTATGCGTAGATTGGCTTACAAATAGATAAACCTGGATTACATTATCGACTCGTTAACAGCCACTACTGAACATGTGCTTCCTCTTTACTGACTGCCTTTGTTGACGGATATTGCCATAATCACCACGTTTGATGCAGCTGCTCTTCATCAACTGTATGTATACAGGGTGTTAGTGTAAACACCGTTATCCTTGAAACCTGTGGTTTGGTTTCACTTACAGAACGCAAATTCGAGGAAAAAAAAGAAAAACGATATTTTTTTCAAAATTAAAAAAAAAACTGTCCAACACCGTCCGTAAATTTATGGAAACTATGCGCCCGAGTTACGTTATCACTGCAAAGGGAGCTGACCTACTGCACTGGCAGTCCGTTTTAACTACCTACATAAGTTTTAACTACTAAATGTAGTTACATTTCAATAAAAACACAATATTACATATAACCTGTGATGTAACTTTCCCTTTATACTTTTCCTGGCTTAGGACAGGCAAAAACCTTCCCTGAGTTGCGTGATTAGTCCAAATGTAAGTTAGATTTAACAACAAAGAAAATAAAAAAAACAAACAACTGGTTAGGTATTTTAGGCGTATTCAAAAGTTAATCATATTTTTGCCGGCACGGTGAACTGACCTGAACTGGTGTAGGTACATAACCTTTGAGTAGCCGCCACCAACGTTTCTCGGTTTAGCACAGGTTGTCCAGGGAATAACTCTGCGTACATTATTCGAGCCTCGTTCAGTTGATCACCAGCCGCGGCGTAAACCCGAATCATATCGGTCCACTGTACGTTTGTGTACGACATAATCATTACATACTACTGAGCATGCGAGCGGCGCGGGCGCTGCGCTGCGCTGCATGCAAACGTTCGCTAGCGAAACTACCGATAGACTGAGGCCGTCTGAGTGGTGTGGACGGTGTTGAAGGGGTCGGCGGGCGCGGCTTGCTGTCTATTTGATAAAGCGCTCTGTCGCGCGCTCCGTCCTCTTTGCCCATGCGTATAGGGTTTTTTTTTTTTTTATTGAATTTGTGTTCTATTAGTTAAAACAAATAACTGGTTTCAAGGATAACGGTGTTTATACTAAAACCCTGTATAAGTCACCTATTATGATACCTATAATAATAATGATTTATTTCTCACCACAATATAGTAACATTACATTTAAAAGTACATGTGAGCCTCAATATTATATTGTGGGAGACTGGTGCCTAAGCTAGGCTCGAGGCCTGTGTTTCAGGACACCAGGTCTCCACCCCTTAGTTAGTTACATTTCAAAATATGCAAATTTGGTCATTACTACTATATCGTACCTTTTTTATACAATGAGGTAAATCGTTTTTATGACATGTTGTTTCTGTTAGCATTTACAAGTTACACGAGACAGGTTTACATAGTTAAAAAGAATACATCGAATAATATTAAACATTAATCAATAGAAGTTAGTTGGTTTATGAGTGTGTATTTGCGTGGATGTGTGCGAATGTGTGTGTGTGTGTGTTTGTGTGTGTACATGTGGATGTGTGCGTGTGTGTGTGTGTTTATCACATGAAGAGTGACCATTTGCCTGCACCTTAAACTGGTATGGAAAGCACAGCTTCAGTCTCATCATAGTTTAGACCTTTTAACCAATTAGTAAGAGTTTTCTTGCAGCCTATGAAGGAACCATGTCTTCCTAGGGAAGACATGGTGTAGTCTATTCTTAGAATAAAAAACACTAGGCTTGAAATTGCTATAAGATATCACACACTATAATACTAACGCGAGTGAAACCGTGTAGCATTGCTAGTAACAAAAAACAATAATCATCAATGAAAAAGGCGAGCAGAGCTCCAGCCTTAATAAATGGTTTAAGAACTACAAACTAAGCAACCTGGGCAAGAGAGCACCCCCTGTGGAGATTGGACCTCATCTCAGGGCGCTGGCGATAAGATTGAGGGATTACGACTTTTAGTATTTTAGGCGGGTTTTGTGCAACTGTCGCTCTATTTTACAGTTCGCGGGCCTCACGGACTTCGGGTCTACAAGGGCATCGGATGGTAAATTTAAAAAAGTAAACGAAAACAATTGTGACGAAATTCTGAATTTACTTAGACTAAACCTTAGATATCAATACAAGCTACTTTGAATAGCATAATAAATATAAGCCTCGTGAACAAAGTCTGGGAATAAATCTAGTAATTTATTGTCTTTTAATATCGTTAGTTTGTAACTACTTCTACTCGACAAAGCTACAAAACAATGCGACGGAAAACTACGAGTAACTCCCCGATCCATTTTGCCTTTGTTTACTAGCTTTGCAAAAATAAGGCACAAGATAAAATAGCTATGGCATAAATCATACTGTTCCAATTACACCCCACTCACTCACCAAGTATGGAGGGTGATAGTAACGGTATACTGAAAAATCACACCTTTATGTATGTATATAACTAGCGACCGCCTTCGCACGGGTGCAATCACCATCAGCCCGTATAACGTCCACTGCTGAGCATGGATCTCTTTCCGAGGGAGCGTATTTGCCATAGTCACCACGCTTGGCAGGCGGGTTGGTTTTTTTTTGTTTTTTTTTTTATTAAATATAGGCTTACGTTTGACCATAATCTCGTTTGATGGAAGGCGAAGATAAGGCCTAAGATGATACACGCGTGCCTAGAAAGTGTCTGTTCACTTAAGCTTTAAAGATGTCCAGATTATAGCGTTCCGGAAAAACTGACACCGGCAGAGAATTCCACTCCTTAGCCGTACTCATAATGAAAGAAGAAGCAAATCGCTTCGTGCGTATTGAAGAAATGTCTACAACATAAGGGTGAAACCGCTCGCCGCGCCTGGTCGTCCGGTGATGGAAGGGTGCAGGGGGTATCAGGTTATGTAGAAACTCCGCACACTGCCCGAAATGTAACCGATAAAAAACCGGTGACTAACGTTGCGACCCGTTCCTTGATATACGATAGATGATGTTATTCAAACGGGACTAACGCCTAAACGTGCTTTCCGAGGCACGGAGGGTAGTCACTCAACTAACCGGACCCGGAAAGAAATCTTTATAATTTACACTATGATATCTAACCCACGACCTCCACAATTTAAAGCGAGCCAAATACCACTGGCTTGAAATGCACGTTAAGCCGTTGGTCCCGATTGTTTTTACATCATCTATAATAATCGTATATCAAGGAACGGGCTGCAATGTTTACTTGTGTGGTACAACATAATACTGCGGTCACCAACCCGCCCGCCAAGCGTGGTGACTATGGCAAATACCCTCCCCCGGGTAAGGCCCATGTGTAGCAGTGGACGTTATACGGGCTTATGATGATGATATAATTATATGTGCGCAATAAAGAATTAATATTATAATAACCTCAATTTTGGTAGGCATCTTCTTACACAGCATATGAACCAGCTTCTTTTATATCTGTAAATCATTCTACACGACTTTATCAAAATTATTTTCTGTTTGCTATGCGGATCCAGTAGTGAGGAGGGTTCCCTGGTGATGGTAGATTATGCAGTGCTGATGTATTAGATACTGTTTTATAATTCACTTTTGGAGAGGAGACGACTTTTAAGATCTTGTATTTTTATTCAAAATGATTTACTTAACTTATTTTTTCCCTATCAGTGTAGTTTGTAAAACGTTGTTTTCTGTGTTGTTATCCAGCGGCAGAACGATTCCCAATTATCAGTTTTTAATTGTATTAATAAACTTTAACTTAACAAAGAATTTTGTTCTCTGGCAATTATTTTTTTTAAGTTTACTGTCAGAGTTTTTCAGTCTATTAGTATTCTCGTGCTAAGCTAAAATGCTTGTGTTACAAGTGGGTTTACGTCGATAGTGCAATGGGTGGGGTTCGATCCGACGACCTTAAGATAACAAGTCCGACGCCCTAACCATATATTGTAGCCCAATGGCTACGGCCACTTCAAAGGTATTGTCTCTATTATAATAAAATTATAAATAAATTTCAGCGTGTGACAAGGTAATTTTAATGGTAAAATTAATAAACGGTATAATTCTTCTATAGGTAATGGATATTTTTTTTTATAAAAAGAAATATTTATCACTGTTTTTAAGTGCCTATAACATTGGCGTTTAAGATCACAATATTAAATTTTGATAAACGACTAGTAGAGCTTTATGGCTTGAAAATCACTGATTTCATTCTAAAACGGAAACACAAAGATTTCCCGGCGCAGTTATCGAAACTTCGATCATTTTGGAATTGAGAAAGACGTTCATATAAATCTATCGAATTAAACAAATGTTTTGCGATTCAGGAAGTAATTTCACGTGAAAGAATTTCCATTACAACGAAAACATTCGGAAATGTAAACGTTTCGGATGAGATTTTTAAACTCTTAATTTGTTTGAGAAACTTCTAGATATTAAATCATTCAAAGAATCGTTAAACGAGAATTCAACTTCTTAACTTACCAAATCTACAGCCTGCGATACTGCCTCATTCAAAGTTTATCATAAATCATCAACATCACGTTTTCTTTCTAGTAAAGCACACATATTGTCAAGCCATCACATATTGTAAATCACATTTGGTAATGAAACACTACTAATTTTTCAAACATATTATTAAGAGCCTAAAAAGTAAGTACTAAATCCAAATAACATAGTCTAAAATGAATAATATTTTCTTTGAATTAATGAATTTCTTCTTATGTTAAAATGACTCTTCAATAGCCTGGTTATATCCACTGCTGAACATGGACCTTCTCTTTACAACCTTTTTTTTTGTGGTCCGGGGGGAAATTTACACATTCCCACCGCCGCTGCAGCGAATTCGCGCGCTGGCGGTGGAATATGTGGGACTCGACCTCTCCATAGCGTGGTATGCTAACTCATACCACGAGGAGAGGACCCAACACCACTATAACGCCCCGGACCCTGCTTCGATCCGCCGTTAGCGGGGACCGGGCACGCATAAGCAATCCGGCCCCCCGACGGCACCCGCGGCCAATATGGCACCCCGGGATCTCCTGGGCCACACTTAACCTTCTCTAGACAGTGTTGTAGTCATTTAGTAGCCTCTTACGAAGAAATGAGGGGTGGTAGGTATATTAAATAAATAAATAAAAAACATATTTTTTTTACGTAAACCAATTACAGGCCGTAACCAATTTCCCAATTAATGTTTGACTACTTACAACTGTAAATAGTCAAACATTAATTGGAAAATTTATTTATAACATTTATTCAAAGCCAAAAACCACATGGCTACCGGAAACCACACTAAAATTATTACGGACCCAAAAATATAACAGAAAATATATGTAAATAACTCAAGTTATAACTCCATTATACAGTAGCTACACAATTCCATCGAAAAAGATGTAAATATTGTAGCTTGGGCCACGTCCCGGGATAACAAACTAGGCAAGAGATACCTAGAGATTCTCCGAAATTAGAATTTGTTAATTGCCTAACCGCTACGGAGGGAACATTTTGATGAAGTTCATTCTTTCCGGTCAATGGGGAAGGTTTTATAAAATTTCATTAATATATTTTTTGCCTCGAAACCACGGTTGGATAGAAAGTTTTTTAATCTTGGCTGAGGTCCCCTGTCCGTGAATTACATTTACCTTCGCCTTGCGAATGCTGAATGTATTTTCGCTATTTCGTTTTTTGTTGAATAAAGGAAATAAACATTAATTTAGAATGTTTGTAAGAACTTCTCAGTTTAAAAATGTAATGATTTATAACATTCGCCCAAATAACCTTTTTTAAAAGATTATATTATTATCTATTAGACTAAATACATTCTAAAAGTCATAATTCCCAAGCCCTTTTGAGCCTTTTTGCCTAGTGGAGTAGTAAAAGCCTCATTAAAAGAAAAAAATAACTGATTACTTCGAACTGATTCCTGACTGCCTGGCTACAGGCTGATACAAAGAATTTTATCGAGAAAAAATTCTAGAATCTGACACAAATGTTTGCCAGATCTGAGAATCGAATTTACCAATTGATTAAAACAAACAACGAATATAACTATGTAGTTTACTTTGTGTTCTTCATTACTTCATAAATCTAGCAGGAATAAATTTTAAAGCCACAGACTCGGTTATTCAACATTCCTGAAACAGCAGGCGTATAATTTTACACTTTTTGCGAACTAGACGGTACACTGCGTTTCATCATGTAAACATATTTGAGTTGTAATAAACATGACGTTGTGTTGATAATAAGCAAGCTTTATTAGGTTTGAGTGACTTACATTATATCCATTACTAAACTTACAGAAATTTGTGAGAAAACAGACACATATTTAGACAAGAATAAACATGATCAAGTTAAGTTGATAACATATAGAAACATGTCACTTACTCGATATACGAATAAGTCACATTTGAAGAGTGCTCAGAAATTATTGGCAAAACGAAATAGAAGTCAAAATATTCTTAGAAGATCTAAGGCAGGTAACTAAACGACAGTTTTTTTTACTAATAAGCTGAAGTATAAAGTGTAAATTAATGAAATATGACTCCACACAAAATTTTCTGATGATCAGATTATTGGTGTCAATAGATCGAGTGGATTTGACACTGCCCTTAAAGGAATGGTAGTCACAACTTTTTTTAAATTATAAACAAGCTCATAACGACCACAATTTTTTTTGTTAAAACTCATATATAATTAATATATTTAATTCCTTATAAAAATAAACTATAAATAGCCTATAAAAGTATCACACCTCATAAAACTAATGACGAAACTAATATTAGAAACTTTAATCAGGTAACTTTGACCAAGATTGGAAACAACACCCATTCAAGGACGCTCAAGTCCGAACATCCCCACTTCAACTTGAACACTAACAAACAACTTAACTGTTATTAAATATGATATTATGACGCAATATTCCCACTAAATGTCCACTAGAGAGGTCAAACTTTAGCGTAGTACGGACTTTGGCTACTAAACAAAGTATACGTCACTTTTATTAGTATATGGTGCCAAGTAGATAACACGGTAAACGTTAAACTGTATAGTGAATGTCCCTTTAGTTTAACTTCGACAGGATACATTTCTGCTTTTTGTTTGTACTGGTGACAGTTAAGTTAATATGTTGTTTGTATATATTAGTGTCTTGATTGAGAATCCTTTATACGATGACTTGTGTATTGGCACTAGTTTTGAGTTATGAGCCGGTTCCATATTCAAGAACTAAATTAATGATAGTATTATTTTAATTTGTGACGATAACATTATGGTGTTCTTAGTGACTCAAAACAAGAGACTGAGATTTTTGTATTCTTGGTTTATAGGCCGTATGCTATTCTGAACTTAGTTAAGAAATAAAAATAAATAAAGGACTAGGGTTCTAGCTGAAATAAAAAGTTGTACCTTGTCAAAGGTTTACGACAATTTTACTCAGTGTCTATAATTTATTCGCCTCCCAAGAAATGATTTCTCCACGCCATAAAATACTGTCCTAGATTCAAGACATAAACAGAAATTTTACTACGTTTCTCCTACACCGAAGCGATAACTTGAGCAAGCCCTAAAAATCAAAGTTATCCCAAGATTGAAACACTAAATATTATCTTTCAAGGAGTTAGGGAAGAGGTCAGTAGACCGTACATTGAAACTTGAGGCGCAAAATTGCTATAAAAGGCAGCTTAAATACAAATTTGTCTATTGATAATTTAAATTAATGAAATACATTATCCGTAAGCTGATTACAATGAAAATAAATAACTGATAGTAATTCAATACCATTTTATGACATGAAATCATAAGAAAACAATATTTTGCATATTTATAAGGCTAAAAATATCTTACTAATCGTAGTCAATAACTGTTGTTATAAAAGGCAAAGTAAGTAAGTAATAAGTTACACAAGTAGAGCAATTATGGTTTGATTCTTAATAAAAGTTAGATAATTTTTAAACTGCTACAGTGTAGGCAGTAAGCTATATGGCATCTTGTAAAAAAATTGAGGATTTCAGGGAAAGTTATGACAGACTACAAAACACTCTGTTTTCATAATAATATTCTATTGGCTTGACAACTCAGTTCCAAGAGGCGTTAGAGGTTCATGAGGTTAAAAGTTTTATCTTCGATCAAAGTTGTAACGTGGCCTTGCTTGATTTCGTAATCATAATTACGAAAGATTAAGCCTATACACTCTTTAACAAAATCCAATTAACTCAATAAATGTTAGAAACAAATAATTGAGTGAACCATTGTTACTAATTTCAGCATAGTTTGCATGTTTTTGAAGCTGTGGGAGGCTTAAAATAACAGTTTTACTGTATTGTTTTGTAATATAAATAATTGACTAAATTAATTATGTTCTAAAATAATGGAATAAAACTTCGGTTAAGTTTTAACCACAACATTTTAATAAAATTGTTTTAATAGAATCAAATTTTGTTGGTTTAGTACAAAATGATTACTTGCACACATTAGAATACAAATTTGTACTTTAATACGCGAATTTGGTAAAAGAAATATTCTTTTCCATGAAAACTAAATTTTTATTCTGCGCTTGTTACCCGTAAGGACCGGACAGCCAATTTTTTCCAACAAAAGCCTTTCAACAAACCGACTCATTTTTTTCCGTTACTCCCAGATGAGTTCGTAAAACCCATTAAAATCTCCACTAACAAAACCCGACTCTCAATAGTTTATCTCAACATCGTTAGCAGGGACGTCAACGTGGATAACTTTAACCTCAAATTCCCTCAGAAATATTTCATTTTTATTTGTTCCCAAACAATTTTCTTCATCAACGTTCAACGTTTCAGCAAAAATAATTTTTCGTGGAGTCAGGCCGTTAACCAATTTACTCACAGACGTGACCCGAGCTATTTATGGGACAAACTATTTGATTTGGACCCCTTAGCAAACAACGACCTTTGACGTACTTCTGGGATATAATTCAGACTACTATGTTGACCTCCGAAATGAGTTTTATTTTGAAACAATATTTCCTAGTTTTCAATTTTGTATCGTATGGCGAAAACAATATTGTTTTCATAAACAACCCACAAATTTTGCGCAACGTAAATTGTTGTAGAGTAAATTTTGTCCCTGTGTTGCTTTTTCTATATCTACATGTTTAGGAAGTAGCAAAGATGATTTATTTTTTAAGTTTAGACGGTTCATACATTGAATGAAAAATTGTATGATATTGTAAAATATGTATTTCCTGTATCTAAGCTTTAGCTTCATGTGTATTGGATGAAATTGATTTAAAATCACGTTAACGACATCGAAACGTAAAGCGTTATATCAAAGAGCTAGTATACTGTAGCACCATTTTGCTATGCTATCAACCTCTACGTGATGTTATAACGTGCTTTTGTCGAGGGAAATACCATGAATTTGCTTCGTTCTATTCCGCAATATCATTGCCACAAGTCCATCGAGAGTAGCAATGTATTTTCGAATTACAAGTTCTCCAGCCGGCTGAAAAACGCATTCGAATTAAGAATTACAATTTTTTCATTTAAAATATAGATAGTAAAGTCTCAAACAGTATTTTTTGCAAGTAAAAAAATAACGGTATTTTTTGCAAAAAAGTAACACAAAACAATACTATACAGAAACGGAGTAATTCGTTGTAATTTGCCCAGAATGGCTGTTCTACTTTGGAATATAGCGATAAGAAAGCGATCTCACTGCGACATATTCGCCACTGTAGATGTTATTTCAGACACTAAGTAGAGGTTATATCAGAATATACAAAGCGATGTTAACAGCGAAGGCACGCAGGCTGGTATTTGTGTGGTTCACGGGTCACACAATATTAAGATAGCTTCATGCATCGGATCCTCGGCGAATAGCACGGTATCGCTTACCTTGTGAATATTGATGGCAGTTAAAGTAAAGATATTTCGTGGAAAGATCTTGTAACATGCTTGACGCATACACGTTTTAAGAGAATATAAAAGTTTTCGAATTGAACCTCTGTTTTTTAACATTATATATTCAAAACTAATGCAAAATAGTTAAAAAATATACGTTGGTTATAAACTAAACAATTGAAAGTGACGAAAACAAATTATATTAGTCATATCACGCTGCTGTATTAAGGCGATGTTCTATGCTATTTGCTGCTGTATTTCTGCCTAGAACAGTTTCTTTTTATGAGGAATACTTTGCCCAACGTTACAATTCATATATTAAAGAACTGAAATACAAATACCAATCCATCATGGTCTCTCTCCGAAACTCTTTCTCTCTCTAGATCGGTCTCTTTACGATTCTATATATAATTCCGAGAATTACCTCGAAAAAAAAAACAGAATTCATCATTATCATTATCATCATCCCGTAAATGTCCACTGTTGAACATGGGCATAGGTTATTTGTTTTTCAGTGTTCAGCTTGGCAGGTGGGTTTGTGACATGTAGGGTCCTCTCCTCGTGGTATGAGTTTAGTATACTACGTTATGGATAGGGCGAGTCCCACATATCGCATCGCCAGTGCGCGAATACGCTGCAGCGGCGGTGGGAATGTGTAAATAATTTCAGCCCGGACAACAAAAAAAAATGGTAGGTTTGTGACCGCAATATTATATCGTAACACACATGGAAACTGCTTAATGCCCGTTCTTTCGTATAAATTGTTATAGATAAATAAAGTGCTTTCGAAGGCATGGTTACTCATTCAACCAACCAGACCCGGAAAGAAATGTTATATCGTTCACAAAGATTTCTTGTACGGACTGGAGATAGAACCCACAAACTCCGCGGAAGAGAGACTTATAACGCTACGGAGGTTCTAACACCATTACAATTATTTTTAATTTTTATTTATAATTGTGATTTTAATTAATTTTTAATCGTTATTTATAATTTTTATTTTGTTGCATTTTTATTTGTAAACGTTAATTAATTGAATTTTTAATCTTTATTTAATTGAATTTTTATTTATAAATTTGTATTAATTAATTGTATATTGTATTTGATGTGATATTTGCTGCGTATGGGTGTTAATTGCCTGAATAAAGATGATTTTATTATTATTATTATTATTTAAACCAAAAGCTTTGACAATACTGATTTAACCGTTAAAAAAAAAATTCAAACGTTAGCTTTTCTTTTTGTAACACTATAAAACATAAAAATCTAATTGAATTTAAAACAAGAATTAAACTTAGAGCTTTACTGTTCTCCTTACGACACATCTAGAATGGTTTCAGTGAAAAGTGAATTTTTATTCTATTTAAATATTCAATTTAAACCTAAAACAAGATCAAATCAAAAGCATCTTTAACTTGATCTCAAAGCACTACATCAAATGAATTGTAACACACAAATCCAGTATCCCAAACCACATCAGAAACTCAATCACCCAATATTTTATTACTCTCAAAATTTTTCTTGCTACCCCAACTGAAAAATCGTTTCCATTCAAAGCATTCAAGAACAAAAGCGGTCAAAACAAAGCCCACCACGAGGTACAATAAAAACGAGAATCTTTACCTACTGAACCTTTTTTATTGTTGCCTAACCTTTTCACGTTGATCCACTCCGGTTTAATAACCTTTGCAATGTTGCAAGTAGAATAGGATTTTACATGTCGTTGGTAACTTGAGTTGGCTCTTTTGTTCTAATCATTTTTGTTGGGGAGTTCGGCCTCGTGCCGTGAGTGGTCAGTATTACTTAGATGGTTGTTTTTTTTTATCGTGGATAAATGTGGTTGGATTTTTGTATTTTTAATTATAAGGCTGACTCCTCGTGCGCTTTCTACAAGCGTGTGACACGTGCTTTGAGGTTAGTGGGTGACGGAGGTGAGCTCAGCGCTAGCATGCTCGAACGCGTACGCTCAATTTGGGGTCAGCCTAAGAAATAAAAAGTAGTTTGTAGTATACAAACTATTATTTATACCTTATGCTTTTTACATTTTGCATTAATCAGTTAATTGAGCAAAAAGAGTAGAAAAAACTATGATGGTATTCTCTCCCGTATACTTGGAACTCCGTCACGACAAAAAATTAAGTTAAACGACAATGATTATACATAATGTAAGTATTGCACTGTAATACACTGGTATACGATTTTTCTAGATAATGTTATAACAATTTGGACGTTGGTCGCGATTCCAATTCCAATAATTCTTGTCCGGCGTAAAGAAAGAACCCAAGACCTCCGAGACTTACAGCGATACATACCACTGCGCGACATAGGTTTTACAATTAAAATAAAAAAAAGTTACAAATCTTCTAAAACGTTCTGATAATATCTTAACACTTTACACTTTTTCGGTCTTATCTATCTACAAAAAAACTATTTATGAAAACGATCTAAGTCCAATTTATACCATCACTATAAAATCATTTTTGACACTTGCAAATAAGTAATCCGAATGGAAATCGAATAGTTGGTAAATAAGAGCTGTCATTATCACCTGACAAATACATTTAAGCCGGATTACCTATGCTATATCTAATTCCAATACATCGAATATCAAATGATCGACAACGACTAATCGAAATGTCATATAATCGAATAGCTATTACGTCGAACGTTTGTTACATCGGATTCTTATTACGTCGAACGTTTATTATAATGTTGAAAACATCGAATTTACATACGATCAATCGTTCGACAAAAAGACAACTTTTTCTGTCTACAAGACAACTCCCGCACTAGGAAAATATCACTTTACCTCAACTTTCTTTTACTACAACTTTTTTTTGACGGACATATGTAATTAGCCACGAGGCTTTTGCTACTTCACCGGCCATAAAAGCGAGCAGAGCTCCAACTGAAATAAATAGTTTAAAAACTACAAACCAAGCATCCTGCGCAAGAGGGCGTCCCCTGTGGAACTTGGACCTCGGCGGTAGCCGGCGGGGAGATTGAGGGATTATGGCTTTTAGTTTTTTAGGGGAGTTTTGTGCAACTGTTGCTCTACTTTACAATTTCTCTCCCTTTGCCTCTCGGACTTTGGGTCTACGAGTGTATCGGAAGGTTTTTTGCAAACTCAGAGGTCGGGAGGGCGAGGGGGGTGTAACTACTACATTCATACAAATAATTATGCTGGGTGGAATCGAACTCAGACCGCCAGACCTCAGAAGTAACTACCAACACCACTGAGCTACCGATACAAGAAATAAGCAGCATTATCATTCAAAAGTAAATCTTGTCTTGAATCGACATTTATTAAGTACTTGGCCAGAACAATACAGATAATTATAGACAATTTCCACCAACTTCAAAGTGGGTAGTGGTAAATTGTCAAAGTTTGTCAAATAGTTTCCGGACGTGGAAAATCGTGTTGCTTTGCAATTTGCTAATAATTCTGTCTGTTGATATTGGCCTAGAAAACGAACTAAGAATGATTATTATTTATCACAAATATTATGTTAACTATTGTATATATAAATATATTTAGACGTCGTTCCCAAAAACTCTTTGAAACACATCAACATCCAAGAAACAAACACTATTATCAATAACTATAAAAAAAAACTAGCTGACCTGACCAACGTTATACGTAACGTAAGACTGATCCTTAAATTGAACTTTTAATATTTGGCGTGATAGCTCTGAATAACAGTGAAGTACACTGCGAGCGGCACGCATTCTGTTAATATTATGTCAAACGCCATAAAGTTACATTAAAAAAGTTTATATTGTCAAAAGCGTTACAAAAGAAAATTTAATATGATGGTTAAGTATTCTTCAATTTTCTAATTTCCCGCGCAATTTTCACATTTTTCCCTGACTGTAAACAAACACAACAAACTAAAAGTGGGTCCAGCCATTCACACCTGATGCCGTGACCAAAGGAAATTGGGATTAATTTATATATATAGATAGATTAAGAAATACAAATGAAAAATGATGGCTTACAACTTTTTTTAAATCAAAAAGGTAAAATATTGCTACCAATAAGATGGATATTACTGTATGAAACGAAGGCAATAAATGATCTTCCAAACAAGAAAAGAGTAATCTAATCATCATACTAGTGAAGAAACACTAGACATAATTCATATTACCTACTAAAACTTTAACTTGCCATATGTAACCAATACAAATATAGCACACAATATTAATATTCCTGTTAAACATTCCAATTCGGTAGTGGCAAACCATAATAGGATAGTGGGCGTTCTACCTCCCGAGGCTCCCAACTTGTTCACTATTGCCTTTGGCGATTCAATTTCTAAGGGACAATAGCTACAAGTCTATTGTCGCTGTAATTGATTGTTAAGAATCTTGAATAACCAGCACTCAAATATTAATTCCCATTCACACCGAAGTATGTCCGACACTTAGATTTAAATTAAGCCAAAGATGGCTGAAGCACAATAAAATTCTATTATCTGAGATCATATCTTCATCTGCTTTTCTTAGGGTAAATATCAGTAAATTTTGACCATTATACAAGAGATTCGTATATCATCTTCAAACATAATAAAACACATTGAACAATAAGGGGGACCCCATAAAATTGCCATAAAACCATTCAAGATCTGCTCCGTCAAAGATATGCTGGGCATTAGCCGAATAATTTACGCTTTTTTTTATGTCCCACTTGAATTGCAATGAAAATGGCCAACGTATTTGCCAAATTTAAGTTTATAGACACTGTTGAGAATTGTTACGGCTTTAGTTGACCTTGGTTCGTTTGAAGTGGCTGAAACTTGCGGATTTTCTTTTCCTTAACGATATTTGATCCCAGAATGGTTTCTATTATTTGCAATGTATTGTAGGTACTTGGCATCAGGGACACTTGATATAAATTGCCTTTTTTAAGACGTACCCATAGAAGATTATAGAACCTTATTGGGGCATCAAAATTTTGAAACATAATGTATTCCTGCGTACGTATAAATTCATCGTTCAAGTAGTGGGAGTCAGCAAAATGCATAATATGATATTATAGGGGTGCGAATACCTTTTACCATAACGTGAGCCTGAAGTCTATTGCCTATTACCGTAGATGAACAAAATATATACTTGAAGAAAATCTTATCAATTCTCCAAACGAAAAAGGATGAGATTTGTACAGGCTTTATCTGTTACGCTACAAAAGTCGAGTGTGATTTCACTAGTATACTCGTACAAAGGTGTCGTTGAAAGTCCCACTTCAACATCTAGTCACGGACAAGTCTATTGATCTCAAAAGGATTTAGAAGGTTTACACTTTTCCTTTTTGTCACAACTGATACTGTCTGTATTTGGATTTGGCTTTTTTAGATTGAGAAAATAACTCCAAAAAGCAGATGGAATCACTCTCCAAATAACCAATGTTGTGATTCTTTAAATAAAAACTTAATTTCAACATGATACTTAAATGGAAATCATATAGTGACGTATTATCAAATTCATATTTATTTAATAATTCTTTTATATAGGCTATAACTTCACTAGGGTCTACTTAAAAACCCTTGCAGACTTCCAACTTCTTTGGCAATGTTCGTGTTAAATCTTTGTTTTTATAAGATTTTAATTCCGTTTAATTTATTCTTTACTCGTGATATTACAGCACCCAAGTATACAAGCCTCAGATGGAACATGTCAATTTTGACGCTTTTACTAACAATTAACATGTCACATTCATCGATGTATTTGAAATTTGATATAACGATTCTCTTGCAAATGGCATCGAAATCGCCAAAAATGACCTACGTAATATTGTAACTTTATATAATAACAACATATTGTCCTTCCGATAAAAAAGACAATAATTGTGAGAGGCTGCGGGTGCTGCTGGTCTTATTAAAATGATATTTGTTATCATTGGTTTGGCGTTCCCACTGTGAGTATGAATTCTAAGACGAAGGTCAGATTAATTGATTGGTTCACATTGAATGGGTAGAATTTTGTTTATATTATCTCACGTGTATTCGCATAAAGTTTGCTTAAAGTAAAAGCGGGATCAGTTAACGTTATGATAGTTTGGTAGTATTAGTAACACAGTATGTTGAAATGTATGATTGTATTTTGATTTGTTTAAGTTCAACAGTGTGACGTTGCATGAATAGGCGACCTTGTCAAATGTTTCGAATCCTTAAAGAAAATAAGCCTTTTTAATAACTATTAAAGCTTCCATAAAGCAGCTAATAATAAGCAAACAATAAGCTGCCAAGTAGAGACTGAATTCTTATTTTAATTAAAAACTAGAAAGCCTTTGAAACTGTGAGCAACCAAGATGCAACTTAATAAAAAGACAACAAAATGAAGTTGCATCCGGAAAGAACAAGAAAAGAACTGAAAACGCTTCTTCAAATATTATTGTTGTTTTCAATTGCAGTAGGGAAATATGAAGTTTCTTTATTAGTAAGTACTTAAGAAGAGTGTTTTACATGATCCCGCAAGATTTTTGATGGGTAGATCATTGTTACCTATTTCTGCATTACTGACAAAATTTAAAGCCAAAATAGATTTTTATAAAACTATTTCATCAATTATTGCACCTGCATCTACCCATTAATATAAGTAGATGCAGGTGCAATAATTGATGATTGATGATAACAATTGATTAGTGAATATGATAATTTGATCATACAAAAAATACTTTTATAAGATTTGTATACGAAAATCTCCAAAAAAATACTACGTACCAAATACTTTTGTATAGACACCTAATAAAAAAAGGCCAATATCAATGAAAATAGTGAAGTTTCTGAATTTTCCACGTCGAATAAAAGATAAAGCTTGTTAATCAAATAGTATCTTGTCGAAGTATCATAAAAATCTATAGTGAAGTTTCAACAATGTTTAAAAGGCGGACTTTGTTGTATCACATTTTACGACTTGATTCAAATTACTAACTTTTGAAAGTTGACTTCGAGCAAATTCAATATTGCTTTTACATTGAAATACAAATGAATGTAAAAAACCGGACGGAGTTTTTGATGTTTTCATTCGTTCCTTTTTATTCTAATTATTTGTTTTTTTCAGAGGTAGAGAGAGACTTTATCTTCTTTCAAAATAACATGTTTATTGCATTTTACCCCTTAATAATTAGTATTAAGACAAATTAACATACATTACCTTTGTTTTGAAAAATGTTTTCTCTTAACAGTTTTATCACTAGTCTGTACAAAATTATTTGCTACTCAATAATCAAACCGCTTTAAACTGTCGATCCGGCACCTGCTCTTTTAGGGATCATGTCGGTAAAACAGTTTTTTGATACTAAAGAAAAATGAGAGCACTTGTTTGATTTAACCATAATAATATGTCCTGCACACATTAACAATGTTCTAACATTGGCCGCCATGGCCAAAGTGAGGTAAGAGGACAAATAAATCGTGAGCAATTAATGTCAAATTCAATAAATAATATAAAGACACCTCACATTTATCAATTCAAGTCCGATTTAAATCAAAGAGCATTACAAAAATGCCATTAGCACAAAACGTTTTCGCTGAAATCTCAGATCCAAGAGAATTACAATTTAAGTATTCAGAATATTCTTTATACTGATGATTTACTAAAGTACGTTTTGATGCGCTAAAATGCTGTTGATATCGTATTTTAGTCAAATGGGACCTTGTTATGTTTATTTTCAGTTGGCAGTGTTTGGACAGTCGTATTTTGCTCTTCCGGGACATCTTTTGTTGCAGCTATTTAAATTCCCTCTGTGTCTGAGTAAGAATAGGCAAATACTGCGATATTAAATGGGATGGTGCAAAAGTTCAGATTTACAAAAGATACTAAACAGACTTACTTCAACTCTTTAGACTGCAATTTAATTACAAAATTCAGTGAAGCCAGTAGTCAAAGACACAGTTAAAACATAGTTTTTCGTATTAATAGAATACTTAAACGTATTATTTTATACCGTTGCTTGTATTTCATATAAGAAATATATCTCGATGCCAATGTTATTTGCAACCAATACCACAAGTAGTTATTATTCATAACATAACTACGAGGAACAATTTCCGTGCGTTAAAGCATTTTTGCCATATCATCTATTGGGATCTAGTTTACCAGCTCATTGGATATTACTCTGAAAGTTACAATCTAAATATTTGTAAGGGTATTTAGTGAAACTTATAAAAACATAAACTTTCACCCTCGTAGACGTTTCTGTGGGAATCACTTAGAAATTTAAATGATATAGTTTGTCTGGTAGGTTTATTTATGCTGGGTCCCGCTCCCTTCGAGGCTGACCCATGAGGAGTAGGGATGCCTCTTCACTCCAGTGTCCGTATAATTGGGAAAATGGGCCACTGTAAGTGTGGCCCAGGAGATATTGCGGTGCCATATTGGCCGCGGGTGCTGCCGGGGGGCCGGATCGCTTATGCGTACCCGGCCCCAGCTAACGGCGGATCGAAGGAGTGGGTTTTAGTGGTGTAGGGTCCTCTCCTCGTGGTATGAGTTAGCACACCACGCTATGGAGATGGCGAGTCCCACATATCCCACCGCCAGCACGCGAATGTGCTGCAGCGACGGTGGGAATGCGTAAATGCATTTCCCCCGGACAAAAAAGACAAATCTATATTTATGCTAACATTTGCTAAGCTGCGTCATTAGTAAATATTACTGGTTGTTTTTCATGTTTCTTTACAATTCCAGTGCACTTCCCACTATGTCTCTGCACCACTCAACGGTTCACTAGCAGAGAATGCTATTAATGACATTAAGACCGCCAATGTACTGAAATCTGTAATACTGATTAGTGTTGAAAGTATAAATAAATAATATCATAATTCAAAACAAACCCAGAAATATATCTCTCTTAAATTATTGATTTAATATTTGCTGAAAACTACGCAATCGGATAACTTTTTCATTATCAAGGTGCATTAGGTAAATTTTATAGGCTTATGTTTAACTTACCATCAGATATAGTAAAAATGATCACCAAAATTAAACCCGCATTTTAATGTAAAATTGTAACCAAAGTTTTAACATTTCGCTATCGTATTTAAGCAAAATGACTCCAAATAAATCATTTTTAACCCAAAACTAGTAAATGATCACCAAAAGTACCTAAATGTTTTACTAATTTACTATTCGGTTCTGGCACTCGCCGGCCGCTGCCGCGGCACCGCTCGCTTCGCTCGCTCGGCTCGTGCGTTGTATGGCCGCAGCTCTAACCTAACCTAACCGATTGTCATTTTTCATTGATTTTATTAAGAAATAGCGCAATAATTTGCTCGCTAAGATTTGGTGATCATTAACTATATTTGGTGTTCGAATACAATTTGAAGTGCAGTCGTGACTAAAATAGCTAGTACTATTATAATTTTAGACTTTATTTTTCTGGTGTCAAATATATATTTTTGGTGGTCATTATATTTTATCCCAATTTTATATAATTATTACATCTTAGAAACGCCATCATTATATTTTCATCTCTTCGTGAGAATATTTACGTTGGATCCAGGCACAAAGTAGTTTACCTCCTTGAAAGACATTCTGTGTACCTTAGTTCTAGGCATTGAATTTCACTATTAAAGCAAACTGTTTTATAATTTCAAAATGGCGTGCGGAAATACTAGAGTTCGCAATTACGACGGAGAAGACCTCGTCTTTTATTTATGAGGAAACATGAAAATTTTATAAGAACAAACATCCTTACACTACGTTCCTTTCTTTGGATACAGTCGCAATCTGGACATTTAAATATTAATAGAACAAGCTGATGTTTGGTTGTTTTCTATAAGAGGTTTTAATATTTATTATTTCTGAATAATTATTTAGACCGCCGATCGAATCTACTGTATTGGGTATCAAGATCTGTTGGTGGTATTCACCAAATTTACGTCTTAGGACGCCTAAATACAAGTTATAGAAACCATTTCAATAGACTTACCAATAAAGAAGTCAATGTAAAAAAAAAATTACAGTTGTGATTCAAATCAAGATGTAAAAAAATATTATGCAAAAGATGATCTCTCCATTCCTCTCCATAAAACCATTTTCTATTCCCGATCCTTTACTGTTCAAGCGGTCAGGCTATGGAACGCCCTACCAATCGAAATACAAAGTTGTAACTCAAGTGTTGCCTTTAAAAAACGAGTCAAGGAGTACTATCTCTCTATCTCATCCTAAGTTTATACAATATATAACGTAGCATATTATGTGGTTTATATTTATCTGTATATGTATGTATCTAAGTATATATGTTATTATTAGTATGTATTTTTATTTGAGACCTACGCACACTATTCGTCTTTTCTTTTTCACATTGCCTCTTGCGGGTCTGGCTGGAAGAGATTTCTTTTGAAATAAGCAGTACCTTTGTACAATTTCTTTCCTTATGTATAAATTTTTCTTTTTGTTACTTTCGTGTGTTTGCACATAAAAAAAAATAAAAAAATTTGAATGTATATCTAGAACTCAGAAGCATACGGACGAATGCCTATTATACTTCAGAGCATTTGGTCGTAAGTGGCAGTTTACGATAAAGGCACATACGACGAATGTTTCTGACGTATAATGGCACATCCGACCTTATGCATCTGAGCTCTAGAATAATATAAAAATATACCAGTCGTAATTTTCTTGCCCGAAACATAATATTATGTCTTTAATTCATTACCCAAAGATTTCATAGATTTACCCTGCTGTAAATTTTGCATAAGCCTGCGTAAATGGTTAGTAAAAGAATGTTTCGAATACATTGACGAATTTCTAAAAAAAATATTCGTCACACCATTTTCATTTTAGGAATGCGTTGTAGATGCCATGTGTAATAGTTTTATATTTGAATAAATAACTGGACATAAACTATTAAATATTTAATTAACAATGTGATCGATAAAACATTTAAGAAATTTGCTTGCTATTTTATAACGGATAGTGTGTCAAGAAACTAATATAACTGTAACACCTTTTTGTACCACATTTAATGCAAATAAACTATTATTTTTATTTATTTTTATACTTTTTAGTATCTCGGCTAGTGCCGGAGTCTTTGGGCAACACGGACCAAAGTCAAGTGAAACCCCGAGGATTTACACAGAGTGTGTTAATTCTGTTGTTTGTGGATAGGTTGTAGATGTGGACGTCGGTTCTGAGTACTGGAGAAATTTACAAACAATTCTGCATGTATTTAAAATTACAGCCTTCTGTATACTATTGTACGTACGTAAACCTAATGGTTGCAGAGATCGTTGAAGTTTATTATTATGAAGACAATATTACTAGTTCTAGTATCTGATCTAAATAAACAGTTAAACATAGTATCTAAAAAATATGATGACTCACAATGTCAAATTAGGGAGCACATACTTGCTGCTAATGAGCTCCTTAAATTAAAACCATGCAATTGTGAGGAATATCATGTTCATTTATCAGATCCCTCACAGTTGTCATGCGAAGAGCACACTCTGCCCTATAATAATGAAAATTCACCAGAGTCTGAATGTAAAATTAAAAATTTAAATTGCTCCATTAGGTCTGTAATGGACACACCTAATAACAATAATAGTTTATTGAAGTGTTCTAGTAGTACAGGGAGTAATAACTCTAATAACTCTAAATGCACTAAAACTTGTATTCTGTCTGATGCATTCGGTAGGAATCTTGGTAGATTTGTAAGTCATCAGTCCCGTCAGTCTGTACTGAATATTTGCTTACCCGGAGTTCATTTTAACAATTTAATTAAAAAAATGGATTCTGTTTGTGAACAAAATGAATATAATAGATTTATTATAATATATGGTGACAGTTTGTCTGTTAATAGAAATGACATTTTAAAATTAATTTATAGGATAAAATACTATAACAGTGAATATAATAGTCAATTTATTTTATGTTCACTACCTTATTCTAATAATTTGACAAAGGAACAAAGTAAACATATTTATGACCTAAATATGTTATTGTACAATATCTGCAATTGCAATGAGTTCCTAGATTATTTTGACATAAATAGTATTAGTTTACATAATTTTAAGTTGACAAAAGGTACAATGTACCTACCCTATTTTACAAAACAACTTGCTAATATGTTAGCATTTAATTTTTTTTCTGACACAGATAATCATAGATTATCACAGAGTAGCACATTAACTACTCTAATCTCAAAGAGTTTTTTAAAAAAATATGCAGACAAGTCTGATTTGTCTCAGTTTAACACTGTATTAGATGTTAGTAATACTACTAACTTAAATATTTTAAACTAGATTTAAGGACAACAGAAGGCCTGCAGGATTTAAATATTGTACATCAGAACATACAGGGTCTTTCTGGCAAAGAATTAGAATTAAGTTTATTTTTAGAAAACTACAATGTTCATATTTTATGTCTTACTGAACATTGGTTAAAAGATTTTCAGCTATGCTACATTAATAATGATAAGTACACAGTACAAAGTGCATTTGTGAGAAAACAGACCATTCATGGTGGCTCACTAATTATTATTTCATCTCACATAAAATGTAAATCAAGACATGATATTGTAAATCTGTCTGTTGAGCGGAATGTTGAGTTGTCTTGTGTGGAACTGCAGCATCATGTAGTCATGTGTGTTTACCGTCCACCGCTAAGTAACTTTGATTTGTTTGAATCTGTAGTAGAAGATGCCCTCACCAAGTTAAGTTGTTCAGGTAAGGGGATAATAGTGTGTGGGGACTTTAATGTTAATATTCTTGAAGCCTCGTCTACTAGTGAGAGACTCCTTAATCTATTTAATTCCTTTAATTTAAAACATCTTTTTAATGAACCCACTAGGATAACTTCACACTCGTCCACTTGTCTTGACAATATTTTTTCAAACTGTCAAGCGACAAATACACAGATTTTACATAATCTAACATCTGATCGCTGTGGTCAGTTGGCAATCTTTCAAAGCACCGATAACAAGAAAACAACTAAAATAACGTGTCGACCTATTACTACTAGTCGAATAAATCGCTTTAAGGAAAACATTATGTCAAAGTTAAATCCTTCTTTGTTAGTTAAGCAGAATCCAGATAGTAACTATGGAGCCGTTTTTAACGTTGTAGAGTCCGAATTTAGAAGCAGTTTTAAATCTAAAACTTACAATAGTAAAGTTAATTGTAAATTTAATGAATGGGCTACGCCAGGAATATACAAGAGTCGATCTAGATTGTATGAGCTCTATGGCATGAAAATGTATAGATCCGATAATGACTTTTTAGAGTATGTTAGAAAGTATTCTAATACTTTTAAAATTGTGTGCAGCATTGCTAGAGCCAATCACATTAGACATAAGATAGAGAACTCCAGTAACAAAATAAAAACCACCTGGGGAATAATAAATAAAGAAAGTGGCAAGACTTTTAATCGAGATAATCAGTTACAATTAAAAGTCGATAGTATACCTATTAGCAATCAATCTGAAGTGGCTCATGTATTTAATAATTTTTTTTCTGACATACCAATATCCACTACGTGTTCTCTAAATTCTTCACCCAGTGACGCAGAGCTACTTTTACGCAGAAACGTGCCGGGATGTAATTCGTTATTCCAATTCAAGCATGTTACTGTAACGGAAGTAATAAACGTTGTCAAAGCTTTTGAATCAAAAAATACGGGAGATTTGTGGGGTTTATCAGTTAAAATCCTTAAAGAAATAATAGAAATAGTAGCGCCATATTTAATAATTATTTTTAATGAATGTGTAGACACTGGCACATTTCCTGATAAAATGAAGTACAGTAAAATCATACCTTTATTAAAATCAGGTGCGAAAGACGACCCAGCCAATTATAGACCAATTTCAATTTTACCAGTGTTTAGTAAAGTCTTTGAAAAAATAATACTCAATCAGCTCCTCAAGCATTTCAATTTAAATAACCTCTTGCACGCGAATCAGTTTGGTTTTACTAAAGGTCGCTCAACTCTGGATGCTGGTGTCGCTCTTATAAAACTTATATACAATGCGTGGGAGCAGTCGCAAAATGCCATCGGTGTATTCTGCGATCTTTCAAAAGCATTTGATTGCGTTCAGCACGATACGCTTTTATTAAAATTACGTCACTATGGTGTAAATGATGGTGCACTGGATATGCTATTTTCATATCTTACACAGAGAGTTCAATGCGTTGACGTAGGTGGTGTAGTCTCGGGATCCTTGCCTGTTAAGTTAGGTGTGCCACAAGGTTCCATTCTGGGTCCTTTTTTATTCCTGGTATACATCAATGATTTGCCGTATTATTTGGAGAATTTGTGTGATGTTGTACTCTTTGCTGATGACACTTCACTTATTTTTAAAGTGAAACGTAATATTGACGATTTTGACTTTATTAATTGTGCACTCACACAGATAACCCATTGGTTTACTGTAAATAATTTGGTCCTAAACGCGAATAAAACCAAATGTATTAAATTTACTACACCCAATGTGAAAAATATTGGGCCTAATTTAATGATTAATAATGAAGTGCTGGATACTGTCAACTCCACAGTGTTCTTAGGAATAACGCTGGATAAAAATTTAATATGGAATGCTCATGTATCGAACTTGGCTAAAAAGTTGACCTCTGCTGCTTACGCTGTAAGGAAAGTAAGACAACTGACCAACGTAGAAACTGCACGGATGGTCTATTTTAGTTATTTCCACAGCATTTTATCATATGGAATTTTACTTTGGGGCAAATCTGCTGATATCCAAAGCATATTTATTTTACAGAAACGGGCAATTAGATCAATTTACCAACTAAGTGCCCGCTCTTCCTTAAGAGATTTGTTTAAAAATATTAATATATTAACGGTTGCTTCTCAATACATTTATGCAAATTTAATTCATATTAGACAAAACCTAAATCTATATCAAAAGAGAAGCGCCTTGCACACAATAAATACAAGAAACAAACATAAATTGTGTGCTGATTACCACCGTCTGCAGAGAGTCCATTCTTCGTTTGTAGGGCTTAGTGTGCGTATGTTCAACAAAATACCAGAATGTGTGCAAGAGTTACCCCTAAATAAATTTAAATCCCATGTAAAGACTACCTTAATGAAAAAAGGTTATTACACAATTAATGAATATATTAATGATAAAACTGCATGGTGCTAGCGGTGTAACACAAGCAAACTTACACACCAGGTGCCTGTTCACCGAACTGATATACCAACATTAGACTTTTTTAATTTTTTATTGTCATTTATCAAATTTGTTATTGTATACACTGATGTATTTCGGAACAAGCTATGCTGAGTTTAACTGTCTCTCTTTTTAAATGCGATTCCTCAAATACTACTATCAGTGTACTCGTCATGCTCCCATTGTTGTCATTGCTTGCGGTGGCGATGTGAGTCGGGTCGCCTCCTTCCCTCTAATATGGCGAGGGAGGCGATGGCTGTGTGCTCACACGTTATACTCGTGAACGGGTGCTGCTTGTGGTGACTGGTCGACCATATGATGGATGTGTTTGAGGTAGAAGTACATTATTGTGACCTTAACGGCGATAATCTTCTCATGTAGCTAGTTCCTTGGAAATGTGCGTTGACGCTCCCTCCGTTTTCAAAGTGCAAGAGGTTGCTGCTCTGATATTTCTGCTTGAGGATTTTAAATCAATATTTAAATATATTTGTGAAAACGTCTAGAGCGTGCATTAGCGCACATACTGTTATATGAAATGTATATTAAATAAAATATTGTAAACAAAATTTATTAAAAAAAAAAGGTACATAAACTGTGATACAAAAGATGACGAAAAAGAAAAAGCCCGGAGTTTCTTTCTTCCTTTCTTCTCCGAGTCGTCCACATAGGTAGCTAGTGAAAGGTTGCAGGTTAGCTAGGGTAGGATTCTCGCCGGCGAGGACCGCGTTGCACCCCTACCCCTGCCCTGTGATCCAGCGCCTGTAGGCCGATCACTTCCTTTTATGTTCATAAATCTGACTTATATATCAGTGGTACCACTGGGTCGTGGTCCTAACCCCTTAAGGGTGCCCCCAGGTGTGTGCCACTTAATTGTATGTTTTTTTTCCAAATATTTCTATATTAAACCATTAAAGTCTAAAATAATTAATATGAACATAAACTTATTATGAGTAGAGAAATTAATGACCAGCTGACGGACGGTCTACTTTGTCTATAATATCCTACAATTTGCTACCGGTTAATTAAGTATCTAGTTTAATTCATAGAATAAGAATAATTGTGTAACATTGTGATTCTGACAAGTACAAGTGTATGTAAATACCTAAGTGCTGAATAAATTCATTATTTCATTATTTCATTATTTCATTAGTTAATTTACACATTGGTTTGTTTTTGCTCCTAACAATGGAGAAATATCATTATTTAAATTAAAATGATATTCCTATCTGTGTTTGATAATTTAAAGTACTCTTGTTTACTCATTGTGATATAAGCTTAGATGTTACAGAATATGCTAATAGACGATGTAGGTACTGCATATTAATTATTGCTAATGGGATGAAAGACAATCTACGTAGCGTAGCAGTATTTGGCTCGCTTTAAGGAGGTCGTGGGTTTGATCCCCACGCCGCCATAAAGAAAATCTTTTTGTGAAATACTAACATTTATTTCCGGGTATTGTTGATTGAGGGACTACCCTCCGTGCCTCGGAAAGGTCGATACCCGTTGGTCCCGATTATTATAACATCATCTATAATAATCGTATATCAAGGAACAGACAGCAGCGTTTCCTTGTGTGGTATAACATAATACTGCAGTCACCAATCCGCCTGCCAAGCGTGGTGACTAAGGCAAATACCCTCCTTTGGGAGGTGGTCCATGTTCAGCAGTGGACGCTATACGGGCTGATGATGATGAATGGAATGAATCAAACCCTAAAACCTGCCTATGTTGGCCTGAACTTGAAAATATATTTAGTGACCAAAAAGGTTTTATATCATGACTAATATAATGAAATAATCTGGTGTGAAACTATCTGTTTGCGCTTGAGTTCGTTCGTTAAACATCTTTTATATCCGCATTGACTTGCCACTTGAGAACACCGCAAAAACATAATTTGTCAAGTCAGTTCTCAAGTCAAAGTTTAGTAAGTAAATTGTGTTAACCATATTGTACCACATATATGTGCAAAATTAATGCATTCCACATTTCTACTTCAAATGTCACACAACCCAAGAGAGATGACACAGTAAAGTATTATGTCAACACTTTGTCTAGACAGTTTGCTACGTTAATATTTTCGTTCAAACCATATTTTCATAACAATTTTCGTTTACTGCTTCTAGTTTTCGACCTTTGGGCTTCGCAACAAATGAACGTCCCACCACCAATTACCCGTGAAAAGTCATTCAGTGTGTTGCAGCAACGAACAATGAAACAACACACGCACTGTGAACTGAATCCAGAACAACCAGTGTGCAGAGAGTGGTGGTGTGCTGTTAGAAATCTTGTTAGGTTGGAACGTTTCAGTTAGTTGCGTTGCTCTGTCACTTAATACCCAAACGTGGTACCCACTGCTGTGACAGTGCAACATAACATGACTAAAGCATACAAAGTTACATATCATCATCATCATCAGCCCGTATAACGAACACCGAAGAAGGGTATTTACCATAGTCACCACGCTTGGCAGGTGGGTTGGTGACCGCAGTATTATGTTATACCTTATTTTTATTTATTTTTTTCGAGCCTCGAGGCTTTTGCTACTTCACCGGGCATATTGGCGAGCGGAGCTCCAGCCTTCATAAATGGTTTAAAAACTACAAACTAAGCAACCTGCGCAAGGGGGCGCCCCCTGTGGGACTTGGACCTCGACTCAGGGCGGTCGCTGACGAGGAGATTGATGGATTATGGCTTTTAGTTTAGGGGAGTTTTGTGCAACTGTCGCTCTACTTTACAGTTGTGGGCCTCTCGGACTTCGGGTCTACGAGGGCATCGGATGGTTCTTTGCAAACTAAGGGGGGGACGCGTCGCGTTCGCGGGCGCACTCTTCTCCGGCGATGTTATACCAGACAAGGAAACGCTGCTGCCCGTTCCTTGATATACGAATATTATAGACGATGTTATAATAATCGGGACCAACGGCTTAACGTGCTTTCCGGGGCACGAAGGGTATTCCACAATTATTATAGATGATGTTATAACAATCGGGACCAACGGCTTCCTCAACCAACCAGTCACGGAAAGGAATCTTAAAATTTACACATAGATTTCCTGTTCGGCGTGGGGATCGAACCAACGACCTACGAGATTTAAAGCGAGCCAAATACCCCTGTGCTACGGAGGTCGTCTCAATTAAAAAGGACCCAATTAAATGTCATTTCACACCGAAATATAAATCAAATGTGCACAAACTCTTAGTATCGTAACTTGCAAATTGGCCGCGGTACGGTGATTCAGAATGTAAATTGCCAATTTGGCCAACACGACGATTTTCCGTATAAACAGGTGTTAGAGATAATTTATACAACTGATCAATATTCAATAGATCTGAACGTGGAGCTGTATTCTGTACGTGAAAAATATTTTTATCTTCATATTTTTTCGATAGGTGAAATATTGGGTGGAAATAGGTTTCAGTTTTATGATAATTACACATTTTTTGGTTAACGATGCTATAATTATTTTATATACTTGTTAATATTGTGTTGAAAAATATCATTACTATGAAATGCGGTTGTGGTTATTCTGCATTATATTATACACCAATATATATGATTAGTTGTGAATCTGTCGTAACCGTGATTGTTAATACGTTGTTTAATTGGTATTTAAAAAAATATCACTATCGGCATAAACTTAAAACTACTACCTACCTACATTTTTTGTTAAGCTTATACCACTGCAATACCGAGTAGGTAAGTGACAATCTATAATTCTTCATTCCACTGCTGAACATGGGCCTCCTCCCGAGGGAGGGTATTTGCCATAGTCACCACGCTTGGCAGGCGGGTTGGTGACCGCAGTATTATGTTGTACAACACAAGGAAATGCTGCTGCCCGTTCCCCGATATACGATTATTATAGGTGATGTTATAATAATCGGGACCAACGGCTTAACGTGCTTTCCGAGGCACGGAGGATAGTCCCTCAACCAACCAGACCCGGAAAGAAATCTTAGAACTTACACAAAGATTTCTTGTCTGGAGTGGGGATCGAGCCCACGACCTCCGAGATTTAAAGCGAGCCAAATACCGCTACGCTATGAAGGTTGTCAGTTCATACTAATATTATAAAAAGGGAAGGTTTGATTGTTTGTTTGTTTGTATTGAATAGGCTCAGTAAATTGTTTTTTTTTTTCACTTTAAATATATGTAAAGAAAATATTAATTGTGAGATGAAATTACACCTTATCAGCAACTGTAAATTACGCAGCATCCAATTTCACCGACGACATCAAACAACATGTACTCTTACGGTCCTTAATTCTTTTTTTTTAATACAGCCTTCATTTAAAATATAGCCTGTGCCTGACCGCGGAAACAATCAAATGACAAATAGTCCCGGATTGTCATAAATTTCGTTATATGTAGATGTTCTATGTCAACTACGACTAACGGCTTAACGTACTCTCCGAGGCATGCAGAGGTCTCGATTAGTAAAATATGGCCTCCCGTTCAAAGAGCAAATGGAGTTATAGTTGAACTAAATGGGAAAATACTGAATCTTCATTCATTGATCCAAAGTCAATGTGACTGAACGGTGTAATGGTTATATGGTTGCAATATTCTAAGATTAATATATTTTTATAGAAGCGCTCTTGAAATAGGTACAAATTTAATAAAATATTGTAAAATATTAATATTAAAAAGAGGGTTCTACTGAGTTTTTTGGCAGTGTTTTTCAGTAGTCGCAACGTCACTCACTGCACGGTAGCGGAAAAAAAATGACGATTCCAATATATGTAACCATTTTTACGGAATAAATGATATTTGACTTTGACTTTGAAAGTCTGATCATGTGAGATGATATAGGATTTCTACAAGTTTCTTGCCAGTTCTTCTCAGAGTTGCCACGTCCAAAATAGGTAGAAAAAGAACTACTCATTAGAACATGATTTAAAATATTTGAAACTTGTCTTTATGAATAAAGAATATTATGATTTTTTTCTTTTTTTATATGACCGTACGCTTTATTTATCTACAACATAGTAAATAATTCTAAAACTAAACTTAACAAATAAAAATAACCTATAATGAAAGCTACCTAAGAATTAAAATCTATCAACAGCTAAAAAATAAATATTACTCTAAAATGGCGTCACTGGGAAGCGTTCCCAAAATTCTGGCAGCATCGCCACGCTTAATAGTTTCGAGAAGAGTTTAGAATTCGTGACCAAGCGTCCACCTAATGTTAAGTGGTCCAAAATCAAGGGAATCTAGTGCCAATACCAGTACAGCGGAGAATACGTTATAAAAACAAATTCTATGAAATTATAAAAATGTTATTTTACGAGACAAAAATAAATAAAATTAAAATATCCGTTTACTCTACAAAACACCAGTGTAGAGTAATAAGTACATGGTGGAAATGCGGCCAGCACACCAATTATGGTGGAATGCCTCAAATTAGAATAAAAGAATATTGAATTACTTCACCACTACACATAATGCTGGATAAATGGATGGCATATATTTTAGAAGCACCTTATTACACCATTTCCACGAATAAAATTTTGTAGCCAATTAAATAGACAGGGAACTTGAAGAAGGTAAAGCTCTGGCTCTGTTTGCATTATTCTTTCATAGAAATAAATTATACTTCATTGGAATTTAAATCGAAGTTACTTAAAATCACATTGAATACTTGTGAAATGGTAAATTCGGTCATCTATAACTAAGAAAAAGAACCAGAAATGGAATTTAATAAGGTATTTTCTTTGGTCTCGTTATATAAGGAAATTCTAAAACTGTTGTAAAACACCCTGTAAGTTCTGGAATCCTAATTAATGAGAAGGGGTTCATTTATTCAGATTTCAGAACTTATTTTTTTATTATTATATATTCAGCCACCATGCCGAGAGGCTCAGAATGCACCACTCTATAACATCCAGTCGGTGTCGTAAGAGGGACCTACAGATGATGGATGGGCAGGAGCATATATGAGCGGCCATTAAAGCGGCCGTAACCCAATAGCTAGGGCGTCGGACTTGCATCATTTGGCCGCCGGTCCGATCCCCACCCATCGCACAACCGACGTTAACCCACTCGTAACACAAGCATTTTAGCTTAGCACGAGGGGTTAACAAAAATACTAGTAGACTGCAAAGCTCTGCTAGTAATCTTATAGATGAGCTTAATGATTTTCACCATCTTAATGCGATCACCAATCCGCCTGCCGAGCGTGGTGATTATGGCAATATCCCCCAACAGCCCTGGCTTGCCAAGTGTGTTAAAGGGAGCCCCATGTTCAATTCAAAAGTAGACGTAAACGTACTGATATACCTAAGCTAAATGTGTGTGACCACATTCACTATTTGAGGTTTGTTCTTCGTGGAAAATAAAAACAACTTCTTGAGAGGGTTTCTTCTATTTATTTCTTGCTCCAGTTTCTTACATTTGTAGGGATGCCCGCCGTCTGTATCGATCGGTTCGGAACATCCCTCTTTTATACAAATCATTAGGCAAATCTTAATTAACTCTGATTGGTTGACCAATCAGAGAGCCGGAATTACTACCAATAGGAGACAAGGTGAATTTTACTATCCTAGGTCGAAACTTTACCGTAAAGTAGACCTAGGCTCGATTTAAGATAATTTCACCTTATCTCCTATGGTGTTTCCTTAACAAATAATATAAGTTTTTATTTAAAAACTATAAATTAATTACAAATTAATCATTAAATAACTAATAAAGTATATAAATATACAAACAAACAATTATCACGACCAAAACTATAGCGCGAGTTACAAATTTCTATGTACAACTTATAACAATTTTATAAAACACTATTTTTGTCTTTATCTTATTATTTACCATTATATACATTACTTTTAATAGTTTTATTCAATACTCTAGTCACTAATGAATCGATTAACACCAAAAATACACTTAAGGAGTAACAACTATTGTCAGGAAATCGAACACAAAGTTTTACACTTTATAACGCTAAGTGTTTCGTCTATTGACTATCGTAGCACACTAACTGTTTATATTGTCCCGCACATCACTCCCGCCGTGCGACCGTGTCGCATCTTCTCTCGGTGCGGGCTCGATATCTGTAGGTAGAGGCAGGACCACCAGCTTCCTTACAGGCCGACGTAGCACTCCTCCCTTGGTCCGCACGTCCACGGCGCGTACCACGTTGTCTGGGCCGGGGTATGTAGCGATGATTCGGCCGCGGATCCACACGTTGCGCGGTAGATTGGGGTCGACTATCTGTACGAGGTCGTCGATCTGCACCGCCGCGCCTCGACCGTGTGGCTCCCGCCGGTGTTGAAGCTCGGGAAGGTACTCCTTCACCCAGCGCGCCCAGAAGATGTCGGCGAGCCTCTGTGCGGCTCGCCAGCTGGATCGGGAGATGGCGTCCTCTTCGGTGAATGTGCCTGGCTGTGGCACGCGTCCGGAGCCTCCCAACAGGAAGTGGTTGGGAGTCAGGGCCTCGGGATCCTCCTCGCTGACTGAGACATGCGTCAGCGGGCGACTGTTGACGGTGTACTCCGCTTCAGTAAGCAGAGTGGTGAGCACCTCTTCGGTCGGGTGGCGCTCGTGCAGCGCGGCTGCGAGCGCTGTCTTCACGGAACGCACCATGCGTTCCCAGGCTCCGCCCATGAAGGGAGCCCCGGGAGGGATGTAGCGCCAGCGGATGGTCCGCTTCGCTGCCTCTTCAGCCGTCGCCTCGTCGATGGAGCGCCGCAGCTCCTTGTCTGCAGCCCTCAGGTTGGTGCCGTTGTCCGACCAGATTTCGGTAGGGCACCCTCGGCGAGCGAACATCCTGCGAAGTGCCATAACAGCGGAATCAGTACTAAGTGAACCGGCGATTTCTAGGTGTACAGCCCGCGTAGTGAGACACGTGAAGAGCGCCACGTATCTCTTCTGTCGAGCTCTCCCGACGGTTACGGAGAGCGGGCCGAAGTAGTCGACCCCGGTGTAGGTGAAAGGCCTGCTGTGGTGTGCTAGGCGACATCCAGGTAGGTCTCCGGTCCTCGGGTGCGGTGGCTGTTGTGTCTTCATTCTGCAGTACAGGCACCTTCGTAGTAGTGATCTAGCGGTGGGGCGTAGACGCAATACCCAGTACTGCTGTCTACACTCGTTGATGGTAGCTTCCACTCCGGCGTGATGTAATTGTCGATGTATAGACTGTATCCACAGTCTCACTGTCGGGTGGTCGCCGTCGATCACCATAGGTTTTCTTACAGCTTCTGTGATGTCCCGTACTGCTCCGATCCTACTTCTTATGCGCACGGCGTTGTCGACGTACTCGACGCTCAGCTGATGTAGGCGACTTTCTTTAGGTATTTGCTTCTGTAGTTTCAATACCTCGATGTCGTCCGCGAAGGAATCTTCTTGTGACGACCGTATGAGTAGTTCTTCCGCTATTTTTAATTCTTCCGCGGTGACCGGAATAAACTTTCGTTCTGATAACTGTAGTGTTTTCTGTACTATTTTCTTTCTGTTCGCTGTGTTTTCTTTTTTATTGTTCCAGCTCGGATCATTTTCTTTATTCTTTTTCGTTCTTCTGTAGTGTACACTTTGTTCTTGAGGTGTACATAGCCGAATGAATTGAAGTACACGCGCTGTGGAGTAACGAAGTCGGTTCCAGTTCGAGAATCTCGATGGATCAGGTAAGGCTTCTGATAGCTTCGGTCTTCTTTTCTCGCTCACGTGGTGTACCTTTTCTTCACCTGAGGTCTCTTCTTTTACAGGTGATGGTGCTTCGGACGGCCAGGTGTCTTCGGGTGCGTATAGGAAGTCGGGTCCCTTGTACCATCGGTGTTCTTTGTCGAAGGTAGGTGGGGTATCTCTCGTAGCGTCGTCCGCCACGTTCAGCTTCGTAGGTACCCATCGCCATTCGTTGACCTTGGAACTTTCTTCGATCGCCGCTAGTCGATGAGCCACGTAGGGTTTGTACGAACGCGAACCCGTCCTTATCCATGTGAGTACTGTTCTACTGTCGGTCCAGAAGGTTTTGCTGTCCGGTTTTCTCTCGTGTTCTTCTGTGACTGCTTCTGCGAGCCTCGTGCCCATGACCGCTGCTTGTAGTTCCAACCGTGGTATCGAAGTCAACTTGAGCGGTGCTACTTTCGCCTTGGCCATGATGAATGATAAGCTGACCTCTCCACTCGGTGCTACTGTCCTCCAGTATAGTACCGCAGAGTACGCCGACTCGCTGGCATCGGTGAGGACGTGAAGTTGTAACGATACGGCGTCGCTGTAGCTCACGTAACATCTTGGTATAGTTATGTTCTTGAGATTTCTTAGGTGAGCCATCCAGATCTGCCACTGCTCCGCCAAGTCTTCATCGATTTCATCGTCCCATGATGTTCCTCTGCGCCATACTTCCTGGAGTAGTTGTTTCGCTTTGATTGTGACCGGTGATGCGAAGCCAAGCGGGTCGAATAGTGACATTACTATGCGGAGAGCTTCGCGTTTTGTAGGCTTCTTTCCTTCCACAAGCGCTGTAGGTATTCGTGTCATGTCGAGGTTGAACGTAAACTCGTCGGAGTTGGTCTTCCATATGACACCTAGTACTCTCTCCATCTTCTCTTCGTGTCTATGTAGCTCCAAGTCTTCTGTTTGACTGTCTTCTCCTAGGGTTTTCAGAAGGGCTTGCGAGTTAGACTTCCATTGTTTCAGTTCGAAGCGAGCTTTACTGTGTACTTCTCGGACCTCTTTAGTGATACGTGTCGCGTCTTCTATTGTTCTAAAGCTGTCCAGGTAGTCGTCGACATAATGTTTCTTTATTATAGCTTCTGCTGCTTCTGGGTTGGTTTTCGCATACGTTTCAGCGTTCAGGTTCTTCACATATATTGCTGTGGATGGTGAACTCGATGCCCCGAAGATTAGTGACGTCATTCTGTACTCTTCCGGAGGCTGTTGATCTCTTCTGTCACCTCTCCACAGGTAACGTAGCGCGTCTCTGTCTTCTGTTCGCAGCTTGACTTGCATGAACATTTCTTTGATGTCGGCGGTGACTGCCACTCGGTGCTGTCGGAACCTCATGACGACTCCTGGTAGCGACTGTAGTAGGTCCGGTCCCTTCAGCAACATGTCGTTGAGGGCGACCCCCTTGGTCTTGGCTGCGGCGTCGTGAACTACCCTTAGCTTGTCCGGTTTCATGGGGTTGATCACTGCGAAATGTGGTAAATACCACGTTTTATTAGTAGTCTTCTGTGTTGGAGCTGGCTCCGCGTACCCCTTGGTGATGAGAGCTTCCATCTGTTCACTATATTTTCTTTTCAGCTCCGGACTACGGTCGATTTTCTTCTCTATGCTGTAGAGCCTTCTTAATGAATTTTCATAGTTGTCGGGAAACGATATTTCTTCTTTTCGCCATAGAAGCCCTGTCCGGTATGTCCCCTCTTCTGTTTTAACTGTAGTCTTCTGTAGGATGCGTAGCGCTCGTTCCTCGGGATCTGTGTTCGGCCTCTTGGGGTTGATACACAAGGCGTCCGCTTCGAAATACTGTTTGACTAACTTCTCTAGGTCGTCTTCCGGTCGGTCGACTATGTGGGACACGAAGGCGATGTTTCTTCCGAAGCTCCGTGTCTGGCTGCCATGTAGTACCCATCCGAGAGGTGTTAGTGATGCTACCGGTTGACTTCTGCTCCCCCTTCTCACTTCTGTGGCGAGCAGGAGATGCCAGTTGTCTTGACCGATGAGTAGTTGAGGCTTGGCGTTCGCGTAGGTGAGGTGACGACTGATGTCCGCCAGGTGGCCGCACTGTTCCACTAGCTCCTTAGGAACCCGCTGCGATGCCACGTGGAGGCTCTTAACTGTTCGTGCTTGTATTTGCTTCTGTTGACCGGTGAGTCCCCTCAGCTTCACTGCGACTCTTCTCGATGTCGACTCTGATGTCTTCATATCGTTGATGGTTTCTATTTTCAGTGGGTCTAGCGGTCCCGTCGCTCCTATCTTGTCAACGAGGTCGCTGTCTATCAATGTCACTGTTGACCCGTCGTCCATCAACGCGTAGGTGTCGACTGCTCCCCGAGGTCCCTCCACACTTATAGGAAGGATTTTCAGGTACGATTGTTTCTTCTCGATTGTCCAGGTGGAGTTGATTACTTCTGGTGCTTCCTTCTCTTCTGCCTTTTCTATTTTTCTGTAGTGCAGCATCCTATGGTGTGTGTTCTTGCAGTCGTCGACACCGCACGGCTTGGCTCGGCAGTTGTGAGCTTTACTCCTGAAGCGAAGGCACCTGAAGCATAACTGTTTCGATTTAGCTATATCCCATCTGGCGTTTTCATTTTTCTTCTTAAACTGTTCACAGTCGATCGCTATGTGTCCTAGTTCTTCACATACTGGACACCTCGGTGTATACGGTTTCTCTATGACGTTGTTTATCTTCTGGGTCCTCTTCTGTACGGTTGTGGCTGGTGCGTATGCTGCCACCGGCTCGGGTAGCGCATACGGTCCGCATAGCTCCGCTTCTCTTCTGAAGAACTTTTCTAATTTCAGAAGGTCCGGATCCTCTTTCGGCTGCGTCGCTGAGAAGTCGTAAAATCTGTAACGTAAGGTTGGTGTGAGTTTATCTACCACTGTTTTTGTAGCTTCCGGGTTGTAGAGGTAGTTGATGCAGCTGAGGGTTTTCAGTGTGGCCACGATGTTGGAGACCTTGGTGGAGAATATACAAATGTCGCGCGGCGACTCTGTGAGGCGAGGTAGTGATCGTAACGCCTCCATCTCCATCATGGCGATCGATTCTGGTCTTCCAAACCGCGACTCCAGGGTCTTCATGATGTCTGCTGGATGTGTGTTGGTGATGAGAAGACCCTCGACTGCTTCCCTCGCCTTCCCTTTCAGATTTCTTCTCAGTCGATTTGTGTTTTCTATAGCCGTGAACGTATCTTCTGTTTCGTAGTATGCGGCGCGGAAAGGTAGCCACTCTTGATGTGACCCATTGAAGAATGGTAGTTCTATAACACGTGGTCGCTGTCCTGTGTTGACAGCCCGTACTATGGCTTCAGCCAGTGCGGAGTAGTCCTGTCGCTCTCCCGCCGGTCGCTGATGCCGTTGATGATGTTCTTCTACAAACTTAGTTGGTGGACTTCTATTTTCTATTATATCTCCCGCCTGTTCCATCGGTCGGTTAGCGGGAGCCGGTCTGTCGGTTTGGCTGTTCAGCCAGGTGTCCACCTTCTGGTTTGTTTCTTCATTTTTCGAATAAACTGTAACATCATCATCTTCATCGGTGTCCTCAGTTTCCAGGGCGGCGAGGCGTACAGTGGCAAGCTCCACCTGTAATTTTAATAATTCTTCTTTAGCTTTCGCTATTCTATGCGATTTTGATTTTGTAGACATCCCCCCTCCCCCCCTCTTGCTCGGAGGGCGAGGGTCTAGAGGTCCGCTCGGCAGCGGCGGACCTTGCACTATTTTCTTCACTACGGATGCTTCGATATTTTTGACAGCGGCGGGCGGTTTCATAACCGCGTCCACCGGTACAGTCGGCGCAGCGGACGCGGTTACAGACGAGGCGATGAAGCTGGGCGTCTCGGAAGGATGGGTGGCCGCATCGGCGGCGGCAGCGGCATTGGCGGCGGTAGACGCGGCGGCAGAAGCGGCGGCGACGGTCGGCGCGGCGGCCGGCGCGGCGGCCGGTGCGGTGCGGCGAGCTGTGGCTGTGGTTGTGGTTGCGACGGAGGACTCCACGGAGGTAGCTGTGTCCTCCGTCGTCGTGGTACCTCCCGTAGCGGTAGAACCGGAGGACGTCTCGGCGCTAGTAGTTTCTTCTGATCCCGACCGCGGCTCCACTCGCTGCTTACGCCCTTTTCCTTCCGAGCGTGTGACTGGCATGTTGTTCACGAAGAATTATCCGGCTTCAAAGGACCATTTAATGTGTGTGACCACATTCACTATTTGAGGTTTGTTCTTCGTGGAAAATAAAAACAACTTCTTGAGAGGGTTTCTTCTATTTATTTCTTGCTCCAGTTTCTTACATTTGTAGGGATGCCCGCCGTCTGTATCGATCGGTTCGGAACATCCCTCTTTTATACAAATCATTAGGCAAATCTTAATTAACTCTGATTGGTTGACCAATCAGAGAGCCGGAATTACTACCAATAGGAGACAAGGTGAATTTTACTATCCTAGGTCGAAACTTTACCGTAAAGTAGACCTAGGCTCGATTTAAGATAATTTCACCTTATCTCCTATGGTGTTTCCTTAACAAATAATATAAGTTTTTATTTAAAAACTATAAATTAATTACAAATTAATCATTAAATAACTAATAAAGTATATAAATATACAAACAAACAATTATCACGACCAAAACTATAGCGCGAGTTACAAATTTCTATGTACAACTTATAACAATTTTATAAAACACTATTTTTGTCTTTATCTTATTATTTACCATTATATACATTACTTTTAATAGTTTTATTCAATACTCTAGTCACTAATGAATCGATTAACACCAAAAATACACTTAAGGAGTAACAACTATTGTCAGGAAATCGAACACAAAGTTTTACACTTTATAACGCTAAGTGTTTCGTCTATTGACTATCGTAGCACACTAACTGTTTATATTGTCCCGCACACTAAAATTCAGAAATTAATAGTAAATTCATTTCTGAATACTTACCAGAATTAGTTTGATTGACAGTTAACAAAAAAATAACCGTTAATCTTAATCATCGATGACAAGCATTTGAATAAAACCTTACGAATCAATATTTATGGCCGTTTCGATAGTCTTAAATATCATTGTATTACAAGAATCATTCAGAAAAATTGCGAAACTATCAATTTATCACACACATTTTATCGTCTATATAATATAGATGTCTTCGAATACCATATAAGGTAGCAACGAAATAAACATAAACGATTTAAATTATTAACACATGGGCTACTATTATTTACAAATTGATGTTCGCTTCAATGAATTAATTTATTGGAATAATGATCTTGTAAACTAACCGTTTATAGTATTGTTTGTGTGAACGAATCAAAAGTTATGTAAAAAGTAAAGTTTATTTATAGTTTTATAGCAATTCGTTGTGTTTTATAGCTGTTGGCGGTATTGTGCGACATGTTTTTAAAAGCTATTTTTTACGATACATCTAATTTTAGTCAAAAACTCTGCGTCCTATTTGTATTTATCTACACTAGTGTTTTGTTTCGGACGGACGTATGTAGTTAGCCACGAGGCTTTTGCTACTTCACCGGGTATAAAGGCGAGCAGAGCTCCAGCCTAGATAAATGGTTTAAGCACTACAAACAAAGCAACCTGCGCAAGAGGGCGTCCTCTATGAGACTTGGACCTCGGCTCAGGGCGGTCGCTGGCGATAAGATTGAGGGATTTTGACTTTTAGTATTTTAGGGAAGTTTTGTGCAACTGTCTATACAAGTGGTCGTATTAAAAAAACAATTAGATTCTGCACTCCTTCTCTATATAAACTATAGGTAAGTGTGCGATATTCCATACTCCTGCGTCCGTTAATTTTTGTAAAAAGGTATACAAAATTAGGATTTTCTATCCCTTTTTATTACCTAAATATAGAAGATAAGTTGTTTCTGAAATATTTTGCTTAGTATACTTTTTAATTTTATAATACAATATGTAAATCGTGATCATCTGCCCGTATAGGGTCCACTGCTGAACATAGGCCTCCTCTCGATGGTGGGTGTTACCATAACGCATGGTTGGTACCATAATGGTGGGCGACAGCAGTATTATATTGTTACACACAACGACTTGTAATAGATAAACTTATAACAATCGGGACCAACAGCTTAACGCACCTTTCGAGGCACGGAGGGCTTCGACCTATAATCAAATAGAATCTAGAATCTATTCATTGTGTCTAAAGAATTTAATACTATTTTGTTCGATGTACTAATTTACTTATAATAACAGGAAACAAATAAAAAGTTTAACACAATATAATTACAACAAAGCTATCAAGTTTCCAGCTTCCACAACTATCTTTGAGCCTTTGTCCACTCCATAAGCTCACATGACAAATTACATACTCGGACCCAGGATTAATCCTTGGGGAACAAGACAACTAATTTGTTTAATTAAGTCTCTTGATGGCATGTGTAAGTGATGCCCGCAGTTTTTGTGGTAACAATCTAGGGAAAGCTTTTGTCTGACTAGGGATGCGGAAAGGTTCTATGGATGTTGTTGGGTTAGGCATTGTAGAAGTATTTTCTAGACTATTCTATAGTTGTCCTTATATTTATCCTATGTATTAAATTAAACCTTAGCATGCAAACGAGCGAGACGATGACAACCTCCGTAGCGTAGCGGAATTTGGCTCGCTTTAAATCTCGGAGGTAGTGGGTTCGATCCCCACGCTGGACAGGAAATCTTTGTGCAAAATTCTTAGATCTCTTTCCGCGTCTGGTTGGTTGAGGGACTACCCTTCGTGCCTCGGAAAGCACGTTAAGCCATTGGTCCCGATTGTTATAACATCATCTATAATAATCGTATATCAAGGAACGGGCAGCAGCGTTTCCTTGTGTGGTACAACATAATACTGCGGTCACCAACCCGCCTGCCAAGCGTGGTGACTATGGCAAATACCCTTCCTCAGAAGGAGGCCCATGTTCAGCAGTGGACGTTATACGGGCTGATTATGATGATGATGATGCAAACGAGATTATTTGCATGCGAAGGTTAAATACAGAACAATTATTTTAGAACATTTTGGAACATGACACACTAACTTTAAGGTGATATAATAACTTGGTACAACATCTTTCAGTTGGCTATTTGTAGTCTCGAAAAACATACAACTAACAACATAAAACATGAAAATAAGGCAAATTTCAAAATGAAATTGAAAGCTGTGTTCTGTTTTGTAGATATTTTGTTGCCGATTTCGACAAATTAACATTGTTCATATTATGACTAGAATATGAATGAAGAATATACAGTTTGTAATCTGAATTAGCATTGCTAGTAATTCATGCCATATGAAATTGCATGGCTCTATACATTCGATGCCTAAATTAAGATTACGGTACAACACGTCGATCGTAAATCGTCGGTACACAGTTGTATGACTTTGTGGTGTAACATCAATATTTCGGAACTGTCATCACAAATATTCATAGGTTACGACATAAATCCTAATATTGACACAGGAGAAAGGCAACGGAAACTACTGGAAATTACTATTGCTGAGTAATCTGTCTATGCCGCTTCCTTCTGCAATTCGGAAATTGTACGTGTGAGAGTAACTCTATCTGTATTTGTAACTAATCTACCACCAGTTAAATAATACAAGATCGTGAATGTACATAAAAGCGAAATTTGAACTTGGGTCAGAGCGGAGAAATGGACATAGAACCGGGAGGTCAGCTGTGGGTAGGGCAGGCATGGGTGTTGTAACGGTGTGGGGTAGACATGAGGGTTGCCACAGGGATACAAGCGTGGGTGTAAACACGGGGACGTAGGAACAGGGTCGTAAGTATAGGCGTAGGTACGGGATTTGAGCATGCAACTAGTAGCGGCCGTAGCCCAATGGCTAGGGTGTCGAACTTGTGATCTTGTGGTCGCCGGTTCGATCCCCACCCATTGCACTACCGACGAGAACCCACTCGTAACACAAGCATGTTATCTTAGCATGGGAGGTTAACAAGAAAACTAGTAGACTGAAAAACTCTGCTAGAAAAGCAAAAAAAAAAAAAACTGTATTTCAACACTTACCTTACGCAGGTGAAACCGCGCAGGACGGCTAGTTATATAGATCCAGAACTAATACCTTATCTATTTATCATTTAGAAATAGTATCGATGAAAGGGAAGATAGACTGCTTTTCAGTAGCATCGCTTTTACGTATCTTATTATTTATTTATTTCAGCTGCTTTACAAAGGGGCTAGTTGAAACGAAGTTATGCAGAGCAATTTGTTTACGTGTGGCGTAGGTTAGGGGCGAAACAGATTGGTTAGATGAGTTTATGTATACATCACTGCCTGGAGAATACAAGATGGTGTTTGTGTTACATTTTTGGAGTGGATAATGGTGCATCATTTGTTTTATCCTCACCCTGTTAAGAAAGTATCATCAAAGACTGTATTCAAATAACAGGAGTGCAGATCTCTAATGTTAAAAAATAAATCTATCGTAGCATAGCGGTAAAGGTATGTTCCTATAGGTTTTGCCATTCTGAATGTTAATAGTTTCAAATTCATTGGTCGCAGTTCTCAGTGCAGTCATATTTTAGAAACCGTTTTTCTGAGAGCCTGTACCTGTCTGGTACCTGGTACGTTTTAAGCTAAAAAAAGATAATTTATTTCAGTCAAATACAAACACAAAATCTTGTCACATTTACAATACCTGAATAGCGTTCTTGCTATCTGTCCTTTTAAGTTATTAGTGATCAAGTTCTTTTTTTATCTCTCTGTTCCCGTATTCGGTGAAATTGCAATAAAACACTCTCCAGTGCACTCTCGAGATACTAAAAATTCAACAGCGAAACGCCATTATGATCCATCCATTAGTTTTTACATAAATCAGAGAAGTACACTGTATAGACAGAGGAAAAACTAGTTTTAGAAAACTTGGTGCATTTTTGTGATGCATTGGTTCGATGAAATTGTAAATTATTCAATTGATTTTGTATTCTTTATTTTTGGATGCAAGTTTATTATTTTGTTTAAGGTCTGCTTTCAAGAAATGCCGGACAAAGTGTTTTTTTTTTCAGTCTTTATTATCTCTGAGATTTCACTAGTGTAGCTCCCATTTCCATGGGAACGTAATCATTATATATAGCCTATGTTATTCCTGCATAACGTAGCTTTTGTATGTTGAAAGAATTTTCTAAATTAATCCATTAGTTTCGGGGCATATTCATCATTAGCATCATCATCATTAGAATCATCATCATCATCAGCCTGTATAACGTCCACCACTGAACATGGGCCTCCTGCCAAGGTAGGATATTTGCCGTAGTCACCACGCTTGGCAGGCGCGTTGGTGACCGCAGTATTATGTTGTACCACACAAGGAAACCATGCTGCCCGTTTCTTGCTATTCGATTTTTATGGATAATGTTATAATAATCGGGACCAACGGATTAACGTGCTTTCCGAGGCACGGAGGGTAGTCCCTCAACAAACCAAACCTGGAAATAATACGACTGGAAAACTTTTTGTAAATCTTAGAATTTACACAAAGTTTTCCAGTCGTAGTCGTTCCATTAGTAGGGATCGAACCCACGACCTCCGAGATATAAGCGAGCCAAATACCGCTACGCTACGGAGGTTGTCAATGCAATGCAAACAAACAATAATATATCTGTCTTCTTTATAATATTAGTGTAGAAGTATAGGTAAAATAAGCCTTAAGGCCTAGATGAAACGATATAACTATGAAGGGTTCGTTTACTTATTGCATACACTGGCAACTTTTACTTAAACTATCGCTTCCTAATCAATTAATAGTTAAAAATACGAAAGTAGCTATATAAATGTATACAGACTTTAATATTATTAATAAAAAAACTACATAAGAGAAGGAATTTAACCAAATTGCAGATGAAAGTGTTAACATGTTCATTTGTTTTTTTTTTTTTTTTTTATGGGTGTGGGATGCAAACGAGTTAGTGGGTCACTTGATGGAAAGTGATCACCGCCGCCCATGTACACTTGTAACACCGGATGAGTCGCAAGTGCGTTGCCGGCCTCTAAGAAAGGAATAGGCTCGCTTCTTGAAGGTACAAAGTAGTATAAAGTAACGCCTTGACTACTTCAATGCAGTATATGTATCTTTTCAGACCGAAAAACACAAAGAAGCATCAGAAACATACACTTTTATAGTTTTGAGTTCTTTCAGTAAATAGGTACTCTTTGTTAAGCCTGAAGTGTGCTTTGTTACAAACTGTAATAGATCAATAAAAGTTAAACGATACCCCTTGCGGTTGCTTTGAAACTCAGTTTGTATCGTGATTTTTATATTATCCATTATTATAAAGTATTTTTAGTGACTAAAGTTAAAAACTGTTTATCATTATTTTTGTTTTATTCAAGTTCTATTTTGCGTATTAATACGATTTAGTTGCACACAATTAAATACGCATGGGATCGTAAAATATAACTCGCATATACTAATGGAATAACTCGAATGATATTTGTAGTGGTCATGTGCAAAGTATAGAAGACACCCAAAATCGCATTCATAGAATCTGATACGGAGCATATTCTGGTGCAAGAACAAACTCACATATTGTTCAAGCTCTCAGATGAGCTTGAACAATATGCGAGTTTGTTCTTGCTACTTCCAACGAGCTTTAAGAAAATATAGTATTCACAGGCTGCCTTCACACATATGCATATGTGGCTCTCAATATCAATATACTTAGATTTTGTTTATGACGTATTAAATAAAATGAATTCTATATACTCACACTACATTACGAAGTCCAAGTCCACAGTAAACTGTAACAATAGAAATAAAACATCAATGTAGCACATTATTGAAATTACAACATTATTATTTAAATGTCGACCTAAAACCAACAAAGCAACCCGGAGTGGAAACCTCCATTCGTATTTTGCCTCAAAGGCTTCTGAACCAGAAACCTAACTAGTTCATGTTGCATTACTGAGAATACTGAAATGGTACTTACGAGTACCCAATTTTGCAATGAAAATGCTATTATATTTTTTGGTCCACTCTAATGGAAGAAAACTAAAGTAATGTTTGAAGCGATATCTTATCTAATAATGAATAAAAGACGCTAGCTTTTCAGTGATACGGTAATAGTCGACGTTATTCAACATTTTCAGAATTAAAGCAATCGTGGTTATAATGTAGCCACCAACTATGCCCTTCTTAATTCGCGATTTCAAAATACATACATACTTACATAAGCTCACGCCTGTTTCCCAGCGGGGTAGGCAGTGACAATGGACCTCCACTTGCTACGACTCCTACACACATCTTTCGCTTAATTCACTCTCATAACATTCTTCATACAAGCACGTCGGTTTAGGGTGGATCTTATTTGACCTTTTGCGAGGATGTCTCCGATTTGGTCAGAGAACGTTCGTCGAGGTCTTCCCCTGCCGACTGTGCCACTCACACTTGCTATGTTCGAGATAAACGCGGTAAACACATTTTTGGGCAAGTACGGTGTTTCTCGTTAGACTTTTTTTGCGAATATCACATTTTAGGACTAGGGTCCTGAAATGTCATATTCGCAAAAAAGTGAAAATCCCAAAAATGTCGATGATTGCAAGTACAATTAGCAGGGCAGAACTGAACTTGCTAATTGAGTTTACTATTTTCCTTCTTTTAAAAACTTACACTACAATGGTGTTATACAAGATTCTCACAATCTGACCGTAATACAGATGATTGCACAACGCTGGAAAAAAACCTTTTTTCAACGAAATCGTATCTGTACTCTAACTTCAATGTCAACTGCCAATATTTCGAAATAAACCAAATAACAGGATGTAATAGAAAAAAAAACTCCATTGGCGTTGCTAACGAGTTTGTAATATTTTTCCTGTTAGCCGCCAAGATTGAAGCAATCGGAAAAGTTTCAGTACTTAAATAAATTGACAAGTAAAGTTAGTCCAATGACGTATTTACGAGTTTCACCATATCTCGGTGTTACGTCTTTTTGAATCAGAATTGCGCGTTTGATAACACTGAGTTATATTTTGGTGTTATGTAAGTTATACTTTAAAAGAATTGATAAATGTTGATTTGTTTGTTAACGTTGTACTTATTATGTAAAATATAAGCCATCAAAAACATACTCAAAATTAGTTTAATTAAAAAAAAACGCAGTTTGTATATTTTTTGGAATAAAAAAGTTAAAATTAATGATGAAAACGACGCGATGTGGCATTTTTCAGCGATATAAAGTCTAAAATATACTCAGTCCATTTGTTTTATATCAGCGAATAAACCAAAAACACTGGAAAAAATACTATTTAACCAGCCACTAAGGGAAAAACGTTGAAATATCGCGTTCGGCTTATATTGCGAAAATACCCAATGACCCGAGTCGATATTTCGCAACCGAAGCAGGCAATAAGTTTGCAAAGCAATCGCTAAAAGAATCTTTGTAACTTCTGGAAGAGATAAAGATAAATTGGGCAACATTTAAAGAGTAGCAAACTGAAAATGGTTACTAATTTTAGGTAATCTGTCTCAAATTCAATAATTCATTTGCCTTATATAAAATTATCACCGAAAATTTTCTGTATTTATACATTTATCCTAAATATAAATTATTGCTCCAGGAAGTGAATTCTGAATTGTGGCCTGACCTAGCTAACCACTCTCCATAATATAAATATATTAGCACTCATAATGTAGTATGTAGTTTAGTCTTCTCGATCGATTTCGGCCGAGAATTTCTAAGGAAATGAGCAGGCTACAGGACTTATTATGCATAAACACACAATGTAATCTTTTCTTCTCAAAATCCGGTGGAACGGTTATACCGACACGACCGGTGAAAGATCAGGCCCAGGACCGAGGTAACGAAGTATATGGTATCCAAGTACAAAAATTATAATGGATTTTTACAATAAGAACTGAAATGTGAAGATCTAAATATAGGCCCAATCTTTCAAAAACATTATCAAGTTCAGTTTTTTAACAAATTTTGAAGGTGACATGTACCTACGTGATATATATAAGTTACTAAGTGACTGCAATTCCGTGTTTTGAATAAAACAGCTTTCAAAGTTGGAGTTTTGAATAAAACAGTTTAATAGCTTTTAAAGACTGCGGTTTAATAATCAGTAGTCGCTTACGTCTAAATATGTTTTGTTCGCAGTACAACTTCTGCTGCGTTTAATTCATTCCTTTTGACTCGGGCAAATTAATTCTTCTATGAAAATATGAATTCGAAATTCAGTTAAAACTTCAGAATAGACCTCTTTGTACGGTCGTGTCTTCCGTCGTAAATTAAAAAGTTTATCTAGCAATTTAGTACTAAAGTAGAAACTTTGTAATGTCAAAGAATCTGAATTTTGTGTAAGGAACATAATACTTTGCAAATTCAAAGTTAAAGAGTTTTAGATGTTTATTGAATAGTACTAGTAACTAAATGAATTTTCTGATGATGTTATTCGTAATAAAAAAAACATTGTTTTATTATTATTGAAGACACAACTCGTTCTAGTGAAATAAAGTATGTTAGTATATTTATGGACATGGACACAACTCGAAGACTTCGAACAAATATTACGTGAAGGTTAACCGATTTTTAATTCATCATACAAATTTATCGGTAGATTTTTTTTTTCCACAATTTCCGTTCAATATCATTAAAATATAAATGTTCCTCTGATTTATTTGACGATTGACAAAATCGGCCCTTAAACAAATACTGCCATAATTAATGAATACATTTGGTAAACTTTTCATTACGTTTAAATAAATTAGTTTATTCACTTACAGCTGCTAGTCCTCTCCATATTCTCTACATCCAGTCATAGTCGTGTAAATGATTTTTATTTCAATACGAAATCGAGATCGCGTATAAATCATCGCTATGAACGCATTTTCGTGTCAAACCACCGATAGGGTGCGTTGCTGAGTGAGTCTGAAGAATTTTAATGATTTCTTCTACGCCTAATGGATTTGAAATGGAAGTTTTTTTATTTAGTTTATGACGTAATATTTTATTTGTGAATTTATCTGTTATATGCCTGTTGACTGTACCGGTGGCTCAGTGGTTACGATAGTTGCCTCTGAGACCTGGTGTTCTGGGTTCGATTCCCACCCGGGACAATTATTTGTGTGAACCACAAATAGTTGTTCTGAGTCTGGGTGTTCTTTGTGTCCGTGAAATGAATGTTTGTAAAGTCCCCCGCGACACAGGGATTTATTTCAATAGTGCGGGAGTTGTCTTTAAAAAAGAAATATAAAAAATATAAAATATAAGTATTAAATACTTATTCACCAGATAAATAAGAAAAAAACTGAAACATAACTTTATTACTGTTCGGATACAATAGTCCTTACTATGTAGATATTAAGGCGTTTTGCCATAAACCTGGGACTTGGACCTTGGCTCAGACCGGTCGCTGGCTGGGGGACTGAAGAATGGTGACTTTCAGTTTTTTTAAGGGAATATTGAGAGACAAAAGAAATAAATATTAAACAACAATAAAGATGCGACAAACTTCACCAAATTCTGTTATCTTTAGTTGTATCATTTAAAAACCACCAGACTTCACGGAGCAGAGAATTAATCCAATAAAACTTGTTATATAAATCGTATTAGCTAACGATAAGGCTAAAAATATAGCTAAATGACCGCCGATCTAAATTAAATCTTAGAATTTGCATGAACATCCAGTAACTGGCAGTAGAGAGACTAATTGTTAAAGACTAGTAGCGGCGTTTAACTTGCTTCAAACTAGTTGTAATTAGTTTCAGTCTCATTTAGTTTATAGTTTCTCAACCCAGTACATCTTATACCTTCGAATATAATCATCATCATGAGAGTAGTTTTCGCTTGGTAGGTGGATTGGTGACCTCAATATTATGTAATAACACTCACTGAGGAACGGTGCTGCTCGTTCCTTGGTAGATGATTTTATAACAATCGGTACTAACGGTACTTGTCCGGCGTGTGGAACGAACCCACGACCTCCGGGACTTAGAGCGAAACTTAAGCTGCTACACCATGGAGTTCATCGATCAAATAAATAAAAGGAATAGTCTCATTAAAATGGCACAAATAATATACATTCATGAAATGCATATTATACTGCATTAAAATACCAATAGTCTGAAAATTTGACCTTTTTCATGTCTGTTTATTGAAATCTCCGAAATAGCTGATTTTAAAATAGCAGAGAATTACTGTTATCAAACATAACATAACTCTCCTACTTTCATTTTAGAAAAATATATAATAAAATACCATTACGCGGGTCAACGAGATTTTCCAGAAAAATTGCGTACTGTTCTCAGAAACACAAATGTTTAATTATTTTTTATTTAGGACGGAAATAGACCCCTCTTCAGCAACAAAAAATGTTCCTACCTAAATATTAAAACAAATGTGCGTATAATAAGCACATCATATATTTAAGCAGCCCAAACAAGCAGAACAAGAATAATATTCAACACATTATTTAGATGATGAAAGAATTCAACTGTACATATTCAGATTCATTCAAATTACATAGAATTTTGGAAAGGTCTCTGCACAATCTGACACGGTTGAAATTACTGAATAATTTTCCGGGCAACCTGGAAACAACAGTATGAGTTATTTAGAACGAAATAGACGAAATCAAACGCTTGAAATATATTTCTAAATTGCTTTGTTTCAGTTATATTTCTCGTAAAAGTCCTTCTACGTTGTAGTTTTGTGAAATATTTATTTTTTAGAATGCAATACGTGTATTTTCGCTAAAATAAAAATTCAGAGAAACTTTAGGTTAATGTAAAATTCTGTACAATTACTTTACGCTAGATGACATCTTCGACAGCAGCTTTGAAGCTAAACTTTTTTTTTTGTTACCTTTAACTTTTCTTTCAGAAATAACTGGGTTTGTAGAACGATTTATAGAATCACTGATGTTAATAATACAACTAAAAGCACAACTGACGATATTGATACAACAATTTTAACCTAACGTTAGACTTCTTTACTTTCCTTCCACCTTCTTTTAAAAATCAAACAACAAATATTTAATTTCATAAAACCAAAACGGCTTCAGCCGTCAAGGACGAAGTCAGAACTCATTATTTTAAAAGCTATTCAAAACTAAGACCCCTTTCCATTAAAGCAGCTAGCAACAAGTTATATAAAGCAAAAAATTGTTCATTGTAAATTTTCTAACCAAGGTCAAAAGGTTTCGTTTTGTAAGGAATACGGAAGAATTTAGTAATGAGTGTTGAAATAGCTAAAGTTATTGTAAGGGTAAATTAAACCAATAAATTTCGTATGTTTGATGTAGTATATTATAAAACAAATTTTGATATGATTTTGATCATATCTACGGTTAACCGCTGCTTTTAGTGTCATAAGTGATTTTATAACCATCTTGAACAACGGCTTAATGCTTCGCTTGAAAGTTGTAGCTTAACACAAGTGTCCTATCTTGAATTGAAAATTAAAGACTACAAGACATCATTAAACATAATTTTAAACCCAATGCTTCTTGAAGTACGTTACATTTCTAGATAGCTAGTTGCAAGTTCAGTTAATAATGTTTAAAATCTTAAAACAATTTTCTTCCATCGTCATCAAATTCTTATTTTCATAAAATATAAGCAACATGGAAAATACGAGCAAGAAAAGGCAGCGACAACGCCTCGGTAATAATCAAGTAAAAAACGAGACTGCGAGCTCTCATAACTAATTTAAAGTTAATTTGCTTATCTCGAGATGTTAGAAATGAGATAGAAATACGGTGCAAGGAAACGTGGTGTTTCAGTCTATTTAGTTAATAATATTGTTGTGATGTGCGGTGAATAGAGTAATAATAATTTATTTAGTATCATGTTATTTGCGTATGGTTATGGAATACTAAATTCTCAAAATGCCTAATAAGTTACTTATTGTCATTCACATCATCATTAAGTGGACTGTTACATATGGACCAGTACTGAGTTTTTTCATATTTATTTATAGACAACATACAAAATAGTATATGTTGTTTAGAGACTATCGTTATAATGCTTCATTTAGGGGTCATTTGATGCAATGTCGCATATAATAATAATGAGTATGGAGTGAGATCAACAATGTTTTGGTTACTATGCTTGTCAGGTGAGATGGCTACCACACGGAATTCGTTTATTGGAAACCAATTATTAGTAGTTGAAGTTATGGCAGCCAGAACCAATAGAAACAAGATCACTCACGACAATACCGAAATCTTTGCCATCCGAGTCATAAGCAGTACTCAATGGCTTACTAGAGAGATTTCCTAAATGTTTCTTAAACTTTTAAGATAATATACACTTTTTAATTTCTGGCATAATTCTCTCCAGGGTAGACAAAATAATGCAAGATATAATTTAATCTACACGTTAATAAACTATAACAACATACATATTATCAGGTTCAGATATGGAAGTCTAATGATATTCCTTTAAATTAAACCCTTTAATACTATAGGGTTGTTCACTGGCTAGTGTAAACTAACCCTGCCTGAAGATAATTGCAGGCATTGGTGAAATTACTATGATATGATCTTTAGTTTATATCATACATATTATTGTAGTTTAATTACGTTAGTCAGTAGACATGCTTAACGATTACCTATTACCTGAGCATTTTTAACAACGTTAATATGTCCTTATCTACCTGTTCCTGATTTATGGATGAGTAAATCTAAATTTTCTTATCCATAAATCTATTAAGGTTACTTATTTTAATTCTTGTTTCGAGTATCTTCTTGCTTTTCTCGCTTCATAATGATGTTTATTGAAGTGGTTCGGTTTGATCGATTTGACTTCAAAAGTAACAAACGTAAAAGACTGGTTTCTCCAAAATCTTCGTTTAGTGGACTCGTTTCAAAATGGTAAAACTCAAACGTATAATGTATATCATCGGTTTAAAATGGCTGCTTCCTTCTGTTTATTTTTAAAAGCAAGCAAAATAAACAAACCACCGCTGTGCACTATGAAAAATAACAAACTCACTCAACTGAATCTCTCTAACGTTAAGGAGGGAATAATAAAGATTTTTCAACAAAGTAAAAATACATTGTCTTGCATCGCATCGCTTCGTCGCAGCACTGTTTTAGTTTTTTTTCTTCTTTAAATATATTCATGAGGTTTAAGGTTGAACTTCATTTTTATTCTTTTATACTGTGTGCACTGGAATTTGCTTTCGGGTACCTAATAGCTGTTAACTAATGATGTTATATGAAAATCTTCTTGTTTGCAGACTTAGTTGTAGTTGAAATTGAAATCCAGCCAGTATTTCAATCTTAGTTCAGTGGAGGATTTCTTAAGTTGCATGGAAACGGTAATCGTAAATCATCCTTAATTTTCTATAAGAATGAATTTCTTGATATCATAAGAAACAAAATCTTCTGTGTGCAAAGAAATAAGATCGATGGATTTTAAATCATACACACGTAACTTTGAATGGAGAAGTGATAATATATGTAAATGTGATTCGTTGAACTTGAATTTTAACCTTTTGGACCTACTAACGAAGTCAAATGTTAATCCAACTGCAGGAACATTTAATCCTTATTCGCAAAATATGCTTCTTAACACGTGAGCTTAGAAACCATGTCAAAAAAAAAAAAAAAAATGCATATTCGTCATGGATTAAAGTTTACTTTTTTATTAAGTGATAATAATATAAAAATTATAAGAAAATTATATAATTTTCTTATTAAGAAAAAGTAAATAGTAACATATAGGACTTGCAACTGTCAACCAAAGCAAAAAAATAAGTCAACTGTTATACTGCATTTTAAGATACCTACACTTCAAAAGCTTTAGTTTGAATAACTTTTGAATCAATTTTAACACATGTACCAAATCAAGTAAACCGAATTATCCATACCGTAAGTACATAAAGTCCCATTTTTTATTCATAAATAAACACGTCATGTTATATTACCTGGAGATTAAAATTGTACAATTAAACAGATATCTGTAACACCGGTTAAGATAGCATCAGTTTCTAATTGTTGGTTTGGAAAACATACAGAGCGTTATTGGCTGCGGGCACGCTAGGTGGTCGATATTGATATTATCAGGCGTTAAATTCTACGTGTCTGTGGCAATTATTGATGGCTGAGTAACATTTGAGTTGAATGAAATAGATTATTGGTAGAAGCGTCAATCGCAAATACTATATCAATTAATTGATTGCAATAAACAATATAGGAGTATATCAATAAAAATGAATCGCCAAATGTGTTCCTAAGCCTAAAACTTGATAACAGTTAGACCGAATGAATAATATCTGTTATTTATTATTATGCCTGTAAAGTAGCGCTAGCCTTTAGTTTTACTTTAAAGCAACATATTCAGTACAATAGCTGTTATCCTGTAGATCGACCTGCATGTTTTATCTATACTAATATTATATAGAAGAAAGGTATTATTGTTTGTTTGTATGTTTTCATTGAATAGACCGATTTCAGATAATCTTCTAAGATACTTAATTCAGGAGTAACTTATATTATATTTAATTATGAAGTTTCTACGGAGACGGGGGTGACGGAATGAAACCGCGCGGGCGGATTAACGTGAATATTTGGTTAATTTTAAATCAATTTCTAATGGTAGTCTTTGAGTTGAATCTAAATAAATTTGAGTATTTTTAATACCACCTTTACTCATCTGCGTTTAGACCGGTGTTACCAATGAAAATACCTTATAGGTAAATGTTGTAATATCGTGGTAAAATATGTAGCATGCATAATATCAAAAGTATTTGATATGATTTTTTTGTTACAAATTTATCCGTTACACACGATATACCTATGAGGAGAAAATATTTCTTATAATACAATTTATAAAGACCACTTTGTTCAGGGCGCAGCGCTCAGTATATGCTATTGAATTTATGATGAATTGAGTTTTACTCTATTACTTCATATCAGTATGAAATAAAAAGATCCACAAAAGCTTCAATGCTGTTACAAGAAGTAACAAGTCTAGAACATAATACAGTTAGTCACAAACTATCATATAAAGATACAAAACAAAGCCGCAATAAACATTTTCATTTAACCATTTACATTGTTTTGCAGTATGAACTTTTGGCACGTATAATTATAAGTTAATACACAAGTGCTGGAGTCATTACATTTTATGAACAACCGCGCAAAATATTTATCTGTATGTCCAGTAACTGTAAATGCGTGTGGTCAGTATTACGAATCAGCTCGTACAGTCCTATTAGTCCGCCCCGAGCTATAGACTATTAAACGAATTAAATTTTACCATTGGAGCGATATGTTTAATTTGATTTAGTTGTAAAAGATAAGACACTGAATTTAATATGAATCGAATATACCTTAAAAGGCAAACATTTGTGACTTTGTGTTAACATTTCTTTGACTCTTCTCAATTTCCTTTACTATGAATAATTAATTGTAAGTATAAAAAATTGTGGGTGGTATTATTGATCATGTTATTGTAAGACTAGTCTAGGGCAGTGGTCCACCAACGTTTTGTATTCAATATATTTACATCTCGGAAAGCGAACATTTTTAGAGATACATCATTTAAAATAAGTTTTAAGTAATATTAACCGAAACCAATGACTTAATAAAGATGAACGAAATAAAACACCTCGCTCGTGCGCTCTAGTAATTTACATCTGTTTAAGTATTTTTCTTCCGTCCGTTTATTTAGCTTTATAAGATAACCTTATTTTTGCGAGGCACACCAACTAATTTTCACGGTACACATAGTTTGTGGAACACTGGTCTAGGATTGATTTGCAGAAGGACCATTGGTGAACTAGCTTACTTGTTTTATGGCCACACCACTTATTAACTTTTCATATATAGAGGCAAGAATTAGATTATTGATCCATTATACTTTATGGGAGACGTATTACAGTCATTCACAAGAATGTGAAACTATCTAAAGCGAGACTATGTACATATTTATTAATTGGTTGAAGAATATTAATTACAAAAATACATTTTTTTCTTTATCGTTCAATCGTTTTTAAAAATAAAACATCCAGCACCAAAGCCCTTTTGACAACGAAGTCTTACGTGCTTTCGCAAGAGCAAGACTCGGTCTGAGGCCATAAATTGGCATTTGTACTGAGTTCTTACAATTTAACATCGTCGAACCGTTACAAAGTAAATTTTCTTGCATTTCCTCCGACCGATTTAAAAATATCTTTATGTATTTTTAGTTTTCTGCTGCTGACACTTGTTTATTTTGATTTCATTTTGTAATAATGGCGCCGTTTAACAAGATGGCGTGCTGGAGTGGAAAGATCGAGAAAATTGATAACTACGTCACGGAATTACGGAGTTTCAATTTATTGTGAACTGAAGAGAAAGAAATCATATTTAAAAAAGAATTTGTTTTATATTAACACACTTGCCGTGTTTTGTAACAGGGCTTATAATTTTACATGGCAACCATGCGTTCCTATTTTGTACGGAACCAAATAGGAAATGTTAGAATTAGGAAGCTTTGTAAGCGTTTGAAACTTTTGGTAAAATTTAAAAAATGCTTTAGATAGGAATATTAAAGAACAGTGTTTTGGACTCAATCAAGCCAGATATCGTTTTTGGGAAATTCCATTTGCTCATTTCGCATGTGGTTACGTCAGTCTTGATTGATATTTAATATAATTATTATTTTACGATAAACTTTAATTATGGTTTCATTTTTATGTGGTGATGAGAATGCACAGTTTTTATCAAATTGACGAAAACCGTCGTTAATTTTAACGCATTGCAGCGACAAAGACCACGATGATTACCAGACTCCGTTAATTAATCAGAAACAAGTACATTAATTTACAACAATATTTTTAATTTTGTTATCTTACCTTCATAATCATATAAAAGAAATTCAAAAGTGTAGCCGTGTAGGTTAGAGTGTTGGTGGGTTTGTAGCACGTTAAACTACTGAAAGGATTTGTATTTGATTTCAAAATTGAAACTGATATAGATCAAAGACAAGATTTACATATCGTTTCTGAAACAATAAGGCTCAACCGACAAGAATAAGCTATTATGCAAGTCACTCCTCTTGTATAGTTTGAACTACTTGTAACTAGTAGATAATACAATAAATATACGTAACATCCTCTTAAAAATGTTATAAAAATAAAGCATATTTCTCGAGATTCTGTGAAACTTCAAAAGTAGACCACTGTCACAATCTTAAACACGAATAAAACATCGTCACCCTTAAGCTCGGGAGAGTCATAAAACGTGGAAGTACTGTTGGTTGTTCAAAAGTTACGTTACGAGCCGAAATTATTTTTGAACGTAAAAGTTTAAAATAATATACTACTGAGAGATATTCTTGATAGCATAGCGAGAATATTATACTGGCATTAAACTTAAACGTGTTTTGTAGTACAGAATCCGAGAAACTGCAAAAATAAATATCGGATGCTTTAGTTAGACAGATAACCTACCACGTTTTATCTTTTACATGGTCATTTAAGATATTTGTATGAACCCGGTATATAAAAGTCTGTATATGTCTAAAAAGAATGTTTATCATTACTAAATAATTTGAACGAACGAATCAATCAAACGTTAATAGATTAATGAGTAAATAATCTCAATCTTATAAAAGATCAATAACAATATGTAACCTTAATGATATTGATCTTCCTTACGCCTCAATATGAAAGAGGTCACAAATGGCAAGAATGCCTTCAAGAAGAGGATGGCAAGGCCGTACTCGACTTGGCGATTATGGTCAATAACATAATAGTGACAGTGGTTTATGAGCTAGAAAGAAAGAAAGAAAATACTTTTATTTACGGCACATACAAGGAAATAAAACGTAAGACATTGATTAACACTATTACATACATGCACCATAAATGGGAACTGGCTTCAGCATTAAGCTACGTCAAAAATCTAAAAGATCATTGCGCAGCGCTGGTATTCTAGCCAGCCCCAGTTTTGACGCCACGCATGCCAAACGTCAAATAAAAATATATAGAGCTACAGAAATCGCTTATCAAAAAAGTATCTTGTAATTGTAAAATTATCTACAGCCTCAATTAAAATTATTAGCAAAATCTGGAAAATTATGTCTAGTATACCAATGTACACAAGTGAATAATAATTATGAGTTTAGTAAAACAATAAATCAATATTATCAATAAAGGACGTGTAGTTCACCGAAAATCTAAATAAAAACGTCAACATCGATGCAAATAATAAAACTCAAAATTTCATTACAATCTTTGTATTCGAACGTTTTGTATGCATTCCAAACAATATTTGTCTTTGTAAGCTCCGGTATTACGTTTATTCTGTATCCTTTTGTTGCGGAATTCAGTTCCGGACGATAAAATGTTGGAGGATCCACCTGTCATCGATATAAAACCGCTATAAAACTATCTGGTTTATTGTCCTCCTTTAACTTTTACTGTTTTGGCGATCATATTATGAATATGTTGGGTAGCATATTTCTCAAAGAATAACGTGACATTTTAGGGATTGACCCAATTTTTTGACTAAGCACATTTAAGTGTTTGGTAAAAGTGTAGTTTGTAGGATTTTGTCTGCCCAAACTACTGTCCCTTATAAGCGTAGCTCTAATGCTGAAAAATGTTAAGATTGTGCTAAAATTCCGTTTTATACTATGACAGTTTAGAATAATTGACATGATCTTATCCTAAAATATGACAACACTATCACATAACATGCTGTATTTAAAGGGGCATTACTTGGTATGGGCCTGTATTCTAAATATGTGTACGCGTAAAATCGTGTGAGTGCACGGAGCGGACGTCCGCTCTGGATGTCCGACGCTAACTTCAAGATAACCCGACACACATGTCCGCACCAGTTAACACTATTTTGTAAAACAGTCCCGCAAGCATGCTACCTTCACGGTTTTAAGGGTATTATGACCTTAAGGTATTTTAATTTGCTTTGTATAAAGTAAGAAGTGCGAGTTATTTAAGACTAGCGGCCCTCAGGGATGTTACTAGGGAAAATGTAGCATTCTAATGGTAAAAAATTATTGAAATCCTTTCCGCAATTTTTGAGTTTATTTGAAACAAACATACAAAAATACAAACATTTCCTCTTTATAATATTAGTAAAGATTTAGCTACAGTTAATAGTGCATAATTCGTAACAAACATCTTTAAAAATTTGTAACGGATCTGAAAACTAAAATACTAGGAAGTTACTAGGAAGGTCAAATACTAGGAAGGTTACATAGATTTTAATAGATCTAAAGTGTTAAATTGGAGTTGCATTAGATTACAAGATGCTACATTACATTTGAAATATACCAAGTCTAGTTTTTCAGCAAAATTATATTTCGTACGTAAAACTGATTTTAAAAATATATTTTTACAATGAGTTGTAAACCATTTTCCAAACTCGGTTTTGAGAATAACTCATACTTACATAAAAGACACAAAAACAGAATATCAAATTAAAAATTAATAATAAGAAGCAGAGAAACAGTGAATAATAATATAGTCTTTGAATCCTGTTTTGTTTTCAAAGGTACCTACACTGCGGCGTAGCGGTAGTTTAGCTTTGCAGATCGATTCATTAGCGCGGTAGCTGCTAAGCCCGGGATCATGGACTAATTACGCTGAATAATTGTATGTTAATTTACACCATCTTATTTTGAACGTCTACAATGTGATGGAAATCATAAGAAATCGATAAAATTAATGCAATCCTTGTTATAGTCAAAGTTCTTGTTTTAGCTAAGGATAATACATTGATTTAAACAAAACACAAAAATGATCAAAATAGATGTGTGTGTTTGTTATGTAAATGGTCTCAAGACATATCTCGAAATTAAGTCGTAGTGGGTGAAACAATTATCGTGGTGTCCGGTATTCCTGTGGTTTCCGGTTTGGTGGGTGTCGTAATAGGTGACTACTGGATATACACCTGATAGATGGGCAGCAATATCTATCAGTTGCCTACCATTTATAACGACAAAATCCCTCAACAATCCTGCTATGCCAAGTTATGTAAAAAGACAGAACCTTATGTACCTTATTACCTTATATACCACCAGTACAGAACATAAACGAGCTGTAAATGGGAACTGAAATTAAAACATTGCCCTGTAATTTGATTGCTTGATTGGAATCGTACTTGAATCACACAAAACCGCAGCCAGATAAAATTATTAATTAGTGTTCTTGCTATGAGTAAAATACAAAGATTTGTAAGTTAGGATATGTAGAATTTCTTTGGACAATACTTTAATTTCGATAAATTCCGACTGAATACCTATTTATTTGTGATATTTGTTGTGTGTTGATATCTTCACAGTTTCCAATGTAATTAACCTTATTATAATATTAATGAAAACCATCAATATCACGTTACAATATATTTTGTCCATCTGTTTAACAAAAACAAATATACACAATCGCTTTTGTATCCAATTGATCAGTTTTAGAGAATTAACGAATGCCATTCAAACAGGATTTAATTTCATCCGATGTCGAGTACAAATTGACATTTTGTGCCCGTTGTGACAAGAGCGCGGTATCGATGTAACACATGTGTTGTAAGAGCTGATGTTCATTTTTTTAAAGTGGATTTAATTATAATTAAACTTAATATCTATTAATCGAGAACGAATTCTGACAAATCCTGATTTGAAAATTACACCAATTTTATTGGTTTCACTACAACAAAACAAATAATAGCTGAAAGAAATAGCCTTTTAGTGTCGTATTAATAATAAAAAACTAATGCCGTAAGTCAAGATATTTGCAAAAAACATGTCCATATTTTTCCAGAAGTAAATTCTGTTTGAGCAAATGAACAGTCCAAGTACTGAATCAAAAACAACCTAAACTCGCACACGCTAAATCATCCCAAATTTCTCCGCAACTGAGGCCACAATAGAAACTTCATTCAATTCCACCTCAAACCTAACGTAACCACAATAATTAGTTGAGCATCAGTTCAGATTCTAACTCTTTACTATAGGAACAATCTACGGCAAGATTTTGCCTTCCCCTCGGGACTCAGAACTTGATCTCTAACTAACTCCATCTTCATTATACATTGTACAAATACATCTGTTTGGTAAGGATCCCTGGGGTCTCAGTTATCGGAATTTCATTTTGATTAAAGAGAACTTTTCATTTTATAGAACATTTATTATTTGAGTACACAGTGCTTCCGAGTTGATATTTTACTGTTTGATTTTCCTAAGAATAATAAGTTTAACGAAACTTTATTAATGATCTTATAGATTTGGGTTGTTTAAGTGACTTTAAGGTTGTTTATTAAATTTCTGTTGCTGTTTCAATAATTGGATTATTCGTCCGTACAGGCGTTTTCATAACGTTCGCGCTTACAATTTCAAATAAAGTGTTTGTTTATCTCAAATTTTTGTTTAAATAAATTTTATATTGCGCATCTTTTGGTTACATTTGTACTATTTCAGAAATATCTATATGTAGGTAATTATTGGCATTTGTCACTCTTTCGTCACAGTTAACTAAAATAACCAAACCCATTATTGCAAACACAAATCAAATCACAAGCACCATACATACTACAGTAACCATACATCAGGGATACCAGCATTCGGGCATCCGGGAGAAACCACAGGAAACTACCAGTATAGCAATACGTTATAGGCATTATTCATAGAGAGCGGATCGTTTCCTGTCCGGATTTTTTATGCTATAGGGATGTTAATTTTATTGTGGCGGGTTCCGTGGTTAATTAACATTTTAGGATGTTGAGTTTTGAGAGGGTGAATTATGCAGTCGGGAAGTTCAGTTATGTGGTGTTTTTTTACTTGGTAGCTTTACGGAAGATGTTATTAACGTCGCGTCTATGTGCATATGAATAACATTAACATCTGAATGTTCGAACAGAAAGCATTATTTTTAATAACGACTTTAATTTTGATAATGCAGAAAAATATTCTTGTTTTATTCTAGTATTTTTAAATTTTGAAATGGTTCAGAATACAGAAATAAAACATTCCCAAATGGAACTTATTAGGCGCCGAAAGCATATTTTTTTTCTTTACACTGCATATTTTGTCATTTCGGCACATATATTTTTTTTTATAAAAAAATGAAAAACAAAAAGCTAGAGCAGTTTCGACTACAAAATTTATTAAACAAAGATTTAAGGTTAACGAAGGCCTCAGTGATTAATTCGATAAAAATAAAGCGAACTTCAGTTACAATAATAATTTCAAGTCATGTTAAATGTTTAGTACATAATTTAACTGTATGTATAATGTACGGCTTGTATTAAGGTTAACCGGAATGTAATATAAGTTCAACTTCACCGACCTAGGACTTACCTATCAGAATTCTCAATATAGAGAATTTAAAGCCAAATTAGATTCAAAGCGTCCACGTGAGATTCAGTAATGAATGTTATTGCATTCTCAGGAGACCGGCTACCAAAGTTCCGCTGATTCAGGACTTTGCATTAATGTTAGGTAATGGAAGGAACTGGTTGGAGTTAGTATTATAAAGCACAGGGGTCTTTGCGCCGTAATTTCGATGACTGGGCTATTACTCGACGAACGAAATTTAGTAATGCGACTTATTTGATTTAGATTTGTGACTTCATTCATAGTAAATATTTGATTTATTATGAATTTATTAAATTGAATTTGGTTTTCAGTATGTAGTAGCGATAGAATTGTAACTAGACAAAGGTCACTTAAAATATTATTTTACAAATAAATGGAATAACATATAAAAATACGTCGATAACAGATTGGTAGGTAAGCAGTTATCAACGTATGTTCATACATAATCCTTCTTATATGTTGCTTATTGGTATTTCCTGTAACCCACACATTCATCAGTTTTTATTGTTTTTATTTTATCGTTATATTATCACGACTACTTCAATTGTAAGTACTACTTTTATTTTCAACCATTTTCGTGCAAGAATTTCCATATTGCTATCAGGTAATCTTACTTTATCTATTACACAAATTGCTGTAGCTATGCCAGTTTTTTTCCTCTACCTTTCGATTACAGCATCACAGTACTTATCGACATAATCCCCTACTCAAACTCCAGCATCTACGGATAAGGATGAAAATTAAACTTCTAAAAATATCCGCCACAAGCAGCTCTCAAACTTGTTCCCTTGTCAAGTAATAATTGGTTTGAGTTTTAGACAAGTTCTTGTAAGTACATGATATTGTTTACACGGAGTGTTCCAGAGTGTTTGCTTGTCCTGCAAGTTCTGTGCCAAGAAACGTGATTATGGATAATTTGCAAAAATGTTCTTGAGTACAACAAAGTTTTGGTATGTTTGTTAAAATGTTTGGCAGTTTTGAAATGGGAGTTGCGCTATTAGTTTATATGAAAACAAATGAAAAGGAAGATGATATTGCAGTTGGAGTTTTTGAATCTACAATTCAACTTAAGAAAATTAAATCGAAATAAATTGATGAGGAAACTGGGTTTCGACAGGCAAATAAATCAAACTCAAGTCTCGCAATATTTTTTTATACATTTATTATTTTATAAAGAGGGGAAAGAAGGGATCTGAAGGGAACAACAGTTTGATTAAGTTAAAAAATACATAAATTTTCATCACTTATTTTTGAGAATTGTAAAATTAAATACAGAAACAATTTTGGCATTGAATCATTTCAATCAGAGTATCATAAGAATCTTAACATACATAATAATATAACTAATAAGTAAGAAACATTGTATAAAGAAACTCGTCAGTCAATAAAACAAACGCAATAATGCTACAATATAAGATGTAATAATACGTCCCCGAAACAGTAACGGCGTATGTACCATTAAGTGGGCCGTAACAGAAAACATGAAACTGCCAACATTAAAAATTCCAGTGTTATGATGTTTGTAAACTGTAACAAGTTTACGATTCCAGTTGTGCTTTTATTTTTTGTTTTAATACAACAACAACTGTACTTTTTATTTTCTTTCAGTTTTCAGAGGCAATGCTTTGAACTTAGTTTATTTTAAAAGTTATATGTAATAAAACCAGTGTGTTTTTCTAAATCATATAAATGTTTTGATAAAAATTACTAACTTATCTATTATAGTAAAAAAATTATAACCGTAATAAGCAAACTTAACATTCTCAACCATCGGTACAGTACCCATACATTCAACAATTTTATGAAACTACATTTCCAATAACAAAAAAACAGAAGTTGAAACAAAAGTTTCCACATACACTCCAGCAGACCACTCAAGAGACACAATAAAGTTACTCGCAACAAATCCTACGTATTGGAACACAAGGTGATCAAATCAATGGTCCGGGAAGTATAAAGGAAAGTTGATTTCCGTTGCGATATGGAGCGAGGCAGACTCTTATGGCAGCTTGTTTATAAATAAAGTGCAATGCAAGACCGAGATATGACACTTGGTTAGGTAAATATAAAGATTCCTTGAAATATTGGAAAAGTATAAATTAAGGTGTAGTTTTATTACAATTATATTGTTCATTTCTGATCAAATCACTGCAAAATCACATTTAACTCAAAACAAGTGCAACTATCATTCTTTTAAGCAATGAGGCGAAAATGTCTAATAGTCGCTCTTATCTTTGATATGATGAGCAAAGAATCAAAATCAATCTGATCTGCTTGAAAGATCTAACAACTTTCTCAATATTCTGGTTAGCTTTCAGTTAGATTATCATCGAATGTTTATTTCACAATAATGTAGTGTCCGCCAAACGAGTTTCAGGAAATTGGCTTATTCCATTTTAGTTTTTTCATTTCCAATTATTGTCGAAGCGACGTTAAAAAACAAACTACAAAATTTTCTAATTACTGCAACCTATCATAATTTATCACTACATAAAAATTAAATAACATCCTCGATATCCATCTACCAATACCTCCGCAAAACCAATTACGAATTCCCATGAAAGCCGTCCAAACAAAAAAGTCAGACAATATACCCTTAATCTTTGTTGACTGTTGGTCAATTAACTTTGCTGGCTAATGACTCGCTTTCCCACACGACAATATTGGCAGTTTTGCTAGTAATAATACAAGCCAATGATAACATGGTAACCTTTCATGGAAATGTAATGTTTGATTTTAACGTGGACCAGGTTAATTGTGGCACGACGTTATTAGAATGAGTTAATAATATTTTGTTTACAATAAAAAGTAATAGCACGTTTATTATGAGAAGCTGAGTTTTTTTTGTTGAAAATTGCACATTGCTAAATAAAAAAATGCACATATCATTATGTGGCACGTGCGACGACGAAATGACACTTATTTGTTAGTGAAACTTAGCCGGCCGTAGCCTAATGGCAAGAGCGTTGGACTTGTGATCTTGTGGTCGCCAGTTTGATACCCACCTATTGCACTACCGACCTGAACCCACTCCTAACACAATCATTTTTAGCTTAGCACGAGGGGTTAACAAGAATACTAGTAGACTTCTAAACTCTGCTTGTCTACTTTAAAAAAGCAAAAAGGAAAGACACAATTTGAATATAGGAGTCCGATTATTCCTTTCTTGTTAAAATATATTAAGTAAGAATGTCATACAATTGTATGGTTTTATTCACATCATAATAAGAGAGATAAGTTAACAGAAAACTTGATATAAAAATAAGGCTTCATATAATTCATTGAACATATTAAAAAGTTAAATGATATTTAAAATGTAAGAGAATAGGCGGATCAGAATTTAAGTTTATAAAAGGAGCATCAAATAATTTGATTTGAGTTCGAAATATAAGTTGGATGGTTTATTCGCCTTGAATGTGAAATGCTTCACTATACTTCCGCGATACCACTAGTTATTTGTATAAAACAAGGTGGTTTGAATAGTAATTCAAAACACCTATTCATTCGAATAGAACAATTTACTGAAAGTATAAATTACACATCTCTCATATACTGTTGGAATTATTTCAACAGCCCCATTATTACCACCACTCAGTAGTGGAAGGTCTGACAAGAAGAGGTCCAAGCTCAGTAGCTTGGACCTCTTCTTGTCAGACCTTGACAAGCTAGGACCGTTACCAAATATTGCCATAATTACGACGCTAGGTAGGCAGATTGGTAATCTTGAACCTTCAGTTGATAGCTGCTGGAAAAAATCAATAATTTATTATTAATACTCTGACGAACACTATTCTTCATAAAACAGCCTACTTACCCTACTTTGCCGAACTACGTTTGGTCTCAAAACAATACTAAGACAAAATTAACAAAACTTTTCTAATGGTAACCGAACCCCAACTACATAAGCTTACGAATCGAAATTCGAAGTTTGAGCGAACTGTCTGCTAGAGTACTTAATTGATCTATTGTTAACGGTTCAGTTCGGTTAACTTACCAGAACCAGGAATAATTGAACGCTTTCGAACTAGTGTGTAATGTAGGTAGTTTGTTATTAAGTAACTAGAGTAAGTATCTAAAATGGGAGTTGCTTGCCAAAATGACTACACAAGGGATTGAAAATGTTGAGTTTAAGAAATAGGGTCGAAAATAGTTTTACTTTACTACCAGTGATTATGTTCGTTATTTGTTGTACCTTTATCGTTAGGATTGACAGTGAAATATTCGGATAACTAAATAGTCTAGTTACGTCCAATATAAAATAGTATATAGTTCAAAATGTGATACAAAAAAATGTCGAAAAAGAAAAAGCCCGGAGTTTCTTTCTTCCTTTCTTCTCTGAGTCATCCACCTAGGTAGTGAAAGGTTGCAGGTTAGCTAGGGTAGGATTCTCGCCTGCGAGGACCGCGTTGCGCCCCTGTCCCTGCCCTGTGACCCAGCGCCTGTAGGCCGATCACTTCCTCTTATGTTCATAAATCTGACTTATATATCAGTGGTACCACTGGGTCGTGGTCCTAACCCCTTAAGGGTGTCTATATTGATCCACTAAAATCTATAATAATTAATGTGAACTTAAACTTATTATGAGTAGAGGAATTAATGACCAGCTGACGGACGGACTACTTTGTCTGTAATATCCTACAGTTTGCTACCTGTTAGTTAAGTATCTAGTTTAATTCATAGAATAAGAATAATTGTGTAACATTGTGATTCTGACAAGTACAAGTGTATGTAATGTAAATACCTAAGTGCTGAATAAATTAATTATTTCATTAAAAATATCTGTTATATATATTACTAAACATATTATTAAGTTTAGTAAATATAGGTAGTATCCATGTAATATATTGTATTCATTTTGCTTATATGTCATATTAGTTTTTATATAGTGCATCTTCTACATTATCACATAGGGTGATGCGGACACCCTTATAGAATGGCGGAGAAAGCCTCTGACATTAAGTCTGCTTGGCGTGTGTACTTTTTTAGTCCTGAAGTTTTGAATAAATAAAATAAAAAACTTGAAAAAGAAGTAACTTGTGAACTAACTGGAATTTACTTATTTTTGTTTTAGTTTTTTAAGAATCGCTATATTAGGCGTTTAAATTTAAATAGCAATTAGATATTAAATCTAATTGCTGTAATTTTTGCCAAACCAAAATCTGGTCTTTAGGTAATTCACTTTTATTACAGAATAGAAATTTTAAGCAAGGCAACTATTACACTCAGTGAAGGCAAACAGTCAGTGGGGTTAAATAATCATTCCTTCCGTTTGTAAATTGCGGCTTACTGATAATTGCACCGTTTTTCCAAATATATGGCCCGGCACCACGAAAACGTTATAGCCTTGTTCAACAAACAAAGTAGTTCTACCGTTATTTGGAATCTACTAAGGAAAATAGCTAAAAATTTAATTTACTTCTAAAAAGTCTTTTGATTTACTAATTCGTTTTATTGGTTTTCAGTGTCGGGCACCAATATCACTTATTAGAGTTTTATAGTGATTTTTTATCTTTATATAATAACATGAATACCTGAAACAAAAATGTTGTACGGACGGAGAAGTATGAAATTTTGCTTATATATTACAAAGAGAAGGAATGCAGAATGCAATTTTTTTTATTATGGTCGAATTTCGACCTCTGGATGACTACAAGTTAATCTGACAAGCACAAGAAAACTGAGGATCATAAATTGACTCTAACAACAGATAGATGACATATGGTTAGAAAGGGGGTGACTGTTGAGATGGCGGCTAAAAGAGGAGTATGCAAGAAAAAGACAAGTTGCGCCGACCCCAAATAAATTGTGATAAGGCCGGAAAATGATAATGATAAACAGATAGACATTTTACCAAATGCGGGAATCGAGTTTGCACGCTTTAACGATACATACTAAATAATTAATAACATTCCATCCGTAGATGAACGGGCTACTAGGTTAACGAATGTTGTCTAGGTAAAGTAAGCTCAAACTCAGGACAATAACAACAAGCTCTCCTCAAATATTGAAACATGTAAAACAATTTCGTACATTCCGAGAGGTTTTGCCCCAAATATTTTACATAATACGTTTTACATCACAGCACAAACCAGTCCAAATGAGGCTTTTACGTGACTAAAGTATTACGCGTATCAACAAAAAGCTGCCTAAAGTTTCTTAGAATCCATTTTAGGTTACTATCGCTGGTAGAATCTATGACGTGTTGGAAATGACGAGCTGGTTTTAGCTTGTTGTAGTTATGCTCTTAAATATGTTTCGGGTTCGTTTTCGGCATGATAACAAAGTTTTGTAATAGCGGCGGCGCATTAAGCGCTTAAGTAACGCTTTTGGTGTGCTAAAAATGAATTTATTTTTAGTTCGCTACCTATTATATTTACTCGCTTACTTAACACAATGTTTCGAATACTATTTCATGTATTTAGCTAAAATGTCTGTCTTCCTGTGAATCTTGTTCATGCATAATTTACCATGTCAGTGACTTTTACTTCTGCTCGGCTAGCATAGGCAGCGCGACTCAAGTCTTCTCTACGGAGGCCAACCAATCACATTGCAGAAACGCTCTATCACGTGACACTTTCTGCAATGTGATTGGTCGGCCTCCGTAGAGTAGACTCGAGTCGCGCTGCCTATACTAGCCGGGCAGGACACTGCTGTTCATTTATTCATCCCATTATATTCTAATACTGAAATAACCTCTGCTATCTGTTTTCTTCTTTTTAATGCTTTCTTTCTTATGCTTAAAGTATTTGAAGCGGCCATATTCCAATGGCTAGGGGCGACGGACTTGTGATCTTGTGGACGCCAGTTCGATCCTCAAACATTGCACTTTTTTTTTCGGACGGACTTATGTAATTAACCACGAGGCTTTTACTACTTCAACGGACATAAAGGCGAACAGAGCTCCAGCCTAGATAAACCAATTGCACTACTGAGGTGAACTCACTAGTAAAACAAGCATTTCAGATTAGCAAGAGGAGTTAACAAGAATACTAGTAGACTGCAAAAACTGCTAGTAATCTTTAAAAAAAAATGTTTTTGCACACGAATTGTGACATATAAATTAATGCGGTACATATTTTCTAAATATACAACGGACACTGACAAGACAAAGCTCATAATATATACGCCGACACAAACTTAGATGGAATTTAAATTTGATTTGAACCAGCACGAGTGGCAATACAAGACAAATGAGCATCTGTTCGGTAATATTATTATACTGAAGGCTCACCAGAGGCTAACACATTCAAATTGAAGTGAACCGAAATAGAAATATGACTTGTTTTGTTTAAATAAAAACAGAGTAGAGGTAAATTAAACAGTATTAAACTGAAAACGAAATAAGTTCTTTTATTAAAATTTATTTACTTATTTTGTTAACCGTTTTGGATGTGGTATTTATTATTTTTTTTAAATTGGAATACTTTCCAAGACAAATAGTTCAATGTGTTTTAAAATTATTATCAGCAACAGCATAGATAACGTCTAGTCTGATGGAGTGATTTTTCGTAGTCATCATATTTAGTTGGTGATTTGCCAACTGCTGTATCAGGTAACTCTGCTGCTCGATTCTTTTATAAAATCGACATCTGATGATGATGTAATATAAATGGGGACAAACGGCATAACGTACTTTCCGAAGCAGAGTAGTGCATATATAGTTCTCTATACATAAAAGTATCTAATTTTTTTATTGCTACATTCGTATGTTTTTAATTACAACCATTGTTTTACCACATACTCGTGTCTCCTGTGCAACACAATGTATGATCAGTCCCATCTACTTGTATTTCCAACGTGCGCCATACGCCATTGCTAAGCTATTGAATCGATATGTCTCCGTTCTCGTCCATTAACGGGAGCGCCGTGAACAGTGCCAAGATTAGGAGCATCGGGTTTAGAACACAGACGACTGTGAGAACAGAGGTTGGTAAATGCTAATATCTTAAAACTGTTAACAACGACAACTCCTGCACATCATGATACCGATTAAATATTGAAGTTACATAGAACTATATTATTACTTGCTTCCATCGAAACTCCCGTTCCCGTAGAAAGTTTATAATTAATTAAGACCCTCGTTATTTAGTCGTTTCGGACCCAAATAAGAAGTTTTACATGAACCTCTATTTCCCTTCATAATAAGAATATGTAGAAGAAGAAGAAGTACACTTTATTAAAAAATATAAAACAATACAGTAACTTTGAAAACATCATATGAGAATAGTTTCTAAATATAACAAAAATAATCCCTAATTACCTTAACACAGAGATGATTTTCCATACAAACTGACACGTTTTATTTTAATCCCTTTGTAAGGGATGTTCAGAAAAATCATTTACTACTACTGTACTGTAATTTCTTTAAATAATAATAATTTTCTGGTAATTGGAAAACCCTACTATTAACACTATTAAAATTCCATACATACATTGACAACATTTTTACCTACTTAGGGGGTGAATTTTGAAAAATTCCGTCGTAGTGAGCACCTATCTTCTAAAAAGACCTATCTTCTAGACTCCTTTGAGACTTGGATATTTTGATATGAGTGTGTGAGTGAGTGAATAACATGTCGCTTTTATAATATTTTATATAGGTACATGCTCGGAACGATAACTTTTGATAAAATAAATTATGCTATTCCCACTATACTACGAAGCGCCGAACAGGTACAGTATTATTATCTTTTTTAAGATTACTATCAGAGTTTTGCAGTCCCTTCTTCTTCTTCAGTATTCTTGCTAACCCCTCGTGCCAAAGTAAAATGCTTGTGTTACGAGTGGGTTCACGTCAGTAGTGCAATGAGTGGGGTTCGAACCGGCGACCTAAAGATCACAAGTCCGACGCCCTAGCCATTGCGATTGGATGCGGCCGCTTATTTACATATTGGGTAGTAATGGCATAAAGCAATTTATCTGTTCTGTGTTATTGAGATGAGCTAGTTGTGTTTTAAATCTTGGAGATCGTGGGTTCGATCCCCACGCCGGACAGGAAATGTTTGTGTAAATTCTAAGATTTCTTTGCGGGTCTGGTTGGTTGAGGGACTACCTGCCGTGCCTCGGAAAGCACGTTAAGCCGTTCGTCCCGATTGTTATAACATCATCTATAATAATCGTATAAGAACGGGCAGCAGCGTTTCCTTGTGTGGCACAACATAATACTGCGGTCACCAACCCGCCTGCCAAGCGTGGTGACTATGGCAAATACCCTCCCCCGGGAAGAGGCCTATGTTCAGCAGTGGACGTTGTACGGGCTGATGATGATGATGACATTCAATAATATTGAAAATACTCGTCGTATTCAGTACTTTTCCTCTAGTTTCATTGTCTATGTCTCAAGCTATAGAATAGATTAGATACTCTTACTATACTAGGTCACTATTCTCTATTGCAATGTCACGTCTTGGTCATTTATTTTATTTTGGAATGGCAGCATTTATGTTAGATCAATAAACTATAATAAAAGATGAAATGTAGCTTATTTTTATGATTTCTTGGCTTATGTGCTTCTTTATGAAGAAAACTAAGAAATAAATAAAGAAAAATATTGATAGAACACAAAGTCCAAAAATAATGTACACAAAACAGTACAAAATATTTTTAAATTATTAAACAAAAATGTAAGTTGCATCTTTATCTTTAAATGCAAATATATATAAATCTAGATTAGAATAATAGAATATAACTACCGAATTTTTATCAAATTTATGTGATGTGCTAGAATAAAAAAATATAATTATTAGTTTTATTTTATTTATTTACATACCACATTACTTACTCAAACATATAAATCTGAACATATATAAAACTAGGCATAAAACCAGGCTGGTTTCAGGAGGTTTTCATTGAATATTGTCAAAAATTAAAAGTTTGAACAATAATTATTTGTTGTGCTATGCGCAAAAAATACAAAGAACAAACTTATACTTATACTTTTAAGTTTAGTTCCATACCGATTTGCTATACGTCATATTTAATAATAAAAAACTTTCAAAAAAAGTTAATTCTTTTTTTTTCACATGAAAAAAAGAAAAAAAAACATCAAATTTGATCTTAAATCCTCTTTCATATTACTTTTTCTCTTTACGAAATTTAGTCTGGAGGATGTGCTCTGAATTTTTGCTTGTCAAAAGTTCATCCTATTTATTCCCGAAGGAAATTGAAAATCCCTTTTAGCTCCCTTTATACTTCCTGACTTTGACATCAAGCTAAAGCTTAATATTTTTTTATGAAACAGTTATAAACCTCGTCGTAATATAAGCAAATTGTAGTGCTGTCACATCATTGTACCAATAATTTGATCTGAAACTATGCTTCTTCTATTTACAAGTTAATTTATTTTAAAAATTCTATTTTGTTTCTAATAGTAGATTAGGTACTGGTTTTCATTATATTTGTCATACAAATCGCCCTGGTTTCATAGTAATGAAGGTAATTATGAAACATAAGAATAAAATCGTAGAGATCGATTTTATTCTTATGTTTCATAATTACCAAATCGCAACCTCCAAATATATTAATGTGTGTAGGTATATATTTATATCATCAAACAATATAGGCCTCCCCAGAAGTGGGTGTTTGCCATAGTCACCATGCTTGGTAGGCGGGTTGGTGTCCGTAGGTTGTAAGACACATGTAAGCGCTGCTGCCCATTCCCCGGTATACGATTGTTATAGATGATGTTAAAACAATCGGGACCAACAGTCCCTCAAACAACTAAACCCGGAATGAAATGTTTGATTTTACACAAACCACGACCTCTGATACCGAAAGCCCGACTTACCGGTACGCCATGGTAATTAACATTATTACGTTCTTAATTTACTTACGTACGACTTTGCTCTGGCTCCGGAGAAAATACACCACTATGTACTAATCAAGTTACGTTCATAAGAAAATTTACATGCACAAGTAAATTTTACTACAACTATTTATCAGAAACTATGTAGGCAGTTCACTAACAAATCACAAGACGTTCTTATTTGGATTTTGGTTGAAGAGTTATTCGTTTAATATATCACTATAGATGTTTAAGTATTTTCATTACGCAGTCTTAAGTAATGACGTGCCTGTTAATAATAGTCTTCATTTAAGGCCTTAACTATTTGAAAATCTTTTCCGTTGAAAATGTCTAAGTTACAGAAAAGCTGTTAAAATAATATAAGTATAATATCATGGACATCGTGGCCAGCCTGATGGCAACGCAGACCATTGATGTTGATTTAGAGGAATACATTGACGCCCAATGCTTAAAGTAATGATTTTCAAAGATTGTTATTTTTTGCAAATTGTATATAGCTTTGGTTATTTTGTATAACAAGGTAATAAACTAATTTTAAATTTATATAGAGGTTTTTATACATATGCACACGTAAAATGTAAGCCTTATTTATCTATTTTATTGAATGTAATTTGAACACAAACAACAGTTTTAGAACAAAAACGCCCTGATTTAACCCCATCAAACAGTAAAGCAAGTTAATTTTAAAATACGTTAGAAAGTAAATCAAGACATATCTATATATAATATTCGCTTTCACACTTCTAACAAATGAAACAAATTAAATTTAACCTCTAGACATACTTCTAATACCTTTTGCTTTGTCATAGTTTTGTAGAATTTAATTGCACGCATTTAACTGTATCAAATTCTTGGTACTTAATATGCGTAGCTTTTACAAGTCTGAAGTAGACAGAAACATATATTTAATTGTAAATGCTTGTAGCACTTTGCATGTACATACGCAGAGGGGTAGAACCCAATGAACTTAATTCGTTTGTTGAATATCACTATTACATGCTGTAAATCTCCATCTAATCTTGATAACTTACCAAGTCAATCGGTTACTTCAGTTCAGAATCTCTATAGCTCACTTGAATTACTTCCGCAGTATTATGTTGTACCGCACAAGGAAACGCTGCTGCCCATTCCTTGAAATACGATTATTATAGATGATGTTATAACAATCGAGACTATCGGCTTAACGTGCTTTCCGTGGCACGGAGGGTAGTCCCTCAACCAACCAGACCCGGAAAAAATTTACGTAAAGATTTCCTGTCCGGCGCGGGGATCGGATCCACGACCTCCGAGATTTTAAGCGAGCCAAATACCGCTACGCTATGGAGGTTGTCATAGAAAAGTTCCGAAATAGAATAGACAATCATACTTATACCCTTTTGTACGCCGGTACATCTCCGCAAGAATTAATAAAACCAAAAACAAAACACACAACAGAGATAACACTGATGAATCAGTCAACAAGTCACTAATCCTTTACACACTAAGTCAGTACCACACTAAAGCCAATTAGGGATTTCGGCCCGTGCAAATACAGGCCGCACAGCTAATGATTAAAAGCAATTATTGATAGAGGCAGACAATCGATAGACACTATACACACCTTATACACAGGCACGGAATTTCACCTGCACATATTAATAGTATGCATGAGTGTTTGGAATACGTTAATCAAGCCATATCTGGACAGTCGTGTTGACTTACTGATGATGTTGCTGACTTTGGCGACAAATTATGATTAATGTTTGTAGGAGCTGCTTTTGAAGTAGCAATAACATTGTTTTGTAAACACAAAATATCTATTATAGTTATATTTGTTTTCAATTGGAGCAAAACATTCCTTAAATTGGAAATCGCAAAGCATTTAGAGATTCATGTTTAACTTTTCTTACTTTATTAACCCCATCACATCCACCGCTGAACATGGGCCTCCTCTAAGCAAGCTGGATCGATGAGGGATATTGCTATAATCACTACGCTTGGCAAGCGGATTGTAGATCACTTCAGCTGATAGATGCTGCTGCCCATCCATCAACTGTATGTATCTTAGTCGCTTCTTACGAAACCCACGAGAAGATACAGTGTGGTGTGTTCTAATCCGGATACCCCACTGCTCAGAATTGTTTAATAAAAGCAAAATATCCTGCAAATGTTGACAACGAAGTATACAATTGTTATATCATCAGCATTAATGCTGCTTTTGAGCTTTCGTACAATTACCGAATTATATCAGCACACACAGCTTGACGTCGATATTATTACAAGATACATTGAAACTTGAAAATTTATAATAAGAATACCTCATCAAATTAATTAACAAATAAACTTTACGAATTTAATCTAACCAATCGACGCAAACATCATCATCATCAGCCCGTATAACGTCCACTGCTGAACATGGGCCTCCTCCCGGGGGAGGGTGTTTGCCATAGTCACCACGCTTGGCAGGCGGATTAGTGACCGCAATATTATATTGTACCACACAAGGAAACGCTGCTGCCCGTTCCTTGATATACGATCATTAAAGATGATGTTATAACAATCGGACCAACGGCTTAACGCGCTTTCCGAGGCACGTTGGGTAGTCCCTAAACCAATCATACCTGAAAAGAAATCTTAGTATTTTCACAAAAATTTCCTGTCCAGCGTGGGAATCGATCCCACGAGATTTAAAGCGTGCCAAATACCGCTACGCTCCGGAGGTTGTCAGACGCAAATGTTCACAGTATTTCCACTAACTGGGCCAACAGTACAACAATAGTTTCTAGATTCACACAGACGGATGAATATATATACAGATAGCGGTCGATTGATTGATTTGTGCCAAGCTAACTATATTAAGTAGTTATCTGATCGTGCATGGATTCATCTTGTGGTAACATTATTACTCCGGTTATGCTTGATACTGATTTACTAATTGAAAATTTAATTATCATGGAAGTACTTACGTGCGTAATTATTGCGCATTAATTAAGGATTAACAGATGACCACAAAAACTGTACCTACTGTTAATATGAAATCAAATTCTTCTTCAATTCAACAGTCCGTTAAGTCCATAGCTGAACGCGGGCCCTTCTAGATCAGTTAGTTAGAGTTGCTTAGGGGTGATTCCCAAAATCAGGCAGGCAGATTGCAGATCATAGCCAGATAGTAAATATCCATCAGGTGTTCTTTAGTCGGCTAATACCACACCCAAGGAAAGCCATGCGGTGGTCTATTTTAAGCCGGAAACGATACGGCGACAGTAATTTTCATTTGTTATAATAATAAATAGTAATTATCAGAATAACAAATACCTATTCATTACGCTAGTTACAAAATGATTTACACGCTGGTGACTGGTGAACGTTAAAACAACATATTAAAAATTGATTGTTTATTCAATGTCTCATACAAATATATGTGGTAAGTGGGTATGCGATACGAATTCAGATTTTCAATGTTTCACTAAGAAGACATATTATAAAAAATATGTATAAATTCTAAACCCACATACAAGACCACCCAATATTCTGTTGATTGAAACGGGGTGGGCCAACACCTACCGTGGCCCAAATTTGTACAATCAAAACTTACTTATCTATCCAACTGACATCGCCTTTTTACGGGAACAATAGAATCATTAATTACAGTCACTACATGTAGAACCGCCACTCACACTGTACTGACAAGATCGTTAATAGCCGAGGGTACGGAGTTGTCTCTAATTTGTGCTGCCAAATGACGGACGGACAAACGGTCTGATTGACGGCCGGTTCATTAGTGGACCGAGTGAAATTCGAGTGTATTTCTCTGACGAAATATGTTGTCTTAACGGTTGATACTGTTTGAGGGGTGGGTTGTAATTGAACCCTGTACATGTTGTATAGTTGAATACCTATATATGGTCTCTTACTGTGTGCCTTATAAGAAAGCTCAAAGACGCTCAGCGAGCTATGCTCGGCGTGTCCCTGCGTGATCGAATCAGAAATGAAGAGATCCGCAGGAGAACGGAGGTCGCTGACATAGTTTGTTACATTTCAGATTTTGTCCACTCCAGTACAGAGGACAAAGTCTCAACTGTAAACTTCTGTGGGAGAATTAAACATTCAAATAAAACAAGTAAAGTGCACGACTAGATTATAAATATATTAAACTATATAATTTACCACTTAACAAATATTTTTTTAAATTAATTTTTATAAAGTTAATATGTTTTTACAATATATCCCCTAGCCAGCCAGTTTATATTTTAAAGGTAGAACATTATGGGAGTGGGCGGTTGGGATAAAGCCATAACCGTCCAGAGCTTTAGAAAATTACTTATAATTAGTTAAGTTAAGGATTAAATAGAAGTGGGCGCCAGAGACTAAAACAGTCTCGGATCCGGAGTCCAATCAAGTAGAACCACTCATAAATTGTGGTCGCACTCCGAGATCCTGAAGTTGATGATTAATTCAAACCAAAGTTGGATCAAATTCCATCCAAGTTTCCATTAAGGTTAATGTATAAAAAGAAAAATTAAATAAATGTAAAGAAAGAAAAAACCGTCAACGCCTGCTGTCAAGCGAGGCGGAATCAGCCAGCCGTGCTGCGGTAGACTGTCGCAGGTGGTTCAGGCCCGATGCCTCGAGGAGACGGGCCTCGCGTCCGAGCCTCAGGTTTAACCTAAGTCCCGGCGGCGAGGTGAATCTCCCGAGGTACCTGTCCTGGAATTGACAGTATGCAGGCTTAAGTTTTAAGAAGACACGTGGAACTATTACCCTACCGTCCCTTATTCGACACTACCATCCACATGGTTTGAGTAGGTAACATAAATTCTATTAGGGTATTCAAAACAAAAAATCGTTTGAATAAATAGAGGTTACGGGGGCGAGAATAAACTGTTTACATGGACTCAACAAATGAAAATAAGCACGCTTACCGCAAATAAGGGTAACGGGCCGCGTGCGACCGATCGCGGTAGCCGGATAAGACGATGACTAAAAACAAACAAAATCCTTTGTCATTCATCCAAAATACCAAAGTTTACAATGAGACACGGTCATCGAAGTTTGTACGAGGGATTAAATAAAACAAAACTTACGGTTGTGTCCGGGCCTGAAAGCGTGAGTCCCTCGCGGCGGCAAATCCACGCCGGCACAATAAAGCACGGGTAAAAACTGTAACGAATTATCGATTGATCACAATATATTCCCTAAACACAATTAGGTGGAACCACAGACACTTCTCAGGTCACTCCAACTAAAATCTCACCTTGGATTCTTCAGGACATCAGTCTGGATGTTAGCGGTCTGACGATCGAGTAATGACAAGCCAGAATTCCAACCCGGGCGACAATACCGGAAGAAGGTTCACCCGGTGAGACCAATTTCTATAATCTGCCCTTAATCGGGGAAATCGATGAAAGTTAGGCTCCAATTTAAATTATTCACCCTCATTGAATTTATTAATTTAGCCAAAAATAACAATGCAAATAAACGTCAAATGTGACATTGACATTTCTCGTTCACAAACTAACCAAATAATAACAAGGTGACTGAATGCAGAGTAAAGTACAATCAAAACGAATCCAGAATCTTTACCAAAATAATTTTAAACAAATATTCCCCACAACCCCTAATTTCCAAAATACTTACACACAACTTACTTAATACGAAACTTTATAATTTAAGATACTCCAACCCAATGTCGGGGAAAAATATTCAAGACTAATTAATGGATAATCAAGACTATACTCCTCGCCACCCCAATCCAAAGACTAAATGTAAAGACAAATTAAAACGAAACTTCTAGAAAGAAATTGCAATAACTCCATAATAAAAAAATAGTTGCATTTCCGGTTTTAGTAGATTTCAAAATTAATTAGATTTTTATATTTAAATATGAATGTTGACTATTCTAAAAAGGTTAATCCTTATGTATTTACGAATCACCATCAAAAATCGATGAAGCAATATAATTGACAAATGTATACATGCCCTTTGACAGCAACCTGCGTTTAGTATCTGTCAAGGTGACGTTTGGCAGAAAAAGTTAGGTTAGACAATAACACAAAAAAGTTTTGTTTACTAAAGTTGGAAACTAGTTAAAAAGTGTTTTAAAGATGCTTTATCGCTCGAAGGAATCTGTCAAAAGGTTCTGTTACGAGTGTCGATGGAAACTACAAGTTCAAACTACGTGGACAACTCAAAGTTTATCTACAAAGTTCCAAATATCTAATCTACTTGGAAAAACATTAATTACAACAAGGTTTTTAAACTATTACCACTGTGATTCTATGTGAGGTTCACAACCACAAGTAAGGATGAAAATTACATTGTAACAGTACCTCCCCAACCACCAGAGATTTGACCGCCTAGGGCAAATCTCGACGCTGGCCCTCCAGCGTTTAAACCACACTCAAAAAACCACAAACTTACAAGTTGGAGTTGGAGGCCTGTTACTCAATTTTATAAAAATAAAAGAAAACCCAAGACCCATATCGCTGAAACGAAAATCTGAAGAGAAAATGTAAACTTGTGTATAGTATGATACCCATTGGAATGTAACTCAATCGTACAAGTAATAAAAATTAGAATACATAAATAATTTATGGAATATATATCTTAGAATATAATTAATACTGTAGTATAATTAATAAGTAATTACTACCTAAGCTAATGATTATTTAACAAACACAATATACTAAGTTCCCTGCTGAATAAAAGATTCTGTCCCCCCCAGTAATGAAGACAGAGTCTTAAATACAAACTTATATTACAAATAAATGTTAACTGTAAATTAAAAAAAAAAATATAATGTGACTCATTCATAGAAATGGTACACTATTTATAAATTCTAATAAGTCCTAAATTATACAAGATTCAATACACATAAACAGTATACTAACTTTATTGCAGTTGCAAAAGAGACTCTGTCCCCCCCCAGTAATGAGGACAGAGTCTTAAACGCAAACTTTTCTATAGGAATAAAAAAAAATGATGCAAGTTTATGAAATTAAAATAAAAAGAATAAGTATGACTAATTCATATAAAAATAATTATGACATGTAAATATAATATAATGAATAAAAATAGTCAATATATATGAAGATAACCACAGCTACATAAGAGATTCTGTCCCCTCCAGTAATGAGGACAGAGTCTCGAATGCCAACTTGTGTAAGAAAATATTTAAATATTACACATAAATAAAATAAAAAATACACAAGAATGATTAAACCATAAACATAGAAATAATAGTAATAAACATATATACTAAACTAAACATAACGTGATCACACTTCAAGTATAGAGTAACAAACCGCTCTATTGAAAGATATTGTAGAAGGCTTTGGTTGTCGGGTCTACAAGTCCGCCCGTGTTTTAAGGCTTATTTTTTTTTAGTTAACCATGTGGCCGCTATAATATAATAAACATAGTAAGGTTATAATATACATAAACCTTTTTTTTTTAAATATAATTGAAGAATTATATAGTTAACAGTTTAACACAGTGTTCACCAAACCGCACTGAGCCTAGTGTTTAAGGCTTTTTTATACCAGTCACTAATCCGCTGGGGTGATAAGGCTTATTTTTTAATCATAACTGTAACTAAAATAATACAACAATGTCCCCATGGAGCAAGTCTACACTATTTTAAAACATAGATAAGACGAACCCCACTAGGTATAAAATAATAAATACATGAACATTATAATAAACTAAACTTATTAATTGGTGGACTAGTCAGTTAACAGTTTACTACAGTGTCACCAACCGCACTGACGCCCAGTGTTAAGGCTTTTCTTACCAGTCACTAATCCGCTGGGGCGATAAGGCTTATTTTTTAAAAATAAATTTAACTGAAATAGTCCAACAATACTCCCCCTAAAGTAAGTCTTATCTATTTACAAACATAGAAAAGACGAACCCAATAAACTATAGTGATAACCATAAACAAGTACAAAAAAAAAATATTACCATACACAAGTTTCCATCTCAAAATAAAAAATTGGTTTAAATAAATCTGTTGTGCAAAAAAAAAAATATAATTAAAATCTTGGCTAACTGCCCCAAAAAAAAAAAAAAAAACCAGCAAAAACAAAACTAATTCCATCAAAGCAGCCTACACGCCCGCCCAAAGGGCCACCAGCCTCAGGACTTTAATAACGCTGCTTAATCAGCGGTCCGGAGATTAAAAAACATACCAATAAAAAAAACCTGCCAAGAAGCATACAAAACTCCAACAAGCCGCCTACACGCCCGCCACACGGCCACCAGCCTCGGGACTCAAACCAATGCTGCCATACCAGCAGTCCAGAGATTAAAAAAAATAATGACCCCCATACAAGAGGTCCATCCTTCCAACAAAAAAAAAAGGATTTAAAAATTAGGAGTTGTGCTAAACGTCTACACAGTTTAAGATCCTGTGTAACACAATAACTCCCTTCAACTTCAGTAACCCAAGAGCATATACAGCTCCCTGAGGTCACTGCAACCGCTAACAACCTTAAAAAGATTTTAAAAAAAAAATGAAAGAAAAAAAAAATAAAATAAATTGCAACGCAATTCATCCACGTTTGTCGCGTGTAAAGCGTCACGAATCTGTACTTCATAAACGAATTCATCTTTATGAAGCAAATTAAAAAATAATTGGCCGTTCCATATTATAAAAAAAATAAAAAAAAACGCGTTAAAATATGAACTGGCTTTCACAACAATAATATGGCAATAATAATCCACAGAAAAGTTGATTTAAAACAGTAAAAATCGCAAAATAATATTATAATAGGTACGGAACATAACCAAAAACATTTATAATTATAGTAATAGTAGCGTTATCACATAAACAATTTAGTTTCCATATATATTACAAAAAAAAAATATGAAGAATCCAAGCATAACCCGTGCCACAACACACGAGACGGTTTTTTCTATAAATTATAAAAATAAATACATGTTACAATTAACAAAGTTAGTAACAAAACTAAACAAAAAGCTCTGGAAGGAAACACTGACTTGTAAGTTACAGCATAAGACGTAACCTCTATCCTAACCAAAACACACGTTGGGCGCCACTGTTACATTTCAGATTTTGTCCACTCCAGTACAGAGGACAAAGTCTCAACTGTAAACTTCTGTGGGAGAATTAAACATTCAAATAAAACAAGTAAAGTGCACGACTAGATTATAAATATATTAAACTATATAATTTACCACTTAACAAATATTTTTTTAAATTAATTTTTATAAAGTTAATATGTTTTTACAATATATCCCCTAGCCAGCCAGTTTATATTTTAAAGGTAGAACATTATGGGAGTGGGCGGTTGGGATAAAGCCATAACCGTCCAGAGCTTTAGAAAATTACTTATAATTAGTTAAGTTAAGGATTAAATAGAAGTGGGCGCCAGAGACTAAAACAGTCTCGGATCCGGAGTCCAATCAAGTAGAACCACTCATAAATTGTGGTCGCACTCCGAGATCCTGAAGTTGATGATTAATTCAAACCAAAGTTGGATCAAATTCCATCCAAGTTTCCATTAAGGTTAATGTATAAAAAGAAAAATTAAATAAATGTAAAGAAAGAAAAAACCGTCAACGCCTGCTGTCAAGCGAGGCGGAATCAGCCAGCCGTGCTGCGGTAGACTGTCGCAGGTGGTTCAGGCCCGATGCCTCGAGGAGACGGGCCTCGCGTCCGAGCCTCAGGTTTAACCTAAGTCCCGGCGGCGAGGTGAATCTCCCGAGGTACCTGTCCTGGAATTGACAGTATGCAGGCTTAAGTTTTAAGAAGACACGTGGAACTATTACCCTACCGTCTCTTATTCGACACTACCATCCACATGGTTTGAGTAGGTAACATAAATTCTATTAGGGTATTCAAAACAAAAAATCGTTTGAATAAATAGAGGTTACGGGGGCGAGAATAAACTGTTTACATGGACTCAACAAATGAAAATAAGCACGCTTACCGCAAATAAGGGTAACGGGCCGCGTGCGACCGATCGCGGTAGCCGGATAAGACGATGACTAAAAACAAACAAAATCCTTTGTCATTCATCCAAAATACCAAAGTTTACAATGAGACACGGTCATCGAAGTTTGTACGAGGGATTAAATAAAACAAAACTTACGGTTGTGTCCGGGCCTGAAAGCGTGAGTCCCTCGCGGCGGCAAATCCACGCCGGCACAATAAAGCACGGGTAAAAACTGTAACGAATTATCGATTGATCACAATATATTCCCTAAACACAATTAGGTGGAACCACAGACACTTCTCAGGTCACTCCAACTAAAATCTCACCTTGGATTCTTCAGGACATCAGTCTGGATGTTAGCGGTCTGACGATCGAGTAATGACAAGCCAGAATTCCAACCCGGGCGACAATACCGGAAGAAGGTTCACCCGGTGAGACCAATTTCTATAATCTGCCCTTAATCGGGGAAATCGATGAAAGTTAGGCTCCAATTTAAATTATTCACCCTCATTGAATTTATTAATTTAGCCAAAAATAACAATGCAAATAAACGTCAAATGTGACATTGACATTTCTCGTTCACAAACTAACCAAATAATAACAAGGTGACTGAATGCAGAGTAAAGTACAATCAAAACGAATCCAGAATCTTTACCAAAATAATTTTAAACAAATATTCCCCACAACCCCTAATTTCCAAAATACTTACACACAACTTACTTAATACGAAACTTTATAATTTAAGATACTCCAACCCAATGTCGGGGAAAAATATTCAAGACTAATTAATGGATAATCAAGACTATACTCCTCGCCACCCCAATCCAAAGACTAAATGTAAAGACAAATTAAAACGAAACTTCTAGAAAGAAATTGCAATAACTCCATAATAAAAAAATAGTTGCATTTCCGGTTTTAGTAGATTTCAAAATTAATTAGATTTTTATATTTAAATATGAATGTTGACTATTCTAAAAAGGTTAATCCTATTAATTATGTATTTACGAATCACCATCAAAAATCGATGAAGCAATATAATTGACAAATGTATACATGCCCTTTGACAGCAACCTGCGTTTAGTATCTGTCAAGGTGACGTTTGGCAGAAAAAGTTAGGTTAGACAATAACACAAAAAAGTTTTGTTTACTAAAGTTGGAAACTAGTTAAAAAGTGTTTTAAAGATGCTTTATCGCTCGAAGGAATCTGTCAAAAGGTTCTGTTACGAGTGTCGATGGAAACTACAAGTTCAAACTACGTGGACAACTCAAAGTTTATCTACAAAGTTCCAAATATCTAATCTACTTGGAAAAACATTAATTACAACAAGGGTTTTAAACTATTACCACTGTGATTCTATGTGAGGTTCACAACCACAAGTAAGGATGAAAATTACATTGTAACAAGTTAAACGGATTAGCAAGCTGAAGTGGCAATGGGCAGGACACATAGCTCAAAGAACTGAAGGCCGATGGAGCAGAAAGATTCTCGAGTGGAGACCACGAACTGGCATGCGCAGCGTAGGACGACAGTCTGCACGATGGACCGACGACCTCATAAAGGTTGCAGGGAGTCAGTGGTCGCTAGCGATCGTTCCTGCTGGAAATCGATGGGGGAGGCCTATGTTCAGCAGTGGACTACAACAGGTCGATGATGATGATGATATATAAATTCAGATGTAGGTACCCCCGGAGTAACAAACGATTCGTTGCTTTAAATATAAAACCTTTGGAACTCGAAAAACAATTCAAAGACTACCAGATGATAGATGAGATATTATTTGATGAATAAATAAGGTTAAATGAATTTCAATAAATAGGACAAACGGATGGACGGAGTAAGTTTTTGTAGACTTATATTATTAGTAATTCTTGCAATTACAAAGTGTTTCATTTCTTTCCTTACCCATTACAGATGGACAGCACAAAGATAACTCCATAGGTATAGTATGTATCGATATATAAGCTATGGAAACCGATTCTCGTCCGTATATAGTTCATCGTCAATGTCCCTTACAGCGTTTATCAACACGAGACGATTCCCAAAACATAAACGCTATCACAGAAAAAATAACAACAGTTTTACTTAATTAATGTCAAGACTTCAATTGCGCCCTTTTTTTTTGTTGTTGTCCGGGGCAAATGCATTTACGCATTCCCACCGCCACTGCAGCGTATTCGCGCGGTGGCGGTGGGATATGTGGGACTCCTCCTCTTCATAGCGTGGTATGCTAACTCATACCTCAAAAAGAGGACTCTACACCACTAAAACCCATGGACTCCTTCAATCCGCCGTTGGCGAGGGCCGGGTACGCCCTCTTAATAAGCAATCCGACCAATTGCCACCTAACTTTGCATCGGTACAAATTCTGCTTTAATCATTTTACTTTCTCAGTAGCAAGAATGTACACAGTAAGCTTAGTATTCAATCTCACTCACACTTACACAACCATAATTCTCCCAACCGATTTATATTTAACCTTGAAGCTTGTAATATTTCACCTAAGATTTTTATATAAGGCTCGGTTTATTTTGGTATGTACATGTATTAAATATCAAATGAATATAACTAAATGTTAGTAGAATTATGTTCTGCGAATAGTAATGTTCTAACTGCTACGTAAGATTAATTGTTTGAGACTAAAGTCTATATATTTCGTTCCATTTAGCCGAATCAGCCGAAAGAGGCAATGCGTACAGAATTTTAGATTGTATCTGGATATTTGCTGGTTGCCCTAGGCGAGTAGATTTAGTACTAAGCTAATAGCATGTTTTAGTATGTGTTCTTATTAAGCCTAGTTTATATGGTTTGGCATGTAGACCGTATTTCTCAGTTTTATTACCTACTAGCGTTAAACGAGTAGGTGTTGTATTAACAAAAGCCATACAGTGCTAGTAGCAAGTGTAAATATTACAGGTGATTAGGTATTTAGTATTATAATTAAATTTCTTTTTAAAGTTCAGAATAGGCAGAAATCGTTTAGCAGCTTAAAATTTCAACAACTTGACAAGTTTATCAACGACTAGCCATGGTTTTTAACATTAAATCCAATCCCAAATTTAAAAAAATCGAATTTTCGAGACCTGAATAAACTAAATTCTATGTTTACAACAGAGCACACCCCGTATAAAATGTATAAGTGTTTCGAATAAATTCGGTTAATATCCATTTTTTAGTACATTTAACGAAGCGGCCCAACGGCCGCTTCTTCAATATATAGTGCAGCAAATAATAGTGTATTTCTATGAAAAAAATAAAATATATCCATACAAAAGAGAAATACATATTATTATCTTCTATATACCTACAAATAAGCTTCCGTAGCCCAATGGCTAGGGCGTCGGACTTGTGATCTTAAGGTCGACGGTTTGAACCCCACCCATTGCACTACTAGAAGACTGCAAAAGACTGCTAGTAAAATTTAAAAAAAACCGAAGTTGCTGACAGTACTGAAAATGCTTGAAAGATTCCCAAAATGACCTACAAACTACCATGATGATACAGCAATAAATTATACTGAAATATGAATAGCCTTAAAAACAAACTCAGCCTTGCTTATCTATTTCACCGTGTGATACTTTAACTCGTTTAACCCGATGTAGACTGATATAGGTCGCTAAAGTATTCAGGTCACCGAGCGCAATGCTATTAATCTGTATACCTTTGACAAAAAAAAGAGTATAGTGTTATGACTATGCTTAGTCTAGCATTCTGTGATCTTCAATTTATTAAATGAATGTTAAGTTATGTGGTTTTATATCAGCGGCGTTGTTTTATAGCGTTTTTATTGTTATGACGAAGGAAAACGTTACATAATACATTTTTTCTTGTTTTATAACTTTTCGGTTCACAATGAAAATCTCGTCAGTAGAATATACGGTTTTATTTTCTGTAGTGTTCATATTTTGAGTGTGCCTTTTTAGGTGTAATATTAAAAAGGTTTTACTGTAAGTTTTTTGATTTGATTTTTTTTTGTTCTTTTTTTAAAGATTACTAGCATACTTTTGCAGTCTACTAGTATTCTTGTTAACCCCTCGTACTAAGCTAAATGCTTGTGTTACGAGTGCATTCACGTCGGTAGTGTAATGGGTGGGGTTCGAACCGGCGACCTCAAGATCACAAGTCCGACGCCCTGGCCACGGCCGCTTCAACACTGTAAGTAATTAATTTCCATACTTTATTTGATCAATTATTTAGTATTTTGTATGTACAACATACATGTTGTCGAGCTTTAATTAAAAATAAAAGTAAATTTGCAATTCAATATGAAATCTATTATTTAGCATGTAATATGAATAAGTATCCGTTTCCTATATCATGTTGTATGTAGCATACTCATTTAAATAAAAACATTTATATTCAATCAATTAAAAACTTTATAAATATGAAACTGTACCGTCCAACACAGAAAGCTTGATATAATATTTTGTTTAAGAACGAAACCACGATCAATATTAATTAATGACCGCTAAAAGTTTTAACTGATTTCCATAACATTTACATAATATTTTTATTTCATAATAATAATATAATCCGTTATTTTGAATAGTGATACGAAAATGCCAATATGCTAATTAATAGGATTAAATTTTATTAGTTTTATTCCTAAATTTATGGGCTTGCATATTATACCAGCTGATAATGCGATAGACCATTCATAAATATGAAAAGTAATAAAGATTTATTATTTCTTTAAAATATGTGTGAAAACGTTGTTTACGTATTATAAAAACCCTTTAAGTACCTATTTAATTTCGTGTTTATTTAACAAGTATAGATAGCTATAGCAACATTAACATAGATAAAAATCAGTTGCTGAAAATCTACGCGCAACCTTATTTAACTTGTTTACGAAAATATATTTCGAAGTAGATCTAACTTTGTTTATATACCTAAAACAATACACTCCGAAAAAAATATCTTGACATAATTCCTTAGCCGATTTTGATTGCTTTATGTGAAACTCCACATTGAACATTTTTAAACGATTAATTGCTTTTATCAGTTATTATTTTTACAAACGTATGTTTTGATATCGATGGTGTGAAAATGATGTGAGTGAGTGATGGTGAGTATTAATCATTTGAAATTTATTGAAGTCAAATCTACATTTAATCATAGTAAAGATTATTATACGATACACTTATCAGACCCCGATTTCTTAACAATGACCTAAGATAGATCCTTGTGGCACTCCATGTCACAACAGGTTAATGTCCCATTTATAATCCTCACACTCAATATAAAAAATTTAAAGCAGCCAATTTAAGGGCCTAATACTACGGCTATATAATTTTTTACCCATGGGAAGTACCGTTAAATGCGATAAAAACGTCTGCGATCCAATCACAAGCAGCTTTAAGATTCACCGCGCTGAGATTACACCACCGTACCATGGAGTTATGGGGTAAAATTCACGGATAGGGATTACGTTGGAGCTATGAATGTAGCGGGTGATAGGAAGAAAACAAATATACAGAAGTTGAAGTTTTTGTAATTGTGTTGTAGAGTTAGTACCATGAGCAACATTAAATAATATTTACTATAAAAAAATTATAAGGTAACTGTGTTATACCTAAATTTATTTAAAGTTTACATTAACTTTTACATTCAAAATCTGACTAAATATTTAAAATAAAACGCATTTTTTTAACAAGATTTTTTTTAGCCCGATTCAGAACTTTTTTTTTGTTTATACATTACTTATATTAAAACAAGCATGATTATGTGATTTAACTAACCGTTGGAGAAATATATATAAAAGGTATTTCACTAAACTATTTATAATTTAGTTGATTCAGACCCGTTTATATGAGGCAGAGGCCTCAAATAAGTACCTATAGGCGTCAATAATGAATAACATTCTTAAGTACACTTTCAAATCAACAACGTGATGCGATGTTATCACGGCTTTTATAACCTACGAACGTGCGATAGTACCCTTTGCCTACACCTCTGACTTAATAAACTATCTCCATATAAGTAACACAATCATAATTACTTGCACCTTATCTTTCTAGCTTAAATCTTCGACACCAAACAGGTTTCCGAACAAACTTATATTATGGCAACAAACGAGTAATATACAAGTAAAATACGCTTTGAAGTAAGTTCCTTCATTAGTTGTACTGAACAATGCTCAGTTATCTTATATTTAAAATTCATTTGGTTTGTAATATTACACTTGATTAGTGTAGTGTGATTATGCGAGAGAAGTATTGATTTGAAAATCTGGCGGTGGCAACCAGTGGCGTAATGGTGTAACTTTAGTTTTAAGCCAGATTGGATCCTCACGCTGCTGCTTTTTGTCTAGGACTGGTTGGTTGAGGTGCCTCGGAAAATACGTTAAGCCATTCGACCCGACAGTCGAAACGTATTCTATATTTATCGTTTACCAGATAACGGGTAGCAGAGTTTACCAGTTTATATGCTGTACATAATACTTTTTTTATTTTTTATTCAACCTTGACCTTTGTTTAGCTACAATCTCACCTGATGGTAAGCGACGATGTGGCTGACGATGGATCTTAAAGATTTAGAAGACACTTATTCACGCTTGACTTGAAGATAATCAGGTTATAGTTTTCAGGGAAAACAGAAGCTGGCAGCGAGTTCCAGACCTTAGCAGTGTGGATGATGAAGGTAGAGGAGAACCGCGTGGTACGAGTACTGCGATCACCAACCCGCCTGCAAGGCCTGGCAAAAAACCTCCGTCGGGTTGCGGACGTTATAAGAGCTGGTGATGATTTATTATTACAAGAATGATAATCGTGCACATTATCTAAATGTAATGTAAAGTTAAACTATCGACAAACGTTCATCTATAGATGAAGGAAATAAATCCGCATCATACAGTTTCGTGGCCGCATACATAGTCGGGAAGCAAATATCCATCGCTTCGTTTAACGTTCGATTCTTCAATAGAAATTTTTCGAAGGTGCTGGAGCCAGTACGCACCTGCTTACATGTGCACTTTACCTTTACGATTTGATAGATATAAGTTTACTTGGATTGTTTAGTTAGAAGAGATAGATATTAAGTTTGGATACTTTTGATGATCTTTACAAATAGAAGTTACAATACATTTACAAAAATGAAGATTTTTAATAACACTTATTCAGATAAAAAGGGTACTTCTGCCAACCTGTTTATTTTACTTTTTGCTACAACAAATGCAAAAGGTTGCTTTTAGAAATGAGTCAATTTTCATTAGGCAGTAATTTCTTAAAATTGAATGTGTTGCTTTATATTTTGCAATTAAATTTACTTCTTCTTCTTCTTTATATTTTTGTATATTTTTGGTTATTTGATAGGACTATGTGTGTCCACATAATAATAACCGAAATTGTTTACATTTAGGACAATTTTTTAATTTTTTTTTTACCATATTTCATCTGACGACTAAAAAATTGGTTCAAGAAGATTTAAGTCTCAGCAAACTAGGTGAGTAATTAGTCTAACTAACAGCTTGAAATAAAACACTGTGTGAAATTTAGAAATAAAACCTGTGTATCGTGAGAATTTAAATGACAACAAGACAATTAGCATTCTACTTTGTCAATTTTCTGTTCACCCTGTCAATTATGACTGGATTGCATCGTATTAGTTCTGCGTATCACACCGCTTAGGCCTGTGTAGTGACAAATTACTTTTGTCAATCAAAATCAATCAACTCAATCAATGCCGTTCGCTAGCGAAAATAGTTCTCTCCCAAAATAGGAAATATTACTCGTCCTATTTGAGTTCGTTAATCATTTCATGTGGTCGCAGCTTTTGCTATACTTGTTTTCTTTTTTTTTTATAAAATCTTTTCTTTAGATCTTGCTAAACATATATATTTTTTTAAGATACACTAATTTCATAACAACCTTTACAGACATCTTTTTGTACATATTTTTATTTACACTCACGGTAAAATCAAAGTAAAATATTTTGTTTTATATTTTTTAAGGTAGATAAATGGAAAAAACCTTGTAGTATCAACATTTATTTATACGTGTCCTTATTGAAGTATATCAAAGATCAGTGAACATTTGATTCTTTGATGTCAAATTTCTAAGGAAACAAGCTAGAAATATCAGATTTAATCTTATTGACCCAGCGAAATGAGTCACTGTGTATTTTAGTAAAATAATAACCAACAATATCAAGACAAAGAAATCGTCCGAAAGTAATAAAAAAGTAATCTTCAGCTATAATAAGTAATTTACGGAACAGAGATAAGCTGGGATTTATAAAATTAATAAGGCCAGGTCAACGAAAGCATTGATTAGAAACTGGATTTCAGGATTTTTATATCCTCAAATTTCATAACAAAATCTTCTCTCAAAATTCAATTTGATTATAATAATATTATAATTACATTACTCTTTTATTGCCATATTATTATGTTCATTAATTTTATATTGTGTGTTTGACATTGTTCTTGCACATAAAATACTTTGGTATGATTTAATTGCGGTTTTTAAAAATACCATAATGTTTTATATGAATACTAAGAAACCTAAAGCTTGTCTTTGAGCAAGAGCAGATTTTGAATAAATATGCAGTACATATTTAGTCAAGTTTGATGTTGGCCCAATATATACTACAGGTTATTATGTCAGTTTATTATTGCCCCACACTATTCATGCTTTATCTGTAACTAGCTTCCCATGCTCGGTTTTACACGCGTAACTCCCGTTCCCGTGGGAACCTCATAATTAAATATTCAAATGGTGACAGAATTTTAAAAATCGGTCCGTTACTTTTTGTGCCAATTCGTTACAAACATACTTACATACAAATCTTTCCTCTTTATAATATTAGTATAGATTAATCTTTTAACAATAAGGTGCACAATTGTAAAGTATTAGGTATGGGTCCCGTGTGGTTACCGGCTTTGAATAGACCATTTCATATCTTCCTGTGGGTGTCGTAAAAGGTGACTAAGGGATATGATTACCATACACCTGATATATGGGCAGTAGCATCTATCAGGTCAAAGATACTCCCATTACGAAAATATCCCTATTTAATAATATTATATTATAATTAATTAATATTATTTTCAGCTGGGGACTTAACGGGGTCATAAAGTAATCATCAGTCCACCGCTGAACATGGGTCTCATCCCGAGGGAGGGTATTTGCCATAGTTACTACGGCAGCCGGGTTGGTGTCCGCAGAATTACGTGGTACCACACAAGTAAACGCTGCTGCCCGTTCCTTGATATACGATTATTATAGATGATGTTATAACAATCGGGACCAACGGCTTAGCATGTAAGGTAGTCCCTCAACCAACCAGACCCGGTAAGAAATCTTAGAATTTACACAAAGATTTCCAGTCCGGCGTGGGGATCGAGCCCACGATCTCCGTGATTTAAAGCGAGCCAAATACCGCTATGCTATGGAGGTTGTCTACTAAAGTAATGGGTGACACAAATAAATAACTATTAGGTGGTAATAATTATTAACTGTCATAACCCGAGCGTCCCTCGGCGTAAGGGTATAATATTGACTTCTCACTCCGAGAAATAACTACGCAGTTGCCAAGCATAGATGCATCGTCCCTCCATAAAATTTATTGATGATAAAATCTTTTAGATTCTTTCATTTTGCAAAAATAATGACGGTCCAGTTTTATGGTAAAATGTTAACATCCCAAACATCGTAAATATCATAACCTAATATTACATATAAATAAAAATGAATAGCGTATATTGCTAAACGCAACTCGCAGGCGAAAATGTCGGGAACGATATTGACCATTCTTCTTAGTGGTTTCTGTTGACATAGTGTATGACTTTATATTTAAAAATAACCAGGAGACTTTAGCACTGTTAGATGACTAACTGTCGGCAAAAGCAGCTTCTAATAAATTCATTAGTTTAAGTTTTCACTAAATTTTCAAACTTTGGCGTAGATTTTACCAGCCATATGTCAACGCGCTGCACAGAATTTGAGAAAATTTAAAGAGCTCAATTTTTGCGACATGTCCCTGTTAAGTGACGTGATCGTTTTTATTTTCGATGTCTTTGCAATTCCCAGTAGGTTCAAATAATGCACAAAAAACATCAGCATCCACGGACACTTTCTTTTTTGCGTCAATATATTCAATTATTGGTAACATCCCACTTAGTCAGGTCTAATCATGTAATGTTGTTTTTTTTAGTTAATGGTAACGATTCATTCACGAATCGGGTACAGAAAAAATCAAACGAAGACGCGACTTATCTGTTTTGAAGTAATTTGTTGAGATTAAACTAAAAAGCTCTCAAATCACTTAATAGTCTAACAGATTTTTTTCAATATTTATTTTAAATGTCTTAATATAGAATGATAGCTACATTTTATTACTTAACTGCATAGATCTTTATAAGTGACAAATTCAAAAATAATACACATTACAAACAAATTGCTTAAGCATTTAAAATATGTTTTATTTTCTTCAACAATATCATATAACTACTTTAATTATATAATTAAATTCAATGTGAAATTGACGAATAAATAATAATAACCCACAGCTTTTAAGACATATATTTTTATACAGAAAAAAACGATCAAATTAATGACCATGATTTAGTTAAAGATGTCATTTAGCTAAATACTGTCACAAAACCAGTTAATAATAAATAAATATCAAACAGTTTTATCATTAATCCATAAATAATTCAAATTTATTATATCAATCGGTTATCTAATGACATTGCTTGACATGATCATAAAATTGTCTTTCAAAGTAAATTTGTATTCATAATTATTCTTTTTTTTTTGTTTTTTCGAAGACAAATGCTGACCTTATTTATTACATATTATGTTGATAATCTGTTAAAGAGACATCTGAATAGTATTAATACAAGTAAATTCAAAGCTGATATTTCTAAATAAATCAGAATACCTAATACTTGAAAGTAGTCTAACAACGCTAAATAGGAATACCATTCAAGGTTTGGCAAATCATATGAATTCTGGTTTTGTGGAACTAACAATGTGTAGATGTAGTGAATTTGAATTCATTCGATGATATTGTTGACCTCATTGCTGTTTCTTGAAACTGAATACTATTGATTGAAACAATTGTTTGTTAACATCATTACCTATTCTTTCTAGTGGTTTCAATCGAGTAGTTTCCGATCCTATGAGAACTTCGTCATAAAATCATACCTAGTCTATGTTAGCTTACAAATTGATGGAACTAATCTTTGAAATGTTACAAAAGTCTGGAGAAGTATTGGAGCAATAGGTTATTTCTCCAGACTTTTATAACATGCGTTATATATCATACAGACAGAATACGAAAAGATCTTCGATGTTCGGGAAGAGATTCTTTGTTTAAAAGTTTTAAAGAAAAGTTTGTAGCCTATGGTAGCCTATTAGATAAGTTATCGACTCGGTTATAAAAATATTGATATCTAGATTCAGCCTCACTATGATTCATTTTAAATATATTTACACAATTAAATTAAATAAAGCTTAAATAGCTTCTCACTTTCATTAAAAAATTGAAGATCAATCTAAACATTAGTTTCAGGTTACCGTTGTTAATTACAAAATAATTAAATATCAAGCACGTTTAAAACTATTTCTTATGACATGATATTATCGTTGTTTAAACTGGTTTTAATGATAAAATACTAATGATATTCAATTTGAAATTATACGTTATTTAAGTGTAAAACTTAAATTAAAGCTGGTTATAGTAAAAGAGGACAAAAACATGTCTTTTCATCTAATTTTGAAATGAAATGAATTCATATTGATAGGTATTTATTTCTTAAAACACATTAAATTATTTATAGTTACTTATGGAATACACATTAGAATATTTTAAGATTTTTTAGTAGTAGTTTAAAAATTTAGACCGCACCAGGTGTTTTGAATTTGATTTCCACCCATTTAGATACCTATACAAATTTAATTGGTCCAAAAAAACTTTTACTATATTTACCAAATGTCATTCTCATCCTACTTATTTATTGAAAACTTAATATAAATATTTCTTGGGAACTAATTTTATTTCTTGAAGCATATAATATAACTTAATACTTTTATCATTTTATCTATACGTTAGTTTATACAGAGTTCTAAGATTCGATCACGAACTACTCAGTGTATGTCCTCTTAACTAGTTCGTGTAACAACTTTGTTTACGATCTAAGAACTTTAAACGAATAATAAAGTAACTAGATCATTGTTGTTTTAATTAAAATCTATTAAAAGTTTAATTATTTTCTTACTGTATTATAACTTTATTAATATAACGTTTTTTATAATATTTTAACTGGTTTCAGGTATTTGTTTACCAAGTGTAAAAAAAAACCTGATTTCCTGATTGATGTATAGAAATATCCTGATACCTATGGAATATTTGTATCGTTACATATTAAGTAGCAATAGCCTCGTGGATGACTACAAAGATGTCCGTCAGAAACAAAAAATGATTCATTTATATATTCGTTTATAGAATCTTAACTTCTCCAAAATAATGTTTACAATTACTTACAGAGAAATTAATTAATTATTTAAGACTAAGCGTGGCTTATCTTAATAATAGGCTAACTTACATACTAACAATCCACTTAAGTATTTATCTAATAAAGACGAAAGAACATTTTATAGAATCCACTTTGTAGGTTTATATTTTTGGATAAATTATTTGTTTAAATTTTAAATAACTTTCTTTAACTTTACTTCAACAGCCTGGTTACCTCCACTGCCGAACATGGAACTCTTTTTTACAAACCTTGGCAATCCAAGGTAGTTGAGAGATAATGCCATTAACATCACGTTTGGCAGGCGGATTGATGATTGCAGTAAAATGTTAACCTTGAGTTGATAGACGCTGCTCTGCTTCTCATCTTACCATCAGTTTACCTTAGTTGCCTCTTACGGCACCTATAGGAAGTCATGGGGTTGAGAAACCTCACGGCAGGCTTAAACTTTATCCAAGAGTAACTTATAATATTTTAATAATATATAGAAAGCAAGTAGTCGGCTCCGCAGAAAGACTAGTAACTGATTTAAAATTTCAAATAAAAAAATAATTGCACGGAAAATATGTATATTAACTTCGAACAACAATCAGATCTTTTTCGAAAGACATTCCTAAGATTCACTAGTTCGGAAAAGTAAATTTCTAGGAATTTAATATCACATATTGAAGTTTTGCCAAAACGAGGAAATTTGTTCTTCCATCTCGACGAAATCTCGTTTCCTCTAAGTCTTCATTTTGACTTTAAACAATTGCAATACTGCCGTTTCTTTCTCTCCATTCAATACTTCATCATTCATTTCATTACCATATATTTTTCTTTCATCGTCATGGAAATTAAATCTTAAAAGCTTTAAAACAATATCTTTTGGAGCATAAAAACTGGAGTGTTTCACTCGCCTTCTTACTTCATTAATTATTTATACGCCAAGCTTGGCTTTCTTGTTACTTGGCAAGAAATGATGACTGTTGAATAATGGAGTTATAAGTTTTGTTTGTGCCGTGTTTATGTATGTAAGATTCGATGTTAACTTTGTGAATATTTTACGGAGCACGGGTCAACTAATGACTGGAAATGAACTAATTGGTACTACCATATTTTAACTTCGAAGTTTCCCGGCAGATATCTTGGGAATGGCAGATGAGATTCATGAAATATAAAAAGAGAGTGATATGAAATTTTTGTCATTAATTTTATTTCACTTTTTTATGTTATGCGTTTATTAATGTGGCGCATACATACAGAACTTGCATCATTGGTCGTAGATACTCATTTTATTTCATATTATCTTATGAAAAAGGTCACGTCACATAATAATATAAAACATATAGATATAGTCCTACTGGTAAGATAGGGTTATCTTGAAAGAAATTATGTGTATACTCAAAATTTGATTGGATGGTTCTACCAACACGACCCTAGAGAGATCGGGGCAGGACCGACAGCTTAACTTGTTTTTCCAAGTAGCGGTGAAGCACCACCAAGTCCCAGACTTCGAGCTGGCACTAAGAATTTTCTCGAGATATATGATGATGATATTTAAATATCATAGATCATAACATAGGCCTCCCTCAAAGATCTCCAGTTATTGCGGTTGGAAGCGGCTTTTATCCACTGTGAAACCGCGGCCTGAATCAGCTCATCCCTCCATCTAGTTGGTGGACGTTCTACGCTACACTTCCCGATATGCGGTCTCGATTCTAGACTTTTCTTTTCTTTCTAGAATTGAAAGCGTAGTACCAACCATTTGTTTTTATTACTACTGTAATGAAAGTAATGTGTTTTAGATGTTTTGTCAGTAAATGTTCAGTAACAGGGTTACGCTAACAGTTATGTGCTGTGACACCTCTAACTAATAAACTTCCACTAAACGTGATATGATGTATGAAATATTATGCTGTTTGTAATCTGATAATATTCTTAGATCTATTTCAAGATAAAACTAAGTCACTTCAAGTTTCAATGAAATTATATAAAATTAATAAATTCAACCATAATTCACAATATCAAGTTCTAGATTCGAGAAAATGATAAGATATAATTTATTCTAAACATTTATGTTAGTTTTTAATTTATTCGTAACTAATAGTGATAAGGCAGTTGGCGACTAATGTTATGTAAATAATTCGTAATTATTATCAACATTTTTGCGGCCACAGTTAAGATTATAGTTCTTGTTTTCACGGAATGGAATTCCCGCTGAGATTTCTAATACAAACAAACGATATGTGAGTATATTTTTGTCTTAAATTTAAGCAATTTTGTTATTTTTTTGAAGTTTAATGAAGAATAATGAAGAATTTTAATGAAGTTGAAATAAAACCAATAAAAGTTCATCAAGGAACTAGGCGGGTTCCTTATTTAAGTACCTCCTTTAAGAAATGGGTTTTCCAAAACAAGACCGCATTAAATCTGAAAATAATGAAGATGGTTAAGAATTACTAATACGTGAAGCAGAAACTCAGCACCCCTTTTTACAAAAATTGCGCGGAAGGAGAAATATAAAATTTCGCAAACTTATAGTTTATTTAGAAAAGGTCTTTTTTTTATTATCATCGAATTTTGAAAACAACTATAATATAAATCAGCAAATAACTTTCAAAATATGTGCCCATTATAAGGTAAAAATGTATTATTTTTACATAACGACTCAATCATCATCATCATCATCATCATCAACAGCCCATTTACATCCACTACTGAACATGGGCCTCCTCTTAACACACCTTGGCAAGCCAGGATCGTAGAGGGATATTGCCATAATCACCACGCTTGGCAGACGGATTGGTGATCGCAGTAAGATGTCAACCTTGAGCTAATAGATGCTGCTGCCCAACCAACAGCCATATGTCCCTTAGTCGCCTTTTACGACACCCATGGTAGGACATGGGGTGGTCTATTCTAAGCCGGAAACCACGCGGCAACGACTCAATGAAGCTAGAAAATGATTTGCGAAATACTCTTTTGGCTACCATTGTACAATAAAGGCAGGTAAATAAATATGAAACGAGTGAATAAATTATTACAGGACCAGAAAATGGGTAAAATAATTATTTAAATAAACATATATTCTAACGGTTTTAGATTAACATATTACGTTAGTCAAAAACTTTATTAACCAAATTCAGATGAAAGGGTATCTAAAGTCCGTACTGAAACTCAGATATAAGTTTTTACAACATCATCCCTTGGGGCCGCTACACATTTAAGTTGCCGAGCATTAATCTGTTTAGTTCCAAGCAAAATGTAAATATGGAAATTAATTATTAGTTAAAAGTTTCAGAACAAGGCCTTGAACTTGTACGTTTAATAAATTTTAGTTCAGTAGTACTCAGGAATGCGTTGAATGAAAGTAATCGCATGGAACCATACATGTGTCATCTCGTCGGTTGTGTCGGTTCGGTTTTTCTTCTTTATGGCATGGCACAGATTGGAATAAGATTTTAAATCTAGCGTTTCCAAAATGTTGGTACAGTTGCAAACTTCGAGGCGGTGGCAAAGAGCTCTTTTTGGGCACAAAGAAGCTGACTTCTTTGTCCCAAGAGAGTAGCATTGTTTGCTGGATAATATGGCATCCACGCTATTACACCGATGTATGCCCACATATACCTACATCGAGCTACATGGATTCAGAGTAGATAAGTTGAGTGACTTCCACGTAGACATTGTCGTTGAACTACTTTAATAAATATTAAAACAAATGTTCCAATCTGCTTAAAAGTGTAGCGGAAACGGGGCGTTACCCACTAAAGCAATCGTACTAAAGTGTGTAACGCCCTTTAGAAGTGTTCGTACTCCACTTACAAACTGTTACGTCACAATTTTAGCAATATTATATAAAGTTATTATAAATTCGGCTCCCCTCTGTCTCGTTATCCATATTCAATGCCAAACCGACCCAACGCGACCCGTATAATACATAAGCATTTAAATTTTAAATTAATACGTTTATGCATAATATTGAAAATTTCGTTATTTATCGAGCTCTGGTGACACCTGTTTGCGTTAAGTTTTGTGTTTGAGACCGTATTTACATTATTTTGAATAAGATTGAAACGTATTCGTAAAATTGTGATGGTAGAGGTTCTTTTCGGCAAATTTGAGAATCAGTACGTCTTAGCCCATTTACGTCCACTGCTGAACATGGGCCTCCTCTTAACTGACCTTGGCAAAGCCAGGATCGTTAAGGGATATTACCATAATCACCACGGTTGGCAGACGGATTGGTAATCGCAGTAAGATGTAAACCTTGAGCTAATAGATGCTGCTGCCTATCCATCAGCCATATGTCCAGTATTGTATTGAGACCAATGGGAGGATAGGGGGTGGTCTATTCTAAGCCGGAAACCACACGGCCTAAATATAGCCTATAGTATTTCTCAACAAATGGCCTATCTAACACTGTTTTTTTTTAATCAGACTAGTAATTTCTGTGATTACAACGTTCAAGCAAACATACTCTTCATCTTTATATATTAGTATAGATTAATTACTTCTAAGGAGGAATATGTTTTATAATTTGGACATCTTTAAGACTAAAGTGAACAGACACTTTCTAGGCAAGCGTGTATCATCTTAGGCCTTATCTTTGCCTTCCATGAAGCGAGATTATGGTCAAACGTAAGCCTAAATTTAATTTAAAAAAAATATGTAGGTGGCTGCATAGTTGGTCTAGCAGTAACATGCTCGACTGTAATTAATGAAATTCCGTGATCAAATCTCTAGTCAGACAAAAAAATCTAAAAAGAAGTAGGTAAAAAAAGTATCTAAGTAGGTGCAGGAGGTTCGATCAGAGGACTTATATGTTGTAGGTACGTTTGAGAAAGAAAGAAAAACATTTAATGAACACACAAAACGAATACAAAATAGTAATTACAGTCATTTCAAAATAAAAAAGTACTTAGGTAAGGCCTACACTTGAGGCTCGGACGCCATACATACATTAAAACACAAACATGGATAAAGGCAGAGAAAAGAAAAATACACTAGTAACAAATATCTGTAATAGGTTTACGTGAATAAAAACTTTTTTTATTTCATTTCATTTCATTTTACGATTTCTACGCTCCTTTTTATCAAAATATTGTTTTCGTTTCAGGTTGTACTCGATTCGGGACTAAATTCTGATGCGTGTGGGATCAGAAGCAAAGCGCTTTTGATCTCAGTTGTCATATAGTTTCACAACGACATGTGTCAGCAGTTTAGTCCGATTCGACATATTTATCCAAGTCACTAAGTTTGATAACCTCCGTGGCGTAGTAGAAGATTCAAGGCTCGCCTTAAATCTTGGAAGTCGTGGATTCGATTCTTGCCACAGACAAAAATCTTTGAGCACAATCAAAGAGTTTTTCGGATCGGTTTGATGGGTTACCTATGCTTCATGCCTCAAAAAGCACGTTAAGCCGTTGGTCCCGATTGTTGCAGCATCATCAATAACAAGCGTATATCAGGGAACGGTCAGCAACGTTTCCTTGTCCGCGGTGACTATGGCAAAAACCCTCCCTCGAGAGCAGGTCCATGTTCAGCAGAAAAGTTACAGGCTGATGTTGATGATGTCTAATTTAAAACACAAATAAGAATTTGGAGATCGGTTAATGCAACTTTTTATTATTTTAAACACACAGGAAATCAAATTGCCATTAAGATTTAATTAATTTTATAGTCATGTCCGACAAATTATTTCTTCGAATCAAATGATTTTTACGAATATTATGCTTAAAATTTTTGTTACATTGACCTATGGATACATCCATATATCACGTATCGATACCGACAGGTTGCCTTAATATGTTTTAATTAATAGTTACGAGATACAAGTTATCACTATGTAGTAGGTTTTATTTTATTATGTTCGGTAGTTAATTAACATATTATAGTAGCTCATAGTTGCTTGGTGGCTTTGCCATCTGATGTGTTACGTTAAAAAAAAATTGGAAGCATGTCATACGCATATTTTGACTACACCGGTGGCTCAGTGGTTACGATAGTTGCCTCTGAGACCTGGTGTTCTGGGTTCGATTACCACCCGGGACAATTATTTGTGTGAACCACAAATAGTTGTTCTGAGTCTGGGTGTTCTTTGTGTCCGTAAAATGAATGTCGTAAAGTCCCCCGCGACACAGGGATTTATTTCCCTAGTGCGGGAGTTGTGTTTTTAAAAAGAAAAAAAAAACTGAATGAATACTAGAATAATAAACAGTTTCTTTATACAACTCTCGCAATACGGAAATGCCTGTATCTTAGGGGAATTTACAAGCATAAAGTACCCAGATGCAGACCGATTCTTCTTGGTTCCCACAGATAATTGTCTATGGCGGAAAGTCGTGGTGCTCTACCAGGTCTCAGAAGCCTCTGAGCCACCGCGGCACCGGTGCTGTCGAATTTTCCTTTTATAAAGCAAGTACCTGCCTGCCTTATGCCTGTGACTCCTATTTCATCCCCTTAAAAGATGAATTTTGAAAAATCCTCTCTTAGCAGATGCTTTCGTCATCGTACTATCCGCGTGTCATATTTCAGTACAATCTGTTCAGTAGTCTGAGCTGTGTTTTGATACATTCAATCCGTATTGCTCCTTGGTCAATCCATAGCTTAAGAACAACTATACTGCTCATTCTTGTATTGATATGTTTGTAATTATGAGAAACAACGTTTTTCATACATTTTTTTTCGTATAAGCATCAAAATTGTTTATTGGGCTACGCCCGATACTGCCAGTGAAGTATATTAAACAATAAAAATATATAATAAACAGCTGATTATCTATGAAATATCAAGCTAAATTAACATTTTCACTTAGAGTAAGCGTAAAAATCCAACGAAATCAAATTATTTTCTAGTTATACGAACTGTTTTCTAGTTTCACTTTTCAAATAGAAACTCTATTTAAAACAAACAACAGAGCTCCATACAACGATATTGCATAAAACTCATTGACCGATTTCGATGGAACTAAACAATCGACAAGTACTACATAAATACACTCTCTATTTACAAAGCAAACTGTAATGTCACCTGCACAGAAAATCAGAAGTATTTTATAGACAATTTTATTTATTTGAAATGTGAAATAATCATTTGATAATAGAACTTTACATTCATAATAGGCATATGAAATGGTTGGTTTAGTGGTAATGTTTTGACCGCAATTAGTTCAAAACCGGGGTCAGGCAAAATGAGTCCAGTAGATTTTTTTGGAAAATCTGATTACCATATACAAGACAGGATGTTGGTGGTGTTTCACCCGTACCTTGGAGAGCACGTTAAATTGTAAATCTCGGTCCCGATTTCTCACCGAACTAGTCGGTAGAACCTACTTTTTTGATTTTGAGGCCCAGAGAGTAGTCCCTCAACTAGCCAGACCTGGAAAGAAATATTAGATTTTACACAAAAATATCTTATCCGTTGCGAGGATCAAACCCACAACCTCCGAGATTTAAAGCGAGACTTTACTGCTAACCATAACCATAATAACCAGACCCGGAATGAAATATAATGTTTTAAACAAATATATTTTTCTGCGACGATGGAACCCAAGACGAACATTTTAAGCGAACCGTTATCGCTTAATAATATTATTAAAACTACTTATTAAAAAGTTATAATACTGTCCTCTCAACCAATAGTGGACACAGCAGCCAAACTTCTAGGTGATTGGCCATCTGCAAAGGATACTTCAATGCACAAATATGTGTGCATTCACAGGTGCACTATTTATTCCTCTACTCACAGAATCGGGTAGAATTGTGTACTAGCGGTGATACATAGGGCGCACGACTGACAGATTAATGTGCTCTCCGAAGCATGGGTTACACACCATAAGCATCCTAACTCCGGGCTGACACTTAGAATGATTCCGAAACGAATTTTCTAGTAGTACGTAGGACACCCATAAGATGATTATGGGGTTGTCTATACTGAACCACACGGAAACCACACGGCATTGGTGTTATTGGTTAGAATATGGCCAAATGCAAATAGCGCGATCTTACATTCTTGTCTTGAGCAGCTAAACAAATGGGTAACCTACCAGAAAATTTTGTTTCGGAATCATTCTAAGTGACTAAAGGATGGATAGGCCGCAGCATCTTTCAGCTAAAAGAAGATAATCCCATACTACTGCGATCATCAATCCGCCTGCCACAAGCATAGTGATTACGGCAATATCCCTCAACATCCCTGGCTAACCTAGGTCTGTTAAATAGAAGACCCATGTTCAGCAGTGGACATAAAGCAAAAGTATAGCCAACTAGATAAAACTTAAATACCTACAACAAAAAGCCAATAGGCCACACGAACTTAAACTACTTCGAAAGTCAGACCACGTATAATCCAGTTGAAATTTATTAAGCATGACGTTGGTCCCAAACCCGATTAATATGTATGTAAAATTTCAAAATTAATTAATATTCAAATATAAATTTTATCGGTAGTCAATACGTTTACGGAGCCTATGTTAATACGTAATAGTATCAGTATATCGGGGTTGTTGGGATTAATGGGTTTTGTATATTTATGAACTCCAGCGAAATGTTGTATATAATTAATAGATTGTTATGTACCAATCTCTTCTCTATCTTTAAATCCCTACATTGTTTGATTATCTTTACATTTTGACGCCCAAAGTATTGAACAGACTTTAATGGAATTTGGTTCAGAGATATACTAGGCCTTAGAAAAGGACAAAGGCTAACTTTTATCGCAAATTGTGCATTTGCATAAATGTTTGTTTCTGAATTATATAAAACAATCTTAAGTACCTACTATAATATAAAGTATAAATTGGTTTTCAACTGTTTGTTGGCTAATATGGATTTCACTATCATACAGAAAATCTTACAGGTTTTAAACTACCTAGCTATAATGGGATTAATTCGTCTTATTTCGTTTTGACTGGAACTGTTTTTTTTTAGGAATCCTTTTCTTAAAAAAATAGTTAAAATTAATTTGATACTGACACAGACATATTGTCTCGACACACTTTCGGAAATAGATAAGAAGCTTGACTTCACCAAAGGTAGAATACAACCACCTTTCACATTTCGAAATATTTTCCGTCGAAGAAAATCTCATCAACATATTTTGCCCCACCAGGATTCAATCGAACCTTGGATCTTATTAGCTGCGGTCAAACCCTTTCGCTGCACTAACGAGCCAGTTAATCTAAAACACACTTACAAATAACAGTACTTATCCATACTACCATAGAAGCCCAACTTTCCCATGTTTTTGAAGAAATAATAACGTGAAATTGTACGAAACATACAATTTACAATACAATGACTATCAGAATTTTAAATTGGAAGAGGTCACTAATCTGGCACAATTTCCTAGTCTAAGGCTTTTCGTAAAATAATGCGATGACATTACAAAGAATAATACATGTAGTCAATTTTTGAACTGAACTTTTTGCTTTGACCAGAGTTTTTGAACATAAACCAAGGTTGTCACTATTTGACCCGCTAGCTCTTGACCCATCAAATGAAACTGCATTCCTTTTATAACCAGGGGCAAAAGTTGCCGAGCCTGAAGAAAGCCCCCAAAACCATCCATATTATTATTGAATCCTATGCTTATCGAATAGTGTCTCTTTTTAAGCACGTTTTAACGATTACTCAAGGAATATTTAAAAAACCATAATATTTTTTTTTATTTCTATACCTACTGCTATTACGATAAATGTTTAAACAATTTGATATAAAAGGATGGCTATCAAATGGAAAGCAGGAATATAAATTGACCAAGAAGACTTTTGATCAAAGTCACTCGGACTTTGATCAAAAGAACGCCTAACTTAAGTTAGGAATTCAAAATAAACGGACGTGAATCTCAAGATTACCTCGTTTTCTTATTCATTGCTTTTAACGGACTAATTCGAGTGTAAATAAAACACATTTCTGCACAATTAATTTCGTTACATTTTTGAGTCAGTATTTCTAAAATTCTGCAAAATAATTGAACGACGTTGTTGATGTAATATTATTGTAGCATTCTAGTTTTATTTATTTTAGAAGGTGGATAACTCAAATATGATTGACATTTTCATTCATATTTATCCAGTTGGAACAAAAAAAGCAACATTTCATAGTTTTATCGAAATTATTTCTATATTATAGCTGTATTTCTGAAGTAAAAAGAGTATGTAAATAATTTGAAGTTTTTTGAAGTTAAAATAATATTGTTACATATTATTCTTTTAAATAGTGAATTTAACAAAATAGAAAAAGAATCTTACATCTATTTTAAGAATACCACAGAATTTCGTATACGAACATGTTTTATTGTAGCCGGGGCAACCGATATCAGAGCGAGGCCAAAGTGTGGGGCTCGGCTTAGAGCTATCGGAATAAATCAGAGAGAATTTTAAGCTTGCTACTACTTGTAACGTTCGGGATGTATGTTGATGTTATATAAGCATAGTTTTATATCAAGATTTTTCAGTAGTTGCTTATACTTATTATTTATTTTCGGCATTACAATCAATCTATAAATATACTTTTTCAATAGCATTAAAAAATACAGAATTAAGATTATCAAATTACTTCTTTAAATTTTTGTTATCGTACAAACAAGATTCCCTTGTCTAGCATATCCCCTTGTACATTTACCATTGCCGTGTCTTTACGGGAAACTTTTTTTATAAAATCATAATTAGGTATTTTAACTTTTATTTTACTTTTTTACAGAAATTTTAACTTGGTTTCTCAAAAGTCGATCGAAGCAACAATCAACTAATTTTAGGTACCTTGTTAATAGCTGTCAACTTAGGTGTCAATACAATGAGAAAAATTACATCCAAAATGATGTTGGTCTGTTAATGTTAAACAAAAAATATTCAACGTGCTTTTACAAATTCATTGGCACACACAAGACTTTTCACAGAATGATGATGTGTGTATTAATGTGTAAGAGTTAAAATGATTATTAATACATCAAAACCTATTTCTATTAAAATTGCTTTTCGCTAATATAATAAATCAAAAAGAATTTCATATAACTCATATTTGAAATTTTAAATTCCAAGCACACACTTTTCTCCTTCAAACTATTCCCATCGCCTGCGTTAAGTTGAAATTTTGATATTTGAAATGGGAAATCGTAGATATTGTATTCCCTTTAGGTTTCACGTGTGGTAGGGTCATCATCAGCGCGTTATATTACACCTAATCTAACAAACTAAGTCATTTTGATACTTAATTAAATTCATCTGATCAAACCCCCAAATTCATTAAAATCTGTTTCGACATTAGCCAAATTAGGTTTGACGAAAATTATTTAGTCAGAGTCCGAAAAATCATTTGTTTGGGCTTGGCCTGAGACTTCAAGTCAGATCTGAGGATGGAGGATGGACTGGTTAAAACTAGGAGCGCCAAAGCTTCGAGGTTTGACTATAACATATATACAATCCTTTAAATTAAAACGACAAAAGTAGCATTCCATGCTGTGATAATCGCTATATGTGATAAAAGTTATAACTGCTTGCTGTAATGTCATATAGAAATCATATTAAATTAATTGCATTACCATAAAGACTTAATTCGAAAGTCATTCACAAAAACGTGGAAAACTCCAAACAAGTTTTTTAATTTTACTTTTTAGAACTATACCGTCATTCAGTGTAAAGAGTGTAGGGAACAGACTTACACAAATAACTGTCTTATATACAAAATCATTTAAGAAGTCTTAAGTTGATTGATGAAAATTAACGTGTGTTTGGACACATTATGGATATAAATCTAGACAAACAAACAAGTCAATTTTTTTGTCATTTTCAATTTCTTAGAAAACATCCGTGAATTTCAAACCATCATTTTTAATAAGATTTAGCACGTATTAACGTCATGGCCGATTTTGATAAATATACTTTCCGATATCATTAAAGAAACGTATTTTCAAAATTATAAGTTATTTCTAAAGATCTTTTATTACTCTAGCACATATATTTGAAACGTGCTTATAAAGTATTATTTCCACTAACAGAATTTGATTCAGCAGTCTTGATTATTTCGAAAAATTGCTAATCAATATCAACGGCACCGCGCTTTCCGCTTAACATATTGTATTAAATATATATTTCAATAACTAAAAAAGCATACATAACAATACGTAGTACAGCGTTAAACACGAGAGTGAAGATTGCAGACACAAATTACTTGAAAATTGAGATTAATAAAATTCGACCACCGCAGGATTCGAACCTGCATCTTAGGTTTAGCCACTAATGCCTTAACCAATTAGGCTATTAGAATCACAACCGGTCTTCGAAATTTATCAATCTCTTTTAACACGTCTCTAAGGGCGTTAGTACCATCTATATTAATTACGTTGCCCAATATTAAAAATACTTTAAAATCAAAATTTACCAATTTTCGTTATGCTATTTCATCCACCCAATACAGGATTATGCAAATATCTGATACCTTATCAAGATGGTTCCATTAACTATGCTTCCGGTAATAGCTTGGTCGATTAGTGCCAGATTCTTTTGTATCCGAGAGCTGGTTTCATTTTGTTTTAGTATCCATTGGAAATATATTCGGTGCTTATCGACGATTGGGCATTGGAGTAGATTGAGCTTATAATGCAGTATGTCAATCGAATGAACTACGATAACCCTGTTGTACTATCGGATGAAAGCGCGTTGTCGGTATATACCGAATATTTGGAATGTACCTACAGATCAGTTATTGAATTAATAAAAATCTATAAATAAAAAAATAAAAAACTTAATATATATTTTTTTACTGACTAATGTTTCTTATACAAACTTATATTTAGATCAAAATACACTAATCTAATATTCCAATTTGAATCGTTAGTTGCAATATCAACATTAGAATGCCCAAGATTGTTATCTTAGAACAAAGTGGGTTCAACATAGATAAGCCTTACTTTGGTATAATAAAGCAAAATCATAAACCGGACCGGAATTTAAAGATACGGTTCAACGATATGGAAATCATTGAATGATAACATTAATTGCGACAATTATGTAAAGTATTTTTTCTTGGTATTCCTTGTTTTATACAATATCCATTATCCCAACTACTCACACAAATAAATACTGCTGCGTCTGCGTCATTTTAATTACCTCATTGATAGGAAAAGTCATAGATTGTCAAACATGCTGAGACCTGTTCGACAATACAACAATCCAAACAGCAGGGATTGTCGACGTAGCCCGTCATGTTATAACCTGTTCCCACATAATAGCCACCCACTTCTATAATCAGAAACCCAATCACGCTGAGCATAGGGTGGGTGGTAATATTTTTAATGTCATTTGATTTTGTTGTCTATAGTTTGGGACTAATTAAGAGAAATCAAATTTACACATTGGTCATATTTTACAATTAAAATGTGATTAAATCCCCATCTACAAGTACTTAAATGTATGACGATTTTGAAAATGTTGACAAAATTAATAACCATAGTCTTCAAATGCTTCATAATCAATTTTCAATAGGATGGTCTGGTAAAATCTGCCGAGCAGAAATAGAATTCTCGATCACTGAAATGTTTTAATCTAGTCATTGGCACATTTGTATCTAAAAAGTAAAACATGCATAAAATTTAAAGTACCTACATACAAATAATATTTAAACTTATTTCCTTATTCCGTTCAAATGGAATAAACCGATCAGGAAATCGTAATTATTAAATCTCTTTCATTTGGGTAACGAACCGAATATAACACATTTTTCGCTCGAAATCTCAAACGATGATGAAAATAAGATTACTATCCAATCCGATTTCGATGTATAATATATTATTATTATTTGTGTTTATTAGACAGTGGTAATATTCAAATAAGTTCAAACTCAAAACTCAAACTCAAACTCAAATATTTTAATGCATTCCACGTGTAGGTATTACATAAGGTGTTACAGATAATATCAATTTTTTAGATCCAACATGGACCCTGTCGGGCACAGCAAAAATGGAAGGAGGAAGAAGCCATTTTAATCATTAATTATTATTATATATATATATTTTTTTTTAATTCTATTGTGTTTATTTTTATTAACATTAACTTAGAAACTAGTTTTTTAAATATATTTAGTATATTATATTTTTAGATATTTATTATGTATATTTTCTATATATATTTAGTTATGCTCTATGTTTATTATGTTTTAAATAATATAGATACATTTAAAATTTATAATTAATTATATGTTTTATCATTGAAGTATTCATTTATAGAGTAATAACATTTATTTAATAGGAAATCTTTTAATTTATTAATAAACTTATTTATAGTAGCCTCATTTTTTATAATTTTTGGTAATTTATTGTAGATTTTTATTGACATAACCATAGGACTGAGTGAGTGTATTTGTAATTTGGATTGGGGCAAGTTAAGTCTGTTTTTATGCCTGAAAGTGTATTTTGTTTGTTTCTCTCCTCGTGTGTCATAAAAATGTGGATATTTTCTTACAAATTTGCTTATCTCTAGTTAAACATCTTATGGAGAAAATTCCTATAAATCTATGACCTATAATCTATACCTATAACCTTCCCGCTCAGCCAAATCATCAACCATCAAATCACACGTCACAAGTCCCCGAAAAATTTGCTGTATTCAATAAAGGTTTACTACTGGGTCCAAGATAACGTTCAATATTACTTGGTTTACATATATCAAAGATACGGTAAACACCTTTCTCAAATAAACAAGCTAGCAAGCTGAGATCCGACCCGATGCCTTATTTTGCTACACATCCATCTGTTAGTATACCTTCAACTTGACCCACTTCGATTATTATGTTGTTATCCTTATTATATGTATGACGACCTAAAAAACAATAACAATAAAAATTGATTGAATAAACATCAATCCGTCTCAACAAAGTCACTTCGATCTCTCTTTTCGCGAACTTTTGTGCTCTGTTGCTCCGCCGGGGGCGGTGCTATAACCTTTGTTCGACGTCTGATTGCCTTGCTCTCTAGGGGATCGAGATTTGAATTTATCATTAGTACTTTACCTTCTCGATGCGGTCCGACCGCTCAAATATTCAGTAGCTTGGCTTGTTTTCAATGCCTTTGTTTTTGATATTACTCAAAGTCCCAAAATTTGAAATTCTTAGAGAGTTTCGTGAGTATCAATTCACGCTACGCAACTGTTTTCGTTGAAAGCCATTCGCTTTAGAACTTTGTATTTAATGGGGCATTGTTAAAGACGAATTTAGAAATTGCAATTGACAAATTAAATTAACACTGAGTATGGGGGTATACATTTAAAATCCATTTAACCCAATAAGACAAGTGAAAATGTCGGATGTAAACAATTTGCTAAGTTTCTTATATATATTTTTTTAAATAAAATAAAATCATGAATATTAACGCAACTATATTTACCTTTATTATTTTTAATAGTAGAAGTATTTTTTCAATAGTTGCTTGAAATTAGTTGCATATAAATTCTTGTACTGCAAAAAATATCTATACGGTGAAGGGACGTGAGCCTTTTCCCGAGGGAAGGTTTTTTCCAAAGTCACCACTCTTGCGCAAGGGGTTTGGGGACCGCAGTATAATGTTGTAACACACAAGGGAACGCTGCTGCCCGTACCTTGGTATGGGGCCAATGGCTTAACGCACGGAAATAGTCCCACTACCTACCAAACCAAGAAAGAAATTTCACTAAGATTTCTTGTCCGGTGTGGAGATCGATTCACCGCTACGCTACCAAGGTTGTTGAGATTTTCATTTGCGGATAAAACAGTAATTTTTGAGCACAATATGGTGGACCCAGACTGCCACTTGTTTTTGTTTTTTAATTATTCTAAATTTATACTTTAAGTAAAATATAATTTAGGCTAAGGGCACTCGTTTCCTGGTATTAATTTCTGCTTGTACTCAACATAATTACGTCTCCCACAATTTGACTCAAAATCTTGTATGCCATTACCTATGTATGTTCCACAAAACAGATTGATCGTATGTACTTCATTATTCACACGCTATTACTTATCGTGAGAATACAGGCCCTATAAGTGCCGGATAGAGAAATTGTGACAAATATATGAATGGCATGCGACATTCAAAGCTCCAAATTATTCATAAGTAGCCATAGTTACAACAATGTTTATGTGTTTTGGAGATCAGTGCTCCTGCATTAAGGTTATTTTGAATATAAGTATAGATTTAGCCTTAAAGTACCTTAGATAAAGTTATAGAGCGCTCGTATTTCTGTATTCCGATGTGTTGATTGTAAGCAGGTATATGGCATATCAATGTAATAGTGAACATAAATGCTGCAGTTTCTTTTATTTTGGTTCCATGACTCAATTCTGCAACTTAGTTTTGTACATTTCACCTTAACTATCACAAAATATGTAAAGTATAGGTAATTATTATTTCAACACCACGGTGTGGTTCATACTCTGTAAGGGCAGCTCTGCTCGACTTTATGTCCGGTGAAGTAGCAAAAGACTCGTGGCTAGAAAAGAAAATCTGTAAAGCCTTTACTTAAATATACTTTAAGGACTTCACCCCACTCAAATACAAGTAGGTAACATTATTTTGTTTTGTGCCATGTCATTCGGTTTCCGCCTTAAACACATCTACATATCTCACCATGGGTGTCGTAAGAGACTAATGTCCATTTCATGGGCAGCGGCATCTATCAACTCATCAGGTTAATTACTATCTCACTGCAATCACCAATTCAGGTGAATTGGTGTTCGCAGTAAGATCTGCAGGACTTGGCAGGTGCCAAGTGTGTTGATTATGGCAATATCCCTCAACAACCTTGACTTGCCATGGCATTATTAAGAGGATTTTACAGCAGTGGATATAAACGGGCTGCTGAAGAAGAATAACAAGAAATATATATTGTACTACTATCACTATTTATGTTCCACTTATAAGTAAAACAACAACAGTAAATATTATACTCAATCTGATTTGTGAGCCCCGCCGAATGACTTTGGTTAAAATTCCCATTCACGAGCCCACGCACGATCAATAGTAATCTTCTTGCTATTAGTTTTTATCGCTTTTCCTATCATAAGGAAAATGTTGCGGTGATTTTTCCACTGTTTCGTTTAAATTACAATTTGTTTTGTTTGTTTGTTTATATGTCTATCATTATTTATTTGGAGTAGGTGTTATACAACCTCCGTAGCGTAGCGGTAATTGGCTCGCTTTAAATCTTGTTGGTCTTGGGTTCGATCCCTACACCGGACAAGAAATCTTTGTGTAAATTCTAAGATTTATTTCCGGGTCTGGTTGGTAGAGGGATTACCCTCCGTGCCTCGGAAAGCACGTTAAGCCGTTGGTCCCGATTGTTATAACATCATCTATAATAATCGTATATCAAGAAACGGGCAGCAGCGTTTCCTTGTATGTTACAACATAATACTGCGGTCACCAACCCGCCTGCCAAGCGTGGTGACTATGGCAATACCCTCCCTCGAGAGGAGGCATGTTCAGCGGATTATTTACGGGCCGATGATGATGAGGTGTTATAGTTCAGCAGCATAGTAGCATATCATAGCAGTGTATCATAGTTTGACTGGATCCTACTCGTTTTTACATCTACTTAAGTAGAAAAGTTTCTATACGAGTACGCCTAGAAAATCGTAAGGCATGTTCGCAAGCATACGTATTATATTAGTAAAGGTTATCGATTTCATACCTCATAGCAGGGGTATTATCAACAAAAATGGTCCTGAATTTAAATTTAATCACAGTAAAAGAAACTAGAAAAAATAATAAACTTACTACGGTACTTGGCTCTTGGGTGGATTCGATGCCACGCTGGCGGTCAAGAACAGAATCTTTGGTATTAAGTAAAACTATAGTCACCAACCCGCTTGCTAAACGTGGTGAGACTATTAGAGAAACCCATGTTCCATGGGGGGAACATGACAAGCAGTAGACGTTATACGGGATGAATATGACTACAATTTTAAGGATATGTTATAAATGGTGCGTGATACAAATAAATAATAGATCCTTATTGAACCATTTAGCGTTAACGAACAAGATAACACTTTGTTACTAAACTCATAAAACTATTTAGTAACGGCTTTTCATTTAATGCTGTTACAATATCATTTAAGTGAATGTATATAATTAAAAATCTTGTTTCTCACTCATAAAATATATTAAATAAAAATAAAATAGTCGTCAGGTCGACAACCAATGGTAACGGCCTTGGATCACCTTGAGAAGATTCTGAGAAAAATATATTATTGAAGAACATTTGTTACATACTTATATATTACGAGATATTAGAAGATGGCCTTGCGTTATGAGATTTATTGGAGACGATATTCATATTTATAGTATAATAATAATTAATAGATGATGCTGATATGAATAATATTATAACTATTTAATATTTGCTTCTGACTGTAAAGTGTTAAAGACTTAAATTTAATTCCCACGTATGGTTATAGTCTTAATATTCAGTTTTCTGGTTTTAGCCGTTGAAATTCCGGATATATATCCGCTTTATGGCAACTAATGGGTTTGCCATCCATAGTTTGTGTATTGAACACCGGTTGAATAGGCAAACTATATAATAAAGATGGCAAAATGTACGTTTGATACAGTTTTGTTTACTTTATCAGAAGTAGACTCATAAGTATGTGTGCCTGATTGCCACACTTACCCGGCCTTCCCCAACGGCGGACGGAGGAGTGTCCGAGGGGTTTTATTGGTGTAGAGTCCTCTCCTCGTGGTATGACTAGCATACCACGCTAAATTCCCCTTCGCCGGTGCGGTGCAGCGTTCCCGCACCGGCGAAGGGGAATGTAGCGTGGTATGCGGCGGAGGAGATACGTAAATGCATTTCTTCCCGGACAAAAAAAAAGCTGTGAAGTATGTTTTTATGTGCTTTGTAGTTCTTTCTTATTCTTTCACTTCAACGTTACGTTTACGTCCACTGCTGAACATGGGCTTCCTTTTATCAGACATTGGCAAGGCCATAACCAATACGCTTGGCAGGCGGATTGGTGATGGGCCGGATTGCTCATGCGTACCCGGCCCCCGCCAACGGCGGGTCGAAGGAGTGTCCGGGAGGTTTTAGTGGTGTAGGGTCCTCTCCTCGTAGTATGAGTTTAGCTTTCCACGCTATGGAGAGGGCGAGTCCCACATATCCCATCGCCAGTGCGCGAATTTGCTGCAGCGGCGGTGGGAATGCGTAAAAGCATTTCCCGCCGGACAAAACAAAAAAAGGCGGATTGGTGATAACAGTAAGATTGTAAGTAACATTGAGCTATAAGTAGTATCTCAAAATCCTGATCGCTATTGCTATGGTAAAGAAAAGCCAAGTAAACTCATAGACTCAAGTGTTGTTATTGCATACAGTAAAATACTAGTTGTCGAAGGTAACACCAGCAGTAATAAAGCATAACTCCCTTACCTTAGTGCTATTAAACATGGCGACCAAAGCACTCGTAATATAATTAAATCCAATTTATGAATGACTGTAGATAAAAATAGAAAGCATTTAACCGAGTGATTAACTAGAGTAATGAAAATTGTTATGGCGTGCGTTGAATTAGTAACGAGTTTAAGTCAGGTTAATATTCATTAGGGTTGTATTCATTAGGGATAAGCACAAATGAAATAATGTGAAAAGATACGGGATACGGTATAGTGTAACCGCTGAGGTAATAGAAAAGATGATAAAAAAAATCATAATGATCTAATTTATGTGTGTAAGTCGTGCTTGAAATACAAATTATTGTTATATTCCCAAACATAACAGTTGAGATAATATAGCATAAATATCATTGTCTAGGCTTGGCGTTGTCAGCTATTTTACGAAGTAACATGTTTTTTTTTTTTTTTTTTAATATTACTAGCAGAGTTTTACCGTCTACTAGTATTCTTGTTAACCCCTCGTGCTAAGCTAAAATGCTTGTGTTACGAGTGGGTTCACGTCGGTAGTGCAATGGGTGGGGTTCGAACCAGCTACCTCAAGATCACAAGTCCGACACCCTAGCCATTGGGCTACGGCCACCTCTACATGTCCCCACATGTAACTGATTGCCATGAAACGGCCGTCAAATCTAGATTCTAAGTTAGTACATTATTCTCAACTTAAAAATTGTAGCTTGATTAATATTTAGATATTGCTGATATTGAGAACTTACATTAGTATTTCGGACATATTTGGGTAAGCCTACCTTTTATAACCTAGTTAATCTTTTATTCAGATATTGATTTCAAGCATAAAAACATAAAACAGGGACTACTTTTAATCTTTAGACCGATCGCAATCTTTTTCTTTTCGCTTCTGTAACCGTACAACCTCATAACAACTTAAAACCTTCACAGTTAAACGTATTGTTTCTCAAAGGTCCTTGTCTATCTTTTCCTGAATCACTTGTCGTTTATTACACAAGAAAAACTGTCCAGTGTTTAGGTCTCCATAAATATATTTGTTTACGATCATTGCGCCTAAAGGTCCGATCCCAAGCGGCTCGAAAGATGGTGCTTGGCACATAACCGCCATCTTTTGACCTCCTTTCGGCAAGTTGGAGAAAATTGTTGGCAATATTTAGCAGAAATGTTGTACGCTTTTTGATACAACGTTACTAAATCTAAATATAAAGATTGTATGTGCTTCTTGAATATGAAATGAAATGAAAATGAAATGAATATGAAATGAAATGAAAACGTTTATTGATAATGTAGACGAATCGATCGTACTTATTCAAATACAATGATAAAAATATGCAAAGACAAAAACAAAAAAAAAAATCTTGACTAATTAATTAGTATACATTTCAACAGTAATGTTATTAAATAGAATTTAAATCTACCAATGTGGCATGTGATAGTCGCGTATTATAAATATAATTAGAATCAACCAGCGCGGGCTGGGATTCGGTCAGAAGCATAGAACGCGTCGCGAGCCTCGCCTTGCAAGGACGACCGGACCCTATCCTAGCTTCCTACGAGTCTTTCTCTATCTACCTACGTTGTGACACCAGGAGAAGAAGAAGAAACTCCGAGCTCATATATTTAGATAAGTGTCGTCAGTTTTATTATATGTAACAATTGAAATCCCGTCTAAATCAGTACCACTGTTAGTGAGATTAAGTGGAATATAATGACAAACAAATCGACAGGAAAAATTTTCTTTACTGAGATTAGCCGGAATAAACACACATACAAAAAAAGGTTAAATTGTATTTTTGTAGTAAAAACTTGTTTAATATCAACAAACTCTTCAATTTCAAATATTTTTCAAAATAATTTCTTACATAAATTAAAAAGTATTGAAACTAATGTTATTCCTAGTTTAGAAGTCAGTCTTTTACTGTGGCGCACTTAGCTTGTTCCTAAAAAAATGTGACACTTGTGTGTTTTTGTGTTGGGAAAAATTAAAATTATTGTTATTAAGAGAGGAGCCAAATTAATTTATAAATACCTCACAGCGGCCCTCTTAAGTGCGGCACGTTCTCAGAGTGCTGGTTTCTACTTTGCACAGCAGGTAAGCATTGCCATTCAACGTGGTAATGCTTCCAGCATTCTGGGAACCTTGCCAAGTAGAATAGATTTAGAATAGTAGTATATAAGTTAGTTTTATTTTTAATTAGTTACTTTTAGTTTGTATTTTATTGTCATGTTTGTTTACTTTATTATTATGATAATGAATATTACCAAAATTCTTTAATCTGACTTACGTTCTAGAAAAGTGGGCCAATCAATATAACTGGATACCATTTCACTCCCCAAAACCAACCAATCGACAAATTCATCGCAAATTCAGAAATTTATAAATCCACTTCACCACGGCTCATCAATTATAAAGCTTGTTAAAAGCAAGGGTTCTCCAAAATTGTTCCCACCGAGATAGCTTTTTAGAATTAGTTTTCTAGAGAAAATATGGTATTACCTTTGAAGGGGAATTTATTTTGGTTCTAAAATTGTCCCCTTTGTTAAACCTTTATTTATGAATGGTTGTGCCTATATATAATGTGGAAGTTTTAAAGAGCTGATTTTTAGGGTTCCGTAGCCAAATGGCAAAAAATGGAACCCTTATGGATTCGTCATGTCTGTCTGTCCGTCCGTATGCCACAGTTACTTTTTCCGAAACTATAAAAACTATACTGTTGGAACTTGGTAAGTAGATGTAGTTTGTGAACCGCATTAAGCAGTTTACACAAAAATAGAAAAATAAAACAATAAATGTTGGGGGTACCGCATACTTTTTTCATCAAATCCATAGGTGTGGGATATCTATGGATAAGTCTTCAAAAATGATATTAAGGTTTCTAATAATATTTTTTTATAAACTGAATATTTTGCGCGAGAGACTCTTCCGAAGTGGTAAAATGTGTCCTCCCCCCTGTAACTTCTAAAATAGGAGAATGATAAAACTAAATGACGTACATGCAAACTTCCACCGAAAATTGGTTTGAACAAGATCTAGTAAGTAGTTTTTTTTTGGCTTATGTTTAACTTACCATCAGATATAGTAAAAATGATCACCAAAATTAAACCCGCATTTTAATGTAAAATTGTAACCAAAGTTTTAACATTTCGCTATCGTATTTAAGCAAAATGACTCCAAATAAATCATTGTTAACCCAAAAGTAGTAAATGATCACCAAAAGTATCTTAATGTTTTACTAATTTACTATTCGGTTCTGGCACTCGCCGGCCGCTGCGCGGCACCGCTCGCTTCGCTCGCTCGGCTCGTGCGTTGTATGGCCGCAGCTCTAACCTAACCTAACCGATTGTCATTTTTCATTGATTTTATTAAGGTAGAAATAGCGCAATAATTTGCTCGCTAAGATTTGGTGATCATTAACTACATTTGGTGTTCGAATACAATTTGAAGTGCAGTCGTGACTAAAATAGCTAGTACTATTATAATTTTAGACTTTATTTTTCTGATGTCAAGTATATATTTTTGGTGGTCATTATATTTTATCCCTTTTTTTTTTTAAATACGTCATAAATCGTAAACCGCAATATACAAAGGTATAAGTCGATTTGTGGCGTATTTTGATATTTGAGTTGATTGAATGAAAGCATTCAATCAACTCAAATATAAAAATGAAATACATTTAAGTTCATAAACATACGCTTTTTTATACTTGATATCAAACTGGTACGGAACCCTAAAGCTAGGATATGGTCCGGACGTCCTTGCACGGCTCCCCAGCCTCGTTGATTCTAATTATTTTTATAATACGCGACTATTTACAACATGCCATTACAACATTGGTTAACTTTATTTCATAATATTATTATTATCGTTGAAATGTAAACTATTTTTTTAGTCAAGCTTTGTTTTTTTTGTCATTATCATTTACATTGTATTTGACTTATAATTAGTACGATCGATTTGTCTTCATTATCAATAAACTTTTCATTTTCATTTACATACATAATTTTCTAATATTTTTTTTTTTTAGAATCATACTGAATCTGTTTTCAGCAAATTCTAATAGGCTCTCTCTCATTTTAATTGGGTAGTCATGTTGATAACTGGTTTAGGTTTGATACATCGAAAAATGCTACAAGAAAATACTGTTATCATCATTTTCTTAAGTTTAAGAAAGTTGCTCATTAATATGCCCTTAAGGTAAGCCTCTGTAACCAAAAATTGGCCAAATTTATAACAACAAACATAAATTATAAAAGTAAAAATTGCACAGTTAAATCTAATACACGTCTATGAAGATAGCTTGGACGCTTCTGACCGTACAATTTATATGCAAATTCAGCGAGATTTAACTTTGCCATAAAGTCTTCCTCCACGGATATTCCAGCTAAATAAGTATTGAAATATATTGCTAGTTAGATATGTAATTTAGAATTCTGTGCATAAAGAGAATTATTATAGGTGTATCCTATAATAATTATCTTTATGCAAAGTTTTAAGAGAAGAGAGGAAATTTATTAGCAGTGAAACAATATAGGTAATTCTTAGTTGAACCTTACCTTATTTCTTTTTGTATAATATTTATTTGCGGTTAACTTTTACATACATGTTTACTTACTGCTGAACACAGGCCATCTTTTTACAGACTTTGGCTATATATATTGACATTATCACCTCGCTTGGTAGGCAAATAAGTGATTGCAGTTAGATCGTGGGTATCCTTGAGCTGATATATGCTGTTGCCCATCCATCAGCTGTATGTCCCTTAGTCGCGTCTAATTACACCTATGGGAAGACGTGGGGTGGTACTACCTAGACCTTTAATAGAAGAATATAGATATAGATACGGTGCCAAATGCTCATCCCTTTCCCTTTACTTCAAAATATATTTTTAAGTAACAAATCAAAAACTCTGTCGTTACATCAGAAATTGTAAAATGTAACTTCAAAAGAAATAATTATGTTTTAAGTTTCTGGTCTGGTCTGGCAAAGAACTTTCACAAAAAGTCTCAATAACAAAACGAAATTCTCCAATAAGTAATAATACATTGTGACAAATAATACAAACTGAGGTTCAAGAGATATATAATGGTTTTATTAACTAGTTTTCACAAATGATACAGACGCACCTTTGATACAGATCAGAGAGCACACAAATATCATAGACATTCATAGACTAATAGACAGCGTATTAAGTATAGACATTTCCATAGAGAACTAAAATAATGTGACAAATTTAAACTAGGTGACACTAATCAAGCGAGTGTCCGGGGGATTTAGTCTCGTGGTACGAGTTTAGCATACACCGCTATGGAGAGGGCGAGTCCCATATATCTCACCGCCAGCGCGCGAATACGCTGCAACGGCGGTGGGAATGCGTAAATACATTTAACCCGGACAACAAAAAATAAAAAAGGTCACACTAATCAATTCTTTCGTCATCAAAAACGTCCATTTACTAACCAATTTAAATTGTTCTAACTCAAATTTGCCAAAAGTACTTGTAAACCTTAGAATATAAACGATAGGGTCTAAATTCCAAATGATTAGCTACAAGTATTTGTGGATGGCAAAATGGGATGTTTCGTTAACTATCGAATTCGCGTGGCCAATGAAAAGTATAGGTATGTTCAATACAGAAGTACATCTGCGTCGTTTAAAAACAATAGTTTATTAGAACTAAAAAATATCCAAACTCAAAAACATTTACCTTTTAACAATATTGGTATAGATGATAATGTCTAGATAAAAGAAGAAAACGCTGTAAAATCTGGAATAAACCATATTTGACATTTAATAACTAAGGTAGGCAAATGCGTTGATGTCACGTTCCGTCTTTTAAGACTGCATTTTATCATCAACGTCATCATCAGCCCGTATATCGTCCACAGCTGAACATGGGCCTTCTACCGAGAGAGGCTTTTTGCCATAGTCAGCACGCGTGACAGGCGGGTTGGTGACTGCAGTATTATGTTGTAACGCACAACAACACTGCTGCCCGTTCTGTTCGTATAAGATTGTTATAGACGATGCTACCTATTAACAAACATTCCAGATACGAAAATATATTTTAGAATCTACATTAAGGTATCTTGTCCAGCATGGAGCTCGAACCATTAATGTTACTGAGGTCGTCCCTCATCACAGAGGTTATATTAATAACTAGATACCCGCCCGCGGTTTCAACCGCGTAACTCCCGGTCCCGTGGGAACTTCATAATTTAATATAACCTATTTAAGTAAAATATAAGTAAAATATTTTTTCAAATCGGTCAAGTAGTTTCGAAGTCTATTCAATACGAACAATAGAACAGAAAAGAGGAAAGATGTGATTTTTCCTGTTTATAATATTAGTATAAAACGTGGTAGCGATGGGCTATTGTCGTTGAAACGAACCATACATTCGCTCGATTCATTCAATTGAACGGTTCACCGACGGAGCGAATGAGCGAGACCCACCTGAACTAATTTCTATTACTGCCTCCGATGGCTTGTATTTTAGTTTGAGAACAGATTCGGAGAATTCTTTTAAGTTTTTTTGTTCTTTAAACTTTCTACCCACTTTTTTATTCTCTATAGAAAAAAATATTTTCGTTTTATATGTTCTTATATTATTTGAAAACTAACTTCCCGCGCGCTGTTTCACCCGCGTTACTCCCGTTCCCGTGGAAACTTTATAATTAAATATAGCCTATGAATAGTTTAGCTTGCCAACGGTGAAAGAAATTTCCAAATCGGTTCAGTAGTTTCGGAGTCTATTCAATACAAACCAGCAAACAATCAAATCTTTCCTCTTTATATAGTATAGATATAATGTTATTTTTATTGATTATTATTTTGATACTTGTTGACAATGTAACACACAAATAAAATTAAAGCTACAATAAATAATTAAGAAATAATACACATATAAAAAGTACCATTTCAAATTTCTTTCTTTTTTTTTCTTTTTAAAAAGACAACTCCCGCACTAGGGAAATAAATCCCTGTGTCGCGGGGGACTTTACAAACATTCATTTCACGGACACAAAGAACACCCAGACTCAGAACAACTATTTGTGGTTCAAACAAATAATTGTCCCGGGTGGGAATCGAACCCAGAACACCAGGTCTCAGAGGCAACTATCGTAACCACTGAGCCACCGGTGCAGTCAAATTACTCTTAACTCGTTAACAAATACCTAAGGTATTTCAGTAAACAGTGTCATGTGTTGTGATTGATTACCTAAGTTGATAAATTTGTGAAATTATAAATTGTATTTCCCATATTTTCTACTTGAAGTAAAATTACATTACCATGCATAATACCAGCGCACTCCACTTACTCCGCGATACACCGGGATGTCTAGCACGATACAGTACAGAGATCTTCTGAATAGACACGACACGACACCCCTACTAGTTACTAGTTGTGTTTCGAAAGTGTAATATTTGACAGAAATGACTTTAGTAACCTTATGCGGTGTGACACTGTCTACTGTTAAAGGTATGGCATATTTTTGGAAGCACCTTATATCGTTGCCTTATATAATAATACTAGATTCCCTCGCGCGGTTTCACTTTAGAATTAAATATAGCTTATATAACTCTGGGTGAATGAAGCTTTCCAGCGGTGAAAGAATTTTTGGAATCGGCACAGTAGTTTTTGAGTTTATTCATTACAAACATACACACAAAAATACAAATCTTTCCTATTTATAATATTGGTGTAGATATTAATCAAAACATAGGAATAATTACTTTTAAAATAAAAGAGTAACGTATTTTTTCTCTTAAATTATAAAAATATGTTTTCGCCGTAAAAAAGAATCAAAACTTGAACTTAATATAATTTATCAACAAATAGCGTATATTAAAATTAATTATATACGTAGGTTTATATTTATAGAATTTTCGATTTCAATGTTTACATATTGGGAATAGTGTAAAGCTCTTTGAGAGCAGAACTAATTATTATTTATTACTACATTTGTATCTGAATAACATTTAATTATATTGCAAGTATAATGAGATGGCTGCTTACTGTAAATATTATTTGATATCAACAGTATTTAATTATGTTGCTGTTCCAAGTATAATGACATTGCTGCTTACTCTAAATATGATTTGATATCAACAATACTTCAGCAACTGCGTTTATATTAATTAGTAGAAGTACTTACATCCCAGCCGAAGTAAATGAGGTCAATAATGAGTCTGAAACAAAAAAAGAAACAGTTATGAGCACAAAACTTAATGGAAAAGAAAATGAAATTGTAATTTATTTAATTTTTGTACTCCATGAGGAATCTTATTGACTGGAACAACGTTTAAAGCTACAATGGATGATTATGGTGAAATGGATAAAACTTCAGAAGAGGTCCAGAAGGCGACACAAGTAGAAGAACCAATGACAAACGCATGGACGTGGAACAGAGGACATAGTCTGTAGGTTTTAAGATTTTCTGCTACGTAGCTCTTGAACACTTATTTTTATTTGTAGCATAAGAATAATAAATCAATTAGTTATAGCTTTTTATATTGTGATTCTGGAAAGTACAAGTACCTAAGTAGTGAATGAAATTATTTCATTTAGAGATGATTTATTTCTGCTTCTAGTTTTTACTAGTTTCTAGATAAGTGTTTAATCTGTAATCGTTGAAGAAGTTAATTTATGAACTTATTTAATAGTTTTGGATAGAAATGTTACATATCATATAGTACTAAAAATATTCAATTAATTTATCGATGGATAAAAATCTAGCAAATTGGGATTTCTTTTTCTAAGACCATCAAAATCTATACTACTGTTATACATATTACGAATCGAGCCTCTTTTTTAAGATCAGTTTTACTTTTTCATATATATATTTTATATATTTTGTACTGACAGTTTTTTTGGTATCATATACACATCATCGTAATACTTCAGAAACCAGCGCCTTTTTATGTAAAATAATAAATAAATATACTAGTACACAACAAAACATATTATACATTAATATGGTTAAAAAAGTGCAAAGATCACATAAAGCCTTCGAAAATTCAAACGCCCTGACCGTACTAGTTGTAATATAGATATTATATTCAGAGTCCGAGAAAAATTATATTTTTCCCAACCAGTTGAATAAAGCGATCGTGTGCCTTACGAAGCTGTGAACAGCCTACAAAAGTGCAATGTAAGGGTGTCAAGAACCACCGCAGAGAGCGGGTCAATGCGTGTGTAATTAAAGACCGAGTGTACTCTTTGACTCCGCAATAGGCTTTTTAATTTTGATACTTTGTGTTGGTATATGTGTTAATTTGGAGCTAGAGTGGTTGATCGTTTGAACTTTGTCTGGCTTTGTAGCGGTTAAAATTTAAAATGGTCCATTATTCATACACGTATTATAGATAGATATTTGATGATAGTTTTCAGACCGATATCTAAGTTGAACGATGAATCTCCTTGAAATGTATTAAATAATACAAGATTGAATTTATATCATTCTATTTGACCCAATGTAAGTCAATACTAGTAACAATGAGAGTAAAATAAAAGAAAATCCTTTGTTTCACATATTAAGTAATGTTTAATAAACCAATGTAAAATATACAGTTGAAAGATATATTATGAAAGAACAAAAAGAAATGGGACAGCTAAAAGCCGTAAAACAAATGCAAACAAAACGAACTCCTTTAGCATAATTAGTGTTACATAAATCAATGGCAAAATTGAACGCTAAAAGGATACAAATAATACGCTAAAACAAAAACAATCCAAAGCAAAGTAAAAGCTAGAAAACATTTCATTAAAACAATAAAAAAATATATATTGAAACTTGGGAAATATCCCTTTGATCCATTTGAGTTTGAATTTAAAAAGCCAATAGCATTAGGAAAATTGTTATTGTTTAATTAACCAGCTGGGAACAATGCTAATACCGCTAAACTCTGTTTAATTTCCGCGAGTCTGTGTGTGGGTTAAAATTTAAATTGTTTGTATGCCATGAGTGACACTGAATTAATTTTGTTCGTGTATCGTTTAATATTGCTCTAAAGTTTTTTAATAACATTTTAAATGAAGGTGATTGTTAAACTAATTAATTGAATTAAATTTAGATTTTCGTCTAATTGTTTATTTAGCATGTTAATGTTGGTAAGATGAAATATACCTAAGTATATTGCCGGAGACACCTGTATCTACAAATGGGTATATTGGGTGATGATAGCATTTTGAGTTTCTTTCTTTCTGAGTTTCTTCTCCGGGCCGTCCACTTAGGTAGCTAGAGAAACCTGCAGGTTAGCTAGGCTAGGATCCTCGCCGGACAGACCGAGGACCGCGTTGACCCTTGCCCCTGTCGTGTGATACAGTGCCTGTAGTCCGTGCCAGTGATCACGTCCTCTATATTTCTCTTTACTTCTTGCTTGACCGGTCATTGCACTCTAAAATGTGTTATAATATTTTATATATATCGCACCCTTAGAAATATAGTGACCTAATTCAAAATTTCGCATGTGTGACTTTAATTCATATTACGACCTAAATTCAACATTTGCATCGACCTATATTAAGAAGGTTGAAATTAAAAACTAATAAAATACACATATTTTTAAAACCACCGAATATTTAATTTTATTTTTACAAAATTAATGCAGCTGACAGTCCTTTTTCGCCATTTACGTAAAATGGGGTATGTTCAAATAGGTCACTATATTTCTAAAGGTGCGATATATATATATATATACAGGGTGTCCAAGAACCTGGCGTCCAACTGGATTCCCACGATGCCCCAAGTTCTAACAGTACTCAGAAAAATATTTTAAAAAATCCACCCCATGTACTTACAGAATTATACTGATTTAAAAAAAAAGGGGAAATGAGCACCCTGTGACATACTTTTGAATGCTGTGACTGCTAATGCTGATAATTTCGATATTTCTTGGAGGTTTTGTAATCTAGGGTATTGCTGTGTCTAAATAGAATGTAAAAATAAAGTACTTATTGTACCATTTTAAAATAAAATATTATTTTAACTAAAGGTGATATGGAAAACTATTGAATTTCGCAACTTTGACCGACTGTAGTGTAAAAAAAATGTACCAAAATAGTATGGCAAGTGACGTCAAATTTTGACGCGTTTATTCCTCTTTTTAAAAAGGTATAATACTTACACATTAATTTGAAAAAAAAAATTTTGATAATATTTTTACTCAACAACCCAATTTTTACGATGTCTTACAGAATTCTTAGAAAGAAAAATTTACGACGAATTGAATCTAACCTCTAAAGAATTACTATTGTATGCTCATAAAAATAACAACAGGCCTCTCAAAAAACAGGTTAGACCGTAAGGGACGGTATGTGCATGCATCTCACCATAGTGATTCGTTATTACAACAGGAGGGAGCAAGACAGAAACTATCTTTGCGATTTGCTGGTTCTTCTTTATGGTACCCCATTATTCAGGTAAGAGTGAGGGAGAAAAAGGTTAGAGGTGCGAGTGAGATAGATAGTGACGCTATCTGGGATCGTGCTATTTAGGATAACAGTACGGTCAGTACGCGTCACTGCCTCCTGCCGTTACTACGCACCTCTCTCTTATTGTTACCATTGATCACGTACTACGATTTAAAGCTTTGTTTATTGGACTCGATTACTCTTTGTGCTCTGGACTTTGAAACGAACTCTTTACGACGACCTTTGCCTGTGTTTGGACAGTTTGTGTTTTGTGTGTGCTACCATGGCGACCTACACTCCGCAAGAATACGCAAATATGCACTACATTTATGGAGAATGTAGAGGTAATGGACGAGCTGCAGCGAGACTTTACAGAGAAAGGTATCCGAGGGCTACGCGATATCCCGACCATCGAGTTTTCATTAATGTGCACAGATCACTATGTGACGGGCGGTTCCCCAATCAAGTAGCTGGTGAAGGACGACCCGTAAATGACTTCATACGCGATGAAGTTTTAGAGGCGGTGTCGGCAAATCCAAGCATCTCTGTGCGAGGAATAGAAGCTGATACGGGGATACCGAAGAGCACAGCACACAGTATTCTCCAAAAAGAAGAATATCATCCGTACCACGTACAGCGAGTGCAAAGTCTTTTACCTCGAGACTATCCGAGCCGAGTCGCGTTTTGTGAAACAATCCTGCAAAAACATCGAGAAGACGAAAACTTTATCGACAAAATTTTGTGGTCAGATGAATCAACATTTAAGAAGGATGGCTACATGAACCTACACAACTTGCACGAGTGGCATGTGGAAAATCCGCACTTGATGCGAGAAGATAGATCCCAGTACCGGTTCAAAGTGAACATGTGGACCGGTATTCTCTGTGGGAATATTATTGGTCCATTTGAGATGCCCGAGAATTTGACTGGCGAATCATATTTAAATTTTCTTCAAAATGATTTGCCAAACTTACTAGAAGAGACCCCACCAGATATGTGGTTCCAACACGACGGCTGTCCAGCACATTTTCGCGTATCCGTTAGAGAGTTTTTGGACGAGCAATACCCGAACAGGTGGATTGGGCGATCAGGTACAATCCCGTGGCCAGCCCGCTCACCTGACTTAAATCCGCTGGATTTTTTTTTCTGGGGAACTATGAAGGAGCTCGTTTATGCGAAGCCCATTAATGACATCGCTGACCTTCGTGAGAAGATAACACAAGCAGTGCAGGTGATACGTCAAAAAAGTTACTCGCGAAACATAAAGCGGTCCTTTTTAAGGAGAGTGAGAGCTTGTATTGCCGCGGGTGATCAACATTTTGAACATTTATTGTAATAAAATATCTTTAAACTAACATTCTTTGCTTTTATTCTACTGGGAACCCATCTACCTGTATGTATTTCCTTCTTGCTCACTCTTGGAACCGAAGTAAATAATAGTAGTAACATAACAGTTTCTAAGATAAGAAAGGGTCCGACAGTTACCGTTAGTAGGTAGGCACTTCGTAAAAATTGGGTTGTTGAGTAAAAATATTATCAAATTTTTTTTTTTCAAATTAATGTGTAAGTATTATACCTTTTTAAAAAGAGGAATAAACGCGTCAAAATTTGACGTCACTTGCCATACTATTTTGGTACATTTTTTTTACACTACAGTCGGTCAAAGTTGCGAAATTCAATAGTTTTCCATATCACCTTTAGTTAAAATAATATTTTATTTTAAAATGGTACAATAAGTACTTTATTTTTACATTCTATTTAGACACAGCAATACCCTAGATTACAAAACCTCCAAGAAATATCGAAATTATCAGCATTAGCAGTCACAGCATTCAAAAGTATGTCACAGGGTGCTCATTTCCCCTTTTTTTTTAAATCAGTATAATTCTGTAAGTACATGAGGTGGATTTTTTAAAATATTTTTCTGAGTACTGTTAGAACTTGGGGCATCGTGGGAATCCAGTTGGACGCCAGGTTCTTGGACACCCTGTATATATTTTTTTTTTATTCATAAAATGTTTGAATAAAATAAATATAGTAAATAGATATTAACGTAAATATTAAGAGCTTGTTTACTAACACAAGACTGACAGACTTCTAGCACACCTGAAGTAAATTAAACATAATTTAATAGTAAATGTTACCTATTTATAATTAATTTTATATGCATTGTAAATTTTCTTGACAAGTACAAGTGTATGTAAATACCTAAGTGCTGAATAAAAATCGTTTATTTCGTTTATTTAGTTGTTCTTTATAGGTATACAAATCTTTTAGATATGTAGCGGTGGACTGTAAACTACATAAATGAAAATAATACGGTATGAAGTAATAATCATATTTATATGATAACAAATAATATGACCTGACAGCACGGTAATGACAGCAAAATTGATAACGTATAGAAGAAGAATTAGAAAATCAATAATAATTTTAAGAGATAAAGTTTATAGAAAACGCCAATTATTATATTGATTGAAAAGTTGAATTTATTTTATGCGTAACCTAACTTAAGCAAAAGCGGAAATTAGACTTATTAATATTTTCGGTTTTGATTCCCGTTACATTTAAATTTGTGATTTAAAATATGAGTTTATTTTAGCCCTTTACTTAATTTATAATATTTATCACAGTAAAAAAAAAGTCAATAAATATTCGCGGTTTTAATTTATTAACATTGTTTTCAGAAATAAATCAGTTGCACACGTGCGATCGTTATTAAAAATAATGTACCTAATTATTTTTTTTATTTACAAATTAGTTAATTTTATAGTCGTAATTATCATCTACATTAATATTTATAAATATATATAACAGGCGTTACTATATTATATGGAGACAGTTCCACATTAATGAGATCACAACATCTTTATTTATAATCCGTTTAGTGATTAATTAATAAGATACTTTATTTAGCCACAAATTAATTAATTTATATTTTTCCTCTGACATCATTCTGATCTAATCATCAGCCGTATCACGTCACCACGCTAGGTAGGCAGGTTGGTGAACGCAGTATTATGTTGCAGCGTTTCCTTGTGTGTAACAACATAATACTACGGCAAGCCAAGCGTGGTGACTATGGCAAAATAGAGGAGGCCCATTTTTAGCAGTGGACGTTATACGGGCTGATGATGCGATTCGTAGTGTTCATATTGAAAGTATTTTCTGTTTTAAGTTCCACAGCAAACATCGTTAGTGTATATTTCTATTTACCTATTGGCTAAGCGGTGGTTATTATTACTGGTTTGTATCCTAGAGGTACTTTCGGTCCAAGAGTTTCTTTAGTAAACAAGAACAAGTTTATGTCGTGGCCTTATTATTGTAGACATGCTAATAACTAAGAAATTTTGACGTGCAAATTCATGCGACCAGTTTTATGAAACTACTGCTAATGTGAATTTAGGTATATGAATCGCAGATATGTCTATCTGGATGAATGGATATACAGGGTTATTTGTAAAATACCGGTTACCTCTCAGGACTACGTTACTAACATCATAATCAACAACTTTTGTTCTATGACTTTTAAAAATTCATCATATTTTAATTCATCAGATTTACACACAAAAATAAAAATATTTAAAATCAACGCTCTAAATGTTACGAAGTCTATGCGAAGCAAAAGAAAGCGATAGTACCGACAATAGCGATGGGAGCGGGGAATACAGAGTTGAAATGTGTTAGATAGGACAACGAAATATTGAAGGTTTGTTTTTGGTAGATGTATTATGTTTTGTAAAAAGTCGTAGAACAAAAGTTGTAGTTTATGATGTTAGTAATATAGTCCTGAGAGGTTACCGGTGTTTTACAAATAACCCTGTATATCTATTGGATAAATTGATAACATTTTGTTTACTTTTACTTCAATCTTATGCTACTAAAAAGTTGGCAGGAATTAATGCGCTGTATCCAAAATAATAATACTCAGTAAAAATCATAAACGTTTAATTTCAGTTTTATTTTTTTTTACTTGATAATATGGGAAATTCACTCAAACAGAATAAAATCTCATACCACACCATGCTTGCAATGGCAAAATGATACTATGTGTGATTACAGAAAAAATACCATTTCATTCCGACAAAAGAAAATAGTAAAGTTTCCAGAATATCTATAAAATTATAATGGAATGCGCTGGTGGCTCAGTGGTTACGATAGTTGTTTCTGAGACTGGTGATCTGTGTTCGATTCCCACCTGGATCAACTATTTGTGTGAAACACAGATTTTTTTAATCTCACTGTGGTTTATGTCTGTAAATTTGGTGTTTGTTAACACCCCCTGCGATACAGGGATTATTTGCCATAGTGTCTAAAAACGGAAATCCCGTTGTTTTTTTTATGATACTCTGAAATAAATGCTTTTTTATTTTTTATATATAACATCGTCATTATGTATATATAAGTATAATAAGTATAAGTGTATGTAAATACGTAATATGTTTTCATTTCAATATTATTGCATTATACTACGAATTTATTGAACGAATTCAATGCATATTTCAAAAAACATTCTAAAACTCTCAAAGCAACCCAACACCATAAATTACGTGTACATTAATTCGGTAATTTAACACTTTACCAACAAAAAATAAGGCTGCAAAATAACATCATAAAAAAATATTAACAGGATAATTTTTCATAATGGACAAAGATGTTTTGTGAGCCCTCAGAGCTCTCAGAGGGCTCAATCGTGGAACTGATAATGCGCTTTCCATTACCAAGGGCTGTAGGGACCTTAAAAGATAATGATCAGATTAGTCCAAAGGAGTCGACTTTGGAAGCCAGACATCCTGTCAGAGATAATATTTGATGAAAAACATATAATTCTATTATGGAAGACATTCCGGCTTGTGATAGGTAGATCGTATCTTGTATCTGGAGGTAACTGGGCGACATTGATACCTACTATAGAAATGGAAGATTTGGGTGTAGAAAATTATTTATTTATTGCTTTCATGGGGTTTTAGATGTTATATTAAAGTAACAGAACCAGACAAGAACCCCGTTGTGGCACTGCATTTTATACAATATCAAATATAGGTACAGGGTTACTTTGAAAACATTAACAACCTTTCAGGGGTTGAAAGTACTGATGATTATAAGCAACTTTTACGGTGGGAACAATGCTGACATCGTGAAAAAAAAATCAGTTGTTCCATATGTATTTACCTCGACAAAATTTTTGGAACAGAAGATTTTTTTTCGCGATTTCAGGGTTGGTCCCGTAGTAAAAGTTGCTTATAATAATCATCAGTACTTTCACCCCCTGGAAGGTTTATATGTTTTCAACATGACCCTATGTATTCAAAAAAACATGATAATTGTTTACAATAATTATAGCATAACGCTTTCAACTAAAATGATTAATGAAAGTTTTGAAGAAACATTTAATTAAAGTTTTAACTTAATATAGGTCGTCAAGTTCGTCAGTGTGAAATAGTTATATTGGAATTATTATAAATTTAATGCGCAACTTCGTTTACGTAGGAGGTGAAAATATTTTCATAAAATATGTGGGTATGTAAAGGAGCTGTTTTACCTTAAACAATAAAAGCGTGATGTAGGTACCTACTTTTTTTTTCCTAGATAATGCTTTTGCGCATTCCCACCGTCGCCGCTACAGCGTATTCGCGCGCTGGCGCATGGCGGTGGGATATGTGCGACTCTCCCATGTCGGTACCTACCTACCTTTTTTTTTCAGTAAAAGCCTTCATCAGTAAACATGGAACTTAATAATGGTAAAATACTGTGTAATTTGTTGCGATGTTATTTTAATATTCCGTTAAATTATTTATTGAAATCAAATAATGTTAGTGGCAATTTTGTTATGATTTATAATATTGGTGATAAGTAACGTAGGTATTGAAATAGGGATAAATTTACTGTTTTTTTATGGGACTAATCCCTCCCACACTTTCGTCAATGTCTAACCCTAAGCCTGGATCAACAGCGGCACACACGGAAGAGGCTGTAAGCTGTTAGAATTAGGTTGCTCCCGGGACACCATCAGAAATTCTATAGGAGGAGTTGGAAAGTATAATACTTTTTATAAAAACTGTCGCATAATACGTTATTTTGGAATAAATTTGGTTACCATAAAAACATAATTAATGATAGTCATAACGGGAGAGAGCGGAGAGCGTTGTCGGTTAGAGCGAATATGCTGGCTCGCAGGTTTGCACGATGCTCACTTCCCGTTAAGATAACGCTCTTTCGAGCCTACTGTACATCTTTTTACACGAGCAGCCTGTGGGCTAGATATACGCAAAGGGCGTACAACGCTCTCCGCGTTCAGTATAATAATGCGTTTAGGATGCTGGTGGGGCTGCCCCGCTTCTGTAGCGCATCGGGGATGTTCGCGGATGCGCATGTAAATTGTTTCTATACAATTATGCGCAAAAGGTGTGCGTCCATGGTGCGCGGAGTGTGGGGCAGCTCCAACAGTATCCTAGGAATTATTTCAAGTCGCCTAGACTGTGTTTACGTGGGTCACTGTTGTGCCATCTCACACGGGTTGCCACCGCGGTGATCCACTAATTATTATTTTTATGTATTTTTGTGAAGTGTTATTAGGTATATTTGTTACTAATAGAGTTTTAAGTCTTACTAATTTATTGAGTCATGTTACTTGAATAAAGATAATTCTATTCTATTCTATTCTATAACGACATTAATATCGAACTCTTAGTTACAAACTTTATGAATGTAATCTACATTAAGTATCAATATAGATAAAGCTTTTAAGTAATATTAAGAAGTATAGATTCAAACTAATAAAGCGAGTTAATATTTTTTTTTTTTTTTTTGAAAAGACATCTCCCGCACTAGTGAAATAAATCCCTGTGTCGCGGGGAACTTTACAAACATTCATTTCACAGACACAAAGAACACCCAGACTCAGAACAACTATATGTGGTTCACACAAATAATTGTCCCGGGTGGGAATCGAACCCAGAACACCAGGTCTCAGAGGCAACTATCATAACCACTGAGCCACCGGTGCAGTCAAGCATGAGTTCATTAATATCGGAATCTTAGTTACAAACTTTATGAATGTAATCTACATTAAGTATCAATATAGATATCGCTTCTAAGTAATATTAGTAAGTATAGATTAAAACTAATAAAGCGAGTTAATATTGTTACTATATCTGAATTGAAACGTTTTATGTTTTAGTATCAATGATTGTTTTCTTAAGATATTTTGGTATATTTAAGATATAAGAAATCAATATTTGATTTAATATCTTAACGTTGTTTACGTTTAGATAGATACATTTGAAAGAATTTCAATGTAGGTATATATTGTAATTTTAAGATTAAATTATTATTAAACATATTTTATTATTATCATAAACAACATTAGGTATAAGTATTTTCTTCATTCAAACTAATTTAGGATAAACAATATCTTAATGATTAATTATAACATAGATATTAAAATAAATCCGTGTGGTTTCCAGCTAATGATAGACCACCCTATGCCTTCTCGTGGGTGACGTAAGAAGCGATTAAGGGACATACATCTGCTGGATGGGCATATATCAGCTTAAGGATACTTACTTACCATCTTTCTGCTATTACCAATCCGCCAGCCAAGCGTGGTGATTATGGCAATATTGCTCAACGACCCAATAGCAAAGGGCTTTTAGAAGAAACCGATTAAGTAAATATTTTTTTCGTTTTCAATTACACCATAACAAACATTAATTTAAAATATAATAAGTAATCACTACATAGTATAAAACAAAGTCGCTTTCTCTGTCCCTATATCCCTATGTCCCTATGTATGCTTAAATCTTTAAAACTACGCAACGGATTTTGATGCGTTTTTTTAATAGATAGAGGGATTCAAGAGGATGGTTTATATGTATGATACATCAGCATGGTACCCGTATGGAGCCGGGGCGGGTCGCTAGTATTACAATTAAAATAAACTCATAACATACAATTATAAATTGCATAATCTGTCATCTAAAATAAAAACGTGAATGCCACAATACACCCACTACGTTCCCAAAAATAAAACGAACAAAAAAAACCATTTAAAAACAAAAGCAAGGACAATAAATGGACTTGATATTGTTCATTTGAGTCGTTACATCAATCTTAAAGACAAAGAGGACTATTTTTGCCTTCTACCTTTCTTCAATTCAACCGAGATGAAATATAGTACTTCCCTTCTGTTTTTGTACGAAAATTTGGATATTTATTTTACCTTTTCGTTACGTGCTTTCATTATAGTGACGTAAATGCAGAGTTATGTCATTTAATTTCAATATGACACAAATAGAAATGTAATTTTGTAGGGGAGCATGAAAAGGCTTTTGATAATTTAAATATAACACAATAAATGTGAAACAAAATATGAATGACTAGATTGTCAACCAGTTCATATTTTGTGTGCCAAAACTGTAATTTAAATATGTGAAGTAAGTAATTAAATTATCCACAAAACAAAGATGATGTTATTAATAAAAAATCGTTCTAATTAAAAAAATATTAATTCAACAATATTTTTATCAATAAACACGTAGAACATAAAAAACTTGAGGCATTAAATAAATTCAAAATACTTTTGTAAACCTAACCAAGCAAAATAACAATAACATTTTACTTATATTCTTTGAACCGCGTCTGGGATCCTGTCCATCCCCTAATCGTAGTAGCAACTACATTGTTCTGACACATGAAACCCAAACTTATGTAAAATTTATCAGCTATCAAGTCGGTTTCACTATTATATCCATTAACCATGATATCGGTACGACGGCTTATCCACAGAGTATAACACACAGGAAGATGCTTGTTATTTTTGAACGCACTTTACTTGGAGAGGGTTGCCTACGCAACGTGTAAATTACAGTATCGTACGTTGTTGTATACATAATTATATTCATTTATAAAACAAAATATATTGCACTGCATTTAAATAATTAATTATTAATTGAACTGAATAATCACGATTTATATTTTGAGTTTGGATACAAAGTAATGTGTGAATATTCCAACTAAGCCAACTAACTGTGCCCCACAGTTCACGACCAAACTCATCTTCATCATCATCATGTTCTTTTTCAATATCTGCTTTATTTGTATTGTAAAAAACTTCAAAGTTGTTACAAAAATTAAGCGTGAAAATACTTCAATGTTTTTTAAATATCTGACCAGACAAATTACCCCTGTCTATATACTAATATTAAAGTACTCTGAAGCGTTAAGCTAAAAAAATTAGTATTCAAAAAAATGAAATCCAAAGTCATCACATTTGACTGTCGGTAAGTTGCTGACAAAATATTCAGTAAGATGACTGCATGAACTTAGTACGCATTCGACAATCTTAAATGCCACCTCCGTAGATCTATTCTCTTTGCTTAACATCTCCGATAACAGACATTCCACACTATTATTCGGCACGGGTATCTACGCCCGACTTTGAAACAAGACACTCCACTAAAGGGTAGATAGACCCTCAAAATTCGGCCGTCCGTCAAAGCAGCTTTTTATCATTCAGCGCAATATTTTCATTTCCAAAGATACTTTATAAAATAGCATATTGATGTCCCATGTCTTCTTATGGTTGTCTTAAAAGGCGACTAAGGGATACACAGGTGACGAATGGGAAGCAATATCTATCAGATTGAGGTTATTACCATCTTACTGCGATCACCAATATGTCTGCCAAGCATGGTGATTATGGCAATATCCCTCAACAACCATGGGTAGCCAAAGTCTATCAATAGTGTGGTAATCATCATCATCAGCCCGTATAACGTCCACTGCTGAACATGGACCTCCTCCCGAGGGAGGGTATTTGCCATAGTCACCACGCTTGGCAGGCGGGTTAGTGACCGCAGTATTATGTTGTACCACACAAGGAAACGCTGCTGCCCGTTCCTTGATATACGATTATTATAGATGATGTTATAACAATCGGAACCAACGGCTTAACGTGCTTTCCGAGGCACGGAGGGTAGTCCCTCAACCAACCAGACCCGGAAAGAAATCTTAGAATTTACACAAAGATTTCATGTCCGGTGTGGGGATCGAACCCACGACCTCCGAGATTCAAGGCGAGCCAAATACCGCTACGCTACGGAGGCTGTCAATCATCTTAAGTATGATCAAAAATCTAGAATCCCAAATCGCATGACAGAAATCGTACCTCAATTTTGAAACTACAGCTTAGCTTTAGTAGTTCGGATAAACTAAAACCTGCTTCTAGTAAATAACTTTAGACTCAACAAGGTCTCAAACTAAAACATTGTATGACATGTTTAAAACAAATACGACACTCCAGTTATTCAAAGCAAAACAAATTGAATTCATTCCTCTGTGTCATGTAGCACATTAAATGAAATAACTTCATAATAGTGAACTAGTGTAAATGTTATCTACCTCTAGAGCTGGTGTGGTTTACACAGGTTGCGTACATGTACGACTTTGTATATTAGAAGCAGCATTTATATTGCAAATCCATATTCACCTACATACATAAAGTGACACAAACTCAAAATCATGCAAACATCAAAAGTACGACAAACGTCTTATTTGTCGTATAATACTATTATTATAACACACATAAAATACACATAGGTATACCTGTGTGTATTTTATGTGTGTAATAAAGAATAATAATAAAATTCAATTAAATTAGTTGTTTAAAAGTTAAAGGTTGTAAATATTGACACGATATTTGAAATCTTATTAATGAGAAAAAAAATTGAGTCACTAGTTCAGGGCGTGTTAAACTAGAGACTCAAAATTAAAATACTAAATTTTGAGTCTCTAGTTCAAAAAGACCTATTAAAAAATATATTTTTTTACTAGATTTAGACTATTTGCCTTACGAAAGGTTATGCAGATAGTAGTTGAAATCACATTATTTTCTAGACGTTATTTTCTATTTCGAAGTAGCAAAATTTTCGATATTCACAGTTGTTCTCCACTTACGCTAACCCTCAAAATTCTTGTTCAAACTGCCATAAAACTAAGCAACAGTTCGTCATTATTTTGAAGTGCCTAAAATATGTGATGTTTCACCAAATAGTATATGACACGTTAAATATGCCTTTTTGCCAACATTTTTGTGTGTTCAAACGTGCCTGAAAAAGCAAGGGGCTGCTTGAAGGGTTTTATAGGGTCTAAGGGATGGTATGTTATTAAATTTGAGGAGACCGGGGTCCGTAACATAATCTTGTAAAATAAAATATCATCTTCGTTTACCATAAACATGGAAGGGAACTTGACAAAGATAAGAAAATGCCTTTTTGATTGATGATTCCAATGTCAAAATATCAACTTTGATTTGGTTCATAATAACGGCAGGTAGATTATATCTTAAGAGCGGTTTCGCACTATGTCCGATCCGAATCCGATCCGAACCCGTGTAAATATTGGTCTAGAAATTTGGAAAGAAATCAGATGACGGAGATCGGATCTAGTGCGTAAATTACCATAGAATTAGTTCTACGGCTACTACGGACCATATTTTCACAGGTCCAGATCGATTCGACGTAGTGCGAAACCGCTGTAGGACTAGCTACTCGCGCACGGTTTCGCCTACGTTTATTATTAAATTTAGCCAATGTTACTTCTGAATAACGTAGTTTTATTAGAAAGCTACGTAACGGTGAAAGATTTTTACAAATCGGACCGCTAGTTCTTTCCTAAGTTTATATTAAAACTTCGTTATCCAGGATTTACGTAATATGCGAAAATACTAAGACCTAGCGGACCGTGATGTCTTGTAGGCTATATGTTAATTCAGCTTATAAACTATCCGCGTGCATATTTTCAAATTGTTACTGTTTCACGCAAAATATACAGATTGGTTTCAGATTTTTTTTGCTGGACATAGTAACAAACATACTACATAACACATATACACACTTTTGCATTTATAATATTAGTAAGATGTAACAAAATTAACTACCCATGTAACCCATAAAACAATAATTATTTACTTTTACGGTTATTTAAAAACAGTAATTGTTTGTGCATAAAAGCATTTCTATATAAATTCATATACATTAATAACCGAAGTTATAATTAACCGATTGTGTTGCATAGCCTCTCTGTACTAATGAGCCTAAATGCCATCCTTATTTCAATAAAAAATAGACCTTATTTCTATGAGGAGAAGAAACGGTTCTCAATTGGTAAACAATCGTCAGATAGCTAATCAAGGTACACAACGACGGTATCAGAATGACAATGCTCTGCACTTCTATTTAACCCTTAGCCCTAAGGGAATAGCGTGACATGATTAATGAGAACCCATAACATAACTCCTCTGCCTTGCTATCTGACCTGGTTTTTATTGATATATCTATAACTAAGTTTTTATACGGAAGTTAATCTTCCTGATAGTGTTTTATGGGATACAACTGATGTGATTTATTATTTTAAGGGATTTTTGGAGATAATGTATTAATGTAGGTTAAATGCACTTATAAAAACGGTATTTTTAAGTGTTCTCAGTTCATTCGTAATAAGGTTTCCGTCAAAAAAAGTTTCGAGAGTTCGAAGCGACTGTAGCCCAATGGCTAGGGTATCGGACTTGTGATCTTGAGTTCGTCAGTACGAATCCCACCCATTGCACTACCGACGTGAACCAACTCGTAACACAAGCACTTTAGCTTAACTCGAGGAGTAAACAAGAATATTATTAGACTGGGCAAATATGCTAGAAAAAAAAAAAGTTTTACTCAGCGTAGACTATGATTTCTCCATAAAAACTTAGCTAGCCCTAAGATCTACTCCTAAGATGAAGTCAACTTCATCTTAAGAGTAGATTTAATAAATTATATTGATAAATAAGATGCTGATAGGATGCATACGTCATATAAAGATACATCCACCAAGTTGCAGGTCTTTACGATCAGCGGTTTAAGCTGTGCTTTGATCCGTCGGTTATTTAGGACAAAGTGTTTTATTACTATAAATTATATGGAAGCAAACACTAAATATTGTATGTGAAGTAAACATATTAGAAGATTAGTAAGAACCTACGCATAAAGTTAAAATTTTTGTTAATCCTTATTGGAGCATGAAAATTTAAATTTGAAAAAGCAATCAAACAAAATATTGACGATATTTAGCGCTAATGTTTCAATTCTCAGATTAAAATTGTCAGGCAATGAATAAATATGAATGTTGACAAAACTCCCACACAAAATAATTTCCACAGAAATATATAAACAATAATTTTATAAATAAATAAAATATAAATAAATGTAAAATATAATAATAATATAAACAGATAAACATGATCATGATGTACAAATGATGTATTGCATATATGGTGTTTGACATGAGATACATGAATTCAAAATCAAACGATATGCATTATACTCATGGTAAATTAACTGTAAGGACAAACAAATAATGTAACTTAAAAAATTACAAAGCAAATGTAATAATCATAATCAAAGAAATAATCATATACCAAGTTAAACTCCCACACTTTTCGGTTCAATTAAAAAATTCCTCAAAGGCATATTGCGAAAACACGTTAACGTCAAACTAAACGCGTAAGGATTTGAAGACTTTAAATATAACTTAGAAAGGCTTTAAAATGTTCGCAAAAGGTCCGTAATTAAGTGCGATATTTCAGTACCTACAGTAAAAAAATCTTGGCAGAGGGTGAAACTGAATGGCGAAATAATTCAAGGGGAAAAAAATATAAGATGTTTTGCTTTTTTCACTTTCTGTTACTGGTGATGAATCTTTAAAAAGCATTTTAGTATCTTTTCCTTTGAAATTTTCAGGCTATTTTTTGAAGATACATTAACTTTGTTACGATCTGGTTGCAATTAGCATCTTTTACTTCCATCTCGGAAATAAACTGGGAACATAGATAGACTAGTCTTATGTTAATAACATCCTTTATAGCGTAGCACTTTAAAGTCTCGCTTTAAATCTCTGCGGTCGAGGGTTCGATCCTCACACCGTACAAGGAATATGTATGTATGACTAGCATCCCGTGCGCGTCTTCACCAGCATTACTCCCGTTCCCATAAGAATTCTTAATAATTAAAATCAGCCAATGTTACTTTCTAATGGTGTAGAACATATAAGCAAACAAACTCTTCCGATTTATAATATTAGTTACATTTACGCTGTCTTTCCGGTTCCGGTTGTTTGAGGGATTATCCAGGGAGGAATAATATTATTGCCTCGAAAAGCACGTTAAGCCGTTAATACTAACGGTTATACCATGATTATTACCAATAATACACCAGAGAATGGGCAGCAACGTATCCCTGTTGGTTATAACATAATCACAGCTGCGGTTACCAACCCGTCTGCCAAGCGTAGTGACTATGGTAACACCCGGTGAACGATGTATGGTTGATAATGCTAATAATAATTTATTTGTATCTAAGACTTGATATTCTGCATATACTACATAACATGTATTTTATATTTTACTCTTTCGCTTTAAACATAATAGTTTTCATAGTGTTTGAATAGTATTCTTTACCAAATTCATTATTATAATTTTTTACACTCTTCTTTTCTTTGGAGAAACTACTGTCAAACTGAATGTTATTTACAACTTTAGTGCCTGCTATCGTAAATGGACGGACTACATTTTTGTCATTGTCTGCCAATCAACTTTCATAATTGCATCATCAGTATCTCAGTTTTAAAAACAACATCTTGCTTTTAAACATAACAACGAGAATTCAAGTGAAATACTTAACTGTAACAACCCTGTTACTTACTAATGTAGTACGTACTGTTGCAACTGAATTCGGTTTAATACACGTCACTATATATCAAGACATGAACCGACTGTCTTAAGACTGAAAAGGGAAAATACGGCTCCGATATTTGTATACAATTCTAGTTGTTACGTAATTACAGCTTCTAGTTCAAAATTGTAACTATAAAGTATATCATTGTTTACGCCTATAATTTAACAGTTTACGTCCATTGCTGAACATGGGCTTCTTCTTTAACGGACCGTGACAAGACAGGGTCGTTGAAGGATAATTCTGTAATCACCACGTATGGCAGGCGGATTGGTCACAGTATCTTTGAGCTGATAGCGTGGTGATAACGACAACATCCTTCAACAGCCCTGGCTTGCCAAGATCTTTAAGCCGTGTTAGACCGGCTTAGAATAGACTACGGCTATTCCCATGGCTGTCGTAAGAGGCGACTGAGTAAATTACTACACAAATAATATTGTTATTGTTTGTTTGCTACTTATATCAGAATTGTGTGGCATAAATAAATTGATTATATCTGGCCAATAACGCATTTTTCCAAGATTTTACTCTCACGATAAACAAATACCCCGAAAACACATCTGCAAGATAAAATTAATACAACAAACAAAATATTTTACATAGACAGCTTAGTAAGAACATATTTTACACTAAGCTCCCCTTTCGGTTCGAATGGAATATATTTCCCGAACTAGCGCAAAACTGTAGTTTTCAAACCTTGTAGAGTAGGTGCGACCTTTCGCGGAGTCTCCAAAACTTAGCAATAAAATTTGTCATAAGCGTTTTGGGACGAATAAAAGTATGTTTCTTTTTCTGTTGTTATGATATTGGGTTCTTTCTATATTATTACGTGAAGAGAAAATTTCTTGCGTCTTTGATATAATAAAAGATTACGCTTTAGATTTTGTATGGTAAGTAATTGTATTAAGATTGAATTCAGTAAGCTTTCTTTTTTCGTAGACTATATTTTGGAATATATTTTGGAATTGCAAGTCTGCAGAGAATAAGTTTGTGCAGACTTTTTTTTTAGACATTCTATGTAGACTTGTCTTGTCTCATGTCTCTTTTGTCTAACACAAGTCACCACTTGATTATTAAGATAATTGAAAATGTCGATAAATTTTGTATTATGTATGTCCATTTGTCAGCCGCTTTCGTGTCAAACGATTGTCTTAGATGATCCAAACGGATCTAACGGCTTTAAATATTATTTTTTTGCATCTTTTTATACATTACTACGTACGGTGCGTACGGTTTTACCTACCTAACTCCCATTTTTGTAGGAGCGTCATCATTAAATATATCCTATGTCACGTCTGGATAACTTAACTTTTTAATGGTGTAATTTTTTTTCAAATCATACTAGTTGTTCCTGATACCTATGCGAGGTTCAAGCAAATAAACAAACTATTCAGCTTTATAATGTTAGTATAGATTTATTAGTTACATATTCACCGCTAGTATTATTATATGTCACTTTACCAATTATATGCAGGTGTTGAATTACAAGAAGGCATATTGTTACTTCCATACCCGAACACGAAGATCCATATTTTTATTTCCCACAAACCTCTGAAACCACCGGTAACAATAACCATTCATATCGCATGTTATTGCAAAGTAACGCATATTTATTGGCAATTGTGTTCCCTGTTACCCCTCTCCCCTTGAATAATATATTACACCCCCAAGGGAGTTAAGAACTAAATTGGCCAGATGTATGAATAGGTAAATATGTTATTGGAACTATTACTCGTGGAAGTATGCCTGGAATTGAAATATTATATGTATCTAAGGTTTCCTCGTATCAAGTGGATATATTGATTCCATTTGTATGCGCAACGTATGTAATTGCTGTTGCAGACGTTATATATTTTAACAAACTAAGTTTTTCTCCGATACAAAACAAAAATGGCCCTGTCCATTATTTATGTTGTTCCTAGGCAGTAATTTTGTCATCATCATCACCATCAGCCCGTTGACGTCCACTGCTGAACATGGGCCTCCTCTTAACAGACCTTTGTAAGCCAGGATCGTAGAGGGATTTTGCCATAATCACCACGCTTGGCAGACGGATTGGTGATCGCAGTAAGATGTAAACCTTGAGCTAATAGATGCTGCTGCCCATCCATCAGCCATATGTCCCTTAGTCGCCTTTACGACACCCATGGGAGGACATGGGGTGGTCTATTCTAAGCCGGAAAACACACGGCATTTTACACAAGAAACACAAGTAATTTTGTACTCTTAACAAATTATCTAAAGTAGCATAAATATAAATCAGCTCATCCCAAAAACTATTACCAAACGAACGCAATTCTCAATAAATCCGACCCTTCCCCAATCGTTAATACACGGGAACAATTAGGACCTCGGATGTTGCTCCGAAATGGGAACTAAATGGGATAACGTTGAATCCGGAACCCACGGCCTGCTATTTGCATATGCAAGTTGTTGATTGGAAACTGTCCGTGTATTTGGCATCATTAGCAAAGTTACCGTGGCCGTAAGTGGATTATCGGGGAACATATGTTTGGGTTTCAGTGGTAGTTGTGGTTTTCTGGTCTACTGAAGACTTTTGGCTGAAATCCTATTTTATCTATTATTTTGTCTTCTCTTACTTCGACACTAAATGTTAATTTAGTAGTTTACGATACTGACTTTGTATTGTGTGTGATTTTATTGATTTTGCCTGTATCTGTGGAATGAAATTTAAATAATGGAATTACTTCATCATTCATATTCCTTTCAACTTCACCTTCAAATCTAGAACACTTGTGAATGTACCAAACTTTTACTTTTTACAAATTTACAACAAGATTGTAAATTCATATTATATTAAACAGTCTACAAGCAATACAAAGTTGGTGGGCGATAGAATGGGATGTTTTCACATTCAGTAGCAAAGTTTGGTTACAGTAACTAAGCCAATTACCGCGATACAGCTGTTGTAGTTTCAAGCTCACCTGTGCAGGTTTAAAGAGGATTCATAATCGGAAGATTTCCTCGTTGTGTGTTGTTACTCATATTTCATTGTAATAAGCAATATTATTATTTTATTTTTGTGCAAGACGATTCTAGATGCATGAAGTAAATAAAGTTTTGTGTTTTATGCGGAAGTTCTTTTGAGTACCTAATAAAAGGTCCAAAGTAATTTTATTTAACGCTGGAATCTCTACAAATACTTTCTATTAATGTTGACTTTGTTTGTAGGCATCTGGGGGCACGGCAGTGCCCCCCCAAGTCGAGTAAGGAAAAAAAAAAAAAGGTGCACGGCCGTACCTATCTTTTCTCGAAGCAACTCAGCCGATTTTCGACCCTCTATAACTTCGTTGTGGATGAAGATAGGAGCCTGAAATTTCAGAACCTAAGCAGGCTTTGTAAAACTACAGCATATTTCAAATTTCATTCAATTTGAACCAGTACTTTAAGAATTATAACTACTCAAAGTTCGGTAATTTCGGTAATTTTGTCATTCGCTCACACGTGATTGACCGATCATCAAAATGTTTAGGCACTTCTAGCAGACGTAGAAGCTTCAAATTTTGAGTACTAGTAGAGTTTAGTGTAAAACTCATGGGAAAATTCCAACATTTTGCAATTTCGGTCCAGTTGTTAAGTTTCATCAACTGCATTAATAACTTTGTTATTTCTTATAAATGTATAGGATTACAAAGTTACATTTGCAGTCAGTGAATCAGTGTAAATGAATATGTATGATTTAATGGAAGAATAGGTGTAGATAGGGACCTAGATGCGATTATGTTGAAAGGTGGTGGCTAAGTGGTTACGTTAGTTGCTCCAGAGACCTGGTTTTCTGCGTTCGATTCCCACCCGGGACAATTATTCGTCTGAAATTAAAACAGTTGTATTGAGTCAGGGGGTGCTTTGTTTTCGTTAATCTATCGAGCGGTGCGACCTTCGCGACACAGGGATTCATTTAACAAATAAAAAAAAAATCGAAGGAAAAAAAAAAAAAACTCAATGGAATGTAAAAGCAACTGTGCTATGAACGATAGTATACTAACAGGCCGTGGCCCCTTGAGAAGTAGGGACCCCGTGTACTCTGGCATCCCTGAAACTGGTTATTTGGACCCAGGAGAGCCCGCAACACCATTTGAGTCGCGGACGCTGCCATAGGGTATCCCAGATAGGCAACAGTTCCTGGGCCCCTCACCAATTGTGGTCGGAGGAGTAACCGGGGGTTTAAGTGTTTTTCTCTCAAGATATGATTTGCATTCCACTGCTATGGAGAGGGCGAGTCCCACATACCCCACCGCTCGTGCGGGAACGCCGCAGTGTCGGAGGAGATGCGTAAAATTCTTGCATTCCCCCCGGACAAACACTACGGCTTCCACGCTTCCCGTTCGTCACAGAAAGACGGTCACTTTCTTTCAAGTAATTAACAAGTCTTACTGCGATATCGCAGGTATACACACACACCACGTTTTATTTATCTGACACAAACTGTATTTGCATATTCATTTTATCAAATATTTTTTACACAGTTTGATGTTAACTAGGTAGCTTTTAATTTTCTTATGTACATAAGATAAGATAAGATAAGATACTCTTTATTGCACACCAACATAACAACACAAACACAAATAGAAAAAAAGTAATGGTTAGTTATGTACAATCGGCGGTCTTATCGCAGACAGCGATCTCTTCCAGACAACCTTTGGATGGAATGAAGATGAATAAGAAGAGGCATGAAGGGTAGTAGTACGCAATAGGTGATGGGAAAATAGTAGCAAAGAGTGAAATAATAAAATAATACTATTATTTATATACTATTACATATTTAATTATATAAACATAATGATACATACTCTAATAAAAAAAATATTAAAAAATATATACATATATGTTTCAATATAAATACTAATAATAATAATACATACTCTTGAAAACATAGTAAAAACATATAACAAGTGAAAGTTCAGTAAAAATTACAGTGATAAATAGAAATTTTTAACGCGGGTTTTAAAAATGTTAAGGGTCTGAGAGCGTCTTATGGATAATGGCAACGCATTCCAAAGACGTGCAGCTTGGACGGTAAAGGATTTAGTATAGAACTGTGTGGAATGCGTTGGCAAACATAAATTTAGGTTTTCCAATGATCTCAGCGATCTTGTGTGGGAGTTATACAAAAACTGAAAACGTTCTCTAAGATAAATTGGGGTGGAAGGACTGAACAGAATATTATAAAGAAGGGACAAAATATGCGAATTCCGGCGATGTCGAATGGGAAGCCACTTGAGTTGGGAGCGAAATTCGGAGACATGATCATATTTACGCAAACCAAATATGAATCTAATACAGAAGTTTTGAAGTCGCTCAAGTTTATCTAGCTGTTCCTCTGTTAAGTCAAGATAGCTGGCATCGGCATAGTCAAGTATAGGAAGAAGAAGAGATTGAGCTAGCGCAGTTTTGGTGGCGACTGGTAAAAAGTTACGGAGTCGACGCATGGAACCTGCAGAAGCAAAAAGTTTGCGGCTTACCTCTTGCAGTTGCATGGCCCAGTTGAGGTTTTTATCGAAGTGGACTCCTAAATTCTTTACTGTGTCACATATTGCAATGATATTGTTATTTAAAGTTATATTAGGAATATGTGACCAGTTGACCTTAGCTCTCAATCTGCTGCTACCAATAATTATGGCTTGTGATTTAGTAGTATTTACAGTAAGGCCAAAACTTTTACTCCATTCAGAGATAGTTGCCAGATCCCGGTTAATTTGATTGATGGCTATTGTTAAGTCATCTGGACGAGCTTGGTTATAGATTTGAAGATCATCAGCGTAAAGGTGGTAGGACGAAGTAAGTTTTAAGGAAATTGTATTAATAAATATAGCAAATAAAAGTGGAGATAAAACGCCACCCTGTGGCACGCCAGCTGAAATATTGCACCAAGAAGAAAGTGAATCTTCAATGCGAATCCGCTGACGTCTGCCAGACAGGTAACTATGAAACCAGTCAATTGCCGTTGGAGATATGTTAAGAGAGCGCAGAATACCAATCAAAATGTCGAAGTCAACATTGTTGAAGGCATTGCTGAAGTCGAGTAAACATAACACCGTGAGATTGCCATTTTCCATACCAGATCTAACGTCATCTGTAATTTTGATTAGTGCGGTAGTCGTACTATGACCAGGACGGAAACCAGATTGGAAAGGATTAAGGAGTGTATTCTTACAGAGAAAGGAGTTGAGTTGGTTATGCACCAAACGTTCTAGGACTTTGGATAGGAAAGGCAGTATTGATATTGGGCGGTATTCGGAGAAGGATTGAGGATTGCATTTTTTGGGTAAAGGAGTAATTTGGGCATCTTTCCACAAAGAGGGAAAGCAGCCTTTGGTCAAGGAAAAATTAAGGATGTGCGTTATGATAGGAAGGATTAGATCAAGGATAGGAAGGATCATTTTACGACTCAGGCAGTCACTACCCACAGCATTTGATGTTATCGACTCTATGCTTTTCTTAACATCACAATCGGTGAATTGCGTGAAGAAGAATGGGGAGTGATCGGGAGTAGGAAGCAAAGAAAGAGAAGTTAGAGTATTGATTTTAGTTGCCGTATCTATACAAGGCGAAGATGCAAAATGGTTGTTCAACATATCAATGTTTAACCCTGTTGGAGTTGTACTTTGACGCGCTTTGCCTACTCCCAGCGATCTAAGAAAGTTCCAGACTTTAGCTGGATCACCGTTTTCTACGGATTTATGAATATGCTGGCGTACGGCTTTCCTACACACCTTATTGCAGTGATTTCGAATAGTGACAAATTTTTCCCAGTTCGCAGGTGACGGACGAGCTTTATATTTAGATTTGGCTGACACTTTTTTATTTATTATTGCCTTCAGCTCGTTTGTTAACCAAGGTGCCGGAAGGTGCTTCAGTTTAACAGGGCGTATAGGAGCGTGTTTATCGTATAGCCGGGTAATAATTTCATTGAAAAAGGAAATTTTTTCATCAATGGATTCTGATGAATAAACAGCTTCCCAGTTTAAAATACTAGCATCCTCCCGTAGATTATGAAGGTTCATGGAACCAAAGCTGCGCTGAAGAAGAATTTTTGACTTAGCCTTGGGCGGGCGAATTCTATAAGAAAGATATATCAGATCATGATAGGAGAAACTATCAGCTGAACATTGCCCGTGCTTAATGACATGGTCATTGGAAGATACTATCATGAGATCAAGAAGAGAGGGAACAGAATTAGGGAAATGATGAGTAGCACTCAGCGGCAAGACCGTCAAGTTCTTAGACTGCGTTATAGTCAGAAAAGATGAAGCACGAGAGTCTTTCTTAAGAAGGCAGGTGTTGAAGTCACCCATGATAATTACATGCTTATAAGAGGGAATAAGTTTGTCAAGAAGATTTTCAAAGGAAGGAAAAAAATGTACTCTAAGGGAAGGGCTGTAATATACCCCAAGTAGGAGTTTAGTGTGGTGAAGTTCAATCTCTAAGAGAAGATGTTCACCAGCGTTTTGCGGCGGCGGTTGTGCTGATATATCAACAATGGTATAAGGAATATGAGTTTTAAGATATATTGCAACACCTCCACCGCCACCCACGGCTCGATCATTCCTTATCAGTTGATATCCTGGAAGAGAGTATGAGATAGATGATAAGCATGGCTTGAGCCAAGACTCGGAAACAAGTATTGCATGTAAATTATCGAAATCGAAATTTGCCAGCATATCAGAAAAATGAGCCGGAATACTTTGGGCATTAAAATGAACCACGTTAAAACCGCCAAGAACATTAGAAAACTGGTATTTTAATGTATCACTGAGTGTGGGAATACTTTCAAAACTCTCGTTTTCACTTAACGAAAAGAATTCATCATCACTGTTATCTGAATTATATATTGACATATTAAAAATAAATAAATAATCTTAAAAAATAAATACTAATAATAATAATTAAATAGCAATATGTATAATGTATATTTTACGTATAAACAATAAAAATTGATGCTTCATATATACCATCTGCCAGTTGTGCCTGTACATAATATCATAAAAAAAAGATAACAATAAAAACAACTGTCACATTCAAGTCATTAAAAACAAACAAGTAAAATAAAAGTAAAGTAGCGTCCAAAAGTAAATTTTATGACAACAATTTAATAATGGTAAATAATCAAATTTACTAAGGACTGGAACGCACCCGATCGTAAACAAGAATATCTACAATTTTTATTCTCGTCGACCAGATGACATTTGACATTTACGAAAATAGAAATGTGCGGTATAGTTAAAAATAACAAATAAAAGTGAAACTGTGGGTGTAACTAAAGAAATGACTGCATTACCTATTAAAATAGTAATATAATAGCACTAGATATCCTGAAAATCACTTCTTCGTCGTTCCAGTACGCCTAGATCGGGAAGATATAGGCTTCTGCGACCCAGTTTTCGCTGCCGCAGTCTCTCGGGATATGGTGAAATCCCCAAGATTCGAAACATCCCCCACCGAAGATATATGATGACGGGCATTGTTAAGACCCATCACGTAAACATTGCCATCCTTGGTATAGCATTTGGAGACACCGAACTTCTCCCTGGCTGCCAAGAAAGCGTCGTGCCGAGATTTAATGAGAAATTCAGACAGGGTTATACCAGTGCCCTTAAGTTTAGTTTTGGAATACCAGATAGCATCACGATCCCTTTGTCTGATCAACTTTAGAAGAATTGGCCTGGATTTATTGTTGGTCCGGGGCTTACCCATACGCTGACACCGCTGAATGTCGTTTACATGGAAGCCAGTAAATTGAAGATGTGTGTGTACAATGTTTGAAACAATTTCATCAGTATTCTCCTTGGACGTCTCTGGCTTTGCCGCGACTTTGTCTCTGTGGAAAAGTTACTTTGACCCGCGACATAGATAATAATTTCCCTAGTGCGGGAGCTGTCTCAAAAAAAGCCAAAATAGGACATGTGCCAAAGTTCCATTAAAAACAGTTTAGTAATTTCTTTATTTAAAAACCTTTGACAGTGAGGCCGTGAGTGCCATACATAAGTTCATGTTAATCCTCTGTTAAGCTTAATGTTGTAGTTTTCGATTAGGTACATTGACAATATTTATAATGAATGAGAGATAACAATTTTAAATAAGGATTAATTTTAAATGACGTTTGACGAGTGCGACGAATATCAATAAACCATAAAAAAGTACACGACGCAGCTGCTCTTGTTACGTATGGTGAGTGTTGCCATGCCAGCTAGGTACGTGGGTATTCATATATTCGTAAGTTAAGTTATTTTGTAAATAAAGGCACCGAGTTACGAGTCTGGACGGTTTACATTTAATTTAAGTCTACTTTGGAACGATTAAAGCGCAGGAATCCTCCATTTGTGCATACAATAGACTAAAACCGGCCAAGTGCGAGTTGGACTCGCGCACTAAGGTTTCCGTACCATTTTCAAGTGCCTACCTATTGCCGTTATAGATATCGAGCAAAAAAGGCTGCAAAAAAGTTTGTTGTATTGGAGCCCCCCTTAATTATTTAATTTATGTTTAGTTTGTTAATACAGCAACAGAAATACATAATTTGTGAAAATGTCAACTGTTTAGCTATCGCGGTTCTTGAGATGCAGCCTAAATCCGTTGTAGGTATTCAAAAAAATTATGTAAATTGTAAAGCAAAGGGAAAGAGGTACAACTATCTACAAAAAGAAATGAGATGCCATCAAAAACATACTTGTAAAAAAACCCAAGTCTCGTAACGCAGTTCTTTTACCGTTAAAAGTTGTGAGATCTATGTAATACCAAGTCGGTTAATTTATTCAGTCCCTACTTAAGGGACCTTCTGTCTTATGCTATTACGTAACTATCTCACCTAACAGACTCTTAAAATGATCTTATCAAAATTCAAAACTTTTATGTTATGAATATTAGATTGACTTGGCCATCGCAATAAACATTTGTGAGACACATTCTAATAGTATCCGATGGCCAAGTTAATTTATTATTTAAAACTTAAAAGTTTCGAATTTTGATAAGATCATTTTAAGAGTCTGTTAGGTGAGATAGTTACGTATTAGCTTAAGACAGAAGGTCCCTTAAGTAGGGACTGAATAAATTAACCGACATGGTATTACATAGATCTCACAACTTTTAACGGTAAAAGAACTGCGTTACGAGACTTGGGTTTTTTTACAAGTATGTTTTTGATGGCATATACTTTATAGCACCTTCACACTTGAGTTAGGTTAGGTGTGAAATGTGTTTTCGCACCAAATATACTTTTAGTTCTCAGTTAGAATTACCTTTATTTTGTTAAAGCACATAACAAAGCTAAAAAATAAAACATAAAATCCAATATTTACCAGATTGAAATAAGAATAATCAACAAAAACGTTCAACGATTTATATAAACGCAGAACTTACACAAAAATCAACAACTACTACTTGTAATCACTCAATTTTTGCAGATCATGTTACAATCAGAAATCAACAATATTTTTCATTCAAACATGCGACGACACGTTCGGACAACATTTAAACAATAAAAAGTTCGATACACGGTACACAGAGAATTTAATTAAGCGAAGCGTACACTTCATTTAAATTTAATTATTACGTGTCGACGTCAAGGTACGGATATTGTTTCTTCTATGATCGACATTTACGTTTATCGAAATGTCAAAGGTAAAAAGGTGATATTTGAATCAGTATTGTATTTTAGGCTTGGCTACTAGTAGATCAATGTTTATTTTTGGTTGTTCTTTGATATTCCGAGTATCTTGCCGTTTTACATTTCTTCAACAATTTTATGGTGCTTTACTGAGTTATTGTGATAATGTATCTTTAGGACACCTACCAAAGTATGGCGAGTTTGAAAGTATCATTTGTAATAGAAAAGTTGAATGGAAATCGGTTGTCCTGGTATGGTCATATGAAGAATGGTTATGTTACGGGTTCTCAAAGGAAACCAATCAACTAATATATGATTATATCCATTAAAATCACTCCGAGGAAATTCAAGGGATCAGATTTTCTTAGATAAAACCATACAATCTTTTGATTTACGGGCAACTTGTGTACAAGATGTCAATTTCTTGTCATTTCTGTATCGTACCATTTTTTGTTTTGCGTATACTTTGGATATACTGAATTAATTGACGAATTTGTCAGTTCAAAATCTACAGATTTTCGTTATTGTTACCCGTAAGTAAATTTTAGGATTACTCAATTTTTAAGTAGTGTGATGTTTTATGACATTTCAAAGAAATCATCATCAACAGCCCGTTTATGTCCACTGCTGAACATGGGCCTCCGCTTAACAGACCTTGACAAGCCAGGATCGTAGAGGGATATTGCCATAATCACCACGCTTGGCAGACGGATTGGTGATCGCAGTAAGATGTAAACCTTGAGCTAATAGATGCTGCTGCCCATCCATCAGCCTTATGTCCCTTAGTCGCCTTTTACGACACCCATGGGAGGACATGGGGTGGTCTATTCTAAGCCGGAAACCACACAGCAATGAAATACTAGATTGTTATTCACAGAAAAATTAAATGAGCTAAGAAAGCATTGCTCAGTACAAACCATTTCTGAAATCTAATGAAACCGCCTGAAAGACATGCTTAGACTCAAAATTGCTTAACAGTCTCCCCACAAAAGACTACAACCCCCTCGATCGAAAGAGCTCTCAGAAATTTCATATTTCACCAATAAAGATCCCTGAATAGGAAGCCGATATTAAAATGGCTTACATCTTAAAATATAAACGAGCTCTCTAAAATATCGTTGAGGAGTTGGAACGTAATATATTTTAAGTATGCGTTCTTTGCCTCTGGGAATGATGCCGTGTTATGGCATAATGCTGCTACCACAGTTGTAATCCTTAAGCGGAATTTTCACATCACAAACGTACATGAAATAGTATAAAATACTGATAACGAAATAGTTCATGAAATAGATGTAGATATAGTGTGGAAGGAAGCAGCCCAAACCGAGCGTGGATACTTTGCGAGTAGTCGTCGTGCAATCCTAAGGGAATCGCGACATGATATTAGGTTAGCAGGTAATATTCACCGACATTGAAGACCTATATATGTTTCCTTTACCTACATCATATCTGCTGGTATAAAATAGCATTTATTTTAAATTTATGAAATACATTTCGAAGTTAATAAATTTGCAATGTCCTGAATTGGTGGCCCGAAAAAATGGACGCATCATTCATGATATGACATAGTTAAAAATGTTTGCAAAAAATTTCTGGTACATGACAAAATAAAATTACAGCAACTGACATCATATCGATAAGACTAGATTTCTCAAACTACTGCTAACAAAAACACAAATTCTGTATTCTAGCGTTAGTGTAAGGTTTTTGGCTTTATTGACTCTTGTAGCTGAGACTTTGCCAGTCACAAAATCATAGACTTAAAATTACAACAACTAATCTCATTATATAAATTGGATACATGATTCAACACTTCTTAAGCTCATGCTTTACTGAGTATTATGAACTCCAATCAATTAAAGCTGCACTTATTAAGTCCCAACAATCGTCCTTAGATGTATCTTCTCCCCAGATAGCAGTTAGACTTTGATACTAGCAAAAGTTAATATGTTCTAGACTATCCGTGGCAGTTAGAAATTTACGAGATGGTTGTAAAATTGTAATGGTGAGAATTACGGAGTTGCTGGTACTAGGCAATGCGCAAGGGAAATAAAGCAGAAAGTATTGGCATTTAGCAGTGGTATGGCAAACTAACATGGTGCATGTTGGTATTGTATAATGTATAGGTACATTTGCCTGTAATTCATTAAAACCTATTTCATTTTTGTCTCTCATGTCTTGTTTTGTAAAGAGAAATAAACATATGCTATTATTTTTATTATTACTTCGGTATAATTTACTGCCACGGGCCTATAGGGACCTTTCAAATGATCGATCATTTGAAAGGTATTCATGGGACCAAAGCCGACATTGAAAGGGCCTTTGGTACCTTTTAATATTAAATTTGGTTGCATCTATGGAAGTAGACGTCTATAGATGCAGCCATCTCACTTCCATTGACTGTCCATTAAGATATAGCACTAGATAGTCTTCAGTTATTATTATTAACTTTATTGATTGGGAGAATAAATTAATTATGGTAATGTAGTGAAGTATGGCTTCGATATTATTAAAAATAGATAGTATTGAGGTTGGTAAGTTGAAATCTCAGGTAAGTCGCAATCAAAGTCAAAGTCAAAGTCAAATATCATTTTTTCCGTAAAAATGGTTACATTTATTTGGAATCGTCATATTTTTTTCCCCTACCGTGCAGTGCGTGACGTGGAGACTACTGAGAAACACTGCCAAAAAACTCAGTAGAACCCTCTTTTTTTATAATAATAATCAAAGCGGCCTTAGCACAATGGCTAGGGCGTCGGACTTGTGATCTTGAGGTCGCCGGTTTGAACCCCACCCATTGCACTACCGACGAAAACCCACTCGTATCACAAGCATTTTAGCTTAGCACGAGGGGTTAACAAGATTACTAGTAGACTGCAAAATTCTGTTAGTATTGTAAAAAAAAAAACAACGATATTTCAACTAAGTATCTTATTGTTGTTTTATTATTTTTATAGTTTAAAATATGTATGTCAGAATGAATAGAATAAATATTTAATATTATTCATATTTTTAAAATATTAAATAGTAACTAAACTTCAATAAAAAATTATGTTGAACTTTCGGCACATTTATTAGGCGATATTACAAAGGAAAGCACAGTCATTGACAGTATTTCCCACCAAGAAATCTTGTTACCTCACCCGGTTATACTTTTAAATACGATCTGTACAAAAAACTTTAGATTATATCAGCAACTTTTAAATGTCAGCCTATGACCTCATCCTTTTATGGTGTACTCCTATCTTAAATTATGGCGACCACGTCAAATTATTGCAGTGCATTTTTGCTGCGGGTTTTACTTTGAAGATCTATTTTTATAATGGATGCCTAAATTTGACTTTAGTTGATTTGTTGCTTATTGGTAACTACGGCTATAATAACTTGCTTTTGACCTTTATTATAAGCAACTAATGACATGCATACAAAAGCTATTTCAGTCACTAATGCCACAATGAAAAGTTTTATTGCGTTTTGTTTTAAGCAGAAAACGTAGCGTAAGACCGTATAGAGCAGTGGTTCCCAACCGGTGGTCCGCGGACCACTGGTGGTCCCTGGAAGCACATTAACTGAACCTGAAGCTCCCGAAAAAAGATTGCGCTGCAGCAATATGTCTATTTACTTAACATAGTATACATAATATTCAGAAGTTATTCCAATAGTGTTCATTTTAGAGTGATTACGCAAAACAGGTGGTCCGTAAACAGTTAACATTTTGTGTAATGGTCTTTCATCGCCTTAAGGTTGGGAACCACTGGTATAGAGGTATATAGCCTAAGTAGCGAACTTTTATTGCCTGTAAATCTGGTCTTATGATTAGTTCAATGCTATTACACAGCGCTTTTTGCAGGTGGTTTCGTCAGATTTATTTTCACGGCGCTATCCGTGTGAAGCTATAAGTGCTCGCAATCAAGAGTATCACTCTCGCGTTACCGACCCTGACATCAGCTCTGGCAACCTTATTAAAACACAAGAGCACAATATTAAACTGTAAGGTGTCTCGCAGTAAATCTGGAACTGGGGCATTTCAGTTATTTCTAATTATACCTAAACTACACAAAACAAATTCCTGAAAATTTGGCGATTTTAAAATATATACTTTTTAATCAAATCATAACTCTCTTAGTTATAATTTATTTAAAAAGTTAATAATATTTGTTGGGGTTGGCCGGGGTACGTTCAGTACCTTACGGTCAGCCTGGGACAGTCTCCCACGTTGTTGACGTATGTTCCTTCCGAGTCGAGTGACTCCGCTGGTTACATACGTCACCACGCACCCCTGAATGCGTAGGTACCTAGGATGGTTACGACCCCAGAGGACAGGTAGCGAGGAGGCGAAATAATACTGCAGAATTTTTTCCTTTATTATTTGGGCTTGCAGATTTCGGCTTCTTATTTCTTGTAGTCGCGTCTTCCTCCATGATGGGGGCTTAAGCGTTCGTGTCGTCACCACCTAGAGAGTCCCGGTGCTTTAGTGCTGTCTGAGCGCCGACTTTCGAGATGAAGGAAGCGCGGTGGGTCTACACCCGCCGCCGCTGAACCCGGGCCGGCTCTGCCGCGCCATCGATGCCTCATTGAACTCCAGTTCTCTGGGGTCGTAACCATCCTTGGTACCTACGCATTCAGGGGTGCGAGGTGACGTATGTAACCAGCGGAGTCACTCGACTCGGAAGGAACATACGTCAACAACGTGGGAGACTGTCCCAGGCTGACCGTAAGGTACTGAACGTACCCCGGCCAACCCCAACAATATTTAAAGGTTAGTTTCTTGATAATTTTAATAAAACGGTTCGCCTCGCACACATTTACCCCGACACATCTGAATATTATTTGGATTAGTTATTTTGTGAACCTGACTTGGTGATTATGGCAACACTCCTATCCAGGGAGGCCCACATTCTGCCAGTGGACATTATAAAGGCTTATGAGTATAATGATGATTCTGAAGATGACGGTACTTTAGCAGCCAAACCTCGCACTGAATGTACGAGTGAGTATATGACACACTTTCCCATTTTATAACGAGCCTATTATATTTTTTACCATCGCGCAGTCCAGTAGATATTCTAAATGATACCAATTCGTAATAAGACCGAAACACTTTTATTGCAAACATTAAGCTTGATTGGATCTTCAAAAACAATCAGCTTTTTGATCTTATCATATTCACTAAGCGTGAAATTAGTTTGTTTGTGCAAACTGTGATTAGACCACGACGCCAATATTAAAAAGTCAATGAACTGTTTTAATTGAGTTCTACAATATTGCTTATTACTATTTTGATATGATTTAAATTCGCATTGCAATGGTCTGTTTTATTTTTTAACTAAGCAATATAGTAATAAAATAATGTGTAGGTATAGGTTGCTTAGATACGAAATTTTATAAAGATGAGATTCATTAGAACCTTAAATTTAATAAATACATAAAAATACCCAAAAAACTGCTTGTAGGGTATGATTTTTTTTATTGAACATCACCATCACTGTTCAATGAAAGTGCGAGTAAAGGCCATTTAAATATTACAAAGGCACGACTTATAATATATTGATAATTAAAAATAAGGATTCCTTTAAGTTTTTGCCAGTTTTTCTCAGGGTTGCTACGTCCTGAACTGGTAGTACAAAAATAAATGGATGCACCATAGGAACATGCTTTAAAACAAAGAAATTACAGTTAAAATTATGAGTATGAGTAGTAGTACTTTTTTATTCAATGATACTGCACTCACTAACCTACCAATTGTGGTAAACAGCAAAAATTTCGCAACAGAGACCTTCCTTAAACGTTAACCAACCTGAGGTGTTGTTACCATTATTTCATTTGTCAAGAAGTTTATGTTATTTAGCATTACAATTGAACATCAATATTAATTTTGTATTGTTTACAATTTAAGCTTTATGGATTTAACAAATCTATGTAAATTCTGAAGTTCTGAATAAATCATTACATTCGACATTGTTTCTTTAGGGGCTGTAATCGTATTAGATAACCGCAAAAGTTTTTCAGGATTACAAGGAAATCATTTAGTAGTGTGTCATCATCATCATCAGCCCGTATAACGTTTACTGCTGAAAATGGGTCCCTTTCGATGAAAGTGTTCACTTAGTCACCACGGTTGGTAGGCGGGTTGGTGGATGCAGTATTGTGTGATATATACATAGGTAAACGCTGATGCTCGTTGTCTTGTTAAATTTCTTCTAGTAGAATTTTTACTAAGCATTCTTTGAATTTAGGCTCTCTTAGTTTTTGTTATAACAACGACAAGAATTATAAGTCCTTGAATAGATTTTTCATTGATTATTTTAAATATAGGAAAGAATATTCCCACTTTATTTTAAACAGTTTTAAAGCTAGACTGGCAATTTTGTGTTTTTATTTTTTTTAAGTCGGTCATGTCTAGCTTCGTGAATTTCCGACATTTCCTGTAAATTTTCTTAAATAATAACGTCGTACCAACGCTCGCAATTATGAACACAGCAAGTGATAACTGGTTACGTGTATAAAACACCAATTAAATTAATTCAAGTGTAAGAACGGCTTACTCTGATAATTTACATCTGTTTTTAGTTTCCTACTTATATTGTGATCCCCGTTTAAGTACTGTGAGTTGAGTAATACCGCTAATGATTTGGGGCATCAAAAAACGCGATCCGTAGATACAATTTCTTTAAAATATTGAATCAGTTTTTTTTAAGTAGGTAAGTAAACTTTAATTGATGTTTGGTTTAAAAGTAACAATTAACATGTTGTTGCTTAAGTTAAATATCCAAAGATTTCGTCGTCTGGCTTAAAATCAATCAGTAAAATAATATCGCTAACGGATTTGAGACTTTGAAAATTGCAATTTGTGAAAATATTTCTGAAAAATTGATTGGTATGTGGACAGTTTTAGATACTTTCATTCTTTGTTAAATAAATTCAAAATTTTCGTTCTCTGCTTTTAGTACAGTCAGTGGAGTAATATCGCCACAGAATTTGGGGCATCGAGATATGGGATTAGTAAAAACACCTTTTTTTAATTTATATAAGTTTTGTTTTTAGTATAGTTTTTGAGTTGTAAATCATTTAATTTATTTTTTAACTAATAACTAATTCATGCAAATTCTCACTTGAAGTGAAATTTATCTTGGTACTATTTTGTTACGAAAACTCTCATTCAATATTTAAACGGGTGGATATATGTGCCTCTAAAGTTAGAGAACTTGACCCTTTGGCTTGTAGCCAAACAACATCCTCTATTTTATTCATGATATCTTGGATTATATTTACCATTATTTTGGGTATTTTAAATGGACAAAACATTTATGCGTTAATAATAGAATAGTCCATATGTTTATACGGTTATAAGGTTTAGTCCACAATCAGTGTTATCGTTAAATCAAGATTGTTTGTTTGTCAAAATTATTGCTGTCATTCTTGTGTAGAACGACTGTAGGGTCTCAAAAAATCAACTTTTGTTTTAGAAAATCGCTAAGTATAAACAAAAACAGAAAAGCATATTACATTCAGTTTTAAAATAATATTACTGTGCCAACAGAATTATATTTTCCGAATCGAACGTGTAATTTTTTTCGTCACATTTTGCAATCTATGGCTGTCTAAGTTATTGCTTAAATGTGTAATTTTTTGGCATTTTATAAGTTGATTTGTATTAATAAAAATTGAAAAAAATTGTTATAGACCGAATATTTTTATTATCACTGCTTAAATATGGAGTTACCTAAAACAAAATATCGTATTGTCTTTTTCCACGCTTTCCTATGGCTTCAACTAAACTAGCCCGTGGATAAACCCTTTCACTGGGACCATTAGCTTTTAATCACACCCTTGTTTAATTAATTAGGGTCAAAGGTATCCCTACGATAATAATTTAAACGGTAAGCGGATTAGTTTTATAATAATTTAAATTAGATCCCAAAAATGATTTCGTTTCAGGAGCTAAAATCGGATTATATTCATCTTGTAGAGTATTTAATTAAAATTTAATCGAGAAATTCCTAAGAATATCCTGGATTAATTATCTTTTTTTTCTTATTTTTGTAACAATATTGTATTTCTGTGCATCAGCAAAAAAAGAAGAAAGGGAAAGAGTTTTATGTCGCATATAGTCGCTATTCTACTCATGTCAAGATGATCTGAACGCATCGATCTAACATTTTTTTTTTTTAATGTAACTTAGCTAATGTCGATAGATTCTATGATGCAAAAGTGCATGAGTGTATCAAGAAACAAAATACAGATTGTAATTGCTAGCCGCTTTTCCTGTAGCTCAATAATTAATCAATACTGAAATATATGATAAGAGTTTCAAGAGAAGATGTTTATGTGCGGTAATCTCAGAAACTACTTTTTTAGTTTGAATAATTCTTTCAGTGTTAAATAAGCACATTTATGTCTGTTAACCTCTCGATTCTGCAGTTCACAACGCAGACAGAAACCGATGGAGAAAGACCATACGAGAGAAAGTGATGCAAAATTATGGTCACGACCCTCAGCACTGAAGACAAACACGAAAGGAGGAAGGAGCCCATTTATCGTGGCTATATTAAATTACGATATTCCTACGGGAACTGTAGTTACGCGGGTGAAACCACGCGCGGGAAGTTAGTATCGTAAATAGTTTAAATATAAAAGCTAAAACACTAACTAAAATCGAGTAAACTACTTCCATAATTTTAAACAGAGTTCATTCAAATCTATCTTAGCCTTTACCCTGAACTTACTATAAAGCTTATAGTTCCTAACACTACTATAATCTTTTACTTTAGTGTCGACATTTGATGGATGAAAGTTACTTAAGACCATCTTCTTAGTGTTGGTAGGGCATTGACATTTTACGTAACTCGACCTTTTCGTCAAAGTTTCAAGAACGGATGTTACAGAAATCACATGATTAAAAGTGACAAAGAATAATGCGAGACTACTCTTATAAAAATGTGTATTGCGTTAGATTATGAAACAATGTTATTTCTATTCAATAGTCTGAGAATATCTATCTTCAAATTTAAAAATACTGTAGTTTAATAAATAGGTAAGCCTATATTTAGTAATAAATAGGTGGTAGGGATAGTCTTTTCGATTGATATCAATAAGCCTATTTCTATCATCTTTCAGAGAAACTCCGCAGCAACTTTGAGTCTGTGGACTAGCGCAGTTGTAATAGTCCAATTCTCATTATCCTTGATCATGAACGTACTGATCATACACTTCGGTTTTTGACATTGCGGTATAATCGAAGAAGAAACTCGACGTAGTTTGCTAAATGCTGCCCAGCATAGTTGACAAATAAACAAAAATCTATATATATAAAAGAAAGTCGTGTTTGTTACAACACTTATAACTCAAGAACGGCTGGACCGATTGCCATGGTTTTTGATTTGTTGGATTTGTTTCCGTCCCGAATAGCAGAATACATTTTAAAAACAAAAGAAAGTCGTGTTGGTTACACTATTTATAACTCAAGAACGACTGAACCGATTTGGCTGAAAATTGGTAGGGAGGTAGCTAAGAACTGGGAGAAGGACATAGGATACTTTTGGTTAGGGGTAGGGATAGGGTAGGGTAGGGTAGGGGTAGGGTAGGGGTAGGGTAGGGTAGGGGTAGGGTAGGGGTAGGGTAGGGTAGGGGTAGGGTAGGGATAGGGTAGGGGTAGGGTAGGGTAGGGGTAGGGTAGGGGTAGGGTAGGGGTAGGGTAGGGGTAGGGTAGGGGTAGGGTAGGGGTAGGGTAGGGGTAGGGTAGGGGTAGGGGTAGGGTAGGGTAGGGGTAGGGGTAGGGTAGGGGTAGGGTAGGGGTAGGGTAGGGGTAGGGTAGGGGTAGGGTAGGGGTAGGGTAGGGGTAGGGTAGGGGTAGGGTAGGGGTAGGGTAGGGTATAAAAGTCCACCCGTGCGAAGCCGGGGCGGGCCGCTAGTACAAAACTAAATTACAGCCTAGCTGACAAAAATATGATCTAAGCAATTCTTTTCTGCAACCTCCGGAGCCATTGGTCGATTCTCGCGAAGGACAATAACTCTTTGTATAAATCCTAAGGTTTATTTTCGAGTCTGGTTGTTGAAGGACTTTCCTCCAGGATTTTTGATCAATACCATTATCTATGACAATCTTAAATAGAAGTTACTAGATGACGGGTAAACACCATTGTGACTGGTCTTACAGTAAATACGTCTACATTAATGGATATTTACAAGGTTATCGACAAATATATGTACAATGACAATGCTGATGCAAAACGGCTATGCACAGTATAACTTATTATGCTGTTGCCTTGTTATTGGATGGAGATTTTTCCCAGCATCGGAATCGTCAGCATATGACACTTTACGCGCCGCTTGTATCGTTATAGTACCTGTTTCTAAATAAATACTACGTTAAGAGTGCTCTTACACAAAACATATCATTAAATACACAATGTTGTTAAAGTAACTCAAGCTTCTAAACATATACATAATAACTTACAATACAAAACGTTAATTAATTACTTGTCAATACAACCTGACACCATGTCTTAAAGCCGAAAGTCAAGTATCTTATTACGCGACCTTCTAAACCAACAAAACTGAGCTCTAAAGCGTACAAGATAAAGTTTAATTTTGAAGATTTTGGATGTGGAAGTGCTGACATAAGAGAAATCAAAACATGTATTCATGACTGTACAAAGGCAATTTGACGAGCGACCGTGTGGAGGGAAACATCGTTTGCATACCGTTTTTATATAAAGTTAATGGTAATTTTAATTTGATTGGTGACATTAATTATATACTGAATGTGGGTCAGAAGGTTTTTTGATGTTCTAATTAAGAATTTTAATAACATATTTTTATAAGCATGAAAATGATTACAAAAATTAATGGTTGTTGGTATTTCCCTGAACCTGTGGTACTTACTCGAGTTAACTGTCTCGAAAATGAGGAGTTATGACTTTTAGTTTTAAGGAGAGTTTTGTGCAACTGTTCCTCTACTTTACAGTTCGCGGACCTGGAGTCTGCAATAGCATCGGAAGGTTCATTGCAAACTTAGGGATGGGAGCGCGAGGGGGGACTCGTCGCGTTCGTGGGCGCATTCTTCTCTAGAAAACTGCTCACTATAAAAGTCGAATGCTGCAACAACCAAAGAGTGATCCAAGTGTTAAGCTGCGGACTCAAAGTAGCATTCCGACGCTTCTATCATCCGCTGCTTCGCTAGTCCAGCCGTAATATGTTCGACCGTAACTAGCTCCCGGGCTCGATCCTCAGGTCGGACAAAAGTGTTAGGTATTAGAAATTTTCTATTAAGGAAATTCTAAGTAGGTACGAGCCCGAACTCTGGAAGTTGGTAGTTTTTAGTATTTTTAAGCTGTCAGTCTTGTCCATTGAAATTTTTTTAAAACACAATTTAAAAAAATGTATCCCTAATACTGTTTGCCTTTTGAAAAAACTTGTTATTTTTCCATTATTACAAACAGACACTTTAATTTTACTCATTTGTATAGGTATATCACCGGAAATTTTCTAACTTTATAATTACCCTAGTTTTAAGGATTATCTTATTCGGGATGTTTAAATATTTCGAACATACATATACCTATGGAAATATTTTCAATAAAGTAAAAGGTAATTACGTAACTTTAGATCCCCTTACGTTTGTTGGAGTTAGGAAGGTTAATCTGATTAAATGTTTTCTTAATTTCATAAACTCGTATGTGAATTTAATAATTAATAAGATTAGGAGCATGGTGGAGACATTTACATATATTACATTGATAGAACATAACGTCGTTTCGGGAGAGGCGTTTTTTTTTTTTTTTTGAAGAACACAATTCGTCGTTTTAGGGTAGCTGGTGACTTTTTTTTTGAATGGACACCATTATGTAGTTAGCCACGAGGTTTTTGCTACTTCACCGAGCATAAACGCGAGCAGTCCTCGAGCCATCCTTAATAGATGGTTTAATAACAACAACCTAAGCAATTTGCGCAAGCGGGCGCCCCGTGTGGTACTTGGACCTCGTCTCAGGGCGGTCGGGACTATGTGGAGATTGCGGAATCATGGATTTTTGAGTTTTGGGGCTTTGAGTCTACGAGGGCATCGGAAGGTTAGCCGGCGAGTCGCGCCGATATTAGGTGTAGGATTTTATACAATAAGCTAGTTTACACTCTATTCAGATTGTTTTCTTTTTCATACTTGACTTACACGTAACAGCTTTCTGCACTTGTCTTCCATTGTTAAAGTGCAGAAAATTATTGGTACTAAACTACGCGAAATCTTACACGGTAACTCTGTAAGCGCAATATATGCGTGAAAAGTAATCAAAAGTCTATGTTTCACGTAGGTATACAATATATTTTGGACCCTCAAACATAATATTATAATACAATCTACTATTACTATATAAGAACCGATACACTAATCTGCTATCACTGAACCCTAAAAAAGGGCTAAAGTCGGGTCGGGGTCGAACAATATTTACATAGATTTCGGTTATTCGCCAAGTTCACTTTTTATTTAAGCAAAATATGTGAGAAAAGGGTTGAGGTAGGTACTTATTTTAATATACACTTTGAAATGGATTTAGGATAAGTACACGTGTAGATTAGAGTGGATTAACATGAACCTTTTATCGCAGGCGGATTGTAAAAGTCAAAGTAATACATTAGGACTAGCCATTTTTTAAAAACGGAATCTGACAACTTCTGTGGCGTACAGGTAAACGCTTACTTTAAAATTTGGAGGTCGTGGGTTCGATCCCCTATCCGGACAAAAAATATTTGTGAAAGAGCTAAAATCACTTACCGCGTCTGGTTGCTTGAGGGTTTTAGAAAACTCGTTTAGCCGTTTTATCCCGATTGTTATAACATTTATGCTAATTAATACATTCTCAGGAACTATTGGTCTGATTTGAAAAAAAAATCCGTTGTTAAATTAGCCTATTTATCGAGGAAGGCTATATTCAACTATGATGATCATATGGGAATGGGAGGAACGCAGGTCAAACCGCGCCCGAGAAGCTAATACAAACGAACGGGCAGCAGCGTAACTCTGTTTGTTTCTGCCAAGTGTGGTGAAAATGGCAAAAATGCTTGTATATTTTCCACCCTACTCCTCAAAAGATACCATTATTTATATACAAATTCGTTTCCCGTTTACGTCCACTGCTAAACACGGATCTCCTCTTAACAGACCTTGGCAAGCCAGGGTAAAGGATATTGGTTGCTTTGTGTACCCGGCCCCCGCTAACGGCGAATCGAAGGAATGTCCGGGGGGTTTTAGTGGTGTAGGGTCCTCTCCTCGTGGTATGAGTTTTGCATACCACCGCTATGGAGAGGGCGAGTCCCACATATCCCGCCGTTGGATACACTGCAGCGGCGGTGGGAATGCATAAATGCATTTCCACCAGGACAACAAAAAAAACACAGGTAAAGGATATTGCCATAATCAACGCGTTTGGCAAGCGTGAAGGTAGTAAAATTTTGAATATCCTGGAGCTGATAGATGCCATCCATCAGCTGTATGTCCCTTAGTCTTACAACACCTTTTTTTTTTGACGTTTTGGGAAATCATTATCTTCTCAAGGAAGAGGAAAACCTCTTAACCTTGAGAAGGTCGACTGCCTGCCTTCTAAGGGTGTAAAGAAGGCGGGACGGTGCAGGGCTAACCTGCTAAAACCCACCACGGTAGCGTACCTCTGATGATCGCATCAGCGCCTCTGGGGTCTCACTGAGATCACAACCAGAGAAGTCTTACAACACCCATGGTAAGACATGGCGTGTTCCATTCTAACCCAGACACAACACGGCTTCACACAAACACCAACTAATATTTAACCCTCAAATTGATAATATAACATCGTATACTACTAAGGGGCATTAGGAATCGAAACAATTTATTATTAATAGTTTTAGTTATCAACTACCACAATAATTTAGCATTGAATCGTTCTGGAATATTCTGTTGTATTGTCACCAGCTTAATTAGAACTAAACTATTACGAATCGGTTCCCTCCTGTAATTATAACTGTACCTGTTTGTAAATAGGGTTATACTTCATTTATGTATAATATTCTAAAAGATGGTAGTCATGCGAAATTAAACTGTATTCAATAGCATTACGGTTTAATTTCCTAAGTAAGTCTTCATTTAAGTGTTTGAGGTAGCCGATTCAATATGTATTCATTGAATATTATTATGTTGTCGGCGCTGGACAAGAAATCTTTGGGTAAAATCTAAAATTTATTTCCGGGTCTGGTTGGTTGTGGCTACCCTCCGTGTCTCGGAAAGCACATTCAGCCGTGGGAACAACATCTTTAGCAATTGTATGCCAAGGAACGGGCAGCAGCCCAGGGATATTCACCGTCTTACTGCTATCTCCTCCTTGTTAAGAGAAAGCCCATGTTCAGCAGTGGACATAAACGGGGTAATACAGTACATATAGTACTAAGCAATCGGCATGAAGATTTAAAAAAATCTATGTAGTCCGTCAGTTAGATTACCAAAAAAAATTGGACACTTTTTTTTTCATTCTTCAAAAAAAAATAACGAAGATACAGCGCGTTGAAATTTGGTATGACGTCACTTCTAGGTACAATTTAACATAATAGTGACGTCACAAGCCCCCCCTCTCCTGAACTTAACAGTTTGTTTTTGCTCTGTATCTTTGTCAATGTGTATTGATTTGATATATAAATAAATACGTGTCCAATATTTTATAGTAATCTAACTGACGGACTAATTAGATTGTTTAGTCTACATGCCTATTCTATTATTTCTAGTAATTATTTAAATTTAAAAGCTTCGGTAAACAGGCTCTTAAGTTGCCACTGAATAATGAACGAACAAACAATTCTAGTAGATCGCGAGGAACAAATTACGATACTTTTAAAACTATTTCGTAGAAATGCCGTTAATTAAATCAATAGATTAGGTATTAGCTTGCGTCCTTTGTGTTACACAGTATAAAAGGAATAGTACGACAATTGCTTAGAATAGATTAGAAGAGATTCCAAGAGTACCTATAAACATACACAGGGTAGACGTATGAAAAAAAAAAACTTAAATATGATATAATATATTTTTAGCTATGTGTTTGATTTAAAATTGACTACTACGATTATTTTGAACTCTCCAGACTTGATTGTTTAATGGCAATACAAACTTAACGGTAACAAGGCAACGAAAGCCACAGTTAAAATAGTCTGACAGGTAGTCTGTTTTTATACATTATGTACTAAATTCTACACTACATTGCTCTTAAAAACTTAAATCGCATTGAAGCTGTTGTTTTATAAAAGTTTTTCCTAGTCAAGTTAAACGTTAAAAACTGCATCTTAAATTTTCGAAGATAGCAGATTTAAGTACCTACAGTTCATTAACTAAACGGTATCTCAAAAATAATATACCTACTTATTGTATGTAAGCTGTGTCTTATTAGACTTTTGCTTAAACTTTTAGCGGATAGGCGTTTGATTGTAACCTATAGTCTAAGTTAGTTAGGCACTTTGAATAAATAATGAGTTTTTGGAAGTAGATTGTATTCAAGCTTTCCTTTTTTAAGGAGAAATTTTCAATTACATTAGACTCTAGAAATTTTTACAGTTAAGGATGTAACTTTCACTCCTTCACAAAATTAATTAATATCAAATAATTATTAGGTGGCGAGACGACCTAGACGCTTACCATGAAGGCCCAGAAAAAGAGTTCCTGGAAGGAATTTGGGGAGGCCTTTGCTCAGCATTGGGACAGTATAGGCTAAGGAAAAAAAATGAATTAACTATTTAATCAAGGCTCAATATTTTCTTTGCCACTGAGTATTCTAATACTGGTAAGTGGTATTGTTATGTATTTAAATCAATATTTACACGCAAGGTTCTCAAACCAATATCAGAACGTTCCACACAATAAAATGCTGCTGTCCATACCCTAGTATACGCTTGCTATGCATGATGTTATGACAATCGAAACCAACGGTCCTGTAAAGTGCTTTCCGAGGCATGGAGGGTACTCCCTCAACCAACCAGACCCGGAAAGAAAATTTAAGAATGTACACAATTTTTTTTTTATTGGCCTGGGTATTGAACCCTAAACCTGAGATACTTAAAGCAAGTCTTATACCGCTACGCCACTGTCACAGAGGTCATCACCAATATTATTTCATTCAACTTGTTTATTTTTTGCCACGTATTTATTATAGGTCAAGATAACAAATGGATAAATATTTCTATCAAGCGTACCATTGTGCCTTTTAAATATTAATAGAAATAATATCATGAGAGAAAAATAGCTTACAAAAAGTTTACTAAACATTGACAACATTATCTGTCTGTTATAACACTATTCACGCAATAACTGTCACATTTTTTGACTGAATCGTATAATTTTGTACTAAAATATTAACATATGAATGTTGGACAGGAAAATCTAAAATTATAGGTAATCACCGCTGATTTGAAAACAGAAATAACGATTATGACTTTATTAAGATTTTTATGAGATTATGCAACTCAAGTTTCACACACTATAGTTACATTATAAGGGTTTAAGGTTGTATCAATGAACCTACTGTAAGTCTTGTGCTTAATTTTTAAGCTGTGACATAGTTTAGGCTGATGATGATGATGATGGCCGAGATTAGAATGTCCAAATATTTAGAGTTTCAGCAGCTCGTTTTGTTCCACTGGTGAACATGGACCTCCCATCATCATCATCATCATCATCATCATCAGCCCGTATAACATCCACTGCTGAACATGGGCCTCCTCCCGAGACGGAGGGTATTTGCCATAGTCTCCACGCTTGGCAGGCGGATTGATGACCGCAGTATTATGTTGTACCCCACAAGGAAACGCTGCTGCCCGTTCCTTGATATACGATTATTATAGATGATGTTATAACAATCGGGACCCACGGCTTAACGTGCTTTCCGAGGCACGGAGGGTAGTCCCTCAACCAACCAAACCCGGAAAGAAATCTTAGAATTTACACAAAGATTTTTGGTCCGGCGTGGGGATCGAACCCACGACCTCCGAGATTTAAAGCGAGCCTAATACCGCTACGCTACGGAATTTTCTTAATTGATTAATCATCACTATATAGTATAAAACAAAGTCGCTTTCTCTGTCCATATAAATAAATAAATAAAAAATAAATAAAAATCGTTTATTTGCAATACGAGTTTTTGTAGTTACAAAATGTGATTGGAGCCTCCTTTTAAGCAAGTAATGCCTGTGTTAGGAGACTCCGCTCTTTCACAACAAGACGTACATAAAGATAGTCCGTAAATGCAAATAAGACTTAATCTAATATAATCTAAGATAGGCAATGGCATGCAATATAATTTAAATAATATAATCAAAATAACTAAGTGCTACGAAGACAATATGAGTGCGAACAGTATGTATATGTGTGTGTGTGTGTTAATGTACGTGTTGAAGAAGTGTATCAGTATCACAATAATTTAACGTTTTTATCCATTCAATTAATTCTTTTTTTGAGTCATAATAATTTTTTGAGTAAATATACACGTGCTTATTTATTTTATTATATAACTTAGCAGATCGTTTGTTAAATTGTGTACTGGCAAATAAGGTCCTTGTTTGAGGGACCCTTACTATCATATCTTTCCTTCTTTTTGTTGGTATGGCAGCATCGAAAACTACGGATTTGTGTTTTTTTAAAACTATTTGTAAAATATAAAGTTTACGAACCGTGAGTAAGTTGCTAATTTTGTATAAATCATCAGTTGGATATCTCTTATTTTTGAAGTACATGCACTTGATTAGAGCGCGTTGCGCTCGCTCTAACTCTAAAAATTTAGTTTTAGCTGCTCCACCCCATATAGATATGCAATATAATAAAACAGACTGTACTAAAGCTACATATATTTCATTTAAGAGATTTTTCTGATGGCCTAAACTGATACAGACATTTTTGGGAACCACATATCTCAGTGTCCTAAACATCCAGCTAAATTTTCTGACTCTATTTGCAATCTGATCAAGGTGAGGGTGCCAAGACAGTCTCTGGACTACACCCAAATATATCAGATGTGGCACTTTATTTATAGTTGCGCAGGTACAAGTGGTGAGTTTATCATCGTCACAAACATGTATTTTTGTATAGAAATCCGAACTGGGTTGTGTTCTATTGCAGACACTGAAGCACATGTAGTTCGTTTTTGAGGTGTTCAGTGTAAGTATTAAGATTTTTGCTCAGCCACCTGGCTATTTCAGACAAGCCTAATTCGGCACTAAGCTTTACGTCATTCCAAGTATCGCCAGTGAACACCACAGCAGTGTCGTCGGCGTACGAGAAGACTTGAGCATTATTGATTTGTAAGTCACAGAGTCCATTTACGTAGATAAGGAATAATGTAGGCCCCAATACGCTTCCTTGGGGGACGCCGTATGATATATCTGCATCTCCACTGGTATGCTGACCCACCCTAACCCTCTGCTTTCTGTTCGAGAGATAATCTTTGAACAGATTGAGAGGCGTTCCACGAATACCGACACGTTCCAGCTTGTTTACTAGGATTGGGACAGAGACGGTGTCAAAAGCTTTTTTCAGGTCAAGGAATGCAGTTAATATATGCTATCCCTATGCTATCCCTATGTATGCTTTAATCTTTAAAACTACGCAACGGATTTTGATGCGATTTTTTTAATAGATAGAGGAATTCCAGAGGAACGTTTATATGTATAATACATCAGCATTGTACCCGTGCGGAGCCGGGGCGGGTCGCTAGTAAATAATAAGAGACTTGCGAGACTTATAGCAACACCTCATGGAGATTAGTTCACATCACACACGTGGTTTTCCCGGTGGGAATCGAACCCAAGTCTTAGAATCAACTAAGACTTGACTTAACCACTCAGACTTTATTGAGATGTCTCTTAATCAAGTAGAATCAATACTGACTTCAAAACAAAATCATTTAATTATGTTAAATTAATGATAATTATGTTATCCAAGTGTGTTAATGGTGTTGATTTTTCATATTAAGGTTCTAGTTATAATTTCATAATAACCTAAGTTCAAGGAGAACTACATTTTTGGTTTAATAATTTATTTTATCATGTTGGTTTATGTGTTTTTAAGGTTAGAAGGTTTCTGTATTAACGATCTTTCCGTATTTTTTAATTTATATAACTTTGATTTATTATCCATAGAGTTGGACAACAGGTGACCTTGTTGGTTTAGCGGTAGACCGTAGTAAGCAATGTTTGGGTTCGAATCGGGGGTCGAGCAAAAACTTATTTCGAGTGCTTCAACTGGGGTTAGCTAGAATACCTAATAGCTAGATTTTTGATGTAGCTTAATGCTCAAGGCATTTCCCATTTATGGTGCATATAACAGTAATAGTGTTAATCAATTTTTATGTTTTATTTCCTTGTATGTGCCGTATATACAAGTATTTTCTTTCTTCTTCAAAAAACATCTTCGAGAGAATTTTTTTAGGTGTGTTTCACATGTGACTCGGCTTAACCTTAAGTCAGTCCTGCGCCTAATTTCTGACCAGTTTTGAAAATAAAGAAATAGAGAGTGCACAAATCTTAGTCTACAAACTAGCCGTCTAGGTCCATATATTGTCTATAGCTACTCTTTTTTTTGTTGGACCCGAGTGTTATAACTTCAATACCAATCGTTAAGTTATGGTACAAATTATACTGCGGTCACCAATCCACTTTCCAAGCGTGGTGAATATAGAAAACGTCACTTCGGGTAGGCCTATTTTTAGAAGTGGAATTTATAGGGTGGTGGTAGCAAAACAATTTTTTAAACTCAAAAACACTGACTAACCGACCTAATATAATACATTTTCGTCGTTCTCCATGAAATATTTACCGACCTTTCAAATTTCAACGAACATTTGAAAATTCCACATAAAAAATTGCCAACAATTGTGTGGACGGGAGGGCTTTTTTTCATTCACTGACTCCAAAAAGAGGGTCACACAATGGAACGCATCTTTCCGTCCAATTTTACTTTAAATCTCTCTTTTTTATGAATACACCGAGTTGCTAAATTAGACGGCCATTTTAAGAGAAACGGATAATGTGTATGATAGGGACTTTTAGTCATTTGATAAATTAATTAATTTAGGACAAAGTGTGTATGGAGACATCTTATTTGGGGTAATCTATACTGGAATAAGTAATCCTATCAGAGGTTGAATTAGAAAAAAACCGGCCAAGTGCGAGTCGGACTCTCGCACGAAGGGTTCCGTACAAGTGCCTACCTATTTTTGATATCAAGAATACGACAAGTAACATAGTATAAAAGTTCTTGTAGTTCGTTGTAACTTTGATCGATGTTGAATGAATGAAAGGTAAACTGCGGTTTACGGTTTATGACGTATTAAAAAAAAACTACTTACTTGATCTCGTTCAAACCAATTTTCGGTGGAAGTTTGCATGGTTATATACATCATATATTTTTTTTAGTTTTATCATTCTCTTATTTTAAATGTTACAGGGGGGGGACACACATTTTTCCACTTTGGAAGTGTCTCTCGCGAAAACTATTCAGTTTAGAAAAAAATGACATAAGAAACCTCAATATCATTTTTGAAGACCTATCCATAGGTAACACGTTCTAAGTATGGTGAACCACAAAATTTTTTTTTTTTTTTTTTTCTATTTTTGTGTGAAAATCTTAATGCGGTTCACAATATACATCTACTTGCCAAGTTTCAACATTATAGTTCTTATATTTTCGGAAAAAAGTGGCTGTGACATACGGACGGACAGACAGACAGACAGACAGACATGACGAATCTATAAGGGTTCCGTTTTTTGCCATTTGGCTACGGAACCCTAAAAAAGGACTTGCTGCTCGTTTTGGATTCGGAAATAATGAATTTTCTAAAGCTAACGGTTTAATGTTTGCCTGTAAATCAATCACTCGGACACTGCTTTATATATACAAATATTATATTGAAAGATTTTTTTTTTCAGTTTGACGTACGTACGCAGGCTTTTGCTACTTCACCGAGCATAAAGGCGAGCAGACCTCCAGCCTTAATAAATGGTTTAAAAACTACAAACTAAGCAACCTGCGCAAGAGGGCGCACCTGCTCAGACCTGGACCTCGGCTCAGGGCGATCGCTGGCGATGAGATTGAGGGATTTAGACTTTTAGTATTTTAGGGGAGTTTTGTGCAATTGTCGCTCTACTTTACAGTTCGCGGGCCTCTCGGACTTCAGGTCTACGAGGGCATTGGATATATTGAAGGAAGATCCAGTGAAAATGAAAAAATGAAAACGTTTATTGATAATGTAGACGAATCGATCGTACTAATTATAAGTCAAATACAATGATAATGAAAAAAAAAAACAATCTTAACTAATAAATTAGTTTACATTTCAACAATAATGTTATTAAATAAAATTTATTAATATTGTTATGGCATGTTCGTAATTAATCGCTTATTATAAAATATAATTAAGATCAAGACAAGCTTTACAAAAATAAATAATAATTTATCTTCTAGTATGAAGTTACCACTTTCTGTATAATTATAATATAAGATATATTTGCTATCACATTGTAAATTACGTATAGCAACCGCGATTTATTCGTCTACCTTACTACCAAACTATTCTATTTCATCCTTACTAATATTATTATAAATGTGAAAGTAACTCTGTCTGTCTGTCTGTCTGCAATCACGCCTTAACTACTGAAGCGATTTAAATGAAATTTGGTACAAATATAGTCTAGAGCCTGAGAAAGAACATGGGCTATATTTTATTATGAATTTCCCACGGGAACGTGAGTTACGCGGGTGAAACCGCGCGGGAAGCTAGTTCTATATAATAACTTCAAAGTCAATCAACATTCAACCGCCTGACCATAACAGTCTTCAAGTCCCAACTTCCTCAAATTCACTCCAGCAAATTCATATTCAAATTTTCCGTACAAGTGAAACTCCTTATTCCATTCCATCTTTACGGCGAAGTATATTAAAAAAAAGTTGAATATAATAAGCCAGTCAGGAGGTCCCTTTCATCGGCATGTCAGTAGGATAAAAATTCAGGACCCTACTTGGGGACATAGCTTTACCTACTTATATCACAATAGGTAATTGCGGAGGGAAATATCTTTATATAAATATTTGAGTTGAGAGATGTGTAGGGAACGTTTTGTGTGTGCTGTTGTTGTCCCCGGGAAATTGTAGTGTGAAAGGATACCCTTGTAGTTTAGGGAAATACGGTAATGGAGATATTATGGAAATGTATTCGGTGTTTGCTATTTAAAGATGACAGTACTACGGCTACCTAAAGTGATAAGTAGAGATGTGTGACGAATACATTTAGTTGTGTTATGACATGTTTTTATAGCGGCCGAGCCAATTACTGTCATCATTAGCAGGCACAATTTCAATTTCATTCTGGGCTAGTGTCGAGGGCCCCGGGATTAATAAGGGCCCCCCGTTGGACAGGAAAGTCTCGACTTGCCTTAAAACAGGAAAAGTCCATTCCATAGGCAATTCAATTTAAAGATGTAATAACAAAATAATTAATTGACTTCTACCTAATTATATTACAAAAGACGATTGCGGAGATAAATATTGTTATGTAATTTAAGTTTAACTATACATTTCTGTTTTGCATGTGATTTTATATTTGTTACCTTTTCGCTTTGTTAGTAGTTATTAAGGTGGACATAACTATTATTGTCGAAACATAGTAAGTATTTACTTCTGAATGCTTGTTAGTTAAGTTAATTTAAGAAATCTTGTATTTCTCAGACAAATGAATTGTATAATTTATCCTACTAATATTATAAACGCGAAAGTTTGTAAGTATGGGTGGATAGTTGGATGGATGAACTCTTTCATGAAAAAACTACTGAAAGTTTGCACGCGGATAGTATAAACTATCCGCGTGCAAACTTTCAGTAGTTTCAGTAGTAGTAGCTAGGTTAACATATAGCTACAAAAAATCAAGCTCCGACCCACTGGAGCAGAGTGACGCGGGTCAAACCGCGGGGCGCAGCTAGTGAGAAATACATGTCTTAAACCATAAGTTGAGTTTAAGTTGTTTTCCAAAAGGTCGATAGCGTGAGCGTTCTTCGAGTGTGTGTTCACCGTCTTCTCCATGTGACACACGGTTAAAGAACCTTGAACCTGAACCTGAACTTGCCTCCCAACAAAACCTGGAAAGCTGGAAAGCGGTGATTAGGGCAATATCCCTCAAAGACCCTGTGTCTTTGAGGGATATTGCCCTAATCACCGCCGCTTGGCAGGCAGATTAGTGAACGCAGTAAAATGAGAGTAACTATGAGCTGTAAAATGCTGCTATCCCTTCATCAGCTATGTCCCTTAGTCGCCTGTTACACCACTCATAAGAAGATATGGGATGATCTATTCTGAACCGGAAACCTCACGCCAGAATTAATAATATTAAAAATATGCCAATTTATTACCTTAATAAGGTAGCTTTCATAACACAGTAACAATAATATAGGAAATTTATTGAAAAAACATAAAATAATGAAGTTATTTTATTATAGTCTCCATCATCAGCCCGATCAACGTCCACTGCTGAACATGCATCCCGAGGGAGGGTTTTTATCATAGGCGGGTTGGTGACCGCATTATGTTGTAACATACAAGGAATCGCTGCTGCCCATTCCCTGATATCAAATCGATATAAATGATGTTATTACAATCGGGACCAACGGCTTAAAGTGCTTTCCGAAGCACGGAGGGTAGTCCCCCGGAAAAAAATCTTAGAATCTAAACATAGATTTCTTGCCCGGTGTGGGGATCAAACCCACGAGCCAAATACTCATTTTCATATCGTTATGTAATTATAGGTACTCCAGTAAAGTAGGTATATATTAAGTAGTCGTGCTGTTGCTAGCTATTATTCGAAATCCATTATCAAAGGCAATATGCTGTATCAAGAGCGATAGAGCTTGGTGTTAATACGCCCAATGGACTGTTCCACTGCGGTACCTTATAAAATAGCACAGCCAAATGATATTATTGCTTAGTTTTGTATTAATATGAGTAAGTTGACAAAGTGTGAGTGTGTGAGTGGGGCTTAGCAACAAGCGTATGGTACCCTACAACGAAATAATAAACAAAAGAAACCGGCCAAGTGCGAGTCGGACTTGCGTACGAAAGGTTCCGTACCATTTCGTGTCATGTTGCCATTATAGATATCGAGCAGAAAAGAGCAAAACAAAAAATAGTTTGTTGTATGGGAATCCCCCTTTAAAAAAATATTTAATTTATTTTTTATTATTCGTTGTTATAGCGGCAACAGAAATACATCATCTGTGAAAATTTCAACTGTCTAGCTATCGCGGTTCTTGAGATACAGCCTGATGACAGACAGACAGCGAAGTCTTAGTAATAGGGTCCCGCTTTTACCCTTCGGGTACGGGACGAGACTACCTCTCTGACCTTTACATCTTATTCGTAAGAAATTAATTTCAAAACTAACAAATAATACATTGATAAATATCATAGCATTGATGAATTGCTTATATTTTATTCTATTGATAAATGTCCGTTAACTTTAATGGGAAGTTACGTATCTGATAGTTTATCAGCCGTTTGAAATATAGGTTCTATATTAATAATATTAATAATAAATATTTGTATTGGCAATAAATATATGTAAGTACATGGTGGTATATAACTTAATATAGGTACAGTCGACCAAAGGGATAGGTTTACACATTGCAAAACACTTGTTTAATTTAAAAGTACACGTTTGGAATAATAGTTTACCATTATGTGTATTTGGTGCCGTGTAGTTTCCGGCTTAGAATAGACCACCCCATGTCCTCCCATGGGTGTCGTAAAAGGCGACTAAGGGACATATGGCTGATGGATGGGCAGCAGCATCTATTAGCTCAAGGTTTACATCTTATTGCGATCACCAATCCGTCTGCCAAGCGTGGTGATTATGACAATATCCCTCAACGATCCTGGCTTGCCAAGGTCTGTTAAGAGGAGGCCCATGTTCAGCAGTGGACGTAAACGGGCTGTTGATTGATGATGATGATGTGTATTTGTGCTCATTTAGCAGCGAACTCTTCGCATATAAAGTATTACCGGCTGTCGTAGTGACATAAACATATTTATTTACATTATTAGATATTGAAGGTGTTAACCTATCTCTTTGGTTGACTGTACATCATCATCAGCCCGTATAACGTCCACTGCTGAACATGGGCCTCCCCTCGAGGACGGGTATTTGCCATAGTCACCACGCTTGGCAGGCGGATTGGTAACCGCAGTATTATGTTGTACCACACAAGGAAACGCTGCTGCCCGTTCCTTGATATACGATTATTATAGATGATGTTATAACAATCGGGACCAACGGCTTAACGTGCTTTCCGAGGCAAGGAGGGTAGTCCCTCAACCAACCAGACCCGGAAAGACATCTAAGAATTTACACAAAGATTTCTTCTCTTGTCCGGCGTGGGGATCGAACCCACGACCTCCAAGATTTAATGCGAGCCAAATACCGCTACGCTACGGAGGTTGTCATGTGACTGTACATAAGTCTTAATTATATTTATTTTCTGGTACTTAAAATAGGATGACCTGTGCAATATGTGACCAGCAACCATCCAATAGGCATGAATACTAAAAACATATAATTAGTCCGTCAGTTAGAATACTAAAAAATATTGAGATTTTTTGACACGTATTTATCAAATCAATAAAAAATTAATGTAATAATGAAATAATGAAATTTATTCAGCACTTAGGTATTTACATACACTTGTACTTGTCAAAATTACACTGTATAAGACTAAATCACTAAAGTATCACTTAAGTAGCTAAAAACATTGTTATAATTATTTGATCTTACAGAATTTTTAATCAGTCTGTCCGTCTGTCGAGCGATAAATGACAAATGTACACATTAGGTATAGTAAGATGCCTTAAAGGTAACAGGTCTAAAATTAAAATTAACTTCAAAGAATTTATTTATTTTATTTTAATTACAAAGATATAGAGCAACAACAAACTATAAAGTTCAGGAGAAGGGGGCTTGTGACGTCACTACTAGGTAAAATTGTATCTAGAAGTTACGTCACACGAAATTTCAATGTATTATGCTGTATCTTCGTCACTTTTTGTTTGAGGAACGATAAAAAAATACGCGTCCAAAATTTTTTTTGGTAATTTAATTGACGGACCTAATAGACTTTTTTTATTCTGAATGCCTATTGCACAGTTATGCCTACTAGTTCTAGTGGTTACAATAAGAGACTAAAACTGCTACTAAATTGATTACTAATTGTTAAAACTTGATAAATTGTGAACCAAAAAGTTTTTTTTTAAAGATTACTAGTTGTGTTTTGCAGTATATTAGTATTCTTGTTAACCCCTCGAGCTAAGCTAAAATGCTTGTGTTACGAGTGGGTTCACGTCGGTAGTGCAATGCGTGGGGTTCGAACCGGCGACCTCAATATCACAAGTCCGACACTCTAGCCATTGGGCTGCGGCCGCTTCAAAATGATTGTGATAATGAAGAGAGTAGGTAGGTTACTTTTGAACTTATTCGGTAGAAAGTATTTTTAAAATTACAAGTTGGACATTATAATAATAGTAGTAAACAATTATCAGCACGAAAATATGTTATATGACGGCAATTTACATTCAACTTCTTATAATTTTTGTTGTTCAATACTTGTGTGTTTAGCTGTTACTGAGAAAGGCACAAATGTAGTTATGTATTTGTATTTTTTGTCGCATAATTGTTTTTTTTTTAATTATTGTAGAATATGTACCTACCTACACTTTCTAATGTTTTAGAACGTAATTATTTTCGGTAGTTGTGAGTAATTTGTGAGTAAGTATAATTGGTATTATCATACAGCTATCAAAATATTACTAATAACCCGCGTACCTTCCGTTCCCGTCAGACCTTCGTCATAAAGCCTAGCTGATTTTTTTTTCTAATCAGAGCAATATTTCCTTAGCTATGCGCGTTCAAGCAAACAAACAAACTTTTTAGCTTTATGCCTACTCTTTGTATAGATTATCTGACCCTTCTAGGCTGGAGCTCTGCTCGCCTTTATGCCCGGTGAAGTAGCAAAAGCCTAAGGGCTACATAGATACGTCGGAACGAAAAAAAATAAGCTGACCCTTGAAGTGTTACAGCTGCTTTTTTTTTTTGTATGGAGACTCGAAGACCATTTATGTAACTTGCTATAGCCGATATTTTTTCATAAATTTCCAGATTAATCTCAAAAAAAAGTTTTGAGTAGTTCATTGGCCTGCGGAGTATTTTTCAATTTTAACGTACTTTTTGTCATTACTCGTATGTTTTTTTTTAAAATCCGTTAACATATTTTGTTTTATCTGTGAGTAATTTTTAAAAGCGGTGACATGTATTTTTTAAAAGCGGTGACAGTTTTTTTTAAAAAGTGGATTGTCTATATTAAACTTGTATTTAGTAATTATGCGACCTTAGAACTGTTTTTTTTTTTAATTTAATACAACTAATTTTTCATAAGGTCGTATAAATTTGTTGGGTTTTATAAATGCTTTATATTAAGCTTCAAGTCCTCAACCAGTGTGTGTTGCCAGTGATGACCTATGGATCCGAAACGTGGTGGACGATCTGGTTAAGGCCGCAGGATCACGGTGGATGCAGGCTGCTTCTAACCGCAACAACTGGAGATCTATGAGGGAGGCCTATGTCCAACAGTGGACGTCCTACGGCTGAAATGATGATTAAGCTTATATGTACTTTATACCAGCATTCTCTATGTGAGTCTATGTGGGTCTTCTAATTAACATAGTTCATTGTGTAATAATTATTGGTATTGTTTTATGTCCCAATTAGTCAGATCATTAACTTTAAACCAATTCGAGGTTGACTTAATCAACTTGCAAGGAAAAAAACACCCACAAAATGACTAAGTATCATTACGCAATAGCACAAAAAGTGACCTAGGTTAGTAGTCATAGGGAAGTAGTTTATTTTAAACTTGGAAAAGTCAACTATTGAAATATAATTAATTAAATATTTGATTGCGTAAGCATGGTATATATAAAATGATATGGAAGTCATATTATATCAAAATGTTCCATTTTAGCCAAGATTGACCTAACTTACTTACATCAGTTTGTGCCGTAAGGCTTTCAAGTTATTTCCTTCATAAAAAAATAATGATTAAATACTAAATGAAAAAACTTTTGTTTTTGAATTCATTGGCTCAGTATTTGATATAGATAATATGGTAAAATAACATAAATGAAATACATCACGCTTCGACCCTCGGAGGCTGAGTGAGTACCTACTAGGCTATCACGGATAAAACGGAATATATCTAGTATGCCTTTATCTATAAGTTTATACTAATATTATAAAGAGGAAAGATTTTAGTGTTTGTTTGCATTGAATAGGCTCCGGAATTACTGGATCAATTTCAAAAAATATTTTACCATTAGAAGGCTACGTTATCCAGGAATAACAAAGGCTATACTTGATTATGAATTCCCCACGGGTACGGGAGCTACACGGGTAAGCCCGCTCGCAGGAATCTAGTGTATAATAAAGCGCAAAGATAATATTACAAAATTTTAGATAGTTAACATAAAAATAAAATAAAATAAAAATGTTTATTTGTCTCAGATCGGTTAAATGGATTTGTTACAGAAGACTTCCTCAGTAAGTAATTAATAATACTTGTGCTGGGGCTATCCCACTCTTTCCCTTATTTTATCAATATTGAGACTTACTTACAAAAAATAGTAAAAAAAAATAAAAATTTGGTTACTAAAACTTTTACTTAAATTTATGATTTAAAAGATACAGTAAAATAAATTACTACTTATAAACTAATTAGCAGCTCTTTGTGTGTTGTAGTTATATGCCTATATGAGACTATTTGTGTACGTCTTGCTTTTAAACAAGTACTATTACTACTATTATATACAGGGTGTCCCAAAAGGATGGTCACAAGGGTCACCAGAAAAATATAAAAAATTCCCTCTGGGTGTTTAAAAAAATAAATGGCATTTTTTAAAAGACTAAAAATTTTACACCTTGTGCTAACTGTACCTACAAATATGGCTGTATTTAAAAAAAATGCTGTTATGTTATCTTCAATAACAACAAGGTCATCAACATCAACATCAAAAATAACAAGGTGTAAAATTTTAAGTTTTTAAAAAAATGCAATTTTTTTTTTAAATACCAAGGGCGGATTTTTTTTTTATTTTTCTAGTGACCATTCTGTCCACCCCTGTCACCCCCTTTCCCAGCTACTTAACCTTTTGGGACACCCTGTATAGTTAGTTGAAAGGTTTCAGCTTCATCGAGGAAGGCTTTGGGCTATATTTAATTATGAATTTCCCACGGGAACGGGAGTTACGTAGGTGAAGGTAAGGGAAGCTAGTAATATAGTTTTCACAAGTAAGGTTAACAGCTTTACGTAAACTTTAAGGGCTATTTCATAGCTCTCCGTACTTCTCTCTTTATTTAGGTTACAATCTTAATTTTCCAGAAACGTATAAAAACATAATTAGCACCTCTCGGAGGGTAATCTCCCGAGATTTACGGCGCAAATTAGCGAACCTGTAAAAAAATAGAATCTGCGTATTTGAACAATTTTGTTTCACTCAGAACATTTTATCGGATTTTTGGTAGCGATTTAATTATTCTTAAATTTATTAATGGCGTCTTGTAGATATCTTGGTTCATAGTGATATTCTTTTCTAACTTTTATATTATAAAGTAGCTGTGCCCGTAACTTTGTCCGCGTGAAATTTGTAATTGTAAATTTTTCAAAAATAAAAGTAGCTTGTGGAAGTCCCGCCATAATCGATCCAGTCGTTCCAGATAATAGCCGTAACAAATAGACAGACAGAAATAGTAAAAAAATATTTTTTGTAATATGTACCGTATTTGCATTCCTATGCATATAGTAAAAAGCGGTTATTTCATTATAATAAACAGACACTACAATTTTATTTATTTGTATAGTAGATAGATTACCATAAGAGAAAAATAACAACGAAAATATTTAATTAAAAAAGATCAATGCCGCCAAACACCTGTAGTTATTTTTTTCTTAGTTAGGTCTTAGTTTGCCAAGAACCTTCCGCTGCCCTCGTAGACCCGAAGTCAGAGAGGTTCGCGAACAACTGTGCAACTGTCGCTCTACTTTGCGACAGTCACACAAATCTTGCCTAAAATATAAAAAGTCAAAATCCCTCTATCTCATCGCCAGCGACCGCCCTGAGCCGAGGTCCAAGTCCCACACGCCCTCTTGCGCTGGTTGCTTTGTAGTGTTTAAACCATTTATCTAGGCTGGAGCTCTGCTCGCTTTTATGCCCGGTGAAGTCGCAAAACCTTCGTGGATAACAGAAAAAAAAAGTCCAAAAAAAAAAGTTATATTTTTTAGTTATGCTTTTATTTTTGTTTACACCTTATGTTCTGGGCTCAATTTGTTGACACAAATATTTAGTTTGGCCTACAACAAAAAGTTGTTCTAATTCTGGCTGTGCTTAGTGTCAATTAATTGTGTTGTGTTTGTTAAGAATAGCATAGCTTTTTTTAAATTCAATTATCCAAGTCATTTTTCTGTAATTAACTTGTAAATCCTAGTGCGTGTTTAGACTTCAATGTAATTAAAACTTCACACAAGCACTTAACAGAAGTTAATATTTTATTGTACATTACAAGTGACTCGCGTGTGTTATAGTTACGTTTTTAAAACTTTTCTGTAATTGTTTAATTTATATTAATAATTCAACGATAAACTTTAAATCTATACGAATATTATAAACAGAGATTTGTTTATTTGTAAGGATAAACTGAGCAGCATTGTGGCCACTTGTCATGGCCTACGCCCTCCCGACCCTTAGTTTTCAAAGAACCGTCCGATGTCCTCGTAAACCCGACGTCTGAAATGCCCGCGAAATGTAAAGTAGAGCGACAGTTGCACAAAATTCCCCTAAAATCTAAATTCATAATTTCTCAATTCCCCAGCCAGCGACCACTCTGAGCCGAGGACCAAGTCCCATAAGGAGCACTCTCTTGGGCAAGTTGCTTAGTTTGCAGTTTTTAAACCATTTATTTAGGCTGGGGTTGTGCTTATTATTATTATTATTTATTTATTATTATTACATAATAGTGCTTAACCTTAGTGTAACATATAGGTCCACAAAACTGTTCTAAACAGTTGCTTGCCTTTATGCCCGTTGAAAAAGCCTTCTGGCTAACTACATACAGTTGTTAGCCAGGAGGCTTTTGTGGTCCGTCTGAATAAAAAAAACTCATGACCAACGGTGCGGCGACATGCACACTTATAGCTGCGTTTGTCTTTAGGTTTATCATCATCATCATCACCAGCATGTTGTAGTCCACTGCTGAACATAGGCCTCCCCCATCGATTTCCAGCGGGAACGATCGCTTTAGGCTTATAGGAGCGAGGTATACTTGGGGTTTCTCTGAAAGGTAAACTTCGAAATCAGTTCGAGTTCGAGTAAGCAAGTTAAATTCTCAATGGGCTGGCCATATCTGCAGGACTGACGCCTTTGGATCAGGCGCGTCTTCGTCTCAACAAACATAAGGTAGGACGCTCCCCTGCACGATGGACCTTTGACTTAAGAGGGGTAGCCGGTGTATACTGGATGTGAATGGCAAACATGGGAGGTATGGATATACCTCCTATGTTTGCCTGGGATATACCTGCCTCTCCTCTACTGAGATTGACTGGAAACTCTAAAAATTATGTACGTCATGCTGTCGGTTTTACACCTAGTCAACCCCGTTGTGTCGGTAAATTCGTCCCACTGGATTTTAGAGAAAAAGACTAGAGAGTGCTCCTATGTTTGTTGAGCAAACATAGGTGCCCTCTTTATTTTATATTTACTGATACACTTTAATGCATTCCTATTACATGATCAATTTTAACGTCCCCCTTAGAGATGTGTTAAAAAGAGATAAATAAATTTCGATGACCGGCTGTGGTTCCACCGTAGCCTACTTGCTTAAGGCATCAGGGGCTTAACCTAAGATGCAGGTTCGAATCCAGCCGGTGGTCGAATTTTATTCATCTCAATTTTGAAATATTATGATCAATTTTGTTAGAATTTTGCCGCTGTGACCGAAATCGGTTGGGGCGGACAATTATAATTACGTCCAAACGCCTTATTTTGCTATCCGAACTGCGGTACAAAACTTCGTGAACCCTCGCGACCTTAAATAAGCAAATAATAATAGGAACGTAACCCTTTCCCCCGTGTTTGCATTTCATTCCAAGTTCAATGTCAACTTAAGGAAAAGAAATCTCTTGGTAATTTTACTAAGCTTTCAATATATTTCCATTTTCGTTCTACCACGGGTTAAAGCCGTTGGGATTATTCTGTAAAAAAACACGTTTCTCTTGAACGAGCTTCGATTAAAAATGGTTCCGTGTCACTTCAATGTGAGTACAATGTATCTTGTAACCGACTGTGGTTTAAACGGCACACCACAATACACTATAATAGCTGTTATTCGCGTGGTCAAAATAATCATTTTACTAGTTAGTTGATCAACTGCCTAGTTAGCTGATAAATTAACGATACTTCGTAAACCAATGGGGTTCAACAGGACTTATTAAAGTTGAAGTTTTTTTGTTTTGTTACAACAGTAGCATAGTCTCGTTTGCTAAGGTTAGATCAAGTATCATTACAATTAAGTTAATAATATAATAATAACGCGCGTTCACTGAAACTGGCAACTAAATTTATATGATTGGCACGAAATTTGATCAACATCAACTTACGTTTCGTTATATTTTTCGGTGACAGATGTAACCTCACATTATTATAGAATCAAATTACTTTTTTATGTGAGGATAATATACATTTATAAAGGAAAACTTAAGTTAAATAACGTAAGCAAGACCTTAAGCTATATGTGTCAAAAAAAGATCAAATGTTTATTATATGCTTTGGGCGACGAAGTATTCCTCCACACCGACATCACTGGGCAGCGTTCCCAGAAGGCTGGCCGCGTTTCCCCGTAGATTTGCCAGGCTTTTCAAATTACTTACTTAGTAAGTTACTTAACAAAAACCTGTAAAACTATATTAATATAAACGCGAGACGCAACTATCGATACGTTTTTCGTAAAAACGAAAGATTAAATGTCGAAATATTCGTACTTTAATATTAACAATTATTTCTTATTCATACAAAGCATGATAAAAGGTAACAAAGTAAACGATTAACATGTCATCACAGGACATATACGGGTAGCAACAGAAGATATTATTGAAATCAGGTATTTAATATATCAATTTAAAATTCGGAAGAGAGAATGTCCTTTCAAAATAAACTACAGTACCTATATATAACAACCTCTGTAGCGTAGCGGTATTTGGCTCACTTTAAGTCTCAGAGGTCGTGGGTTCGATCCCCACGCCGGACAAGAAATCTTTCCGGATCTGGTTGGTTGAGGGACAAGGGAAAGCACGTTAAGCCGTTGCTCCCGATTGTTATAACATCATCTATAACAAGCGTATACCAGGGAACGGGCAGCAGCGTTTCCCTATGTATTACAAAATAATACTGCGGTCACCAATTCGCCTGCCAAGCGTGGTGACTATGGAAAAACCCTTCCTCGAGGAAGCCCATGTTCAGCAGTGGACGTTGTACGGGCTGATGATGATGACCTATATATAAATTAATAATATTGTATGGTGTCCGGCTTAAAGAAGATCACCCCATGTCTTCCTATGGGTGTCGTAGGAGGCGACTAAGGGACATACAGCTGATGGATGAGCAGCAGCATCTATCAGATTAAGGTTATATACCATCTTACTGCGATCATCTCATCTTCTTTCCCTCATACTTCATGTATTCACGACGGTCATGTCTTATTTTATAATTACCATATACCACTATGACAATAAATTTTACGATTAAGCGACCCGCCCCGGCTTCGCTCGGGTGCAATGCTAATGTATCACACATATCAACCTTCCTCTTGAATCACTATCTATTAAAAAAAACCGTATCAAAATCTGTTGCGCAGTTTTAAAGATCTAAGCATACATAGGGACGGACAGACAGCGGCAAGCGACTTTGTTTTAAGTATACTATTTAGTGATGATCAATAATTTAGAAGACATTTATAATATTATATACTCTTTTTGTATTTCATGTAGAACAAAGATTATTATATTTGCTAAATTATATTTCAAAGGCCCCCACCTGACAAATCGAATCAGTGTCAAAAGTTAATTGAGAGGAAGATGATAAAACGTGATTAGAATTTCGAACCTTGTTCAAGTATTGCAAAAAAATACGTATTAACACTGTATATTACTTTACAAACCTATACTAGTATTATGAAAAGGAAATATTTAATTGTATGTCTGCATTGAATAGGTTTTAAAACTGCTGGGCCAATTTCTAAAATTCTTTACCGGTCAATTCACAAACATTTTATCTATATCTAAGCTAATATTATAAAGAGGAAAGTTTTGTATTTTTACTCAAAAACTACTGAGCCGATTTCAAAAATTCTCACACCATTGGAAAGCTACATTCATCCTGAGTAACATAGGCTGTATTTAATTATGAAGTTACCACGGGAGCGGGAGTGAAACCGCGCGCGGGAATCTTCTTTTATAATAATACTTGAGACACGCGCGCGCTTTTTCGACCGCGTAGTTCCCGCTCCGGTGGGAACTTCGTAATGAAATATAGCTTAAATTATTCCTGGATAACGTAACTTTCTAATGATGAAAGAATTTTTGGAATCAGTACAGTAGTTATTGAGTTAAGTGCAAACAAACAATTGACTCTTATAAAGATAATATAAGTAAAAGTAAAAGTCTCTCTGTATCCCTTGAAAGGGCAGAGGGAATATAAAAACCACTATATTTTCAACTTTATGTTCTTGTAATAAAGATCAAAACCAATCGTTTCTAAAAATACCTTCTGCCCGTTTAAGGGGTAAAGACGAAACGTAGACAACAACTAAAATTTAAGTAGATCAACACAATTATAACAAACCAGCTTCCCGCGCGCGGTTTCACTCGCATGCTTTGCATTTCTCCTGTTCCTGTCTGAACTCCATTATAAAATAGCATATTGCCTTTTTCAATAAATAGGCACACTAAAATATTGTTTTAAATCGGCCCCATGGTTTCTGATATTAACGCCTTCAAATAAACAAACAAACAAACTCTTTATATATTCATTTATTGCACACCATATGTATGATAAGTTACAAAGACAAAACCAGTACAAAGTATGGACCCTGTCGGGCACGGCAAGTTAAAAGAGAGGAGGATGCGATTTTTTTTTTTAACTACTTCCGCACTATATTAATAAATACTTGTGTCAAAGTAATATTAGTATAGATATACCAATATAGAGACGAGTAGTAGTCTCATCATTTTCATCATTTCAGCAATAGGACGTCCACTGCTGGACATAGGCCTCCCTCATAGATATCCAGTTGCTACGGTTGGAGGCGGCCTGCATCCACCGTAAACCCGTGGCCTTTACGAGGGCATCCGTCCATCTAGTTGGCGGACGTTCATAGCTACGCTTGCCGGTCCGCGTACTCAATTCAAGAACTTTTCGGCCCCAACGGCCATCTTATCTCCGTGTTATATGGCCTGCCCATTGCCACTTCAACGAACTAATCCGTTGGGCTATGTCGGTAACCAGCGTTCTTCTGTATATCTGCTCATTTCTGATTCGAACTCGTAGAGAAACCCCGAGCATAGCCCTCTACATAGCTTAGTAGTAGTCTATTACTCAAATATTCTACCTTCAAATATCAACAAGAAAGATCACTGTCTAAAATAACATACACACTGCCTACACACTAACCTACAAAACATCCCCACTATAAATAATTTGACTCCAATAAGTACGAATGCTTCCAAAAAACAAGAAATGAACTACAAAGCAGTTGTAAGCACGTATTCTTTTACTTTATATTAAATAATAAATGACCGACCCATGTCGCACGCGACATTTTACGGGACATGGTTGTAGGCATCAAATCTAACGTTACATGCCTAAAGAGAAACAGGTAAACTATATTAATACTAGGTATATATTATTTTTTCCCGATCTTATATACTAATATATAAAGCTGAAGAGTTTGTTTGTTTGAACGCGCTAATCTCAGGAACTACTGGACCGATTAGAAAAAATATTTCAGTGCTAACACTGGGCTATCTAAATAACCCATTTATTGAGAAAGGCTATAGGTTGGGAGTCACGCGCGTGGAAAGCTAGTTTAAACATAGTTTAGCCACGAGGCTTTTGCTACTTCACCGGGCATGATGGTGATCAATTCTCCAGCCTTCTTACATGGTATAAAACTACGAATTACGCATTTTTTCTTTTCGGATTGACATATGTAATTATCCATGAAGCTTTTGCTATATGGTTTAAAAACTACAAATGAAGCAACCTGCTGTTGCGCAGTTTGCTTAATTTGTAGTCAATCCCTATTGGGCGTCACCTCAGCTAAAGAGCGGTCGCTGGTTACCTTGTTACCTGGTTACTTTGTAAACTTTCTGATAACATTCATTGCGGAAATCAAGATATTTAGGTATCCCACGACCAGCTTAGAATATATTCCCTTTATGCTACTGTTGATGCTTACAGGAGGGAGGGATTGGATTGAGGAGAGATATGTCCCAAAAAAATACAAAATAAATTACTAATTACAGTTTTTAACGTAACGAATAAAGCAATTTATTGTTATAAAGATATAATTGAAAAAGCAAAAGTTTTTTTTTTCATTAAATTGGTAATTCTGTATTTTACTCTTTTGTAGGTAGGTAGATTTCTATAGTGTCGATTCGGCTTAACAATTTAGATTATAATAACACATTCAAAAGTAAGTAAATAACGAACTTATACATTAGTAGTTTTTTTTTATGTAAAGACTATTTTTAGATATCTCTTGAATCAATATTTACAAAATTTTTTTAATAGATTATTTTTAAAGTGGTTGAAAGTTTACACTGATAGTTCGATTCCCAGGTTACGTTAATATGTATTGCAAAGATTTGACCCATAACGATTAATCAGTAGTAGTCACAACACAGTATTATTATTCTTGTATTTTAATACTATAAAGTGTTAACTCTTTGAAACTAGTTATTCTTTGAAGGCAAACAAAAAAAAATCAATTCCTTTACAGTCTGAAATTTTAGATTCCGATATTAAGGTCTTAATGTAACATAGAATATGTCAATATAATGCATTTGTTTTGCGACCATGTCTATTTAAGATAATACGTCCTCAAATTTAACTTAAACAAAAAAACAACAAGACAACGTATAGATTTTATATTATAATAATTATTAATTAGAACCCGCGATTTCCCGATTTTAATACTTGATTTTTGTTAAGCTCGTATTAGATTAAGTCTTGTTCCGTACATTATAACGCCTATAGCCTTCCTCGATAAATGGGTTATTTATCACAGACTGTACTTTTAAAATCGGACCAGTCGTTTCTGAGATTAGAGCGCTCAAATAAACAAACACTTCAACTTTATAACATTAGTAAAGATGTGCTACTACTATTGTTGTCTAAGATAGAGCTACCTAATACGATAATTTCCATCATTAATGTGTTATCAAAATCTATATAATACCTATATAATGATAAAATATGCACCCATTTTATTATCTTTGCTAAAAAACTAATATACATAAGTGTCTTTTCAAATTCAAATTCAAATTCACGGATGTATTTTTAAATTGCCATTCAACGTTCCGGCGAAATGTCAATTAAACTCAATACATTGACCTGTGGTTTTTATAGACGCTATCTACTAAATACCTATCAGCTATTTGAATTAACAAAGTTGGTGTAATATTAAGAAATTTGAATATTCTTTCCTCTAGACATTAGATAAAAGGTATTTTGTATAATTCAGAATATTTTAACGATGTAGATCTAATAAAATGAATTTATATTTCAATAATAGAAGTCTTTACTATAAATAAACTTTTACGATGCATTTATGTATCATATGAATTACTTTTTATTTATAATTAATCTTTTTATTTTTTCTCTTCAATTTATTAAGCCACTGTCGATTAAAAACCTATAAATTTTGAATTAAGAACCTTTTTGAAAACCACTTTAAAACAGATAAATAATAAATTAATTTACGAAGTGATTATATTTTAAATAAAATATGTAAAATAAAATTGATCTAATTAAAAGATTACGAAATTAATATACCTAAATGATGTTGTATTATTAGTAAGGTAACTATAATATAAACTTGCCAAATGTACCTATTAGGTAAAGACGGTGTTGCGAGAATAAGGTAAAAGAAAATTTCAGAGAAAATCACGGGAAACAGAATTTTCTAATGGGCGGATCAATTCCACCTACATAGGTATTTAATGACAATTATATAAATAAATCAATTTTTGTTTGTTTTCATAATTATAATAATGTATCAAATTATAATTCATAATTATAATTTGATACATTATTAAGGAAAGGCATTTTAAAATAAATTATTTATTATTCGTAATAAATTTAACACACCTAGGTAGGTATACGGTATTTGATATTATCGGTTTGAAGTTAGTGTTTTTTTTACTTACATTAAAAAACTTCGCTGCTCCAAAAAAAATATAGGAAAAACATACACAAGTTCACCGGTACATCCAATCACGGAAAACACTGTTAAACTTCAGCCAAATCCACATCCAACACACAGTATAATAATCACTTATTAAATTCCAAAACACAGTTTTGCTAACACCGGTACTGCAGCCAAATAAATTTTTCTCGCAATTTCCTTACGCACGCGTAATTTTACGGTTACCCTGATGCGGAGCGACGCGACCTTACGTCACCACTGCCCGATGGGAACTGAGGTCTCGGCGTTGGCAATACCTGCAGACACGCACACTCATGCATTCTACGCGTACAAAAGCGCTCAGAACTTGCGCGTTTAAGCTCTAACTCTACGATGGCCACGTGCTAACGCGGTTTTTTTTTACGGTTTAACATTCGACACGTTGCTTGTAGTAGCATCCGTAAATTATGTGGTGGTGTAACAGGCGTTTTTTTTGCGCCAAGTGGCGTTTCGTAAAGTGCTTTATGGGTGTTAAGCGTTTTAGGTGACACTTTTTTTTTTGTTACAGTTGGTTTTTTCTACGTGTTAATTCAGAGCGAATGTTACGTTTGATTGATGCATATCTGTTTTGCTTATTTAATAGTTTATTATTATTTATTGACAACCTCCGTGGCCAAGTGGTAAAAGTCTCGGGTTAAGTCTTGGAGATCGTGGGTTCGATCCCTACGCCGAACAAAAAATCTAATATTTCTTTTCGGGTCTGGTGGGTTGAGGGACTACCCTCAGTGCCTCGGAAAGCACGTTAAGCCGTAGGTCCCAATTGTTATAACAAGCGTTTACCAGGGAACGGGCTGCAGCGTTACCCTGTATGTTACAACATAATACTGCGGTCACCAACCCGCCTGCCAAGCGCCGAGGACCATGTTCAGCAAAGGACGTTGTACGGGCCAATGATGATGATGAATGATTTATTACATACTAGCTGGTGATGCCAGGTATCGTAAGCTTAGTACCCGACAATATATTCTATAATTTCCTTTATTTTTCTGCATTATATACCTTATCCTTATCTGAATAATTAATCAGATAACATAAGAAAAACGGAAGAAGAAAAGGTAAATAATGGCGATTTTTTTTCCTTATAACTAGCAGTGTCCTGCGGTTTTGTCTATGTAGGAATGCTACTGTGCTCCAGTGAACTATGCCTATGCAACGTATTAGCAAAATCGGTCAAGAAGTTTTTTGCGTGAAATAGTAACATACATTCATACAGTTTCCCGTTTATAATATCAGAAAGATCAATATATTTTTTTATACTAATTCTTTTCATTATTATTTTAATATTATGAATGAATGAAGTACACTTAATTGCAAAAGAAAATAGTAATACATACATTAATAATGATAACAGTAATACATATTTTGCAATTGGTGGCCTTATCGCTAAAAGCAATCTATTATATATTATGTTATTGTTCAAAGAAAAATACCTATTTTAAGCGTTATGTAACTCTAGGGGTAACACGTAAAATTAATTGTGGTATATCTATAAACAAATAATTATGTCAAAATTATATTTTTAATGCAACAAGGGTTTTCAGGTCCAAACACAAAGAGAAAAAAAATGTTGAAAACCTTGCTATTCAGGGGATAGACAAAATGACATTCATCATCATAATCATCAGCCCGTATAACGTCCACTGCTGAATATGGGCCTCCTCCCGAGAGGGAGGGTATTTGCCATAGTCACCACGCTTGGCAGGCGGGTTGGTGACCGCAGTATTATGTTGTACCACACAAGAAACGCTGCTGCCCGTTCCTTGACATACGATTATCATAGATGATGATATAACAATCGCGCTTAACATGCTTTCCGAGGCACGGAGGGTAGTCCCTCAACCAACCAGACCCGGAAAGAAATCTTAGGATTTACACAAAGATTTTCTGTCCGGTGTGGGGATCGAACCCACGACCTCCGAGATTCAAGGCGATCCAAATACCGCTACGCTACGGTCATGACATTACCTACTGCAAACGGATCGCCTACTTATCACAATCGCTTGGGCAGCTGAGTCGTTTTTGGGCTAGTGAAAACTACTTAACAATCGCTTTTTCTTCTCGTTCAATAGCTAAAAATAACATTAATAACTTATTAATGATCGCTTTTATAGCCGCGACAAACAAAATTAAACTCAAGTATGAGACCCCACTTGTCTAGGCGTTCTGAATATATAGGTACATTAAATAAACGGAAAGTAACTTTGTTGTATCAAAAAACAAAACCAAGAACAAAAGAAATCAATCATCAAAGAATCTAAAGGAAACAAATAAATTTGATTCGTAGAAACGAACAAAAAATGCTGTAAGAACTAATTCGAATTACATTTTTTGTAAAGGAATTCAAATAACACTGAAAACAATTAAAACGTAAGGAAACAAAACATCAAACAATTCTGATTAATAGTTATTGGTGTCAAAATACAAAAGCTAAAGTGACGGTTTATATTTAAAAAAAAAACAAGTCAAGCTAATTAAAAGCATTTAATAACTAGCCTCCCGCACGTGGTTTCTCCCGCGAAACTCCCGTCCCTGTAGAAACCTACTAATATAGACTATGACCTTCCTCGATAAATGGGCTATCTAGAACAGAGAGAATATTTGAAATCGGACCAGTAGTTTCTGAGATTAGCTCGTTCAAGCGTACAAACTAACAAACTCTCAAAACCTCTTTATATATCAGTATAGATAGAACCTACTTATTTCTCTTTTTTTTATCGGAAGAATGTATTTACCACGTAGCTTTTGCTACTTTAACGGACATAGGTAAATCCGATCAGTGCTCAAGCCTCGATTTAAAAACTACAAACTAAATAAACTGCGCGCTGCGCAAGAGTGCGTCCCTGAGCCGCGGTCTAAGTTGTAGGACTTAGGTCACACGCGGGAACATGACTTTTAGATTTAGGCCAGTTTTGCGCAACTGTGTGAGTAACTCTCGCCATACCAAATTACTTTATTGTCATCCAACTTTTTTACATAAGATTCATAACTTTAATTTCGTTAAGTATAAGTACATAGTTTAATATGCACTCTTTTGTCTTTTTATAAACATTACTAGCAGAGTTTTGCCGTCTACTAGTATTCTTGTTAACCCCTCGTAGTTGTGTTGTACCCAAGTGTTACGAGTGGGTTCGCGTCGGTAGTACAATGGGTGGGGTTCGAACCGACGACCTCAAGATCACAAGTCCGACGCCCTAGCCATTGGGCTTACGGCCTCTTTGAACCACTGTTTGGCGCGTCGGCCTCAGCCTTAGCCTACATAATAATATAATAATAATTACTGCCTACCTTCAGGGTATATTGTTATACGAAATGGTAATAGAAAAGTGGCTCACGAGATATAAATATTTGTTCGTCTTATTTTCATGCGTTTCTTATTTACATGTTTTAACATATATGAAATTGTTAATACACGATATCTAAGCAAAATGGATTTAGAATTCTATATAAAGAATTCAGCGTTAGTAATATCAAAGAGATGCTAAAGTTAATTTAATAGTTAAAGACTGGGGGGAAGTATACCACAGCCAAAAGACTAATGATCCGTTTTGAGCTTGAGTAAGATCGCCAGAGCTAATGCGTGAGTTGTACCTTCCTCTTGTTTTATTCCTCTTAAAAGCTTCAGTAACCATTTAATCCTACCTTGTTCAAACTACTTTTTTACATAATAACAAATCGGTCTTAACTGAGCTTCTTAACTTGTGACACTTAACTTTTAGAGTTTTTAAGACGAATTTTTGCAGAATTAAACTTAAGCTTTTGACAACCTCCGTAGCGTGGCGGTATTTGGCTCACTTTAAGTCTCGGAGGTCGTGGATTTGATCCGCACGCCGGGCAAGAAATTTTGTGTAAATCATAAGATTTTTTTTCGGGTCTAGATGGTTGAGGGACTACCCTCCGTGCCTCGGAAAGCACGTTAAGCCGTTGATCCCGATTGTTATAACATCATCTATAACAATCGTATATCAAGAAACGGGCAGCAGCGTTTCCTTGTGTGGTACCTACAACATAATACTGCGGTCACCAATCCGCCTGCCAAGCGTGGTGACTATGGCAAACCCCTCCCTCGGGAGGAGGCCCATGTTCAGCAGTGGACGTTATACGGGCTGATGATGATGATGATAAAACTAAAGCTTGTATTAAGTCATAGTTTTAGACACAAATCTTGATTTTTCCCCAAACAAAGGCGGGGGGAAGCTAGCATATAATAATACTATCCGTATATTTGTTGGTGACCTCAAAACATGCAACACTGCATCATTACATTCGATAGAACAAACATTCGCGACAAACATTATTACAGCAAAGACTTGTTTCCTCGAAATATATAGTATACTTGTAGACGTCGCATTTAAAAATAACGACTATTCCACTATTGGAGTTGTTTTATATTAGAATAGCTGCGTTCCGCGGTTTTACCCGCGTCACTCTGCTTCAGTAGGTCGGAGCGTGAAATTTGGTAGCCTATATGTTAATCCAGCTTATAAACTATCCACATTCAAACTTTCAGCCAAATCTATTCAGTAGTTTTTGCGTGAAAGAGTAACAAACATCCATCCATCCATCCATACTTACAAACTTTCGCGTTTATAATATTAGAAGGACCCGCGTAACTTCCGTTCCCGTAAGAACTTCATAATTAAATATAGCCTATGTCACTCCTGGATAATGTAGCTTTCTAGAATAGATGGAAGAATTTTTCAAATTGGATCAGCAGTTACTGAGATTGGCGCGTTCATGACAACGAAAAAATCCGCTTTATAATATTAGTAAAGATTTTTTGTAAATTATAAACATATCAATTACTGTGATTTAAGTTGGTGTATGACATAGAATTTTTGTTGAGATGTTATCTCATTATTAACTTTATTGAGAAATCAATGTTTTTCTTGTGACACAGTAAGTAAACCACCGGCCAAGTGCGAGTAGGACTCGCGCATGAAGGGTTCCATACAATTATTTATACTTCATCTTTATTATTTTAAGATTTTGAAATATGGAACTATTTCAAGAGTAGTGCCGTTATTAATATTGAAGAAAAACGGGAATCGAATCAAGGTCTTTTTCTGTTCTGCTCTTTATATTTGTTGCCCTAGATATAGAAATAGACAGCGGAGTCTTAGAAATAGGGTCTCGTTTAACATTCAAACACGCACCGGATAACATTTATTGTTCCTTAAAACCCGAATATTTCATTTTGTCCAACCTTAATATTGAAGAATTGAATTGAAAATCAAACGTCGGACAGAACAGTACATTCGGTCATCTAATAACATTTTGGTCTGTGTCCCCAATATTTGTTTAGGCCAAGTGGTCGTCAGTTTGTTGGTATGACTACTAGTACTTGTCAATGAGCATTAATATTTACTTTTTATGAGCTCTTTGAGCCGTGTTTTCTCACATTTTGGACGGTTGAAGCTAAATTAAGTATTGTCGTAGTTCTACTTAAGGAAGAAGTGGGCTACTAATAAGGTAGGCATTTCAACTTAAGGAGTTACAGAAGAAAATATTTTTTTCTTTCTTTCTTTTTGGAAAATAACTCCCGCACTAGGGAAATAAAGCCTTGTGTCACGGCGACTAACACTCAGACACAAAGCACAGAACAACCAAGATAGGTTCACACAAATAGTTGTTTTGGGTGGCAATTAAACCCAAAATATCTGGTTATGAAGCAACTGCCGTAATTATTGCATGACAAAGTACATAAAAAAGAGTCTCTAGTGCAATCAAGTACATTATTGGATGGTTTTATACTTAGTAACTCATCACGTAGTTATAATATCCGTACAAAAATATATTTTTTTACTTTACCAACTCATTTTCGTTTACTTACTGCTCTTGGCGAGTCAGGGTCGGGGAGGAATATAAATATAATTGTCACGATTGGCGGGCAGATTTGTAAGTAGCCTCGAGCTGATTGATACTGCTGCATTAATGAGCTGGATGTCCTTTAGCCGCCATTTACGAGACTCATGGGAAGACATGGGGTCTAAACCAGAACGCCCACAGCTCATATCTAATTTGATGAATCTGTCAATGAAATTTTAGTTCGGAATCCAATGACAAAGATCTGAAACATAATTTTGTATGTACTGGAAATTTTCTTTTAAATCGTGTTTCAGAAACTGATTTTTTGGCACCAAAGTTATCGGTTTTATAGTTGATTTAATTTGATTGACAAAATCTACCAATTTCATCATCAAGTTTGAATAATATATGTCTAATAGTTCTACTTACTTCCATAACCATGGTTGACTTCTACTTGTTAATATTTACTAATAGGCGATGGTGTTTAATCAAGTAATGGTACGTATCAGATTACTAGGCAAATAGGTTTCAGTGTCTTAATGTTGATTCTTAGCAGTTTCATAGAAGAATTACCGGCCCGAGAAGAAGTTGGAACGAAATAAGATTTTGACGTCCTCTTTACCCTTATAGAATTCGCTGCGTTTTCTTCAAGCGCTGTGCTTGAAGAAGGATTAAGTCAGGGGTACGCCACATTTGTACAAATGTGTCTTCTGCTCCTTCTGAACGACCGCTATTTTCAGGAAAGACATTTGTGTAGTTAGCCACGAGGGGTTTGCTCCTTCAAAAGGCATAAAGGCGAGCAGGTCTCCAGATTTATTAAATGGTTTTTGCTATAAGGTGATACAAGTAGTAACAGTCTATGTAGAGCCGGCTCTTGGCTCTAAATAGACCATATAAAATGTGATTTTGTATTTATTTATAATTTTAAAGTAGTTCTTGTTCCAATTCAGCATGTGATGAAATTTTCCACTTTTGGTAGAATAAATTTAATATTTTATTCGTTTTCAAAACATATTAAAACAACAAAACAAATTGACAGGCAAGATCTGTAGCATAGCGGTATTTGGCTCGCTTTAAATCTCGGAGGTCGTGGGTTCGATCCCCATACCGGACAAGAAATCTTTGTGTAAATCCTAAGATTTCTTACCGGGCCTGGATGGTTGAGGGACTACCCTCCGTGCCTCGGAAAACACGTTAAGCCGTTGGGCCCGATTATTATAACATCATCCATCATAATCGTATATCAAGGCACGGGCAGCAGCGTTTCCTTGTGTAGCGTAGCGACTATGGTAACAACTCCTTAGATAAATATCCATATTCATCAGTGGACGTATACGGGCTGATGATGATGATGACGATAGCAATAATATTTATGAGCTGTTTTCATCCAATGTCTTAGACTTATACTGTGAACGTAATGGTCATTGTATCACCAACAGCCCGTTTACGTCCACTGCTGAACATGGGCCTCCTATTAACAGACCTTGGCAAGCCAGGATCGTTGAGGGATATTGCCATAATCACCACGCTTGGCAGACGGATTGGTGATCGCAGTAAAAAGTAAACCTTCAGCTAATAGATGCTGCTGCCCATCCATCAGCCATATGTCCCTTAGTCGCCTTTTACGACACCTATGGGAAGACATGGGGTGGTCTATTCTAAGCCGGAAACCACACGGCAATGGTCATTGTTAAACTTAAAATTTCCATGACAGCCAGAACTGTCAAAGTACCTACAATTCTTACATCAAATAGAGTTTAGTGAATTCTATGCAGGCTATTTCACTTTATGGTACCCTCGTCAATACGGTGATATCGCTTTGATGAAAATATTTCGTACCATGCATCTTGATATTTTACGAGTATTCATAAAATCAAAGAGATTATTCTACGATCCTTTGCTTTAGTTTTATAGCACGGATCTTGACCCATCAAGTTGGATTATTCGTTTATTTGATAGCAAGCGGATGCGTCTAATACACCTGACGATAAATGGAAACCTAGTTGAAAAGCGAGACTAATTTGGTATAATATGCGGTGATCGATATAGAACGAGCTATTCTCGGACTGTTAGGTAGGTATATCCTAGAATTGGGTATAGCAAAAAGTTTTATTTCACAGTACTACATAGTTAGACTATTTTTTGCTTGAAGAATTTTGGTTCAATACTGAGACTATTTCTAATAGTAGATACAAAGTATTTTTAGATATATGGATCAATTATAAATGGCTCACGCAAATAGTTATTATTCCAAATATTTAGTTGGGTTGAAGGGTATAAATAAGCTTACTTAGAAGTAAAGATTTCGCTGATTGTTATAAATGTCACTTAATCGAAAAAATCAATGAATAATAATATTGTAAAAATTAGGTTATACCTAATGATGAATTTAGGAATCGAAAATATGACGAAAAGTGTGAAAAAGAGGGAAAGTGAAACAGCTTATATAAAAATAGGTAATTAAAACACTGTGCGAATTTTTTTAGGTTAATAGTTTGTTTGGCATACTAGGTCTTTAGAAATGAAATAGTAAGGCATTCCAATTAATACTCTTTTTTCGGAAGGACTTACGTAGTTAGCCACGAGGCTTTTGATACTTCACCGGGCATAAAGGCGAGCAAAGCTCCTTAGTAAATGGTTTAAAAACTACAAACTAGGCAACCTGCGCAAGAGGGCGCCCCCTGTGGGGCTTGGACCTCGGCTCAGGGCGGTCGCTGGCAATTCCAATTTACACTCAAACGCTACGGCTAGTGTGAAGTACGAATTATATTATGGTAGCTTGGCAGACAGCAAGTAGGGGACGGAGATACAATTTGAGCTTACTTTTGACTGCTGGCAGGATTCGAATTGTATCTTATGTCTAGCCCATAATGACTTAACCTTTCGGCCACGCTGGAAGCACCCAACCGGTCGTCGAAATTTATCAATGTCTTTATAACCTGTAGATACGCGGGTGAAACCGAAGTTAGTACTTCAATTTCACCCGCGTATATTGCGTTCTCGTAGGCACTTCATAATGAAATATACCCTAAAGCCTTACTCGATAAATGGGCTATGTAACACTGAAATATTTTTTCAAATCGGACCAGTAGTTCCTGAGCACGATCAAGCAAACAAACAAACAAACTCTTCAGCTTTATATATTAGTATAGATAAATTGTAATGGCCGAATGGTTTAGGCATCAGGGGCTATATCTAGGATGCAGGTTCAAATCCTACCGGTGATCTACATTTATTCATCTCAATTTTGATACGTCATGATTTACCAAAACATCTCATTTTTCACTGTATTGTTTCTTATAGATGGTTTCATTACTGTATTTAGCTTTGCATTTTGTACCCAAGTTTCGAAAGTTATCGGCTCGTAAACTAGGTATCGTATGGTCAAGTTTAAGCATTGTATTATGAATACCAGTAAACTATGAAGCACTTGTTGAACTTGCAGGTAACAAATATTGAATATTCAAAGCGGTATAAGCGAAGCTCATTGGTTAATGTTGTAAGTACCTTAGATTCGACATCGACAAACTGTTTAATGGATAGAACTTGAAATACCTCTTCTTGATAAGAAACGTGATAAGTGACGACAGGAGTAGTTTTTCTTATTCTATTCCAACCGAAAAAAAATGTATGTTTTATGATATGAACGGAACCTGCACATTTTCTTTATATTTTCCTTTCCCTGTGTACACCCTATGCTACCCTATTTCTTTTTCTTTTACTTTTTGGTCTAACCTATGCATAAGGTTGCCTGGAAGAGATCGCTTTTAGCGATAAGGCCGCCGATTGCAAAATATAATTAGGATAATTCTCATATGATGTTATAAAAGTTACTGTATTGTTTAATATTTTGCAATGAAGTCTACTTCTTCTTCTTCTTCTTCGCAATATAGGGATTACTTTGGTGTACCAAATATGTTGCGAAGAATTTTTAAAAATATATTTTTCTATTCTACTGCAATGGGACTGAGATTTTGTAGGATATGTTTTGACTACGGGTACGGGATACCTTGAATAGCACTATTCAAGGAATTGTTTGTCATCAACTACTCAACCTACAAGCCGTGTGGTTTCCGGCTTAGAATAGACCACCCCGTGTCTTCTCATGGGTGTCGTAAAAGGCGACTAAGGGACATATGGCTGATGGATGGGCAGCAGCGTCTATTAGCCCAAGGTTAACATCTTACTGCGATCACCAATCCGTCTGCCGGGCGTGGTGATTATGGCGATATCCCTCAACGGACCTGGCTTGCCAAGGTCTGTTAAGAGGAGGCCCATGTTCAGCAGTGGACGTAAACGGGCTGTTGATGATGATGACTCAACCTACAAAAAAAAACGAAAAGTAAATGTAAACATTCCTGATAAATGACAAAATACACAGGACAATTTTTTAATACTTTATGTAAGAACTTTTGTGTTGGGAGAATAATTTATTTATATATTATTATCACAATTCTATATGTCCGTTATACAGGCATGGGCTATAAAGGTGCATCCAAATTAAATCCGTTTAACAGTAAATATGATATGATATCTTTACTGAGAAAACTTGCATTGTTAATTATCCAGGTAATAAATAAAATTGAAGTATCTATTTTTCATGACTATGGAGATAACAAGTTGAAACTGCACGTGGAAGCAAGTAACAGCTATAAAGAACTAAGCAAGATTGTTGTAGGTACTCATTGTAAGACTACCAAGCACTTGCTACCCATTACTTTAAACTTACTTAAGCATACGTGCTTTTAAGTTAAGTAAGTTAGCTGTGAAGAAGTCGCAAGTGCTTAGAACATTCATAAATGCAGCTTAGAATTCAGTATGAAGAAGATCTACAAGTATTTATAGTCGTGTCGTGTGGTTTCCATCTGAGATTAGATGACCCCCATGTCTTTTCATGGAAGCCGTAAGGAGTGAATGAGGGATATATACCAGATAGGTATTTAGCTGTATCTATCAGTTTACGGTTGCTTACTGCAATTTTCGATTCCTATGCCAATCGTGGTAATTATGACATTATCCCTCTACAATACTTTTTTTTGTTGTTGTTTTACGCTTTCCCACCGCCTCTGCAGTGTATCCACGGGCCGGCGGGATATGTGGGACTCGCCCTCTCCATGGTATGCTTTACACCAATAAAACCCCCCGGACACTGCTTCGATCCGTCGTGGGCGGGCGCCGGGTACGCACGAAGCAATCCAGCCCCCCCCGACGGCACCCGCGGCTAATATGGCGCCGCGGGATCTCTTGGGCCACACTGACTGTGGCCTATTTTCCCAGTTATAGGGACGCCCGGAGTTTGGAGGCGTCCCTACTCCTCATGGGTCGGCCTCGACGGGAGCGGGGCCCATGTGCCCCAATCCCCGAGGCCGAGCCTAGGGCGGCAGGCGGCGGGTTTCGGCCCGCCGCCGACGGCCAAAATCCCTCAACAATCCTAGCTTGCCATAGTTTGTAAAGAGGTTACTTGTAGATAGACGTTGAATGGTATAATCGTAACTTATTGTACTAGATTCCGATTGCATCCATACGACTTTTGGACTCTCGTTTTATCTTAGTGGATGTCGTCATCCTAATAACTATGCTTTTGAGTTTAAGAGTAGTACATTGAGTGGTTTGTGTGGCTGGCAGATGATCCTTATTCACCTGATGTTAAGTGTTATAGGGGTCTAATTGAAACGAAAACTAGTGCCAATACAGTAGATGTACAGCTCAGACTGTATCCAACAAATCAATGTTAGTTGATTGATGCTTTGATTCACGTTACAGACAGAGGTGTAAGTAAAACATTTTTGGATTTCTCGTTATTTGATTCACGTTAAGAAACCGAGTGCAGTAAATAAAATACTTCAAAAACTTTCACTTATCAACGTCAAGGCAAAACTACTATGGTATACAATGTGATATTTCATGGGAAATTCGAACCCTAAAGGGGTGAGAAAGAGAGGCATTTTACAATAAAGTTTCTACGAGACCAAGTGAAACCGTGCGGGAAGCTAGTAACAATATATCAGGGCAATACACAAAGTATTTTGCTCTGACATTCTTGAGTTACTCGATCGAATAATTCTTAAGAATAACCGGTAAAAGCTGAATGGCTCCGGGCGATCTATCAACGTCTACGAAAACTCAATGTAATCGAAAACTAAACGACATCTAGAAAATTCGACAAAGGATCAAAGTTCACTGTTAAATGGCAACTAGCACACTCATGTATGTTCAGATAAATTTAAGTATCAACTGGACAAAGAACCCTGTTTGGAAAAGGTAAGATAATACTAGTCAGTATTTATTAGTCAGTTTTAGTTTAAATTCTCTACTTTTAGTTATATTGTACATTATAATAGCCTGTCTCCACGACTTCATCCGCGTAGATTAGTTACTTTGGGCTTAAGCCGATTTTGAAACAATTATCCTACTAATATTATAAACGCGAAAGTTTGTAAGTCCATACTTACAAACTTATGGATGGATGTTTGTTACTCTTTCACGCCAAAACTACTTAACGGAATTGACTGAAATTTTGCACCGGGATAGGTTATACGCTGGAATAACATATTATTATAGGCTACAAAACATCACGCTCCGACTGCTAAGCTAAAATGCTTGTGTTACGAGTGGGTTGACGTCGGTAGTGCAATGGGTGGGGTTCGGACCGGCGACCTCAAGATCACAAGTCCGATGCCTTAGCCATTTTTTTTTTTCATCTTATTTTTTGAAAAGATTACTAGCAGAGTTTTGCAGTCTACTAGTATTCTTGTTAACCCCTCGTGCTAAGCTAAACTGCTTGTGTTACGAGTGGGTTCACGTCGGTAGTGCAATGGGTGGGGTTCGAACCGGCGACTTCAAGATCACAAGTCCGAAGCCCTAGCCATTGGGCTACGGCAGCTTTTATTATTTTACCCACACGTCAAATGCAACCTTCGTGGCGTAGCGGTGAAAAGGCTCGCTTTAAATCTTCAAAGGCCTGTTCAGCAGTTGATATTTATCTAGGGGTAACTTATAATATGATACATTTTCGAACTTTCTGCGCGTTTTTATCAAAAAAGTTTAATAACTACTCAACTTTCAGAAGAATTTTAAATTAATTTGGAAAACAATGACTTCCCTCTCATTACTAGTACTCGTTATGCGGCTTGCTAACAATTAATCGGTAGGCGTTAGTATTTCCATAAGATTTTTTAGAAATACTGGCCGTTTCACATCGCAATACTTTAACTATTTCACCGGGCATAAAGGTGGACGTACGGGAGCATCAAAAAGTTCTTTGCAGTCTAAGAGTCGGAAGGGTTTGGTCTTCTCCAGTTCAGAAAAGAGATGCTGGTAGGATTTGTATAAATAAGATGCTTTCAAAATAGATACCATTCATTTAACAGGTGATAGTTTCATGTGTACTGAGTACGTTAGTAAGATATTACTGTGAAAAATTCAAATCCATTTTACTAGCGACAAGTGAGACCTCTCTCACTCCGTTATATACCGAGAGGTACAAGCACATGCGTGCTAATATTGGACGTAGAATTTATTAAAAAGATAATACATAAAGTTTTTTTTTTTTTTTGTCAACTATAATTTTACTAACAAATCTTTCCTAACGTAATCGGTATTCGTAACGATATGTTTGGTTAAAGGGATGGCATGCATTTTGGAAACACCTTACACATTGAAGTGACTTTATGCGAACCCCTCATTACGATAGATAAGGAAAAAAATCACAATTCTCCACCATTAAACCTTATCGACAAGTCAATGTTTTTAGAATTTGAATATTTTAATTTCATAACGTTCAATGGTGAATCAACATTAATTAAGTTCCGCAATTTCGAAAATTAAATCTTCCATGATTTAGGGTGATTTATGATTTTGTCGTTACTTCAGCCATCAATTTCATTGATTTGTAGCAAAAATTGTATTAATTTTAATTTAGAGGTTTAGTATTCTTTGAAGACAAGACAAATTCTTTTTTCTGTCTTCCTCATGAATATGAAATCTTAATTAATATTGTATTTTTTTTTGCTCATACTATCTTCTATTTGCTGCTGCCATCATAATTGGAAGTATTCAATGAAACTTACCTGGAGACTGTTCCGAATAACTGAATCCAACAATCTTTCATCGCACATCATACGCAATATATCAATAGGTCCTTCTATTGATATATTGCGTATGATGTTCTTAGTTGATAAGACATTTTATTCATCATCATCAGCCCGTAAACCGTCCACTGCTGAAGATGGGCCTCCTCCCGAGGCCCATCTTCAGCAGTGAGCAACCACGCTTGGCTGCCGGCTGGGATCACATTTAAATTCAGGACCATTTTTGTTTATAATACCCCTGCTATGAGCTATGAAATCGATAACCCTTACTAATATAATACGTATGCTTGCGAACATGCCTTACGATTTTCTAGGCGTACTCGTATAGAAACTTTTCTACTTAAGCAGATGTAAAAACGAGTAGGATCCAGTTAAACTATGATACACTGCTATGCTATGCTACTATGCTGCTGAACTATAACACCTCATCATCATCAGCCCGTATATAGTCCGCTGAACATGGGCCTCCTCTCGAGGGAGGGTATTGCCATAGTCACCACGCTTGGCAGGCGGGTTGGTGACCGCAGTATTATGTTGTGCCACACAAGGAAACGCTGCTGCCCGTTCCTTGATGAATGATGTTATAATAATCGGGATCAACGGCTTAACGTGCTTTCCGAGGCACGGAGGATAGTCCCTCATCCAACCAGACCCGGAAAGAAATCTTAGAATTAACACAAAGATTTCCTGTCCGGAGTGGGGATCGAACCCTCCGAAATTGAAAGCGAGCCAAATACCGCTACGCTACGGAGGTTGTCGAGTACTCTTATTGGTGTAATATAATATTCCAAATCCCAAACATTTAGATAGCCACGAGACTTTTGATACTTCTTTGAGTATAAGGCGAGTAGATGATTTAAAAACTCCAAGCCAAGCAATCTGCGCAAGGAAGCTCTCCTTATGCAGGTTGGACTTCAGGTTAGGCCAGTCGCTGGCGGGAGGATTAAGGTATCGGAAGGTTCTTTGCAAACTAAAGGACGGGAGACTGAGAGGGGATGCATCGCATTCGTGGGTGCACACTTCTCCGGCAGGTCAGACAGACTGGTCTAGCGGTTAGTTTGTTGGTTTGTGGTTAATGCTTGAAAATATTAAACCTGACTGCCCGTCATTAATTGCACCTGAACCACCTTCTCAATTGGATATATTTTTTTAGTGTTAATTATTAAATAGCCCTTTTGCTTAAGTAGCTTCAGGTCAGGTGACAGTACAATGACTGATTAATCTCAAATACAAGTTCCACTCTAGCTTTTTTTTAATAAATAAAATCAAATAAGTTTTTCAAGTCTGCTTTATGTATAATGCTTTATGACAACCTCCGTAGCGTAGCGGTATTTGGCTCGCTTTATATCTCGGAGGTCGTGGGTTTGATCCCCACACCGGACAGGATCTCTTTGTGTAAATTCTAAGATTTCTTTCCGGGTCTCGGGAAGCACGTTAAGACGTTGGTCCCGATTGTTATAACATCATCTATAAGTAATAATCTTCTATCAAGGAACGGGCAGCAGCGTTTCCTTGTGGTGTATAACATAATACTGCTTTCACCAACCCGCCTGCCTAGCGTGGTGACTATGGCAAATACCCTCCCTCGGGAGGAGGCCCATGTTCAGCAGTGGACTTTATACGGATGTATATATATATATGATGATTTATGTTGCTATCACCTACGATATATATAATGTTGGTAGATTGACTTTCTCAATATCTAGTTGAGATGAACAAAACACACAAATTTTCTTATTAATATTAAGATAAACATTATTTCGAAGCCGCTTAGCTGAAAAAACCCATCTCATAACAAAGATTTCCTGAATCAAGTTACCAAAAATATGAACCAAATTCCATTCCTTGAAATTCAATTTATTCGCCGCAAAATTAATTTTCAAATTTAAGAAAATATATAATCGGAATCGTGTTGCGATGATGTTCGAGTTTCTTCGACTTCATCTTTTAATGGTGGCTGGTAAATTAATATTGAGATGAGTTCAATTATAAACGACTATATTTCTTTAACATACACCCACTAGAAACCCGTAGAGACTTATCAGATGCTCTGTTTTTCTATAAAATTGTTCGGAATAAAGTCGACTGCCCTGATCTACTAAGTCTACTTAGGTTTCGTGCCCCGTGTTCTAGAGTCCCTCGAAACAGTATAATACCTCTGTGTCCGCCTCTTAGAAAGACTGTCGTAGGAGCTAATTAATGTTCATATTTAAGTCAATCGAATAATATTTTAGCCAGTTGTCCTTAGTGGTTACACCCGCGTAGATCCCGTTCCTGTGGAAACATATAGCCACTTACAAATTTAACTTAAAATATAGCCTATGACACTTACAAATGACGTGACTTTCTATTGGTAAAAGAATTTTCAAAACTCCAGATCTGCTCCAGAGATTACCCCCTACAACATCATACACTCACTATCTTTACCTTTTTATAATATTAGTATAGATAATGGCCAAGATTTTAGATAAATGTGTTGTCATATTAAAACAAATTAGACTTTTTATGCAACTAGCAATGACTTGCTTGATATCCATGTTAGTTTATATTCTAAGAAGAACATATTTGAGGTATAAATAGAAGCTTATGTTCTACTTCGAGAAAATTAGAGCTGCCCTTGCTCTTTATGCTCAGGGGAACAAACCCTTTTGTGTGCTATTCCATCCTACTCATATTATAAACGCGAAAGTTTGCAAGTATGGATGGATGGATGGATGTTTGTTACTCTTTCACTCCAAAACTACTGAACGGAATTAACTGACATTTTGCACCGGGATAGGCTATACTTTGGATTAACATATAGGCTACAAAACATCACGCTCCGACCAACTGGAGAGCAGAGTAACGGGAGTAAAACCGCGGGCTGCAGTAATACTATAATATTTTTAACAACCTGTTCAAAATGTAAAAAAGTTTACTCAGAGATAAACATATATAAACATATTTTTACCATTTTGCAAAAAGATTATGATAAATCTGAACCACTAAAGAAAATGCTCAGTAATGTAAAAGCCATCGATAACTAAGGATCTATTTTAGCTGTCAGTGTGATTTTGTATAGCTTTGAAAGGATTAAAATGGATGTTATTTCAGGAAGTGTTTATCAGCAGGAAATAATCGAGCTTAATTATCTTTTTATCGTAGCGGTTTATTGTTTAATAGACGGAAATTATGAAAATAATTTAGAAGATGGAGTTTGCTTGGATTCAAAATATTTGTAATAAAGTTAATATTTTAATACAGAGCTTTAGTAGCGGTATTTGGCTCGCTTTATATCTCGGAGGTTGTGGGTTCGATCCCCACGCCGGACAGGAAATATTTGTGTAAATTCTAATATTTCTTTCCAGGTCTGGTTTGTTGAGGGACTGCACTCCGTGTCTCGGAAAGCATGTTAAGCCGTTGGTCCCGATTATTATAACATCATCTATAATAATCGTATAGTAAGGAACGGGCAGCAGCGTTTCCTTGTGTGGTATAATGTAATACTGCGGTCACCAACCCGTCTGCCAAGCGTGGTGACTATGGCAAAATACCCTCCCCAGGAGGAGGATAAAGGCGAGCAGAGCTCCAGCCTTATTAAATGGTTTAAAAACTACGAACTAAGCAACCTGCAAGAGGGCGCCCCTTGTGTGGCTTGGACCTCTGCTCAGGGCGGTCGCTGGCGTTGAGATAAGGGGTTTATGACTTTTAGTAATTTTAGGGGAGTTTTGTGCAACTGTCGCTCTACTTTACAGTTCGCGGGCCTCTTGGACTTCGGGTCTATGAGGGCATCGGATGGTTCTTTGCAAACTAAGGGTCAGGAGGTCGAGGGGGATGACATGGTTAATTGCTAATCCTTCGGTTATGAAAATTCGTTGCAAAAGAAAAGCTCGTAAAAGCCGTTTTTTTATAAGTTTTAAATACAATGTTACGTAACCTGTTACCAATATCCGAAAATATTATTTGTGACTAGCTTCCCGCGCGTGGTTTCACCCGCGTAGCTCCCGTTGCCTATAGCCTTTCTTGACAAAAGGGGTTTATAACACTGAAAGATTTTTTCAAATAGGACCAGTAGTTCCTGAGATTAGCATGTACACGCAAACCAACTCTTCAGCTTCAACTAATATATTAATCATTATTATTACAAAGTATACAACAATACGCTTCCTGCTGTCTGTCTGTACCTAAGAAAGAAAGAAAGAAAAACATTTAATGAACACACAAAACGAATACAAAATAGCCATTACAGTCATTAAAAAAACTTATTAGTAACGAAAATAATTTACAGTCGGCGATGTGAACATGTAGTGTGTTCATATGGCTAGTAGCTCAGCATATTGTTACAGTCGCGAGGCGAACGTAACGCTGATTTTCATTCTCACTCACTTATTAGCTTACCTGTTCGATGCACGCTTAGATCTTTAAAACTACCTGCGCAACGGATTTTGATGCGGTTTTTTAGTAGATAGAGTGATTGAGGGAGGTTTATATGTATAATATATCAGCATTACACACTGGCGAAGCAGGGACGGGTCACTAGTATAAGTATAAAGTATAGATTCGCCAATTCCCCTGAATAAGACAGTATGAAGTGTCTTTGATAATTTAAACATGTTTCAGAATTAGTCAAAATAAACATGAACCATTTAAATACCTTTCGCGCCGCCTCAGTAGTACAATCATGAAATATTTTTTATATTGACACAGTCAAACCGAAACACAGATGTTTATATTCACAAAGCCTTTGAGCTATGAATATTTTAATTTCCGGCCCGCCCGTCACCGAGATTAAGGAGATTCAGTTTGAAATACTTTATTAACTGTTGACTCTTCCACGTTTTGTAAATCAGCATCGTTTTTTTGTGGTCTATTTTCGGTGATGTGGTTATAAAACGAAACGATGGCTATTTTCATTATTATTAACTTTTCACATCACTTTAAGCTCGTTTGTTTTCACTGAACCTGGGCTTCCTCTTGGCAGGGCTTGCGAGCCACGGTAGTTTCGAGATATTGCTATCATCACCAGGGCCAGCAAGTGGACCGGATTGCTTATGCGTACCCGGCCCCAGCCAATGGCGGATCGAAGGAGTGTTCGGGGGGTTTTAGTAGTGTAGGGTCCTTCCCTCGTGGTATGAGTTAGCATACCACGCTATGCAGAAGGCGAGTCTCACATATCCCACCGTCATCGCGCGAATACGCTGCAGCGGCGGTGGGAATCAGTAAATGCATTAAAAAAAAGGGCTAGTAAGTGGACTGTTGATGGCAATAAGTTTGTAAGTAACCTTGAGCTGACCGATATTGCTGACGATACAGTTGTAAGTCCCCTAGTCGCCTCATACGACTTCTTCGTTTTATTACGCTTTAATTTAAAAGAGACTTAACTAATTTAGCTGATTTTCATTTTGGGAAAAAAACATTTAAATTAATAATGTATGTGAGTAATTGGCATTCTTCTCTTCTCATTCTTTTGGATTTTGTTGGAAGTTTTACTTTGATTTTGGGTATACAGGTAAATGTCAAATTAAATATTTTGTTCGTTTTTATGGTTTACTATAAACATTAACAAACCTATTTTTTTATGCTGACGCTTACGGTGGCTATAATTTTCTTTTAAAACAACTCCTAGTTTTGATTGGAAGAGTTCCACTACTTAATTAACTTTACAAATAACCAAACTAAATTTAGCATTCATAATATTAAGATACTCGTCCATTTTAGAAAGCTGAAATCAATAGAATTATGCTTAAATCATTTATTAAAGGAATTTGGTGCTATTTACTGAAGTTTGTGCTGATCGAAAATGGCAGTAACATGTCACAGTGTACACAAGTAGGTACTTAGATAATTACTTACATAGAAAGTGACATCGCATTAGAAATATTAGACGAACTTTGAGAAATACGTCTAGAATTGACGACACATGATTTCAATGTCAATATTTGCTTTTTATTTTATTTTACTTACAGTTACTGTTACTGTTAGCCTGCATCATCCCACTGCTGGGCAAAGGCCATGACTTCCAGCTCTTTCGATCCAGGGCTAAAGTAGGCCACTGGTCGTTTGCTTTATCCAGCTCGTCCTGCCATCTTCTACAGGGTCTGCCGCGACGCTTTCTTGCTGTGTCAGGGATCCACGTGGTGGTTATTTTGGCCCACAACTTATTAGCCATACGGCAGACGTGGCCAGCCCATTCCCACTTCAGCTAAGCGGCTTTTTGGACAACGTCAGTGATCTGTGTTTTGGAGCGCAACGTGGTGTTGCGTTATTTTAATGTCATTAAAAACAATTTTTTGCTTTAAAATGTTAAAAAGAAGTGAATATGATATAAATGACAAATAACTTTTAATAATCTTAACCGTTCCGCAATTTTTTTTTTTTACTATATATAGGCTTACGTTTGACCATCATCTCGCTTGATGGAAAGAAGCTTGGCGAAGATAAGGCCTAAGATCATACACGCTTGCTTAGAAAGTGTCTGTTCACTTTAGCCTTAAAGATGTCCAGATTATAGCGTTCCGGAAAAACTGACCCCGGCAGAGAATTCCACTCCTTAGCCGTCCGCATTATGAAAGATGAAGCAAATCGCTTCGTGCGTATTGAAGGAATGTCTACAACAAAAGAGTGAAACCGGTCGCCGCGCCTAGTCGTCCCGTGATAGAAGGGTGAAGGGGGTATCAGGTTATGTAGAACCTCCGCACACTCCCCGAAATGTAACCGATAAAAAACCGATAGGCAGGCTACTCGTCTACGGTGTTCGAGGCTCTGAAGACTTGCCTCCACCAGTGAGTTATTGCCTATGACTCTCTTCGCTCGGCGCTCCAATGAGTCCAGAGCATCCAGCAGATATCTAGCAGACCCATCCCAAAGATGAGAACAGTATTCCATTGAGGAGCGAACTTGAGCTCTGTAAAGACTTAAGAGCTGCTCTGATGTGAAGTACCGCCTCACCTTGGAGATAATGCCAAGTTTTTTGGCTGCAGTGCTTGCAATGGACTCGATGTAGTGACCGAAGTTTAGATTAGAAGAGAGGTCAAGCCCTAAGAACTCAAGATGGTCGCTGATTAGAACGGAGACATTCCGGAGACACACTTCCTCAAAACCTTCGAAAGGAACTTCAGTCAATTGGGCTAGTCCTAAACACCTCGAAATGTGAACTTTTTTCAGACAGACGGATCTGACACTCTGATCAAGTTTCGCAAATTGTTCCCGACATCCGAACGACCGATAAAAAATCTCTTCGCTTCCTCGGATCCCCTATTTTTGATGATTCTTTGACACCTTTTATTGAGGAAAAACTCAAAAATGATCATAAAATTTCACATAGATTTTGCAGAATTAATATGCATTTATCCTATACTATTATTCGGCACATTTGTTTTGTACCCAATTTTACGTATATTCTTCGCGCCCCTCACATTTGGAAACATAAACCCTTTTAGACAGAGTTGACAAAATTATCCGTGACACCCTCAGCAAAATTTTTGACATTGATATGACGAAGTCATTCTCCCAGTACGCCTTCCGGCATTCCTGTCATCGGCGCAAAGCGCCCAAGAACTGATCAGTACCATACTGTCTGCTTCGCAGGTCTGTTTTGGGGTACTGTATTTGACCGATGCAGTGAGCGCCTAGAAAATTGCCTGCCTGAATACCGACTTACCTTCAAATCTATCCTCCCAGAGGCAGTGGGACCGGTCGCTCTGCAGGTTGGTACAAGACAATCTCCTGGAATCATCTAGAGACCCTGCCAAGCGAGCCCGCCTTATCCCGCCTACATTTATCAACTCAAGGTTCATTAACATCTTACTGCGATCACCAATCTGCCTGCCAAGCGTGGTGATTATGAAAATATTCCTCAAAGGCTTGCCTCAAAGGTCTGTTAAGAGGAGGCCCATGTTCAGCAGTGGACATAAACGGGCGGGTGAAGAGAATCATGTTTATATGACCCAAGCTAACAAGAGTTTTGACAGTCGATTAGTTAAATTCAACATTGATAATCACTTCAAAAACTGGGTGGCAGTGCTTGAAAATATTTTTGAAAAGATACCACACATAAAGCTGATACGACCTCGGACATAATCAGTATTAATTATCTGATGTATAAGCACACTTCACATTTACGAATTTAAATTATCTTAATACCTAGCATAATCACTTCATCAGCTCTGTCATAAAAACTCATCACTTAATTACATTTACCTCTGTACGTAAACATTAAGATAACTGAAATTATATTATTCAGTACTCTGTTAAACTTTTACGAGATTCCTCGCCGGCTAATTGCCTGACGTTAACTCGCTTTTAAATGTCCAAATAACCATTTGAAATAACTGCAAATTTGTATTCTACCACTTGCATTTTAAGAATCAATTTTAAATGTTGATGGAAGTGGTCTTTAGCTATGAAATATGAAGATGAATGTTGAGGTTATCGCGACATGACTTCAGGAGGACTAATATTTTTTGTGGCACATTAAATAACAACCTAAGTCCGTTTAGCTACCTTTTCTCATTGTACCTAGTAGTACTAAACTTTATGGTTATGAACGTGTTTTAGCATAATTTTTATATTACAATGAATTAATAAAGAATATTTTAGTATGACTATATTTTATGATTGTAGAAGCTTTTGGCCAGAATTTATAAACATTAATTAAGGAAAGGTCTATACTAAAACCAGGTATACTATTTTTGTTTTTTGAAAGATTCCTAGTAGAGAATCTGCACACTACGAGTATTCTTGTTCACCCCTTGTGAAAAGCTAAAATAGCTTGTGTTACTAGTAGGTTCACGTCGGTAGTGCGATGGATGGGGATTGAAGCAGCGACCACACATTAGATACACAATTATAAGTATAACTTATAAACAATACCCAATGATGTGATTTCCATAGACGATTATTACAAATATTTTTTGGAGCAACTCATAAGCTACTAGAAATGTTTTACAAAAAAAATTGTTAGCATGCATTCTTATAAGTATGTATAACTAGGTCCTACATATTCACTTAATTATTAGTATTTAAATCTATCTGCCAAACAGTTTTAACATGTGTTCTTAAATTTAAAAAAGAAAGGAAACAAATTAAGAATATATCTGAATTAACAGTACGGTGTGAAATATACAAAATCTTCTTTCTTCAAATATACTCGTGTCATAATTAGTATAAGTGACAGCGACATGGAAAAGCAATTTAAGTGTAAATGTTTTCCATCATATGTCCTATTAACTCTATTTTCGTTCACGTTCAAGTTTTATAAAAGAGTGCAAAGGTTACAAAATCATAACCTTTCTAAACTTTTTCTAAGCTTGTATTATGCTTAACAGGATGTTACAGAACTATCAGAATGGCGCCTTTAAATCCACAGCATAGTTGGAAAGAACAGCATAAAATGGTTTAAGTCACAAATCAAGTAGGTAATAAAATAAACGTTGTACGCATTTTTCCCAATCATAATAAATCAAACTTCTAATAACAATCTCTGAGGCCTATCTTAACTAATAAGGAAGTAGCTGTATAGTCTGTTGCTTTATTGATGAATGAACTACTACACTTTTATGCAACCACATCGCTTTAATCAAGGGATTAAACTCACTACGACTAATAAACTTCTTACTCATCCATCAGTAAAACCGCAAGTCAATACCGCAAAAGGATTTGATAATACTCAAACTTGGAATATAAATGATCAGCATTAACATGTCTAAGCAAGATCAGATAGAACTTTCCCTGATATTCTGACGACAAAATGCAACTTAGCACTTTTGCAAGATTCCTCAAAAGCAAATTCCATTTCGGAAACTTCAGATCACGGTTTCAAAGAGCTTATAGGTAACATTGAGCGGACAAGTTTCAACGACAGAAAGATTTGAATTATGGTATAAGAGTCATTTAAGTATGTTTTGGATTCGACCGTAACTTGTCCAGGTTAAAATCCGGGAAAGGTAAGAGAAATGATTCTTTTACTTTTCTTGCATTAAACTAATTTTGGTATGAAACAAAATTAGTGTTGGTGGTGTTGCATCCATCTCCTAAGAAACCGATTTAGATAATGGATCTTTCAGCAGTTGTGTCGATAAAACCATCTCATCAGATGTTGAGAGTAAAATAGGGCCTGTGTTTACGCATACACTTGTCCACTACTATGTGTGCAGATGGCCAATTTCCTTACAGTTTAGATGCCATGGAATCAGTCAGTAGGTTATAAAATAATAATAATAATAATCATAAATGATTCATAATCGGGTGTGTTTTTATAAATGAGAATATTTTTAGAGATCAGTTAATTGCTTCAAACATTTTTTATTGGTGAATTTTCAACAGTTGTACGTGGTTCAGTCTAATATGAACAACTTTTTATACAACCATTAAATAAAAAAAACTAAGCAAATTGTTTATGTATTAATTCTATTTATACATTGTCACTTCCCATTATTTTCTTAATTTACCATTGAAACATTCTAATGTAAACAAATTGTTAATTTCACAGCTTCAAGAACAGGATAAAGCCCTTTATCAGATAATAAAGCATTTCAAAGATTCAGCGGAAATTGATACCATTCACGGCTACTTATTATTTACATTGAGGATCCTCTGTTAACCAGACCCACGTCTCTGGACACGCTTCGAGATTCGCTAACATCCTATGTACCTCCAACAGTACACATTAGTGATGTGACTTGAACGGTAAAAATGACTCGAGTACTAAACTCGAGTAATTTTTTTTGTGGTATGTAAGACATTAGATTTATTCAAATATATTTATGTATCTGGTTTGCCAAGATCTCATATTAAAGTAACAGAATCAAACAAGAACACCGTTAGGACACACCAATTACTACTTTGTACAATATTATTTTGATTGACACAGATATAGACCAGAAATAGTGTATAATAAAAATAATAAGAAATGCTATCGTACATCACAAATGTAACTTACAAGCTGCATCAGAAAAGCAAGAGGATACTAATGCATGTCTAAGGCAGGCATTTTATTTAAAAAATATCAAATAACCATTTTTAAATTTTAAGTAGATCTTTGCATTGTCACACCATAATAACTTTGTCATATAATATAGACTACTAGCTTTGCCTGCGACTGCTTTACCGTGGAATAGTGACTTTGACAATATACATACCCCCTTTTAAAGCCCCTATAACCCGCTTTTTCGCTTAAAAAAATAGCATTTGCCCTTTTTCCTTAGCCTTCCACCAAATTTCAATTAAATTGATTCAGTAGTTTTGGCGTGAAAGGGCGACAGACGGACAGAGTTACTTTCGCATTTATAATATTAGTAAGCATAAGGTTGTAACTTCTGCATAACTTAGCTTTTGACAGTGAATAGAACTTTAGAATTTGATAGTTTCTAAAGTTATTCATTTTAAACCAAACACAAATGAATGCAAAAAAGTAGGTAACGCTCATGAATGTCGACTCGCCTCACATGAGTCTAGTCACCTCACTATCACCCACTTAGACTCTGTTTGAACAGATAAACGAATGTGTGACGTATCAGGATCGACTTCGGCCAGAGGTCCTACAAATTCTTCTCTCCTAAGTAAATATTGGAAATGTTTGAGGAGACTCAAAGTGTCAGCTGACTTGTATTTGCGTCTTCTGTAATTGGCGATTGGTTTCATGTAATTTCTGGTGGATAAATGTGGCTTAGTGGTTGTTTGATGGAATATTAGAGTTTGACTGAGTTTTGTACGGAAGTATTTTATTCAATTCAGTTTTCGATGGTAGAATTGGAGATGATGAGTAGTTTGAGCTTTACTAATATTGGTGAAACATATTTTTGCAATATTCGGAATGTCATGGGAGAAAAATTATTAAGGTAGTTGATATTATTTTATAGTCAACAGGTTTTAATGGCGATTGTATATAAATTCGTGGAAGCAGTTAAATTGGGCAATAATATTTTATGACTATTGAAGAGTCATTAAAATATTGTTTGTATTCACAAACACGAGTAGCTTTACTGTCCATTTTAAGTATGGTTATACAAATTGGTCGATGTATGAAATAAAAACATATCATAATCTGGTATTTGTGCCGTAGTGATATAAGTCTTTTTACAGCTTCAGCAAATGATACCACATTCATACTAATAATAGCTTCCCACGCGTGGTTTTCCCCCCGTAATTGCCGTTCCCGTGGTAACTTTATCATTAAATAAAAACGATTCAGCTTTTATTTAATGATGAAGTTCCCACCTTCCTCAAATCAGACCTGAATAGTTCCTGAGATTAGCGCGTTCAAGCAAACAATCTCTTCTGTTTTAAACCTTAGTATAGAAGTATAGATACTTTGTTATTTCTGTGCACCTACCACTTTTTCTCTGCACCACCCTATGGTTGACTGCCAGAAAATGCCATCGGCATTAAGTCCGCTATGTACATTTAGTGCTAAAGACTTAAATAAAATAAATAAAATATATAGACATGAACTAAAAATGCAAAGCAAGATATATTTAAAAACGAATTCGCTCCCAAAATTAGTATCACGTTTTCTATGAACACCTTCGTAAAGACACAAAAATGGCGAGAAGGAAAGCTAAATAAAAAACATACTAATTTTGAAGCTCGTACCTCGACATTTCATAAGTAAAGAGAAAATTCAACCAACAAACGCGATTAGCTAATTAATTATAACTCATTTATACGTGTGAGAGGGTAGTTTTTTAGCAAACGTGGCTCCGTGGAAAATCGTAATTGGATTTGAGAGACCACAGGTTACTTAAAATTGGCGTTTTAGTTTATAAAAATGTATGTGTACGTTCCGGATTTAAGTGAACCGAACAATAAATAAATGCTTATCTACTGTACAAAGTAAATACCAGCACTTGGGGTTATTGGGGGAACGGGCCGCACTCAGGAGGGCCTTTTTTCGTTAGTTAGCCACAAGGCTTTTGCTACGTCACTGGGCATAAAGGCGAGCAGAGCTCTAGCCTTAATAAATTGTAAAAAAATACTAACTAAGCAACCTACGCAAGAGGGCGTACCCTGTGGGACTTGGACCTCGGCTTAAGGTGTTTGCTGGCGGGGAGATTATGACTTTTAGTTGTTTAGGGGAGTTTTGTGCAGCTGTTGCTCTACTTTACAGTTCATGGCCTTCTCGGACTTAGAGTTTAAGAGGGCATCGGAAGACAAGAGGGCCGCTGCAAGTATTTTGTTTTTTTGCATTGGATAGGCTCCGTAACTTCTGTGAGGATCCGGCCATTACGAAGCTAGGTTATCCAGGAGTCACATAGGCTGTATTCAGCTCAAAGATACTCCTATCACCAATACACCATACTGCAATCACCTAATGCCCGGTGAAGTAGCAAAAGCCTCGGAGCTAACTACGTATGTCCGTCCGAAAAAACTGTAATCACCAATCCGCCTGCCAAGCTTGGTGATTACGGCAATATGCCTCAACGACTCTGGCTTGCCAAGATCTGTCAAAGAGAACGCTGTGGACGTAAATAGGATGCTAAAGTAAAAAATAATATTTGTTTCTATACTTTATCTCTTAGCTAAGTTGATTCACCCAGTTATCTGAAACTAACAAAAGCTGGATATCCGGAAACAGTAGTTGAATGCGGGCCCGGACATAAAAGAAAGAATCAAAAGCCCGGATTTTACGTGGACTTAAATGGTATCTCGTTTGTACGTAACTAGTTCAAATATTTAAGATCAAGATTTGAACCACTTATTTTAATATCCTTAAAACGATCGTATATAATAATAATAGTAATTTATTTAAATAAAATTTACACTTTTAATACATACATTTTACGGTGAAAGCCACACTAGGCACAGCCTGTGTCATGGCTATCAACAAAACGATTATCTTAAGCCTAGTATTTTCAGATTAAATTAAACAAAGTTACATGCATACACAGATGTTTGAGAGTGTATAAGTATATTATGGTGTTGTGTGTGTGTGTGTGAGTGTAAGTGTATGTGTATGGATGGGAGCAACTCGATCAATATACTGACAATCTTAAAATACAGGCATCATATCTTTACGATCATCAGACCGTATGTCCACTGCTGAACATAACCAAGTGCGGCCGTAGCCTAATTTTGTTAAAACAAATAAACACAAATCTAATAGTTATGCCTAAGATATGCCTAAGATATATTATTGTCCGTGTGGTTTCCGGCTTAGAATAGACCACCCCATGTCTTGCCATGGGTGTCGTAAAAGGCGACTAAGGGACATATGGCTGATGGATGGGCAGCAGCATCTATTAGATCAAGGTTCACATCTTACTGCGATCACCAATCCGTCTGCCAAGCGTGGTGATTATGGCAATATCCCTCTGCGATCCTGGCTTGCCGGGGTCTGTTAACAGGAGGCCCATGTTCAGCAGTGGACATAAACGGGCTGTTGATGATGATGATGCTTAAGATATATTACCCACTAGTTGCCGCCTGCGATTTCGTACCTGTAAAAAAGATTTTATAAAATAAATACCTGATCCGTCAAAATCGGCCCAACCTTTAATGAGATTAACGGAAACAGACAGACAGAGACAAAAATAGTGAATTGTGTTTTTGTTATTAATACAATTTATACATTCATATGATTTTTTTTAAACCTGTTATCTATGTATATTTACATTACAAACAGACACTTAAAAAAAGCACATAATATGTATTATATTTAGAATTTTTCATCAAAAATACTAGGAATACTGAATTTTATCAAAAATAAAAATATAACGTTGATAAATCATCGGTATAAAAAGCAACACCTCCGTAGCGTAGCGGTATTTTGGCTCGCGTTAAATCTCGGAGGTCGTGGTCGAACAGGAAATCTTTGTGTAGATTCTAAGATATCTTTCCGGGTTTGGTTGGTACCTATACTATACTATACTACCTACCGTGCCTTGGAGAGCACGTTAAGCCGTTGGTCCCAATTGTTATAACATCATCTATGGTACAACATAATACTGCGGTCACCAAGCTGCCAAGCATGGTGACTATGGCAAATTCCCTCCCCGGGAGAAGGCCCATGTTCAGCAGTTGACGTTATACGGGCTGATGATGAAAGCATACTAAAAAAAAACACTATTAAACAGCAACAACAACAGATTTAAATGTTTATTTTACAATCAAACACAAATGCAATACACAAATTATTATGTGTATTGCATTTGTATAAATTTTACGTTATCACTGAAACTATACCTAGTAATTCCAGTCTGAATGATCACTGTGTTTGTGCCCATCGATTTATTTTGATTAATGGAATTTAACTGTCAATAGCATCAATTACTGAACCAATAGTGTGTATCCATTTAATTAGCACATAATCAAGCATTAAGCTATAAATTTATTGTCCTTCAGAATTCAATTGCTCGTTACATTTAGAATTTCTACCCTATTTAATGTTTAGTAGTGGAAAGTTTAACCATAATAACACATCAAATCTTTCGATGCCTTCCTAGAGCCGAAACCTAAGGTTGTTGTAATTGTGTATAATCTATTATTATAATAAAATTTGTGACAACATGTCAGAGTTGCCACGTCCAGGACTGGTAGTAGAATAAGAAAGGGACGCATCATAAGAACATGATTTAAAATATTAGGTATAAATGTGTCTATATGAATAAAGAGTTTTTGACTTTGTAAAATAGAGTGGCGATTGCCCGAAACTACAAAACCTCAACATATGCATAAGGTTGCCTGGAAGAGATCGCTTTTAGCGATAAGGCCGCCGATTGCAAAATATAATAAGGATAATTCTCATATGATCTTATCAAAGTTACTATATTGTTTAATATTTTGCAATAAAGTGTACTACTTCTTCTAAATATTTTTTATGTCATTGTTATAATTTTCTTATGCGTTGTAGGTAATTGTAAATATATTTTCTTTGCATTTTTTAATATCTATCAACGTTTACTAAAAACATGGCATTTTAATTAGTACATGAAACAACTGAAGTCGTTCCCGCGTCTCATTGATGCCTGCATGCAAACATCGCAACGTTGGGTGCCGAAATCTGCGGCTCTTTTACAGAGATTGCGAAGCATGCGTCGTCAATGCCTTAACCTGAGGCATTATGCTTTAGTTCCTAACGACACCTGCTCAAGCTGAATAAGCAAATGATTACCCTCGTAGAGATCAGCTCCCACAGTGAGTCGGGATTCGCAACAACCTTATCGAATCATAATACAGTTCATCATCTACATTATAGTATTTAAAGTAACACTTTTTTTTTCTTGTCTTTTTGAGCACCTGGTCGGTATAAATTGACCAGGTGATAAATGGAATTGTGCGTGCATTAGCTCACATCATATATACATTGTACAGTATTACATGATTGTGATAAAATACTTGACATAAAAAAAGAAACAGAGCAAAAGAGACGAAAAAAAAAAATCTCGGAGTTTCTTTCTTCCTTTCTTCTCCGGGTCGTCCACTTAGGTAGCTAGTGAAAGGTTGCAGGTTAGCTAGGGTAGGATCCTCAACGGCATGACGGAGGACCTCGTTGTTGCTTATTCCCCGAACTGTGATCTCGGTGCCAGCGATCATCACCACTGTTCGTAAATCTACTCTACTCCAGTGGCACCCTGAGCGTTGGTCCTAACCCCTTAAGGGTGCCCTCAGGTGGATGTCGCTTTTACTTTTAATTTTAGACCTGTCACCTTTAAGGCATCTTACTATAATGTGTACATTTGTCATTTATCGGACGACAGACGGACAGACTGATTAAAAATTCTGTAAGATCAAATAATTTTAACAATGTTTTTAGCTACTTAAGTGATACTTTTGTTAGATTTAGTCTTATACAGTGTAGTGTAAATACGAAGTGCTGGATAAAGTTCAATATTATTTCATCATCATCATCAGCAGCCCGTATACGTCCACTGCTAAACATGAGCCTCCTCTCGGAGGGTATTTACCATAGTTACCACGCATGGCAGGCGGGTTGGTGACCGCAGTATTTTGTTGTACCACACAAGGAAACGCAGCCCGTTCCTTGATATACGATTATTATAGATGATATAACAATCGGGACCAACGGCTTAAAGTGCTTTTCGAGAAACGAAGGGTAATCCCTCAACCAACCAGACCCGGAAAGAAATCTTATAATTTACCTACACAAAGATTTCCTGTACGGTGTGAGAAACGAACCCACGACCTCCGAGATTTAAAGTGAGCCAAATACCACTACGCTACGGAGTCTGCCTGATGAATGAGTAATATATAAGCATTGTATTCTGTAATACAATGCTTATATATTACATTGGTTCAGAGAAGGGAACAATATCTCAAGATAATGTATCTAATCCTCTGTCGAAAATCAATGTGTACACAATGTATCATGAACAGTGTCACTTCAAATTAATGAGCAGAAACTTTGCAACGTAGGACATCACTCACCCGACGTTTAAACTGTCGTTTACTAGTGTTGTACGAATTCGATGTTAGAACAAAATTTTACTAATATTATACAAGCTTCAACTTGTACCAGCTGGTCACTCCCGTTCCCGTAGAAACTGCATAATTAAATAAATGCCCATGTTACTTCTGGATGATCTTTTTTTTTTTATTAGAAATTGGTTAGCGTTTGACTACACCCTGCCTGATTTGATTTGAAGAAACCCATATCGTACTTATCGGGAAATATAGACCCCGGCAAGGAGTTCTACATCTTCGCAGTACGTACAAAAAACGTGGACTCGAAGCGCTTCGTACGTATTTTGGGAATATCGACCATGTACTGATGGCGCCTCTCCGAGTGTCTTGTTGTCCGATAGAAGAAAGGGGAAGGCAGAACTAAGTTGTGCAGTTCCTCAGCACACTCTCCGAAATTTATCCGATAAAAAACCGACAAACTGGCAACCCTTCGTCGGTGCGCAAGGCTTTGCAGCTGAGACTCGGCTACGTTGCCTATTAACTTTTTGGCGCGCCTCTCAATCGACTCCAGTGCCTCTTGTTGATACTTGGCGGAACCATCCCAAAGATGAGAACAGTACTCCATACATGCCCTAACTTGGGCTTTGTATAATGTGAGCAGCTGATTTGGTGTGAAGTACTTTCTCATCTTCGAGAGGATGCCAAGCTTTTTGGAGGCTATTTGGGTCTTCGACTCAATATATGACCCAAAATTTAAAGTCGATGAAAGAGCAACGCCTAACAGCTCAAGCTTGTCAGTTAACTGCACGGATCTTCATGGTGCTTTCTAATTATCTTCATGGTGCTTTCTAATTATACAAATCTACAGACTCCGTCTCCGTCGTCTCTGTGACATTTAATTTTCTTTTCTAATTATTATCTCAAATTAGAAAGTAAAGACAGCATCAAAATTGCAAATGGTCACACCGTATGTAAGTAACACACACCTGATGGCACCCTAATGGGGTTTAGGACCACGACCCGAGGTACTAAAATAAAACCACCAGTTTGATTTAAGTACCTCAAAATATTTCAAACATAGCCGTTATATCGATGGTCTTGTACTTCGTTCTTCCCTATTCTCTTCCCTAGTTGACATATAAGAGTGACATGTTGTAAACTGTTCCGCCGTATCGCCATGTGTTACAACCGACCCTTCACGACCTTTGCACTTTACATGTATGTTTATTAAATTCAGGTCTGTTTACATAGATAATTTTGAGGTAGGTAAGGTTATTTTGACATTGGGTACACAATCTCAAAATAAACCTACTAGTACCTACCTCAAAATTATCTGGACTAAAAACGAAGTATTGATTATTATAAATTATTAGCTTCCCGTTCTCGTGGGAACTTCATAATAAAATATAGCCTATAGACTTCCTCGATAAGTAAGATATTTAACACTGAAATATTTTTTCAAATCGGATTAGTAGTTCCTGATATTAGCGCGTTCAATCAAACAAACAAACTCTTCTGCTTTATATATTAGTATAGATTGAAATTTATGACTACGCGTAAGTATTTTTTTGGCGATTTCGACATTTTAGTGTCATTAGCTAGAGAATCAGAAGACAATTCAACCATTAAAAAACAAACGTCGCCCAATAGAAACTCGTTAAATAAAGCAGAAACTTGTTTTTCGCTCTCCTGAAAAGTGACTATTCCTCACATACGTACGTGGTGTCAGGACTGAAGCAAAGATTTAAAAATATTATAGCGTTGATAACGTATCCTACTAATATAATAATTAACGCGAAAGTTTGTAAATATGGATGGAGGGAAAGGTTTGTTACACTTTCACGCCAAAACTACTGAATGGAATTGGCTGAAATTTTGCACCGGGATAAGTTATACGCTGGATTAACATATAGGCTACAAAACATCACGCTCCAACCCACTGGAGAAGAGTAACGCAAGTAAAACCGCGGGGCGCAGCTATTATGGCTATAAAAATGCTGGATACTGAAAAATATTCTATTAAGTTATATTACAGAAATGTCTTTGAAAATAATTAATTTATATCGTTCATGCATGTATTTAGACATTAATTTATAACTCATTACATAATACAATGCATATTTAAAACTAGTAAAAATAATTAAAACGAAGAATAGAACTAAAATAAGATAGGATAAAAAGGGGGGATATTAGAGGGCATCAAAAAAACGCTCCGCATCGATGTCCACCGGAAGAGTGCCCAGAAGGCTGGCAGCATTGCCACGTTGAATGGCAATGCTAATTCGTTGTGCTAAATACAAGCCAGCCCTCGACCAAGCGTTTAGAAATATCTTTAAAAAGTTTGTGAGCGCTGGGACCCCATGGCCCCAATGTTTCGACCCCAAAAGGCAAATATGTAACCTCCTCAAAAATTTATATTATATATTATTTTTGCTATAATTTACCAATTAAAGCAAATTATTATCTTTAACACTACTCTCTTTTCTTCTCCACTTCAGCAGACCTTTTTTTTTTTTTGTTTTCCTGACGGACATATGTTGTTAGCCCTGAGGCTTTTGCTACTTCACCGGGCATAAAGGCGAGCAGAGCTCCAGCCTAGATAAATGGTTTAAACACTACAAACTAAGCAACCTGCGCAAGAGGGCGTCCCCTGTGGGACTTGGACCTCGGCTCAGAGCGATCGCTGACGGGGAGATTGAGGGATTATGGCTTTTAGTTTCTTTAGGGGAGTTTTATGCAACTGTCGCTCTACTTTACAGTTCCCGGGCCTCTCGGACTTCGGGTCTACGAGGGCATCGGAAGGTTACTTCAACAGTCCGTTAAAGTCCACTGTTGGGCCTCTTCATAATAGACCCTTGCATGCCAGTTTTATTGAGGGATATAGCCATAGTTCACTCGCTTGGCAGGCAGATTTATCACAATAAGATGGTATGTAACCTTGTGCTGATCGATGCTGCTGCCCATCCATTAGGTGTACGTTCTTTAGTGGCCTCTTACGACAGCCATGAGAAGACATGGGGTGGTCTGTTCTACCCCGAAAAACAAAAGGCAATTAACTAAATCTACCTATGTATGTCTGTATGTATTCGGCATTTCCCCAAAACTTTAAGAATAGTTTTTACTAACTAGTAACAAGGAGTAGTCGACTCGACGGCTCGGCGCCGTCGAGTCGACTACTCCTTGAGAATGGACCTCGGGATGGTCTCGAAACTAGTCGGACATATCCGATGATGACAAATCGTGAGTACAACCGGTTAGTTAATATAAATAATAGTTTTTATGAATAATTATTTTCAGCGATGATTTTTAAAGGTCCAAAATACTACTTGCAAAGTAAAGTATCTTTTATGTTTTACTGCACATGTTTTTGCTTTGAATATTATCTTAATTTTATATTCCAAAAATACAAACAAAAACGTTTCCAGTAGTTACGTTCACACAGTTTCCAGTGCACCAAATGAAATTAACTCTCACGTTGAGCAAATTTTCTAGAAATATTCAGAAATACCCGGATATTTCTGCCTTGTGCTACCCGTAGCCGGTTGTAACTGGCTTCAACCAGCGCTAGTTCCACCTATGCCACAGTGCAGATATTAAGCAGTAACTCCACATCTAAAGCGTATAGGCTTATGTTAAATTTAGTCGTCCTTATTATCAAGTGCCTAACCAACTCCAACTCAAATATGTATGAGTGGACTTGCAGTCATGTAGTCGGCGGTTCGATGCCCTCCCATTGAACTAGCGACATCAACCCATTCGTTACACAAGCATTTCAGCTTAGCATGAGGGGTTAACAAGAATACTACTAGTGTGCTAAAACTGCTATTAATCTATATATGTAAAAAAACTTAATTTATTAAACAACACGACAAAAAGTAGTATGTTCTTTCTCAAAGTCAAGTCTATCTGTCAATTTAATGTCATCAACATCGGTTTGATGGTAAGATGTAAAAGTGTAACTGACAGAGTTACTATATACACCGGGAAGCGTTTTGTGAGTGCGGGCCCTGAGTTTTGCGTTAGAGATTTTTACAAAACGGTATTTTTTTATAATCGCTCCACTTCTGGTAAATGACTTTATCATGCATAATAAAATCAATCGGAGCGTAATAAATAATACTGCTACTAGGGCCAATCATATCTGCTACATAATAGCAGATCTGATTGTAACTTTTACTTATTTACGTTCCTATTGAGATGAAAATGAGCCTTTATCTGAATACTAGACTAGGCCTGTGACGGCTGGATAACGCTTTTTTGATAATTTATTTATTTCTGAAACTTGTTTTTTTAATTTATAAATTACTACCTTCCTGCGTGTGGTTTCATCAGCTTAATTCCCGTTCCCGTGGGAACTTAATACTTAAATGGCCTTTCTCGATAAATGGGCTATATAACACTGGAATAATTTACAAACTCTTTGTATATTAGTAAAGATAACTTGCATAAATCCTTAAAAAAAATAATACAAAACTCGACTCATATCAACTTTGTTTGAAGTTGAGTTACTGTTCACTGCCTATATGCATTTACTATACCTGAACTGAACACTAATTGAATCCGCAGTGAAACCTGGACTGTTAAGTTTTCATTTACTCAACAGTTAACTTATATTTTCACTTTGAATATTATTTCGTAACTTAGTTTTATAGTATCGTTCTAAAATATAAATAATTTATTTTCATTTCTTTTTTAACAAAACTTCGTTTCAATTTCTTTTTAATCGATGGTAAGAATATTTTATTCATATTTTAATCCGCTCAAAGGATTTTGTTGAAGAAATATAGTAATGATTAAAATTGAGTCCTCTTTTCTGAGGATTCTTGAAAATACGATGATATATGTATGTGTGCATGAGATTGGGATATATTTTTCATGATTCGACATAATTGCTTCAAAATTTATGTAAATATGCAAAAGGTTGGTCCCTAATGCTAATTTTATCATTATACCTATAATAACTAAACTTAATTAATTAATTAAATAAATTATATTAATGAGCCTTAAAATGTTTTGACTATTTGCAAATGCCTGTAATAGGCTTACGTAAATAAAAACTTTTTTATTTATTTTTATTTTATTTCTTACCTATACATTAAGGCTAATATTTCCGTAAATGTTAAAAAATATCAATCAATTAATTCTACACATAAGAACCTTACACAGAACAATAAAATCATTCAATCAATCAATCATTACTCAATTAAAATATTGTACACGATCATAATAAAATGTGAAACTACTTTTTAATTAATATTTAGATTACCTGTATATTTTGACCATTATTAATATTAATTAAAGCAAAAATATTTCATCATCATCATCAGCCCGTATAACGTCCACTGCTGAACATGGGCCTCCTCCCGAGGGCGGGTATTTACTATAGCCACCGCACGCACTACGCTTAGCAGGCGGATTTATATAAAAAAAATATACTACAAAAAGCTAACCTAACAATATTCGTTAATGAATATAAAAGGGACAAGAAACAATTTTGTGAACAATTTCAAAATTGAGATGAATAAATTTAGACCACCGGCAGGACTCGAACCTGCATCTTAGGTATAGCTCCTAATGCCTGTACCAATTAGGCTACGGTGGACTCCAACAGATCATTACAATTAATCAATCTCTTTAATTACACGTCTACGATGAACGTTAGTGCCATCTATCGGTAATGATCAATATTACTTCGACAATTATCTCCAAAGTTGCATTTGGAATTAATTTGTAAATGTATTTAATATCAATTTTGAAATTTAGTAATCGATAAAATTTTCCGTAAAGTATTAAATAGAAAAAAAATTGTATTGCTTATTTATTTATACCTTTATTGCACACAGAAAGTTACAAGACATACATTTTATAATTGGAAACAACATGTACAAAGGCGAGCTTAATAAATTTATGAATTCTCTTCCAGCAAACCTTTAGGAAAGAGATACATGATAATTAGTGATAGGAAGTGTACAACAGATTTAATTTAACTACTTGGTAAAATACAACATACTATAAACATACACACTAATAGTTACATATACATATACAATTACATACTAATAAATATGCCTGCTATATATAAGAAACTACATACACTAACTTATATGTCCATATTACACAATAAATTAATGAGACAGAAAATACTCCTTTGTTCTTCTTTTGAATGCATCAGGAGACTGGCAAGCGCGTATGGGATGTGGAAGGGAATTCCATAACCGCACCGCACGGACGGTGAAAGAGTGGTCATATTTGCTAGAGACGTCAAGAGGGTTCTTTAAAAGGAGAGAAGTGGCAGTACGACAGGGTTTGTCTCTAGGTATAAAATTAGGCTTATCATTCCTTGTTTAAATTACTTCCACTAATGTAAGTAATTCTCATTTACTACGACTTGTCCTGCATTCGTTGCCCTATCAGGGCCGTCTTTCACCTATATTGGACCTGGGCACATTAGGATAATGGGGCCCCTATGACCATAGTAAATTAAAATATTTTTTTTAAAAGAATACAGATTTAAGCTTTATTATGACTTCTTTACGGTGACATTAGACTACTTTAGTTATAGTAGAATGTGAAAAATACTGTATCTAATTTAATTTTCAATAATAAAGTGCTGGAAACTGTTAACTCCACAGTGTTCTTAGGTATAACATTAGATACACATTTAAAATGGAATGCTCATGTGTCGAACTTGGGTAAAAAGTTGACCACTGCTGCTTACGCTGTTAGGAAAGTTAGACAACTGACCAATGTAGAAACTGCACGTATGGTCTATTTTAGTTATTTCCACAGCATTTTATTATATAGAATTTTACTTTGGGGCAAATCTGCTGATTTTTTTAATAATAATAATAATAATCATTTATTTCAGAGACTTGCTCCATAGTTTGTTAGTAATACAACTTACGTAACTATGTTAGTGCTTACTTTAAATTCATAAAAACAAACAAACAGAATAAAGCCTAAACTAAACAAACTATTCAATTCATGTATTTTCCTTCAGTATCAGACCCGTAGGTATGCATACGGGTCCAATACTCCAGGAAAACGCCGTCCAACCTATCCCCAATCACCATCAGGATGCCATTGGCACTGCCACGAATCCTGCGCAACAATGATGCCGTTCTTTTTCTCATGTTTGCTGAAAAACTCCATGATTTCCAAAGCATATTTATTTTACAGAAACGGGCGATTAGATCTATTTACCAACTAAGTGCCCGAACTTCCCTATTAGGTTTGTTTAAAAAAAATATATATTAACGGTAGCTTCTCAATACATTTATGAAAATTTTATTCATATCACCTTATAGCGATCATCAATCTCTCTACCAAGTATGGTGATAATGGCAATATCCCTCAACATCCTGACTTCCCAAAGTATGTTGAGAAGAGGCCTATGTTCAGCAATGGACTTAAACGAGCTGTTGTAGATAAGAGCTTAGATTTTGAGCGCCACGGTCTAAGTCGGTTGGAAAGAGTATTTTCATAATATTATGGATATCCGACGGTTACAATTTTAAATAATAATTTAAATGTAAACACTTCATACCAGTGATATACATAATTTTGCATTATACCTTTTAATTGCCGCATAATATTATCAGATTTCAATTCACGGTTGAGTCATTTAATTACTGGAAACGATGTCACAAGAATATTAAAATGTTTGTTAAATGAAATTAATGTGTGTCGTATTAAATTATGTCAATATAAAGCTTATTTAATGTAAACTTTTGAAGGTATTTACAGTTCTTTGTGCTGAATCCATCGACAGAAAACATGATAGTCTTGAATGTGACACAAAAAAGCGCCGTGCATAAAAGGTCTGCGAAGTCCAAAACGTTAGAAGTTCGCTAGAAGAAAGTAATGACAATGTTGTACGCTGTCATCCATACAATATTGCAAATGAGTACTGCAATATAATAATATATCCACTAACTAGATTGCATTGCAAGAATATAGTTACTTTATGCCTCTAGACAGAAAATTTGTTGAAACTAAGTTTTCTATAATTCGAAATGATTGATTGATGACAACATCTATTAGCTCAATAATACTCACCATATTACCGCGATCACCAATCCGTATCAAGCGTAGTGGTTATGACAATGTCCCTCAACGACCCTGGCTTTCCAAGGTTAGTTAAGGGTTCCCCATGTTCAGCAGAGGACGTAAACAGGCAGATGAAGTAAAAATAGAAAAAAATCATTATAATAATATAAGTATACAGCAATGGTACGGAGATTTCCCAAATTTATTAAAATATCAGGCACTTGAACCAAAAGGAAACCGTTTTGCCAGCATCAAGTAAACAAATCTATTTCTAACTTGCCCCAACATCCAACAGATAGATACCAATTAGTCTGAGCTTTGATTACAGTATTCTTTTAATTACAGGGTCTGCGTTAAATTTCCTTGGTGACACCGTATTTGCATTCTATTGGCTGCGATTCGATGGATTCGATAAATTGGAACCGTTACCAAGAATGGATTATATTATTCAGCAGATAAATTGTTCTAGATTCTAGGAATGAGGTTTGCTCATTTGAGATAGTTCAAGATGAGATAGAGGAATTCAAAACGTTTCATTTTGATTTAGATATGTAAAGTGATTTTGATGTTATACTATTGAGAATTACTGTTGTGGATTGAGTGAGTCGTTACTGACCACTAATTGGCAAGAACGGTGTATGAGCTTGTTTATGATATAAATGAAGCGGCCTAACTATTTATGTTGAGCTGTTGAGATTTAGTTTATTGTAAGGGTAGACCTTCGCTTAGTTGTAGTTTTGTGACTTAAATTTCAATTATAATTTTTAAGTTGGTATAAAATGATAGTCTTCATATAGAAATTAAGTTTCGTCAAATGAATTTGATTAACTACTATGCACAGGTTTTAATGTAAATTCCTGGATATCATGTGAAGTTGGGACTGCTTTCGTACTTTGAAAAACAATATTTTAATTTTCGCTGTCGTAACATTATCAAAATTGAACAATTGAGGTAATAGTTGAAGATATATAACACAATTATCGACAACCTCCATAGCGTAGCGGTATTTGATCTGGTTTAAATCTCGCAGGTCGTGGGTTCGATCCTCACTCCGGCCAGGAAATCTTTGTGTAAATTCGAAGATTTCTTTCCGGGTCTGGTTGGTTGAGCGACTACCCTTCGTGCCTCCGAAAGCACGTTAAGCCTTTGTTCCCGATTATTATAACACCATCTATAATAATCGTATATCAAGGAACGGGCAGCAGCGTTTCCTTGTGTGGCACAACATAATACTGCGGTCACCAACCCGTCTGCCAAGCGTGGTGACTATGGCAAATACCCTCCCTCGGGAGGGGGGCCTCGAGGCACAGCAGTGGACGTTATACGGGCTGATGATGTTGATGAACACAATTATCGAGCATAACGATGCAATCAAAATATATTTTCTATGTGAAAAATAAATTTTGGTAAAGCTTCAATACCACACCCCTTAAACCTCAGACGATAAACTTTTCTCTCCCTCATTTAGCGCAAAAAATACATTCCTAAAATAACACAAAACTTAAAGCAGGTGTATCCGAGATGTAAAACATTTCGTGCCCGCCCAGCTGTGACATGCTCATACGGATGATTTTATACCTCATCGGGTCACAGTCACCCGGGATCGCGATATCGGAAGTTCTTTGAAACAGGAATATAAAACTACGGTACGCTGGCGTCTTTGTACGAATTATTTTTTGTTGTATTGAGAACAGCTCTGTAGTGTATGTATAAATATGTACCTACTACAGAGCTCACTTTTATATTTAAATACATATATTATTGTTGTAATTTGTTTTCTTTTACTTTTTTTTTAATTCTCATCCATTTATATCTCTTATTTAATTCATCATGTGACTGTAGGTTTAAACTGAGACTGACGGTAATCACTACCAACTAAACATTTTATTAAAACAAGTCGTATATAGGTCAGAATAAAATTACACCATAAGGCTGCCCTCAGGTGTGTGACACTTAGATATAATGTGACCACTTCCAATTTTGATGCGGTTTTAATTTCTTCTTATAATAATATAACAGAAATAATTGTCACAGGACTGACGGATTATGAAGGATTATGTAGTCTGTAGATTTGTTATTGCCTTCTAACATTTTAATTCTGACAAGTACAAGTGTATGTATATACCTAAGTGCTGAATACAATTAATAATTTCATTATTATTATTTCATTTATTTTATTACACATATCAAAAATACCAAAGAGAATCATCATAAAAACATTATAATCAACAATGAATTTAAACCCTATATTTCAATAACTGTCCTCACAAAACGAAAGCACCCATTTTAATAAAATCACTGTCAAAACCCTTTATCACAATTCCCTCGGATTGACTGTGAATTAAAAATTCATCTAACATGAAGACGACAAAAGATTTCCGACTTGTCTAACTCCAAATCTTCCACCGCACTTAGGTAACGGTGGAACTTTCTTCAGATATTTTTCAGAAAGTTTGAAAATTAAAGCCATTAAACGCAGAACAGTGTATAACTCAGGCGGTTGGTGTACCGTAAGCTCTTGATATGGGGTTTTAAATAAAATATTGGTCTCTCCGTCTTTTACCCAATTTGGAGTCTGCGGCTGGGAGTTCGTCGTGAAATATTATTGGCGGACAGGAAAGTATTATCGAAAGATTTATTGGAAGAAGTATAGTGAAACTAGCGGTGGGTCTTGAATAGCAGAGTGGACTTGAATATCTATAGGTTGAAATAAATTTGCGGAAATAATTTTTCACGTAACTTTGAAGAAAAATTTTGTTCCGTCAAGGAATATGGAATGACAAGATTCTATCTCTGAAAGGTTGAATCTGATGACCAATCTCGTAGTTAAAATAAATTAATAAAAAAACACGATGAAGTTGCCGGAATCCGCGCTTTTCGAAGATAATTTGCTTTATAATTTTACCGCGAGTGAGACCCTATTCTATTGTACAAATCGCTAAAATGAAAAATCCATTTAAATAAAGTAACTATATTATACTTTTTTATCATGGAAATTAAACACAGATGACAGGATACAATAAACGATATTTGGAGCAAAATGTAATAAAGCATGAAGAAAATAATCTCTAGCGCTCCCAATGTCTTCATACAAAACTATCTACTCTAACCCGTCACTCCGATTCATTGCTAAACATTACCACGACAGAGAAAATTGGTACATTAAACTACCAACTAACTACAATCGCAATACAGAAACTACCAATAAAAGTACAAACGCAATAGCATACTCGGACTCTTGTTATTTTAAAAGGACATTCGAATTTGATCTTCCATAGCACAAGCATTCAGAGAATACGTATATATCTGTGCTACTTGATTCCTTTTGTCATCTAATTGCTACAAGCGTTTTGAAACAGAAGGCCAATTTGGCCGTCTTTTTCACAATTTCCTCAAATTACTGACGGCTGACACAAAAAATGTGACAAAAAGCCTTCTTTATGTACGTGCTCAGTTTCCTCTATTCTGGTAACTACAAATAAAACAAAAACGCTTTGATGTCTAATTGGGCGCTCGGGATTAGTTGGGTTGGGAAAAGTGGTTCAATTCTCCCAAATATAATGAAAATTTCCAACTGTTGATTCATAATGGATGTTTGGAATTGTGTCATGGGTTTAATGACTGTCGATTTTATTATACAAACTTTGGACCTTCTTGCATTTTTTTAAACACTTTAGGTACTGAATTAAAAAAAGTCTTTAGCCGGTCAGTGGTTTGAGTTATCTGTTGATGGATCAGTCAGTAACAATTGCTTATATATATATACAAAAGACGATATTTATAAGCCATTGAAACAGACAATGAACGATGAAATCGACGTTCATAAACTATTTTGAATAGCCTTAGTACATAACACTTTAGTATTAATTAAAAATTTTAGCTTATGTATGAGCTAATTAATTATCTGAAACGTTGTAAAATTTCTCTCAACATAGACTAAGGTACAACAGCTTTTAGAACTTCTGAAATGAATGTTAATCATTAAAACACATTCTAAGTTTATTTTACTATAAAATGTGGCAATCTTAGCCCTTAATCTTTTGGACCAACATAGTTTGGTTTAAAAGGGATTTTAAATATACATTGTTGGAGTTAGTTTAAGCGAGAAATAGTATAAACTAGAACATTTTAGCAACTTTGAAAACAACGAAGGTTTCAAAGATGATACCAGTACCAGATGGTATCAGTTCACGCCGATGCATAACAAACCTGTTGATTTTAATTTAAGTACATTTGTTGATGCCAAGTGTATCAGTTAGCTCATATAAAGTCCATTGCTGAAATCGCTTTAGCTGACAGCCCACGGGCTGTCCGGAAAGGCGGGTTACTATAGTCACCACGTTTGGCCATCGTAGTATAGCAGAAGAAGACAGATTTGAGTGTGTGTGTTTTTGTGTTGTTTGATGATAAACAAAAGTTTAAAACATTGATGGGAAATATCAAGATATGTTCGATGGGTAATGTCGGGCATGAATAAGCAGTATATACATATATGGAGATTGCGTATTAAGGGAATTATGGTCGGTCCTAGACCTTCAAGTCTTATTGAAACGTTACCGCTGCATTAATTATTCGTTTCAACTAAGCCGAGTTAGGTACCATTTCTGACCGTGAATTGAGAGCTTATGCGATTACTTGGGGTAGTCTGATTGTATGCCGAGACGCTTTCTGCCAATATTTTATAATATTTCTGTTAATTCCATAATGATTTAAAACCACTGTGCTATGCTAAAGTACGAGTAACTCAGGTCTAGCAGAATATTTACGGCTTTTTGAACGAATTGCTGTTCTTGAATAAGTGCAAATTGCGCAACGTATTACGGTATGTCCAAAACTAATCCCAGACTATTTACAATCAAGGTTTTACTAATTTATTTTAATTTGCATGAAGTATATTAAAACTAACTTTGAATGTGTATCCTCCTACCAAATTAAACAACACTCAAAAAATTCCCTCAAGCCCATTGAATACTTTACGGTCAAAAGGGGTCTGGGTTGCGTCGGGTTATCCGGATATGAACTAAATGAAGGTTGAGCGATGCGTGTGCTTACTCCGTTGATGAAATTCTTATGTTAATAGCACTACCCTTTCTATTTTATATGTCTTTGTATAAACATTCTTAAAAAGAAAGAGTACTTATAAAATATGCTGAAGAATAAACATTCTGGAGTAGGTGTATATTGCGTTTTCTTCTATAATAATTTTAATATGCCGTGTCATGCGTTTAGGGCTACATTTTAAGGTATTCCAGATGGTGTAAGCTTATTACTGTGCTGTTTTAAATAAACACAAACAGTAAGAGTCAAAATAAAAACTTTGACTGGCAGTTTGTTTTAAACTGCTGGTTAAAATTGTGTTTACGCCTACATTTTAAGTTCCATCTTGGCCACCCAAAATTTGGGCTTCTAGATCTTTCCACAACGAAATAACAGCGGTCGAAAATTACCCGAATAGCGGCGAGAAAAGGATCGTAAGGCCGTGCTCTATTTCGCAGGTTCTATTATGGTCTAGGACCAATAGCCAAAACTAGAGTGATACACATTTGCTAACACACTAACTTCTAAGAGATGGGCACATTGCAGTATAATTGAAATCATCAACCACAAAACAAGTGCATGACAATCGATTGTCGCATTAAACATTCTTTACGTTATTCTTAAGCGAATTATGGTTTATATTTGGTAACAAATTAACCGTTTTGTCATAATTATGAATTATAGAAATCGTTGGGTTCTTTCAATGGCAACAAAAATAATAATTATTATAATGACTAACAGATTTTCTCTATCTACAAAACAAACAAACACACCTAAATAAAACTAAATGTGAATTTTACATTGTATTGTTAACAGAATCTTTCTTGTATCTTTATAATATTTATAAGTTTTTTCTATTAATTTTCAGAAAATATTTACCGTAAAATTGTTTTGTTTCCATCTAATAAATACACTAACCGAGCAAATATATCATCTACTTTCAGGATGTTTTCCTAGCTAATAGATTGACAAACAGAGGATGAGGGATAGTGACGTCATCTGTCAGGATCTCTATACAAGCTTTAGTGGGTGCGTCAAAATAAATTGTGTAAGTAAATTAATATTCATTTTTACAACATGCATGTTGTAGCTTTTCATCAAAGAATAACCTTTTTTGTTGTTGAATAGTGGAACATGGTCCTCCTCCCAACATTCCTTGGCAAGCCCGGGTAGCTAATAGGTGATAGCAATTAGATAGTGAGTTTCCTTGAGATGATAGATGCTGCCTTCCGAATGGGAAATATCAGCTTTATGTCCTTTAGGCGCCTCTTATGGCACCTATGGGAAGGCATGGGGTGGTCAACTGACCGTGAGTTTTCCAGTTTAATTCTAAACTTAGAATTAAACTGGAAAACTCACGGCTTTCAATGTTAGATAGTCATAATTTAAGGGCGACGTGAGTTTTCTAGTTCAGTTCAGAATAGACCACCACATGTCTTTTTTTTCGGATGGACATACGTAGTATACACGAGGCTTTTGCTACTTCACCAGGCATAAAGGCGAGCAGAGCTCCAGCCTTAAAAGAGGGGGGGAGGCATTTGCATGGCATGGCGGACGTAACTGACTATTTCTTATTGTTAGAAAATTCTATTCCACTAGCTTTATCATAAAATTTACTTAAACACACTAAAACTATAACTTTCCTTGCTACTACCATATAACCTCTGCTCCGTGCCGATGTTTTTCCAAACAATTTCTTGCGTTCGATAACGTCGTAATGAATTACGATACAGGATGTACACGTTCAATCGTGCGGAGCCTTTTATCATTCTGTAGATAGGTTAATAACGTTCCCTTTATTTACGTTTCATTAACGTTGTTTACATGTATTTATTTAAGTTTATGCTACGTTGCATTTATCGCCAGACGATATTGAATCATCTTCGTAATTTTAAACTCTTTCACATTTTTTTTCTTTTTTGTTACTATCTATATTTTTGTACTTTACTTTTCATTTGATATATCGCGCTGACGCCTAATATTTACTGATATTGTAAAGTAGAATGATTTGATTGTTTGTTAACATTGAATTGGCTCTGATACTATTGAACCAATTTCATAAATTATGTTACTGTAAGAAAACTACGTTATCCAAGAGTAACTTCTAAAAGTAAAAAACGCGGTCACCAACCCTGCCAAGCGTGGGGACTACGGCAAATACCCTCCCCCGGGAGCTGGCCCATGTTCAGCAGTGGACGTTATACGAGAAAAGAGTAGGTAATAAGTATACATTAAAATTTAGGTATATGGTAATAAATGAAATCGAGTGACGTCACGGAAAACCTTGTTGCTTACATTGTAATTAACTGGTAAAATATTGACTTAAGACTTTCTTATCGCTATTACAATTTCTTTGCCTCGGTTTATAAAAATTATACAAATATTCTATAAATAGATGTACTCGTCGATGTTACGTGAAAAAAGTAAGTAAATTTGTCGAGGTGTCTTAAAATTTACCATCAATATACTAATATGCGCCTTTTTTTTTTGTTTTCCGGGGGATATGTGGGACTCGCCCTCTCCATAGCGTGGTATGCTAAGCTCATACCACGAGGAGAGGACCCTACACCACTATAATCCCCCGGACACTCCTTCGATCTGCCATTGGCGGGGGCCGGGTACGCATGAGCAATCGGGCCGGATTGCCCTCCGACGGAAATACTAATACGTGTCTAAGGTTAAAAATTGTAAAAAAAAAACCAGACTCAGTAGATCAAGAAGATTTCGATAATTATGTTAATAGGAACGGGTTTAGGTTCGAAGTAATTTTATTCTGTATCTAGTTTGTGCTGGCGACTTCATCCGCCTGGAATCCTATTGGTCTTAGCTTCATGATATATAGCCTGTAGCCTATTTGATAAATGGGCTGACATTGAAATATTTTTTCTAATTTGACCAGTAGTTTCTGGGATTAGCACGTTCAAGTAAACCAACTATTTTCCATTTTAGTATGACAAGCAATATACCATAATCATCATCAGCCCGTATAACGTATACCTACTACTGAACATATGGGCCTCATTTCATGAGCGGGTGTTGCCATAGTAACCACGCGTTGGCAGACGGGTTGGTAACCGCAGTGTTATGGGCATACAGCACATACACAACATACCATGTGTATATACACAATATACGCATAAACAAAAGATATTAAAATTGACATTCAATTTATTACGAAAGTTAAAATAAAGCCTTTTCATTTTATAATTCATGTCATATTTCATAGGTCCCTTTATATTAATTTATTTGACTTCGTTAAAATCAGCTGCAGACATCGTACCATGATCGCGTTGCTATTGTTAGATACGTACATATGCATACGTAGCAGTATTGAAAGCTATCTGTGGTCACCACGGACATTGAGTGTACTAATGTTGTTTTCAAAGATTTTCTTTTAACCAACTTATATGTGGTAACCCCAAAAACTTCGCTAGCACCATCATCATTGTATAATTTACTTACCGTTGTTTTTATATGCCCGGTGAAGTAGCAAAAGCCTAGTGGATAACTACATACATATGTCCGTCCGAAAAAAAGTGGTTTTTATAGATTTATTTTTAATTCAGTGTCCAGTGGTTCCCTATTGTGCAGGTAGATCGATGACCTGGTCAAAACGACTGGATACAGGTGGCTCAACCTGTGATCAGCAATAGGCTGCAATTATGATGAATGATGATATATTATTCTATATTATTTTATAATATAAGGAAAGTCTGTATTTAGAATAAACATCTGACTTTGTCCTTGGTATTTTTTATTTAATAGTTTGCCTTAACAAGAAATGAGAGAAGATAATCGTCTCTAATGATAAATAAAAACATGGTTAAGAGAGGCTTCACTCTACTTGTCTTATAAACTTTTCATATAATGTTCAGTAGCAAATATAAACATACCTACATATCTCCAAGGAGTTTAAATATAATGCGAACATCTTATCACTTGTGTCTGTATTTAGAAGTATAATTTTAATGCCCGATATTAAATTATCGCTTACTATAAGCGTAATGAAACATCTCCTGCTATACTGAATGAAACTCTATGTCTTAGTAATAGATTAGCATTTTCAGTAACCAGTATGATATTGTTATGTCAAATCAACACTAGTAGAATAGAATAGTGAAGTTAGGTTTTCGTACGTCTTGTTCTAAGATCGTAGTAAATAACAAAATGGAACTAAGTATGATAAATCTTATGTAAACAAATGAGAATAATATAACGTAAATATAAGGATGTCAAATTTATAATTTGCGTAACAAATAAAAATAAAATTTTGTGTATCTCAGTATAAGATACAAAAAAAATTAGAACGAAAATCTTGTAAAAAAAATTAATCAAATACGCAGAGAATTCGTCGAGAACAAATCATCGAAAACATTTCGTCGAGAAAAATTCGCCGAAAACACAATTCGCCGAATCAAAATTCACCAAATCGCAATTTGTCGAAATCAATTAGTGCATAGCAACTCATTAACCGAGCAAATTTTACGGAGTATTCAATCCCCAAGGATAACCGAACCTTGACCCTTTTTTTTTTGTTACCGGGTTAAAAATGCGTGCTCTCATCCCCTCGCTGGCGCAAGGATCCCTATTGCGTGATCCCTGCGCCAGCGAAGGGTATGTGGGGCTCTTCTTCTGTAGCAGAGAGGAAACTGAACCTTGACCTAACCGAACACATCACTTACCTAAACGAAACGTATGGTGATACTGTTGTTACAAAACAAAACAAAAACTTTCTACTTCAACCTCGATAAGTCCTGTTGTGACGTTTGTAAAAGTAGCCTAAACCTAAACAAAGGGGGTTTATTTCTTTATGTTTAGATACATTTTTTTTACTAACCACCCGATACTTGAATTGCGATTCGATGAATCGTGATTCGACGAATTGTGTTTTCGGCGAATTGTTGTCAATGAATGGTTCTCGGCAAATTTTCCGCAAATTAAACTTGAATGCCAAGACTTAATAAGAAATTGATCTTTTCAAAAACATCACGACGATACATTTTCGGTCATTATAGAAATACCACCCGGTCTTTATAAAAACAAACCGGCAGAAAATCGGACTTATATCTAACGAACCATTCGTTATGCATCCGAGTATGTGCAATTCAGAGCAACGGCTTTGAATGTTTTCTAAGGCACTAACATTAATTCATCAACCACCCAAATATGAGAACAAATCTTAGATCTCTGATCAACTAAACACCTGGCAACCTTGATTAAATATCCTTATGTAACCTCAAGTAGTCGAATCAAATGTTTGTTAATAGCAGTAGTAAGCAGATCGTTTCGCAAGAATGATATACATGTGTCTACTGTTATGTAATAGAAGTGATTTGTCTTGCGACGGACTATTAGTAAGTACTATTATATATGTATATTTTAACTAAAGTGAACAGACACTTTATAGGCAAGCGTGTATCATCGTAGGCCTTATCCTTTTTCCATTCCATCAAGCGAGATTATGGACAAACGTAAGCCTAAATTTAGTAAAAAAAAAAAAACTCACTAATTGGGACCTTAACCTTGATTGGCAGTTTACTATTGGAATTGTTACTTTACCACTATTATGACGAAAAGTGATTTGAAATAAAGCATTTACATATAGAATTTATGATGATGGTCTATAAATGTATGTATGTTATCAGAATTTGACTCTTCAATATGAATTCGAATAAAAAAATATTGATCAAAACTGCTGTATAAATTATATTTCACCTGCGTAATTTTGGTAACAGTATCTTCTTAGAATTCAATCATTTTTACTATTAGATGGCTTAAGACTAAAAAGAGAATAACTGTTAACTTTAATGACGGCGTAAATATATGTTCTTCAGAAATGAGTATTCAATTTCCATAACTTTTAATATAAGATTAATAATTAAACATTAGTGCTATGAATAACTACTAATAACTAGCTCAGTCTTCAGATGTTAGATTTGCAAAAGATATAACTTACAACTTATAGTATGCTTAGTTTTTGTTGTCAAACTTTGCAATTAGCCAACAAAGCTTAGTGTGTTATGAGTCAATGTTTCCACAAAAGGTTTGATTCTTTCCAATCAAGATTTTATTCATCACTATTACAGAACACTCTGGGCATTATATAACTTTTTATTATTCATTTCAAAAAGTTGAAACCATCCTGGGCTAACGTTACGTAGAATCTTTTGGTTTAGATAATAATTTAATTAAAATAATAGCAGCATTCAATTGTAATGTTGATTAAGATTATTGTATAGTTTTTATATAAATCAACAGTAATATAATAAAGAACAGTTCAGTTACCTCAATAGAAAGTATAATTACGTCATCATACGTACGACGAGTATGATAAGATTTGATACGTACGTATCCAATCTTGTCAAACATTATTGGAAACTTGGATTGAAATACAAAGTAATACGACTAAAACTAAATGTAATGTAGGGAGTAGGGCAAAAAGCAAAATGTCAACCTAAATTAAAATAATTTTTATTTACATTAAAGTCTAAAACATAATTCAAAACTGTTTTACCTTTACAGATTTACGAGTAATGACGATTACAAACATAGAAGATTGCAAAGGACCTGTTGAGAACCGTTTCGAATGTTTTGAAGAATTTGATGGTGAATCAAATTCTGTCGACGATTCAACTAATCTTATTCCTGGAGTCTATTATCCCAAAAATAGTAAGTTAACAAACTTAATAATCTACTTTTTATTTGAATCATTATTTGATGTTTCCATAATTGCATAGTATCTACTTAGCCTAATAGTATAAACCATTAGTTAGCAACTTGCATTGACCAATGCAGTCACGGTGACACTTTATCGGTTGTGGATCTTTTTTTTAACGTTTCTATGGGCAACCTCCTCAGTTAATGAGGATATTTTCGACCGAAAAAAATCGTCAATTGGTTGTTACAATTTTTGGGAGAAATCATTATTAAATGACGTTATTTTTGCTATTATCATTTAGAATAGGCGATCATTTAGAATAAGTAATATTGGCTAGTCCTAAAACGATTCTGTCTTCAAAGCGTTTGCAATGAGTAAGCTATCGCACCACAGTAATTTCGTTTTGTGTAGATCCGATTTGAATCGGGTAATTGAAGAAAAACATGACCATTTTATTTTTGTTTTGTATACAGTAATACTTACTGTTAATTTAATTTCTTTGCAGACATACCTCAGCAGCACAGCAAAATCCGTCAAGGTTCTCGAACACAAACAAGAAGATGTGTTTTCAAAAATGGCGAGATCAACATCGACAAGTTTATTTGGAACGACGGGAACTTTTTTACTAAGTGGTTTATCACAATGGTTGAGACACGATGGAGATGGACCCTTCTCCATTTTTTCCTCGCATTTACCATAGATTGGCTTTTCTTTGCTTTCATCTACTGGATCATCGCCATAACTCATGGCGACTTAATTGAACAGCACTTGCCTCATAACCAAAACGAGTCAAATTGGACACCTTGTGTTAATAATATTTACGGATTTACATCAACTTTTCTCTTCAGCATTGAAGTCCATACTACAGTAGCATATGGGAAAAGAACGATAACTTTGAATTGCCCAGATGCGATTACAGCGATGTGCTTCCAATGTATTGTCAGTTCTATATTCCAATCGTTTATGATTGGCATTTTGTTTGCAAAATTGACGAGACCAAAATCTAGAACACAAACGATTCTTTTCAGCAGACAATCTGTAGTTTCTTTAAGAGATGGGACACTATGTATGGTATTTAGAGTTGGTGATATGAGAAAAGCAAGATTATTGAATATAAAATTGTCAGCATATATGTTGCGATCTGGTTTAGATGATTCAAAAAGTGAAAATTTTGAACAAACTGAATTGAAAATTGAAATGGATGGCTGTGATTCTACTTTTTTCTTGTGGCCAATTTGTGGAATTCATGTGATTGATAAAAATAGTCCTCTGTATAATGTATCTGCGGCTGATTTGTTAGTTAAAAAAATTGAAATCATAGCAGTTTTCGAAGGCTTCATTGAGTCTACTGGACAACAAGTTCAGGCTAGAACTAGTTATACTGGACATGATATTTTATGGGGGCATCGTTTCAAATCTATGGTGCGTAGAGATTATGATAAAGATGTCTACAATGTAGACTTTTCAAAATTATGTGATACTGAAAAAGTTGATACTCCACTGTGTTCCGCAAATGAATTTAGTTCTTTGTTGTCTTTATTAGACATGAATACGTACTTATAGAATTATATATAATGACTTAAATAATAATATGAATTCTGCCACGTAGTTAAACAAAAATCACCTAGTCAGACGTTTAATTAGAAAATAGACGTTACGTTTTGTAAATATGAACCCTATTTTCAAATTGGAACGTCCATTTTATAAAGTAGATAATTGCTTAGATGTGACTTTTATTGTCTTCTAAACAACTACTAGTAATGATCCTAACTCTTCAATAATCTAGTCATTGAATATGTATCCCAACTCATAACGTATTTAGTAATATAATAATATGGATATACTTTTCGTGTTTGTTTTATACGTGCTCTTTCCGTGTAAAAATTTATTGCCTTCTACACAAATAAATATCGCTGTAGTTGCATTCAATAATAATAAATATTAATTAAGTTAATTAACATTGTTTCGTTTGTAATGAGGTAAAGTTAATATACAGTAATATAATTAAATAAACAAATTGTATATACATATCCAAATTTTTTATTGCTTTCGTTTAAACAGCGGATGTTTGATATTGAAATCAATTTGCAGCTCATCCATATTGTTATTTTGATTCTGTACTTACTATCATTCAAATAAGCAATTTCCGTGTTAATTTCAGGATAAACGCACACAGTTAACAGATATTTACAATATTTGATTGTAACTATGGCATATAAAAATTAAGATGACAATAAAATAGAAAGATTTCATAAATAAATAGAAGAAAACTTGAAAATCTCAAATAAAATGAAAACTGCAACAAAATTGAATCGAATAATTATTCTACAATATAACACCAAGTCCACAATGTTTAAAAAAACGAAGCCAATGACATTGAACAAGCTTTGACATTAACTATTACTATTGTGTAAAAACCAAAATGTAGACTAGCGGTTCAGACGTCAGCATTCAAAAATATTTAGGTTTATTTAGGTTCAGACGTCAGCATTCAAAAATATCATTGTGTAATGTGAAATATTATCAGATAATGTCATTACTTTGCCAATACATACCACATCGGTCGCGTTCCTCTGTGAATTTGAATATGATATATCGGCGCAACCAACGTAAAATAAGCATAGCAACAACACTTCATTAATGATAAACACATAAATACAATTACTCGTCTCATCAAAATAAATAAATTGTGAATCAATGCATGATTTGATAGAAACACAAATATGTTCATAAAATACTAGACTAATAAATAAGTATTCAGGATCAAATTATGATTTGTAAATCGTTGAAATATTTGTAGAAATAATTATCTGTTCACATAGTTTGAAAATTATCAAACTAAATTGTTTGCTGTTTGTGAGCCGCTCGTTTAGTATAAATGCGGCCGGCGGACCGATTGCAATTCAGTCTCGCTCGAGCTGCCGGACTGTACGGAGCTCCTCAATTTACTGGAATAAAACTTGAAAACCATATTATGGAGTTTTGCTGTTACTATGGATCAACAACCCTCGATAGAGAACCATCCTGATGAATGTGACGTCAGCAATGATGACGTCACACCTTATTAAAAACAACGACGCTCGTACTTCCTCGTCATCAGAAGTGGGACTCGAAGTGATCCTTGGAACTGCTTCATCACGACCTGTTGCGACTCAACCTTGGCTTCAAGCAATGGGGTCTACGCAACAGGGGCAACAGCCGATGATCAATGTACCTATGCCGAATACGTCCATGGGTGGGGTGCCACCTTAATTCTTCATGCACATGATGCAAATGAATCAGCAAATGTTCGAGCGTTTATGCAAGAGTTGTGGGAAGAGGGCGAACAAGAAAAGTCGCTAATGATCAAAAAAAAAAAAAAAAAATGCACCTCTCTAACATCCGAGGTCTGCACTCCGATCTCATACCGGTCCATCACCACCATGAGACCGAAAAACCACATCTGCTGTTCCTCATGGAGACGCAAATCAGATGTCCGGCTGACGCAGCATGCTTGCGCCGCCCGGGGTACACCCTGGAGCACAGTTTTAAGCCACGCGCTGGCGCCTGCGTGTGTGCTCGCGATGACATCTGCTGTCGGTGTCTCCGTTACATTGAGGATTCCAGTTTCTCGCTTGGAGCAGATACTCTATGCTGGTGTCTATCGGTCGCACACCGACAACATGGGGACAACCAGGTTGTTTCACTATCTTTCGGACTCGGCTGAACTGGCTCAGCTCAGGTGCCCATCGGCGCAGCTGGTTGTTCTGGGGGACTTCAATGCCCACCACCAGGAGTGGCTGTGCCCATACCGCAGCACCGGCCATGCTGGGGGATTGGCGTGTGCATTCGCACTGACGCTTGGTCTCTCCCAACTGGTGACTGGACTGACACGGGTGCCCGACATTGATGGCCATACGGCCGGTTGCTTGGACCTTCTGCTGACAACTGATCCAGACCCATGTCAAGTCGCGGTTTCCTCGCCGTTGGGTGGCTCCGACCACTGTCTGGTGAAATCTGTGTCTGTCTGCTCGCCACCCGATCCCGATCTCAAGGGGACTAGGCGAGTATGGCGATACAAGTCAGCAGATTGGGATGGGATGCGGTATTTCTTCGCGTCTTACCCTTGGCTGCGCTTATGCTTCTCTTCAGACGACCCAACTTGCTGCGCGGAGGCTGTTTCTGGGGTGATATGCCAGACTATGGAATATTTCGTTCCATTTTCTGATGTCTCACTCCGAGACAAGGCCCGTTCATGGTTCGGCGCTGAGTGTGATAGTACTGAAGCACATAAGCACTCTGCTTGCCGAGCGTGGGCGGATGCTCGAGCCCGCAAAGCGCGAAATGTTCGGAGGCTGAAGAGAGCCTTCAATGGTGCTGCCAAGTCTTGCAAACGTGCGCTACGCAGGGCCCGCTTTGACCATATTGGACGCATTGGAGCCACACTAGCATCTTACCCGTCTGGGAGTAAAGCTTTTTGGTTTCTTGCCAAATCGGTCGAAGCCTATTTCTGTCGGTCCTCTTTTCCGCCACTGCAGGAGCCGAACGGTTCATTAGCTCACACCGCCAAGGAGAAAGCAGACTTATTTGCATCTCTATTTACTAAGAATTCACAACTAGATGCTGCTGGTAAAAGTCCACCCAGGTTACCTCATTGGACTTCTACATTCGGCAAAAAGTGGTACTTAAACATTCTTTGCACTCTGGATGTGAATAAGGCTGGTGGTCCTGACGACATTCCTCTCCAGGGTGGGGCGGTACTTCACATCTTTCTATCTATCTTCAGATATTAGCTGGATGCTCTGGATGCATTGGGGCGTCGAGCGAAGAGTCATAGGCAATGGCTCACTTGTGGAGGCAAGTCTTCGGAGCCTCGAGTGGCCTGCCTATCGGTTTTTTATCGGTTACATTTCAGGGAGTGTGCGGAGGTTCTACATAACCTGATGCCCCCTTCACCCTTCCATCACCGGACGACTGGGTGCGGCGAGCGGTTTCACCCTTTTGTTGTTGACATTCCTTCGATACGCACGAGGCGATTTGCTTCCTCTTTCGTGGTGCGGACGGCTGAGGAGTGGAGTTCTCCTGCCGGGGTCAGTTTTTCCGGAGCGCTATGTTCTGGAGGTAAGCCTAAATTTAAACTTCGTCGTGCATCACAACCTGGTGATCAGGTAACCGTATCGGCAGAAGATGAGCCACTACCATCACCTGAAATAGAAATAGAGCCCCGTACCAAGCACATCAAGTGACGGGTTGCCTCAGCAAAAACTACGAGATCAAAGTGAAGAAGATTCATTGCCACAATAAACTGTGAGTTGAACATATTTACAAAATATTACCTTGAATTTAACTCTTTTAGAACCTGTGTATAAACACCTTCAACCTAGTTCCATACTCCCAGTAGAGCCTCTGTGTACCACGGCGAACAGGACCGCCCAGAGCACAGCATCATTCCATCCCCTACGAGAATCTCCGAGAACCCTACGAGAACCTCCGAGAACCCTACGAGAACCTCCGAGAACCCTACGAGAACCCTACGAGAACCTCCGAGAACTCTACGAGAACCTCCGAGAACTCTTCGAGAACTTCCAACACCTTACACACCTTATTAGCATTGATATTCCTAGACTAACATAGAAATGCATGTTTTTGCATAACAACAACAAGTTGCTCACAGATACCCAACTCAGAGAAAGTTATTTCTAGTATTGCAGATTTCGCGAAGAACCCTACGAGAACCTCCGAGAACCCTACGAGAACCTCCGAGAACTCTACGAGAACCTCCGAGAACTCGTCGAGAACTTCCAACACCTTATTAGCATTGATATTCCTAGACTTACACAGAAATTACTATCTGTAATAATAAAATAATTCTCCCAAATATTTATTCAGTTCTGTCTTTAAATAAATTATTTAATCTGTTTTTTAATGAAAACGTAAATAAAATTCGTATAAAGACAAGCGATTGGTAAATTGTGAATGCCAACTAAATAATAAAAGTAACTGGACCAAAACTTCTTGGACATGCCTATCTGAGTATGTTTCGCCGGATCGTCTCGATGAGGCCGCGTTGAAACCGGCAGTAGAATAACTCCACTGAGTTTGTTTCGCCGGATCTTCTCAGTTGGGGCGTATTGGATCCGGTGGTAGCACTAAAGCGCGTTCGTTGAGATACTTATGGTCCGTCTAAATAATAACATACTCAAAGGACAGAACTTAGATTTAATCATAGATGCAAAATAATAAAATAAAATAAATAAAATTGTACAATTACGCGACGAGAATCAACGAGGCTGGTGCAGAGCGCGCACCGCCTGTCAGAATGGCCGTATCGGCGCAACCACATAAAATAAGCATAGCAACAACACTTCATTAATGATAAACACATAAATACAATTACTCGTCTCATCAAAATAAATAAATTGTGAATCAATGCATGATTTGATAGAAACACAAATATGTTCATAAAATACTAGACTAATAAATAAGTATTCAGGATCAAATTATGATTTGTAAATCGTTGAAATATTTGTAGAAATAATTATCTGTTCACATAGTTTGAAAATTATCAAACTAAATTGTTTGCTGTTTGTGAGCCGCTCGTTTAGTATAAATGCGGCCGGCGGACCGATTGCAATTCAGTCTCGCTCGAGCTGCCGGACTGTACGGAGCTCCTCAATTTACTGGAATAAAACTTGAAAACCATATTATGGAGTTTTGCTGTTACTATGGATCAACAACCCTCGATAGAGAACCATCCTGATGAATGTGACGTCAGCAATGATGACGTCACACCTTATTAAAAACAACGACGCTCGTCCTTCCTCGTCAGATATATTCTTCGACTAGTATTTGAAACGTGACTATGTCAAAACCATCTTCCACGAAGTTAATTTCCAGTAGTAAATTTTATAAAAGCTGTTGATGATGACCACTATTGAAGAAAATAAAAATATGCACTAATTAACAACAGGCACAAAATAAATAATAATAATTAAAAACACAAAATCGATGACGCTACAATGAGACCAATAAATTTTCAAGATCCCACTATACAGATAGCTATTCGTCCACTTACTTTCAAAGTTTCCTACTTAAATACTAAAGATGCTCAGATAGAATAATGCCAATTTATTAGTAAAACTTTAACTATGACAGGTATAAGCTATAGAGTACAAGTTTTAAATTGTTTACTAACAACTTACACGAGAATAGGGAAGATAAAATAACTTTGTTGTCAGCATTAAACTTAAGTTCAAGATTAAATGGATAATTGGCATTATTTACTGAAGAGGTAATGCTTCCATTAGATCACTATTTATGTACTTAATTGTGAATTCATTAATGTTTATCTTATGATTATGTTATGATTCTCCGAAGTCGCGGGTTGTTTTGTTATTTAACGCGGGTCGCGTTGTTATTTCAGGTTAGGTTAGGTTAGCATTAACCAATTAAAATAAACCCAATGGGTTGCTTTTCTTAAATATTATTAAACTTTGGCACTATAGAATCAATTCCTATACAGTGCATTCATGTAATCTTTGCAAGAAGTATTTTATTGTAATAATATTTATCTTAATGCCCAAAAAAATACTCAATAAAACACTAAGATGTAAAAGTAAAACAGTAAAAATCTTTCAAAGTTAATAATTAAGGAAGATTCTAAATGTGGAGATCATTAAACGCCTTACAAAATTTATTGAGCAAAGTTTTAATTAATCAAATTATCACCATTACAGTAGGCGCGTTCTGTAATCAAAAGTTAAATTTATATAGAAGGTACTTAGAGAATGTTACTACTTAAGAATGTAAATGTGCAGCACTGAGAAAAATCACAATTTTTTTATTAAAATCGAATAGTTTTGAGAATAAACTGTGAAAATGACTTACCTATAAATAGATATCGTATCAACGTTGGTGTACGACCAAGAAATACTCTAGATCTTTAGACTCTAGACTTATCTTGTCAAAGAGAAACACAATCTCGATATTTACCAGGCTTTGCTCGTATATTTCTTACCTTCAGGTTAGATTTCTTCAAATTTTATTTCACACAAACTTTAACTTTATGTTTAATCGGTAGAACTGCGGTAAAATTCTGCGACTTCAAGTTTTCGGCACTAAATTATTTATATGCTTAAATACGTATACTTACATAGGAATAATTTCGTTCCTATGTAAGTATAAGTATGTAAGCATATACACAATGCACTATATTATATACCTACCATATTTCAAAACATTCCTGTGATGCAATTCAATTTGACGCTATGATATTTCATAGACTGAGCCACTTCTGAAACTTTAAAATTGATTCGGTTTTCGGCAATAAATTTTAGTGGTTTGGTTACTTTATCATTTAATGGACATAAAAAGTATTTCAGATACAACAAGTTTGAATATTCAAGTGAACGTGTAATCCACTAGATTCTGTAAAAATAACCAAGTCCTAGTGTAGAAAACAAAACCAAAATTGCTGCCAAATAAAATGAATCAACAGGTTTTTTTAAGAAATAATGTTAAACTAGCTGCTGCGTTACACTGCTCCAGTGGGTCGGAGCGTGATGTTTTGTAGCCTATATGTTAATCCAGCGTATATCCTATCCCGGTGCCAGTTCCGTTCAGTAGTTTTCGTGTAACAAACATCCATCCATCCATACTTACAAACTTTCGCGTTTATAATATTAGTAGGATAGATACCAATTCTTTCTAGCTGATGTCGACACCTTTGATCGACCAAAATAGTGATTCAAAATAAGTTGTCTTTTCAACGAAACGACTTCTTTACAACTTTTTGACTCGCGGTTTATTTAGATTTGAAATCACTTTATAATTTGTTTTTTTATTTCAACGATTTTTTTTTAATATTAGTTTTTATAGTGCACGGCTGTGACCCACCAAGTCGAGTAAAAAAAAAAAAACAAAGCTTGCACTGCTGTATCATGCTTTTCTCGAAGCAACTCAGGCCGTTTTCGGCCCCCTTTTAACTTCGTTGTGGATAAAGATAGGAGCCTGAATTTTCAGTAACCAAGTAGGCTTTGTATAAAGACGGTGTATTTCAAATGTCATTCCATTTGAACCAGAACTTTAAGAATATAACTAGTCAAAGTACTTTAGTTTTGTCACTCACTCACTGACTGACTGACCGATCTTCAAAATGTTAAGGCACTTCTAGCAGACGTAGAAGCTTCAAATTTTGTATACACTAGATGTGTGTAGTGTACTCATAGAAAAATTCCAACATTTAGCAATATCGGTTCAGTTCTTAAGTTTTACTAACTGCATAAATAACTTTGTATTTCCTGATAAATTTATAGGATTACAAAGTTACATTTGCAGTCAATGAATCGGTGTACATGAATATTGTATGATTAGGAGTAGATAGCTAGTAGTATACCTAGATGTGATCATATTAAAAGGTGATGGCTAGTGGTTACGGTAGTTCTGAGTCGTGGTTTTCTGCGTTCGATTCCCACCCGGGACAATTATTCGTCTGAAATTCAAAAAGTTGTACTGAGTCACGGAGTACTTTGTTTTCGTGAATCTATCGAGCGGTAAGACCTTCGCGACATGGGGATTAATTGATCAAAAAAAAAATTAGAAAAAAAGGCAATGGAATGTAAAAGCAAGACTAGGACATAAGTTGTGCTATAAATGAACGCCCGCTCGAGTCATGTCTCAGAAGTAGGCCGCGGACCTGAAGAGTAGGTACTCTGTGCTCGTGTACTCTGGGCGTCCCTGAAACTGATTATTTGGGCCCAGGAGAGCCCGCGCTATCAATTGCGTTTTTAACTTTGGTATGGTCATAATAAGATTCTGTTACTTACGTAACAGCTTAAGACAGAAGGTACCTTAAGTAGGGACTGAAAAGAACTGCGTTACGAGACTTGGGTTTTTTTACAAGTATGTTTTAGATTGCATAGATTTTACTTTCATTGTAATACTTTTCATTAAATAAATAAAAGCCAATTTCAAAAATTAATTTAGTTTAGTTTATACTTATTGCACACATAAAGTAACATTACATAAATTGTATTCATTGGAAACAACATGTACAAAGGCGAGCTTCATTCAATTATGAATTCTCCTCCAGGAAAGAGTTACATTACAATTAGGTACTCATTCAAAGACAATTCATTTTGTTATTTTTTTATATAGCTACTATAGTATTTTCATTAATTAACATTTCACATAAATGAATAAAATGCATATATACAACTAAAAGTAGCTAATAGTGCTAGTAACTAAAAGTGTTGGCAGCATTACCTCGTTGAATGGCAACGCTTACCTCCTGTGCGAAGTAAAAACAGCACTCTGAGAACGTGCTAAAGAGGGCCGCTGCGAGGTTTTTATAAATTAATTTGACTCCCGGTCCTCAATATTTCGACACCAAAAGGCACAAATACATACCCACTATCAATCACTACTATATTTGCGCCTCTTCAGATTCACCGCGGATTCAGCCGCCATTCCAGCCCAACTCCGAGCCCCGGAAAGATAAGACGGCGCGATGGTGTCGAAGCACGTAGCGTCCCACACCAAAGGCCGTCCCATCCTCCAGGGCACCAGAATCATTCCGTCTGGCCACTTACCGTAAAAAAGTTGGACATCTCCTGATGGACATTATGTTTTAGTTTATAACTAAAGCCAAATTGTGTATGAAATTTAACGATGAAGTGCCTTCTCAGATCCAGGTGTCATAAGAGTCAGGGGAGGAGGCCAATCATTGCTCCTCCCGAGAGGAGTCTCTCTAGAAACTTAGACGCATGGCGGTGGCCCTGGTTGTCGATCATTTCGAGTGGTCGGGTCCACTATGAGATGCGTTCGAAGCAGGCTACCGTGGTGGTTTTAGTGGGTGAAGAGATGCCCTGGCTCGCTAGCTACATAAAGCCGTCGTGAAGGAGTCCCACACGCCCCTACCGTCTTTCCCCAAGATGTTGAGAAGTATTTCAAAGATTTTCACCACGTAAAAAAAAGAAACGTAAAAGTATTATGGATGTTTAAGGATGGCAGGTTTAAGTGAGTAGATCTTTTCAAGGGACCTCGAATAGAACATAGCGGACGAGTACAGAGAGGACAATCCTATTTTATTTTATCGGACGGACGTACAGTTTGCCCGATGCTTTTGCTACTTCACCGGTCATAAAGGCGAGCAGAGCTCCAGCCTTAATAAACTACAAACTAAGCAACCTGCGCAAGATGGTGCCTCATGTGGGGCTTGGACCTCAGCTCAAAGCGGTCGCTGGCGATGAGATTGAGGGATTATGACTTTTAGTATTTTAGGGGGTTTTGTGCAACTGTCGCTCTACTTTACAGTTTGCGGGCCTCTCGGACTTCGGGTCTAAGAAGGCATCGGATGGTTAGGACAGTCCTACATACCCACTCGTTATTGAGAAGACATGAATCTCCTGAATATTCAATTTGTATGTATTTGTGTATAGGTATGCAAAAGGCTCAATCCAATGTTTTCCTTCCCCGACAATCATACTTATAAATTTATAAGATTTATTGTCTGAGTACAAATCTATATATATAAAAGAAAGTCGTGTTTGTTACAACACTTATAACTAGAGAACGGCTGGACCGATTGCCATGGTTTATGATTTGTTGGATTTGTTTCCGTCCCGAATAGCAGAATACATTTTAAAAACAAAAGAAAGTCGTATTAGTTACACAATTTATAACTCAAGAACGGCTGAACCGATTTGGCTGAAAATTGGTAGGGAGGTAGCTAAGAACTGGGAGAAGGACATAGGATACTTTTGGGTAGGGGTAGGGTAGGGTAGGGTAGGGTAGGGTAGGGGTAGGGTAGGGGTAGGGTAGGGGTAGGGTAGGGGTAAAGTAGGGGTGGGGTAGGGTAGGGGTAGGGTAGGGCAGGGGTAGGGTATAAAAGTCCACCCGTGCGAAGCCGGGGCGGGCCGCTAGTCATACTTATAAATTTATAAGATTCATTGTCTGAGTACAAATATGAAATAAAACCGTCATTTAATCTGCAACATTAAAATGTTCCTGTTGCGATGACGTCACGAACTGCCGCAATATTGTACGTGACTGTACAAACAGATCCGCATTTGATTTTTATGTTTATACTACAATACTGAATAACTTCAAACCTAGGACGTTTTGTTAAAAAAAAATATTTTAAGATTAATGGCATTTATCTATGAGTATAATGTGTGCTCAAAATAGATATCTAATTTTATAAGGTATAGTGCGAACTACTTATTTTGTTTGTATATTCCGCCTAATCACCAAAACGATAGTGCAGATTTAGCCGGGACTTCACAGGTTTTGTACCCGAAGGGTAAAAACGGGACCGTATTACTAAGACTTCGCTGTCTGTCTGTCTGTAACCGGGCTGTATCTCTAGAATCGCGATAGCTAGATAGTTGAACTTTTCACAAATTATGTGGGTAGGTAATTATGTTGTCGCTATAACAACAAATTCTAAAAATAAATAATTCAGGGGGCTCCCATACAACAAACTTAGCCGATATTAATAACGGCAACAAATGGGCACTTGAAAATAGTACGGAACCCTTCGTGCGTGAGTCTAACTCGCACTTGGCCGTTTTTAGGGTTCCGTAGCCAAATGGCAAAAAACGGAACCCTTATAGATTCGTCATGTCTGTCTGTCTGTCCGTCTGTCTGTCTGTCTGTCTGTCTGTCTGTCTGTCTGTCTGTCTGTCCGTCCGTATGTCACAGCCACTTTTTTCCGAAACTATAAGAACTATAATGGTGAAACTTGGTAAGTAGATGTATTTTGTGAACCGCATTAAGATTTTTACACAAAAATAGAAAAAAAACTATAAATTTTGGGGTTCCCCATACATAGAAACTGAAACTCAAAAAAAAAAATTTCGTCGCACCCATACTTGTGTGGTGTCTATGAATAGGTCTTCAAAAATGATGTTGAGGTTTCTAATGTCATTTTTTTCTAAACTGAATAGTTTGCGCGAGAGACACTTCCAAAGTGGTAAAATGTGTGTCCCCCCCCCTGTAACTTCTAAAATAAGAGAATGATAAAACTAAAAAAAAAATATGATGTACATAACTATGCAAACTACCACCGAAAATTGGTTTGAACGAGATCAAGTCAGTATTTTTTTTTAATACGTCATAAACCGTAAACCGCGATTTACCTTTCATTCAATCAACTATTAACATCGATCAAAGTTACAACGAACTACAAGAACTTTTATACTATGTTCCTTGTTGTATTCTTGATATCAAAAATAGGTAGGCACTTGCAACTAGTACGGAACCCTTCGTGCGAGAGTCCGACTCGCACTTGGCCGGTTTTTTTTTAATCTGGAAATGTTTTCTTCGATAAAAACATTTCTCCTATTTTATGCTGACACAGTCGCGGGCAGCAGCGGGTAGTTAAAAATAAATGCTTATAATATTCAATGTTTTTAGCATAAGTAGTTAATTTAATACTGATATGGACGCCTGAAACATAGTGATTGTTGCATATCCTTACACCTGGGACCGAATGGACTATGAACGTGATTCAGCTATTAAAGGATGACCCGATAAGAGCATTGATATATAATGTAACAAAATTAACTGCACTATCACTAGAATATTTAAATTGCAAAACGCACGATGGTGGCCAATTTTCGGTAATATAATGTGATTGTCAAAATGAGCTCTAATGCCTTGCAAACGAGATAATTTATGTTAAATAATCGGGCAGCCTTAGCATAGGTTCGATGCCTTTTATAATCTATAATGTTGAATGCTATTGCAAAGAAAATACACACAAATCGATTGTAGTACCAACATGATTTATTTTTGGTTTGCAATGACTAAAAAAAATACGATATACAAGTGTAGGTGTTATTTCCTTAGTGCATAAAGAGTTTTGATGTTTCCGATTAATTAGGTACACCGCAAATTCCTTCATATTTGCAAAGGAAAATTATTTTTGGACAGTTTGTGGCGGCTAAAACAATATTATTCTTATAACAGTTAATTATTGATATTTAGCAAACATTTTGAAATTATAAAAATTACTGGAGTAATTACCAAGTTTAGCTATCAACTAATAATAATATTAAAGACAGTGTGTTATATTGAAAAAAAAAAATTAATAGTTAACCTTCTGCATATGTAAAGGCTTCTGGAGATCTTCTCGTCCAAAATACCTGGGTGTTACCAGTGATGTCATATGGATCTGGGACGTGGTCTCTTACTGTGTGCCTCATAAGAAAGCTCAAAGTCACTCAGCGAGCTATGAAAAGAGCTATGCTCGGCGTTTCCCTGCGTGATCGAATCAGAAATGAAGAGATCCGCAGGTGAACTTCAGTCACTGACATAGCTCAACGAATTAGCAAGCTTAAGTGGCAATGGGCAGGACACATAGCTCCAAGAACTGACGGCCGATGGAGTAGAAAGGTTCTCGAGTTGAGACCACGAACTGGCAAGCGGCAAGCGCAGCGTAGGACGACCGCCTGCACGATGGACCGACGACCTCATAAAGGTCGCGGGGAGTCGGTGGATGCAGGCCGCTAGCGATCGTTCCCGCTGGAAATCGATAGGGGAGGCCTATGTTCAGCAGTGGAATACCACAAGCTGATAATGATGATATGTTAAGGCAATAATTATGGTTTAATTAGCTGAAACCCAAAATTTAACACCCAAATTATCAAATTGCGCTTAAATTATGCACGTAGGTGTACAGTGATTTTGATCTAGGTATCCGGGGACAAAAGATTTCTTTAAAGAGATAAAACGAAACGTTCAATATCAAATAAACGATGACAAGGTCGCGGACAAAAACTAGTCGAATATAATACAAATAATACAATAGTATACATAATAATATTATCTTCCCGCCAAATATGATCCTATAAGACTGTCCGTCTAAAATTTAGCAGATAATTTTGTTATACCGACTATAAAAGCGGTGAATAAATTATCCAGCTTCCCAAAAGCATCACATATCATATTGTGCTATTATTATTAACTTATCCACCTTTTATCTTATCTCAAATGTAATTTTCAAAACCATACCATTTCTGATAATGACGAGTTTAAGTTGCGTCAGGGAAAGTTTGCTTAAAACAAAAATAACTTCTATTATTATAAAAAGGATTTGATTGTTTGTATTGAATAAGACCTGGAGCTAGGTATCAGACCGATTTCAAAAAATCTAAACAAATATGGTGACATTAAAAATGAGGTAGGTCTTCAGCCCACCAACCACCACTTTCATTGTCTTCTTCTTTAAGAATGGCCTGTCACCACGATCAGCGGTGATTTAATTCAACATTTAGTCTATACCTCTATAGGATACATTTAGGATATAACCATTTGAAAGCTACGTTATATCCAGGTGTGTTTAGCCTTGAGTCTTTTGATACTTCACCGGGCATAAAGACGAGCAGAGCTCCAGCCTAGATAAATGGTTTAAACACTACAAACTAAGCAACCTGCGCAAGAGGGCGTCCCCTGTGGAATTTGGATCTCGGCTCAGGGCGGTCGCTGACGGGGAGATTGGGAGTTTTTAGTTTCTTCAGGGGAGTTTTCTGCAACTATCGCTCTACTTTACAATTCGCGGGCCTCTCGGACTTCGGGTCTACGAGGGCATCGGAAGGTTCTTAGCAAACTAAGGGTCGGGAGGGACTAAATGTTGGGAGGGGTTATATCCAGGATGATGGTGATTTCCCACAAGAACAGGAGCAACACGGTTAAGACCGCGCGTGGGAAGCTATTTTAGACTAAATGTTGACTAAAACCACCGCTGATCGTGGTGACAGGCCATTCTTACAGAATAAGACTATGACAGTGGTGGTTGGTGGGCTGAAGACCGACCTATTTTTTAATGTCACCATGCTTGTTTATATATCTTCCTGTGTGTCTGTTTCTTCCCGCTAACCTCATGAATGGTTGGACCAGCTTTTTTGCCCGCTAAAGCAAAAGCTTTCTGGTAAACTTCATAATGCTCGTCTGAAAAAAATAATAGACAAAAAGTGCAAAATAAAGGTTGTTGTATGGGAGCACCCCATTTTTGCCCTTTTTTGCTCGAAATCTATAACGGCAGCAGGTAGACGTTTGAAAATGGTACGGCACCCTTCGTGCGCGAGTCCGACTCGCACTTGACCAGTTCTTTATTATAAAGATAATATAGGCTACATTTTAACATGTCTGGCTGCTTGTTTGTCCGTGTATTCCTCTTAATCTCCAATAAGCCTGCGCATTTGCAAGACAACACTTGCAATTGTTCACCAATGCAAAATAAATGTTTCCAAGGTCAATTAGAAATTCCAAAAGATTGGTTTTATCATATAAACCAAATACTACACTTTATCAGAAGAGCTGTGTAGAAATGATAATCAAATTGTAAAATAAAGTCCCAAATAGTATTCAACAATCACAAACAATGAATATACAGGGTGTCCCAAAAGATAACGTAGCTGGGAAGGGGGGTGATAGGGATGGTCACAAGGGTCACCAGAAAAATATAAAAAATTCCCTCTGGGTGTTTAAAAAAATAAATGGCATTTTTAAAAGACTAAAAATTTTACACCTTGTGCTAACTGTACCTACAAATATGGCTGTATTTAAAAAAAATGCTGTTATGTAATCTTCAATAACAACAAGGTCATCAACATCAACATCAAAAATAACAAGGTGTAAAATTTTAAGTTTTTAAAAAAATGCCATTTTTTTTTAATACCCAGTGCGGATTATTTTTTTATTTTTCTAGTGACCATTGTGTCCACCCCTGTCACCCCCTTTCCCAGCTACTTAACCTTTTGGGACACCCTGTATATAAATCAAGATTATTTAAATTATAAACAAACATGACTAAATCAAGATTATTTAAATTATAAACAAACATGAATAAAATACAAACTAAAAGTAACTAATTAAAAATAAAACTAACTTATATACTACTATTCTAAATCCATTCTACTTGGCAAGGTTCCCAGAATGCTGGCAGCATTATCACGTTGAATGGCAATGCTTACCTGCTGTGCGAAGTAGAAACCAGCACTCGGAGAACGTGCTGCACTTAAGAGGGCCGCTGCGAGGTATTTATAAATTAATTTGGCTCCCGGTCCCCACGGCCCCAATGTTTCGACACCAAAAGGCACAAATACATAACCACTATCAAGGGTACTATATTTGCGCCTCTTGAGATTCTCCGCGGATCCAGCCGCCATGCCAGCCCTACCCTGAGTCCCGGAAAGATAAGACGGCGCGAGGGTGTCGACGTACGTAGCGTCCCACACCAAAGGCCGTCCCAAATTATTGTTAAAATATTGTTCCTGCGTCTCATCGCGCCGGGCCGCCGCGCCGACCGGTTTCAACGTCTGCGGTCCCCACCTACGGACCCCCCGACATTCATCATTCAATTCACCTGACCGCCACACGTATGTGCGCACGCATCGCGACAATCTTCGATGTATCATACCTATTTTAAATACAGTCACAAAAAATATATCAAGTCTTTTAATAGTCAAGACCCCCAGCCATACAACTGGAGCTTGATACTCAAACAGTGGTCCTTCGAGAGGAAGAAGATTTGGCGTCTTTTTTTTGCTGCGGACATTCGCCGTGATCTGTGGTCACCCACGTGTGGACACGCCCAAGTCGTCGCCACAACTTGAAACAACGTGGTGGAGAATCATCGCAGAGGGATATTGAGTGATTCTGAGTGAGTCCGTTCCATTATCCTTATTTTCCCGTCTTTATCTTTTCCATTTCCGGGATATTCAGATAGTGCTATAAGGATCAGTCATTTTGATCTCTTCATGCGTAGCCTATATAGATCTTTTTAATTACATCTTATATTTCTTTTTACATAATTATTATTAAATTTAAACAGCTTAAACGCACTTTTTATTCGCATGGCGCTTGACCTTTCGTTGACTTTGCCCATTCACTATCATATCGCACCGCATTCGCATCAACGGCACATTTTTTCTATTGCACGAACCGGTTTGCGACGACTGTATTGTCAACACACAGCTGTTATAGGTACCGTTAGCTTCGCCGCGTTTAATTAATTAATTACCTACGCATCTTTTTGCATTGAATCTTTTACTTTAATTTCATTTCATTTCATTCTCTTTCTACACGCTTTAGACTCTTAAATTGCCTTATATTGCATCATGTCTAAAGCTAAATTGAGGGAACTTGTAAAAAAGTGTGGTGGCTATAAAGCTTAGCTAACTTATTTAAAATAATTAACTTATTAAATTTTAATACGTTACAGGCGGAGTTGGAGCTGTTATCGGAGGATACGGACGATGCCTACGCTGAGAGGGAACACTTCGAGTCCCAGTACCTACTACGCGCTGATGGGTCACGCGAAAGCGATACTGGCTCCCGCGCGTCCCGCTGCGCCCGCGCTCACCGCCGCGGTCTCCGTCGACGACGGCCATCCACACGGCTCTGCTTGCAAGCATTATTTCATCCGGTTGAACAAGATAGACTTGCCTCACTTCAACGGGGACTATCAGCACTGGTTGGAATATCGAGATACGTATATTTCCCTTATACCCTTATTAGTTTATTATACCATTTTGTGCGATAAAGTAGTGAATGTTATTTAGTAATTTACGACCGGCCTGACGTGGAATGATGAATCATTCACAAACTACCCCATAGCCTTATAATCTCAGGGGGTGAAGGCTGATTGCATCAGCGTTTACACTCTTTGCTGGTCAGGTCCTAAATTTTGTAAACATTATAACGAAATCAACTTATTACAATTTATGTACAAAATTAAAACAAAATTACATTTAATTATAGACAAACAGACAGAAATAGATCTTATTTACAAAATAATACAATTTATAATAAATACTATACACATATAAAATTAATTATAATAATATATACCATTTATATATACAATTTTAACTTTAATCTAACATACCTATATACATAACTGAACTTGCTTCAAAGTTCAGCCTATCCAGGTCTTCATGGGTAACCTGCCTTTGGATAGGACAGATCTTCATTTACCTTTTTAATACAGGTCTTCATTATGCCTGACCAGTGCTGACAGCCGACCGTAAAACATTTACGAGTTGTTAGTAAACTCTTATTTAAACATTTTTTGTATGCTTTGCAGTCAGAGACGTTTGTCTGGAGTCGGCATCCAACCTTACCAATGAGGCCTTCATGCCCTCAGTCGATTCGCGAGTCGCGGGGCTAACCTCAGCGGGTATACTCCGACAACAGCACGAGCTTTCACGCTTCTTACAGGTTTTTTATAATATCATAGCATCAGAACTTGCAAATCAGGGCATATATTTTATTTTACTTCTGTCATACCTCCACGCTTCAGTGGCTTCTGGAAGGCAGCGGTAAAATATATGTTATCATTATTCATATAATATGTGCCTCTGTCATACCTCCACGCTTCAGTGGCTTCTGGAAGGCAGAGGTAAAATATTTTTTATCATTATTTATATTATATTTGCCTCTGTCATACCTCCACGCTTCAGTGGCTTCTGGAAGGCAGAGGTAAAATATTTTTATCATTACGTCGAGTCATGAGCTTCACTCACTTCACGTATGAAGAGCATCAACATGTCTCGTTCAGATAGTGGCTATCTTATATATCAGACCTTTTAATGCCTCTATTCCTAAATCCCTCATATATTTCTTAAATTTCCTTTTCCTACATCCTCCTCGGACGAACTATGACATCAATATCTCGTCCTCTTATGATGAACCAGCTGCTAGAACGCGACTGCACGACTGCGTTAGAAACTTATGGCAGCATTTCTGACAACGCTTATTAACCAGTGTCTCTTCTGCAGCACAAGACCAGGGTTCCAGCGTCTTCACCTAGGAGGGACATTGAGACAGGCTTATAGCATTTCCCTCTTCCATTTCATTGAAGCTGAAGACTTCAACCCGGGGAATATGTTCCTGCGTCTCATCGCGCCGGGCCGCCGCGCCGACCGGTTTCAACGTCTGCGGTCCCCACCTACGGACCCCCCGCCATTCATCATTCAATTCACCTGACCGCCACATGTATGTGCGCACGCATCGCGACAATCTTCGATGTATCATACCTATTTTAAATACAGTCACAAAAAATATATCAAGTCTTTTAATAGTCAAGACCCCCAGCCATACAACTGGAGCTTGATACTCAAACAATATAGATTTTGTAGTGTGAAAGATTATCTAGAATCCAAATTCAATGGCGAAATAATTGAATGCTTCTAATCTTAATTATATACCTATTGTAAAACATTATATTTGCATGCCAATGGAACGAATTTTATTAATCTCAATTTTGAAACTAGTTATTTTATTCGGTACGCAGTAACAAACACTGTATGCCACCTATAATCCAGTTCTCCTCGGAAAACTAATTCGCTTTAAAATGTATAACAACAAGTTAAACTATATTAAACATAATTTATCTCTCGGTATCTTTGTGGGATGTGGGGGCAGTGGAGGAAACAGTGGGGATTACTCCTCATTTGTATTTGTTTATAATGTTTGTTGCAAGGGTAATCCACGACAACCTCCGTACCGTAACGGTATTTGGCACGCTTTAAATCTCGGAGGTCGTGGGTTCGATGCCCACGCTGGACAGGAAATCTTTGTGTCAATTCCATTTTTTTTTCCGGGTCTCTTTGGTTGAGGGACTACCCTCCGTGCTTTGGAAAGCACGTTAAGCCGTTGGTTCCGATTGTTATAACATCATCTATAACAATCGTATACCAGGGAAGGAGCAGCAGCGTTTCCTTGTGTGGTACAACATAATACTGCGGTTACCAGCTCGCCTGCCAAGCGTGGTGACTATGGCAAATACCCTCCCTCGGGGGTGGTATTACATCATGTTATACTATATTATATGTAATTTATCTCTCGTTACTCATTTGTATTTGTTTATAATGTTTATTGCAAGGGTAATCCATATATACTGGGTGACTTTTTTACCGTCTTGAAAATAATAGGGCGTGATATGTATATGAAATAGATGTCTAAGGCATAGTTATTTTTATTTTATTTTTTTACTTGCATAGATTGAAAATCGTAACCGTAAAAATGCGTACCTAAGTAAGAAGTTAGGCTATTTCGCTCAGTTGTTTCATTCTTCATTAAGTACCTACGTATTTTTATCGTAATGATGTTTAGTAAAAAAAAAAACTATGCCTTAGGCAATATAACTATTTTATAAAAATATCACGCCCTTTTATGTTCAAGACGGTAAAGAAGTCACCCAGTATAAGGGGCTTTTAAAATATATGCCATCCTTTTAACAGTAGATAGTGCTATAGTGTGATTAGTGATTACGTTAGTGAAGTAAACAAATTAAAAGATACATCTTTCTTTATAATAAAGTCATATCATATTGCTAGTTGTATTAAGCACACCTTCCGATGTGAGATGGAATTAAACCAAGTATTTGTTAAGAACGAGTGAAAGAACACTATCTCTATCCTTATCAGAATAAATGTATACCTATTAGTATATATTATAAGTATCATTTTAGTATAAAGCTTTGTGTTTATTGTTGTATGTATGTTTATATATATATATATATATATATTGTTTTCACTTCTGCTTACGAAGGTTTACAGGTAGAGATTTCTTAGAAATAGAACCTGTGTATATTGGTTTATAGTTTGCGTTCCATTTCCTGTATGTGAGTGTACATAAATAAATAATTTTACTATTCGTTAAACATTAATAAACAGACTAGCTTTTAAATCGTACTAGTAGTTCCTGAGATTAGCGCGTTCAAGTCAACAAACAAACATTTCAGCTTCATATATTAGAAAATTAGATAAATATTTCGCAAGATATTTTCTCAATAACGTTTTCATTATTTTAATTGGTCCAACATTTCCTATGCAAGTAACTCATAGATGCATAAATAGAGGCACATTGCTTCAAGCTGTTGGTGTGGAGTGTCGCTCACGTCGGTCGTGTCGGAGCCGGCTCGTAAACTGAGCGGCTAATGCACACGCCGAGGAGCTACGAAACTACAATTGCTATTATTGGGAAAATAACTTTGCTGATGATTATTTTTATTTTTTTATTTAGCCACGAGGCTTTTGCTGCTTCACCGGGCATAAAGGCGAGCAGAGCTCCAGCCTCAATAAATGGTTTAAAAACTTCAAACCAAGCAACCTGCGCAAGAGGGCTCACTGTGGGGCTTGGACCTCGGCTCAGGGCGGTCGCTGGCGATGCGATAGAGGCATTATGACTTAGTATTTTAGGGGGTTTTGTGCAATGGTCGCTCTACTTTACAGTTCGTGGGCTTTTCGGACTTCGGGTCTACGAGAGCATCGGTTGGTAGGTACTTTGCAAACTAAGGGTCGGGAGGAGTAAATCTCCTTAAGCTAGTCCTTCGGTTTAGGGTACTTTTAACTCTTAAAGATAATAGTCACAATATAAATTGTAACTAAACCAAACGCATACAATTCCTTAAGATTAACATAAAAAAATGCGTTAACGTTTTTTTGTTACGTACATTAGTTAAATTTTGGACTTATTAATATTTTTCTAGTTCCATGTTACCGGGCAGCAGGTCAACCACGTATAGTTGTACGCAGCTTTGCACTCTGCACTGCGCTGTATCGAAGTAAATTAAAACCTATTCAGGCTTCGGTTTATTTTCATTTGCCATTATTTCTGTTGTTTGTGTTTTGGAAAATGGGTAGGTAAGTAAACCGAATAAATTTTGACGAAACTTGTGGCTAAAATCTTTTATTATTTAGGTAACTTTATTACTTTTGAAATGGCAGAATAATAATATTAATTTATGAAATGCAAAATATTAAAACATTTTTGTCTTTGTCGTCTAATTGACAATCCTTTGACCAACGCATCGTAAATAAAGTACTGACAATAGGCATGAGGACTAAAAAAATATAATTATTGAGTCCGTCCGTTAAATAAAAAATATAAAATACTTATTGTTTCGGACCAGCGGCATCCACAGGCGGTAAGTACAATAAAACTTACATCTATGTTAGTAATTATTATTATATTATTATGATATGATAGATTAGTATTTACTAATCTATCTATTGCTAATCTATTAAATTACTAAACAATATTGGACACGTATTTTTTATTTATCAAATCAATAAAAATTTACAAAGATACAGAGCAACAAAAAACTATAAAGTTTAGGAGAGGGGGGCTTGGGACGTCACTATTAAGCAAAATTGTACTTAGAATTGACGTCACATGAAATTTCAACGCCCTGTATTGAAAAAAAAAACGCGTCCAATATTTTTTGGTAATCTAACTGACAGGCTAAATGGTTTTTTTTATTTGTCTTCATGCCTATTCAACAATCAACTTCTTTTATGAGAAAATTAACCGTAGAAACATAATTATATAAGTATATTTCTACAGCCTATGGATAGACAAGTAGTTAGAAGTTATAATTATCTAAGCAGCTTGAGTAAATCAGGTGGTTTAAATTAGAAATTATTCTCATTTTTCATTAAGTTTGCGCTTTATTAACATTGCCGTAAACTTTCAAAAAGTCTAAAGTAGAGCTACAGTTACAGTAAACTCCTCCAAGTCCTCAATCCTCCCTCCAGCTATAGCACTGAGAGTCGGGCTGCAGTGGCTGTCTTACAGTACTGCTCGTATGTCCGGTGAAGTAGCAAAATCCTTGTAACTACATATATGTCCAAAAACATATCGAAAAGTTAATTTAAATAAAACTTGTAATGTACGACGCGGCGACGTGACGCTACTAATAAAGGGTTCAAGGTAGCAATACGCAGCAGTTCCATTGTAGCCCGTTTCCTGGTATACAAATGCTATCATGTTATAACAATCAGGACGGCTTAAAGTGCTTTCCAAGGCATGGAGGGTAAATCACTCAGATCCGAAGATTTCGACACTTAAGTTCAATATTCGAATACATTCATAGCAGAAATAAAAAGGATTGATCTAAAATAGGTGTAAATGAAATTAGTCAGTTAACTACTAAACTAACTGACTAACAACTAATTGAGCTAAGCAAAGCCGAGCCAAGACCGATAATGAATTATAGACTTTTTGAAATCATAACATAACATATATAATTTAATATCGCCCATGAAGTCGCTTAGCTCATTTAGCCTTTTATCCATCGAAATATATCTATCAGAATCTATTACATTCTGTCCGGCGTGAAGATCGAGACCACTATCTCCGAGACTCAAAGTGAAACTATTACTGCTACGCCCCGGTCGTGAGTTCGATCTTGATGCTGGACAGTACGTTATAGTTATTGATAAATATATATATATAAATATATAGTGTGATTTTTTCTAATAAATCGTTAGACCTATTTTGAAATCATCATCATTTCAGTCGTAGGACGTCCACGGCTAGACATAGGCCTACCTCAAAGATCTCCAGTTATTACGGTTAGAAGCGGTCTGCATCCACCGTGATCCTGCGGCCTTAACCAGATCATCCGTCCATCTGTGGACGACTGGACGTCCTACGCTACGCTTGCCGATCTGCGGTCTCCATTCGAGAACTTTTCGGCCCCAACGTCCATCTGTTCTCCGTGTTATATGGCCTGCCGATTGCCACTTCAAAGAACTAATCCGTTGGGCTATATCAGTAACCCGGTATTTTGGAATGCTCTGCCATAAATATGATCAGGTAAAGGACTTGGCGAAAAAAGGCAACAAATCTTTTACCTTGATGCACACATAAATATTATTATATATTAATCAAAAGCATACTATGAAAGCTCTTGATATTATATCCGTAAATATATCTACTTCCCTACTCTCACTCATCAGTATTTACTGACCCATCCCCCGTAGTAAGGGTAAGGGTACTTGCGCCCCTAAAATATCAATGTTAGGCACACAAATAGCCAGATGCTTTTACCTATCTCTGTTCTCTCATAGATATTTCCCCCAATAATTCACAATCGCGTCTTCCTTACACAACAATTCCATCCATTGGAGATATATACAATGTTGTGTATAAAGTTTGTAATAGGTAAAGTTGAAAAAAAACTGTTAAATTTAATTAATGAAATAATTCTAACTAAGGTACATTATGCATTTGAGACCATAAATTATCATACAAATCATCAAATTAAAAGATACTTTAACATGAATACATAACAACGTATATTTACAATTGGTTTTATCTGCAAAGCAAGCAATCATGCAGCAAATAAAATAAGATTTATATCAACAACCAAAAATGTAATTTGCACTGGTTAATTAAACGCAACTAATTTCTAATATCTAACAGAGCATTAAACGACAAATTGGTATTTAATTAGTTACTTAAAATAAAATAATTTAGTCTTTTTAGTGTGAATAACTATCTATGTAACTACAGCCATATTGACGTACAGGGAAGAGAGAACACTATCTTGTAGGTACAGGTTTTCCAAACTTAAAGGAAAAGGCACACTTTAAAAATGTGTAGTTAATTATATTTTTGATTTTGAATTTAGAATGTCTTTCAATATCTCTCTTATAAATCATAAATTAGTTTAGTTACTTTTACTTCTGATTTGCTTAATTAATATTATCCCATTTTACGTATTTATGCAATATCTAAAATTTAATTAACTTTACCGTGACTCCAACAAAATCAATAATGACATATTACGGCATCGCCATTTCCGTTTGTTAACTTTTACGACAAGCAATAAATAGCTGATTGTCAATTACCACTGTATTACATTTAACTGTTATTACTCAATCTTAAATGTTGTTAGTGGCTGAAATTGAGTACTGGTATACAATACAACTTTGAATAATTCATAAAAAAAATACCATAGTTATATTATTATTAAATATGAAAAATGCGACCCGCAGTTTTATCCGCGTTACTCTGCTCCAGTGGGTTGGAGCGTGATGTTTTGTAGTCTATATGTTAATCCAGCGTATAACTTATCCCGGTGCAAAATTTCAGACAATTCCGTTCCGTTATATTACAAACTTTCGCGTTTATAATATTAGTAGGATTGCATGTTCACCGTGGGTTTATTTTGTCTGAAAATTATATGTTATTTAAATGTTTAATTTACAAAAAAGGTACGTTAAAGATGGTTCTCATAACTAAAACGGTATTTTTTTATTGTTTACTAAATAGTGTACAATTTTTCAACATAATCGTAGTATAAATTAATTATGAATAATTAATCACATATACGGAATAATGTAATATATCATTAATATGCTCTTATCTCGTAAATAGCTGTAGGTATACGCGTAAGGGTTCGCGGTAATCTAAATTGTACCTAAAGTACCATCTAATTTCACATTGTGGATTTGAATAGTTATAAAGATTTGAATTAAATTTATCAAAACAGAAATTATAATATTTGATAGATCCAAGTATAACTCAATCTATTCGGTTGATTCACATACTTCTTTAATAATAATTAATAAAAAATGAAACAACTAATACTAGTCGTTTTACAAATTGTCATATTCCCCACATACACCACAACACAAGTATAGCTGTTCACGTAGCAGTCTTTATTGCGTCTATATTTCAGCCGGTTCACGGTACGCCGCATCAGGGTATTATTTATGTGACACGGTCTATGGAGCACCGATGTCTTAACGTTTATGATCGATGATTACCTTGTAGGTAATACGTGTTAACATAGGTGTGGCAATTGATGGCTCAGATACGATAGTTTAACGATTGTATCGGAATATTACTGTGTTGGACGGGATTTATGGGAATAACGACTGATTTAGAAGTAACGTTTTGTTAAGCTTCGATAATAAGGTGTAATTTTACCTGTCAAGAAATATTTTATTTATAAAACGTGTTATATAAATAGCGCGGAACCTCTTGGGTGGTGATTGTGCTAATGAATATGAACAACTTTTTCTAAGACGCCAACATTGTAAATCGAAGTAAAAAATCAGCTGTTCCATACAAATTGTCAATACCGACTCGACCAAAATGTATGAAAACGTTGTTTTTTTTTTCGAGTTACAAAGTTGGTCCCATGTTAAAAGTTGTTCATATACATGAGCACAATCACCACCCAAGAGGTTTTGCGTTATTTAATTAACACGTTGTGGTTGAAATTCGAACAAAAAAAATACTATATGTTTCTAGCATTCTGCACGTCCTCTATACAGGGCTATCTTTAAACATTGACCACCTTTCAGGTGGTGTAAGTACTGATGATTTATAATCATTTATAATCATCAGCAACTTTTACTATCGGATCCACGCTGAAATCGCGAAAAAAAATCGGCTGTTCCATACATTTATGTTCACTTTGTATGGAACAGCAGATTTTTTTTTCGCGATTGTAGGCTTGGCCCCGTAATAAAAGTTAGTAAAACAATCACACCTGAAAGGTTGTTAATGTTTTAAAAATAACCTTGTATAAATAAGTGTGTGGAATTTCATGCTCTTATCTTCCGTCCGCGCAATTTTCGTAAAAAGTTTTTGCTTTACGTATATACAGTTTACATTCGTACAAACAGCAACTACTCTGTATTATATAGTATTTTTTTCCTTTTTGTTAAATATTATTAACGTACTTAGGTAAATAACTGAACAGAATTTTAGTGTCCACTAACTTTGTTTAAAATGTTCCCTTTACAACTTTATCCCCTGTACAAAGTTGTTGCACAAAGCAGTTCTAATACAAGCAAGCTGTCCTCGAATGAACTGACGATACCCGGGGGAGCCTTAAAGTGACCTAACTAACTTCTGATAATATTTGCAACAACTATAGATTTTTTTTCAAAGCCACTTGACCATCAATTCTAATATAATACCTATTACTAAATAATTATTTCCTAGCTGAATTTTTTTGATCGTATAAATTTTTTTTGATACAGAAAAACACATCACAAAAAAAGAACAGAATAATCGGTCCAACTGTTCGCTACCATTGAAAATAACAATATTTTTTTTTTATAAAAAAATAATTTTAATGTCTCTGGAATTGAAACAGCTTAATTTATCTTATTCGTTTGTATTCTTTTTATTAAGGCTATGAAAAATGGTCGTGGAGTAATTTACAGACGCAAACGCTATATTTAAGACTCAGAATAAAAATCTATGGTTTACACAAATAATTGTCTTGGGTGGGAATCAAACCCAGAAACCAGGTAGTTGCTTGTCTCAGAAGCAACTACCGTAACCTCTGAGCCATTGGTGCAGTCTTGCGGAGGAGATTACGAAATTATGACTTTTTGATTATATGAGAAAAAAAACTTATACATATTTCATTTCATAAAAATAAAGCAAGCCTGCAAATAAAAATAGTCATTAACAAACTTGTAGCCAAATAGCGGAGGGATCCCAATTTTCTTGTGGACTGTCCCGGGTCCAAAGTAAATAAAGGTCCAATCACGTTTTAAGTAAACAACTGCGCAATGTAACGTCTGTCAAGCGAAAAATTATGAGATCTTGTATTGTGAGGTACGGAAGGTGAATGTGGTTAGCTGATGTTTTTTCTTTTTGAAAATTATAAATAAACATCGTTCAATCAATGTTTTAAAAGGAATTCAACATTTTTGTTACGTAAATATTTTTGGTAGTGTTTTGATTAAATGCTACTCAACATTGGATATACTGAGATTCCCTTGTTGAGTTTTTTAATGAGTCCTATTTCGTTAATCACCCCGCCATGGAATGCCCTGATTAGCTTGGTAGCATGTTTGCTTAGTTTTTTAATGTGGGAAAGTAGCTTAAGCCTCGTGGCTGGAAAAATTTATAAACGGAATATTGATTAATATAAAAGTTAGTCCATGTCTCGATTTCAAACGCTATCTTTTTTCGGAAGTGATACTTGATAAGTTGTATTTTGATATTGGACATATTTATGACTAACAAAAATAAAACAAAAAGAAACTAAATAATAATAAAGTACTTTTGTTAAAGTTTTTTTTTTGTTCTTAAGTGTCTAAATATAAGTACGAATACGTATATACCCCAGTTGAATGAATATGTAATGTATATCATGAAAATGGATTGAATTTAATTAGAAGATCGAGAGAAAATGCGACATACGACAGGTTTCATAAAAGGTCACGCCTTAAGAGATACCTATTAATATAATAATGATAACTTTAAACTAATTGACACTAACCAACTACCCGTGTAATAAGAGGATCCTTCAATATCTTTAAATAAACTATTATATTGTATTTATAATAAGCAACTCTGACTGAACTATCAGGTCACAGGTAAAAGTAGTAAACGTATTGTGCACGCAATTTGGTATGCAGTAAGCTACTTATTGTGACATAGGACTGATATTCCAAAATTCGTCTCCTAAGGTGATGAAACAGGAAAACGCAACAAAAAACAAAAAGGAGTACCTATACCTGGTGACTTCGTATTTACACTCCATGAAAGTAAAAAAAAAAGGTTATATAACTATGCTTTAGACATTTATTTTATATACATATTACACCCTATTATATTCGAGACAGTAAAAAATTCATCCAGTTTATATATTTATATATATAAAAGTGCTTTCTACTATCAAAAAAATGTTAAAGCCACGCAAGCAACTATAATAATCCAATAGCCGGAAGTTGTGCCAGCAAAGATCCAATCAAGTTGAATCTCCCAGAGATTGGGATATTGGCTAAAGGGTTTTCTACTGCATTCGTTGGTCCACAATTTGGCTTGGAGCGAAACGTCAGGCGTGGGGTAACCGCGCTCGAAGCCTGTCCTACCGACGACTTTGATGTGAGAAAATATCTAGAAGTGGCATTTATAAGTAATAAAATCGTGATATTCGTGCCTTCGGATCATTCTCCTATCATATGTAAAAATATATGCCCGTTTTACAAAGCGGTTTTCTGATTAAACCTAAAATTTTGACAGAACATGATTCAGCTTTACCGATCTAGGTACATTAATAAAACGCTTTTACCTGACTGATGGTTCAGCGCACAGCCTGATCGGGACCTGAAACTAGAAGGTGTGTTCTCATTATGCTGAAGGTATCCGATAAGGAAAATTCACGTCTAAGAGGATGAAAGGCAAACTTTAATGTGTGATTTAAATGATCATTTCCAGGCATTACGGCGGATTGCAATCTGCTAATGCGTTCAAAGTCAGAGTTGTGAGGTCTGTGACAAACACGTGGGGCCGACGACGACGTCGGCCTCTAATTATTGTCGTTTCAGCCGTATGCGTCTATCGCATGCGATCAATCGCTTTTTTCTGCAATCGGCCGCGATGCACGGAAGAGAACTTAAAGTTCCGCAATAAAGGCAATAGTAAGTAATATTTTAAAAAGTAATTGGCAGCACATCTAGACCATTCTATTGTACAGCTCCAGTTTAACCGTGTTCATCAAGCTGTTTCAGTAGAAACACTACAATCCGTAGTTATTTAGTTTGGAAACAGACAACAGACGCTTAGATTGCTGAATTTACATAAATGTTCGTATTTTTACCCTTTTGGTGTGTTGAGTTATTTTTATTTCGTTTGAATACAATTTTATTTTACCTCTACTTTGTGCATTTGCTTTTTGTCAAGATTCAGTCTTATTTTTTGCTTGGTTTGTTTTTTGTAATCGAATTAGATCAAAACTAGCTTTGGTTAGCTTCGTAAGTTTTTGTTTATTTCTTTTTATTCATTCACAGGCAAGGATCCAGACTTCAAAAATGGTTGCGGTCACAGCCGCCCGAAAATCAGCCAAATGCGAGTCGGAGTATAGAATCGACCCCGATAAATTGAATTTTATGACAAGATGTCACAAATCTCTGAGGGTAACAGGCACACACATCACCTACAACGGATCCGCCCTTATTCATAAAAATTAACGCTATTTAGATATTTTATTTCTACTTATGTTATGTGTCTATAGTTTGTGACGTAGTTCTAACCAGTAAAACATAAAAGTACACATTTCTTAATAAAAATAATGTATTTTTTCATGGGCCGCAAAATTAAATGTATGTTTAACTGGTTATAAAGTCACTTGAACGTTTTTCAAATGACTTTATAACAGTGATTTGATATAGTAATCTTGTTAAATGTCATGGAGGAAGGAATTGCATGACACATTATTACGTTCTTTAGGTAATAGTGTTACATTATTTGCAATAACTAAATAATACGGAACAAACATCGACGAAACAATAGGGTGGAAAGTATTTGATGATGGATGTATAATGCGATTTTTGATTATCTTTGTGACAAAAATACTTGGGATTAAATCGCTCCAATCTCAATGTAAAATAAAGTATTTTGTTATTAGGTTAATAAAAAAAATTGTGATGTATTATTAGATTTTAAAAGAGGGTTCTACTGTTTTTTTTTTGGCAGTTTTCCTAGTAATCGCCTCGTCACGCACTGCACGATAGGAAAGAAAATATGACGATTCCAAACAAATGTAACCATTTTAACTGAATAAATGAAATTTGAATTTGAAGCATAAACAACATTATAACGATTTTGTGGTTTGCGGCTTAGAGACCAACCAAGGAACATATAATACATACTGATGGATGAGCAGCAAAATATATCAGCTCACGGATACCCACCATCTTACTGCGATCACTATACCGCCTGCAAAGCCTGATTTATTAATACTGCTCCACAACACTGGCTAGTCAATGTCTCAAGAGGAGGTTCATTTTTAGCGGTAGAAGTAATCAGACTGATAAATTAAAACATAACAAACATACTTCATAGGCTTTGAATCTTTCCAAATTCGAAACAAAATTCATTTTCAGAATTTCAATTATTTACAACTAAAGATTATGGCCTTAGATATTAACTGTAACTTATTAAGAGTATACGACGCCAACGACGTATTTCCTCATATTTCTTCTTTAGTTTTATTATCGGCTCGTATAACAATCACTGCGGAATATGGGGCGCCTCCCGAGAGAGGGTTTTGCCATAGTCACCACGCTTGGCAGGCGGGTCGGTAACCGGTATAGTATTGTTACACACAAAGAAACGCTGTTGCCCGTTCTCTGGTACACGTTTATATTATAGAGGTAGATGATGTTACAACAATCGGGACCAACGGCCTACGAGCTTTAGGTACGAGATACGTAGGGTAGTCCCTCAATCTACCAGACCCGGAAAGAACTCTTAGAATTAACTTATAGATTTATTGTCCGGTGTTGGGATTGAACCTACGACCTCCGAAACTTAAAGCAAGACTTATACTGCTACGCCCATGAATGTTGTCTCCTATAGTTATTTTAAATAATTTCTTCATCGTCAATTACAAATATAATATTACAATTATAGAAAAAAAAAACTAAGAAATAGCTTTACTTTCATAGAAATATTTAATTTCGAACAATTTCTTAGAAATTAATATAATATCAGCAGGTTGCATCGCAGACTTCCAAGAAGGCCATGTTATTATAAATTAATGCAGCGGACTTTTGAAATGAAATATTTTCTCGTTTGTTGAAATTGCGAGCCATCTAGCCGAACTATAATTGTATGAAAGGTATATTTTTGAATGGTTTCAATTAATTATGTACTTACATAGTAAATTGGTACGTAGAACAACGATCGAGTCAGTTATATTATACTTTCTGTTCCGCGTAATGTTTTTTTTTGTAATTTTTGTGCTGAACCCTAATTTTTGGATCGAAGTTCCTTATGGTGTGTTGCGGAGTGGTACCATGGCCGGGAAAAACGTCCGTAACGTCACAAAAAAGCGTAAGATTTTTATGTATAGTCTATGTATGATGGCTATACAGTGTCTAGTGTATAATCTACGTGATGACTGTTATTATTATTCATATAAATAGCAATTTCTTGGTATATTATTATTATATATTTTTATAAATCATTATAAATAGAATAAAGGTGTTAAGATAATTTTGTAAAGTAGTTCCGTTGCTTTTTATCGATAAAAAGTCATAATAGAAATGTATACCCGAATAATTATTTTCTTTATGCCTCAAATAGAACTTAAAATTAATATTTTAATAATAAGGAACTTCGTTCCTATCCGGAGTTCAACGACACCACACGATTTCTTTTTTGTAATTTTTGTACTGAACTCAATTTTTTTTCCGACTGCACCGATGACTCAGGTTCTACGGCACCCGGGACATTTATTTGTTGTCCTGAGTCTGGGTGAACTTTGTGTCCGTAAATTGAATGTTTGTAACCCCCACGACACAGGGATTGGTTTCCTAGTGCGGGAATTGTTTTTTTTTTTAAGAAAACCAAACCATAGTAAAATTCTTGTCAAACATTATTTGATCATGTGACTACAATCTTGTTTTGAGAATTTATAAATATCGTTAGAGAAAGTGTGATACCACGTAAGTGACAGTGACTAATAAGGTACAATATCGTTCACCAAAAAATATTTTCTTCATTTGTTTAGAAGGGCGAAGTATTAATTAGCTACATTTGATCTTCAACCTTATTAGCTTTAGTCAATTGTGGTATCACACTATCTGCGACGATTGTAACCATTTTATATATAGGTACATTTGTCATACAGACGTCGCGTCACCCATGGCTTCCCTAATTTGCGCCAGAACACTCGATCTCCTGCCTTCCGCATATAGTCAACGGTACGTGTGTCTAGACGCGTCTGCTACAACGGCCGTCGTAATGAACGTAAATAATTTCTACGTTATTCGGGGTGAATAGAAATGCAGGGTGAAAAGAGACCAAAGGAAAAGTTGAATAAGAAAATAACTTGTATTACTATAGTAATATGATAGATTTATTTAAGTTGTTATATAAATTTCGAATAAATTAACGTATAAAATTAATAAAAAACATTTTGTGCACCATACATGGGCCCCAACTAGTTTTTTGCTACTTCACACATTTTATATTGATTATGGTTATCTAGAAATAAATTTTTCATTTCGCCCCTTTCCACTTTTGTATCTCTATTCATTCCGACTCACTATACCTATATCATCTCAAAATGCATATTGTTCCTAATAGTGTCAATGTGCATGTACCAATGGTATCTTAAATAAATAACAAAAGATACGTACCTTTATATATTATTTTCTTGTGTTTACTTTATCTTTTATCTGCTATATGATTGTTAAGAGAGGTTTTTTTATGTGGCAATCTCTCGATATATTCATCAATTTCTACCAGTATCTTGTAATGACTACTTATGGGTGAAGAAGAATACTGCCTGAACAAACTTTTCAATGTGGACAAACTTTGTGGGCCTGGAACAGAGGTAGACTTTATTTAGCCACCTCACTATACCTCAAAGTCAAAGATAGGGAAAAAGCCAACAGGATGAACGTGGCTAGTGTTGTTCATCTATACAATGTACACAGTACTGGCACTAGTTGTCTTTGTAATTGGATCTTTATTCTACTAACCATCAGGTTGATGGAGGTCATTTGTCCCATATGGGTGAATAAACCCTGGTTTGAATTTAAAACTCCTATTCTACACTAGCTATGCCCTCTTTATCAGATAAATTAATTATGCTACCTATCTCTTTTGTTGGCTGTACACGTTGTTCGGTAATTATGTGTTTTTCAGCGGGCAATAAAGAATAAAAAAACCGAGCGCAGCGCTATTTAGCGAAACACGGACAGTCTCATAATCACTCTTTGCGGTGTTCAAGGGAATCTTCAAGAAAGGGATTACTATCCTTGGCTAATATTTCGACTAGGGATGGTTCCACTTGTAACTTATTTGCCGCAAAGAATCTATTGACGACCACTTATTAAAATATTGTACTTTTTTAAACTTCCAAATGAGAAATTACTAGTGAGAGTGAGTTTGTCATTAAATAAAAACTGTAATAAGAATAAATATTTACTAACATTACACTAAACAATATTATTAAGTCAAGTCACCAATAGAATCTCGAAAAGAAATATAAATTCAAGATATACCAGATGACTGTGAACCAAACAATACCCTTAACATAAACCGGTAAGCGCCATCTATTACTACACTAGTAAACTAAATTAAACTTAAATCGAAAATATGCACCGTACATAAAAATTTAGACTTGTTAATAAGTTTTACGCAAGCGAATGGAATAAAAGATGCTGGTACAACTAAATGACTTATTATATTCGGGATCGAAATCGATTAAACCTTGAAAAATGATATGGGCTACAGTTTATCGAAAAAAAGGGCTAAAGTGAATGAAATAGGACATCTTATTTGTATTGAAAGTTTTTATTTTTATTTTATACTTTATTGCACACAGAAAATTACATGAAATAAATGTTATAAATTGGAAACAACATGTACAAAGGCGAGCTTAATTCAATTATGAATTCTCTTCCAGCAAACCTTTAGGAAAGAGATACATGATAATGAGTGCATAACAAGTGTACAACAGATTTAAAATAATTGTTACCAAATTGGTAAATACATATCTATAAACCTACACACTAATAGTTACATATACAACTACATACATATACATACTAATAAATATGCCTACTATTTTTAATAAACTACATATACCTACTAACTTATATGTCCATATTACATAATAAATTACTGAGAGAAAAAGTACTCCCTTGTTCTTTTTTTGAAAGTATCAAGAGACTGGCAAGCGCGTATAGGATGTGGAAGTGAATTCCATAGACGCACTGCACGGACGGTGAAAGAGTTGTCATATTTGCTAGAGACACGGGGAGGGTTTTTTAAAAGGAGAGAAGTGGCAGTACGACAGGATTTGTCTCTAGGTATTAAATACTCAAAGCGTTCGCGAAGATATTTAGGGGCATTGGGATTGTGAAGGATAGAGAACAGAAGAGACAAGATATGACAGTCCCGACGCCGTCGAATAGGCAGCCACTTCAACTGCAACCGAAACTCTGACACATGGTCATACTTTCTGAGGCCGAAAATGAAGCGGATACACAGATTCTGAAGGCGTTCGAGTTTATCCAAAAGTTCTTCCGTTGCATCTAAGAAGCAAATGTCAGCGTAGTCTAAGAGAGGAAGTAGAAGCGATTGAGCGAGGGTGACTTTTGTCTGAAAGGGTAGAAATTTCTGGAGACGTTTAAGGGACTGAAATGAACAGTACACTCTCCTGCTTACCTCTGCAACTTGATTGCTCCAAGAGAGATTGCAATCTATAAGGACACCTAAATTCTTTGCACATTTGGTAAAATCTATTATTTCATTATTAAAGATAACTGGTGATAATGAATTGAGGTCAATGGAGTTATACATGTATCTGCTACCAATAATGAGAGCTTGTGACTTAGAGGGGTTGACCAGAAGGCCAAAAGCATTTGCCCACGCGCTAATGTTTCCAAGGTCAGTATTGATAGCAGCAATGGCATCCCTAGCATCTGTGACCTTAAAATGCCGATAAAGTTGCAAATCGTCTGCGTAGAGATGGTAATTAGAAGATAATATTGGAGTGACTGCGTTAATAAAAACAGAAAATAGAAGAGGAGAGAGGACGCCACCCTGAGGAACGCCCGCAGTAAGATCACACCACTGAGAGAAAGTCTCATTGGCACGAACAGCCTGCGAGCGACCCCTAAGATATGAATCAAACCAAGCAACCACTGGAGCCGAGACATTCAAGGAAGTGAGGATGCCAAGAAGGATATCAAAGTCCACTGAGTTAAAAGCACTGCTAAAATCCAGTAGGACTAAGACAGTTAATAGCTTCTGTTCCATAGCCAAGCGGATGTCGTCAGTAACCTTAACAAGTGCAGTAACAGTGCTGTGGCTGGGACGGAAGCCGGACTGGAAAGGACTTAAGAGGTTGTTAGAGGAGAGATAAGACGAGAGTTGTGAGTGCACAACACTCTCAAGCACCTTAGACAGGATAGGAAGGATGGAGATTGGACGGTAATGGGATGTGGAAGTAGGATTAGTGGTCTTGGGAAGCGGTAGAACATGAGCCTTTTTCCAGGCTGACGGGAAGGAGTTCGACTCAAGAGAGAAATTTATAAGGTGAGTTATAATAGGAGTCAGTTCCTCTAATAAAAGATCAATCATTTGTAGTTGTAGTCCGTCATGCCCTACCGCTTTAGTGGAGATGGATTTGATGGATTTCAAAATGTCTTTTTCCGTGATTGCTGTAAATGAGAACGGAGCACAAAATGGCTTGGGAAGATTTAAAAGATACTCAAGAGATGACATTTTGGTATCGGCATTTACACGAAGCGGTGGTATTGCAAAGTGGGTATTGAGTTTATTAATATCCACTGATGAAGCCCCATCGCCAGTACTCTTGCCGACACCAAGAGATTTCAGGAATTGCCATACCTGTGCTGTATTGAGATTACTAATAGAATGATGAATGTGGCGTCTTTTAGCATCTCTACACATTCGACTGCAACGGTTTGCGATCACTTTTTCTTAAATTACTATAAAGCAATTCTAATTATAACAGTTCCGTAAAACTGTATTCGTCACCCCGTTCCCCGTTAGATAACAAGGTATATATAACATCTATTATGCTATTAAAATGATATCTCTTTTGGTTCAGCAACGAAGTAATCAAGTGAAATGAGCTTATAAGATGAAATTTGGCCCCCGTCCAAACTTCCGCGGCCAACGACGGTGTGTTTTTATTTAAACCTCGTCGTGGTTGTACGTTTTAGAAATTCAACTTAAATTTTGAGTCCATTTATGAAACGAAATGAAACTGAACGAAAGATGAAACTGAAACATACAGACAGACATAATTCAATGATTGTCTGTGTGTTTTCTAATATCTAGACCTCAAAAGAATACGGACGGTTTATACTATAGAAGCATTTTTGTACTTGAAATAACAAGACTTTTTAAGTTAATTTGACTTTAATAATTATATATAATGTATTATTAACAATATAACAAAGCACTAAATAAATAACGAGTACCTATACTAACTAAAACGAATTAAAAACAAAAAAAGAGTGATTAAAATAGGTTTTATAATAACTTAAGCTATTGCTTAAGATATTCTTAAGATTTCTTATTCAGAATTTAAAAGTTTCGTAGGATAAAATGCTTCACTGAACAGTGTAACAACAACCAAAAATTGCCCATTTTCTCTTCCACAACTAAATTATAGACAGTCTCTGAACTACAAAAGTATAAAAAAATCGTAAAGAAAATATCGTTGGCCAAAAGAGGAATACCTTTGATCGCTGGACTATATACTGGTCCCACGCAATTTTGGAGATCAAACCAAAATGTTATAGCCGAAAATCAAATATTAGGTTTGGCGCTACTCTCAAGCAAATAGACCTACAATCCTATTCAGTGTGCGTCTTTGAAATGCATTGAACCAGCGAACGAAATAGGATTCACAGTTTGTGATGATGTTCAATTTGACGCATTCGTCAGCAGAGTCGGAGGCAACTTTTCCAGTACCAACTTAAAAGTTATAACCAACTAGCAGCTGTCCCGCGCGGTTTCATCCACGTAGATTCCATGTCCTTGAAAACCTTGATTTAAAATGCCTATGACACCCATAAATAATGAGGCTTTCTATTGGTAAAAGAATTTGCAAAATCAGTCCTGTAGATCCAGAGATTATCCTCAACAGCCTCACAAACAATTCACAAATTAACAGTGAATTATTCTCATGAAAAATTGATTGCTATGTATGACTCATTTACGGGGATATATGTTAAAGAAGATGTCCAAAACGTATAATTTTAAACCAACTATCTGTTACCTATTCCACCAAATGCCATTTGAGTGCTTACACTGTTAACCCAAATGTTTTAGATATCTCCGTGGACTCATCCATGTATCACTTGTCGGGTCTTCGGCTCGTGATTGTATTTTGGAATGTTTCATTGTTTTTCCTGTATATTTTTGGAGACGAGAGGGCGCAAAAAGTACATCCCAGCATTTAGACACATTTTTGAACGGAACTAAGACAAGTTGTTTTTAATTTATAAAACAATTAACCAAACAGTTCAAGTCGTTCTCAAGTTATGCGAGTAAATACGTAAATACACTTTGGCAATTTATTTTTATTGATATAGATAGAACGGGAAGATAAAGCCAAATGTTACTATAGTAAATCAATTTCTTCTTAAACTATAAAATTGTCAACAGTTTTCTGTTTAGCTTTCAATAGGACCACGCCGCCACACACGCCCGCTTGAGAGTTTTCAAGTTTTACCATGGGCAGTCCATGATAAAACTTGGAAACTCCTAATTCGATATTCCAAGGTACGCTTCTTAAGATTACCTATTGTAGCATAGGGATTAAAAAAGGCACATTCCGTAATCTCCAAAAAGGCTCCATCTTCACTCTTATTAACTTTAGATTGCAATAAACTAAAGTGCGCCATACTTTTATAGCAGAATTAAGAGACGTTACGTAGCATCAGAAGACAACATTACAATAGATGATCGCACAATTGAAAATGAACTTAATGTTAATACAAATATGGTTGATGTTAACAGTAAAAAATGTAACAGAAACTTCGTGTTTATGGAATGGTTTAGTAGGGAAATATCCCTTTTTATGAGCTAAGAATGGCAAAGCTTATGTATGCTTATATTAATATTGTTTATACAGTCGTCAGCTAGGTTTCAACTGTGCTGGGGGAATAGTTACTTTGTTTAGTCCCAGTAGAGGCCATTATGAGGTTTTTGAGTTAAACTGAATATGATTCTTGCGTTTGAGAATTATCTTTGTAATGGAGTTTCGTAGGTATGGAGCACGGATAATGTTTTTTCTTCACCGAAATACTATTTAACGGAATACAAGATACCATTTGCTGCTGTCTTTTGAATTCTTATTTGACTATCCCAAGACATTAAGGTTATACTTATTTTATGATTTTTGAAATAAATGTCAAGTATGAGTCCACAAACCTTAAAAAAGCGCAAAAGAACTATGAACATTTTGATCTATTACATCATGGCGTAATTTTATGTTTCTCTTACGTCTGTTCTAAAATAATAAGTCAATAGTTTAAAATATTGTTTCATGTAATTTTATAGCGTACGACCCGTCTGATGGTAAACGGTTATTGTAACTTATGAAACCCTTTTCCAGGATATGTAAGTTGTACTTCTATCAGAACACAGCGATAACTTTGACTGAGTTTTCCACAATGACTTAAACAGACTATTTAAAAAAAATGTTAGCAACAAGCATATATTATATGACCATTTGTCTATTCACTGCAGTTAATCTAATTGATTGTCTATACGTATAGCGAAGGATTTTGAGAGAAGTAACAGATCTTGATTCGTTATTTGTTGCCCCCTCTTTTCCAACAAATCTTACCTGAAAATTTTATTTCCTTCAAAATTATCACCACAATTATTTTTGATCTCACCTACACGTTGTCTTGCAATGTTCTTACCCAGCTAGAACGAAAGTAGAGTAGTAAATTTAATCAGTTACATTATGGAACTGTCTTCTTAGCGAAATCAGGATGGCAAAAAATCGATACCAATTTAAAAATAATAAAAATGAGTAAGTGCTTTCCGAGGAACAGAGGGTACTCCCTTAACCAACTAGACCTGGAAATAAATCTTAGATTTTACAAACTACAGGATTTCCTAAAATTCTCTTTATAAAACATTCAAAACGCATATAACGTATGTCCTAAGTAACATCATATTTAGACAGTCGTTGTATGTCAAGTGCGAGCTGAAAGGCGTTGAAACATTCTAACTTTATCTTCGCCTGAAAGTCCAGTTACATACAACTACGTTACTATCTGAGCGTACAATTGCTTTGTTTTACGACAAAACACTTAACTGCTGCTTATATTGTTGTTCTAGTTTACCTTGTAGTCTAATGCTAAAGTTTAAAGTGTAATGGCGATTGCGTAATTCATTGCATGGCGTTTTAGTCGAAAGATGAGGCTTTTGTTATTTTTATTTTTATAGTTCTAGTAAGCATTTGGTCCCAATATCTAACTCAATTGTTCTTTTATTTGTATGTACTCATTGATGACAAAGGTTTTGCGGACTAGTGCGGCTCTATGGATTCGATATTTTTTTTGCGACTCGTTTCTTCATTGCATCTAGGTCTCCTGTCCACCATGGAATGGTTAATTTTTATTTATTTTCTTTCTTGGTATAGCTAGCTATTACACAATTCTTCTATTATATTTTAGTATGGTTTCTTCCAATTTTTCTTTATTGTTTAAGTACCTTATTTTTACCGATTTAAGTTTTTTTATTCTGTTAACTTATTGTAAAAAAACTCCAATCTGCTTTTTTTGTGTTATATTTCCTAGTTGTTCTTTCTATGTTCGTTCCTGGCTTCCTTTTTATTTTAATGTTGCAGAGTATTGTGTTGTGGCCCGAGGAAGTCACTCCTGTATCGACCCGCCAGCCCAGAGTGAGCAGGGTGTAACGTCAACATGGCCCTGGAGTAGTCTGTCCCCATTGTTTTTTATTGTGTCAAACATTGGTGTGTTTCTCATGTTTAGTACCTAAAGTTCCAGCTCTTGGGTCCCCGATATTGCCTATCCTCTAAGATATTTCACATTGCTACCCCACCAAGGGGTTTTAGCGTTCGAGTCGCCTCAAATCAGCAATTCAGCATACTCCTCTTTATCCTTGCGATATGACTTTAATTTCGTCAGCGGACAGTATATGGGCTGGTAATACAAACTAATACATACATGTTGTCACGTTTTTCTCCCATAGGAGTAGAGAGAGAGATAAAGGAGCGCTACCTATCTCAATCCTGGCACGCCTCTTTTGCTTCTTCCACTTTCACGTCTCTTCCTGCATGGTCGCCGGTTAGGTACATTACTGTTATGTTAAAAAAAGTAACACTTAAAACAAAAGTATACATTTTATTAACATTTTCTCGTTACCTTTACTCTTTAATGAAAACAAACACACGAACGTATTAAAGAAATCGCTAAGCACATAGACGTAATTGAGCTATTGTAACGCACGAGTAGCTTGTATAGTCCACTATTGGGCACTAATCCAAACCACTACTCACACCTTTTCTACTAGTCTTTTTTAGGTTATATATAAGAATATAATCCTTATTTCAAATTACATTTTTAGCTCGAGGCCTTTATTCATACATACCTTAAATACATGTTATTTTTTTTTTGTAAGTGACAAATACACCAGACTACTGTTAAATACGCCTCCATTCCATTTATTTCGCTGTGCAAATCGATGAATATGAGTCCAATGTTTAAAAAACCATAAATATTGAAGAAGATGAGGACCTCTGTTTAAAAGGAAAGATATTTTTCCATGATTTTGTTTGATGAGTCAAGATCAAGGTGGCGAACGGAGCTGTGACCGGTTTTTTTCAGTTAGTTGAGCTTTCAGTTGCTATTTTAGCCAAAAATAAAATAGATAGTACTTCTATGGGATTATTCTTCGGGCTACATAACAACTGGAGGCGATTTTTAATAACCTATTTTTCATTTGTTTTAGGTGTACAGTATATAATGGTTGCAGAATAAAAATGTAGGTACAAGTATAATAGTTGAAACGAATTATTTTCAGTGCACAAGATACTAAGCTCTTGAGTATTTCTTTTAGACGGTTGCAACTCTGTTAGTCTATTCCAACTCAGATATTCTGGAAAATGTTTATTTTTACATTTTTAACTATTTCGTTTGTTATTCTAAAGAACGTTTTACGAAGGATAGCTTTGACGCCGTGTGGTTTTCGACTTAGCATAGACTAACCATATGCTAAGCCTAAGAGACAATCAGCTGATGAATGGACAGTATATATCAGCTCATACATTACTAAGATCACGAATTCCGTGCCAAGCGTGCCAAGCTCTTTGGATCGTTTTTGTATTTGTTTAAATTGTTATATTAACTAACGTTTTTGGATATTGGATTGTATTAAAATGTTGTAAACACAGACTAGAAGAAATTGTAACAAAAGTTTTCAAAATGACTTCTTTGCACGAACGTCGTATGATGGAACTCTAGTATTTCTTCAGGGCATAGTAAAGGGAACTTTGGGAACAGAACTCTTGGAACAGATACAGTTGTCTGTGCCTAAATTGAATGCCAGAAGAAAAAAACATAATGTCTTTCACACTCTTAGGCATCAAATCTTGGGCAAAATGCTCCTATAGGCATTTCGACTCATAATAGCTGGCGGAGGATTTACAATATTGACATCTTCGGTGACCGTAAACACAGTTAACAAAATTGACTGCCAAATTTACATCAAATGTATTACGTTATTATTAAAAAAATATTTGCATTTGCTCTTATTATTTTGACATCACGTTTTAATTAATTACTATGTATTTAATATTACAATTTATTTTATTTAGTTAGTAAGAGACTATGCATGCAAAAAAAACCCAACTTTAATAAAGTATAACATTTAACTTTTAAGCTGTTGATCACTATTTTTATAACAAATGTTGTGCATATATGCAATAGATGTAAACACATCGCCCTATTTTTCTTGTCTATGTAATATTTGTCAATGTATGTGTTTATGCTGTTGATGTGCCTTAATATATAAATAAATAAAAGTGCTGGTCGTCCGTCCCGTCATGCAAATATTAATGATATTATCCGTCGGGCCTTAAGCTCGGCAAATGTGCCAGCCGTTTTAGAGCTAATGGCCTTATGACCGTTGACGGTAAGGGGGCCGACGGAATTACTCTGGTGCCCTGGTGGATGGGACAGCCTTTCCGGGATTCAGAGTAAGGCTGGCATGGCGGCTGAATCCGCGGAGAATCTCAAGAGGCGCAAATATAGTATATGATAGTGGTTATGTATTTGTGCCTTTTGATGTCGAAACACTGGGGCCGTGGGGACCGGGAGCCAAATTAATTTGTAAAAACCTCGCAGCGGTCCTCTTTATTGCGGCACGTTCTCAGAGTGCTGGTCTTTACTTTGCACAGCAGGTAAGCATTGCCATACAATGGGGTAATGCAGCAACCTGGAAACCTTGCCAAGTAAAATTTATTTAGAATTTTATAAGTAATTTTTATTTTAAATTAGCTACTTTTAGTTGTATATATGTATTTTAAATTATATTAAAATGTAGTCGTTTTTAAAAGAAGATATAAGTTGGAAGATGTTTGAGATGTTACATCATCCCGATTTTGAGCATTTCGACTCGGATCGGTTATGTTGAAATTATTGTTTTTATAATCAAACACGAAATCCTTTAACCGCGTCGTTTTCCATTATATTGAAAAGGGCGGGCAGGATTAGGATGTACTAGCACTAATAAACCTTGTATTGGACCTTGTAGGTGGTCATTTACCTGGTCAAACATAGTGAAAAAGGCTGTGTTTTATTCTACCGTCTTAGGCAAAAATGCTTAATAGAGAATTTTATTTTTAGTATTTGTTGTTATAGAAAATAGAAATACACCATCTGTTAAAAATTTCAACTGTCTAGCTGGCTCAAAATCACCAATGTGGCAAATTCCAACTTAAAAATTTTGTCAAAAAAATATTTCTATTTTAGCTCCGAAAACCAGTTGCTATTATTGACTTACTTATTTTAAATTGTTACTCAAACGAGCAGCGCTGAAAATGGGTAATTACGCGAGTTTTTTTTTTATAAGAAACAGCTACCCCTTTATGATGGTCATGCATTAAATCTTAAAATTTCCAAACCTATACATGAGAAATCCTTTAAAATTGTAACAAGTCCAGTTGCAACGTTTCATGTGCCGCGGGCACCGGCATAAGAATGATGCCCCCCCATCTCCTCCCATGGGCGCCGTAGTACCCTACCAAGGGAAATACACCAGAAGATGGGCAGCAGCGTCTTCTTAGATTATAACACCTAAAACTGAGCTCGCCATTTCGCCTGCCAAGCGTGGCGGAGTATTGGCAAACCTCCTCATCATGAAAATTTCTTAAAACACACGGCCGAGTCCCCGGCGGCCAAGCTAGGCCTGGCAACGGTAGCGGGCATGGTATCGGGGGGCTAGGGGTGCTAAGAATCCCCGGAAGACGAGTGTCTACCAATCTCACAGGCGAGCGTAGGACGTCCACCTACAAGATGGATGGATGATCTGGTTAAGGCCGCGAGATTACGGTGGATGCAGGCCGCTTCTAACCGTAACAACTGGAGATCTATGTCCAGCAGTGGACGTCCTACGGCTGAAATGATGTTTCATGAAACAAATTATACGAATTGAATGATTATGTAATAAATTTTATTCAATTTTAATAAATAGTTATTGAAGCCATTTACCTAATACTAATTGCTTCCATCAACTTTTCTAAGTAGTAGATCAAGAAGCTTTCTGCGAATTTATTTATAAAACATCAATTTTTCAATTAAATATTCTAAACGTAATTCCGGGAACGTTCTCAGAATGATGTTTTGTTATAAAATTGCATAAAAAATCAATCATTGTCACAAAATCGGGATGTTTTGACGCTAATGTAGAAAAAGATCACAATAATCTCTCAGAAATATTTTATTTAAGGCAAATTATTTTTGTTCTTCTCACAATTATTAGCGTTCCCAAAATAACGGTGAACGCTTAACGCTTTTCACGTTTTAATAAAAAACACACCAGGGATCTATTTGCACTCAGGTGCTTTAAATAATTACCTAGTAGCGTTATTTCTTGCATTTTCCTGAAAAAATATATTCAAAAATAATGTATGCGTTCCAGGAATGACGACAATACTTTCGGACAAACAAGGAATTAAATTTTTGAAAAAAATAGTAATCTATTTTCTAAGAGACTTATAAATATTGTTTTATTATAATATTAAGTAAGTTGAAATGTAGTTGTCAGGCTTAGCCTTTTTTTTAATATCTATTTTAACTGTTTGTTGGTGAATGACAATTTGGGACACGTTCCCGGAATGATATTTGGGGGGGGGGGGGGGTTAATTGGTGGAAAAAAATATTTAATAAATAAATTATTAAAAAAATGTTTCAATGTACCTACTGATTAGAGTAGTGATTTTAATAAAGATTGAAGTCGGTATTATTCCAATAAAATAAATAAATTCTATGATTTAATTTAGGGCAACATGTATTTGACACCTTGGTGATTTTAAACCAGCCAGCGCGGTTTTTTAGATACAGCCAGACAGACAGACAGACAGAGAAGTCTTAGTAATAGGTCCCGTTTTTACCCTTCGGGTACGGAACCCTAAAAACCAAATATTTAGTGTTAATTCCACCCAAAAATGCGTCTAAATGCTGGGTGCTCCATGGAGGAGCAAAACACGTGTCAGGTCTTGCACTTGCACTTCGGCTGGTGATTGTATTATTGCATGTTTTTTTTTACTAATATACAGGGTATTTGTAAAACACCGGTAACCTCTCAGGACTACGTTACTAACATCATAATCAACAACTTTTGTTCTATGAATTTTAAAAATTCATCATATTTTAATTCATCAGATTTACACACAAATATAAAAATATTTAAATTCAACGCTCTAAATGTTACGAAGTCTATGCGAAGCAAAAGAAAGCGATAGTACCGACAATAGCGAGGGGAGCGGGGAATACATAGTTGAAATGTGTTAGATAGGACAACGAAATATTGAAGGTTTGTTTTTGGTAAATGTATTATGTTTTGTAAAAAGTCGTAGAACAAAAGTTGTTGTTTATGATGTTAGTAATATAGTCCTGAGAGGTTACCGGTGTTTTACAAATAGCCCTGTATATCCTTTATTCGCATAATTTTTGCGGGCGGGAGGGTGGTGTAAAAACACTTAATCCCAGCTTTTAGACACCCAATCCAGCATATAGAAACTTTTTTGAGTGGACACGAAATATTTGTTTTTTTAAAGTAGATTAATCGAGATAGCAAACGTTAGACAGACAGATACAGACACAGAGTACATTTAATATTTGTAGCTTCTTTAATACTGTTTGCACATACCAAACATCCACGTGACGTTTATCCCCAATAAATCGATCTCACCGAAGACGTTCTTACAGCACCCAAGAGAACGAACCACCCGTACATTGAATGGTATGAATAACTCACACAATGTTGATACATTTGCACTTAATAGAGCTATAGTTTGCTTTACGACAAACACATTTAGACGTTATTTTGTTGCACTTTATGTGTTGGGTACCTACCGCAGGACGTTGGGTTCTACCTAGTTACTGGTTAAGGTTTCAATGTTGCGTTCACTTATTTTGTATCTGTCAAATAATCTACATTTGTCAGATATATCAGAAGTAGAATCTGTCAAATGCCTAATTAATAAATTGTTTCAGTAAAGTTATAACCTTCCGATGCCCTCGTAGACCCCAATATCCGAGAGGCGTTGAGCGACAGTTGCACAAAACTCCCCTCAAAAACTAATCGTCATAATTTCTCAGTCGATGAGGCAATATCTAAGTCCTTTTTGCCCGGTAAAGCAGCAAAAGCCTCCAGGCTACCAAATAAATGTGTCGCGCAGTAAATGAAGTGTTATTCAAACCGTAATTATGGCAGAAAAAAGGACTTTTACAAAATGGATTTTTTTTCACTCAATAATGATTTCTTCCAAAACCGTGGCAAACAAAATAAAACTTAAAGGTTATTCTATTCGGTTAAAAATATTTGAGAAACCACTTGTCTCAGCCTCAGGTGTGTTAACATTGTGTATTCCATTTTTCGGTTTAGTTTTTCCATTAAAATAAAACTACGCGTTGCAGTAGACACGTAGCATACTTTTAATAAAACTATATCAACATTTTTACTAATATTACAAAGAGGAAAGATATGATTTGTTTGTGTTTGTTTGTTTGATTGGAATAGTCTCCGGACCGATTTCGAAAATTATTTTAACATTAGAAAGCTGTGTTATCAAGGAGTAGCATCCTTTTTTTTAGGAGCGTGGCCCATGCGCTCCTCTCCCCGATGCCGAGCCTAGAGCGGTAGGCGGCGGGTTTCGGCCCGGCGACGACGGCCAACACGCCGTCTGCGGAGCGGGCGGATAGATCTTCTTCCCTCTCCCGTTCCGCGTCCTCTTTCTGTGACATTACTTGTCTACAGAAGGAGGCAACCGCCTCCCACGACCTCTCGCTTTGGACCATCTTTGAAATGATGGTCGGCAGCGAGAGGTCGCCTCCCACCACGCCAACGAGCTCCTCCCGCAAGGAGTAGCATCCTACTAATATTATAAACGCGAAGGTTTGTAAGTATGGATGGATGGATGGATGTTTGTAATCTTTCACGCCAATACAACTGTACGGAATTGCACTGGGAGAGGTTATACCCTGGATTATTGAAATTGAAAAATGAAATTGAAACCGGTAGTAAAGTAACCCACTGAGTTTGTTTCGCCGGATCTTCTCAGTTGGGGCGCATTGGATCCGGTGGTAGCATTAAAGCGCGTCCGTCGTTATATGCTCATGGTCCACCCAAATAATGACAATTGTTTTGACATAATATAGAGAGAACAAGCATTTCGCGTCGCTAAGAACAATATAAATAAATAAATAATAATAATAACATATAAATATATGATAATATAAAAATAATACATTTTATAGATATAAATAAATAACAAATATAATGAATATTTTTTTCTAATTAATGTTTGACTATTTACAAGTGCCTGTAATTGGTTTACGTAAATAAAAATGATTTTTATTTATTTATTTTACATATAAGCTACTAAACATCACGCTCCGACCCACCGGAGCAGAGTAACGCGGGTAAAACCGCGGGGCGCAGCTTGTAAGCTATACGTTATTAATGAAGTTCCTACGAGATACTTCATGGTTGAAACGGCACGCGGGAATCTAGTACAATATAAACATATAAAATGTAAGCTTTTTAAAAACTAAATTGAGCGTCTACAAATATAATTTATTCACAATTTTATATTTTATTATTGCACCGTCTATATAATAAAATTAAAAATTAAACGTGTAGTTGCTAGACTTTTCTTAAAGCAAATTAAAAAAAAACAATTCTAAGACAACTAAATGTAAACTTTGAACCTGAATATTTATATCTTATTCATCTCACATCTAGGGATGCCAGATCGAATAACCATATTATCGGGAGAAAATAACAAATTTGCGGGATATTCGGACTTTGGTCGGGAGATACAAAATTAAAATCAAATTAAATATATTGAAAACATCAACATTAAGAAAGCAATTTATTTGTATTATAGTCCATTGAAATTTTACAATTTAAGGACCGAATTTTGCATTTCTTGGGTGTTGACATGTTTGGGTGGTCAATAGAAGCTTAACCCCAAGTTTGTGGGGTTGCCGCTCTTGACCCCGGCCGCCATCTTGGAAAAAGGGTTGCAAACACCTTTTTAGCAATATCTCGGAAACTATGCGTCTACAAAAAACCCCCACACATGTCCCAAAAATAAAATTGCGTCCTCCAAGAAATGTAAAGCTCATGTGTAACATTTCAATGGACTATTGATGATTTGACAATTTTTATTTCGTCGGGAGTCGGGAGAGTATCAGGCAACCCTACTCACATCCAATCTTGTTAGAATGCAATGCACACTGTTCAACAAATCACAAAAGAAAATAGCTATTTTATCATTTTAAACACGAAAATATATCCATATTTTATTGTTCTGTCGCTGGTTTTTAGAGGTAGGTATCTATACTAATATTATAAAGCTGAAGAGTTTGTTTGTGTGTTTGCTTGAACACGTTAATCTTGGGAATCGGAGCAATAGCAATAGCTCCGATTTGAAAAATTCTTTCAATGATAGGTAGCATTTATTGAAGAAGGCAATAGCAGACGAAGTCGCAAAAGCTAGTCTATACTTCACTACATAGTATAAAACAAAGTCGCTTTCTCTGTCCCTATGTCTCTATGTATGCTTAAATCTTTAAAAATACGCAACTGATTTTGATGCGAATTATTTTAATAGATAAAGTGATTCAAGAGGAAGTTTTATATGTATATAACATCAGCATTGCGCCCGTGCGGAGCCGGGGCGGGTCGCTAGTTTTTTATAAAGATAAAAACTTTGATTGTTTGTATTGAATAAGCTCCGAAACTACTCGAACGATTTGAAAAATTATTTCACTGTTGGGAAGCTACACTATCCCCGGATGACATAGGCTATATGTAATTAAGAAGATCCCACGGGGACGGGAGTTACGCGGGTAAATCGCGCGCGGTAAGCTAGTTATGATATAAAATAGTGGTGCTTTAGTATATATTTTTTATTATATTATTATCATCATCATCATCGTCAGCCCGTACAACGTCTACTACTGGACATGGGTCTGTCTCAAAGATTTTTGCCACAGTCACCACGCTTGGCAGGCGCGTTGGTGACCTTAGCATTGTGTACAGCATATATACATGTAAACGCTGCCGCCCATCCGCTGGTATACAAATGTAATAGATGATGTTATAACAATCGGGATCCATGGCTTATCGTGTTTTCCGTGACACAGAGGGCATAGTCTCTCATCCAACCAGACCCAGAAAGAAATCTTAGAATCTACACAAAGATTGTACTTGTCCATCTTAGGTAAACCCACAACTTCCAAGATTACGGAGGACGTATTTATTATACTAATATACGAGTACCTATAAAGCCGCAGTATTTGTTTGTTTGCTTGAACGCACGAATCTCATTAACTTCTTATCTGATTTGAAAGATTCTTTCATTTTTGGATAGCTTATTTATCTAGGAAGCCTTTATGGCTACATGGTTTAATTTAGGTTTAAAGATACGCGGGTGAAACCGCGTGCGGGAAGCTAGTTTCATATAAATCTATTCAATCTAGTATTCAACAAAATAATCTGATAAATATGGACCAAACAGATACACGCTTTCATTGGTACAAATGGCATTGACACCCTTTCAGTTAGTGTATTCGCATAGAAAAATGCATTTGACTGATGTTGTCCGCTGAATAATTTGTGTTAACTGAATGAAAAATTTTAGCATGCGCCATTTTATAATTAAACTGCTGCCCGCAATTTTGTCTGCATGGACGTTAAAAACTCATTGAAAGGTCACGTTGTCGGACAGACATATTTATTTGGCCCCGAGGCTTTTGCTACTTCACCGGGCATAAAGGCGAGCAGAGCTCCAGCCTAATTAATGGTTTAAACACTACAAACTAAGCAACCTGCGCAAGATGGCTTCCCTGTGGGACTTGGACCTCGGTTCAGGGTAGTCGCTGACGGGGAGATTGAGGGATTATGGCTTTTAGTTTTTTCTTTGGGAGTTTTGTGCAACTGTCGCTCTTCTTTACAGTTCAGTTGAAAGTGAACCGGTAAACTGCCTGTGTTACAGATTAGCAGATCACTTAATTGAGTAGCCGTTTGACCTCAATGTGAAGCATATCAGGCTTCCATAATGCGTTGTTATTCCATCTCATCCTGCTGTATAAATTGCAATTAGCCTCAAATATTTTTTTATAAGATATTTTTGCACGCGATTGGCCAGTGTGTGTCAACATTAAACTGCAACATATTAAAAATAATTATTGCCTCAAATTCATAAGCATCGATTCAACCCTGCAACTCACCAGCCAGGACTACAGTTCTGGGTTAGGGTTCCATGCTAAAAACTTGAACCATTACTTACCCCCAAAAAATAGTGCCAGCTTTCTTTTTATTATATTCTTCTGCACAAGAAGGAGGGTTAAATCATTTCAATATTATTTATGATGAACACACAAAACCGTGTTAAAGTTGTAAAGTGCAAACACAATATGAATGCCGTGAGGATCCTCTTAGCATCGCAAATATTGTTACTCTCAGTACACATTGCGCTCTTCAGCTGAAAGTTACTTGAATTATAAACGAGATTTGTGATTTATTATAAATTTTATGAAGTAAATGTTTATCGTAAATCTATCAATATATACTATGCTCGGCGTTGCCCTGCGTGATCGAATCAGAAATGAAGAGATCCGCAGGAGAACGAAGTTCGCTGACATAGCTCAACGGATTAGCAAGCTGAAGTGGCAATGGGCAGGCCACATAGCTCGAAGTACTCGCTCGGACGGCCGATAGAGCAGAAAGGTTATCGAGTGGAGACAACGAACTGACAAGCGCAGCGTAGGGCGACCGCTTGCACGATGGTCCGACGACCTCATAAAGGTTGCAGGGGGTCAGTGGTTGTAGGCCGCTAGCGATCGTTTCCGCTGGAAATCGATGGGGGAGGCCTAAGTTCAGCAGTGGACTACAACAGGCTGATGATGATAGGGCATAGCGTTAGTATGTTCTATCAGTTGCTCGAATGAAATTCAGAATAAATATTATGTTTCTGTGCGTAAGATCGACAGGAATCAAGTAGGGTGGAAGGGGGACTTAACATCAGGGGGATAGAGGTTATTTTTCTAGTCAGGAATGAAAAAAAATTAATTTAGCTTGACTTACATTTTATTTTTATCTCATTAATTTTCTGAAAACTGAATTTGATTTAACAACGAAGTTAACTATTAGTTATGACAACGAATAGTTGCTTTGATTGAGAAACCGTAAAACTGGCTAAGAAGGTGCCAAGATTAATCTTTTGAACGCTTATATCGGCCATATTCGACAAGCGCAAGCTCCTCGGCTATACTTCACAGTAGAAAATTCACATAGTAACAATAAACATATTGTATCATTAAATTTATGTATTTTTAAATATAGTAATCGTTTATTATCTTATTAAACAAAGCAAACGTATGCTGACGAAAACAATTCTATCATAAATGTTATAAATTGTAATACAAATGGAATACAAAATAAATATTTGTTATACCTTAGATAACGTGTTGTAACATTTTAAAATGTTTTATACATGCTCAATAAACATCAATCTCTGCAATGGTTTTAGTAAACAAATACAAAATAAAAATGAAAACCGGCCAAGTGTGAGTCGGACTCGCGCACGAAGGGTTCCGTACCGGTTTCAAGTGCCTACCTATTTTTGATATCAAGAATAAAAAAGCGTATGTTTATGAAATTAAATATTTTGAGTTGATTGAATGAAAGGTAAATTGCAGTTTACGATTTATGACGAAAAACACTTAATAGATCTCTTTCAAACCAATTTTCGGTGGAAGTTTGCATGGTAATGTGCATCATAATTTCTTTAGTTTTATCATTCTCTCATACAGTTTAGAAGTAACAGGGGACACGCACATTTAAAGTGGTAAAATGTGTGTCCCCCCTGTCTCGCGCAAACTATAAAGTTTAGAAAAAAATGTTTTTTGAAACCTCAATATCATTTTTGAAGACCTATCCATAGAATATAGAAATATAGAATATATCCATAGGAATGGATTTGATGGAAACAAAATTGAGTTTCAGTTCTAGGTATGGGGACCCCCAAAATTCACAGAATACATCTACCAAGTTTAACTTAACACTTAACAGTATAGTTCTTATAGTTTCGGAAAAAAGTGGCTGTGACACACGGACAGACAGACAGACTTGACATGACGAATTCATAAGGGTTCCGTTTTTTGCCATTTGGCTACGGAACCCTAATAATAATAATATTTGAACCGAATTACACGTTCAACCAGCAAATAGAGAAATAAAACAAGACAGTAAAATATAAACTGTTTTATTATTAAAACAATGTTATACTATAACGTATACATTTGAATATGGTAGTTTAACAAACTACATAATGCTAGCTGATCGATAGTGTAATATAACATTCAAACAAACGTCTACAATGTATGAAATGCCTTCAAAACGACAAGTAAATTTTTGCCCTTACTAATATTATAAAGAGAAAGTTTCGATTGTTTGTATTGAATAGGCTCCGAAACTACTTGACTGATTTGAAAAATTCTTTCACCGTTGGAAAGCTACACTATCCCCGGATGACATAGGCTATATATAATTATGAAGTTCTTACGGGAACGGGAGATATGCGGGTAAAACCGCGCGCGGAAAACTAGTCTCTTACAGTTTTAGTTTATGGTGCGGAGACCTGCTTCGTTGGTCTAGCGATCGTTTGGTCAACCGTAACTATCGAGGTCCAAGGTTCGAATATCGAGGCAGGCAATAAAAATGTCTAGTACCTACATTTTCAGACGAGAAAATCTTAACTACTAGCTCAAAGCCGGGGAGTTGGTGGTGTTTCACTCGTGCCTTGAATAACACATTAATCTGAACGGCTTGCCTCATCATCCATGTCGGTAAACCGTCCCACCAGATTTTTGAGGGCATTTTAGACCTGTTTTTGCGCACACACTGATGTAATATAATCTGCGCTGATGGCCAATCTCCTTAGATATTGGCCGCGGTGGCCGAAATCGATCATAAAATGAGAGTTGGTAATATTTTCGTGGAAAGCTTTGCATGTCAATGCGTAAGAGAAAAATATGCGATTAAAGAAAGTAAGCTTGTTTTTTTTTATCATTTGCCATTGCCTTGCATTCAAGTATGCTATTTATATACAAGGTGTAACGGAAAGGGTATATACATAGAAAGAGCAAGGCTTCTTTGGATCATACAAACGATATGGCAAGGGTTTCAACTCAAAATAAAATACTCGAAAAGTCAGTATTATAATGCAAACAAAAAATAGAAAACCCTTTATTCAGAAATACCAGAAGTAAGAGGTTTATTTTTACTTGCAAATAGTTCGTTGACATCGATCAGCTGATTGAGTGCTAGTGATGTATTTATTTCAATTTGAAAAGTTTGGTTTCTGGTATCTATGAATTTAAAAAAATCATTACTTCCGGACTTGTAGAGATAGGATTAAATAACCCTTGCCATATCGTTTGTTATCATCTAAAAAAGCCTTGCTCTTTCTATGTATATACCCTTTCCGTTACACCTTGTATAAGGGGCTTCCAACGCATATGGTATCGTTTTACTAAAAGAAGGTATTCTTTTATATTTATTATTATATTTTTTACAAAATTATATTTTACAGAATTTATTTTAAAATAAACTGCAATATAATTTATGCGAAAAAATTATATACCTATATTATTTCAAAGAATATTTTGGAAGTCCTAAAATATGGCAGCTAAATGTAATTTTAACCAGATTGTATCATGTGACTTGAAGGTATAGGGACTCTAGGAAATTGATTTGACAAATATATAGGGTGACTGGTAATTAGTGACCGATACCTAAACACATCATTGTGCTCATGATAACAAACAACTTTTACTATGGCACCAACTCTGAAATCGCGAAAATAAATCAGCTGTTCCATACATTTATGTTCACATAACTCGTCAACATGGTAGGGAGCAGCTGATTTTTTTTCGCGATTTCAGGTTTGGTGCCATAGTAAAAGTTGTTTGTTATCATGAGCACAATGATGTGTTTAGGTATCGGTCACTAATTACCAGTCACCCTATATACATAATAAAGAAAGTCTAAGCAAAACGCCTCATTTACTGAAACTGCATATTTTGATAATGAATATCTTTTTTACAACGAATATTGGTATAAAACCTATTTATTTTCTTTTTTTTTTGTGAAACTACTATAGTTACCTTTAGATTTTTTAAATTTTTATTACTATTACAAATGCAAAAATAGTTTAAAAACATAGGTAGGTACATGTTGCAGACATTTTCGATGTGTCTATGATACGTATTGAATTTAAAACGAATTCCTCCAATATTCTATTCGTATTTCCGAATACAGTCGATAAATAATTGGCAATTGACACAATGTATCGGAAACTATATAAATAAGTTTTAATTAACATTTCTTGTGAAGTTCCAGCATACAACTCTTTGAAAAATTTAAACTAGATATTAATTCTTTGGTTCTATTTCACATAATATGCTATTAGTATTCTGCTCTGCCAATCGATAACACTGCAATTTTTTAAAACCATAATTAACATATTTGAATAAACTTGATTTTGAACGTAATATTGTGGTTTTACATACAGCTTGAATTATCTTAGAAAATATACATTAAATTGAAAAGAGACAAAGAAACTGATTGGGTGTTGTTCAGCTAAAACAAGGTTTGGCGCCTTAGTCTTTTATTTATTTATTTTATTTCGGATTGGCACGGGAGCTTTGTATGTAGGTATTTGTAAAATATTAATGTTAGGGTGTATGGGAGAAGTGGCTTGAAGAAGCCAGGTTTTGATGAACCGAATTTGGTAAGTGGTCAATACTTGCTACTTAAATATAATATCAACAACCAAATTCATTCCCAAACTACGGAAATAATGCAAGTAGCTCTTTCAAAACCTGGCTCCTTCACACTTCTCCCCTACCTGTTTGATTAAGGTATAGATTAATTATTATTTTACAATATTGACGAATCTTTTACTTTACTGTAAACTCAATCATTTGGACTTCGTCTTTTTCTGTAAAAAAAAAGTTATCCTTATCATTTTTATTTTTGTAAGTGTGATATCTATTCTAGTGCACCTACCAATTTGTGTCTGCATCACCCAACGGTTGACTGGTAGAGAATGCCTTTGGCATTAAATCCGCCAATCTAGTGTTTGCGCTGTAGTTTTTAAATAAATTAATTATTTAACTATTTTTTACTCAATTTACTTCAATTATGTTTAAAGTTACCATATTCATTTTGATCATCTTAGATATCCGATCCGATTTTTTATAACAATATAAAAAATCTTAATGTTTATTCCAAAATTGATTTTATTCAGCACCACAATTTTGTGACGAAATAATTTAGATCAATAGCTAAGCGCCGATTTTATGAAATTATCAGGGAAATAAATTTAAATTATGATAGATTTGGCATGGAATTTATTTTTCCGACGATTAAGAAATCAATCCTAGATTATTAATCTTATGTTATTCATTAAATAAAAGAAATACTTTTACATTTCACAAGGCTAAACTTATCAAAGATTTTGGTGACATTCTATTTATATACGTTTTTATGTTCATAGTTTTAGTAATGATGATATATTATAATTTAAAATAATTAAAACTATCGGTGAGATGTCTCTACCAGCTATTACAAATTCACTAATATCATTTTCATTTGATTTTATCGCGTATAATCACACTTTAAAAACATATAATTAACATTATGTAATATCGTATAACGGCCGCTACTAGTATAACGTCCACTGCTGAACATGAGGAGGCCCATGTTCAGCAGTGGACGTTATACGGAATGATGACGCTGATGATGTTTGAGTGCTGATCGAAACCGAATAAGTAATGAGCTAGGCAGAAACTGTAATACTATACTGATTGCTACGATACTAAAGTCAAATGAAAGTGATAAATGTGTGAAGTATAACATTATTATTTTACTAAAGTATTATACAATTTAATACCCGTATAACGTACTATGGCAACTAAATGTAATAATAATGATTGATATATTTATTTATTACGGTAATCATAAAAAAAATATGAAACATAAATTAATTTATCGAAAATTTTATTCGATACTACATAAATACCTTCTAAAGGATTTAATGAATTTCGAAATTCCAACGTAGGTTTATAGAAAGTTTCGAATAATTTCACAATTGATAAATTATATAATTTATATGAAAATTACATTCTTTCCCGGAACAGAGTACCTGATGCACTTTTTCAAAAAAGGTAAACGGAACGTAAATTTGAATATGAATTAATAAAATAATAATTATAGATAATAAAAACTTAAATTAATTATCACGTCTAACACTTATTATTATTAAGAGGCTATGTTTAAATAATTCAATTTTTCATTTAACTCTTGATAATAAAGGTCAACGTCAAGTGTTAAAGAAAATAATTCACCTTTGGTAGTAAGTACTTGAATATATTAATGACAAAACCAAGGCTTTTGCAACTTTTTAATGACGTTCGATATATTTGATTATTCTTGTTAATTATTGAATATATAAGGGCTTAACGCTCGCATAAGATGTTTTAATATTGACAAGCAAGAACAATGAAACATCGGATGCATTGAATTGAGAATAAACAAAACTGACTTAAAAAAAATGTATGCACGTAAAAATATTCACATAATCAGAACCTATACCAATCTTTCATCAAACTATCCTTGAAGTACTTTCTAGACCGTTTTAATGAAAAAAAGGATAATCAAAATCGGTATACCCTGTCGAAGTTTTTAGGTTAACAAACATTAAAAAAAATACATTCGAATTGAGAACGTCTTTCTGATGAAGTCGGTTGAAAATATAATTATGTTAGAACTTCGAACGAAATTTAAAAGGAAGCTGACATTTATTTCTTACCATTTCTGTATAGACGTGTATGTAATAATTATTAAAGTACTACATAACCCCTTAATAACATAAATCTTCTGCAAATAAAATAATCCTACCTATATACAATATTAAGGTAAACATTTTATCACTATAAAATAATACTGTGACATGCATAACTTCATCTTAATACAATTTATTTATAATTCTCTCCTAAAATGAAAATAATTAATAAATACATAGGTATTATATGACTTTCAAAACTCTGTTTTATACATTTTATTTTCCTTTATCGCAAAGTAAAATGCCGTTTGACCTAGGCCGAAGAGTGCCGGTGACAGGCCCTTCTGATATCAGAATAAACGGTCACCCTTAAAATGTGTTTTTTCTTCTAGATTACGATGGAAGTAAATGTTTGAGAATAGGAAGCAAATAGAAGTAATAGGGAAGCAATTCTTGGGCATAAATTAAATGACCGGCCATCCTGATGGAGTCTGAATCATGGCTATATCAGCAATAGCCGTACAGACTACACCTTCGGCTTAATGTTCCTAAATAGTGCCTATGTATGTCCTTGGATAACCAGAAAAGCACGCATTATTTCGCATAGTTGTCACTATTGGAGTGACAGGTTCCAATATAGGTTTTTTTTTTTTTTCATTAAATAATGAGTGTTTTTCTTGTTAGTCAAGGACATACTTAGGTACTATTACAAGTAAATAAATTGACTTGTAACAATCTTGCAATTAAATACAATAGTCTATGAGAAAATGCACTTATTGCAGTGAATAGTAATCCATTTAATGATTCCATTTTTAAAATAAATTATATTGTAAAATATAATAAGCCATTGGTCAAACAAATATTTTCCAACTTTTAAATAGATCTAAATATTTATTAATGAAAAAGTACAATTCTTTCATAATCTTTCTGTAAGACCTTTACCGTTGTAGATGTTCGTTTTTATAACGATTAACATGCAAGTCTGTCTTTATAAGGAGATACATTTTTTTAAAGATATCTCTTAAAACAAAGTTTTAATTTGTAATATTTTTAAAGTTAAATTTTACTGTTTGTCTGATCATTATTTTATAACTTATATTTTATAAAAGGGCAATGGTTCCACAAACTAGATTTTACGAAGACTTACAATGAATTTAATTAAAGTTACAGAATCTATTCCATTTATCTTAATCCAAAAAAAATAGTTCAATATAATATATTTTTACACAAAAGAAAAAATATGATACACTTCTATTATAGATACTTTAAGCTTTTGGTATAATCTCACTATTTACATCTTCCGTCACTTCATCGTTTGTATAAACATTATCATAAAAATATTATTTCCTAAACACGTTCTTAAGTTCTTGACCTCAAATTCGTGAATCAGTTTGTGTTTCGATGTCATCCAAGTTTCTCGTTAGCTCAGTTTCCTGAATTTCATCTTCACTCCGACTGGAATCTGTGTCAGCTGCGACAAAAAAGATAATTAGTACTGCTGTATTCATTAAGAAAGAGCTTTCATATGAATTTTTAGATTCGCGCTACTAAGTTATGGTTTATTACTTAACTCTGGTAAAGTCAAAAGGTGGTTTTGATTGGATGGTCATTTTAATTACATTTTAAGAACAAGAACTGTTTTGACAAGAAAAGTTTACCTACAGTAAACATTATCATTGACACATACAAAAAGTTTTCGACCAACTTTTATGACATGTTTTATATAAATATTAGATTTAGTTGATATTAAACAACAGAGACAGCTACCGTAGCGTAGCGGCATTGGCTCGCTTTAAATCTCGGAGGTCGTGGGTTCGATCCCCAGACCGGGCAGGAAATCTTTGTGTAAATTCTAAGATTTCTTTCCGGGTCTGGTTGGTTGAGGGACTACCCTCCGCGCCTCGGAAAGCACGTTAAGCCGTTGGTCCCGATTGTTATAACAACATCTTTAAAAATCGTATATCAAGGAACGGGCAGCAGCGTTTCCTTGTGTGGAACAACATAATACTGCGGTCACCAACCCGCCTGCCAAGCGTGGTAACTTTGGCAAATACCTTCCCTCGGGAGGAGGCCCATGTTCAGCAGTGGACGTAATACGGGCTGATGATGATGATGATGATGATATTAAACAACTACGGTGAAAGTTCATTAAGATGTTGAATCTTAATGCTTCCTCCGCTATAATTCCAAACTAAATTAGAGCTGCCAATTTTTGAAGATCTAAAATATGTCTCAGATGGGTACTTTACAACGTTATCCAATGTCTATCTACTTTAAATTATTCATAATTTTTGTACAATATTCTGAATTCTTTCCATTATAATGGAGGAGTGTTTTCGTAAAGAAGTTTGCCGAATAGATAATAAATTTAGCAAAAATTTCATTACTTTCAAAAGTTATAATATCATAGTAACGATCTTTAATTTTATGACGTATTTATAAACGATGGCAGAGTTAACGACTGAACAAAATTGAAATTTAGTTTCATATTTTAGAATAACCTTTGATAGTCTGATTTCCAAAAGAATTCGACGGATTTTATTCGACAGCATAGAAACTTTACTGCACGCTAAAACATTTGACGCAAAATTTGTGATCTTCCATTTAATTTTAATGGTTAAACGGAAGCCAAATATATTGATAGTTTATAGCAAAAAGTCTTAATCAAAACAGCAATGTTTGAAGTTCATCCAGATAAACTTTTATATTATCATCATCATCAGCCCATCAAAGTTCAGAGTTTGTTGGTACTTGTCGCTTATGATTCAAAGGGAATCAAAGTTATCTCCATTTAATGAAAATCAAAAATCTTTACCAAATAATAATCTGCGAATGTTAAGTCATTGTAGAATAACAGTTAACTATGAATTCTTACCATGTGGCCTAGTGTCTAAAGCAAGAACAGCTAATGGGGCGTCATCCAATACACCTGACCATCTCGCAGCTAACACTCTTGAGCCGCGATGTCCACGAACTACTACTGTCGGCACTACGTTTGAAGTGACGGACGACCCACTATACATTGACACTCCTACGCTTCTACGTAAGATGGTACTGAAATAGAAAACTTTGTGTAACAACGATTTACTTAAATCTTTTGAGTAATGGGATAAAGTTATTTATTTCAATATACATACCTACTTAAAATAAAAGTAAAACATAATAATATGCATGCATCTACTGTAAGTACCTACAGTACATTAATAAGAATATACGTTATTACGTTATGGTATGAAATTAAATGAAGCAGAAGTTTTTATCTTAAGCATAGACTATGGAATTAAACAGAAAAAGAAATTGTAAAATAATTTGTGCTCCCTGATCTAAAATTGTTTGATCTGCGTAAATATCGAAATAATGAATATAAGTAACATAAGATTTGATGTTTTTACGCATTACACGTCTCGCATTTTTGAAGTTTTAGTTTAGTATTTAGTCTTGTTTCCAACTTACTTTTGTTCTGGATCTCGAGGTCTGCTTTTCTTCTTGCACATGACAATCATAGCAACACATAGTGTAGTCAGTATAGTCACCAATACTAAAGACAATGCTGCACCTACTAATAGTGCTACACTATTATCTGTTGGAGTTGGTTGAGGTGGTGCCGCCGGAGTCATGGTTTGAAGGGACCCTGAGAAAGATAGTGTAGATACATGTAACTACAATTACATCGTAAGAAACAAAATGTGTAAAAAAAAATGAATCACATTCGCTAACATTTCGATCGATTTTGAGATACGAGAGAAAAAATTGAATACAATAAATAGGCATACTGAATGCATAATTATATTGACACTAGCTGACAGGTATAATTAACGTGTATAGTGTATTACAAATTACATTTTCTTGAATTTGGACTTAACGCATAGTACAGATACATACTATATATTTAGAATAAAATAAAGCAATTATAATTACCAGGCCTATCCATATCGTCGATTGTGCGTATCGGCACGCTGTGTAAAGCTGCAGGTCTTGTTGATCTACCTCGTGGTGTTTCAGCGTAAACGAGCAATGTATATCGTCCCGGAGATAAGGCATCTAATGCAAATTGAGGTTTGTCATTTCTGACGCGATAGACTGCTTCAGTTAAACCAAAGGCTGATATACCCTAGAGAATATAAAATATTAGGTTTAAGTTACTAGTTACAAATAGTGCTTCTAGTCACTTTCTGACTACAACAATTTTGGGTAAAATTAATTAATCACAAAACATAATATTAGAAACATCAATTCAATCAATAATTAATGAATCAGTTATATGAATGGGTACAAATATATAGTTGGTTATGACAATGATATCGATAATGAATTTGCAAATATGTAACATTCGATAATAAGCCAATTTCCATATAAAAATTGTAAGATTCGGTTGCCTGCATGAAATTTTGCTACAACCTTCCAAAACTATACGTTGATATAAAAAGTACCAGGCCAAAATTCCCGCCAATATTCGGACACACAAAAATACGACATGTTAGATAAAACTGGATAGAATGTTAACAAACGAATGTGTTCAAATAGAAATACAAAAAATGGACCAGAATTAACCGAACGCGTCATACAAATCTATTGAGGGCAGTTACTGCTATTTTAGAGTAGGTTTTTGTCATTGTGTTTTGGCGCTATCGAATGGATTTGAGGTAACAAAGCAAACAGAACGTATTTTATTCAGTTATGTGATAAACAAACTGAATTAGCTGCTGAATATACCTATTGTAAACGATCGCCGAGTTGTATTTTTTATTTTTCCATAGCGGTTCAATTTAATATTTTTTTCTGTTGTTTGGGAGGCTTTCCAAATTTTCAACAACATCGAAATGTTTCGAGATTATAAACATTGTCATTTACCATAGTGATAATAATTATCAATATCGCGTTATTAGCTTAGTAATAGCTGCCTGCTTTGAAGAACATTTTCAAAGGATTTTTACAGATGTTCCAGAACAAGTGTTTCAAAAATAAATTATAATATTTGGTTTTCAAGAACTGCTATTAGTATTACCATTAAATACCATTGTCATTGCGAAAAAAAATGTGCTTAGTAATGTGAGTAAAGTCAAACAGTGATATCTACTATAGGTGGAAAATGTATGACAGAAAGTTAATACACTTAAGAGTTAAACACAGCATTCCAATGTTTATAGACACGACAAAGATGCAGACAACAAAATCACTTTACGAATCATCCTCTTGAGAAAAAGCCGTTACTTTTTGTCGAACTGTTGTTTTTGATGAAATGTTGAGCTTCCGATAAGCTTTTAATTTATCTTTTAAGGGTATCGAGAGAAAAGGTAAAAAGGACATTAACTATTGTTTCATTTGATTCGTTAAGTTGTGTCAAAAGATAGTCCAAATAAAATCCTTAGTTATGTTTTAAAAAATATTAGAAAACGGCATTAAAATTGTATGATGTGAATGTGGTTGTTATAGAAAAAAATACCATCAATTAAAATATTTAGGTTAATGTTGCATCATTAAAGCTTAATAATGAACAAAGTGACAATTATAGTTCATGAATATGAGTCGTCTGTTAAACATTTAATACTTATAATAGCCGTTCTAATTGCATCATTGACATTTATTCACATCCAGGCCTCATTACCTTTATCTTCCATATTCTTAAAAATATTTTTTGGTCAAAAAACCGTGATAATTTCATTCACGTACAAGTCTAAAATTTCTTTATTTGTAACAACTTGATATATTTGTCTACGGCTATCCTCCTGAGGATATTCATGTGACGTAATTCGGCATCATTCACCTGGTCGTTCATGGTGGAGATCTCATTGTCTTCGTCCGTTTCAGTGCGGTGCCGTACCTCCAGAGCTTCGAGGAGGAACCGTTGGGGTAATCCACCGTCGTGTCCGGGCTCGCAGTGGAGAAGCTCGTTTTCTATTTCACAATTGCTCGGTGCTTCTGGGAGAGCTATAGAAGAAGTAGCAATTAATGTTTGCCAAAATTTTCATAATGTCAGATAAGGATGCATTCTCTAATTTTTGAGCCATGAATAAGGCTCATTATGTATTTATAACACTGCATTTATGACTTTTATCACAGATTTTACTCCTGTCACCTTCTAACGAGGATACAAATAACCAATACTTAACCTTGTATAACCTGATACTGGTAGAAACGGCTGAATAGACCTTCAGTTAGTCATAAAACCAACATTACTGCTATTTGTTAGTGCTAGGTCTATACGTGTTTCTATAAAATGGGCTTGCCGCGTTGCACCCGCGTAGCTCCTGTTCCCGTGGAAACCTCATTTTTAAATATACCCTATGGCCTTCCTCGATAAATGGGCTATCGAACACTGAAATAATTTTACAAGTCGAACCAGTAGTTTTCAAGCAAACAAAGAAACTCTTAGTCGACAATTTAAATTTGATAGTTGTTCGAGATATGAAAATAGGAGAAAATTTTATGAAACAAGAGATAACATTTTCCAGCGTTATTTTTAACGGCGCACTAGAGATACAAATTTATACGTATATACATAAAAACTCAGTCACAGTTATGATACAGATAATCTTTAATAAGCTCAAAAGTATGTAATGAAAGCTACTTAATAAGTATCCAATGTCATTGTACAAGAATAAAGTATGAAAAGCGTTCAAGTGGCATACTCGTAAGAGCATAAACTCGATCGTTTACCTACTAGGTCACTAGGCTAACGAACTGAGGTATATTATTTATACTGAAGACTTTCAATGTGAATGAGAATGTATTGTCCTCATCTGACTTTAGCTACAGGTAGTTAGTATTTCAGTTCTTACTTGAAACTTTGTTTTGTTCGCCGAATATGGATTTTCACTCGAAATATGGACGTTTGTACCCTATTAAATTGGGATTTAGCAACGTTGACTTGGGTGTAACATATCTCTAGTATATCTTTTGCAGCACAAAATCATAACGCATGTATCTGTTTTTTTTTTTCAAAAACAGAAACAAAACATATCTACAAGCCGACAAAGTATTTATGACTTCAACAGGAGGAGGCTCTCAATTTGACTGTATTTTTTTATATGTTACCTCGAGAACTTTTAACAGGGTAAACCAATTCTGATGATTCTTATTTTATTTGAAGGACTGATCGGAACCGAAAAAATCTCTTAGTGTAAGATAGTCTATTTATCGACGAAGACTGTTATATAATGAAGTTCCTACGGGAACGGGAGTTACCGGGTAAAACTGCGGAAAGCTAGTTGTTTATGAACCAACTACAAGCTAAATCAATAGGCATGTGGACTAAAAAAGTCTATTTAGTCCGTCAGTTAGATTACCAAAAAATATAGGACACGTATTTTTTTTTTCATTCCTCAAACAAAAAATGACGAAGGTACAGCGCGTTTCAATTTTGTGTGACGTCACTATATGGTACAATTTTACCTAATAGTGACGTCACAAGCCCCACTCTCCTGAACTGTATAGTTTGTTTTTGCTATGTATCTTTGTAAATTTTTATCGATTTGATAAATAAAAAAATACGTGTCCAATATTTTTTAGTGATCTAACTGACGGACTAAATAGATTTTTTTAAGTCCTCATGCCCATTACCGCCTGCGCATCACTTTGGCCACTTTAGCAACATCTCGCACTCGTTTTCACACAGTCAGAATGGACGCCCACTCCCATCATTGCTTACTGCACTGCTTTAACTGCAACCGCCTTATTCCTTTGATAAACATACCTGCAGGCAATATCCTGAAGAGACAAGGTTCCCGTTGGTTGCCCACATCGTTGCTGGCCCAGCACGCGAGCCAACCGAGATCTTCATCTGTTTCTATTGGAAGACCATGGATTACCGTGCTCGTTGATCCCATCACTGTGACGTTGGCAGCTGGGATCTACATTAAATAATTCAACATTATATTGGTACGATATAAGTTTATGTCTATGTATGAAAAATTGGCCACACATTACACACTACATTTTCCCAGGAAAATGCCGTTAAGTTTATACATAAGATATATCGCCAGAAAATAATACGAATCGTAAGTTAGTTAGGTTAGGTTACAAAGCAACCTATTTTAAAGACAACAGTGCCTTTTTCTGGTAGGGCATACATATAATGAGTTATCTAGCATTTTTGAATTTACTGCTCTATAGCTAAAAGCATTGATAAAAACCCAACTTTCCTACACTTAAACATTGAACTTAAAATTAATACTTACAGGCAAAACATCCTTAGTTCCATTGTAAGTCCAGTAGAACCTCAAAGGCCCTGCATCTCTACTGGCTGGTGCTGACACTGAACAACGAGCTCTGACTTCATCCCCAGGTGCTCCTGCCAGTTGTTGTATTACGTTGCCTGCTGCACATTCTGGCCGAGCTAAAGAATTGCCAGAAAATGTTGTAAAATTTAAAAGAAAGATATATTCAGTTCAACAATTTCTTTCTATTATTAGCATATGATTAACAAAACTTTATTTTTCGCTTCGCTTTAATTTTTCGTGTCGAAATTGCGAGAGGCTGCTCAAATATTATTTTGTAGGAACCCTGTTACAAGGACTCCACAGTCTATATGTCTGTCTAACACCAAGTTGTACCTCATGAGCTATACCATGATACCTAAACATTTGACATTTTCACAGATAATGTATTTTTGTAGCCGCCATAACAACAAATATAAAAAAACCCCATCATTATGGTGGTTCTCTTGCAACAAACGTTATTGGCAAAGCTTAGAATAATGTAACCATTGGTAAATAATATACCCTTTGTGCGCAATTCCGAATCGCACTTGACCGGTTTTTTTCGTACTAAGCGCAAATGTCATGTTTTATCACTCTCCGCAACTTCTGATATATTTTAAATAAAAAAGAAGTACACTTACACAACACATTCAAAGTGAGAGGATCGCTAAGTGCACTTCCCTCAGAGTTTCTCGCTCTACATCTGTATACCGTGGAATGATGTCTTCTCAGACCTCGAATCACCAGTCTGTTTCCTTCTATGGATATACCTCCAATAGGATCGTCTCTGATAAGGTGCACCTGGTAAATAGAAAATAAGTGAAATAAGTCTTCGTCAGTATTCCAGCCAATTGCCATGTGGCAATTAGCACAATTTTAAAAGCATCTAAATCAATAGTATCAGTCATAATATTTTCGATATTTCTAGCATTAAAGTTACACATAATTGCCCCCCTGCCCTCCCGACCCTTAGTTTGCAAAGAATCCTTCAATGTCCTCGTAGACCCGAAGTTCTAGAAGCCCGCGAACTGTAAAGTAGAGCGTCAGTTGCTCAAAACTCCCCTAGAAAACTAACACTAACAATAATTCCTCAATCTCATCGCCAGCGACCTTTGCGCAAGTTGCTTAGTTTGTAGTTTTTAAACCATTTATTAAGGCTGAAGCTCTGCTTCCCGTTATGTGCGGTGAAGAAGATAAATCCTCGTGGCTAAATACGTATGTCTGTCCGAAAAATATAGAAAATGATAGTTGGAAAAATGCTAAATCAGTTCTAAATATCAAGAATCTACAGTGTTTCTTACAAGACTTCCAAGTCACAAAATATTATAATGTTTCCATAAATTTTATTCTAATTAAGTTCGTTATCACAACTAGAACTTGTTTTTATGAAGTCTTTGCAAAAAATCCATCTTTGTTTAAGTGAAAAATTCTTCGCAAGTTAAGCATATTCCACGAACACCTACAAAATCATTAAACAAAAATCTGTGCATTCTTAAGATGCGATTTCATGGGTCAGGAACGATCGCAGCGACAAACATGGGATCGACCACCAAGTGCAGTGTATTTTATCTACATAATAGTATATGTACATAACACTGCGGTCACTAACCCGCCTGCCAAGCGTGTTACCTATAAGGGTGGACCACAATTTTTCAAATCGGACCAGTATTCTTGAGCTTAGCGCGTTCAAGCAAACAAAGAAATACTTCAACTTTGTGAGTTCGACTCCGTACTACTCTTGTAGTTTAAAAATATGTGTGTTTTGGATCTAGTTATACTTTATATCTGAGAATTACACACGTTATTCCCCACAAAGAACACTCAGGCTATTAAGGCAGAATATAATAGACCAGAATCACAGTATGAACACGTCGCGTCGCGTCGCGTCGGGTTTTTATAGTCTGGTCTATAGAAAACAATACATTTGATTCGACTCAACACGCGTCGTGTTTCATCGGGGCCCCGAGTCTACTATCCTAATGGCCTGTCCATGAACTTTCAATGACAGTTTAATGGTCGTTTTTTTTCCATTTGGATACTTATCCAAATGACGTCATAATGGTGTCATTATGACGCCACGATGACATTAGCGTAGCTGAATATAATAACAAATTATACATTTATAAGTTTTGAAATCGCCTTAATAAACATTACAATCTCCCTAACCATCTCCCCTGCTACTTCTGTTTACGGCCTTTTTCTGCGGTAGCAACACCGACTGCCATTCCAGCGCCGACACCATAGTGAGATTAGTAGATTACCGTTTTGGCATAATGATATCATGATGGCACTAAGGTGGCACACGTCGTGTTTTAACAATATGTTTCCGCCTTTCTTTTCTCGTTCGGATGGAAAGTCGATCTGCGATCAGTCGTGACCCATAAAACCGTACCTTTACACTGTTGCACTTGCACTACGAACAGTTTATTATGATGTAAAGTTGCCACCGTAACAAATTGAATTTTCATGAAGCAATAATTAAATACTCATTACTCGATCACGCTACCGAAGCCTTAAATACTTTGAGGTGTACTGCAACATGCTAACTTTATATTTACGATAGATTTTTTTTTTCATAATAGAAACTAAAGGTCCTTGACCTTCATACTAATGACACCTAATCTATCCATAATAATATAAAAAGATAAAGCGATAGTTTTGCTTGAACACGATAGTTAAAAAAAAAGTTGTGGTAAATTGACTTTTTATCGAAGAACGTTATATTATTATTATTTAATTATGATGTTCTTACGGGGACAGGTTACGCGGGTGAGACACGCGCGGCAAGCTAATACTAATATATAAAGCTAAAGTGAATGTGTGTTTGATAGCTTGAATTAACCGAATTTGTCAAGTCTTTCTCAAGTTATGAGCATTCATATATTTTGGCGATTGATTTTTTTTTAATTATTTAAGTAGATTATTATCATTCATACCTCTGGTCCCTTATAAAAAGTGAAGTTGAGACTTGGTGGTGACGCATCTCCTGAACAGAGAAGCTCAGCATTCTCATCCTCCCGTAGGAGACGAGGTTCCTTGGGCTCCACTAGAGAAATTTGCGTTACCGGTGGATCTGAAACAAAACGTTTAATGTGTCAAGAAAAAAATACTAAATACAAGAAATAGCTTCTAATATATAAAACTGAAGAGTGTGTTAGTTTGTTTTCTTAAGCGCGCTAATTTCAGAAACTACTGGTCCGGTTTGAAATAATCTTTTAGCACTAGACAGCTATTTCACCGAGGAAAGCATTCCTTTATAAATATGCTATATTTTATTACGAAGTTCCGACGAGCACAGGTGCTACGCGGGTGAAACCACGCGCAGGAAGGCAGTATAATATAATTGTAATGCGAGAGAATATTAAAATGTAACACTCCGTTTATGCTCGTACAAAATGAAGTGTCTTCTTTGCGCTGTTGTTAATAATGAGATGTTTTAGAATAAAGCTTCATAAAGACTAGACTTAAGCGTAACAGTTACCACTGTTAGTCAAATTACAAGCTTTTAATATCATGTTACTTATCTAGAATTATTTGCCAGTTAAAATACGATTTAAAGCTAAAGAATTTATTATGACGCACCAACTTATATTTACACGATTAACAATTTATTTGCAAAACAATTGTGATGGCAGACGATTTTAATATATGCGAATAACAAAGTCCCACACTAGGTTTCACCTACACAGTAGAAACATTTTATATTTAATTTAAAATGTTATCCTCATTCATTTCTCTATTCAATCAAAGTGAAAATTATTATATGAACTATCGAACAAACATGAGGTGAGCTGTTTTGGTGAGCCTTACCGAATGATCTCGGAGTTTCTTATAGTCTTTCTTCTCCGGGTGTCACAACGTAGGTAGATAGAGAAAGACTTGTAGGAAGCTAGGATAGGGTCCGGTCGTCCTTGCAAGGCGAGGCTCGCGACGCGTTCTATGCTTCTGACCGAATCCCAGCCCACGCTGGTTGATTCTGATTATATTTATAGTACGCGACTATCACATGCCACATCGGTAGATTTAAATTCTATTTAATAACATGACTGTTGAAATGTATACTAATTAATTATTCAAGATTTTTTTTTTTTTTTTATATTTGTATCATTGTATTTGACTTATAATAAGTACGATCGATTCGTCTACATTATCAATAAACGTTTTCATTTCATTTCTTATAGATGAGACTGAATAGATACCTATATTCAATTATATAATATAATATAATGTATTTATTCCGTTTGCTTTGCACGCACGTTTACCCGCGGAACTCTCGTTCCTGTTAGAATGTTATAATTAAACTAGCGGCCCATCCCGTATTCGCACGGGTGTACATTTCTAGTAAAAACTATATTTTTTACTAGAAATGTACACCCCTTTGTTACTCAGGGATAATGATTGCATATGCATTCTAATGGTGAACGAATGATTGAAATCCGTCCAGTAGTTTTTGAGTTTATTCGAAACAAACATATAAAAATACAAACTTTTCCTTTTATAATATGAGTATAGATTAAGATATAGCCTTGCTCGATATATAGGTTATCTAACACTGAAATATTTTCGTTTAATCGGACTAGTTGTTCCAGAGATTAACGCGTTAAAACTAAAAATCAAATAAACTCTTTAGCTTTTATATATTATTATAGATTTAATGTTATAATGTTCGAATTAAATTTAACACAATAATATGATTTGATCTGAGTTCCAGAACAAACATAGACACAACAACAAAGAAACTTAACGGACTTTAAATAACAAACACGGCTGATTGATTGAACTTGTCGCGGAGTTGCTAAATCTTGGGAACTTAAGTAAAGGGCTCAGATACTAACAGATAGTTCGCAGAACTTGTAACTTAAGGATAATGATGTTAGCAGGATTGTATCTGTGTTGAAATTAAACAAGGGATTCTGAGTTTACTCTACTATTAATTAATTTATGACAGTATAGAATACAATTAATCAAGAAGGTACAGGTGTAAAAAAATACATTCATTCAACTATTTCAATCATTAAACTTTGCATGACAGCATTTCTATTTTATTAATTTGCATTTCTCGCAATTATTTGAAACTAGCGACCCGCCCCTTCACACGGGTGCAAAGCTGATGTATTATACATATAAAAATTCGCAACAAAATCCGTTCCGTAGTTTAAAAGGGAAACATAGATACAGGACTGCGTGAAGCGACGTTGTTTTATACTATGTAGTGATTTAACACATGTATAGGCATGACAATACATATCCAAAATTAATGAGCCAAAACATTACTTTTTATTTATTTACTTTATGTACACACATAACATTAAAAAGAAAAATATTAAAATACAAGAAACATAGTACAAAGGTACTGCTTATTTCTAATGAAATTTCTTCCAGCAGACCCGCGAAAGGAAAAAACAAATAGAGAACAAGAATGGTGTGTAGGGTTAGGAAACCAAGATACAGATGATCATGAAATAATATAGACTATGAAGAATAAATTATTTATAAAAAATTTCATTATTTAAGAAGGTAAAAATAGTGTTACTACTTTACTACACAATTTACAAATGACATCCCTTCTACACTCCTTTCTTGACAAGTATTGTAAATACGCTATCTTCATACTTCATGCTGTCGTCTCCAGCACTTTAACCTAAATGATGCTTGCATTTCTATCCTTCACTGTTCGTAATTTACATAAAAGTTCTGACCTATTTAAACGTTCACACTTGCAGACCTGCTACCACTTCGAAGGATGCAGCGTGATGATGAGTGAATATTTCTATTGGGGTAGACAGCGGAATTGTTTTAGCTATTCTGAGCACGGACGTTCTGACAAAGTCGGACCCACATAATGCTTTGACATAGAGTAGATGAAATTCAGAAAGTTTGAAGACCTCAAAAAGGATGTAGAAGTACGGTGGCATTTCAAATGAACACTATTTGGAAAATCTGAGTTACGCTAAGGTGAGGATTGTATCGATAATCTTTGTCTTATTTTCTCCAAGTATAAAAATGAAATCCGTCACCAACTGACTTACAAACAACGTACAGCATAAACTAAGATTAAAGTACTTAGAATTAAACGAATTATACGGTATTTATTCAGCCTTTAGGTATTTATATACACTTGTACTTATCAATGAAGAGAAACATGAAATATGTTGAATATAAGTACGCAAAACGAGCACTATTTACCAAAATTCGACTCCTAAAGGAATGAAATGGGAAATCAAATTACCAGTGGAATACTAGTATGAAAAACTAGGTTCTCGCGCGCAGTTTGTCCTGCCTAACTCTTGTTCCCGTAAGAACTTTATAATTAGGCTATATTTGATTGTAGCCTTTCTTATTATATGGGCTATCTTAATTAACACTAAAAGATTTTTTCAAATTAAGTTCAATCAAACAAGCAAGCTCTTCAGGACTTCTGTCAATAGATGAGCCTGTAGGTAAGAATCTATTAACCCTTTCATCATACTCTTTGCCTCGACCCGAACCTAGGGAACAGGCAACAGTACAATTATTACGTTGTTTGTTTGTTTTGCAACTCGTATTTACTGCATTTGGTGCGAGGTACGTGCATAAAATAAGTTTCTGTGCTAACAAATTTTACTTGTAATTTCCCCGGCGCGGCATAAAAAGTTATTTTTAACGTATGCGTTTATTAGCACGGCGAAGAGGAAAATTGTTTGTTATTTGTCTGTTTTATTATAATCTCTCAGAAAATAAAACATTTTGTATATATTTTATTTTTTAATAATATTTTATTATTTAAGCTTAGTATACTAATTTATAAGTCAATATTTGTTTTTTTTTTAAATTATTATCATTGTATTTGACTACGGTCGATTTGTCTACATTATCTATAAACGTTTTCATTTTCAATGTTATTTTGTAATCGTCAACATTATCATATAACATCGAGTTCATACTTTTATTTAATTGGGACTAACTGATGCCCGCGACTTCATCCGCGTGGTGTTTGTTATTTCTTTCATAAACATTTTTCACGTGTAGGTACAAACACAAATTCTGTGATTAAAATTATTTAAAATTGGCACCACCATGCAAAATTTCATTTAAATCATAATAAATAAATAAACAGAAAGAGAAAAAAAAAACCGAATGTGTTCTATTTTACTTCTAACATCCCCTTGATTCGGTTTATTGCGTTTTTTTTCAATGTACAGACATTTGAACTCTACAGTTTTATTAGGTATATGTATAGATTCTTCTATATTTTAGTTTCTTTTCTAACTAAGTCTAACCTTGAGTATAATGTAAAACTTTTCAAATTAGCTTTACTTAATGAAAAATCCATAGCCAGAATATAAAATGTTAACAAACCCAGTCTATAAAATTTCGTGTCTCTAATCAAATGGAATCTCGCGCGCACTTAAAACTCAGCTCCGTCTAAACAGGCAGTTTACCTACAACAAAAACAAACTTTCCCCCTCCATTATGCTGAAGTAGGAATAGTGTGACAACGCTGAAACTCATCACAATAACTTAAACGTAAACGACTAACGCGATTACTTCAAAAACGTAAGTCGACTGACAGCACACCAAGTTTATGTCGCGACTTGAAATATTATCATTGAGTAACTTTGTTGTATTTCTGGCCGAATGTGTATGAACATTCTGAAATTGGACCAATGTTGGAACAAATGTTTCGACTATCTGGGAAAGAGACTTCTGATAAGAATGCAAGTCAAAATTGACGTGTCATCATTTTTTCTAAGGCGAAAATAATCAAACTTAATTTATTTCAATGATAAGATTAGGCAAGTTGACCAGGAACTAGACAAACAATATCTGGCGTATGTAATTCTAGCTGATGAGCTCTAACAGCCTTATTAACATGCAGTATTATTACATTCATAAATTATATTGTGGCGAGGGCTTATTTCTTTAGTTGATCTAGCGTTTGTCGACGACTTCTTTCGCATACATTTCAAATTCGCCATACAAATTTTGGATTTCATCCCTTAACAGGGTAAATTATTCATGGGAATCCGTTCAGTGGTTTGAGCTGTGTGTTGGTTAATCTGTTAATAACGGTTGCCTTTGTGAGAATTTTACAAAAAAAAAAAACGCTATATATTAATAATAATTGATTTTATTAATACGCAGTCAGGTTTTTTGTTCAGCGCGTGGCAAATGATTATTCATCTTTACTTTATAAGGATTAATAACATTCTACTTCAGATAACAAACTGATTAAAGCACTTGTACCAACAATGCAACCCAACATTGGCCAAGCCCAAGAAGCCAACATCAACATTCGGCTTATTAAACTTTTTGAAATTGTTAGCAAACTTACTCGCGTAGGGGATGTAAAATAATTTTGTTATGATATAAACAGTTGAGTAGGTTCTCCAGAGATTACTGGATGGATTAACTTTGACAATGATGGAATATGGGAAATGTTGTACGTTTTATCTTTACCGGTTATATCTTAGGAAGCACTTGAGTTGATATTGTTAAAAGTTTTTACTGTCGATTCCTTTTTGGTGCAAGGGTTAGTATCTTATCTCGGTTATATCTCTATATCATATTACTTTGATTTTTTATCATATTTCGAAATTCATTTACGAGTAACTTTAAAATGGTAAAGGAATTTTAGAATTTATTCCAATAGTTTTGAATCTAGCTCAAAAAGGCCACACCGGCCCTTAAAGATGGGCAGCAGCATAAATTCAAGGTTTATTTTATTTAATTAACATCTTACTGTAACCCGCCTGGCAAGTTATTAGTATTGATTATGGCAATATCAATAATAATAATTTAAATTTAAATTTGCCGTGTGGTTTCCGGCTTAGAATAGACCACCCCATGACTTCCCATGGGTGTCGTAAAAGGCGACTAAGGGACATATAGCTGATGGATGGGCAGCAGCATCTATTAGCTCAAGGTTTACAACTTACTGCGATCACCAATCCGTCTGCCAAGCGTGGTGATTATGGCAATATCCCTCAACGATCCTGGCTTGCCAAGGTCTTAAGAGGAGGCCCATGTTCAGCAGTGGACGTAAACGGGCTGTTGATGATGATGGCAATATCCTTCAACGACCCTGTCTTGCCAAGGTTTGTAATGAGGAAATCCATGTTTAGCAGTGGATCTAAAGTATTTAAAAACAAATCTACATTTGCCTATACTTGCTAGAATTTCTATCGGCTAAACTGATATATTGTTGGTAGGTAACAAAAGCTCTTTCTACTCTAATCACTTCTGCCAGAAGTACCTGCTCAGTTTACTATGGTCCTTAATGTGTAACGCTTGATTACGTAATCAGCCACATTAGCTATTACGGTAATTAAACCGGCGTGTATAATTTCACTCAGTAATTAGATATCTCATGAGTTAAATTAAGCTTGAACTAGGCTTCAGATTGTCAACGTGACGTCATGTGAGCATCCAAGACTAAATATAGATTGATTAAACATTATAAACAAGGAAGCAGAGATATTTCCTTTGAAAACCGTCAATTGTATATTCAAAACTATCTACGTAAGTGACAATAGTTAATAAGTTTGAAAACCAAATTTAGCCAAATTAGTTTTTTGGTATTTTGCTAACTTATACCAATATTCATCCATAGCAAAAAATCTCGTATGTCATGTGTTCGAATCCCGCTCCATCCAAAAATTCATGTAAAATCGTTCATTTTTTTCGGTTGTAGAGGGCCTAGGTCGAAAAGCAAGTTAAGTCGTGTTTCCCGATTATGACAATCGGCTTAACGTGCTTTTCATTGATAGCCGTATAGCCAGGTAACGGACAGCTGCGTTAATTTGTGAATAATGTATATGTTGTACATAATACTGCGGTTACCAACCCGCCTGCCAAGAGTGATGATTATTGCATCACCCCCTTCAAGGCAGGCCTATGTTCAGCAGAAGACGTTATATGAGCAGATGACGTGAGATGATGAGACAAACACACTTAACATAGTTAATCGTTTATCTATCCAGAATCCGAATGCCCAAGAACCGTCTGCAGACATTTCATTGCGATTACTTTGAAGCGTTTTTAAATAAGCGGCGTATCGGTTACCCAGGTTGATATAACATATTATTTATATTCTTTTATTTATCTTGACGTATTCATTCTTTGTTGATCGTTAACTAAATACTATGAATATTGAGTGCAAAAGACAAGAATCATTATTAATTTATGAAATTTAATATTTCAAGTCGGCGTTATATCTACATCTAAATGCTAACCAAAACTCTGCAAGCCATTAAAACTACACATATTACCCACAATACAACGGCGGCCAAAATAATTGGCCCACCAACAAAAACGGGCTGAAACGTGAGCGATATATCAAATACACACCACACACTAGATACGGGAGCGACGGAGTTCCGGCGGCGGTGTTTGCTAGCTGTGCCAACAACTTTGTCCCCAAGTTTAAATATTATCGCGTACGTTCGTGCTGCAGGATACAGTGGCGCAATACGGCCTTATTATGAAGTGTTTAGACTAATGCCATTTAGTAATGTATACTTATTTCTAAAAATAGTAACACTGCATACTATATTCAAGTCAGTCATAATTTCTTTATTCATATAGACACAATTGCCCAGGCCAATGGTTAGGGCGTCGGACTTGTGATCTTGTGGTCGCTGACTCGATCCACACCCATTGCACTACAGACGTGAACCCACTCGTAACATAAGCATTTTAGCTTAGCAGGTGACTGCAAGAAATCTTTAAAAAAAACTTTACTCATATAGACAGAGTTGTGTGTGGAAAAGGGATAGGGAGCCCTTTGCCCTGCAGTGGGACAACACAGGCTAGTTCATCAACAGCCCGTTTACGTCCACTGCTGAACATGGGCCTCCTCTTAACAGACCTTGGAAAGCCAGGATCGTTGAGGGATATTGCCATAATCACCACGCTTGGCAGACGGATTGGTGATCGCAGTAAGATGTAAACCTTGAGCTAATAGATGCTGCTGCCCATCCATCAGCCATATGTCCCTTAGACGCCTTTTACGACACCCATGGGAGGACATGGGGTGGTCTATTCTATGCCGGTAACCACACGGCAACACAGACTAGTTAGATTAAATTAAATAAGATATAGACACAATTCATATGTTGTTAAAATCATGTTCTTATGATGCGTCCATTTCTTATCCTACCACAGATTCAGGACGTGACAACTTTAAAAGGAACAGGCAAGTTTCTCACAGGAATCCTTTTCTTAATTATAAATATATCATTAGGAATATGCAGCAGTGTCATTCCAGAGCAAGTTCCTCCCAAGTCATTCTGTCATTTAAATAGTCTGGTATACTATATTATGGCTTTTTAGATAATTTAGCTTTGATATTGGCTTTAAATTTATTAACAGAATAGTTCTGTAATATTATTTGGGAGTTTGTTTAAACACATTTTAGACATTGCCCCAAAAAAGTGTTGCTTTTTCCATGGAGATGAGTTGCAAGTACAACTAGGTTATGCTTTTGTCTAGTATTGATATCATGGAGCTATTTCACTGTTCTTAAACTTATTTACATTCTTATCTACGTATAATTCTTTCGTATCTACTGTCTGTACGTCTGTTTTAAAAAAGCATTCCTCTGAGTGTCTTGCCAGTTCTTCTCAGAGTTGCCACGTCTTTGAACTGGTGGTAGGAAAAGAAATGGACGCATCATAAGAACATGACTTAATAGTTTTTGAATTGTGTCTATATGAATAAAGATATCATTGACTTTGACTTTGTACAACGTCTACAGTTGAACATAGGCCTCGCTTGAGGTTTGCCATAGTCACTATTGGGATTAATCCTGCTTATATCAATTATATGCGTGCTAACTTTCAGCCACATCCATCAAGTATTTGTTGCGTGAAAGAGTAAGAAACTTTCATACATCCATACTCACAAACTGTCAAGTTTATAAAAGTAAGAATGACGTTAATAATAGCAATAACAAAAGAATTTAATTAAACAGCTAAACTACGATCATAATATTATAATATTCATATAATAACATATGAATGCTTCTCATTGAATGATAAATCACAAAATTCTTTACACATTTCATGAAATTTCGTTCGTATCACAAACAATATCGGTTAATAATGATTACCAAATATGCCACCGAATGTGAGAACATTAATTAAGAATGTAATTATTGCATATATATATACGGAGCAATGAGATTCTTTATGAAAATCATCATGTATGTATTGGACTTTGTTCTATTTGTAGATTATTGGTTACTGAAATTATGATAAGTCTCCTATATGCCCGGTGGCTTTTCCTTTTTCACTTGGCATATTATCATCATTTCAGTAACTTTTCTGTTGGCTTTTCCTTATTAAACCTGCATAAATCTTATCACTACAAACTAAGCAATATGAGAAAGAGGGCGGTTTGGGACTTGAACCACGCCTTGCTGGCTGAATGAATAGTATTTTTTTAATAATATGTTTATGTAAGGTAGCGCTCTTATTTCAGTGCACTATAAATAAAAGACATTTCATTCTGTGAAACATCCAAGTGTAAAACAAACTTCTACATTAATGACAGATACTTCAAAAATTCCAGTTTTACTTACACATGACATCTAACGTGACGGAGTCTTCCAAGGTATGTGCTGCAAACCATGGGTTGGAGACTCTGCAGGCCAGTTGTCTTCCACTGTCTTCTCTTCTCACGTGCCATGTTAAGATACTTTTAGTAACCTCACCATCTACCTCCACCTATGATACATCCACATAAATTTTATTTATATACATATAAACACAAGAAATACATATATATTTGGAGGTATTGATAGTCTGACCATCATCGTATTTGTCTCTAACGGTATCGAATTTTTGTTTATACTCGCAGTTGACGCGTTCCCTGCTGTTGGATCGACTCCTGATCTGGTTAATACTGAACTTTATTCCGGGTCTAGTTGGTTGAAGGACTACTGTCCATGCCTCGGAAAATATCTTAAGCTGTTGCGTTGGTCCCTTTTGTTATAGCATCATCTATAACTGATCGTATCACTTCTAACTTTCACGAAGATGGAAAGTTAAAATGTAACTTGAGCAAAATTTCAAACTCCTCCAATAAAGTCTTTTACGAAACTCACTGCAGGATGCAAGACATTTATATATCCTAGGACAAGCCTCAGCTTAACAGCTTAGAGCCTCTTCCAAGTATTCCGCTGTTGATTCTGGCTTACAAGAATTACAGTAGTCTTAAAGCAAAGTATTATTTTTCATTATTAATTTAATAAGATGATATTCGAGAACAAAAGTCATTTTAGTAGTAATTTCCTTGTGATAAGACAATCTTGAAAACGGTTTGGAAATGACTTATAATTAGTTTGAGCTAGGAAATGTATACCAAATTGTTATATCAACCTTTACTGTATAAGCTTACCTGTGTCAATGTGGAATCAACAAGCTGCGAGTTGATGAACCACTCAATATTTGGAGCAGGCTTCGAGCCCCGCGTTGTGCATACGAAGGATTTGTCTGCACCAGCTCTAGTGGCTCCATTGCCGGTTACCCTCACGAACTGAGGTTTCACTGACAAAGTAACATGGAAATGGAGAGAAATATCGACAAATAAATCTTGTTCTTGATTCGATCGTAATTGCACCAGTATGATTATAAATTGGTAGGTATTAGGAGTTTCTATCTTTTATTTTTTGATTCAAAGATTTTTTTCACAAATTATTCTATGCTAACCACCCCTCATGTTTATCTAAATGCTTGTGATTCACGTCGGTCGTGCAATCGTGCACATGATCGCAAGTCCAATGTCCCTAGCCATTGGGCTGTGGCCGCTTAAATTGAATTAGTTAATCGGATTACAAATATTTGGGCAAAAAACGTTTCCCAAAATATCACATGCCAAAGTATGTTTCCCCAATTTTCATTTGGCAAAACAACTTTTCGCTATTTTACAGTTAGCAATACTATTTTCGGCAATTCATTGTTTAACAAATAATTACATGGCAATGTTTCATTTTACCAAGTACTTATTATGTAGTCAAATATGTTTTGGCATAACATAATAAACTATTCACCATGAACAAATAATTTACAGGTAAGAACTACTATAATAATTATATTGTTACTATACAAATCAATTTCGGGGTCTCTCTATCTCTATTGGGGTCACAGTTCTAACCTAACCTAACTTACATATCAAGCAGTTCTAATCTAGCCTACGTAACCTATATGTATAATAGGTTTGGGGAAAAAGTTTCTTCGCAATTTTCGAAAATTCAAAACATTTTATAATGTAGTTTATTTACATTTAACTACAGTATGTAGGTACCATTTTGTTCGATAACTTTTTGGCATCTTGTAGATACGGACATGATCCCATTGCTATAGAAATTTTGAGACTTCTGATCAAAATACCGCGACAAGTGGTTTTGGCAGTTCTCTTGTGATGTTAACCTGACACTGCCTAAAAAAATCTGAAGAGACCGAAACAGGTGGAAATCTGAAGGTGCAAGGTCAGGACTATACGGCGGATGCATTAACACCTACCAGCCAAACTCTCTTAATTTTTGCTTAGTGGCTAAAGATGTGTGAGGTCTAGCGTTATCATGATGAAAAACCACACCCCTTCTGTTGATTAATTCCAGGCCGCTTTCTCTCAACTTCTTGCTTTAATCTCATCAGTTGCTCGCAGTAGAGTTCAGAATCGATGGTCCTGTCTGGTGGTAACAGCTCATAATGAATAATGCCCTTCCAATCCCACCACACACACAGCATCACCTTGTTGCGAGTTAAACCAGCCAGATACAAATAGCATAAGCCAAAGAGATTTTCATACTATAATGCGAAAAGACTTTTTCCCCAGCCTAAAAAAATTATGTATATTTAGAATATATTTTTTTACAAAATAAATAATATAAAATAAAACTTGAGCAAGTAAAAAGTTGCCAAATTAATATTTGACCAAGTGTTTAAAATGAGAAATATAAATTTGTCAAAGATTCTTTTGGGAAATGAAACAAGTGTAATAAGTTTTTTGGGAAGTAAAATTTGACGAAAAATATTTGATTTGATACTACTATTAATCACTATAATAGTAGTATCGTCGTAAACTTAGTTTAGCTCGTAGTAGGAAAGCATCTGCAGTAACAGGCAATTTGACTGTGATTAACTAGAATTGTGAATTCTGATAACAATTTAATTTTCTTAGAATCCGCAATACTAGTCATTCATATATGACTCATACTTGATTCTTAAGCTTCTTGATAAGACAAAGAGAACTTTGTTTAAAATCTTAGATATTTCTGGCTTTTTTTACCAAAAATACGACACTTGAAGTTCCAGAAAATATAAGTAGTTTTTGTCACAATATTATACGATAGACTAGAAAGCCGATGCAGTATTAACAGTGAACTTAATTGTGACTAACTAGAATTGTGAATTCTAATACCGATTAAAATTAGTATTAATCAATCAATTATATTATGTCAACAAACAACAAAAACTTATGTTTTCCGAAGCTTCAAGATAAATATTTTAGTCAGAAGAACTAGACACATCTTTAAACTTACACGAAGTTTTTTTGGCATTTTCAAGAACCTTAAGTATAAAATACACATTAAACAACTAAAAATAGCTAATTTAAATTAAAACAAACTTATAAAATACTACTATTCTATATCTATTCTACTTGGCAAGGTTCCCAGAATACTGGCAGCATTATCCCGTTGAATGGCAATGCTTACCTAACCTGTGCAAACCTATGCTGTGCAAAGTAAAAACCAGCATTCGGAGAACGTGCCGCACTAAAGAGGGCCGCTGCGAGGTATTAAGTATTAAGTTTGAGTAATTCAAAAATCATCGTCATGGTGATGGAACCTATATGCTTTTATAGCATTGCTGGGTTACTTTGGATTTTTAGGAAGAAAATATATATACTCACAATATAACCTAATAGTAACATCTCTGATCTGTGGCTGCAGTAGCGGCGGCTCCACTCGACACTGTAGCTTGGTACCAGTCATCTCTCGAGATAAGTTGGGAATGTGAAGCTGGCATACGGAACCTTCTTTGGTAAATGCGAGACGCTCGTCTCCTCTATACCAGGAGACATCTGGCGGTGGTTTTCCTGGAAGGAAGGTTATTATTGTCGGTAGGGTGGGTGCAATAATTTTGCAGATACAGACTACAATTTGAAATTTCTGACTGACATTTGAAGGCATTTGTAATGTATGTATATAACAAATTTTATAATAATACTTAAATAATTCGTAATAATTCAGCATTTTAATCTCTTATGGAATTATACCTTTTTTTCTTAGAAACGTCTTTTATCTCATTTATTACGTCACTTAGCATTTTAACCTGTATTCTAGCTTTCCACAAAAACGTTAAACTGGATATACATATGAAATAGGCTCGATATTTCACATGTACAACTACAAGTGGGCCATCTTAACTGAAACTTTTAAAATCCCAACTTTACTTAATCGCTACTGGGGTACTTGGGAGTAACTTGCTCTGGAATGACACTGCTGCTCAACAATATTGTAAAATAAATGATGATTTGATTATTTAAAAAAGGATTCCTCTGAGTTTCTTGCCAGTTCTTCTCAGAGTTGCCACGTCTTTGAACTGGTGGTAGGAAAAGAAATGGACGCATCATAAGAACATGATTTAATTATTTTTGAATTGTGTCTATATGAATAAAGATATTATTGACTTTGACTTTGACTGGGCAACGTCCCCAAATGCTGCAAGAATTACCCCGTTGAAGGCAATGCTGGGTTTAATAAATAAGCTTTAAAGAAGCAAAGATCTGCTTCAATACTTTTGCTTCTTTCTTATTCTCTTTTTACTTCTGCTTTTTGTTGTCGAAACACCAAAAAGCACAATCAAATAACCACTTATAAATTTAATAGATATGACTTCAGTCAATAATTATTTTACCTCCAGCCGCTTGACAGGACAGCAGTAAGTTCTGTCCTTCTCTAAACGGTCCTGCCATATTGCCCAGGATCTCAGTACCTTCGTAGTCGTATATCCGAGGTGCTTCTGGGGGCTCTGCAGGAAAAAACATTTTTTATTATTATTACTTACATATAAATTTGAAACATATCTGTTAAAACCAAGCCCAGACTGAACACAGTTCAAGATTTTAGTTTAGATGGAGTCATCATCATTATGATTAGTCCACTACTGAACATGAGGGAGGACCCTATGGAAGGGATTTCCATAGTCTTCTCTCTCTCTTTTCTGCTTAGTCTTAGTCGGTGACTGCAGTGTTACATAACAACAGACACCGAAACGTTACTGCCCGTTACTTGGTATACATTTGTAGGTATAGATGATGTTATAGCAATCGGGACCAGTGGATTGGGGACGGGACATGGAAATAAATCTCAGATTTTACGCAAAGAACTCTTGTCCGGCGTGGGAATCGAACCCACGACCTCCGAGACTGAAAACAAGACATATACCCCTACGCCATGGCGGTAGTGTCGCTAAAAATGTACGATTGAGGCCGAGTACCGGCATATGCTTTGACGCATACTAATACCCATTTTTAAAACTGCTACATACAAAAAGTATAAAACTTACTTAAGTAATACTTTGGCATTACTAAAAAAAGCATAAAACAAACGTTTTACGAGTGCGTTAAAGATTCTAAGACATTTAATCAAACATAATACGCACCTATAACAGTTAAATTAACCCTATAATTCCTAGTCGGGGCATCCACATAGTCTATCCTACATCGATACACCCCCTCATCCTGGCGGACCACCTTCTCAATCACCAGATGAGCTGATGATGGATCTGACTCGTTCAGCACAAAGTGGGTACGAGCCCCGAAGTCTCCAGCGACTGCCCAGTGGACTGGGGGACCATTTCTGAAGTCCACTCTGGAAAGAAAAATAACAATTAATATAATGGTAATCCTATTAGATGATTGCATAAATATTACCATATGCAGATGATGTTCTATCGCTAACCTTAAAAAACCGTTGTACTTAAATATTTGATGCCAAACAGATTGGCATAGTATCAAAAAAAAACAGGCCAAGTGCGAGTCGGACTCACGCACGAAGGGTTCCGTACCATATTCTAGTGCCTACCTAGTTGCTGTTATTGATATCGACACTACAGGTACCTAAAATTTGCATTTTGCATTTTTTTCCATTTTAGACAAGTCCTCCATAATGTGCCAAATCTTACACTCCTTGGTACGCAATATGTTTGAAAAGTGATTGAAATTTTAGCTTCGCATATTAATGAAAAAAGAAAAAAGATAAAGAAAATGAATCGCCATAATGTATATTATGTTCGCGCATAGGTTCATATAGTTCATAATGACTTGACTAATTTAGTTTAGCCTTTCTTGTTATTATTCGTAATTACGGGAACAAAGTCTGTATGACCGGATATCTAGGGCAAATTTCAGTTCGACCGACGGGAATGGGTGACGCTGGGCATGGAGATCTGCTAGCTTATAATTTAATCAAATTTGTGGCTTTGTAAATAATATATATGTGGGTTAGTTAATAATATCGGGGTGTAAACAGCGATGTAAACAGCAAATTGAGTAGGTATTGACTTAAACGACACTATGAATGTCGATATTAAATAAACCTTATTATGCAATAATGTCAAAGAATATATGCGATAAATAACTCAACATCTCTTATAGTGTCGTTTAAGTCAAATTTCTTTCCTCGCTATAAACTTGCAATTCCTTAAAACACAGACTTTCTTTTAAATAACAGTGGGAAGGAAATAGAAGCAATACAGTATAGAACGCGTCCGGCTTCCGCATTGGAAACAGGCCAGAAAGAACGAATCGATTGAAGTATTTTGTTGAGAACTAACAAAACCTCTCAGTTTATAGACACTACTTTAACTTCTTTATGAACTGAAAAATGCTTTCAAACATTGAAGTTGTTTAGTAAAAGTTTTTTCTCGGATACTTATTATAAGCGGATATGAATGTTTTTTTTTTTCGGACGGACACAAGTAGTTAGCTAGAAGCTTTTGAGCAAAACTCTAGCCTTAATAAGCCGTTTAAAAACTACAAACTAAGCAACCTGCACAAGATGGCGCCCCCTGTGCGACTTCAGCTTGGATCACGGCGGTCTCTGGCGTGGAAATTGAGGGTTAATGGTTTTTACTTTTTTGGGGACTTTTGTGCAACTGTTTTTCATGGCTTTTCTGACTTTACAAATCACAAACTTAAAGCACACTCCGACTCAGAACAACTATCTGCGGCTCACACAAATTATTGTCCCAGGTGGGGTTCAAACCCAGAATACCAGCTCTCAGAAGCAACTGCGGTAACTACTGAGCCACCTGTATATTAGTGAAATTTATTATTTGTCAGTCAGTTTACTTCGGTTGAAAATAAGAAACCAAATGGCTTATAATCAATGTTAATATCGCTATGTACGATACTTAAGGGCTGAGTTATAATCTACTGCGGATGAAACGAGCGCTTTACTACTAAAGCTTATATTGTCCATATAAGTTATGGTTACCTACATATCCATAACAATATAATATATATTCATAGCTCAGAAGCATAAGGTCGAATGTCCTATTATGCGTCAGAATCAACTGTCGTATGTGACTTTATCATGAACTGGCACTTACGACCAAATGCTTCTGAAGTAAATAGTAAATCCATCCTTACGGTTATGAGGCTAGACCTCATATATAAAACTGAAGAGTTTGTTTGCTTCAACGCTCTTCTTTAAAGAATTACTATGTAGGAAGGCTATGTTTAATTATGAAGTTATTAAGGAAATGGGAGTTACGCGGATTAAACCGAAGATAGTACACAATATAACACGTAGGAGTTGATAGAGATGAAAAATGAAAATGAAAAATGTTTATTTGATCCGAATAAAAGTTACCAACTAATGATTACAGTATAGTGAATACACAATTATACAAAAAGGTACAAGTACTGTCTCCCAAACTAGGCTATAGCCTGCATTTCGGGAAACAGTGCTCATTATAATAGTTTTATACACAGAAAAAACAGTGGTGGACGTGGTATTATTGGTAATTTACATTTATGAGTAAGTTTTAAAGAAAATTATTCTAGGTAAGCTACATACAATTTGTACTTCATAAGAATGTGTGTGTGTGTGTTCGTATGAATGTTTATATGTGAACGTGTGTGTATACATGTGTGTGAGTGATGGTGCGTATCCGTGTCCATGGTTAATACCTATCTGATAGCATTTACTCAATGAACTTTAGCAGCGCTTCAGTGTTATCATAATCTAACTGGAGAAGCCAACTGGTTGTGATCGCCTTAACTTCATGGATGTTGAGGCCTCTAATGTTGTGATTCTTGTTAACCATGTTGTATAGCTTGCATGAGAGACTCATAAATTGACATCTGGCAAAGGCAGTTCTGCAACGAGCGCTTGAGAAGACAGACTGTTTACTATGTTTTTTGGGATGAGATGTGGAGGTCTCAATTTAAATCCATGTTAGGACATGGAAAGTTGCCATAGTTAGCTGGGTGGCTACAGTACCATATATATATGTTACAGCTAACACCCAAAGTGTCTACACCTAGTTTGAGCCTGTAAGAATTTGTAATTACTTACAGGCTAAAACTCAATCAAAAAAAAAATCCTAACAAAATTTCCGTGCTTTTAGACGCTTTTGCCATACCTTCTACTGGAATTAAAAATAACGGCTCACGTGTAGGCCCCGTAATTTCTTCCCGTCCGTGGTGCTTTACAACTGGCTTCTCCAGTTGTAAATTACCCCTGAAGACTACTTATGTCTTATTTTATATTACCTTTTTTAGTACTGTCTCCGCTTTGTAATGGAAGGAAGTGAAAACTTAAGTCTTTCTTACTCTATTGTCTTTCTAATTAAATTCATTGCGGGTCCCAAGGCAGTTTAACTTTTTCCCGGGACTTGGTGACCCTGGTGCTCATTGCCATTTCCAGTGTGTGCCACTGTTGGTTGCATTGGTGGGTGTGTGGGCGGGAATAGTCCCATTTACAAAAAAAAGGCTAAAACTAGGTGTAGAAAGGTGTAGGTTAAATCTGGCAAAATCCAGTTGTTTTCGAATACGACTAGGTCTAAATTCCGGGTAGAACTAGGTCCAACCAAACCCTAGAGGCTGATACCAGGTCTAGCCGACATCATAACGGCTACTACTAGGCGATATCATACTGGCGGAATATACAGACAAACAAACATTAATCTTTACCTTTATTTATTAGTAAATAGATTGCACTGCTGTACAAAACGCGGTACCAGCTTATACCTTGACCATCCCAGACAACTTGGCGACAATCCAACTAAATGTACAATACTACCAAGACAAACAAAGTAACTAAGATTTAGACATGCATAAAATACATTTTAAATTAGCCAGTACAAACATGTCTGGACTGCTCTATGAATGTCTAGACGAACATGTTTACCCATGAATTTTTAGTGAGGTGCTGAGGTTGCATTTTTATGACTTGGATTCCAGATCGTGTAGATTACGGACTGATATAATCTGAATGTTAAATGTGTAACTTTATTGTCAACAATGAAGATTATAATGAAGCTAGTTTCATGTCACATTTTTAAATGTTTTTGAATACTTTACGGTGTGGTTTCCGGCTTAGAATAGACCACCCCATGTCCTCCCATGGGTGTCGTAAAAGGCGACTAAGGGACATATGGCTGATGGATGGGCAGCAGCATCTATTAGCTCAAGGTTTACATCTTACTGCGATCACCAATCCGTCTGCCAAGCGTGGTGATTATGGCAAAATCCTTCTACGATCCTGGCTTGCCAAGGTCTGTTAAGAGGAGGCCCATGTTCAGCAGTGGACGTCAACGGGCTGTTGATGATGATGATGATGATGACTTTACGGAATAGTTTACCATATGCTATGTTTCGAAATTGAGATTAATGAAACTCGACCTAGGCTATATTTGATGAAGAAGTTTTTACAGGAACAGAAGCTACGCGGGTGAAACTTGCTTAATCTATGACGATCATGTCATGTGACAAAAATACAATTATATTTTATCCCTTGAAAAAATAATAAATGGAAGCATTTAGTTGAAAGAATAAATTTGACTGCACCGGTGGCTCAGTGGTTACGGAAGTTGCTTCTGAGACCTGGTGTTCTGGGTTCGATTCCCACCCGGGACAATTATTTGTGTGAAGCACAAACAGTTGTTCTGAGTCTGGGTGTTCTTTGTGTCCGTGAAATGAATGTTTGTAAAGTCCCCCGCGACACAGGGATTAATTTCCCTAGTGCGGGAGTTGTCTTTAAAAAAAAAAAAAAAAAAATTATGTATGCACGCTTAGAATTATAGTGACCTAATTGAAAATACAAAATTTTAGGTAAATGGCGGGAAAACATTGTTAGATCCATACATTTTGTAGTAAAAATTAAAATATTCGGCTGTTTTAAAAATATAATAAATAAGTAAATAGTTTACATCAAACGTATTAATATGGGTCGATGAAAATGTTGAATTTATGTCATTTTATAAATAAATGTCACACATACGAATTTTTGAATTGGGTCCCTATATTTCTAAGCGTGCGAATTATCATGTAAAATATTAATATTATTTACATACAATAAATCCGTCATATTTTATAAAAATAATAAAATTAAATATGTTTTTTGTAGTTGTTAATTCTTCGTTCCCAAAACTAATTAGGTATACTATAAGTATGAGTTAATAAAAACTCAAAGGCTCAATGATGACGGCAGTTGATTGGTTGCTTTTGAAATCTTCCGTTATCGTTTCGATTCCCACCGAGGAAAATTATTTGTGTGAAACACAGACATTTATTACTTACTAGCTGGGCCCCGCGGTTTTACCCGCGTCACTCTGCTCCAGTGAGTCGGAGCGTAATATTTTGTAGCCTATATTTTAATTTCAGCCAAATCCATCCAGTAGCCAAACATACATACAACCACACATACAAACTTTCGCACAAATAATAGTAGGATAAGTGGGGGAGTTTAATGCCCTTGAATAACTTGAATTGTGTGTTTCTGAAGTCCCCCGCGAAAAATTCAATTTATTTCCCTACAACAATCGCCTTAGTCAACCAAATCAAGAGATTACCCCGATATATTTATCCATCCCATAAACCAGGCTTACAAAATAATCAAGCCAATAAAACGATCAATATAAGATAAATAAGTTCTGGGAACAAAGGCTGCTATAAATTAGTTCCGTTGAAACATAAGCGTGTTCTCACATCTGGCAGCACGCCAGCAGCAGAGCAGGTTCGACGCCAGTCCACTGTTCGGTAATGACCACCTGATCTTGTAATTTAGCCGCCAAATAATTGTGGAACATTTCTAATCATTAAAACTGCGAAAAGGGCAGTTTTAACTTAACCTGTTTGCCAAATTAGATAAGGTTTTATTAGGTACTTACTTCCTGCGCGCGTTTTCACAGGCGTTACTCCCGTTCCCGTGGGAACTTCATACTTAAATATAGCCTATGTTCACCGGAGATAGTGTAGCTTTCCAACGGTGAAAGAATTTTTCAAATCCGTCAAGAAGTTTCGGAGCAAAACAAACAAACAAACAAACAATAAAAAAATTCCTCTTTATAATATTAGTATAGACTGATGTAAGTACTAGAGATGGGTCGTATTTACTAGAACAGATCCGAAGAACAGGTATATTTCGATACTAGGCGGCACCTATTCTCACTTTGTCAGTACCTAGTACCATGAAGTATTGCGATATCACATTCACTCAACTAGTTATAAATCAGCTTTACCGTTCATTCATGTTTGTCAAAATTATTCGTTTGTCAGCCACTTGAATTTCAACCTTAATTCAAAGTACATAAAAGTAACGCGACGCGCACGCTTGTTGTGCAATAATATATTCTGTCCCTTTTTAACTACGCTATTCCGTAGTCTTCCCATCTTTATCTTTTAATACTCGAGACTAGTCAGTAATCATTCGATCCGAGAATACTCGATGCGAATGAGTACCAACTAGTCTCAACGAGACTAAGTATTACGAAGTATACTGAGTATGAAGTCCAATTACGTTACCTAGTCTTATCACTGATTGCTGGTGCTGACAAAAGCCTGTGAAAGTATGAAGGGAAGATATCAATTTCTCACATAACAAAATTGAGCCATCATTGCAAGTAAATAATAAAAAAAAATATATCTACGTAGGTACGTACCAAAAAAATCGTAAATAAATTATCTTATTAATTATTATATATTATGTCGAGTTGAGTCATAGTATGGATTAAAGGACGTGCACCATAAACACATTCGATAAGTAATAATAGATACTAGATGGACTAGGTGGAACAGGTATCTGGATCACGTATTTTTAAATACTAAGAATAGGTGCACCTAGTCCCAAATTCACCTAGTACAACCCATCTCTAGTAAGTACTAAAACCTGGTAAAGTATTTTCAAAAATACCAACTTTTGTCAGTTTCTTGTGATTGAGTAAAAAGCATTACCAATCTGCCTGCCAAGCGTGATTTAAGCAATATTTCTTAACGACTTAGGCTAGCTCAGGCCTGATAAGAAGAGGTCCATGTCCAGCAGTCGACGTTATAATGTATATAACCTCCGTAGCGTAGCGGTATTAGGCTCGCTTTAAATCTCGGAGGTTGTGGGTTCGATCCCCATACCGGACAAGAAAACTTTGTGTAAATTCTTAGATTTATTTGCGGTTCTGGTTGGTTGAGGAAAGCACGTCAAGCCGTTGATCCCGGTTTTTATAACATCATCTATAATAACCGTATATCAAGGAACGGGCAGCAGCGTTTCCTTGTGTGTTACGATATAATACTGCAGTCACCAACCCGCCTGCCAAGCGTGGTGACTATGGCAATACCCTCCCTGGGGAGGAGGCCCATGTTCAGCAGTGGACTATATACGGGTTGATGATGATGAAGATGATTTTTTACAATGAAGTCGCCTTGCATTTTGAACGACATCCGCCACACAAAACCTGAGACTTCAACCTCAATAATTAAGTTTCAGAATTCAATAAGTCAAGCAAATTACAAATTAAGTGGTTTCACGTTCAGTCTGTGTCAAAATTTAATTTGGATTCCCCCCCTTTTGGGGGTACTTCACCCCCTTTGTGGGAAACGCGGAATGATGTCGCGATTAATTCCAAATCACTAATTAAGTTGTGTGTATTATGGGGGTATTGTTCAGTTTACTTTGATGGGTACATTGATGCTGAAAGCTAAAATTCTCATGTGATGAATATTATCTTAGTTTCAAATGAAGCACACGAATGACATAATAGGTATAGGAAATAGGAAAATAAAATAAAATACTCAATACAAACGTTGACCAAAGAAAATACAGAAAAAAAGCATGTGGTCAAATGGACCCACGGGTCCAATAGAGAGCAGGTCCAATCGACCAAAGACTCGTCGGAATAAATAGATTTTTTAGTCTTCATGACTATTAAACGTGGATAATTTACAAGTAATACGTAATTTTCCATAATTTCTATTCTTGTTTAAATTCAATACCATTATGACTATTTGGTGCCGACGTGCTTGTATGAAGAATGTTATGAGAGTCAATGAAGCGAAAGATGTGTGTAGGGATCGTAGCAAGTGGAGGTCCATTGTTTCTGCCTACCGCGCTGGGAAACAGGCGTGAGCTTATGTATGTATGACCATTTAACTTTATTTTATTACAATCTCATAGAACTTTGTTTTAGTCTATTTTCACTCCACACCGAACACAAAGACAGTTAATATGACAGCGCTACTTTTTCTACATTAATTCGGTTAATCAGCTTAAGAGTATTTCATCTTATAACGTACGAAAAAGAAAGCTTATTGTTATAAGTACACTGAATAATAGAAGCAAGAAACGATCACATTAAGATGTAACAGGAAGCCAATATATTATAAAAGTGGCTTTCATAATTTTCCTGTCGCCCTCTCACATTGAACATCCAACAAAAATGTTTACGAGGGGCACCGACAAATTTGAAAAATATTTGGTGAGTAAACCAGGCGAAATGAAAGTTAAACATTGCGGATTGAAATGAAGAAGTGAATTTGTAAATAATAGGGATACTGCTATAGCCTAGAGGTATGACTTCACCTAAAATCTTGGTAGTGGGTTCAAAGGTAGGTATTGTCATACACTTGTACTTGTCAAGAAAATTTACAATGCATATAAAATTATTAATAATTATAAATAGGTAATATTTATGCCGTGTGATTTCCGGCTTAGAATAGACCACCCCATGTCTTCCCATGGGTGTCGTAAAAGGCGACTAAGGGACATATGGCTGATGGATGGGCAGCAGCATCTATTAGCTCAACATTTGCATCTTATTGCGATCACTAATCCGTCTGCCAAGCGTGGTGATTATGGTAATATCCCTCTGAGATCCTGGCTTGCCAAGGTCTGTTAAGAGGAGGCCCATGTTCAGCAGTGGACGTCAACGGGCTGTTGATGATGATGATGATGATGATGAATATTTACTAGGTATTAAATTATGTTTAAATTTATTTCAGGTGTGCTAGTCCGTCAGTCTTGTGTAAGTAAGTCAGTCTTTTTTTCTGTGAGTTCAGTTCTACTCTACTCTACTCAAAAAAGTAAAACCAAGTATTTGTTTCCTAAGTCAGTAAGGAAAATCACTCGGCGATCTATACCTAGAAAGAGCTCTGGTCGGATGCTTGTATCACGCAAGAAAATATTCTTGCATCGATACAGAATTCAAGGTATCTGCAGGATAACGAAGGTCGCTGATATAGCTTAACGGATAAGCAGACTGAAACAGCAATGGTCAAAACACACAGCTCGAAGAACTGACAGCCGACAACACAGAAAGGTTATTGAGTGCCACAAACTGGCAAGCACAGCGTGGGACGACTGCCTGCACGATGGACTGAAGACTTTTAGGATCGTAGGGAGTCAGTGGATGTAGACGGTGAGCAATCATTCCTTCTGCAAATCGCCGAGAGAATCCTATTTATTTATGTACAAACACACAAAAGAAAGAAACAAAATGAAAAACTTATATATAAGGAAAGATATTGTACAAAGATACTGCTTATTCCAAAATAAATCTCTTCCAGCAGACCAACAAGAGGAAATGTGTGAAAGAAAAGAAAATAGTGTGCGTAGGTCTCAAATAAACATACATACTAATATTTACATATATACTTAGATTCATACATACACAGATAAATAAAAACTGAATAATATACTACGTTATATATATATATATGTAAACTTAGGATGAGATATAGAGATAGTACTCCTTAGCTCGTTTTTAGGGTTCCGGAGCCAAATGGCAAAAACGGAACCCTTATAGATTCGTCATGTCTGTCTGTCCGTCCGAATGTCACAGCCACTTTTTTCCGAAACCATAAGAACAATAATGTTGCAACTCGGTAAGTAGATGTATTTTGTGAACCGCATTAAGATTTTCACACAAAAATAGAAAAAAAAACAATAAATATTGGGGTTCCCCATACATAGAACTGACACTCAAAAATTTGTTTTTCATCAAATCCATACGTGTGGCGCTATGAATAGGGATTCAAAAATGATGTTGAGGTTTCTAATGTAATTTTTTTCTAAACTGAATCGTTTGCGCGAGAGACACTTCCAAAGTGGTAAAATGTGTCCCCCCCCTGTAACTTCTAAAATAAGAGAATGATAAATCTAAAAAAAATATAATAATATGATGTATATTACCATGCAAACTTCCACCGAAAATTGGTTTGAACGAAATCTTGAAAGTAGTTTTTTTTTAATACGTCATAAATCGTAAACCGCAATTTACCTTTCATTCAATCAACTCGAATATAAAAATATAAAATAACATTTAATTTCATAAACATACGCTTTTTTATTCTTGATATCAAAAATAGGTACGCACTTGTAACTGATACGGAACCCTTCGTGCGCGATTCCGACTCGCACTTGGCCGGTTTATATTTAAAAGAAACACTTGAGTTACCTATGTTAAGTGGACGACAAGTTAAAAGACTGAAATGATGATAAGTTCATACTTGATTCTAAAATCAGATTCCATGGCAAACTAAACACATACTACATCATATAAATCGTTGCTTTAAACTAAACTCCGATTAAATTCTAGTACACAATTTCCTTGCTAAATTTATCACTGTACCCTTAAAATACTCCTCGAAGCCTCGAAGGCTAAGAGTGGTCGATCTCTTAACTTATTGTCATAATCCCAACTGACTAGATTAATCGTCGGTCCCAAATTACGGCCACAACTGGTCCGAACCCCGTAACTGTTGTAGTTGAGGACATAAGCTGTCGTTACGGAATTGACGATTACAGCGCGACGGACATAGGGACAAATATACGTTTGATTGTTTTTCGTCGATAAAAAAACAAGTGGCTTTGGCCCAATGGCTAGGGCGTTGGACTTGAGATCTTGTGGTCATCGGTTAGTAACAAAAGTATTTTTGTTTAGCATTTAGCACTACGTTTACAAGAATACTAGTAGATTTATGCCCGGTAAAGAAGTAAAAGCCTCGGGGCTAAGGATATAAGTCCGCAAGAAAAAAGAAATGTAGACTAAAAAATAAAAACTAGGCTACAGAAATGAAACATAGTTATGTAACACAGGTCAACAAGGTTTTTGTTGCACAGAAAAACACACATTTATTTGTCATCTCAGAGAATGATGGATATTGTTTCATCACTAAAATATTCTGTCACGTCTCATTTTAGAGATATTTGACAATCAAAAGTAGAAAATTGGCATTTAAACCTAGGTAAAAAGACTAATAAGGCTATTAGTAAAATTGTTTAATGACTGATATTGTAAGTAGCTATTCTGAATTCCAATTAACATTTATGATTTTGTTGCTGTAATGTTCTTTTATGAAAATATTATCATTTGAGTGCCAATCAGTAAAAACTCCATACAAAATGACTGTATTGAAATGTATGAGAAAAATAAAGACCAACTAAATGTTTAATATCTTTGCATTAGAAAATCTTAGAAACTTTTTGTAAACTGTATTTAAATTTCGGTTGTTGGACTATCAATCTAATGTATTAAGTTAAGGAACAACAATATTATACTATTCTAAATAAAGTTGCGAATTTAGCTAAATCAGCATATTTTTATATATTTACAAGCAAATATATAAAAATGTGAGGTGATATATATATTGTAATTATTGTTCAGATTTTAAGTAACACTGATTAATACAAAAATTTAATTAGAAGTTCTGCATCTTGAAAAAAGTAAAATTTGGTTGACCTGCGTAATTATTGTCAATTTTTGTTGTTAACAACTTTGTTTCGTTAAATGTGTTGTTTTTGTAAGATTAGTTCCCTGAAGTTAGCTAGCTAGTAAATGTTTCGATTGGGATCGAGATCAGAACCGTTTCTGATACGAAGCCCCATTGTAACGGTACACCGTTGTACAGTCCAATTATGCTATGTATTGATTTTTATCATATATTATGTTTCTGTATCTATCTTTTACATTTATGACTACTAAGGCAGGTAGGCAATAATACTTAACTACTTCACAAAAAAAAAATCAACAAAGAGAACGAAAGTTCAACTAGACGTAAAATGCAAATTAATTGTTAAGTTGAAATTTTATAGCACTAGCTTCCTGCGCGCGGTTTCACCCGCGTTACTCCGGTTTCCGTGGAAACTTCATAATTAAATTAAGCCTATACCATCCGGGGATAGCATAGCTTTCCAACGGTGAAAGAATTTTTCAAATTGGTCCAGTAGTTTCGGAGCCTTCAAAAAAAATCTTTCCTCTTTGTAATATTAGAACCGATTTAAAAAATTGATCCACTGATAACATCCTACTAATATTATAAACTCGAAAGTTTGTACGTATGGATGGATGGATGGATGGATGGATGGATGTTTGTTACTCTTTCACGTAAAAACTACTGAATGAATTTGGGTGAAAGTTTGCACGCGGATAGTTTATTAGCTAGATTATCATATAGGCTACAAAATATCGCGCTCCAACCCACTGGAGCAGAGTGACGCGGGTAAAACCGCATAGTAAGCTATATTTTATGAAAATATTGCTAAGCTTATACCGTAGCAATATTGTGACTAGAGAAAAACCGCGCGAACGCTACTTTAAACTACAGTTGTATTGTCAAAACGTTGGTAGTCCACACGCGTTCATTCTGCTTGAATGTGCATTGCGCCTGGCTGAAGGTTTTCCGCCGTAAAGGTTAGGTTCTATCTTGGCTAGGAAGTATCTAATATTTGTCTGCAAACAGTGCCAAGTCTCGCCGATCGTGTGTGTGTTTGGTAAGCAGGATATATATACCTACTCCCTATACATATAAACACCTTAAGGTGCAACTTTCACGCTTTTGGTGATTTGCAGGGAATTTTACGGAAAATTGCCTTTTTAGGATCCCCAAAGGGTAAAAACGGGACCCTATTACTAAGACTTCGCTGCCTGTCTGTCACTAGGGTGTATCTTAAGAACCGCGATAGCTAGACAGTTGTTTTTTTTACAGATGATGTATTCCTATTGCGGCTATAATAAAAAAATATATAAACAAAAATTAAATAAATATTAAAAGGGGGCTTCTATAACAAACTTTTTTTTTGCGCTTTTTGTTCGATATCAACGATTTTGTCGATTTTGACTTTGACTTTGACTTTGACTTTGTAAGTGGTCCCATTTTTATCCTCTGGGTACAATATCATAATAAGTATTTGATACTATAAAATTGAAATTGACCATAAAACGAAATAAACGATTTTTATTCAGCACTTAGGTATTTACATACACTTGTACTTGTCAAGATATAAGTTATAATCACATTATCAATTGAAATCAGTTCAAGACTTGATGTAGTTAATCCCATATGGCCTAATCAAACAATAGTAACAGACCAACTTATCAAAACCTAACATCTAGATAATGTCTAGATTGATGCGTTTCCGAACGGGTACATATCCAAACTGATTGGTGTGAAAGTGGGTTGGAACACCGCCAACTACTAAAGTCCACTACTCAAGTTGTGAAGACAATGATAGGTAATGGAGCGCTATTTTGCGCGTTCGACGTGCTTTGTAACCCGTTTTAGGCATATCATTTCTATTTTCAACTTTAAATTTTGATCATCCTACTTAATTTTTCGTGTCGTCATGAATAAAAAATAAAATAAAATAAAAATCATAATTATTTATTTACGTAAACCTACAGTACAGGCACTTGCAAATAGTCAACACAATAATTTATTATTAATCTATGTACCTATAATTTTAACGTTTATTAATGAGCATATTAAGCAGGTATTTTAGTTATTGTTTTTAATAATTTTAGTCTTAACTTTATTATTTTACTATATTGTGTCCAATAGCTTGTTCTGTCTATATTAAATTATATTAAGAACAACTGTCATTATTTGGGCGGACCATGAGTATATAACGATAGACGCGCTTAATGTTATTTCAACTTATTAGTATTTATACTTTATTGATCTATTGATGATTATTACTCCAATGGCCTCTGTGGTTCCCGCCATCAGATCCTCCATCGTGCAGCTGTTAGGGCATGAAGGGCAGGCCGTGTGCGACATAGAGTGTGGTTGGGTGCCACAGTCACATTGTATGTCGTTGCCGTCAATCATGCCCCACTTGTGCAGATTGTGTCTGCAGCGGCCAACATGTGTCTTTAGCCTGTTTAGCGTTTTCCTTACTGGCCACGGTAGGTCATGACCAGTGGGAAGTTTTTTTGCAGGCTCAATGTAATTTGGAGGAGGAGTAAATCTTACTAATATTAGGTATAAACGCGAAAGTTTGTTAGTATTGATGGATAGATGGATGGATGTTTGTTACTCTTTCACGCCAAAACTACTGAACAGAATTGGCTGAAATTTTGCACCGGGATAGGTTATACGCTGGAGAAACATAAAGGCTACAAAACATCACGCTCCGACCTACTGGAGTAGAGTAACGCGGGTAAAACTGCGGGGCGCAGCTAGTTAATAATGTATTCGTGGATAAATATTTTTGGCTACACGTGTAATTACATTCAAGAACTTAAGTTAAGAATATACAGTTGTTGTTATCCCTTACTAAAGAAAAAAAAACTCATTTTACTGAGTATTAATTACTAGCTTCTCGCGCGCGGTTTTGACCCGCATAACTCCCGTTCCCGTGGTAACATCATTATTAAATATAGCCTTTATTAATCAGTGACAATGTAGCATCCAAATGGTGAAAGAAATTTTAAAATCAGTCCAGTACTTTTTGAGCCAATTCGTTACAAACATACTGACATACAAATCTTTCCTCTTTATAATATTAGTAACTAGCAACCCGCCCCGGCTACGCACGGGTACAATGCTGATGTATTATACATATAAACCTTCCTCTTGAATCCCTCTATCTAGGTATTAAAAAAACCGCATCAAAATCCGTTGCGTAGTTTTAAAGATTTAAGCATACATAGGGATATTGGGACAGAGAAAGCGACTTTGTTTTATACTATGTAGTTAAGATTATTATTTTCGTCGTCTTGCCTCAGTTAACAATGCGCGAACTAGCTGCTGGGCTAGCAGTAAGGGCGCTGTTAGCACGCGTCAGCTCGCTTACAGCGCGCGGTCCGTTCGTAAGCGCCGCCGACAATGGATATAAACAAGAATATAATATGAACATTTCAAAATGAGCTCTAGTATGTACCTTGCAATAAAAAAATATATCTAGGTTGTTCGAAGGCATTTTAATCTGTAATTTTAAAGTGTTATTGAAACTGTATATACACGTCTGTTGTACTGTACCTACTTGGAATGTGTAAGTATTATGCTTATTATAAATATTGATATGTTTACAAGTGAGTGCAGTGGTGGGGGCGCAGAGAGCAACGGTTCGCAGCGCACTTGCGGACTGACCGCCGAACGTGCAGCACTATAATATCAGCGATTCCATGTTTTATTAGTTCTTATTTTTATTCGCCTAGTATTAAGCAACTACAAAAAATCACGGCTTATTCCATAAATTCTCAAAACAAGCAAGTCGAAAAATGAAGCAGGTAACTCAAAATCTGAATGCTGAACTAAATTAAAAATATATAAAGACATGTGCTTGCATTAATAATCTTGGTCCTACATTCGAATATCAAATTGTTTCATAAAAAAAAATTGATTTGCGAAACTTTTTCAAGGCTTAAACTATTTTCTGTACGTTAAATAGGGTTGACAATTTAAAGTTATTTCAGATAATTTAATCTCAGTGTGTCATACAAAATTTCAATTGCACGTCGAAATATATTTTCGAGTTTATATATTTAATGAGTGACTACTAGAAAGTACCAATTATGAATTAAACTTGGTATATCTCATAAACCAATAGGGGCTCCGTGGCTCCGTGGCTGTTGTGGTCAGTCATTCTGTGGTCTTTAGAGCCCGTTCCCACTTATCCGATCAGTCTCCGGATCAGTCATAATGTGAACAGCTCCGGATCAGTCATAATGTGAACAGCTCCGGATCAGTCATAATGTGAACAGCTCCATACAAATTGTACTGCCACTGGCACATCCGACTAAAACTGATCTTTATATAGCCTACAGCCTTCCTTGATAAATGGGATATCTACCACTGAAAGAATTTTGACCCATATTTCTTGTGATTATCGCGTTCAAGCAAACAAACAAATTCTTCAGCTTAACAATTACATAACTTATTTCATCAGCCTTTTTTATGTTCACTGCTGAACATGGGCCACCTCTTAATAGATCTTGGCAAGCCTGAGATTTTCCGCACCCACTTAATGACGTGACAAATGTCATCATCATCATCATCATCAGCCCGTATAACATCCACTGCTGAACATGAGCCTCATCCCAGGAAAGGGTATTTGCCATAGTCACCACGCTTGGCAGGCGGATTGGTGATCGCAGCATTATGTTGAACCACACAAGGAAACGCTGCTGCCCGTTCCTTGATATACGATTATTATAGCGGATGTTATAACAATCGGGACCAACAGATTAACGTGCTTTCCGAGGCACGGAGGGTAGTCCCTCAACCAACCAGACCCGGAAAGAAATCTTAGAATTTACACAAAGATTTCCTGTCCGGCGTGGGGATCGAACCGACAACCTCCGAGATTTAAAGCGAGCCAAATTCCGCTACGCTACGGAGGTTGGCAAATGTCAAGTATCCATATATTTGCGTTAGCAATTTTCCGCTAGCGATCAGCTATTGTAGAAGTATTTCGTCATGGCTCTCACAGCATATTGTCATAATCACCACGATTGGCAGACGGATCGAAGTAAGATGGTGAGTATCCTTGACTTGATAGATGCTGTTGTCCACTCATTAGCTGTAGGCCTCTTAGGGACTAATTACACTTATTCAGCTCAATTCAGCTTGTAGGGGACGCGTACGCACGCGTTTAGCTGAACAGACGCGTACGCATCCCGTACAAAACTGGCGTTTTCTATGGACATAAGCTGAATTGAGCTGAACAAGTGTAATTAGTCCCTTAGTCGCCTATTACGACATCCATAGGAACATATGGGGTAGCCTATTCCCATGAGGAGTAGGGACGCCTCCACACTCCAGGCTTCACCATAACTGGGCAAATGGACTACAATCAGTGTGGCCCAGGAGATCCCGCGGTGCCATATTGGCCGTGGGGGCCGTCAGTGGATCAGATTACTTTGTGCGTACCCAGCCCCTGCCAACGATGGATAGAAGGAGTGTCCGTGGGTTTTTTGTGGCTTAGGGTCCTCTGCTCGTGGTATGAGTAAGCATACCGCCGCGCGCCGCTATGGAGAGGTCGAGTCCCACATATCACGCCGCCAGCGCGCGGATACGCTGCAGCGGCGGTGGGAATGCGTAAATGTATTTCCCCCCGAACAACAAAAACAGGCGTTATAATATAAGGATAGATTTTTTGTATTTTGTGACAACCCTAGCAAGTTTTGTGGAGAGACTCGCAAAACTTCCCTTATAATCCCGCACTTAGTAGATTAACAAACATAGTTTCGATACATCGAACTGTATTCAGTTACGGAAACTAAAATTGTATTTTTATTCCTGCTTGTGCGGGCAATGTTTTTTGTTCCTATGTATTTTTTCTTTGTGGAATAGTATTGGGATTGCTGGAGGTGTATTGGAAATATGTAAAGCGGATTATTTAAGATGTTTATTTCTTAGTAATACTATCTGTATTACCGACCGAGTTAGTTAAGTTACCGAATTGTGAAGTCAGTTCAATATAGGTATTTTAAGTTCTAACTTCGACTTCGTCCGCGTAAAAGCAGTAGAAAGTAGTAATAGGTAACAAAATATAAAGAATACTATAAAATATCTTATGAAATTTGCGATCTACTAGTGAAACTCCCAACAATATCAATGTATCTGTTACTGAGATTGGCTGAAACAAATAGTTGTTTTATTTCGTTTTTGTTATTACTACCCTATACTGATTTATATTCATTTAATAAAAATCTCTTATTTTTACTTCAATTTTAATTATTTGTTTAGATTAAAAGAAATAATAACATTTTCCTTTATTATCTAGGAGAAACAAAGGCTAAATGATGAATTTTTCACGGGAACGTGAGCTATGCACCTACACAATAAAATGCTCGTTACTATAACAATCGGTATCAACTCAACTTATTTCATTTTTATCTAACAAAATATGGTAAAAACGTTCTAAATGGGAAAACTTGTTGACCATGAAACAAAACACATTACCCTCAAGAAGAGTTTATCTTTAACAATTGACATTAGACAAGGATCTCCGACCTTCACCTTCCAAGCACTTAATCCACACAAAGTCAACGTAAACAGACCAGCACACGTACATTATTTATCCTAGTAAAACAGGTGTCACATAAGTCAGGCCAGCCAATTAATTACAGGCGGAAGGCCGAAAGTTCCGTCTTATTGTTCCAAGATAGATCCCGGAGGAGCATAGATTATACTGGCTCAACTTTTCTGACTTGGAAGTAGGCATGGGCACATCTATAAGAAAATTATCGATATTTACTGCGTGATTATTGTGTGACAACGTTGGTTGCAGTAAAGCCTAGCTAGGACATTTTTTCGATCAACCATTTTTTCGTATACGGAACTGGATATTTGATATTGATGGCCTACTCTATCTGCCTAAAAAAGCACGTTAAGTAAGGAGTTAAAGCATTATTCACACAAAATTTTGTCAAATTGTATACCGTCTACCCCAACATTCATTCTCATCTCATCATTCTCAACATTCTCATTAATCATTTATTATACTAGAGAAAACCGCATAAAATCTGTTAAGAAGTTATTGAGCTTATCCTGAACAGATAGAAATACGCGTACAACGACTGTTTAATATGTGGTAATACTGCGGTCGTCATGGACTGGATCTATAATTTTATGACGAAATATCGATACTTTGATAAATTTATCGATTTTGGCCCAAGCCTACTTAGAGAGCATTGTTAGAAATGGACAGAGGAGCTAAATGGGGATTCTGTTAACATATTGTTCGCGATAGGGGATGGGAGTTAGATCAGGTTTTTTGGTGGTAGTTTTTGACTTGATACTTATCTTAAGGGTTGATAAGGACTGGATGTCCGTGGAGTTATTAGCGGCTATAAAATTGGTACGTAAAACTATATAATATATAGAATTGGATTTGAGAGAATTGGTTTATCATGTCAGTTCAGAAAGTACTTTTATTTCTCAACAGTTTCAATGGTTTTTTTTATAGAATTGTGCAAAAACATTAATGCAACCTGCAAATATTAGTAACTAGATTCCCGCGCAGTTTCAGCCGCGTAACTCCCGTTCCCGTGGGAAATTCATAATTAAATATAGCTTATGTCATCTGGGAATAGTGTAGCTTTCTAACGGTGAAAGAATTTTTCAAATCGGTCTAGTAGTTTTGGAGCCTATTCAATACAAACATACAATCACATCTTTCCTCTTTACAATATTAGTATGGATGAACTGACAGCTAATAAAAATATCAAAAAACTCAAAGCTAATAAATTACATTTTTAATCAACAAATAAGTACCTACATATTGTAATATATGTTACTGGCTGGTTGGCTGTAAACAGAGAGCCTTAGCCATTTTTCAAACATAGTTAGAACGCTCACGATGTTCTCTTGTTTCTTTATAAGAATAAAAGACAGTGTGCTTATAACCTTTGACTGTTTTTATAACAATCCCTATTTATATATACTACAAATCAAATCGAATTCATAATTATTACAAAATGAGATATAGGTACTCCATATTATTATCTATTTTGTATACTTTTTAAAATTATACTTAAGTACTAAGCAAACATTGTTTAAGCAAATCATGGATTATTTTTGTTAAATTACTTCTCAATACGGAAGCTGTGAGGACTTTACTTACGTTTTACTTTTTTATTTACGCTCATAGCTAAAAATGAGCCCTCACTTAACAGACCAGGTTTGTTGAAGGTAATTGCCATGATCACTACACTTGCACAAAACCCCCTATAATACTAAAAGTCATAATCCCTCAATCTCATCGCCAGTGACCGCCCTGAGCCGAGGTCCAAGCCCCACAGGCGCCCTCTTGCGCAGGTTGCTTAGTTTGTAGTTTTTAAGGCTGAAGCTTTGCCAGCCTTTATGCCCGGTGAAGTAGCAAAAGCCTCGTGGCAAACAAAGTATGTCCGTCCGAAAAAAAAAATTAAGCTTGATAGACCTGACGTGTTGGTGACCGCTCGAATCCTTAAGTTTATGGATACACACACACACACAAGTATAGAGATTACTCTACAAACTACAACCTCTCAAACTAACATACTTTACCTATTTATAATATAAGTATATACAAGTTAATATCTAAAAATTCCAAGTTTCGTCTTCTGAAGATGAATGTTCTCTACAAAATCAGAAATATAAATAGAAATCTTGAATAACACAGTACTTACAGCCCTAGCCCTCACCCTCAAGGTACTTCTTCACGCCTCATTGAAAGGACTCCATGTTAAAGGACGAAGGGAACATAAGTGAGCGTCACGTTTCTTTGTTATATATTTTTTTCAAACATATACTTAACCAACTGCATTATCTACTTAGTACAACGAAATAATTTTAAGTAGGTATGCTTTTTCTTAAAACCTCCGTAGTGTAGCGGTATTTGGCTCGCTTTAAATCTCGGGGTTCTATCCCCACTCCGGACAAGAAATCTTTGTGTAGATTCTAAGATTTCTTTCCGGGTTGGCTGAGGGCCTACCATTCGTGCCTCGGAAAGCACGTTAAGTCGGCACCAACCCGCATGCCAAGCGTGGTGACTATGGCAAAAACCATCCCTCGGGAGTAGACCCTTGTTCAGCAGTGGACTTTGTATGGGCTAATGATGATGATGTTTTTTCGAACATCGTGGCCGTAAAGGTACGTGTCTCGCTTTTCTCGGATAAAAACCCTTAGATTCTCGCGCCGATTTAAAAATCCTTCATCATCAGCCCGTATTACGTCCACTGCTGAACATGGGCCTCCTTCCAAGGAAAGATACCTTTGCCATAGTCCATATATTTATATAAATTACTGCACTATTGGCTCAGTAGTTACGCTAGTTATTTTTTCTAGTAGAAACAAATTAAATCGAACGCATGCCCAAAGTCAAATAAAAATATATAGATAAAAAGTTGGCAATAATGCATATTGCTTTGTTATTTCTGGATAACGTAGTAGCTTTCTAATGGTAAAAGATTTTTTGAAGTGAGTTCCAGAGCTCATTCAATGTATAAGCACATTACTTTACTACTTTTTACTATAGACCTTAGCACACCTGCACGCGTTTGAATCGATATAAACGCGCGTGTGTAGCGATACAGACGCGATGCAAACGTCACCGAATTGCTAGATTGCAACTAACGTAGATTCACACCTCCCTCGTTACGGGGGAAACCCTGCCTGCTGGAAAGCGCGCGTGCCAGCGACGCACCAGTGTCGCGCGTTTGAATCGATATAAACGCGATGGTAACGCGCGTAACAAACTGCTTTGTAGGATAAAAACGCGCCGTCGACGCGTTTCGAAAGCGCGCGTCGACGGCACGTTTAAAAAACGTGGTGTGTATACCCCCGACCCCCGCGACCCCCGCGATTATCCGCATGTGACACAGGCTCGCAGGACGCGCACACCTAATGCCTAGCCTACCTTTATAGATCAACCAAGCAATACATAGTAATCACAACTTCAATATAATCTCGAGGTAAGTATTAAATAGTTATTTGTTAGTTAATTCCCATAAAAGTTAGGAATGTAATTAGCTGTCCAAACAGTGCAGGAAACCACTAAAGTAACATTAGTGGTGTATTCAATACGTCCATATAATTAATATATACGGGCTTATGTATTACAGTTACAAAGTTTCTTCTAACTTACAGAGTATATATGTTATGGACCAAGTGAGAAATTGAGCATTATACATAATGCCCGGTCATTATGAAAAATGCACCGACACTGCTAAGTTCAATGGAACACCATTGGTTTAGGTTTAGGTTATTTTTTTTACCACCCAAAAACCTTTTGCGCTGCTCATATAAAATACGCTCAAGCATTATATTACTAACTTAAGCAACACGGTGGCGGTAACGCAATGTAGGTATATAATAATGACCGTGCAATGTGATAAATAATGAAGTTAAGATATTATTAGTCACTTAGCCCGATAGAGCTAGGCATTATTCATAATGCCCGCATTAATCACCTGGTCCAAAACATATAGGGTGACTGGTAATTAGTGACCGATACCTAAACACATGATTGTGCTCATGATAACAAACAACTTTTACTATGGCGCCAACCCTGAAATCCCGAAAAAAATCAGCTGTTCCATACATTCATGTTCACATAACTCGTCAACATGGTTTCTTTACAGTTCTTTTCAGAGTTGCCACGACCTATACCGGTAGTAGGAAAAGAAATGTACGTAACTTAGGAACATGATTAAACAAAAATGTATCGATATGAATGAATAAATTATGAATTTAATTGAATAACAGAAACATTTCTTGTTTGGAGTGGGAATCGAACACTTGCAACTTCCGAAGGAAACTTACTATATGTAAATATTTAACATCATTATCAGCCCGTACAACGTCCACTGCTGAACATGGCCCTCCCTTGTTATAGATGATGTTATAACAATCGGGACCAACGGCTTAACGTGCTTTCCGAGGCACGGAGGGTAGTCCCGGAAAGAAATCTTAGAATTTACACAAAGAATTCTTGTCCGGTGTGGGGATTGAACCCACGACCTCCGAGACTTAAAGCGAGCCAAATACCGCTATGCTACGTAGGTTGTCATTTAACAATATACTTTTATTGTAGGTATTAGCTACTATCCCCTTTCCCGTGGGAACATTATAATAAAATATAGCATATAGCCTTACTCGATAAAAGGACTATTAACACTTAAATAATATTTCAAATCGGACAGAATCAGTAATTCCTGAGATTAGCGTGTTCAAGCAAACAAACCAACAAATATTCAACTTTATATATTGCATAGAAATAATGAAATAATGAAATTTATTCAGCACTTTGGTATTTACATACACTTGTACTTGTCAAAATTACACTGTATAAGACTATATCAAACAAAAGTATCACTTAAGTAGCTAAAAACATTGTTAAAATTATTTGATATTACAGAATTTTTAATCAGTCTGTCCGTCTGTCGTACGATAACAACAAATGTACACATTATAGTAAGATACCTTAGAGGTAAAAGATCTAAAAATTCCAAGAATCCGGCCCAAGTCTTAGCGACATCCACCCTTAAGGGGTTAGGACCAACGCTCAGGGTGCCACTGGAGTAAAGAGTAGATTTACGAACAGTGGTGGTGATCGCTAGCAAGAGATCACAGTTCGGGGAATAACTCCTATGGATCATACACTAGCTAACCTGCAACCTTTCACAAGCTACCTAAGTGAAGAACCGGAGAAGAAAGGAAGAAAGAAACTCCGAGATTTTTTTTTTAGTCTCTTTTAGGTTTTTTAGAAGTATAGATATAAGACAAAGACTACAATTTTATTTATTTGTATCAATATATGTAAGCTTTATACATTCGACCCCCACCCCTTATCTCCCACCCTTACTGACAGCAGTATATTCCAAACTGCCACAGTACAACGATGTTTTAATCAATCAACCTGATTCCGACTGTCAACTACTGTATCGATGTTAAATGATTAATATGTTGTGTTTAGCTATGTTTTTGTGTCAATGAAAGAGTTATGGAGGGTTTCTGTTGGAAGCTGATTGAATCTGACAGTTGGTTGTAAATTGTATTCAAATTATTAATTTACTAGTAGCGGATTTATTCCTCCCTAATATTAGAACCGACAATGTTGCGTTCTGTGTTGCGTTGTAGTAAGTCGCAGAGGTTCTGCGTTTGACACTAATGAAGGACAAGAATCTTTCAAGAAATCTTCATAATGTTAGAGATCTTTCTACAAACAAGTTTAAACGATATGTGAAAGATAAAGGGATAAAATATAATGACCACCAAAAATATATACTTGACACCAGAAAAATAAAGTCTAAAATTATAATAGTACTAGCTATTTTAGTCACGACTGCACTTCAAATTGTATTCGAACACCAAATGTAGTTAATGATCACCAAATCTTAGCGAGCAAATTATTGCGCTATTTCTACCTTAATAAAATCAATGAAAAATGACAATCGGTTAGGTTAGGTTAGAGCTGCGGCCATACAACGCACGAGCCGAGCGAGCGAAGCGAGCGGTGCCGCGGCAGCGGCCGGCGAGTGCCAGAACCGAATAGTAAATTAGTAAAACATTTAGGTACTTTTGGTGATCATTTACTACTTTTGGGTTAACAATGATTTATTTGGAGTCATTTTGCTTAAATACGATAGCGAAATGTTAAAACTTTGGTTACAATTTTACATTAAAATGCGGGTTTAATTTTGGTGATCATTTTTACTATATCTGATGGTAAGTTAAACATAAGCAAAGATAAATGATGTAAAAAAGCTTATTATAAAATTTCTGATTATGTCAATGAGAAAACAGCTCGGGAGTGAGTTGCTCTGAAACAATACTGCATTATTAATAATTGTAACATCAAATTTATTTAAAAAAGAATTCCTCTGAGTTTCTTGCCAGTTCTTCTCAGAGTAGCCACTTCCAGAACTAGTGGTAATATAAGAAAGGGACGCATCATAAGAACATGATTTAAAAATATTTTAAATGTGAAAATTTCTCTCTGATTGGTTGTGGGTACACCCCCCTCCATGCCCCGGAAATCACGTCAAGCCGTTGCTTCCGATTGTTATAACATTAGTATACAAGAGGACGGGCAACAACGTTTCCCGTAGTTTCAACCCAAACGGGCGACTATGGCATAAACCCCCCTCAAGCGCGAAGGCCATAGTGTCGTTATACGGACTGATGACGATACGGATGACGCTATGGAGAGGGCGAGTCCCACATACCCCTTTGCCGGCGGGGGAACGTTGCCGCGGCGGAGGGGATGCATAAATGCATTTCATCCCGGACAAAAAAAAGGATCGTGTTATGATTTTTAGGAGCTCGTAAGCAATGTATGTGTAAAATATGAGCAAAATCTGACAAATAGTTTTTGCGTAAAAGAGTAACAATCATTCGTACAAACTCTTATCATCCTCACTTCTTCAACAGCCTATTTACGTCCACTGCTGAACATGGGCCTCCTCTTAAAATACCTTGGCAAGCCAGGATCGTTGAGGGATATTGCCATAATCACCATGCTTGGCAGACGGATTGGTGATCGCAATAGGATGTAAACCTTGAGCTAATAGATTCTGCTGCCTATCCATCAGCCATGTGTTCCTTAGTCGCCTTTTACGACACCCATGGGAGGACATGGGGTGATCTATTCTAAGCCGGAAACCACACGAAACTCATCATCTTCACTATCATTTTAATAATAGTGAGGATAGCAGTAGATGTTATGGGGTCTAATAATAATTATCATTAGTGCTGCATCTGCCATCTTCACCATCTTTGGCAGGAGGGTAGGAGACAGTAGTATTATGTTGTAGCGGTAGCTTTTAATTATGATTTTTTAAGTATGATTGATGAAAGGCTGCCTTGGCATACGCTAGTAAAATATGATGGTATATAAATCGAGACAAGTGGCTAAACATGCCTTCGGAGGCACGGAGGGTAATTTCTCAACCAACTGTAAATATTAGAATTTACACAAGATATCTTGTCATTCGTGAGGATCGAATCCACGACCTCAGTCTTAAAACAACAATTACCTATTACGTCACATAAAGCTACGGAAGTTTCGCATTTTTTAAATTTCAGGGATTTGTTTATTTCGTTCTGAACCCAGATATTAATCATCACGCATACATGAATATACATAAAACACCACCACCACCTTGCATCCTCTGCCAAAAATATACTAATCGGATTTGAACTACCATTCCATAGAGTCTAAATAATTTATTTATGAAGATTATTGGATGTCAAACATCTTAGTTGGTACTATAACTAGATCACAGCATCATTACAACACGTATACAACGATAAATTACAGCTAGTATGTAACCTCCTTCCGTAGGAGGGTTTTTGCCGTAATCACCACGCTTGGCAGGCGGGTTGGTGACAGTGTTATGTTGTAACACACAAGGAAACGCTACAGACTGTTCCTTGATGTACAATTGTTATAGATGATTTTATAACAATCGGGACCAGTTGACGAGTTGAGTTCAGCTTAACGTTTTTTCCGAGGGACGGAGGGTCCGGCGTGGGGATCGAACCCACGACCGCCGAGATTTAAAGCGAGCTAAATACCCCTATGCTATGGAGGTTGTCACAAAAATATAAATTTCAAATATTTACAAAGAGCCATTTCAAAAATATAGATCATAATTTACCCAGAGTTACCTGATTTACTGGGCAATGAATATTAACGCCGGCCAATTATCGGCTCGACGCCATCCGTCAGATTTCGAGACAATTATGTATGTATATGAGTGAATCGCTTTACTATGTGAGAGCATTATGATGGAAATATGGTTATTATTAATCTGATATTGATATTTGGAAATGAGGCGCGTGAATTTAAATTTATCACATGATTTTATTTTTGTAATGTGCGTTGAATGCAAATGGTCGTTGCCATTGCTAGAGGCTTTGGACTTGTGATCGACCACAAGATTACACTACCGATGTGAACACACTCGTAACACAAGCATTTTAGCTTAGCACAAGGGGTTAACAAAAATACGTCTAGTATTTTTTGTATTTCATTTCATATTATCCACTGCCGAACGTAACCCTTCCCCAAATGGGGTTTGCTGTAGATATTCCGTAGTGCAGAATTTGTTCTTGTAAAAAAAGACCTATCATAGCTCCTTTTCACTGAATTACATACACTTTTACATATGTCTCGTTTACCCCACACGTTTGAAGAAACTGATGTCATGCAAACAAAAGTAAAGTAGACAGACATACAGACATAGCTCCAATCAACGGGAAGCTTTATTCCATTAGAGAAATGAACAAGGACGGGGAAAAAGAACAACTCTTTACCATTCTCATTCATTTATGGGGAGATCATTTGGCAGGAATACTTTTAGATGGTTCTAGCTAGAACATGTTGTGTATGAATTATTGTAAGATACAAGAATATTACGAACATGTCTTACTGTTATACTGCAACACATTTTATTTTAAGTATAAATAATATCACTGTGTAAAAATTATATTTTTCACATTAAATATGGGTTCTGTGCTTCTAAAAGCAGGTTATCATGATTAACAACACTTTCAGGTCAGCTTGATCAATTTTGTATGAAAGTTTTAATAGTTATGTATGGCGATGTCTGTTCTGTTTTCCTAGGTCCGCGTATGTTGCGACAAAAGTGTCAAAAATACGATAGGTGTGTTAATTTAGCGCTATTCTGCCACGATTCTGCCGCGTACTGCGCAGTACGTGGACAGTCCTCGATGACAATTCATTAAGCATCATTTTATTTATATCTACTGCTCCTGACTTTGTCCGCGTAGATTTAGATTTTTCCTTACAAACTTTGCCATATTACATCTCTTAGACATTTTTTTTTAATCCTAACATCTTCGTCCAGAAAACCTCTTTCAGAGGAAGCCTAAATCCATCACCTATCGCTAGCTGATGATGATTTTCAAATCAACAGCATGATTGAAATAATAATGCTTCACCAACACATCTGCCATAGTGTAATTACTTTATCTGAACTCTTATATTCGTCACCTTATGCAGAATTCGACCTGATGATGATGATGATCTAATCTAATATATCCCAGAAATCCAATTACCATCAACATACATCACGATCGAATATGAGACACGTCTATTCATACATTATTTAATAAGGGCATTGTCTGCCGTTCAATGGTTTAATCAGGGCGACAATGGAGACGCCTAACTATATCTCGCTAATACTAATACGATCAATTCGTAGATAGATAGGACCTGTTTCTATGGAGTCTGTTTCCGATTGACTGAGATTGCGCGGTTGTGGGAGCCACTCAGAGTGCTGAGTGATTGTTGATGGTAATGTATAGATATGCAGTAAGAGTGTAAATAGATACCTAACTAAAAGACGGCATACAAAAGTATGGCCAATTAATGTAGCCTATGGACGCTTGTAAGAGATCACATAACGTTACCGTCGACCCCACTCACGCATAAAAACACAGCATCAAGTCAATGCTACTTGTTGGCTGCTCCAGTCGAGCAGATATAATTATAGTCTTCCCGACCAGTCTCGACCACGGTAACCCTACTGAGGAGATTCGCCATCTTAGTAGGATATATCAAAGTGCATCAACACAGGTGCATTGTTTTACCCTTATTCTGAAAATCCGGTGGAACAGTTTTACCGACACGACCAGTGAGAGATCAGGCGTAGAACTGCTTATCGTGCTCTTCGAGGCACGGGTGTAAACCCTCACCCTCACAACTACTCACTGACTTCGGGCTGGTACTTTTACTAGATTTTCTAGAGGGATAGTTTCTAGTTACACAACTTTTTGCTCGACCTGGAAATTGAACCTTCTGTCTTGCTAGTTACGGTCGAAGACATTACCAACAAGGCAGTGGAGCAGAATATTAAGCGTAAGCACTATGCTATGTTTCATTTTAATAAATTTGGAATGGCAAGACTATTTGCATGGCCTAGAACCATGGATGTACGGCTGCCTTTATAAAGATACATTGGGCTATGGAAAACTTCCCCATAAAATAACAGCATTAAGCTGAAGCCATATGGGGCACGCGCGTTCCCCGATCATGCAATTGGCTGTGTGCAAGCCGCGCTTTTACAATAAATCTCTATGCATTCCCTAGTCTGTTGTAAATATTCTCTATTTAACCCCTACTCTATGTCTAACGCTAAGAAAGTCCCGCTGCTACGTCATATGGCGGCACATCGTTAAAACTTTCCGCTGGCCGCGACTTACTCCTTAGCGACTTGGAAACCCAATTTTAATGAATCAAACTGGACAAACTTATGGTTCGAGTATTTATAGTAACGTTTTCTTTGTGTGTTTACTTTGGTTTAGTCGTATTTTGATACGGTTTTTTATTAAATTTATTTTATAAAGTCGGTAAACAAGCATACTATTCTTAAAAAGTCAACGTACAACGGTAACTGATGCACATGAACGCTTGTAATACCCGTGGATTTCCTAATATTCGCCTTCATGCAATCTTTGTCCCCTTAATAATTTAGAAAATTTGTTATTATCGCTCTTAAATACATAACATCTTACGGAGCACCTTCCACCTGGTCATGAACTTCCTTGGCAGACTTGGAAGTCCTTAAATAGACTGCGGACTCAAGTCGGTCGAGGCCGGGAGAACATGAACATGTGGGGGTATAGCTCAGAGGTTGCGTGTCCGTGTGGTATCTCCCCCCAGACAATTGCGCACTTCCTATTCTGCCCTGCGTGCCCCAACACCTGTACGTACACGCGAGGACCTCTGCAACGCCACTGATAATGCTGTGTCAGTGACCGAGTACTGGTCTTCTCAAATTTGAACGTCAGGTCGATACGAAAAAAAGAATACATAACTAGACAACTATATCTAAAAAATATTAACTTATTCGATAAAGTTACCATTCGAAGTGCAAAAAAAAACAGATGGTATCACTTACGTATAAATAGGCATCCTGTCTCCCTCTTTGAACCAGAACATGAGGGCCACCTCACTGACAGACGCCGCCAAGTCGCACGGCAGTCTGGTCATACCTCCTGGAGCTGACCACACTTGTATCACATCTGCAACAAAATTTATAATCATTAAATATATTGATTTTCCTAAGTAAGAAAAAATATCTATGATATAAGCGTAAAATAGTAGATTGTTTATCTAGGGAGCAAACAACTATTTTAAAGGCGAGAGTGTTTTTTTTAATCCAGAGCGGAGCAAAGGATTCTAGAGTAGAATCCCGAGCGGAGCTCAGGATTCTTAACTAGAATCCTGAGCGCAGCGAGGGACTAAAAGTTTGTCACTCGAGCTTAAAATAGTGTTGCTCCCGAGGTGGACACTCTACTTTTTATCACCCTCTATGAGAAAATAAGTAAGTGCAACTTATGAACAAGAATTTATTTACGTACAATCAGTACAATGAAGAACCATAAGACATAAAATATAATTTTCATGTACTTTTTTTAAATTTGGCGCGCTCGCTGTTTTTCAGCCAGTCACATATTCAATACATTGTTCCCACATGGCTTGTGATTCACCTATTTGCTCATTGAAAAATTATTAACAATATCCACATTCCAAATTCAAATCAATTTTGGTCCCTAAGGGATTAATGAGCTATTTTGGTTTGAGTTTGAGTTTACGAGGAATAAACTAGCTCTTTTTGAATAGATGTGATAAAAAGTATATTTTAACTCTGATTATATTTATATCTTTCATCTACCTTTACATCTACTTCTATCATTGTCTCTGCATCTGCATAAAGCCCGCCTATGTGCAGGAAAATGATGTACTAAATTAAAATAAAATGATCACAGCAGACTAACTGCTATTTTATTTTATTTTCAGTTTTCTTTATTGGCTCACCAACAATTGTATACACTGTATCAAGTTAACAACACTTATTCAGAATAAATACTTAAGTGTAACAATCTATTACAGGTAAACACCTCATGCAATACAGACTCACAATAGAGCTAGAACTGAGCGTTGGTCCTAACCCCTTAAGGGTGCCCTCAGGTGGATGTCGCCTAGACTTTGGCCGGATTCTTGGAAGTTAATTTTAATTTTAGACCTGTTACCTTTAAGGCATCTTACTATACCTAATGTGTACATTTGTCATTTACCGCTCGACATACGGACAGACTGATTAAAAATTCTGTAAGATCAAATAATTATAACAATGTTTTTAGCTACTTAAGTGATACTTTTGTTAGATTTAGTCTTATACAGTGTAATTTTGACAAGTACAAGTGTATGTAAATACATAAGTGCTGAATAAATTTCATAGCTAAATTAGAAAATCTTATACTAATGTTTTTAACAGTAATGTTACTGGAATAGTTACAATTTAAAATTATGTGACATCATGTGTTATCATTCGGAACCTGCCAAGCGACTCAAAGTTTATATCCACCAAATCGCTATATGCCCCATTGCAACGTCGCGGCACAGAGTAAAGTTGTTTTAGAAATACAATGTGCATAGTAACACAACAAATTGATATCGCATTATGCTACATATCAGAATTACAAGAATTTGAAACCGTTATACTGTATTTTCAATTGCTATTGTGACTAAACAGGTTTTACTCACTATATTTGTAAAAACGTTTTAAGAAAGTATCTGTATAATATCTGTCCAATTTAAGACTCAAGGTCCCAACCCCACATTGCTCGCGCATTTGCACCATTGCAACCATTGAATAAGCGTGGAACCTCGCCTTTATGGTTCATCAGACATAACTTACTTTCATACAGATAAAATCTGAGGTTAGTAACGTTTCATGTCCTTTGAATGCCTGCGTGTTTGTGAAGCTCTTCGTGTGGCACAAAGCAAGAACCGGGTGAGAAAAGTAATAAGTTCTATCTTTTGAATAATAGAAATTAAGAAAAATAATTGATTTATTACATTCACAAAGAAGAAATATATGTATACAAAAGAAAATATATCAACGCACTTAAACATTACTGACAAGAACGCACCCGGACAAACAATACGAAACCTTGGCCGCAGTGGGCTGCACCATAAGTATCTTGTATTCATCTTGACTCATTGATATTGACTGCTATAAATTAAATTTTGCAGCAATTCAATATTTAATAACCCCGATCTTAGTACAAGCTAAATATTTTTACATAAAATATTTGAGGCAAAACAAAATGGATAAAACATAGGAAAGTAATCACAAGTTGTTTTTAAGCAGTGACGTCGGCACGTGACTGCTTAAAAAGCAATATTAAAAAAGTAATGACGACAAGACGAAGCGAAAATACGACAATTCGTTGTGGTAACCATAATTTCAGTAAATTACGAGATAAAACTAAAATTATATTTTTTTCATAACAAATGTAATGTATAAATTTTGTTTAGTTTTGACTAACTGTCAGATCAATTTATAATTATTCACAGTCCGAAACCGATTGAAGACCTAAAACTTGCCTTGAAAGACTTTTAATGTCGTAAACAACAAGTGTATCAACAGTGTAGTTAATTGACATCGCTTTTATATTATGACTTTTAAAAATTAATCGAGTAGTTATGCGATGTATCAAAAAATAAATTTAATATACTTATAGATTCATCGAACTAAGTCACTGAGTGCAGATGTTTATGTAAACCGCTAATTTGTAGATTTTTAACTACATAATTTCATTATGTTTTGATATTTATTCAAATGAAATAAACTTCATCATCATCAGCCCGTACAACGTCCACTGCTGAACATGGGCCTCCTTCCGAGGGAGGGCATTGCCATAGTCACCACGCTTGGCAGGCGGGTTGGTGACCGCAGTATTATGTTGTAACACACAAGGTAACGCTCTTAAATAAACTTAGCTATCATAAATTATAAATAAATGACCCTGGGTCTATTATTTTTTTTTATGGTAAACCTTCTTATTTAACCCTTAGCCAAACAGTGATGACACAAGTATGTTGCAAAAAAACCGCATTATGTTGAACTTTTGTCGACTTGTAATAAAGTTCAAAATCAAAATCCTTAACAAACCTGAAAAAATATGAGTATTAAAGGTACTTATTACTGAGAGCCAATTACAAGTTCTCACTTACAAAATAGGTATATCTCCACTGTAAAACTCAGACAAAATTAATTCATAAAAAAAACATCCCGCGACATCATTATTCATTGGCATTCTACACTGAAAGAGAATAGAGATCAAAGGACCCGAAACGTGTGAATCGAGTTAGCGGTGAAAGAGAGGGGGCTTACAAAGTACCAGCCGGTGTTGCCAACCAAACCACCTCAAATTGTCAAAAATAAAATGGAACGATGAAAATAGCTTCTTTTTTCTTCTTAATATATGGGACCCATAAGGTCAGCAACAAAAATCGTATTTTTTTGTTATTAGCATATTTTACTATAGGGTAGCGATTTTTTTCCGAGTGGGCCCATATAATTTTGGCAGTGAAATCACACTCGTCACAAAACCGGACGTTGTTGACCCTTTCACACTACACTATAGAATTATTTTCCAAAAACTTACATAGAAAAGCAGTCACCGTTTTGTATCACTGCAGTGTCATAAAACGAAGAACGACGAATTGAGACAACTTTGTAAAAAAAAAAAATTCAGTGTTTTTATTATTTACTGTACATCTATATTAAAATTATCAAAGCTTTAAATCAAATGATTGTTTGTTTGTATTGAATAGAAAACTACTTTATCCAGGAACAACAAGGGCTATATTTACTTATAAATTTCCTACGGAAGATCTGCCTTCCTTAATGCAAACGCAGTACTTGCAAAATCGCGATTTCGAGATAAACGCGGTAAACACATTTTTAGACAAGTACGGCGTTTCCTGTTAAATAAAAAATATATTTCTCATAAAAAATTATATGAATTTAATTTTTTTAAGTAAACATTAGGATCCTGAAATTCGCAAAAAAGTGAAAATCCCAAAAATATCGATTACTTCAAGTACAATTAGCAGAGCAGAGATACGCGAATGAAACAGCATGCAGAAGCTAGTGATTTATAAATTGCATGCTGACCTAAAAGTTTTGTAATATCTCGTTTCAATACACAAGATATTACAAAACTCTTAGCTTAACCTAAACCTTTAAGTTTGCAAACCATATTACGAGTTAACAACTATATGTGACAGTTATTTTGAGTCGTTGCTGAAACTAACTGAAATAATTTATTAGTAAAATCGATCTATACACAATGACTCAAAACCTGTTCTAGATTATCTTGTATTGCAAGGCACTAGAGTTTATTTTGCCAAGTACATACATCATTGCTTGAGGGACACGTATATTTTAAAATGTTACTGTTATAAATTTCAATATTGAGATAAATAAATTTATACCACCGGCAGGACTCGAACCTGCATTTTAGGTATATCCCCTAATGCCTTAACCAATTAGGCTACGGTGGAACCTTACCATGTTCCTTCCTACCGTACAAGGTTCGAGTACTACCGGTGGTCTAAATTTATTAATCTCGAATTTTGAAATTTAGTAAGCGTTAAACTTTTCCGTAAAGTTTTCAAAAGTGTTTAAATGTAACTGTTATAGTTTCAAAACTAAAAGATTTATCAGACTTTGTAGATTTCGACGGCACCTCAACTTGAAATGTTCAGACGTAGCTGTATCTATATAGCGCCACTTGTCTTAAATTCGTTACTCAAACATTTTATAGATTTACCCTACAGTAAATTTTGCATAAGTCTGCGTAAATGATTAGTAAAAGAATATTTCTACTCCATTGACTTGATTGATTTTATGCAAATAAACTATTATTATTATTATTATCGAATAGTTTAATATTGAAAATATGTATGTAGAGGAACGGGGTCACCAATTGTAGACGAACGGTTGGTGGTGTTCCTCCACAGAATATGAAGATCTTCTTTGCAGGGTGAGGTGGTGTGCCCGACGACCGACGGCCAATTGTTACTGTTCGGAACTTGCATATGTTCGAATTGGCTTGCGATCTTGTATTGTGCGATACAGGTTAGGTGAGATGCTAGCTGGTAGATGACGCTGCTCGTCTACTAGTAGTTTTTTGTGCGGATACTGTAGATGTCGGACTGGGCACATGCTGCGCGATACACAAGAGAAGTGGAGCAAGATCATAGCAAACTGGTACCCTAGAGATGGGAGAAGGAATAGAGGAAGACAAAACAAGAGATGGGAAGACGAACTAAAACTGACGGCAGGCCCTAAATGGAGAAGGGTTGCTAGAGACAGAGTAAAATGGAAATTTTTAGAGGAGGCCTTTGCCAAGAGGCTCACTGAACTCAGAGATTTTCTATAACTAAAGGTAAAGGCTAAAGGTTGTCTCCCTCAATACTAAGAAAGAAGAAAGCAGTTCATGATAAGAGGCTTATTATTATTATTATATTATTGTAGATATCGCAACATATATATTAGCTTCTCGTGCGCAGATTCACCCGCGTAACTACCGTGAGAACATCATAATTAAAGATATGAAAAGAAATGAAATGAAAACGTATATTGATAATGTAGACGATTCGATCGTACTCATTTTTATTCAAATACAATGATAAAAAGATACAAAAAAAAAAATCTTGACTAATTAATTAGTATACATTTCAACAGTGATGGTATTAAATAAAATTTAAATCTACCAATGTGGTATGTGATAGTCACGTATTATGAATGTCATTAGAATCAACCAGCGCGGGCTGGGATTAGGTCAGAAGCATAGAACGCGTCGCGAGCCTCGCCTTGCATGGACGACCGGACCCTATCCTAGCTTCCTACGAGTCTTTCTCTATCTGCCTATGTTGTAGGTAGCCTTCCCTAATAATTGGGCTATCTAACACTGAAATAATTATTCAAATCGGAACATTAGTTTTTTGATATCAGCGCGTTTAAGCAAATAAACAAATAAACAGCTCAGCTTTATATATATATTAGTAAAGTAGGTAGTTCATATTTTAGATTTTATCTATAATTCATTGTTTCAGTTGGCAACCCAGACCAGCCATCATTAAACGCAATCTTTTCCCGTATTAATGTGACGGACAACATCGAACCGTCCTCTTTTCGCGAGCGCCCCCATATTTCCTGATGATTTCCTTTGGATCTTTTATCTTTTGAATGTGATTCCGAATAATGAGGGTATATCTTTTGACTCTTTGCATTATGTTGTGTTTGCCGATGCGTTTATGCCAACTTGAATGGTCACTTTGTGAAAAATGTTTTGCACGATTTTTGCGAATTCCAATTTACGGTACTTGGCTTTTGATGAGTTTTGGAGTGCTGAAGCTATTTTTGTGTATCATTAAGGTTGTAGCACGAATCTCTGTGAAGAAGTAGATGTCATTTGAATTGTTATACAGATAGAGGCTTGCGCGTTATATAATTGCACCTGACAAAGTAAACTTCTAAGTTTAGTTTTAATTCTAGTAGGTCAGGCTGCCTCCGTAGCGATTTTTAGTCATATCTATACAACCTCCGTACCGTAGCGCTATTTGGCTCGCCTTGAATCTCGGAGGTCATTGGTTCGATCCCCACGCCGGACAGCAAATCTTTGTGGAAAAACTAAGATTCTTTAGGGACTACCTGCCGTGCCGCGGAAAGCACGTTAAGCCGTTGGTCCCGATTGTTATAACATCATCTATAACGAGCGTATGTCAGGGAACGGGCTGCAGCGTTTCCCTGTGTATAACAACATAATACTGCGGTCACCAATCCGCCTGCCAAGCGAAGTCCATGTTCACCATGTTCAGAAGTGAACGTTGTTGCAAGTTGCGTTGGAGATGTTGCACAAAAACCCGCAAAAATCCTCAATGCCTTGCCTTTAGTCGTGGTCCAAGTTCCATATGGGGCACTTTCTTGTGAGAATACTTAGTTTATATTTTTTAAACACTTACTAACATAATAAAGGAGAAAGGTGAGAAGACGGAATTTCTGCCCGGATATAAAAAAAATGCATAATTATTTATGACCGTCCGAAAAAAAACTCATTTAGTAAGTGAAAAGTAATGCGCCACTCATCACACAAAATATAAGCTCATAAGGCCTACGAAGTAAATCACATGGCATAAATATCACGCGAACAAAAGACGACACATTTAGCTGGAGAAAATGAAAAATGGGTACCATATAACAAATAGTTACGTTATACTATGTGAGTCATAAATTGGTTGGTTTTACCAGAGGTTCTCATTAAATATTCATTACTTATATATTACTACTTATTTATTTGACTGATATTAGCACTAAATAGTAAATGGTGGATTTAATGCCGATGGCATTTTCTGCCAGTCAACCATAGGGTGGTGCAGAGAAATAACAAAGTTCTACAAAGAAAATGAATACCATATTGGTACATGAAATAAAATATACCTACTAACACTTACTTGCCGTGTGGTTTTCGGCTTAGAATAGACCACCCCATGTCCTCCCATGGGTGTCGTAAAAGGCGACTAAGGGACTTATGGCTGATGGATGTGCAGCAGCATCTATTAGCTCAAGGCTCAATTTACATCTAACTGCGATCACCAATCCGTCTGCTAAGCGTGGTGATTATGGCAATATCCCTCAACGATCCTGGCTTGCCAAGGTCTGTTAAGAGGAGGCCCATGTTCAACAGTGGACGTAAACGGGCTGTTGATGATGATGATGATGAATACTTACGTACTTATAATAGCTAAAAAATATTTGTAACATGAATAAAATACATAATAATAATATGTACAACTAAAAGTAGCTAATTTAAAATAAAACCAATTAATAAAATACTACTATTCTAAATCTATTCTACTTGGCAAGGTTCCCAGAATGCTGGCAGCATTACCCCGTTGTACGGCAATGCTTGCCTGCTGTAACCCCTTGAAAGTTTTACAATGATAACACCGCAAAGCTGTTGTTTCCTAATGGTTGCATGGTTCAAATCTATACAAAGTTAGAAAACAGGAAAGTGTTGTTCTCCTCCCTCGAACAAATTTCTTGAACAACTGTATTTAAAAAAAAAGTCAGTAATTTCCTTACCAAATATATATCATCCCCGTGACCTTCGTCCCTCCCACCCTAAGTTTGCAAAGAATATTCCTTTGCTCTGGGTCTACCCAGAGTCCGGAAAGCCCGAACTTTGTGAAAATATCTATATACGTATGTTACCGGTGGTATCCACGAGTTTTTCGCTTGTCTTATAACATTAATAAACGCTAACACAAATTGGAGAGAGCATGTAGTGTTGTGGTGCAAGTTAAAAGTATCAAGCATAATTCTTTTTTTTTCAGTTTATAGTACAACTAGCTTCTCTCTCTTATCATTATCTCTCTAACTCTAGTTCCCGTAGGAACATAATTATTAAATAGCCTATAGCCGTCCTCGATAAACGGGCTATCGTACACTGCAAGAATTGTTCAAATCCAACCGGTAGTTTCTGTGATTAGCGCGCTCATGCAACCATCCGATGCCCTCGTAGACCCGAAGTCCGAGGTTCGCGAACTGTAAAGTAGAGCGACAGTTGCACAAAACTCCCCTAAAATACTAAAAGTCATAATCTCTCAATCGCATCGCTAGCGACCGCCATTAGCCGAGGTCCAAGCCCCACAGGCAACGCCCTCTTGCGTAGGTTGCTTAGTTTGTAGTTTTTAAACCATTTATTAAGACTGGAGCTCGGCCTTTATGCCCGGTGAGGTAGCAAAAGCCTCGTGGCGTAAGTCCATCCGAAAAAAGGCGCGTTCAAGCAAACAAACCAACAAACTATTCAGCTTTATATATGAGTATACCATTAGGTCTTAGATTACATCTCCAATTTTATAGAGTCCCAAAAAAATAGGAGGTGTACGGATGACATTCTTTTAACAATAATAGTTACTTGCGGATAAGTATCTGATTTTGAGTTTACCCATTACAAATAATAACAAAGCGATGAGCGTTTGGTTGTTTGTTATTATTTCATGCAAAATTGTATTTAATTTATAAACTTAATAACATTCAGGCTTCGAAACTAACTTATAGCCCAGGTATAACTCATTGGAGTAGCGCACGCGGCAATTTAGTGCAGCATATAAATACTATTTACATTATTCCTGCTTATTTTGAATACTTATATCGCTTTAAGTTTATCCTTTAAGCCGCATTTAATAGGTAATAATGTTTACCGTCGTCGCAGCGTACATCTGAACATACAACATTACAACCGTTTGACCGATCTACGGCCTATTATGTTAGTGTTATCTCCACTTTGCCATCTGCTCAACTAATACAATTTAATCTCAACCTAGTAACAAGTAGTTTAGACTCATTTTTGAATACACCAAAAAGTCCATTAGTTGTCTAGAATACATAATAATGCATTAAGTCATCAGCAATATACCTAAGCTGGCCACTAAGTTAACGTTATGTATTATATATGATTAGAATGCTATTGCAATAGTTTTTATCCTAGACGATTCCCCCTGGCGCACCTAAACTGCTAAAGTAAAAGCGAGACATGCTCGCTTTTAGTTCTTGACTTTGTGGGTGCAATCCCTTCACCTGACAAGAAATCTTTTTGTAAAATATAAGAGTTTTTCTTCTATGTGGAGGAATTTTCTTCCGTGTTTCAAAAAGCACGTGAAGTTGGTTTCGATTGTTATAACATTATCTATAACAATCGATCAGGGATCAGATTGCAGCGTTTCCTTTTATGTTACAGCATGAAACTGCGGTAAACAACCCACCTGCCCTACATGGTAAACGTGGTCATCTTCTTGGAGGCAGAATTTTTGAAAAGCGCTTTCTTTTTGGCTGTGACGCCATTTAGAGAATACACCCTTAAAGTTTCTAATATTAGTACAGATGAGAAAACAATGTTAAATTCAAGATGGCGTGATATTTGGCACCATTTTTAAAATATTATTTTCAAATTGAGATTAATAAAATTCGACCACCGGCAGGACTCGAACCTGCATCTTAGGTAAAGTCCCTGATGCCTTAACCAATAAGGCTACGGTGGAACCACAGCCGGTCATCGAAATATATTAATCTCTTTGTAACACGTCTCTAAGGGGAACGTTAATAATTAATTTAATTAATTAAGGTCCCCGGTATGTTTTTTACTTTACAAGATATTTAAAAAATAAACACATCAAGATAGCAACGCAAACCACAGCTGATTTTGATGGCCATGAGTTAAAGAAGATGACGATGATTTTGAGTACCTGTATTACAGATTAGTATTCTTATTTTTTGGTATGATTCATCCAGAAATCATCGGAATGTTATACAGAGGAAGAAACCACTCAATCCTTCCATTATGTGGGTGCCGCTAATACGGCAAAGGTTAAATATTATCAAATAGATTGAACGCATCCGCAAACGTGCAAAAATATACATGAAAGAATAGTGATACTAGTGTTTATGTATTGTAAAAAGTTTATTTCTAATGCCAATTGGTTTAGAAAACATTATCTACAAAATCTATTGCTGTACCAAATACCTATTAATTTTTAGGCTTGCTTGTGGTGGATTTTTACTTCAAATATATAAGTGATGACTTTATAAACCAAATTTAGATAGAGAAGCTCGCAAGGGGAATAATGTTCTTTCTTTTTGTTACGATACCTTATAAACTATCACAATATTCTTAATCAACACACGTACACTTTGACCACTGTTTGAATAATAGTTTTTTTTTTAAATAGTGACTTTTAACTTTGACTATTGAAAATCAACATGAAGGTTTGTAACGACATTACTTCATGATGATTTTCAATATCAGAAGGTTAAGCCTAACGAGCCTTCCAGAGTTTTAAATCGTTGCTAATATGCCAATAACTGTAGTATATCATGGCCAATTACTGCAATACTATGGCCAATTACTGTGATTTTATTTTCTATAATTTTACTGTAATTTTATCCCTTAAAATTCATGTATACACCAAGTGTGTAAAGAATATTCATGTAAATAATAAATACATTATGAAAAAACCGTACGGCGTAATTTTCATTTATCATCTATAGTTATATTCAAATAAATTTTCATTTTTTAAACTGAGGTAATACTTAGTCATATACTGTTCACGAACATGATTCCATACTATACTATTTACTAATTTATCATATCAGACTTCTCTTTTACTGTCGATAGCATATTCTAAGTTAGTGGAGCAAGACAGGAAGAAATCTTTCATCTCGAACTTCTGGTATCGAAAGCCACGATCATCTCGTGAGTTGCTGAGCCAGCGAAGTAAGTAAGTATTCTGCATAATTATATGTATAAGGATTATTGTTTGAAATATAAAGTTAAATAAGAAATTTTTTACTTCGAACTCCTTAAATTATCATTTACGGTACGGAGGTTATAGTATATGGCTCGCTTTAAGTCTCGGAGGTTGTGGGTTCGATCCCCACGCCGGACAAGAAATCTTTGTGTAAATTCTAATATTTATTTCCGGGTCTGGTTGGTTGAGGGACTACAATCACGTTAAGCCGTTGGTCCCGATTGTTATACCATCATCTATAAAAAGCGTATACCAGGGAACGGGCAGCAGCGTTTTCTTGTGTATTTTAACATAATACTGCGGTCGCCAATCCGCCTGCCAAGCGACTGTGGCAAAACCCTCATTCGGGAGGAGGCCCATGGTCAGCAGTGGACGTTGTATGGGCTGATGATGATAATGAAATTATCATTACGACGACACCAAAAACTATAACCATCACCTATTTTAGTTGCCGCAAATTAAGTTTCATCCTCCATGGGAGTGAGTCAATTGTTATGTGCATATGTAAAATTTTTCCCTTATGACTAAGCGTACCGTAGAATTATATTTGTCATTACATTCCAACGCTAACGATGCTCTCGATTAAGATTTAATTGCTCAACTCACAGGCGTAACTATTTATATGGGCGCCGCAAAAATGTAGGGAATGGGCTTATGTGGTGAGTCGAGTTGGGAAACCTAGCGGCTAGAGGGCTTTAGTCGAGCTGTGTGACCTAGAGGCTAGGCTAGCTTGGGAGAGTTTTATCTGACATCACATTAAGGGTGCGCTCCCTTGCTACGTTTCGCATACGATACATGCTAAAGGAACGCGCACGCCCAACGTGAGGTCAGCTTTAGTCGAGGTTAGTGGTTAAAGATACGAATTGTACTACCTAGGGCTAGGAACTAGAGTGGGCTTTAGTTGGACATTTAAGGGTTAGTTAAGAGACTATTTAGTCAGGATAGTCAGGGCCTCTAGAATGTTTTAGTCATGTTGGATTGCAATTTTTGTAGTACTCAATGTTTTAACCCCAATGTATTAGTCTTTAAAGTTTCTATACACCGCGCTTATATCAATTGTACTCTGTATATATTTAGTTCTCAAGGAAGCAAAGGAAGCAAATATTTGATCTAAATAATAAATTTTGCGTTGCGAAATTTGAATCGGCAATTTCCTAATCTACTATACAAAAAATAACTAACATCAGGCTAACTAATAAAAACTTTATCATAAAGAGGAAGTTAGTTTTGACTCCATCCATAAATTCATATTTCACAATGCCCGCAACTACAGCTCCATAACCATGACATCGAGCTCAATGGAATTCGTTAATTTACATTGCTCGTCTACGTTGGCTTACAGCTAGATACCATTGAAATTAAACTTTTCCGCCGTAGCTCCATTTGTCCGGCGGATGGATCAACCGGGTTTTGGGCCGCACATTTATTGTGTTCGGGAATCCGGGAACGATTTACATACGACCGGTACGCGTACCAGGACTTTTATACGTGTGGTTACGGTAATCTTGAAGTTTGGAGTAAATTATTTGTGGTGAACTTGTCAAATTTGAACTATGAAAATCTCAACGGATATTTGTAATTTCAATAGGACATAGTATGTGCTCACTCGAGTGACTCACTATTATTTTATTTTCAAACCCAGGTAGAGAAGATGCGGTGTTAGATCAGGCGCAGGACTGGCAGCCTAACATGCTCTCCAAAGCGCTAACTTCCATTCTTCAGACTAATATTCAAATGCAGGAATAGTTGCGGTTGAGCAAATTAAACCAGCGATGTAATACAAAAATAAACTGTGCCATCATCTATTGGAATCTGTATATCAATTGAAACCTTGTTACTGTCAAACCGAAACGTGATACCGAAACATGACGTGCTCGATGAATTTATGTTTTTCCAACCGCAAAACCATAATGCTAAATTCTACTTTTGACTGTCAACTCGTGGTCACGCCACTGGCCACGTAATCCCGCATCGTTTGGAGAGAAATCAAAGTTAAGGATTTCCGAAGGGTCCGGTTTGGCGGATTAATTCTGATATCCGCTTCAGGTGTTCCCGGAAAATTAGGTGACGTTTTAATTTAGAATGTGTTTAGTTTTGTATGTTGTTTTAGATTAGCCTTTGTTTTTGGGTCAAATCAAGTTTTTCCAAGGTACTATGGAAATCCAGAGAAAACAAGATGGTTGTTGTGATGGTATATATGTTTATGGTAGTTATGATTTCCCTGATATGCCTAATACAGATTTTCATCGAATATGATAATAGGATCAACAGATAAGCAAGTTTTCCGGGGCATGAATGGGAGACCCTTTCCAACCAGACCCGGAAATAAATCTTTCATAATTTTATCCACATTCTTTATAATTAGCGCAATTTATTTCTAATTAACGCATGATTTGTATATGCAATAGGTATTACCTAGCATTTTGGATACAATCCAAAAAGCAAATAGTAATAAACGTCAGCATAAAGTATATGCGTCCGTTTTGTTACAAAACAATTTTTCATTCAGCTGTCGTAAAAGTCAATTGCCTGGAAGATTTGCGATGATACTGTCAAATCATATGATAGCAGCCTAGTTATTTCTAACAATAAGAAAACGTTATTTAATTTATTCTTAAAAAATAAAATTTGAAATAAACTGAAAATTTTAAGAAATCTATAAATTAATACTAACGTCAAAAGGCGCTGTGGTGAAGTGATCCTAGAATGCAAAATATACATCAGCATACGTAATAGAAATTGAATTAATTTATTTTGTTTTTTGCCTTTTTTAAGTTATGACTGAAACTTCATGAGCAAATAATGCAATGTTCAGTTACATTAAGAAGGCTAATAAATAAAAATAGAAAAGGGCCTAGTATACTTCCTTGAGTTGTACTGTTTTTTTTCTTATAGCAATTCAGGTAGGTACTTAATTTGATTCGATACCGAAGTTTACTGTTGTGTTAATAATTGGTTGTTGGAGTTTGTGAAACCGGGTGCAAATTTAATTATAGTCTCTAAATGAGATAACCTAGCATTAGACGAAACCATCAGAAAAACGAAAATGCCTTGATATTAAATAAATGTAGTCGAGAACAACCATAATTATTTATTCCATCCAAAATACTGCGTACTCCAAATAATATTTGGTTCGTATTTTTTGGAGTATGTGTTGCATTTAAATTCCATTGTATGTTTTATTCATTTTTAGTGGCAATAAACCTTCATTTTACAACTGGAAATGAAAATGTTCAGCTATAAAACAAAAGATACGAGTTCTCATTGATGGTTCCGCACACCTGACCGTATTATCCTTTTGGAATATAAACAAGCATTAGAACAGCAAACTAGTCCTGATGTTTTCATCATTATTGCTCATTTAGAGGGATAATAAAGCTATCAAAATATTAATGGGTACTAGTAACTTTATATTAGGATTAACCCTAATAATGTTAGAGGTTAGTTATTAAATCACGCAGAAACCCCTAACCTAACATAGGCCATCAAATACCACTCAACTGACCATAGTGACGAACTCCGAAACCTAGCAGTACGACTTTAATTTTTGGACGTCGCCGCGTCGGATGCTAATTACGCACCGGGTAAAAACATAGATTAATTTCCCGGTCTGGTTAATTGAGGGACTACTCTCTATGTCTTGAAAAGCAAATTTATACCGTAGTATTGTAGTATTTTAAACTCATAATTCATGTAGGGGCATTCGGGCAGCAGCGTTTTGTCTTGTATACCTACAATATATTGGGGCCAACATCTCATCTGCCAAGCGTGGTAACCATAACACTAGCCCCTTCAGGAGGTCTCATGTTCAGCAGTTATACAGGCTGTTAGTGATGATGATGATCATTTTACCAGTTGAGTTTTTAATGAAAATAGTATTAAAAGGTATTATGCTCAACTTCAACAGCCTGTTAGATTACGTCTACCACTGAACAAAGACTTCTTTTTACAGAACTTAGCTAGCCAGGATCTTTGACGGGTATTACCATAATCAAGGTTGACAGGCGTGTTGGGGATTGCAGTTCTTATGCTGATAGATGCTGCTGCCCATCTATCAGGAGGATATCGCTCAATCGCCTCTTACAACATCCATGGGGGAAGAAATGGGGTGATCAATGTGTGAATATTGAGGGTAGTTGCTTTTTGATATTCATAGTTTGTTGGATATTAATATTAGGCCCAAGAATAAAGATCGGTCGAGCGGAATCCCTTACTTACTTGTTTCAAGCTTGAGAAAATTTGGTCAAGTTGTTTATTACCCTTTGGCGTGCATACATTTTGGCGTTATTTTGAATTGCGACTAAAAAGGATTTCATCATCATCAGCTCATAACGTCCACTTCTGAACATGGGCCTCTTCCTGAGGGAGGGTATTTGCCATAGTCATCACGCTTGGTAGGCGGGTTGGTGACCGAAGTATAATGTTGTACCACACAAGGAAATGCTGCTTCCCGTTCCTAGATATACGATTATTAAAGATGATGTTTTAACCATCGGGATTTTGAGGCACGGAGGTTCGTCTCTCAAACAACCAGACTAGGAAAAAAATCTTAGAATTTCCATAAAGATTGTCTGTCCAGCGTGGGGTTCGAACCCGAGATTTAAAGCGAGCCAAATACGCTAAGAAGGTTGTGAAAAAGGATTTACATAGTTCTTATTTTATTTTCTCGACAATGTGTACAAGTAGTTAGTAAGAATTTCATAAAAGCAGTGATTTGTGCTAATAGAATGAACTATTACTACAGTTGTTTACTACTTTCTCATGATGGTCCCTCTCTTAATATATCTCTAAAGTTCAGACACACCAGGTTCTACAAATTACTTAATTTATAGATTCAAGATTCTATATTCAACATCCGTAGTCTAATCCAGCGGCAAGATATAATTTTATCCTTAATTCAAATTAGCAAAAAATTACCTCAATAAATTAGCAATCCTCGGATCCTTTTCTGTCACTTGCTAAAATATTCTCTCCATGATTTTCCCTATTCAAATCACAGCTCTGTGCAAAAACCTTGGTACGGATTGTGAAATATAATTGACGGTTCGGTCCGGTTCAAAACTATGGAGAGACCTAATTTGCTTCGTGACTTGAATATGTATGAGGGCCATCGATCGCTCTCTAACGAATATAGGAGCTTGAATGATATCAACCAGATAACAAAATATTTGGGGATGTGACGCTTCGTGCCCTTGAGCTGAGTAAGGCTGATTGTACATTAGCAAAGGGGTGAGCTTAGGTAATTTTTGATATTTAGCTTCGTGTTAGCTTCGCAATAGATAGTGTTATAACAATCGTTGGTCCAGATTGTCTTAATATACATATGTTGTCTTAACATAACTTAAGTGCTAAATTAATCAAGTTTATTTCGTTTTATTTCATTTATTAATTATATTTCCTTTCGTGTTTGTTAAGAGATATAAAAAACGGAGTCAGGAAGTATGTAATAAGAAACTTACGTATAAACCTAGCTCATATGAAGATAATAAATCTAAATTGCAGGATTTATGTGTGCAGGTGTTTAGAGTTGCCGGATTGCTCATGCGTAAACCAACGGCGGATCGAAGGAGTGTCCGGGGGGTTCTAGTGGTGTAGGGTCCTCTCCTCGTGGTATGAGTTTAGCATACCACGATATGGAGAGGGCGAGTCCCACATATCCCACCGCCAGCTCGCGAATATGCTGCAGCGGCGGTGGGAATGCATAAATGCATTTCCACCCGGACAAAAAATAAAAAAATAAACGTGTTAAGAGTTAAACCTGTTTATAAACTTTTGAAATAAAACAGCAACTAACGTGAATTGTGATTTATTTTTAAAATAAATATTTTTTACAGGAAAGCGATAAATGATTTCAGAAAAGTGTCCAGATTAGGGACAATTTCAGGTGGAGTAAGTGGTAAACTCATATCAGAGAGTGGCAACACTGACCAAGCAATTATTGCCGAGTATACATAGAATTATAATATCTTAAATATCTCTTTGACAACCTCGTCCGCCCACATTGTCATTACTCGTGGTTAATGATTCTATGTTAGTAGAAGTTTCACTGACCGAATATTCCCTGTAATGATGGGTGGTAGTTATGTGACGGTAATAAAATAGGGGTGTCCATAATTATGATTTTTATAACAATAATTACAGAGTGTATTTACATAGCAATAGTAGCTAATCTATACAAATAAATAAATGTATATTTGTAATATTAAAATAACCGCTTTTTTCCATGCTTAGTAATGTACAGTCAGCATCAAAAGTTGATGACCACATTTAGATTTCCAAAACCGCTGAACACTTTACACCCATACATCGCTGAACGAAATAGGCGCCAGTATAGAATGAACATCATTAAAGTTCAAAATTAACTAAACACTACTCGTCAAAGGTCACTGAACACCATTTTGTCAAAAATCGCTAATCGTTATAATACCCGAAAATATCATAACATTCAGTTTTACAAAAGTCACTGAACAATATAAAATGCTTGTTTAAGTTATCTAGTATAATCACGGCAATGTCCAAAAATAACTTAACATAATAAAATAACAAAAGTTACTGAACTTTTTTATTTAACTTGCTTTGTATGTAATTTGTTCGGGTGGAATCTTGCAACTAAATTTTGAAGCACATACCCTCAACCGATTGAGCTGAAATTTTGCAAGCATATGTATATCGCGTGACAATGCAATAGTACCATGGAGCTGATCTGATGATGGAGTCGGAAGGTCGCCATAGGAACTCCTGTACCTACTGAATAAGATAGTCGAGTTTGGGCTCGTTTGTTTTGGGTTTATGAGCACTTTCCATTGCACATGATGACGAGGGTCTGATGAGGAGCAGGAACATTACCACTGGTACGCCCTTAATGCAAGCGCTAAGATGTTCGAGTTTGGGCTCGTTTGTTTTGAGTTAGTGAGTATTTTCCATTGCACATGATGACGGGGGTTTGATGAGGAGCAGGAACATCACCACTGGTACGCCCTTAATGCAAGCGCTAAGATAGTCGAGTTTGGGCTCGTTTGTTTTGTGTTTAGGAGTACTTTCCATTGCACATGATGACGAGGGTCTGATGAGGAGCAGGAACATTACCACTGGTACACCCTTAATGCAAGCGCTAAGATAGTCGAGTTCAGGATCGTTTGTTTTGTGTTAGTGAGTATTGTCCATTGCACATGATGAGGGGGGTCTAATGAGGAGCAGGCACTTTACCACTGGTGCTTGCGTACGTCGTAATCGGTCGTACACACGTGGTGTAAATCTTAACCTTGTTATCATGTGAAAATTTGCTGCGTGAATTTAGAAGACAATGTAGTTGACTGAGCTTAAGTGCTTTACTAACATGTGCGTGTCACTAAGATAAATGGAAAAGGAAATTAAACACATAAGTCCAAAGGCATATTTATTCGATAAAAAAAAATGGGAGTTTTGGCCAGTATTGTTTTCATTGATTCATTTTCATCGAAAATTAGTCCTAAACTGTCACCGCGTGGACGTTCACCCAGCTTATGTTATTTTATAATTATATAGTGAAATTAGTGATAGCTTTGATTTCCAAATCAGATGTTTTTGATCTTCGATTTTTATAAGTCAACAGGAAATGCCCATCAGACCGAAAAACTTTTGCTAAGACGTCATTCCTATATGTTTTATAGTGTATGTGTATATGTATATGCGTAAATGCACTTCCAACGGATAACAAAAAAAAAAAGGGCTGAACAACTTGCAACGACGTAATTCCTATATATGTTATAGTGTCGCTGGACTCTTGGAGTTCCACACCAGGTGTTCCAGATCTTCAAATTTATTGTCTCAGCTGAAAATGCTCATCACGTGGAACAATTTTTGCTATGTACCATTTTTGTATCTCTTATAGTTTGGCTGGTCAGTTGCGGTTCTGCATTAGGGGTTCAAATTTCCAAGATAAATTATAGCCTATATGTTACCCAGAATTAATACCTATACAACAAAAAAAACATTCAAATCCGTCGAGTAGTTCCGAAGATTAGCGTGTACAAACAAACAGACAAACAGACAGTTTTTTTTTTGGATTCTTGCTCAATTACTTTTTTTAAACCCCTCTCAATTTTTTTTTTAATATATTCAATGTATAGACACTGTTTTTTACTGTTTTATTATATGTATAGATATATATAAATTATAAAAGCTTGAGGCGTTCATTACTATATTTCAGTGCCTCAAGCTATTACAATTTATATATTTTGATATTTGAAATTGTACTATGAGTACACATTATTTTTTAATAAAAGCCTGTTTAAAAAAATATTTTTTAAATTTTTATTTAATTTTTGACTTTTTAGACTTAAGCTTGTAACCCTATTTACAGCGGGTCACGCACGGTCGATGCCATCCGGTCATCATATGCAATGGAAAGAAGGTACTCATAAACACAAAACAAACGAGCCCAAACTGGACTATTTTATTCAGTACAGAAGTGAGTTCCTATGACCATCTTCCGACTCCATCATCAGATAAGCTCAAGGTACCATATTATTGCATTGTCACGCAATATACATATGCTTGCAAGATTCCACCCGAACAAATTACATACATACATTGCAAGTTAAATAAAAGCTTGTAAAATACACACACATATTAAACCCATTTTTTTCAGTTTGTTCAGGGACTTATGAGATAAACGATGGTATGCTATTTTTGTCAAAAAGTTGTTCAGAGACTTTAGAGACGAAGAATGTTATGCTATTTTTACTATAATTTTGTTTAGCGACTTTTGAAAAGTGATGGTCACCTACTTATGGCCTTTTATGATAATCATTCATTTCTGGCGCTTGTCATGTTGGGCGATTTAGGTATATACGGTGTTCAGCGGTTTTGGAAATCTAAATGTGGTCATCAACTTTTGATGCTGACTGTACATATATATGGCACATACGCCATAATAACATTTTTTACACTTTATGCCTTGTATCTATGTCTGTCTGTTTGTTCCGGTTAATATCTGGAACGGCTGTACCGATTTTGATGGGACTGGCAGATATAGTTTCGTTTTATTCTAGTGTTGTTGTTTCAGACCAAGAAAATCGTACAACAAAAATTATTGTATTTATAAAGATATTTTTCAATAAAGCTAATATAAAAAAAACTGAAAACAAATAGTAAGTAATTAAAACGAAAATAAACGAAATATTTTTTGTTAAATTCCACACGAACGAAGTCGCGGGCATATCTAATAAATACTTCGCCATCACCAACCATCAAGCAACAAGTCTACCCTAACACACATACCTACTACCCCAGACGGAAAACTTGAATATACACTATTCAACGAACCAGTGAACTAGTAATTATCTCTCTAATCACGTCAAATTTTACTCCTTAGACATAAAGTACCATCCTACAATGAACCTCTTGTAGTCAGACAGGCCGAGGGCTGTGCATAGAGCAGCAATGGCCGAAAAGCCCTCGAACTGTAAATTAAAGCGACAGTTGCACAAAACCCCCTAAAATACTAAAAGTCATAATCCCTCAATCTCATCGCCAGCGACCGCCCTGAGCCGAGGTCCAAGCCCCACAGGGGACGACCCCTTGCGCAGGTTGCTTAGTTTGTAGTTTTTAAACCATTTATTAAGGCTGGAGCTTTGCTCGCCTTTATGCCCGGTGAAGTAGCAAAAGCCTTGTGGCTAACTACGTATGTCCGTCCGAAAAAAAAAGGAAGGAAGGATGAGATAAGTTTATATGTCAAAGGTTTCACCCGCGTTTTATTTTTCCGCATTCATATCCGACGTGGGGGTTGGACAAGATATTTTTGGGTCCAGTTGGTTGCCTCCTCCGTGAATAGAGAAGCACATAAAGCCGTTGGTCCCAATTGTTATAACATCATATAAAATAATTATATACCAAGGAACGGTCGCCAACCCGCCTGTCACGAATGATGACTAAGGCAAAAACCCTTCCTCGGGAGGAGGTCCATGTTCAGCCGGGACATTATGGGCTATTCATTATATGATGAAACTAACAAATTAGTACACTAACCTTTCAGGTTCTTAACATGAGCACTGGTTTAAGTCATAGTTCGAAACTAATAATCCAACTAGAAATAGACCTTCCAACCCTAATCCCTTAGCTAAGCACGTAAGCAACCAAGCATTATCACGCAACCCACCGGTGCACAATTAATACATCGCGACACATCTGTGCTCTCATTAGCTATACTTAACTGACCCGGTAATCGAACCTGTTAGTTATAGATTGTGTGTTATCGTTGTATTACAAAGTTTGGGATATTGGGTCACGTTGATTATGTAAAATTCCTTAGTAATAAGTAGCGAAGTAATTTATTATTGTCTATTTATTTTTATGTCCACTTTTTATAGACCGCGCAATGGATTTTGATGAGGTTTGAACGATAATTTTTTTCAGTAAGTTCAATTATAATGAAATTTCGAAAGCGTGTGTAAAACGGTTAAATATAAAAACCTAGTTTTATTCAACTCACATACACTCGCCCATTCCCTTGTAGTCAGGACTCTGCAGAAAAGCAGCTCGCTTTTGAGAGTACTCAAAAGCGACTTTTCTGCAAAGCCGTAGTCGTTGGTTGTAGTCTTGAGGTTTTAATTCTCAATTATGTTGAATGTAAATGTAATCTATTATATACATATTTATGCTGATACATCGATCACAAACAAATTATGAGTTACTGTCAGCTCCCAATATAAGAACTCAAACTCCTTTTGATAATACTCATTTCAATAACTTAACATTTTGTAGCGCAACTCTTCGGTTACCTATCACTCCATCTGTCATTGTAAAGCATGCAGTTTCTTCCCCATCATATAAAACACTAGCCTCTAAAAGACAATAACTAATTCTGCGAACTAACAATACATATTTGTGAATGAGAATGTTCATTTACCGAGATAGCATTCAAACTTAGTAGACAGTCGATATCTTTGTTCCCATGCGACACAGACTTACGAGCAGTAGATAGGGCGGAATTATAGTCTAATTTACAACTTGTATTTCTAGTTAACAAATTTGATTATATTATGAATGGCTACAGACGCCATTCAACGCGGTTGTATATTTGATTGTAGACGAAATTATCGGTACTGAATGTATTTGTGCTGTTTTATACCTACATTTACATTTTATTTGTATATTGACTCGCAAGTTTCAAAGACAAACATTATCGAAAATAATAGTATATCTAAAGCATGATAAATCTATACATAATACGTTTTTTGGCATTTCTGTGTCTCTCCCCATGAAAAACGGTAAGACGCACTGAAATACATATTTAAACTATCAAATTTCCAATCTATCAAACAAAATATATCGCATGCTGCAAAATTGTCTTATGGGATAATATAACGTAAACCCAATAGCACCGAAACTTAGTTCACTCACCCACCACTATACACGCTTATCTCCAAACAAAGCTAAAGAACACATCCATTATAAAAAGCCACAATTAATTTATTCAGAAGCTTTTATTCGTCGCCTCTATAGCTCTCCGTTCTACGCCGAGCGTCCGATACGATTGTTCGAAGCACTTCCAAGTTGCGCATTCAATTTGCATCCAACTCTCTAGCAGCAACATTCATTTTTACTCGCAACTAGGACGGGACTGAAAGAAACTGCCCCTATTGTTTGCCCTGTTCAATATTGCGTGCATGCTGTTTGTTTTAGGACAGTATCAGGAGAGCTTATTTTAAAGAAAACTGAGACAACTGAGAGATAGATGAGTTTTGGAGGAATTTGAAGACTTTAAAAAAAGTTTGCATCCACATTAACAATATTTGAAAACGTCCTGTTTTTAAAAAGTGTTACTGCGGTTGCAACTTTTTAATCTATTTTTGTTGTGATTGCAATTTTATGGATCAGTTGATGCTTTTTTATAATAAAAAAAGTAAATTAATAAATATAAAACAAAATCAATTTTTATATCGACTTATACTCATTAAACCGATCAATTGTCCGGCCGATTAATTTTACACGCATCACGGAGAGGAAGAAAGGTTCGATTTAACATGATTAAAATGTAATCTTTCCCAATTATTTTTAATCCTTTGTGTGCAGTACGACTCACGTACGAACAAGTTAGGACTTGTAGAAATGTATAAATTGTAAATAAATATGATTTGTTAACGTGTAACCGCGGGCGCACGCAAACCACCACCGATTGCGGGCGTCTCGCGGAGGTATAAATATAGGTCGATTTTATTGTTATATTCATTCTGATTTGAAGAGCAATAATAAATGAACGTCTTTACGAAGCAACCAAGAATTTAATTTCAAGAACCCTACAATACAGTCCACACCCTACAGTTTGGTCCTTCGTGAGCCAGATCAGAATCAAGAAACCAGCTAGCAAATATCAAGAAAATGGTTGGTACCAGAAGCCGTACCAACCAAGAGGAAAGCGAGGGACAGCGCGGCGAGCCAGGAAGGGAAGAAATCGGTCACCACAGGATCCTGGGCCAACCGGCTCCACCCAGCACGCAGCAGGAGACCACGACCGGGCAGGGGGCTACGAACGACGCCCCGCTCGCCGGTGCGATGGGAACCGTGACGCACGGGGATACCAAACGAACGAGGTCCCCGGCGCGGTCGATGCGGTCCCGGCGGTCTACCGAAAGCGTGGCGGCACGGGTGAAATTGGCGGAACTGGAAGCGACAGAGAAACTGGCGGCGCTGAAAAAGAAAGAGCTGGAAATAGAAGCGGAATTAATAAGAAAACGACTGGAGGCCGACGTCACATTGATACAAGAGGACCAGGACAGTGTCCACAACGAAGCCCCGGGAGAAAACCATCACCAGAAGGTCAGTGCGTGGCTAAGCGCGAACCCCGTGACGGATCAAGAACAGAAGACCAAGTCACGGGACGAGAGACACCTACGTTTCAACCTCCGAGGCCGCTCGCCTACACCCACGAGGACACGCGGCAGTATGGACCGGCTGACAGACGCCCTAGAGAAGATGAACAGACCACGGGTCAAGTGCGCCGACCTACCTGAGTTCACCGGGGCCCCGAGCGAGTGGCTGACATTCAAAGCTGCGTATCGGGACTCCACAAGCATATACGGCGTCACGGCGAATGAAAACCTACAGCGGCTCAGGGGCTGCCTGAAAGGGGAGGCGCGCGACGTGGTGGCTGCGCTGCTGTACACCGCTACAGAACCGGGTCACATCATGCGGACGTTGGAGCAGTGCTTCGGGAGGCCGGAGGTCATCATCGACAGAACGTTCGAGGAACTAAGGCGCCTTCCGAAGCCCAGCGCGTCGGCGGTGGACCTAAATAATTTCGCTGTTAAGTTACAGAATGTCGTGTGCGTGCTCAAGAACATCGACCGGCGCGGGTACCTATACAACCCGATGCTGTCGAGGGAGGTTCTAGAGAAGCTGAGCCCGCACGTAAGGTCGCGGTGGTGCGACTACGCAAGTGAACACGAGGTGTCGGCGGAGCCGGAGATCGTGCTACTGTCTCGGTTCCTGATGCGAGAGGCGGACCGAGCACTTAAGTACACGTACGTACCTAGTATCGGCAACATCGGCACCACGGCGGTGCGGAGGGAAGTGAGGACATCGGCGACGCCCGTCGCGCAGAAGAGGAAGACGAGCGCGGTGTTCAACACTACCGCCGCAGTGGAGACCATGGAGGGATGCCCCGGCTGCGCTCAGCCCCACGAGCTACCACGGTGTCCCAAGTACCTACAGATGAGCAACGATCAACGATGGGAGTTGGTGCGAGACAAGAGGTTATGTTTCAGGTGCGTAACACATCGACATCGTAGAGCCTTTTGTAAAGCCAAGCTGTGCGGCGTGAACGACTGCCGCCGCGCCCATCACTCGTCGCTGCACTCCGAGGGGGTAACGGAACGACCTACCTCGGACAAGAAGGAACCGGAAGAGGCCGTCTTGTCGGTGGTCACCCGACCGACCGCTGACCCCAAGGCGGTGCTGCTGAAGGTGTGCCCAGTCACCGTGGTGGGACCACGGGGGGAGTGCCGGACCTACGCGCTCCTGGACGAGGGCGCGACCATCTCCCTTATCGACGAGGACCTGGCGACGAAGATCGGAGCGAGAGGACCGAGGCGACAGCTGCACATGCGAGGTGTGAACATGTCACAAACAGAACAGAACAGTCAGCTGGTCGCGGTACGTATCAAGGGGAAGGAAGAAGAGCTTCTCAAACTTCGTGCGCGCACCGTTAAGGGACTACAGTTGCGCCGACAGTCCATCCCGAGTGACCTGTTGAAACAAAAGCACCTGCGTGACATACCGAGGGAAGAGGTATGTTACGATCAAGCACGTCCCGGTATCCTGGTGGGGACCGACCATTGGGAGTACATCGTGTCACGGGAACTACGGGTCGGCGAAGCGAACGAGCCGGCCGCATCAAGAACACAGCTGGGATGGGTGGTACACGGAACAGTACCGCGCAACCTCATCCACCGGAGCCGAGATGACGATGTGCTACACCTCCATACGCCAGTACCGGAGGAACCTGCGGATGAAGATCAAAGACTACACGAGATGGTGGAACGACACTTCAGGGTCGACGCGCTCGGCGTCGCTCACACCCCCCGAGTGAGCGAGGCGAACCTCCGAGCCGTGTCGATAGTAGAACGTACCTTGAAGAGGACCACCGAGGGCTACGAAGTGGGACTACCGTGGAAGGAAGACGGGGTCCAGCTGCCGTCGAGCTACAACGCAGCGCTTCGCCGCCTACACAAGGTCGAACAGAAGATGGATGCCGACCCAACCTTCGCCGAGGAGTACACTAAGCAAGTAGAGAACCTGCTGAAGAAGGGGTACGCGGTGCCGTGCGACGGCTCTGAACAGACGAGCGCCGTTAGCTGGTACCTACCTCACTTCGCTGTGCAGAACCCTAACAAACCGGGCAAACAACGGTTGGTGTTCGACGCGGCGGCGAAGAGCGGCGGGGTCAGCCTGAACGACCACCTACTGGAGGGCCCGGACCTACTGATGTCACTACAGGGCATCATGTTCCGGTTCCGTGAGAAGCCAGTAGCCATCACAGCGGACATACAAGAAATGTTCCTACAAGTGAAGATACGTCCCGAGGACCAACCGGCTCAACAGTTCCTGTGGAGAGGTGCAGATCGGACTACGTCGCCCCGGCGCTTTAAGATGAGAAGTATGATCTTCGGTGCGGCGAGCTCTCCCTTCATGGCACACTACGTACGCGATTACAACGCTCAAGTGCACGCGAGTACTCACCCGTACGCCTTCGAAGCCATCACACGGAGCCACTACATGGACGACCTCGCAGCTAGCTACGATAGTGATAAGGAAGCCCGACGTGCCGTGTCCGAGCTAATGAAAGTGCACGCCGCAGCTAACTTCACGTTACGTTCATGGAATACAAATAATAGTGATGTACTTACAGAGATACCGGACGACATGCGAGCGTTGGCACCGACACAGCTGGGAGGGAGAGGACCTGTGAATAAGATACTGGGACTCCACTGGAACGCGGCGCAGGACGAGCTGGGGTTCAACACATCAATGAACCGCGTCCCGGCCGAGGTACGTGATCGTCGCCGCGCTCCCACCAAGAGGGAAGCCCTCAGTGCGGTCATGTCTATATATGACCCTCTGGGATTACTGAGTCACTATACGATCCGAGCTAAGATCGTGCTTCAGAGCCTGTGGCGACTACAGATGGCCTGGGACGAACCAGTACCGGAGGAAGAGAACGAGCTTTTCGCATCGTGGTTGGAGCGCCTCCCGGACCTCACCCGCCTACGACTCGAACGATGCTACTCACTGGAGGGGTATTACGAAATAGAGCTGCACGTACTATGCGACGCGAGTGAACAAGCTTACGCAGCAGTGGCGTACTGGCGCATACTACGACCCGACGGAGCTATACACGTGAGTTTAGTGGCAGCGAAGTCTAAGGTGGCGCCGCGGCGAGTGCAAACTATACCACGACTGGAGCTGCAGGCGGCGGTCATCGGGGCTCGGCTGGCGGCTACTGTGAGGAGGGAGCATCGGGTCGAAGTGCGGCGTACTAACTATTGGACCGACTCATCCACAGTGATCCATTGGGTGCGACACGACGCGCGGCGCTATACACCGTTCGTCGCGCACCGACTGGGGGAGATCGCTGAGCTCACTCACCGCGAGGAGTGGCGCTGGATACCTACGGCGGAGAACGTGGCTGACGACGCGACAAGGTTTAGCCACACACCGATCACCACGAGCGACCGATGGTTCAGAGGCCCGGAGTTCCTGCACCGACCCGAGGAACAGTGGCCTCCCGAGAGAACTTTCACCGAAGAGGGGGAGGAGGACCTTCACCACGTCGAGGAAGGCCCGAGAGAAGACTGGCTGCCCGAGCCCTCCCGCTTCTCAAAATTTGAGACGCTGGTGCGGGCCGCAGCGCGTGTATTAGCATTTGTAGATATGTGCAGGCGCCGAGCAACGCGCCTAGAGGACGAGCACATCCGGAGGGCCGATCGCGCCCTCATCCAGCGGGCGCAACAGGAGAGCTTCGGCGACGAGCTACAAAGGCTACGAGCGACGCGCCCTCTCACCAAGTCGAGCCGACTGTACAAGCTCGACCCGGTGATCGAGGGCGGTCTACTACGGGTGAGGGGCCGCATAGGGGCCGCAACCGTGCCCCTTGAGACCCAGCGACCCGTCATCATGGACGGACAACACCGCATCACCCGGCTCATCGTGCTGCGGGAACACTGCGCTGCCGGACACGCCGCGCGGGAGCGCGTGACCAACGACCTGAGGCAGCGCTACTGGATACTGCGCCTGCGGCCCACGGTGCGCTCTGTGGAAAGAGAGTGCGCCCTGTGCCGCGTGCGCCGAGGGAGACCGCAGCCACCAGCACCCGGGGACCTGCCCCGAGCCCGCCTAGAACCGTTCCAGCGCCCGTTCACAAACTGCGGGCTGGACTACTTCGGGCCCGTGGTAGTACGGGTGGGACGCCGGCGAGAGAAGAGGTGGGGCGCGCTATTCACGTGCCTCACATCACGCGCGGTGCACTTAGAGCTTGTGCCCTCGCTGTCCACGAGCTCGGCGCTGATGGCGCTGCGGCGGATGGCGGCGCTCAGAGGGTGGCCGAGGACGATGTACTCCGACAACGCTACCAACTTCCACGGCGCAGACACGGAGCTACGGGCGGCCTACGCGGAGTGGGAGCCAGCGCTACGCGAGGAGGGACAACTGCACCGCATGGAGTGGCGCTACATCCCGCCGGGAGCGCCAAATCAAGGAGGCGCATGGGAGCGCCTGGTGCGCTCAGTCAAGGTGGCGCTGGCAGCCACCCTGAAGGAGCGGGAACCGACGGACGAGGTGCTGGGGACGCTGTTGGCCGAGGCGGAGTTCTCTATCAACGCCCGGCCGCTCACGCACGTCAGCGTGGACCCGCAGGACCCGGAGGCGCTCACCCCGAACCACTTCCTGTTGGGGTCGTCGACAGGCCTGCCGACCATCGGGCCTTGCGACCTCGACGACCGACGGACGTGGCGAGCCAGCCAGGCGCTGGCCAACTGCTTCTGGCAACGGTGGGTGCGCGAGTACCTACCTACACTCGTGCCCCGAGGACAACCTACCGACGAGAGGCGACCGCTGCGGGTTGGAGACATCGTGGTGGTGGTGGACCACAACCTACCCCGGAACGTGTGGCCGATGGGGAAGGTGGAGCGTGTCTACGTGGGACCCGACGGCGGCATCCGAGTGGCAGACGTCCGAACAAAGACTGGCATCTTCAAGCGTCCCGTCAGCAAGCTCGTCGTACTGGTGCAAGAGGAAGCTACGCGGGCTGCGCTGGGGGGAGAGATGTGCAGTACGACTCACGTACGAACAAGTTAGGACTTGTAGAAATGTATAAATTGTAAATAAATATGATTTGTTAACGTGTAACCGCGGGCGCACGCAAACCACCACCGATTGCGGGCGTCTCGCGGAGGTATAAATATAGGTCGATTTTATTGTTATATTCATTCTGATTTGAAGAGCAATAATAAATGAACGTCTTTACGAAGCAACCAAGAATTTAATTTCAAGAACCCTACAATACAGTCCACACCCTACACTTTGTTTAGAAGCGTATAATTTAAACCACCATTGCCGTGTGGTTTTCGGCTTAGAATGGACAACCCCATGGCTTCCTGTGGGTGTCGTAAGATGATGGATGGGCAGCAGCATGTATCAGCTCAAGGTTCCTTACCATCTTATTATCAATCCACCTGCCAAGCGTGGTAATTATGGCAATATCCCACAAGGACCCTGGCTTGCCGAGGTCTCATATAGGTGGTCTATATTCAGCAGTGGAAGAAAATGGGCTGTTGATGATGATAGATTTTAACCAACATTTAAAGTAAACTAACAACGCGCCTGTAACAGAATACAATACTTCAGACTGTGGCATTTTCCTTATATCTAGCTTCAAAACTAGTATAAACTGAAACTAGCACCTTCCAAGCTTTAATTACGGCAACACCTGCGTTGTATCTTCAAGAATTTCAAGTGTTCTCTTTTTAGTTAACTTTATTACGTAAGCATAAGGTCGACATTGGAATGATATGAACGTTACGCGTTCATCCAAATAAAGGAAACGCTTAATAAAACGTATCTGAGGCGTAAAATAGTAAACTACAGAGATTGCGAGCGTTACTATGCTAAATGTAAAGCAATTTGCAGAGAGACGGTGACGCTATGGTCTCGGCTTGTTAACGCGATAATGTGGAAAGTGCATTGTCTCCAACCTTCGTCATAAATTAACTCAAAATGTATCCAAACATTCAAAAACAATGCTGAATTAAACTGCAGAAGTAACAGACTTAGAATAGCATCTATACTAATATATAAAGCTGAGGAAAATGTTTGCTTGAACGCTCTAATCTCAGGAATTTACTAGGAGCATAATCTATACTAATATTATAAAGCTGCAGAGTTTGTTTGTTTGAACGCGCTTATCTCAGGAACTACTGGTCCGATTTCAAAAAATCTTTCAGTGTTGGATAGTCCATTTATTGAGGAAGGTTATAGGCTATATTTTATTACGAAGTTCCTACGGGCACGGGAGCTACGCGGGTGAAACCGCGCGCGGGAAGCTAGTCACTTTATATTACTATATCTGCTTAAAGAGATGGCATATGTTTTGGAAGCGCCTTATATTTATGTTTGGAAGGTATAATAATTTAATTAATAAAATATGGCATACATTGTTGATCACTAAACCAACATTATATTTGGTGTTGGCTAATTACATCGTAAATTGATTAATGTTCAATTAGACAATGTTGTCATACATACTAAAATTATACGGTTTTGTGGAGGAAATACAGACAACCTCCGTAGAGTAGCGGTATTTGGCTCGCTTTAAATCTCGGAGGTCGTGGGTTCGATCCCCACGCCCGCACAAGAAATGTTTGTGTAAATTCTAAGATTTCTTTCCGGGTCTGGTTGGTTGAGAGACTACCCTTCGTGCCTCGGCAAGCACGTTAAGCCATTGGTCCCGATTATTATAACATCATCTATAATACTGACTGCACCGGTGGCTCAGTGGTTACGGAAGTTGCTTCTGTGACCTGGTGTTCTGGGTTCGATTCCCACCCGGGACAATTATTTGTGTGAACCACAAATAGTTGTTCTGAGTCTGGGTGTTCTTTGTGTCCGTGAAATGAATGTTTGTAAAGTCCCCCGCGACACAGGGATTTATTTCCCTAGTGCGGAAGTTGTCTTTAAAAAAACGATAAAATGAAACGATAAAAACGATAAATCGTATATCAAGGAACGGGCAGCAGCGTTTCCTTTTGGGGTACAACATATTACTGCGGTCACCAACCCGTCTGCCAAGCGTGGTCACTATGGCAAATACCCTCCCTCGGGAGGAGGCCCATGTTCAGCAGTGGACGTTATACGGGCTGATGATGATGTTGCTTCCTGGCCATGGTTTTACTCTCGTATCTCCCGTTCCCGTAGGACCTTCATCACATAATAAAGCCAATGTTACTTTTGGATAACGTAGTTTTGTAATGGTGAAATATTTTTTGAAATCTGTACATTATTTCTGGAGTTTATTCCATGCAAACAAACAATCAATCAAATTTTTTCTGTTTATTATATTTATATAGACTAATTGTTGCCCGTAACTTCGATCGCGTAGATTTCAATTTCACGTTCCTATAATTTAATTTCATCATCATCATCATCATCAGCCCGTATAACGTCTACTGCTGAACATGGGCCTCCTCCCGGAAGAGGGCATTTGCCATAGTAACCACGCTTGGCAAGCGGGTTGGTGACCACAAATAACAGCTCCATTTACACGTTAGAAATGGTGAAACTAAAATAATAGTGCATCATATATTTTACACATAATTACGCATGCTTGCTGAGCATTTTACCAACGTACCAATTTAGGGGTTCAACCATCACATTGAACCCCTAAACGATACTTCGTTTAGGGGGTCAATGTGATGGTTGAACCCCTATCTCTTACATTACTTCTTAACATTAAATTTAAAAACATCCCATAACTCAAAACTTGCATAAATATTCACTCATCTCAATATCAACTTCAATATACAGTAAATAGACCACCCGCGTGCAGCTCTTCAATAAAGCGGTGCATTTCAAATTTAATCTTGCCATTAAAATATGTCGTGTCGCTGTCAATGCAGTGATAAAAATGAACGGAGTATATGATAAAACATAGAGCGGGAATACGTTGTTTATGTTTTTTAATATTAACTGAACTGGAGGCTCTTAGCTGTGTGGTTTGAGGCTTTTAATATACCACCTCATATCTTCCTTCGGCCATATAGTTATTGGGTGGGCAGCAGCAATTATCAGCTGAAGGATACTCGCTATCTTACTGCGATCACTAATGCACGTGGTGATTACAGCAACATCCAACATCAAGGACCCATTTTTTTTGTCCGGGGCGAAATGCATTTACGCATTCCCACCGCCGCTGCAGCGTATTCGCGCGCTGGCGGTGGGATATGTGCGACTCGCCCTCTCCATAGCGTGTTATACTAACTCATACCACGAGGAGAGGACCCTACACCACTTAAACCCCCCGGACACTCCTTCGATCCACCGTTGGCGGGGGCCGGGTACGCATAAGCAATCCGGCAACATCAAGGACCCTGGTAAGGTCGAATTTAATCAGAATGTTTATATAAGGAGTTGGAAAGTATATTCCACTTCCCTCCAACGCGAACCGGGAGACATATTTTTAGGAATTACCTTAGATTTTAAACTACAATGGGGCCCTCATATTGAAAAACTCATGCGGCAATAAATGTGTATGCCTACTAAAAATAAATGATAATAACTGGACCAAAACCCCGCGTATTTGTCCATTTGAGTATGTTTCGCCGGACCGTCTCATGTGGGCCGTGTTGAAACCGGTAGTAAAGTAACCCACTGAGTTTGTTTCGCCGGATCTTCTCAGTTGGGGCGCATTGGATCCGGTGGTAGCATTAAAGCGCGTCCGTCGTTATATGCTCATGGTCCACCCAAATAATGACAATTGTTTTGACATAATATAGACAGAACAAGCATTTTGTGTCGCTAAGAACAATATAAATAAATAAATTATAATAATAACATATAAATATATGATAATATAAAAATAATTAATTTTATAGATATAAATAAATAACTAATATAATTAATTAAAATTTTCTAATTAATGTTTGACTATTTACAAGTGCCTGTAATTGCTTTACGTAAATAAACATGATTTTTATTTTATTTATTATTATTTATATATGACTCAGAAGGAAACATTTGCAATTGAATAAGCCAATTATTAATATGTTTGTTAATGAAAGGTCTATGATAGCTAGACAGTTTTCACAGATGATGTATTTATGTCGTTGCTATAACAAAATCATTATTACCAACATCATCTTCCTGTCCTCTCATTATTTGGCGTCGGCGCGAAATGTCAACCTCTTCCATTTTTCCCTATTAGACGTCTCTTTCGTACTCTCTCCTTTCTTATACATATCATATTTCACACAGTCCATCCATGTTTTTTTTTGGCCGTTCTCTCCATCTTCATATTTAGCATTCTTTTCGTCACATGCATGTCATTTCTACGCTATAACAAAATATTCCCACTAAAAACAGAATGAAATATATATATAACAGACGAAATAAAATATTTTAAGTGTCTAATGTTCTATAGATCGACGCGCACTGAGCTGGTTTATGATATAAAGTGAAGTTAAAGTAATTGAGAGTGTTATTGTGTTAAAATGTTATTAGGAATGATAGTTAAAGGCCAAACTTTTTTCTCAAATCAAATCAATTCTTTCTAAGATTATTTTGTTCTTTTTCGGTCGGACATGAGTAGTTGGCCAAGTGGCTTTTGCTACTTTGCCGGGCATAATGTTTGTTTTTTTTAACTACATAAAACAATCAGCAGTTCAAGGTCCGGCATAAATTTTAGAAGCGCCTTATATATAATTAATTTAATCCAACACGTCAAATAAATGACACCATAACTTTAGTATACCACCCATACAATATCCTGACAGGTATCTAGTGCTATATAAATATATTTCAATTTTCTTCCATCGTTTGACGGTCGCATCCTATAAAATATAAAGTTACATTGCCACTGTTGTTTTTGTCAATGTAAACGGTACATTAGCACCGTGTCACGTTACAGTGTGTATTTATAAGAAAATTGATATTTTGGGGAAACGAATGGCATTATCAAATATAAGGTATAGATAGGGTTCTCAAGCCTCCCTTATTTTCGGTAGACTCTGGTAGTATTGACTCAACGATGTCCCGGGATACAATAATTTCTCCCATTCTTAAGGTTCCGTACCTCGAACGGAAAAAACTTGTAGGATCACTTTGTTGTCCGTCCGTCAGTCTGTCTGTCTGTTAAGACCGTTTTTCTCGGGAACGCGTAGAGTTATCAAGCTGAAATTTATATCAAACACTTAGGTCTACTGTCCCTTAGAGCAGGTGAAAAAATCAAACTTCTAAGCCAACGCAACCAAAAGATACAGCCGTTTATGCCGCAAATTTTCGACACTCGCAAGGGAATTAAACCTACAGGGTACTTATTTTTTACGAAGCAATTTCGTATAGCACAAATAGAAAAAAAAATATGCGAATACCGTAATTTTTTATTAAAATCTTATAATAAAAACAGGTTTGTATGGAAAACTCGGCGCCCGAGTCCGACTCGGCCTCGGCTAGTTTTAGTAAGTTTTAGAGATTTATCACCCATCTGAACTGCAAGCGTGTTATCTATACAAATATCAGTCGCGACGAAATGGCTGCGTGATCGCCTAGGTTGCCAAGGTCTCATACCCTACACATATTTTTTCTCTACTTACTTACTTCCTCGTGCGGGACTTCTGGCATAGATTAATAATAAAATAAGCAGTTCCTTTGTGTCATACGTTCCCTTATATTTAATTTCTTTAGGTGCAGCTTGTAAGAAAAGTAAATATGTAGGTATATTATTAAAAAATAATAAAATAATTGAAATTTTTTGTCCCCTCTCCCTTTCCTCATTTCTTCAAATACTCCCGGGTTGGACCTTCCGAGTGTTGACAACCCCAGGCATAGATATGAATGAAATCCTATTATTGAGAGATGGGTCTGAGTGGTTTGAGTGGGTCAATGTATATTTTTGGGCAGTTATGGTGTTTGTGACAGGTATTTATAATATAGTCCTACTGTCAGAAACCACGAGGGCTTTATTTACTTCTGATAACATTAAGCGAAAAAAAAATCAGTACTTATTTTAAATGATCCAGAAAATGTAATTAATATAATCAGGCGTACTTGCGGAACTGCGTATTAATCTAAATTCATCATCATCATCGGCCCGTATAACGTCCACTGCTGAATATGGGCCTCCTCCTTAGGGAGGGTTTTTGCTATAGTCATCACGCTTGGCAGGAGGGTTGGTGACCGCAGTATTATGTTGTAATACACAGGGAAACGCTGCTGCCCGTTCCCTGGTAAACGCTTGTTACAGATGATGTTATAACAATCGGGCCCAGCGGCTTAACATGCTTTTCGATGCAGTGAGTGTAGTCTCTCTACTAACCAGACCCGGAAAGAAAGAATTTACACAAAGTTTTCTTTTCTGGTGTGGGGATCGAATCCATGACAATTTCGATTTCGATTTCCACCCGATTATTTGTGTTAACCACGGATAAATTGTTCTGATTCTACTTTATGTTCGTAAATTATGTATTTGAAAAGTCCTCCAAAACACAGGAATCTCTTTCCCAATTGCAAAAGATATCCCTGCAAGAACTTCTTCTTTATATTCAGAAGATTCAGTTTTAACCAAAACGCAGCATTTTTGTAAACAGGGATTCCACCTCAGACTCATCTGGGACAGTAAAAAAAACTCATCACGCGCCATAATTTAATGCAAACGTACTATTGAGTTCATAAAATAAGACATTTGACGCAGATACCGTCATCTGCAAAGGAGGAAATTGCTTCACTATGAGTGGATGAACACAGTCGCCATATTGCGAAGCCATTTTCCATTCCAATTTCATGATTCTCACTTGAATAACGAGATGAGATCTTATTTGAAGTAAATGTCTGAGGAATACCTTTTACACATTTTTATTAAACACACGGATGCATATATAACCTTATATATGCTAATATTATAAAGGGGTAGAGTTTGTGAGGTTGAAGGGGGTTCTTTTACCAACAGAAAGCCACAATATTTGCAAGTATTTTATTATAATCATCTCATATAATCGAGTTCTGATGACAAAATTCTAGGAAAATCGAGAGAATTCTTCAAACTTTTCTTGGAATTGCTATTACAAATTCGACTATTATTAAAAAAAAACTATTATCATTCTGCACTCCTTGTACAACCTCCGTAGCGTAGCGGTAATTGGCTCGCTTTAAATCTCGGATGTCGTGGGTTCAATCCCCACACCTGACAAGAAATCTTTGTGTGCATTCTAAGATTTCTTTCCGCGTCTGATTGGTATAGGGACTACCCTCCGTGCCTGGGAAAGCACGTTAAGCCGTTGGTCCCGATTATTATAACATAATCTATAACAAACGAACCAGGGAACGGGCAGCAGCAGCAGCATTGCAACATAACACTGCGGTCATCAATCCGTCTACCAAGCGTGGTGACTATGGCAAATATCCTCCCTCGGGAGGAGGCCCAAGTTCAGCAGTGGACGTTATACGGGCTGATGATGATGATGATGATGACTCCTTCTTTATATAAACTAAAAATGTGCATAATTCATACTCCTCCGCGCAATTTTTGTAACAAGGGGCATAAAGTTTTGCTTCGCGTATTAATATAATAATTATGAATTCTATCTATAAAGAGTTCGACGATACAAACAAAGGAGTTCATTCCCATGGTAGATTAGTTCAATTCTATCTGACGTATCGTCTCAATTAGAAATTTGAGGTTGATGATGTTCAAAGTTGACAGTCATGCTAAAAAAAAGTATGTGAAGCATTATTGATGACGTGGTTATTAACGGGCGTGTTGACAATGTAAATTTTAAATAATAGTCAAAGATCCGAACCTACTTCGACCTTCACCGATCTGATAATAGAATGAAACATGTTTTATAATAAATTAAGTATATTAGAAAATATATTAAAAATGGGTTGGCTAAAAAAATCCTGGGCAGACTATTTTTAATTATTATTAAAAAAAATATTTTAATGAAATTTTAAAAAGATTAAATTAAATTAACGCAAAATCAGCGCTTGTTTGTTATTATAATTTTGTAATTATCCAATCAAGTGAAAGTAACTGTCATCTACACACCTTTTTGTACCTAGTAACCCAGTAGTTCGTCCAGGTCCAACCTAACAGCTGAACGTTCTATACGTTTAATAATTTTAGTAATAATAAAATTTACTTATTATCTTATCTTTTTATCTTGTCTTTTTTTTAATGATTTTAAATTAATTGTTGCAAACATTTAATTGAAATCATAAAAAAAAGTCTGTCCAGGATTACTTTAGCCAACCCATTTTTAATATATTTTCTAATATACTTAATTTATTATAAAACATGTTTCATTCTATTATCAGCTCGGTGAAGGTCGATGTAGGGTCGGATCTTCTACTATAAGTCTAATATTAAAAGCAACGATCAACTCACATAGCTGTTAACTAAGCTTTCAAACACTCGACTGGATACCGCCGTCGTACTTGATAAATACGTCAGAAAATAGTACGTTGAAATCGGCGTACCAGCGCGAACCTGTGCGAGCAATATGTGTGAAAATTATTAAATTTGGGTTATGATCGAAGTTATATACCACTTGGCGTAGTAAACTGCGTAAAAATAACAATATCCTTCTTAAATTATAAACGCGAAAGTTTGTTAGTATGGATGTTTGTTACTCTTTCACGCCAAAACCACTGAACGGAATTGGCTGAAATTTTGCACCGAGATAGGTTATACGCTCGATTAACATATAAGCTACTAAACATTACACTCCAACCCACTGGAGCAGAGTAACGCGGGTAAAACCGTGGGCCGTAGCTAGTAAGAAATATAACAGTCATCGGGATTACATATCATTGATCTAGTGTCTTATATACTTCTACTAAAATATTTAGTTGTAGCTGTATTTAAAAAGGTACAATTTCAAGCGAGCATGGTATCTCGTCGAGTGCGCGAGACCAATCATTTATCTTAGATTCATATTCACACAAATAATGTGATATTTTGTGTGGCCATGAAATGACTAGTTGTCCATTATATCTAATATTTCTGCTCTCGTGGTAGCCTTAAGGCCGTGTGCGAACGGTGCCTAAGGAAAACCTGCCGCCCGCTGTCGTCGAGAACAGCTTCACACAAATCTATGAACCTTGATAAAGACGCGCGTGCCGTCGCCCACGCCGCCCGCTCCGCCCGCTGGCGTCCAGGACGCGGCTTAATAGCTGACTATGATTTTTTTTCGAATAAGCACAGCCAAATTGTTCATGAAATTACTAATATCGTGAAAGATGACAAATCAAACATAGTCACGAAACATATTATTCGATTTTGCTTAGAAATTCCTAGTCTAATTTAATAAATTACGTGTACGTGTGGTGTCATAATATAAAAATATAAGAACTGAACATGGCATAAATTTGAAATTGGATTTTGATAGATTTGGAATATGTCTTTTTACATTTTTTTTCGTTGAATATGTTGATAAGAAATTTCTTTGTTAAACCCATTCTTCTGTGGAACGATCTTCCGCTCGAAATCAGGATGGCAAAGACTCGGTATGATTTTAAAAAGAAAACCCGAGAACATTTGATTAAATCGTTGGCAGAATCGCATTAGTCCACTTGCTACTAAGTGTTGTAATATTTGTTATATGTATGTATGTAACTATCTAATATATAGTAGTTTTTTCATTGAATTATTTTTGTATTCTATGTCATTCATTATTTTATAATGTAGGTATGTCCTTATTTCTTTTATTTATCTCACTTCTTGTCTTAAAAGTGCACCTTCCTTGTTATTCTCTGCATGACCCTAAGGTTGACTGGTAGAGAATGCCTTTGGCATTAAGTCCGTCCTTGTACCATGATGTGCATAAAGTTTTTAAATAAATAAGACCTTAATAATGGAATATTTTTGGAATGCAAGACTGTCTTCAAAATATGACATTAATTTTTAACTGCGCTCCAGTAATCTGTAGAGCATAACTGTTAATAAATAAACTCCAATAGAAAATAGCTTCCAGTTATGCACACAAATAAAGATAAATATGCATTTATTTGTAAAAAACATGTGGTGTTACAATAATACTAATCAATGGATAGACCTTCATAGATGCAGCCATCTCACTTTTATATTAAAAGGTACCAAAGGCCTCTTCAATCTCTTCAATGTTGGCTTCGGCCCCATTAATGCCGTTCAAATGACCGGGTCCCCATGGGCCCGTGGCAGTAAAATGTACCAACACAATAATTGTTTCAACATGTCCGTCCGTATCAGGCGTACAAAATTACTTAAAATCGATTTTACTTAGTTATAAAACAGTTATTTTTTATATTTGGAACAATAGAATGATCTAATAATAAATCATTACACTAAAGTACCCCTTTTTAGATAACAATTCTTTCAATTGATTTTTAAACTAATACACCGTTAGATTTTTATTATATGCACTAGGTTTTTTATTGTAAACTAGCTGCACCCCGCGGTTCTACCCGCGTTATTCTTCTCCAGTGGGTCGGAGCGTGATGTTTTGTAGCCTATATGTTAATCCAGCGTATAACCTATCCCAGTGCAAAATTTCGGCCAATTCCGTTCAGTAGTTTTGGCGTGAGAGAGTAACAAACATCCATCCATACTTACAAACTTTCGTGTTTTTTGGCGCCACACAGGAAACATATATAGTCGGTTATTTTTACTCAACAAACTGATTCTCCATTGCTATCATATTACACACTTACTTATTTTTTATGACCCCCGTCAAGTCTCCCCTAGAGGTCTAGTTGGACAACTTTGAGAACCACTTCTATAGATAGGTAATCAAATATAATTTTGCTCGTAGAATTCGATATATCGCTATGTTTATTGTTTGTTAAACGCCAACTAATATAACATAATTAATACACCCTAGGCCCGGCATGGTGCCAATAATAATTTTGTTGGAACAATTAATAGTGGGGTAGTGTCTAACAAAACTATTCGTCGTAAATTGGTTGTGAAGTGTAGTTTATTGAACTACAGAATGTTTGGTATAATTTGCGGGCTTGAATCTATATTCATTAAATATTATGTAGAAGTTAAAGTTAGTAAATCTAGCGATAGGAAATTGTAGGGAATCAGCTATTTGAATCTGAACATTTCAATTGGTGACATGTAAATGATTATCATTTTTTTTTCCTATCAGATTTTTTAGGTCTACTAGTATTTTTGTTAACCCCTCGTGCTAAGCTAAAATGCTTGAGTTACGGTGGGTTCACGTCGGTAGTGTAATGGGTGGGTCGATCCAGCGGGTTTTAGTATTTGTTGTTATAGCTGCAATAGAAATACATCATCTGTGAAAATTTAAACTGTCTAGCTATCGCGGTTCTTGAGATACAGCCGGGTGACAGACAGACAGACAGCGAAGTCTTCGTTATAGGGTCCCGTTTTTACCATTCGGGTACGGAACCCTACAAAATATAGATTAAGTAAAAAGTAAATTCCGTTAAATGTATTCTAGTGCCGAATATCGAAAAGATTTGAAACCGTTTTGATCGTACCGTACAAAAGAATTCAGTTAATCAAGACATTTACTCTAATTTGTAAAACCATATATCATAAGTCGTATGTCTTGTAATGAGTTACTTCAATACTATGATGTACCAGTGCTGTGGTTAGGGTTGCCACCTTTTTTTTGTTTTTTAAATAGTACTTTTTAGAAAAAGTTACTATCATTATCTATTTTTCCATGTGTAGGTACGCGAGCATGTTTGATATTAAAATAAATCAAAATTTTTTTTTTTCATATTATGCCGCGCTGACTTTTCTTCCCAATTTTTAAAAAGGGAAACTATATAAGTAGTACTTTTTGTATACTATATATTTTTTTTATAACATATAGTATCTACATTTAAATGAAATATAGTACGATACTATATAATATAGTATGGGTAGCAACCCTAGCTGTGGTCAACAATTTAACCGAGATATCAATTAAACGTCTTAACCAATGCGACCTACCATCATGATTACTACTCTATTACTACGACATAGAATTGTATTTCGTTTGTTAAATTATGTGGTTCCTTGGAGATTTAGAATAAGTTGGCCTGAACGAAGATTGATAATGTATTAATTAGAGTAAATTTTAATCTTTTGCAATGGATTTTTGCCTTGGTTTTATTAATTGATGGCTGACCCTATTTGTGGTTGTGTTTGATACAAATAAATATTTTTGCGGATTAATATACAGATATCATCATCAGCCCGTATAACGTCCACTGCTGAACATGGGCCTCCTCCCGAAAGGGAGGGTATTTGCCATAGTCACCACGCTTGGCAGGCGGGTTGGTGACCGCAGTCTAATGTTGTACCACACTAGGAAACGCTGCTGCCCGTTCCTTGACATACGATTATTATAGATAATGTTATAACAATCGGGGCCAAAAAATTCTAAGATTTCATTCCGGGTCTGGTTAGTTGAGGGACTACCCTCCGTGCCTCGGAAAGCACGTTAAGCCGTTGGTCCCGATTATTATAATATCATCTATAATAATCGTATATCAAGGAACGGGCAGCAGCGTTTCCTGGTGTGGTACAACATTATACTGCGGTCACCAACCTGCCTGCCAAGCGTAGTGACTATGGCAAATACCCTCCCTCGGGAGGAGGCCCGTGTTCAGCAGTGGACGTTGTACGGGCTGATGATGTGATGTGCTTATCTCAGAAACGACTGGTCCGATTTCAAAAATTCTTTCAGTATTAGATAGCCTATAAGCTATAGGCTATATTTAATTATGAAGTTCCTACGGGAACGGAAATTACGTGGGCAGGAAGCTAGTAGTTCATAAAATACACCACTGTCTGTCTGTCACCACAAACAGACAGTGGAGTATGAAATAATGATTTTATTCAGCACTTAGGTATTTACATACACTTGTACTTGTCAAAATCACAATGAAAAATAAATATAATGAATAGGTTATTATTCTTATTCTATGAATAAAACTAGTAAGGTAACTATAACTAGCAAATGCAACCTGTGAGTGCTGCTAATTGTAGGACATTACAGACAATGTACTCCGTCTGTCCGTGTGTCATTAATTCCTATACTCATAATAAGACACTTTCTAGGCACGCGTGAATCATCATAGGCCTTATCTTCGCCTTCCATCAAGCGGGATTATGGTCAAACGTAAGCATATATTTAATAAAAAAAAAAAAAAGTATTATTAATAGGGTCCCGTTCTTATCCATTTCTCACGGAACCCTAAAAAGAGCAGCTTTTAAAAGTTTCAAAATAATCTAAAGATTGTCATTCATAGTTGCCAAGAGCTATTTTTAACTTTCACCGTAGGTGTATTTACTTCGATGAGGCGAAGCAAATTGGATATACGTACGTAGTAAGTTGGTGACACATTAGTGAGCGTGTAAAGACGATGTTACTTCAAAAGAGGCGAACACTAGCAATTGAGTTACGAGGTTTGTGTCCACTGTTGGGTGAACAACGTTAAATTCTTTCTTTGTTCAGTCCATCATCATCAACAGCCCGTTTACGTCCACTGCTGAACATGGACCTCCTCTTAACAGACCTTGGCAAGCCAGGATCGTAGAGGGATATTGCCATAATCACCACGCTTGGCAAACGGATTGGTGATCGCAGTAAGATGCAAATGTTGAGCTAATAGATGCTGCTACCCATCCATCAGACATATGTCCCTTAGTCGCCTTTTACGACACCCATGGGAAGTCATGGGGTGGTCTATTCTAAGCCGGAAACCACACGGCAAACCGTTCAGTCCATACTTCTTTGGAATGCGCTTCGTCTCGGAGTCAGGATGGCCAAAAATCGTCGTTCTTTTAAGGAAAAAGTACGCTAGCATGTCTCTAAACAACTGGCAGTGCCGTGGCAGCGATGATTGTTTTCTTTTTTTTTGAGTAGATATATTATAATATATGTGATGAATAAATTGTAGATGAAGGTATATTTTATTTCTCGTGCCAATATGGTATTCATTGTCATCGTAGAACTTTGTTATTTCTGTCCACTTTTTCTCTGCACCACCCTATAAATAGTTGACTGGCAGAAAATGCCACCGGCATTAAGTCCACCATGTATTATTAAAATTTCGAACTAAAGTCTTTAAATAATAACAAATTAAACATACCTATAGGTAATAGATTAGTTTTTGTTGACATCTAATACTGTATACTACGTCCACTATTACAGTATAAAATCTTTTAATTATTTATTAAGATTTTTTTTTAATTAATTCACTATTATAATAAGTAATGCATGGCAAAGAAAACGGTAAAACATGCGTTTGACCAATCCCTATAATAAACCAACGTTTACACCAATTCCTATTTGCAGTTTTCCTGCAAAACTCGTATCGTATCTAACAACGGGCCACCACAGAACTACGCACCACGTTATTAGATCATAGCTGGCGCGATGCGGCAAAGGGTCCATGTTTTATTTATGCGGCGAGACCGGCGCTATTACGAGTACCACTCGGCCACACATATGTTGTGGCAAATTGTAAAGTCGAACGGCGTAAAAAGTGTACGTGGGATTGGTGATATTGTAATATGCTGCGTTAGGGTAAACATATAAACAAAACAAAATATGAACTCCTTAGTTCGACGGTTTGATCAACAATACAAGATATGAACTCCTTAGTTCGACGGTTTGATCAACAATACAAGATATGAACTCCTTTTGTCTAACTCTGTAGATTTCGAGATCATGGTTTCGATTTCTGCGAACCCGAAAAATCTTTGCTATGAATAACAATATCATCGTAAACGTGAATGTGTCACATCAATGACTCTGCGGCTATAGTTGTATGAGGCTGAAAGCAACGTGACGGGAAGCATTGCCGGTGGGTAAATCGCTTAGATCGCGTGGCGTGATGATGATGCATCATCATAATTATCATATTAACCAGTGCTGAACATAGAATTCGCCCATCGATTTCCAGCGGAAATAATTGCTAGCGGCCTGCATCCACTGCCTCCCTGCGACCTTTATGAGATCGTCGGTCCATTGTGCAGGCGGACATCCCACGCTGCGCTTGCCAGTGTGTGGTCTCCACTTGAGAACCTTTCTGCTCCATCAGCCGCCAGTTGTTTGAGCTATGTGCCCTGCCTATTGCCATTTCAACTTGCTAAAGTAAAAAAGAGTTGAGTTATGTCAGCGACCTTTGTTCCCCTGCGGATCTCTTTATTTCTGATTCGATCACACTGAAAAAATGCCATTAGCATAGCGCTATTTATATTATATGCTTCACTAATAATATTCGCCATATAATATACTTTCACGGTATCAAAATTCACCCAACTACTAACGCTATTCAAGACATATTTTCCTTTGGAATTAGATTGTTCAAACACTGCCATCTTGAGATCCAACAAGCGGCAGCATTAACGGGAGAAGTGAATGAATAAATATTGTCGTCTGCATTACATATGCATTCTGCTATGCATTTCCATGAGCTGGATATTATTTTATCTGGTATTATGTGCTTTTACAGTACGTGTGTAGTCATTGAAGTAATGAATGCTGTAGTAAATTTGAAAGCAAATTAGTAGAGAAACGGTGGTCTTGTTCCACCGAAAATGGAAGATCTTCTTTGTCGGGCGAGGTTCAAAGTTCAAAATCATTCATTCTATAAAAATGGTCAATCAATTTATTTGGAATCGTCATATTTTTTTACCCTACCGTGCAGTGCGTGACCTGGCGACAACTGAGAAACACTGCCAAAAAACTCAGTAGAACCCTTTTTTTAACAATTGTGTATCAAAATATCTTGCAATTTCGTTAAGATTCAAGCGACTCAATCCCAAGCATTTTTGTCACTAAATTAATCAGAAATATCAGAACAATTTGCCTTTAATAGCGAGGTAGCAACCTTGTAGCTTTGTAACTGTTCAGAACAAGTGTAACTTGTATTTCGCGATACAGGTTAGTTCAGATGCTAGATGATAGATGGCACTGCTCATTTTCTTGTAGTTTGTGCGACTGCTTTAGATGTCGCTACAGATGTATAATTTTCATCAACTTCTTCAACAGGCCGTTTACGGCGACTGCTGAACGAAGACCTTCTTTAAAAACTTTGGTGAGCCAGAGTCGCTTGATATTGCTATAATCACCATGCTTGGCAAGTGGATGGGTAAGCTGATAGACGCTGATGCTTATCCATCCCTTAGTCGCCTCTTACGACTACGATGGGAATGGTAATGGGAAGAGGCTTAGACTAGACCACCCCATCTTCCACCACACGGTATATCATTATTTCCTAATTTGCATCATCATCAACCTATTTTTTTTTAAGTATTCGGCCACGACAACCATTTACATTACTCGTTTAATATAATTTTGCTGAAATAGAATCATATTAACACTATAATATCATAGAAACCGTACCAAGAGCAGTAATACGAAACGTTAAAGCTAATATTCGACATCCAAGTCAAACGAGGCCCCATCAAAGGAGCTGTGCGGTCAAAATGAGAAATATTACTATACGAATCACGTACACTACAAATGTTATACACGTATTTACATGATAGTATAGTAGGAAATAAATATAATTTGGGTGTAGGTTTCGCTTAAGGGTTAATAGATAGTTAGGTTGGTATCATCAGATAGAGTTTGATATGTATTCTTAGTTGTATGAGTAATCTATACTATATAAATATAAGTAATATATCTATATATATATAAAGCTAAAGACTTAGATTGTTTGCTTGAACGCGCTAACTTTAGAAAATATTGATCCAATTTAAACAAATAGTTCACTGTTAGGTTAGGTCAGCTTTAGTTTCAATTATGAAGTTCCTTTAGAAACGAGAGGCTAATATGGATGAGTCACCTCCATAGTGTAGCGGTATTTGAATCACTTTAAATCTCAGAGGTCGTGGGTTTGATCCCCACACCGGACAAGAAATCTTTGTGTAAATTCTAAGATTTCGAGTTTTCTTCGCGGGATCCAATCAGGAATGAGGAGATATGTAGAAGAACACGGTATACTGACATAGCCCAACAGATTAATTAATTGAAGTGGCAATGGGTAGGCCATATAGCACGTCTGACGGCGAGGATTTGGGAGTACGGGTGGGGTCAGCATTCATCTAACAGAAGTCTTGGGTTTGACCACTGGTTTGACCGCCGCACCGGCAAGACGTTTTTGAATATAATCTTAAATGTATTTGCGGGTCCGGATGCTTCCGCGGCACGGAGATAGTCCGTTTACTATTCTCTGTGTCTCGGAAAGTACGCAAAGCCGTTGTCCTCAGTTGTGAAAATACTAAAAAGCGTTGTACAATAAAATCACGTTTTTGTGATCACTAGAAAATGTTCAGCAGTGAACGGGCTGGTGATGAGTACCTTCTCTTAATCCACACCAAGTTCTCTCGTCTGGTTCTCGTTGGGTTAATTGTAATTACTTTTATTTTCAATCTGGTTCTTGGACCGACGAAGGGGCAAGAAATTAAACTTATACTTAAGATTGCATTTAGATATTACTTTGAATGCAACTGATGTAATCGCTACGGTAACTAGTTCCTTAAAATACTTTATTCAGTGTTTCCAAAATACTATAATATACCACAACTTGAAGTAGAAGTTTTTTTTTACCAAATATGTACTGATGATTAATATGGACAAATAGATACCTACTTAATATATTTATTTTCGTTTGACGTTAAGCTATGTATATATATAATAATATATCATACGTACCTTATATAACACTATAATCATATTATAAACTCGCACAAGCGGCCGTAGCCCAATGGCTAGGGGGTGTCGGACTTATGATCTTGTGGTCGCCGGTTCGATCCCCACCCATTGCACTACCGACGTGAACCCACTCGTAAGACAAGCATATTAGCTTAGCACGAGGGGTTTACAAGAATACTAGTAGACTGCAAAACTCTGCTAGTAATCTTACTTAAAAAAAAACATAAAGAGGAAATGATTGTTTGTTTGTTTAAATTGAACAGACTCCAGAACTACTGAACCGATTCCAAAAATTATTCCACCATGATAAAATTACGTTATCCAAGAGTAACACAGGATATATTTAATTATGAAGTTCCCACGGGACTGGAGCTACACGGGTGGAATTTCGCGTGGGAAGCTATCTCAGTAATAAACCCTTTTGAACTACTAATTAGTGGTTTAAAAGAGTTTATTAATAGCTTTAGTTATAATTAGCAAGCACCCATCAAACATAAATAGGTGCAAGTATTCCTATTACATCCTTATTTTAAATCTGAAAACTATCTCTATCATTATCTATTTTTGCTCCCCCATCAAAAACTGTCCTCAATACATGGCGACATAGCGTATTTACTGAAAGCATGCGCTGGCGCATCGCCAAGATCATCCAGATTTAGCCTCTGCCCTAAGCGCCACTACAAAAAAGATATATTTTTTTAGCGGCACATCTGTTTAGAAGTACTAATTAGCCGCAGTGCATAAATCTTAAGGAATATCAATAGATCAGGATTTTTAATCCTTGTTTATTAACATTGGCGGAACGAATTTCATTTTAGTAGTACGGTCGAAATTTTAAAAATAAGCTTTGTTAGCTATGCTGTTTTACAAAAACAAAAACCCTCTGCTCAACCATGATAAATGTTCATGCAAAATTAACTCTAGTACCTTGGACTACAAGATAATCCAGAGGTATATCAAAGGGTCGGAGTCACTTCAATTTATAATTGTAAAGTATTTTCAAATCGGTTAGAATACCAAAATGTTCTGCTCGCCCTTATGCCTGTTGAATTAGCAAAAGCCTCGCGGCTTACTACATATGTCCTTGCGAAAAAGAAGTCCCTTCTTTTCTTCTTCTTCTTCTTTTTTCTTAGGTACCAACAATAAATAATTTCGTTGACTATGAGCTACGACAGGTAAATCATACTGTACTTTGTCAATTTCTTTTTTTTTAATACTTTTTCACTATATTATTATTTAGGTAAACCATTTTTTCATCTTTGCCTACGTAGCATATGATGTAAAAAAAAACTGCTATCATAAACAGCGGCAAGTCAAGTATCTATAAAAACTATCTTGTAAAATCATAGGATGCAATATCTTTTTCCTAACTCTCATAAATTCATGGGTCGACAATACGACACGACTGAAAAGAGATCAGATGCATGACTGACATATTTATGTGCTTTCTGAGGCAAGGGTGAAAGAATAATGTTGCTACCATGATTTTTGGACTGACTCGGAATAAAAATTCTGAATCTCGTTAGATAATACCGTTTGGTTTCCGGCTTAGAAAAGACGACTCCATGTCTCTCATGGGGCATTAAGAGGCGTCTAAGAGATATATAACTAATGGATGGGCAGCATCATCTATCAGCTCAAGGTTAGTTACCATTTTACTGCTATCGCCAAGTGTGGCGATTATGGCAATATCCCTCAACGACCCTGGCTTGCCTGGCTTGGTCTATTAAGAGGTGACGCATATTCAGCTTTTTTTTCGGACGGACATATGTAGTTAGCCACGCGGCTTTTGCTACTTCACCGGGTATAAAGGTGATCAGAGCTCCACGCATAAATGGTTTAAAATCGACAAACTAAGCAACCTGCGCAAGACGGCGTCCCTTGTGGAACTTGGATCTCGCATGTTCAACAATGGACATAAACGGGGTGGTGCAGTGAAGTGAAAAGCGTTTAAATACGTGATATATTAATTTCACGTGATTATTTGTTATTGTCACGAGGTATTTCTAAAATAAACTGATTTATTTACTGATGACCTTTAATAATTAATGGATTTGTCCAGTTGTCGGTGACTTGAAAGCCGATCAGACCAGTTAACCTATTGAATCGATAGTGCATTAGTTAATTTAGTTCTCAGGTATAGATATATGTTTTGTAATAAAATACGTCTTGACAATATGAGTTTTTTTTTGTATAATAACTTTCGTGAGTATTGTTAATATTTTATATAAAGTCCGATTTGACTCACGTGTGTAGTTTTTGGCGATTTCTTGACCACAGTTTCGACGACAAATCGCCAAAAATAATACACTTGAGTCAAACCGGACTTTATATAAAATATGAGTTTTGTATAAAATAAAAATATCGGGCCAAAAGATATGGAAATAAGGCTAAGATGAATTACAGATATTTAATTAGTTAAAGCAATAAGCTTATTTTGTTCGGACGGACAATGTAGTTACCCAGGGGATTTTTGCTACTTCACCGGACATAGACGTGATAAGCTTCAATTTCAAAAATAGGAAGTAAAATAAGGTTTTGTTTGAAGTAACAGGACCAAACCATAATATAATTGTTAGTTCCAATTAGAAACTAAATAAAGAATAATCAATTTGGACTGCTGGTTAGAACTCACAGTAGCTGGGTGGCCAAGGTATCTGTCATTAGGACTTACTTAAGTTTTCAATATTAAATGTTGCTGATGGTTCAAATTTAATATTCAATTTCAATCAATTTTCCTGAGGTAGTATGCGCTCGTATTTTTGAAATTTCATAAAGTAGAATAAAATTATGATATATGTTGTTACAACTTTATAACATATATATATTTATATATTTTTCATCCCACCATCTCGGAAAGAGTATTTTAAATCTTCAATATCTGAGTGGAAAAGCCGTTTTTATTCTCTAAAGAATAAAGTAAATTGAATTTAGAACATCGTGTGCACTAAGTTTGTGAATTAAAAAAAACATTAAACCTATTTACTGCTACCTCTATGGTGCCGAATATATCATACAACTTTTTTTTAATTAGTTAAAAACTCAGACTCGGAACCTTCTTGGTGTTATTTTTTCAATTTGCTTTGTACGCGGTTCTTTACGCGGCATTTTTTCAAGTCATTGTTAAACCTTATATTAAAAACAAGAAACTTGAAAACAAGTGAAAAAACTAAAATGAGTGATTCTAGCGACGAGGAAGTTTGTTTGACGCCAACAGAATTGACTGAAACTGTTAATAATGCGCATTTCCTCGCTGAGGTGAAATGAAAAGTTTCGTGTTGCACTCGAGTGCAAAGATTTTTCACCTCGTGCTCTTTTGATTCCCTCGCTAACGCTCAGAATTCTAATTTCTAAATTCTAATCTAATTTTAGAATCCTTCGCTTGCTCGGTCATCAAAATTGAACACGCGGTTAAAAAGCAACTTTGCACTCTTATATAACAAATAACTATTTTAACAACATGTCAGATCTGAAGTAAGTTTTCTATCATCTACTATAACGACTTTAACTTGATACGCCTATTTAAATGACTCTCTTCCAAACAGAAGCGACAGATTAAAGTCATTTACGGTTTCTTTTCTTATACAGTAAACCGTATTTAAGTACCAGCGGGATTAACTATTTCTTCTACTATGGTTCTATTTTGATATACTTCTTTATTGATTGTTTGTTTAGGTGTAATTTGTTGGTTATCTTTTCCTTGTGTGGTCTTTGGGAGTATTTTCTGAAAAGTTGAGATATAATGAAGAAGGACATGATAAATATCCCTGTCACCTTTTCGTAGACCATTTACGATGCTTTTTGCCTCAGCGGGTCGTAAGTAAAGATTATGTATACGTCTCTAATCTAAATCTGTTACATTTTTTTTTTATTTGAGAGTAATAGTACTATATCTGGAATAGCATTTCTGTGACTAAAATTAGAGTCGGTGAACAAAAAATAGAATTTAAACATTTATGTCTAGTGCTTTCGTTCTCGCCAATAGTTATTAAATTAGTTGCAATTAGAGCTCACATTTTTAGAATTCAAAATACAGTGCTAATGGTCTAAGTCAGTAGTCGGTAAAACGCGGCCGACGTCTTACTTGCGGCCGGTTAATGTTTTGTAAATAAGTTATAATTCCTATCCTAGGTACTTCCTACTAATATTATAAACGTGAAAGGTTGTAAGTATGGATGGATGGATGTTTGTTACTCTTTCACGTAAAAACTACCGAATGGATTTGGCTGATAGTGTTCAAGCGGATAGTGTATAAGCTGGATTAACGTATAGGCTACAGAATATCAAGCTCCGACCCACTGGAGCAGAGTGACGCGGGTAAGCCCGCGGGGCGCAGCTTGTAAGTTATAAATAACAAAATAAATGCATGAACGAATCGCAACTGAATGTATAGTGTGGATCCATCCCTAAGAACGCGGTTCGCTTTGTCCGCGATCGAATAAATGAGGATGAGATTTTCATTATTTCTATAGGATATGACCAAGTACATGTAGGTAGTACAGGCAGTGTCAGGTAGTATCTAGGCCTTCTACCCACGTTTAGTTTATTTTGCCACCATTGGCCCTTGCCTGCCAAAAGGTTGCCGACCGCTGGTCTAAGCCGAACAAAAAGCAACCAGGAAAAAATGGAACCATTTTGGATTACTTTACTATTTGGACAAAGATGATTGTCATGTTTGTGTATGACATGTTATTGCGTGATAAGTAATAACTTAAGTGTTTTTAATCGATATATTTTTTACGGTATTGATACTGGCACATTCAGTATTTACTATCTTTATAATTGTTATAAAAATAGTAAAGATATAAAATACGAATTAGTTATTCAGTGTTAGTTATATCGGATTCCTTTCAATCTGTTCAGATTTAACAAATAATAGAAAAAAAATATATTTTTGCTATAAATAATAAAACAGATGGACGAAGACTGATATGATTTAAAACTACAAACCAATTCTTATAAATTGACAAATACCTGAAGATAATTTTGACAATTAATATTTTGTTTTGTGGCAGATTTACTCATTTTAAACTGCATGATCGGCAGAATTACTTCTACTTATATGATTAAAATTCGTACGTTTCACAAAAGGAAAATAAAATTTGCTTTACTAAGCTTTGCCATGAATGTGTACCATGAAGCACGACACTTCAATGTATTTTTTTCCATTATCAGTAAAAAAATGAAATAAAAAAAACTGCTCACAATTAGAACCACGAACATAGCTTAGCTAAAACTGTCTCTAGACCAGGGTAGAAGCCTTTAAAAATAATGAAAAGTGAAAAAAAATTATAATAGAATGAAACCCATTAGAAAAGGAGGGAAATATGATAAAAATGAAAGGAAAAATAATTTACGGGCGATCTGAGGTTGGGAAGGGGATGGGGGTGAGTTTATAAGGGTAAAAAACGGTTTTTCTCGATTTCCGGCAAAACTAAAAGTCCTATCGAAAAAAGTCAAATGGAAAAGTTGTAGATAATAAAAAGATCTAAAACTTTTGTATTAACACTTTTTTCACATAACCTCAAAATTTATGTGAAAAATTCAAAAAACCAAGTTTTTGGTTTTTTATTTTTATCTTTTACAAAATTTTTTTTTTTTTAACGAAATTTTGTGAAAACTTACCTTTTTATGTCCCAAATACGCTGTAATTTATTTAATTAAAAATATTTATTTTTTCACCTTATTTTGAATTAATATCGAAAAAACACCCTAATTTTCAATCGAAAATTCACCCGTCAAAATATCAGCTTTTTTCAAAAAGTTGGTGTGGTTTCTGTTCATTGAAATCTCTACTTTCCGATGGTGAAAAAAAAAAATATATGTTACTATGGTAAATCTTCTCAGAAAACGCAAAAATTAAAAAAAAACTTGAATTTGAAAAAAAATTTTAAATATATATAATTTTGAGCTATTTATTAAAATTTAGACTTTAATTACTCGAAAAACGTTAGATTACATGTGACGTTGATAACAAAAAAATTGCAAATAAAAATATACTACTATAATTAAGAAACAAATAAGTTAATTAAATTAATATTTAATAAGACATCTACAATATTTGGAGAAAGTTGTCTAATTTTCTTTAAATTATATGCGTAGATGCTTATTTATAACTATTTTGAGATAAATTATATATATACCTGAGTAGATATACCTGAGTGACCTACGAAAAATTGTAGCCCATCAAAAGGTATTTCGTGGAGAAGTGGGGAAGGGGCTAGGCGGGTCTGGGTCTTACTACATACATACCTACTATTATATACTATATATTTCGTAGCAGCTGTTACAACCGCTAGCCTAACCAGTATTCGAAATACAGTACAGTATACAACATCGTTCATAAAAATACACGTGCACGCTGAGTTTCTTGAAGATAATTGTGACAAGTTTACTTAAAAAAACAATAAAACTTTTCGAATCTGCATAGGAAGGTAAATACTATCTCTATTTTTATCTGTATCAATCAACTCAACCATAAAAATCGTAATATTTTCTTTAAAAAATAGTATGCTTAACTTAACATAACCTAAAGATTGAAATTAAATGATATTTTAGTACAAGATAAAAAAATAATTATCTCCTTAATTTTGCACAAACAAATTTAGTTAATCCCATGAAAAAAAATATATTTCAAAATCTATAAAAAATATATTTAAAATCTATAAAAAATATATAAAATATATATCGTAAATATATTTCTAATAAAACAAACTTTTGGCCGATTTTCATATATATTTTATACTTTTTTATAGATTTATAATATATTATTTATACATTTTGACATTGATTTCTTTAATATATTTTTTTTTCATGGGAGTTTATTCACGATTAAATAGTGAAGATTATCAGTATGGATGAATCTGTTTGTATCATTTGCAATAAGGCAGATGATAAGCAAGTGTATGCAATAAAAAAAGCAGCTTTGAATCGTTTAGTGGTATCCAGCAAAAAAAGAATCGACAATAAATACAAAAAATTTGAGACTTTGACATCAGCTTTTATTCATCGAAGTTGTCAAAGTCAATATAATGACGAGACCGTGTCAATATAATAATATAATTTTTTAGATGAAATTATTTATAATAATTAAAAAAAAAATTTCGAATCCAATTTTGTTCTGAATTTTTGCATTTTCTGAGAAGATTTACCATAGTAACATATATTTTTTTTTTTACCATCGGAAAGTAGAGATTCCAACGAACAGAAACCACACCAACTTTTTGAAAAAAGCTGATATTTTGACGGGTGAATTTTCGATTGAAAATTAGGGTGTTTTTTCGTTATTAATTCAAAATAAGGTGAAAAAATAAATATTTTTAATTAAATAAATTACAGCGTATTTGGGACATAAAAAGGTAAGTTTTCACAAAATTTCGATAAAAAAACAAAATTTTTGTAAAAGATAAAAATAAAAAACCAAAAACTTGGTTTTTTGAATTTTTCACATAAATTTTGAGGTTATGTGAAAAAAGTGTTAATACAAAAGTTTTAGATCTTTTTATTATCTACAACTTTTCCATTTGACTTTTTTCGATAGGACTTTTAGTTTTGCCGGAAATCGAGAAAAACCGTTTTTTACCCTTAAAAACTCACCCCCATCCCCTTCCCAACCTCAGATCGCCCGTAAATTATTTTTCCTTTCATTTTTATCATATTTCCCTCCTTTTCTAATGGGTTTCATCCTATTATGATTTTTTTTGGTTTTAAAAATTATCGACCCTGGACTACTCCGTGTAGGAAGCGCTAAGAAATTTGGCTTAGCGCCAGAACGAATATAGACACGTATCCACGTGAATCTTCAGTTTTTGTTATTGTTTGGACAGTATTGACAAGTATCAGCTGGGTAAATGGCCCTGTAGTGAAGATAGGGCGTTTACCCTGATTCTTACCCCATTTATTATTAATTTCAAGTTAACTCAAAATTTTAAAACTCTGAGCCGAGGTCCATGTTCCACAGGGGACACCTTTTTGCGTACGTTGCTTTTGTCACTTGATAATTCTGGAACCCTACTCGGTTATATGACTAGTGAGGTAGCATTAGCCTCTTTCCTAACTATATATGCCTATTCGAAAGATATACAAAACTTAAATAAAAAAAACCTCGGACAATGTAAAAGTGGCTACATTTCGGAAACATAAGATATCAACGCAAAAATCGAAATTAATATTTTTGCGTTGATACAAGCATCTTATATTTATTCGTTTTTATTGTAATTCACTTATTTTATAACTATATTTTTTTATGTGGCGAAATCGATTTAAATCGGTTTTTGGAAAAACAAGCTTACTTTTTTGGGCTGAAATGTGTAGTTCAAGAGCGATAGACTTTTGATAATAAATCGGACATGAAAAAAAAAGGCTAATATGTTTACCTTTTCCTAATTATCCTTTCTCAATTGTTGATGAAAAAAAGGGACGTTTCTTCAAGGCAAACGTAATTCGAATTACAAGGTATACTTTTAAAAAAAAGTGATTCATTCAATTTAAAGAATAATTGGAATTTGGAATTGAAACTTTAGTATTTTATTCTTCCAGTTTTCTAAGCTGTATCTATGTGAACAATAAAGCCCCTTAATTAAGACTTAAACCGCTTTCTACCGGAACGAAGCGAGCACATTCGTTGAAGATGACGTCAAATTAACGAGAAGCTATTGAGAGTTTGTATATATCTACCCTTAACCCATTAATGGCCAAACCTAAATTAAAGACGTATTTGTTTCAAACTATTTATTTTTATAATCAATTAAGTAATAAGAAGTACAAGATGAAAAAAAAGGTTGAAAAAAAATTTTTTTTTATGTTTTATGGTGTGTACTCAATTGGGTACACTGGCCACTTAAAGGTGAAATTTTTCCAAACAGGGCTTTTCGACGCAAAGGGTCTTGTGGCATTTTTTACACTCCCAGCGTACTCTTGAGTGGCAAATAACACAGCGAAGTGGTTTCTCAATTTTTTCTGGGAAGTATCCTGAGCCATCTTGGGGTAAGCCCTCGACCATAGAAGAAGAAGGCCGAGCTCTTTTATGTACTTCTTGCCTCAAATAGTATCGGGCAATATTACGACGGAACAAGAGTTGATCCATAGGCTGTTCGTTGCTCAGTACATGCAAACGCCATGCATTTGCCACAGCCATATCCACCATGTACGTAAATATGACCCACCACCACTTTTTGCCATAAATTGCGATTCGGTATTGAGCTATCGATTGATCTAATTCATCAACTCCACCCATGCCTTTATTATAATTTTGAAATAGTAAGGGAATATCTATTTTTTCTTTTTCAATGGACTCCATCGCTTTACAGTTCCCATTGGTTGTATATTATCATAGTTAGTGGCCATAGTGCAAACGCTATTATCCTTCCATCTAACTAATAACAGTTCATTGGCTTTGTCAAATCTATGATCAAAGCTTGCTCTGTCTTGTTTTTTCATGTGTTTTGGACTAGTCAAAGGACATTTTTCGGTACGATTTTCACGTACAGTTCCAGTCGCACAATATCCTGCATTCCGTAAATCGACCAATAGGTTGCAATTTGTAAAAAAGTTATCAAAAATACTTTATGGTTTGATGGATTAGTGTCTAATTTTTGAAGTAAAGACTTCACAACCCTTGAACCCAAAGGCTCGGTGGTTGCATCAAGAGATTTTCCACAGTAAAAATCGAAACTGTAACAGTATCACTACATCCGTAGTCTCTTGAGAACTGAAAGAATAAGAGGCTGAACATTTGCGCCAAATTGGTGATTTTTCCTGCCGTTGTCGACGTCGTCGTTTTTCAGCTAGTGGCTCCTCATCACTGCTATCACCAGCACTAGATACAGAGCCTTCTTCGTGAACAAAAACCTCGATATTTCCCGGTACATCTCTGGGTAATGTGTGAGCTTCCATGTCCTCATCAATACCCTCTTGTTCGTCAGTGACGATGGAAGGATCGGGTGGTATAATCGCCAAATCATATTCGGCATCATCATCACTGTTCTCTGAAATAGCTTGGAGAGCTTGTTCCAGACCACAATATTGATTAGGGAAGTTAAAATTTTGTCGATTCATGGTTTAGTTGAACTTATCTGAAATCAAGACATAACATATTTTTTATACCTAAGTGGCCACTGTACCCAATCAGGTACACCTATATAAATATTCACAGATGTCAGCAAAAACAATAAAACAGTCGGTAAATATTTATAATTATTATAAACAAGTATATATTTCATCATATTTAGCACGTAAAATAATATTTAACACGTTGAATAAAAAAATATTGATAATTCAAAAGACTTACCTGTGTTATCTTCAGAATTGTAACTTTGACTAAATGACAATCACTAAAATATTAAAACTACCCACTTGTTGTCTATATCAAAAAATCTGTTATATTACCGTCTATTCATATTTAATTAAGGAAATATGTTAGCCTACGTTTTATTTTTATAAATAAATGAAGTTTAACTGTACCCAATCAGGTACAGTCGCCGTAAATGGGTTAAGCTTAGATATATATAAAAGAGAAAATAGTTTCGTCACAAAGGCAATCATGTTTGTGCTACCTATGACAATTACGGAGATTACACTAGTGGCCCACTAATGCCATCTCAGTAATTTAAAAATGTAACACAAACACAGGCGGCCTTACAAGGAACTTCGGAATTAACTGAGTTACTGAAGTTGCTTGTGAAACATGAAATTTTTGCCTATGTTTCATATTTTTTATGTAGTAGAGCTTTAATCTTATCTTTAAGTTAAGCTTTAAGTATAAAGCTCAGAAATTCTCAAAAAATGTCTATCGTTATATACAAGAAAACTTTAGGTATAAATACTTTAACACGAACATTCGTAATTTTTGGAGTCAAATATTTTGCTATCAATTCCATCTAGACATTTCTGAAATTCAGTGACATAAATCATGAACGTTGAAATCTGGGACGTGATGTCCCGACAGACGTCATGGCCCAACCCACTAAAACTTTGAAATGTATTTCATAAAAAAAATACTAGAGAAAATCCTTTGAAAGATAGTAAGTAGGCTGGTGTTTTTTTTAACTGTCAAAACGTAAGTGAGCTATGTCAGCTTATAAGATGAAGTGAGTACTTTTTTCCAATTACCAAGATAAGTTTAGTAATTTTCAAGTTTTATTACGTGTGATTACTGCGTGTGGTTTCCGGATTTAAAAGATCGCAACATCCATTCATGTGGCTGTCGAAGCTATTAAGGTACACACAGTTGATGGATAGGCAGTCAGGTTAGGTGATAGCATCAATTGCTATCACCAACGTAATTACTTTAATCACCATGTGATTAAGGCAACAACCCTCAACCATCTTGCTTACCATACCATAGGTCTGCTAAGGCCCATGGTTCAGATGCATTTACTGGGAACATTAACGGACTTTTTAATTACTGCTTGTATATAAATACAGTATACAGTTTAGTGTCGTAATTCATGTCATGTGATAAATAGTTTTTATTGGTAGTCGTTCAAAAAAAAGTTAAATAATAATAATATAGATTGCTGTTATTATCGACAAACTTCGAACCTATATCTTAGGTAAAATACCTAGATACTAGGTCGTCATAATTTAACAATCCCTATATAACATTGTCTCATCATCATCATTATCAGCCCGTATAACGTCCACTGCTGAACATGGGCCTCCTCCCGAGGGAGGGTATTTGCCATAGTCACCACGCTTGGCAGGCGGGTTGGTTACCGCAGTATTATGTTGTACCACACAAGGAAACGCTGCTGCCCGGGGCTGCATCGGGACCAACGGCTTAACGTGCTTTCCGAGGCACGGAGGGTAGTCCCTCAACCAACCAGACCCGGAAAGAAATCTTAGAAATTACACAAAGATTTCATGTCCGGTGTGGGGATCGAACCCACGACCTCCGAGATTCAAGGCGAGCCAAATACCGCTACGCTACGGAGGTTGTCTCAAATAAACGTATTTTAAACATACGTTACTTATATACAATATCCCGTTCTTTTAGCAACGCATTAACTCCGGTTTAACTAACTACATCAAACTCAGGTGTCAGAACACAACACCTCATAAACAAACCACGTTCGTTTGTCAAATTAGCAATTGGCAATGTGTCGTAATTATCAGGGGTTTGAACCCGACTGAAGCTAAATGTGTCCCTATATATTTAGAATTTGTAACACCTGTCTTTCTGAGGCCAAAATAGATTGCGTTTCTAGCGTACATTTGAAATACGCTTCTTGTTACCGTCTAACGTTTTCATTTTGCTGCGACGGTTTCTTGCTAAAATTTAGTATATTGCTTTGCTTCTCTGTATGGCGGTAATTAGAATCTAATGTTCGTTAACAAGTTAATTAAGACGTTGTTGTTTTGTCTTTGTTACTTCCTCTTTTTGCAGACAAAGCACTTGAAAACATTATCTTAATATAACCATTAGGATAATTTGAGTATTTTTTGCAATGGTTGATGTAATCTAGGACGATTTAAATATTCATGTATAAATATTAACATTCCAGAACTATTATGTACCAATGATTAGTAGGTTCAACCGTTTTATGTCATTCTAGAATGAATACTTATTGAAATATTTTATCTTGAAAGTGAACAAAATATGCATCATTCACTCTGCAAATTTTGCTGTACCATGAACCATAACGCTCTAAAACACTGATTGCCATTTTTGTGAAGCGCGTTAATTTATATTTTGTATTGCAAATATAGTAACTTTCTGTGTACTCCACTCCGAAAGCCCCTTTACGTACACTACTGAACATGGCCACATTTTAACTGAGGTAGCAAGCGAAGTTTGTTGAAGGATATTGCCATAGTCACGCTTGGCAATCGGATTGATGACCGCAATAAGATGGTCAGAATCCTTGAGCTGATAGTTTCTGCTGCCCACCCATAAGCGGTATATTCATGGAAATGGGAATGAGGAGACATAGGGTAAGTTTATTCTGCGCCAAAAACCACACGGATAATAATAAATAATATAATCTTCACTTAACGTAGCATAGCACAGCAATAAGTTTTCATTGGCACCTAACTGCAAAACCAAACAACCAAAAAGACGTTTACTATGCGAAAGTATCCAACGCTGCTTACTAGATATGCGTGAATTCTGTATCTAATATTCCTGAAAATCCACAAGCTCTCCGTTTTATAGCATATTCCAGACAAACGTTGTATTTTACTTCGCGGGATTATACTGCACCGCGTTCTTGACTTTATCTCACATTAATATAGTTTATAGATACTTACTTACCGGCTATGTTTATTGGCTTGCAGCTTAACTTTGAATTATCGTCAACCTTCTTCATGAATAGCCCATTGAACATAGACAGTTCAGAATTCAATTGTATTGTTATGTTCATAAGTCTCATTTTTGAAGTTTATTGAAAGTGTTGGTCGTCGAATTATTTGGCTACTGAATATCGGGGTTGGTTCATTTTTTGCAGTGGAGCTAGTGGCGTTGTTCTGTGGTTATAAATATTTGTGGCTTTCGGGTCTGGCTAGGGGATTGTTTAGTTTAAAGTAGTTATGAATCGCTTTTAAGTCTCTTTGGATTACATTGATAATGAATTGTGGTACTATAATATACTTTAAGGTTTACTTTTGTTGTTGCTATTTAGACCTATTTAGACAGAAAGATTTGAATTGTAATATATGTATGTAACTTATATGTAAACAAAATGAAAGGTACTGTTAGTGAAAAAGTTTGTATCTTTGTGTATCTGCGCACATTTAAAAAATACCCCAATGGATTTCAAAGGTCGTGATTTGGTTGACAAAATTTTGTATGCAGCAGTTTTTTATTCAGATAAATCCGTCGTCGGTCCATCGTGCAGGTGGTCGTCCCACGCTTTGCTTGCCAGTTGGTGGTCTACACTCCAGAACCTGTCTGCTCTATCAGCTGTCAGTTCTTCGAGGTATGTGTCCTGCCCATTGCCATTTCAGCTTGCTACTCCGTTGAGCTATGTCAGTGATTTTCATTCTCCTGCGGATCTCTTCTAATCTTTTCTAATTCGTAAAAGCTAGGAAACGCCGAGCATAGCTCTTTCCATAGCTTGTTGTGTGACTTTAAGCTTTCTTATGAGGCACACAATGAGAGACCACGATGTGATAATATGTCATCACTGGTAATACACATTGCTTGAAGACTTTTGTCTTATATATACAATTATGTGATAGCTATTAAATTTACGAAGCCTGTACCACATCTCACATACACGGGAACAAATGCGATGATAATGTATTTACCCACTCTCAGTAATGTCGTCTCATGATCCCCGCCATTTACTTCGCCTTAAGCGTTATATTCACTTAATTACTGTTTATCTTAACTCTGTAGGATTATGTGTAGCATCTTCTGATTCTTATAGTTTAGAATAAGAGTTATTTTACATGTGGGTTCATTTGGATAGTTTAGTGTCACGTATTGTTTGGAGTAGAACTGGGATTTATATGTGTGCGTTTTTTTTTGTAAAAAATTCAATTAAGATTCTTAGAGACTATACAAAGCGATGTTATTGTAGAATGTTTGCTTACTTATCGTTTCAGCGACCGAATTCGTTTTGGGCTAGCTATTTTTTTCTATTCGATCAATTGCTGAAAATAACGATAACCTCCTCATATGATAAAGCTGAAGAGGTTGTTTATTCAACGGGCTGGAGCAACAACTGGTTCATTAAAATAAATACTATAGTCGATTTATCTAGAAAGGAAATGAAGGATTCAATAGGACTAGAGCATTAATAAAGAATATTACAAAATCGAGATAAGCCTAAAATAGCAATTTCTCATGGTCGAAGTCGCGGGCACAAACTAGTTACTAAATTTTTACTACTTTAAAAACGCGATAAACTAAATCGTTATCATCAAAACAATCACTGGTATAACAACTAAATATTTTATAAAATTTTAAGTATTAGGGCATAACAGATTCACCAGTATACTCTGTAGTTTGAATGCTTTTATTCCTATGTATTCCTCGCACCCAAATTGCATAGTGCAAGTTACTTTTATATTGTATATGTTTTATTACTATATCTTACAGTCCTTTCCCCCTTTGACCCGAACTTCTGCGAACAAGAAGTTGCGCGACTGTTAAAATCTTAAAGTCATCATGCTTCAAGCCTTAAGTGGGCAACTTGCTGAGTTTAATGGCATAATCATTTAATAAGGCTGTAGCCCAACTCACCTTTATGCCCAGGATAGTGACATAAGCCTATTGGTTAAGCACAGTTCATCATCTTCCTGCTCCCATTATTTGGGATCGGCGCTACTTCCCACAGATGGCGGTTGCTGCCCCTGCGGGCCTGGGGGGGACGCCCTAACTACATTTGTTATTAAAAAAAAAACATTTAAATTAAAGAACTTTACCATTTAAACATTTATAAAACCGAGCAACCGAGGTCGTAGTCGTGCAATAAATTCGGTCCAGTAAATACACTCGTTTAGTTGCTTAAAATTTTGGCATGGTTAATTTTGTGAACGAATTTTGTTAACTGAACTTTTAACTGTTTTAAGTATGTGCATATGACTAAAAATCATATAAATTTAAAAGTTTATATCTGTGTGACATAGCTCAACGCATAAGCAAGAAGTGAAGTGGTGAAGTGGCAATGGGCAGGACACATAGCTCGATGAACTGACGGCCGATGGAACAAAAAGGTTTTCAAATTAAGACCACGAACCGGCAAGCGCAGCGTAAGACAACCGCCTGCACGATAGACCGACGACTTCATAAAGTGAAAAACGACGACTGTGACGACTTCATAAAATTTTTATTTATTATTTATTATAGTGAACCAATACCTACATCTTTAAAAGATATGTATATGAAATTGATGTGTAGGGCATATATATTTTATCATTTTATTTTTTTTACTGACAATGAGTGAAAATCGTTTCGGCAAAAATGCGTACCTAAGTAGGTAGTTATTCGTGTGTGATTGCGGCCTAGGGATTATAGGCACCTATTTTATTATGATGCACGCGTTATGTAGATTGTATTGCTTTTAAGTAATTTATGAGATTTTCGAAACTCTGATTACCGAAATACTAGTACAAATATACTGTAGTCTTTAGATTCTATTCCACTTACACACCACACCATATTATGATCAAGACGGTAAAAAAGTCACCCAGTATATTTGCATGCCCATAAGACACAGCGCAAATGTAATAGTTTCAAAATTGAGATTAATAAAATTCGACCACCGGCAGGATTCGAACCTGCATCTTTTGGGTAAAGCCCCCAATGCCTTAGCCAATTAGGCTACGGTGGAACCCTACCGATCATCGAAATTTATTAATCTCTTTGTAACACGTCTCTACGGGGACGGTAGTGCCATCTATCGGTAATGATTCGCATTACTTCGATAAATATCTCCAAAGTT